>OV277859.1:31767500-34267500 GCA_922989275.2 Gari tellinella
GGGGTGTTAATAGATAATAAAGTATGTGTCAAGTACCTGTGCTTTTACCCGTATAAATCACGAGCAACCGCGGTGACTAAACAGTTTACTGGCAAATGCCAGAGAGTTAAAATGGTTTGGTTTTTGTACTGTAAGTATATTTTCTTACCCCCTCTGAGTTTGAGAATGTTTTACTTTAACCAGGAACGTATACATAGATTTTGATTATTATAATTATCCACGTCCCTGCTTTAACTCATTAGTGTCCCGCAGGGCTGCCATTTCTCCGGATTTTTCCTAAATCTTCGGATTTTTTCCCCGGTACATGTTAGCTTGAAGCAGGCTGAAAGTAAAGCAGAATGCGCCGTAAGGCGCATTCTGCTTTACTTTCAGTCTGCTTTAAGCATAACATGTCTTAAAAACTAAAAATAAACTGTGGGTAAAAGATATAATTCGGAAGATCGCGATTGTAAAATTGAAAATTTTGAAATCTTAGGATTTTTTTTTTCAATTTATGGCAGCCCTGGTGTCATAGAAATTAGAATGTTCTAGCGTCGTCTGTTAAAAAAGTCGTCTGCATTTTTGTAACAGTTAGAAATAAAGGCTATTTCGATTTTTAGCCTAATTTAGGTATTTTATGTAAAGCAACTTCGATCCTTTATTGTTGAGATGGGGGGTGGAACGAATTACCCAAAACCCCACAAACCCCACAAACCCCAGAATTACCCAAAACCCCATCAAAAATCAACTGTATGGGGTAGTTTACAGCCACAAACCTTGAACTATCTATTAATTATGTTATTATAAGGTGATATAAGTTCAGATTATACAAAAAAAAAAAAAAAAAATTGAAAAAAAAAAATGGGAAAAAAAAATTGAAAAAAAAATAAATGATTTTTTTTTTTTACCCCTCTTAGAAAGGGTTAAATCACACGAAAATGGAAGTGATAATGTGGAAATATAAACAGACATTACCTTCGTAGCTTATTTTATATGTCCGTGTACATCCCATTCAAACGAGATCAGCACCGGACGAAGTTAATCCACCACAACCCCATTTATTTTCACATCTCGACCACAAAGCCCGCCTACAACTCTTTATAAATGTTTTGTCAAGCAACACACACTAAAAAATTAAAGACTTTCGTCACCGGTAACATTTGACAATCTTTGAAAAGTGGCGTGATGCTGCAATTTTCGTCCATTTGAGCTGATTCTTGCCTGATCCGCACCGGCCCTAGTTATTCCACCACAAACCTCATTTATTTCCACATCTCGAAAAAAACACCTCTAGAAGTCTTTCTTAATGTTTTGTCAAGCACCACACACCAAAACATTATTGAATTTCGAATCCTGAACCCTATGACAGTCTTTAATAGCATTTATCATGACAGTGTGTGCATTTTAACTCTTGGAACACTCGTCACGTATATATTTGACCTTTGTAAACAGTGCACTTGTTGAAAGTACACTTGACACCAAGTAAAACGGGTAGACCCAGATCAAAGGGCCCTAAATATCTCGCGATGTGATTTGGATCTGTTGTGATATATCGTTCATAGTCTCGTGAATTTTTTACAGAGTCTAGACAGCGAGAGAGAAGAGATATAATAGAGAGACGGTCCGAGACATAGAAAAAGAGAGATATGACAAAGGTAAGAGAAATATAGCAAAGAGAATGAAGGCTCTTCTTTCTTTTTGCTATTTTCTGTCATCCTCGTCATATCTCTGTCTCTCTGTCTTTGCCTTTATTCTCACTCTCTTTTCTCCAGCTCTCTCGCACTCTCTATCTTGCGAAAGAGAAAGAGCGAGAGAGCGATAGAGAGAGAGAGACAGACAGAGAAATTCAGAACAATGTCAACTCGCCATCCGCAGGATAAGGGTTGATTGCAACTTCAGGTTCACTGATCGTTATCTACATCTAACAACTACCCAGCTGTGTTAATTGGTTTGCAATGAACATTCTCTGATAAGGATGTGTGTATTGATACCAATTATCACAGTAGGGAACCACTACATATAGGTGTACAGTTTCCAGGGGCGAAACCTCTCACGAAAATATAACCCTCTTCACGAAATGGATTAAATTCAATCGTATACTGAAAAACACAGTAACTCTATAAATTTATGCGTATAAGCCACTTAAAAAAAAAAAAGCGGATTTGAAAAGTGGCGTGATGATGCAAATTTCGTCCATTTGAATTGATTCTAGCCTGATCCGCACCGGCCATAGTTATTCCGCCACAATCTCTATTTATTTTCACATCTCGATAAAAAAAAAAAACTTCTACAAGTCTTTATTAATGTTTGGTCAAGCACCACACACCAAAACATTAATGAATTTCGTATCCGGAACATTAGGACAGCTTTTGAAAAATAGCATTTGCTACGATTTCCATCATCCTCTATAATTCGAAATCATTAGGTGCCGTGTCAGGTGTGTCTTTTGAAAACAGTGCACTTGTTGAAAGTACACCTATTGACACCAAGTAAAACGTGTAGACCCAATTCAAGGGGCTCCTAAATGATGTAAGCGTAAGTGAAAGCAGGCTGAAAGTAAATCACACTATGCACTACATTAAATAGAGTGTTTAGCCTCGCAGATGGTAGCTTAAAGCAGGCTGAAAGTAGAGCTCATTCTGTTCTACTTTCAATCTGCTATAAGTGGTCACTTGTATTCAAACAAAGAATTAAGTACTACATATGTATACGAAATAGATTATTGGTCCTATGATAGCTTAAAGCAGGATGAATGTAAAACACAGCTTACTTTACTATCAACCTGCTTTAAGTTGTCACCTGTGTTCAAAACAAGGGTTAATCTTCTAGAAAAAAAATTATACATATATCTTATACGACAGTTTTTAGTTGACAAAATACAGATGTTAAAAAGTGTAGAAAAAAGTTTCATTACTTGACAATGTGACAATTAAAGGAATTGATCTAGATGCAAACTTTTGGGTTTTTTGTGAAGGCCTATTTTTATCGTTATATGTAAACAACAACATCACAGTGTTGAAATGGATCAGCTAGATCCCTTATCTACCTGTATTAATACCTAGTACCCATGATGCCCTAGGTGCCTCTGGGTAATATGATATGATGTATCGATTGTGTACCGTCCAAAAGACATCCTGCTGAGCCAAATATAGGCCTTTAACCCTTACCGTCCTAAGGGCAACATGGGCAATATTTGCAATCAGCTTGGCTCCAGGTCGTGCTTTATAGCGACTTGGCTAACAATTGCACAGGCTTGAAAGTTGTATCTAGACCAGCGGACCAGAGACCACGTAACGCTGCGTCTGATTTGGAATATGTTATCAAGTTTAATTAAGATCCGAAATTAAATGTTGCTGCTTCCGAAGACGAAATATTTTAAGCATACGACACTTCAGAATGATAAGGATTAAAACAGAACAGAAATCCAAACTATTTGCTACTATATTACTTTATAGTCATATAACTCGAACATATTCAACAATAGAGACAATATATATGTGTTTTTGCAAACAATAAACCATTAAAGTATACAAAGCGAAAATGTCTAGAGTCGACCGATCAGGATCTGCACTGTTAGTTATTGACAGCAACCCATAACAGTCATCAATATACACGCATTAATTGGAAACTGGTGTTAATGAGGCGATTTGGACAAGTTTAAATTGAGAAATAAAAACAAGAGACGACAATTGTTTGAAGCAATTTACAGCCTTTCAAATTACTCGATGTGTGATTCGGAGCAACACTGACTGCACATGATAATGAAGATGCGTTGGGCGCTGTGTTTAGCTTCTCTAATGCTGTAAATATTTTCTTGAACTAGTGCTCACGTGCATGCAATGGTTAATATTCGCAAACCGTCTAGATTCAGCTTAGACACCTATGTCACAAAAAACTAACACCCTTATTTTGTGAGAACTACCGGTATATATATGTGTGTGTTCAAGTCCCCTTTTGAAATGATTGTTGCAAGTATCAACTAATTATGCTTGGCCGACTTCGTCCTCTGTCTTCTCATGGAGGAAGTATACTTCCTCCATGGTCTTCTTACTCACAAAAATCGCCTATGTGAACAAATGTGCACTGGAAACCACAATCTCCCCACTTAGCTGCCTTACTACATCCTTTACCATATTTTCGTATGGCTTTGAGCGAGGTAGACTCCTCTATGTCATAATATTATTTTAGTGCATTTATCTGAATAGAACAGTGTAGAATCAGATCAGAATCTCATTCAAGAGCCCGCTATTCTAGGTCTGCACTATCTGTGCGCCGTTACATAAGCAGTGCTATCATAAATGGCTTTCGCTCTGCGGGATACCAATCGCAGTGTATATTGTCCCCGCATACCATATATGCACCCAGCACCATAAAGCACAAGGTTTTTACAGGCGAGGTACATAAGAAATAAGATTTTATATGAATAGCTTGTATCCAGATCAGCCGCAGTGTAACGTAACGCTTACCGTCCTAAGGGCGACATGGGCAATATTTGCAAACAGCTTGGCTCCAGATCAGACGCCGCGTTGTCGTGGCTTATAGCGACTTGGCTAATAGTTGCACAGGCTTGTTTCTAGACCAGCGGACCAGAGACCACGCTGCGTCTGATTTGGAATATGTTATCAAGTTTAATTAAGATCCGAAATTAAGTATTGCTGCTTCCGAAGACGAACTATTTTAAGCATACAACATTTCATGATAAGGATTGAAACAAAACTGAAATCCAAACTGTTTGCTTCTATATTACTTTAGTCATATAACTCGAACATATTCAACAATAGAGACAGTAGTATATGTGTTTTTGCAAACAGTAATGGAACAGTCATTAAAGCTGCTTTGGAAATGATCAGGTTCTAAACTGACTGCAATAACACCTGTCTATTCCGTTCATACACATATATACTTGGTTGTAACCGGTCAGTAAATTTCTTCCCTTTTTTCCACATATACCGTTGAAAGTATAGCAGAATGCGCCTTGAAGAAGATTAGAACTATGCTTTACCTCCAACCTGCCGATTTACCGGGTGTTTGATTTGGACTTTCAGATTGTAAATTTTGCTGGTATTTATGTGCTTGGAACCGGTGACTGTATGTCATTAATAACCTTTTGGATGGTGTGCAGATACTTTTCAGATGGAAGTCACTTGGTGTTATCTCTGGATCCACACTGTCTGTACATGTCGTCGCAATGCTCTCATTTGCAGGCTGTAGACATGTCTAAACATATTTTAATGTTGTGTATATATACATATATAGCTAAGCGTAAGGTAATTAATATACCTTAAAATAATAATGCTACCACCTCCCTGTGGTTTACAATTGAAAACAGTTTGGATTAGGGTCAAATGTCAAAAAGCATGGTGTTTGAACCGGAACACGCTTTTTTATACGCCCACCTGTAAAATGTGCGTTCTTGTTGCATGGGAAATCCTTTCTCAAAATATGGGCTTGTGGTCCGTTTGAAGGTGCCAAGCGTAGACAGTTTGGATCCAGATGAGACACCGAGTCACTCGGCGTTTGATCAGGTTCCAAATCGCCGGACACTTTATGAAGCGAATTGTCGACGTCTGCAATGAACTGTGATTTTCACATTTTATTGCTAATTGCGTTTACGCTCAGATCTCTAAGTGTCTACAAATTAGAATAGATTTTGATTTCTTTGTCAGTGGGCGTATAATGTACCGCTTGCAGTGCTCTCGTTTTGGTTAGTTATTAAAGTGTCCAGCTCTCTTAGGCTTTATAGGAAATGTATAGCAATATAGGTGACAACCAGACATTTTCAAGATCAAGCAATAATTATTATCCTTAAATACAATGTATGCAGGGCTGCCATAATTTGACATGAAAAATCCTAAGATTTCCAAATTTGCATTTTTCAAGTGCGATTTTACGAATCGTATATTTACCTTATCGTCTGTGTCTAGTTTTTTTTTACACGTGGCTGCTTAAAGCAGGCTTGAATTAAAGCAGAATGCGCCTTAAGGCGTAATCTGCTTCACTCTAAGACTGCTTTAAGCTTCTATGTACAAGAAAAAAATCCGGAGATGTAGGAAAATCCGGAGAAATGGCGTCCTGTTTATGTTCAAATTTGTTTGCACACATAACTGAAATACTGGCGTGACACAATTTCTACACTGTAAGTTTTATATTGTATTAAATGCTTAAGTATATTGTTAGAATACATGATCATGCCTAGGAAAGGCAGGGCTGCCATAACTTGACATAAAAAATCCTAAGATTTCCAAATTTGCATTTTTCAAGTGCGATTTTACAAATCGTACCTTTTCCCCATCGCCTGTTTCTAGTTTTGTTGACACGTGACTGCTTAAGGCAGTGAAAGTAAAGCAGAATGCGTCTTAAGGCACATTCTGCTTTCCTTTCAGCCTGCTTTAAGCCATCATATACTAGAAAAAAAATCCGAAGATTTAGGAAAAATCCGGAGAAATGGCAGCCCTGGAAAGGGGAGGGGATTGTCCCAATGGGTCATTGTCCTACTATCTGTTTGTACTGATTTACATGTATATATACATGCTATACGCTTATTATTATGAAATTGGAAAAAAAGGCTCTTTTGTTAGTTTCATGCCCTTTTTGTTGAAGGGGGTGGGGTGTTGATGGAGGTGTGTGTGTGTGTGTGTGTGTGGGGGGGGGGGGGGGGTTAAACTCTTCCAGATATCTTTCTCGTTAAATGTTTGGCCCTGAAAAGGGCCTTTTTTTCAGGCTGACGACTTTCCGTAGGACATGCAGCACTCGAGTGTCCCCTGTAGCATTGAGATGCACACCATCTTTGCGGAACATACTAGAACCCACATCCTTTGCCAGATGGATAAAATGATTAAAATATTATTATTATTAAAATCACGTCGTAGCTTCGCAGCCAGCTTGCTGTCCACTGCCCTCTGAATCTTTTTGTACCTTCCATGACTGATACTACTAGAATCGTACCTTTACCCCATATACTATTTCTAGTTTTGTTGACACGTGACTACTAAAAGCAGGCTGGAAGTAAAGCATCTTTACTTTCAGCCTGCTTTAAGCTATCATGTACTTGAAAAAATGCCGGAGAAATGGCAGCCCTGCTGAAACCTTTAAGACAATTCCATTTTCGAAATAAGTCTGGTCCATTTATGACTACAGTAAAACCTCTCTATTGTGACCACTAATATATGTAGAAGGCCAATTCTTTTAATAATAGGCAGGTGACAGCTTAAAGCAATGTGAAAGTAAAACAGAAAACGAATGAAGGAGTTTTACTTCCGCTTTGCTTAAAGCAACCACCTGCATTAAATATATTTAGTGGTCGTAAAAGAGAGTTTTACTGTCTACACTGTTTGCATTGGACATAGTTTCTTTTCACAGGTATGCCATTTTTAAATAAGTAGTAGATCTACCCTCGTTTCTAGGGTTGAATATGTTGCTTATTATAATTCTAAAATTAAATATTTAGATTGAAATTTCAATGACCGAGTTCTGTCAAATGATGTTTATGAAACATCTATATACATTGTATAGAATTAATATTCGCATGTTACATGTAGCAGTAAAATACCTTGATATAGACTTTTGCAAAGAGTTTGGATCCTGGTAAGATGCCGCATAATGCGACATCTGAACAGGATCAAAATTATTTGACACTTTGATATTGTTTGGAAGAGAAATTTAGAAACTTCGAAGTTTAGAAAATTAGCAGACAACACTTGTTGCAGACGGGAAATATACCCAGCATGCAAAGAGTCAGTTATAGGTCTAAGGACACCGAAATCCTTATGTTTCTACATGTACCAAAGTCAATCTCAAACAGCTTTTGACCAACTTTTCTCAATTTCATACAGTCAAACTTGTTATAACTATTTACTCCATAGATACTCAATTTTACACATTTAATATATTCCTACACTGAAGAAAATAGTTCCAATATCTACAGTCATGGATAATTATGTATCATAAGAAGCATTTTCTATGTTCTATCATCTAGTCATCTTAAACTGTTTCAGTCAATCGAGCATTAATAGCAAGCTTTGACTTAAACAGTTTATAGACATACTTTTGGCAAGTGTTCATGACTGTAACTATTAGATTCTTCCTTTAATATTCATAGTTCTCTTCTTAGTTCGTAAGTAAGAGGTTTGTGTAAATGTGTTATCTTCTGTTCATTGTATTGAAAACTGTATTATCTGTTGTGTTAGTTTGCATATATGTGAATCTCTGTATAAGAGGAAATAAAACGTATTATTATTATTATTATAAGGTGCATTCTGCTTTACTTTCAGCCTTCGTTAAGCCTGTAGAATACTAGAAACTGGCTATGGAGTAAAGGGTTAAATGACCATTTAGAAATTATGCATGGATACTGTTTAAGATATGTGTGATAACAACGCGCAGACCTGATCTGGATATTTAAACTGTTTGCAATAGTCATCAATACTGGTGACCAATGTTGAAAGGGTTATTCCAAAGTCATCGACCAAACCAGGTGCTTTTTTTTCTCCATTTTATTATTATGCTTAAAATGTATGTAGACCTGTAACAAAAGCAGCATGCGGGCACAGAAGTCAAAAACGCATGTTCAAGCAACACGTGTAACTTTGAGATTTTATTAAGGCGGGATCCCTGTGGCGAACAGTTCCCAAATATTTACTTCATAGACAATCGGTTTGTTCAATAAGAAAATCATGCTGGGAGAGTTTTATTAGGCTAGTGCGGCTTCTGTGTTCGGTTGCGTAATGTCATATTCCTTTGTGATGTGCGATATGGTAGACCTGTGTTTTACGACAGGCTTTACCTGGAAGTTATAAACGGGTTTGATCCAGATTGATAGTTTATTATTTTAACACACTATTTACTTGATCATTTTGTTATCAAGTTAACGTCCAATATCTTAATTGGGTTAATTAGAATTATCGATATATTTCAAGTATAGTAGCAATCTTCTTCACATCTTTGTTTAAATCGCCTTTTCTAAAGCACAATGGGACCCTACCGATATACAGAGTTACCCCGCATGGAAAGTGTGATAAGAGTAGCGCCCCCTGAATGAGCGGTTGTTTCCGGTTCAATAGTGAAGTACACATAGTATCGAAAATCCTTTATCCTCAAACACGAATTTGAGGAGATCGTCTGCTTGTTAGTGTAGAGCTTATATTATATACAGTAGAACCTGGCTATACATTATTGAAAGCGCAATCTCTCATATTGTTCAAAAATAGAATTAAGACATGCATTTACTTTACCTACAATAAAACTTACAAAAACTTCCATAGATATACCGTTCTATGCATATCATTTATTATTCATATGTTTATTAAAATTATTAAAATAAGTCATCAATCTGCACCTCAATAAATATGTTATACCTCCCAGCAGATGATAGCTTAAAGCAGAATGTACCTTAACCTGCCTTAAGGGGTCACCTATCTTCAAAACTAATACCATCTATTGGGTAAAGGGTTAAACCCCGTTACATGGATGTGTCATAGCACATTCTGGTTGCTGTTAATCAACCATAAACCCTACCCGCTATGAATACCTATCATTTAATTTATTACTTTAGCTGATTAAATAAGGAAAAATACCGTAGGAATTATCAATTATGCTAATAGCATGATAAGGGTTAATATTTTAAAAAAAAAATACTGCCTACTTTCTTGATAAAAGTTTAGAACATGATATCAATTTTGACTTAAAACATATATGAGTGTGAAACAGTTCTACCCCTAATCAGCCTGTTAGTATATATGCTGCATCTTATCTGGTTCCAAACTTTTTATAAATGATAGTGTTTTAAGCCTATTATAATTAGTGAACTGGTAAAAGATCAACAGAAATAAAGTTTTAATCTACTAAAACGATGGAATACATGCTTTAATTTCAACATTGAGTTTTCAATAGAGTACACATTTAATGATAGGAGAGGGGTTCTAAAGTATTTATGTTGTTAAAACGGTATGTATTTCCTATTAACCCTTTAAATACGCCTTTGGTTTATGCCTCCATTGAAGGAAGGAGTTTTGATTCAAAGTTTTTATTAGCATGAATGTGCAACATTAAAAACATTGAATATCCTAGCAGATGGTAGCTTAAAGCAAGCTGAAAGTAAAGTAGCATGTACTTTTCAATCTACCTTTAATGGACACCTGTCTTTCCAGGTAGGAACAGGCGATCGGGTAATGGGTTTACCCATTACCTAAACCAATTACCCCACAGCCCGTGTTAAGTATTGAATATAGGTCACCTCTTAAAGCAGGTTGAAAGTAAAACATAATGCGCCTTAAGGTGCACCCTGCTTTACTTTAATCCTGCTTTAAGGCACCACCCACTACGACATAAAATATCACCTATGTTTAATAATTATGACTGCTTAGTGCATGAAGAGGATTTAGTTGCTTATGAAGGTGGAAATCATTAAAGGAGTAAAAGGCATAATGATGGGGGTAATGGGTTAAGCTTTTGCACATGAAGGAGTGCATGGTATAGGAGATTAACATTTATTCCCCACATGAATAACAATGTGGATCCTATATATAAAAAAAAAAATAGTTTGGTGTGTTTTGATTCCAGCCTGTGAACCCAAGACTTAAGCTTCCGTTTTATGGCTTGTCATAGCAGAGATGACTATTATGGGACAGCAGCTGCACCCCAGTGGGGGGTCAGTATACAATTCGATTTCTAGCTAATTGGTTACTTCCTGTTGTTAGTTGTGATGATGCTTTGCGCTTTATGGCCCCTGGGCAGAAGCCTTGAGAGGTGAAATCCATGTGCGCTATGAGCATGACAGGCTGAACTAAAATCTGCTGGTATATAATGAACAAACAAAATATACATTTTTGAAGAAACTGTTTACCATTCAACATATTTTAAAAGATCAGTTTAACCCTTTGCCTAATGAATATTCATGTCATTATTAATAACTGATTAATACAAAGTTTATGTTTAATACCGGTAATCCCCTTTTTCACCTGTAATAGGCAGCATTTATAGACCTATAATGTCATTTAAGAACCAGAGAGGACAGTCATTGATTATAGAGACTGTTCCTATATAGTAACCATCTGATCAGGATCTACTTTTAATCCATATTAACGTTCTTTTACCGAGGTGAAAACCCGTGTCTGTTAAGTATGTTAAAAGTCAGCTTCTTTGTTATATAGAAAAATTATGATCAGTGCTACTTTCGGTTTGCTAAAAACGATGAAATAAATAACCGTCGCATTTGACATTAAACAAAATTAATACATTAAAATACATAGGGATAAACGGGAGCTTGACTGCATATAGATATAGGTATCAAACTAATAAACCGCATTCCATCTATTCTTTTCCGAATCGTTTATGACCGTTATCGACACCGTCTCAATGATGCGTTAACTAAACCGGAAACAACCTTTTCCTTATAAGGGGAGTTAACTCGTGATGAAAATTGGGATAACTCTGTAATGCGGTAGGGCTGGGCTCGGATAAAAAAAATTAATATTATAACCAAACCCATATTAGCCCTTATCATGCCGTGATACCGTCTGCTTTTAAATTATCGTCTGCAATTTTTTTTAAATTTAGATGTGTACATTTTGTATGTAAAGAAACCTAAAAACACTTCCAACAGTCTGATTCAAGATCAGGCGCCATGTTACGCGGCTTCTGATCTAGATCAAAGCTGTTTGCAAAAACGACATGAAGTCTCGATCAGCAGGCAAAGTGTTAAGCAGTTACTGAAATTGATCGCTTGACTGCTGTATATGGGACATAAGTAAAGCAGAAAGAAAAGTAGAATACACATGTAACTTTGTTCTTCCTTTTCTTTAAAACTTTATCACGCTCACATCTCACAATCCCTTACAGATACAGAGCTTTATTCGGCATAAAATAGCATAAGTATATTCATAGCCATCAATAAACATGTACAATTCAATATACATACATTCATTGTACGTAAATGAACGGACATGGAAAATTAAGTTTCGTAAACAAACTTTACAGAGAAGTGTAATCTATAAACTGACAAGAGTTCACATTATTTAATAGATATTATTATGTATTCCATGCAACTCTTAATGTTCCCTCTGATTATAGTCTGCACTGTTTGTATAGAGCACATGTGTTCTGTTCACAGGTGTGCATTTCTCTTAATATGAAATCTCATTGACCTAGTTGTTCTTATCTTTTGCTGGAAGGCTATTCCACATGACCATCACTGGTAATGAAATTCCCAAGATATGACCAACAATTTTTGTCGTCTGCTTTTTTTTATTTCTCAATTAAAACTTACCCAAATCTCCCCTTAACACCAGTTTCCAATTAATGCGTTTACATTGATGACTTTTATGGGTTGCTGTTAATGACTAACAATAATAATAAGAATAAGAATAATGGGACAGTGCAGACCCTGATCGGTCGACTCTAGACTTTTTCACTTTGTATTCTTTAATGGTTCATTGTTTACACATAACAAATATACTCGTCTCTATTGTTGAATATGTTCGAGTTATATGACTAAAGTAATATAGTAGCAAACAGTTTGGAGTTCAGTTTCGTTTCAAACCTTATCATTCTGAAATGTCGTATGCTTAAAATATTTCGGGTCGGAAGCAGCAAAATTTAATGTCGGATCTTAATTAAACTTGATAACATATTCCAAATCAGACGCCGCGTTACGTGGTCTCTGTTCCGCTGGTCTAGATACAAGCTTGTGCAACTGTAAGCCAAGTCGCTATAAACCACGACAACGCGGCTTCTGATCTGGAGCCAAGCTGTTTGCAAATATTGCCCATGTCGCCCTTAGGAGTTACACTGCGGCTGAGCTGGATTCAAGCTATTCATATAAAATCTGATCTCTTTTGCGGTACCCTCTCTTTTGTACATTGCCTGTAAAAACCATGTGATTTAAGGTGCTGGGTGCATATATAGTCTGAGGGTACAATATACATTGCAATTGGTATCCCGCAGAGCGAAAGCCATATGTGATATCGCTGCGTATGTAACGGCGCACAGTGCCCTATGTCGCGGTAAAGCTCGGTTGTTGTTAATAGGTCACCAATTACTGATTATTACGTACCGTCTTGAGGCCATACTTTGGGGGCTTTTTATGCTTGTTTTCTGAACTATTTGCTGCTAATAGTGCAGATCTAGAATAGAGAGCTCTTGAATGAGATTCTGATCTGATTCGTGCCGCTAATACTTGAAAAAGGCGTTAAGGCAGTACAAATAGATAGATAGATAGAAAGAATGTAGTCAGGAGATTGTGGTTTCCAGCGCACATTTGATCACATAGGCGATTTTTGTGAGGAAGAAGACGCCGGCCAAGCATAATTAGTTGATACCTGTACTATACTGGACAAGTATCTCCTTCCGAACTTCGGTGATGTTACTACGACATATGTTTTATTTTCTTTGTACAAGTGTACTTTCAACAAGTACACTGTTTACAGAAATATGTATGCGTGACTAGAGCACACACATACGCTTTCATCAGTTAGGGGCCCTTGAAATGGGTCTACACGTTTTACTTGGTGTCAAGTGTACTTTCAACAAGTGCACTGTTTTCAAAGGACACACGGCACCTAATGTTTCGGATTATAGAGGATGATGGAAATCGTAGCAAAATGCTATTTTTCAAAGACTGTCAACAGTGTTCCGGATACGAAATTCATTAATGTCTTGGTGTGTGGTGCTTGACCAAACATTAATAAAGAGTTGTAGGCGGGCTTTGTGGTCGAGATGTGAAAATAAATGGGGTTGTGGTGGATTAACATCTCGTTTTCAAGAATGGGATGTACACGGACATATAAAATGTGCTACGAAGGTAATGTCTGTTTATATTTCCACACTATCACTTCCATTTCGTGTGATTTAACCCTTTTTAAGAGGGGGGGGGGGGGGAATAAAAAAATTAATATTTTTTTTTTTTCAAATTTTTTTTCAAATTGTTTTTCAATTTTATTTTTTTTTGTATAATCTGAACTTATATCACCTTATAATAACATAATTAATAGATATTTCAAGGTTTGTGGCTGTAAACTACCCCTACAGTTGATTTTTGATGGGGTTTTGGGTAATTCCGGGGTTTGTGGGGTTTTGGGTAATTCGTTCCACCGGAGATGGGTGACAGCGCAATGAGGAAAAGTCTTTAAGTCTTTTCCATTTCTGACTTTTAAGGGTTGTTTATGTCAATGTTTGGCATTTTGACAAACAGTGAAGACCCTGATCAGAGGGCTCCTAGGAGCCCTCTGGTCTGGGTCTTCACTGTTTGCATAGGACAAGTGTACTATTCACATGTACACTGTTTGCAAAGAATGCCAATATGCGGGACTAGGGTTCAAAGGGTTAAGTTGACAGTGCATTGGGAATATTGTCAGACGTCTAATACCTTCATTAGCCTAAGCTCACAGTCCCATAATTGTTGTCTGTAAATTAACAAGTTCAAAACAAGACCGCTTTATTTTTTAGCTCACCTGGCACGAAGTGCCAAGGTGAGCTTTTGTGATTGCCTTGTGTCTGTTGTCCGTCGTAGTCCGTCATCGTCGTCGTCCGTCGTCGTGTGTCGTCAACTTTTTCTTTAAAGATCTTCTTCTTGGAAACTACTGAGTCAATTTCATTAAAACTTCATAGGATTGTTCCTTGTAAGGTACTCTCTCAGATTTCTTGAAATATAGGTCATCTAATTGAAATTGTGGTTGCCATGGCAACCAATTGAATTTTTTTTAAAAATCTTCTTGTCAAAAACTACTTGTCTGAATTGAAAATAATTTTACCCAAATGTGCCATTTGTGACCCTCTATAAGATTTCTTAAAATAATGTTCCTATCTTCAAAAACATGGCCGCCAGTGGGTGGGGCAGATTTTCCTTATATGGCTTTATAGTGAAAACTTTAAAAATCTTCTTGTCTGAAACCGCTGATCCAATTTAAAAATAATTTCACACAAATGATCCATGGGTGACCCTCTACCAAATATCTTAAAATAATTTTGATATCTTAAAAAACATGACCGCCAGTGGGTGGGGCACGTTTTCCTTATGATATACTGTATAGTTAAAACTTTAAAAATCTTCTTCTGTGAAACTGCTGGTCCAAATTGAAAATAATTTTACACAAATTATCCATGGGTGACCCTCTACCAGATTTCTTAAAACAATTTTCCTATCTTAAAAAAACATGGCCGCCAGTGGGTGGGGCATGTTTTCCTTATGATTCTGTATAGTTAAAACTTTAAAATCTTCTTCTGTGAAACTGCTGGTCCAAATTGAAAATAATTTTACACAAATGATCCATGGGACCCTCTACCAGATTTCTTAAAATGATTTTGATATCTTAAAAATCACGTCCGGCAGTGAGTGGGGCAAGTTTTCCTTATATTTCTGTATAGAAATTTTTCAAAAATCATTTTCTCTGAAACTATTGGTCTGATTTAAGAATATTTAAAAAAAAAAGTAATGTTGGGTGACCCTTTGCCAGTTTTCTTCAAAGAATATCTTCCTAGTTCAAACAACATGGCTACCTGTGGGTGGGGTTAATTTACCGGTGATAGCTTATAGTGGAATGTTATCATTACTGGTCCATTACCTGATGACCGTAAACATGGGTACCAGGTGAGCGATTAAGGGCCGCATGTGGCTCTTGTTCCAAATGATTTAACCTATTACATGTACTTCATTTACATGTATATGCACTTTCTAGCTCACATGATCTTGCATCATCATGCTTGTGTTTGAATCTGTGTTTTGTTCACTCCAAGACTTCTGGTAACATATCTTTTAGCTCACCTGGCAGGTAGTGCTAAGGTGAGCTATTTTGATCGTCCTGTGTCTGTCTTCCGTTGTCGTCATCGGTAATCGGTTAAATGTGTAACACATAGGCAAACAGTTGGCGTGCAGATCATTCATTAAGGTCCTCATCCTCTGATCAGGATCAAAACTACTCAGATTATAAATCTGCAAATAAAGAAACGAGTGAGAAATTTCGGCTTTTGAAACAAACAGTTTGGCAGATCTATGTCACTTTAACAACTTTAACTCTAAGTTCAACTATTAGGTTCCCTTGTGGATCTTTTAAGTTTTCCAAAACATGAGCCAGTCTACTTGGAATTCTGGGTGGTTTAATAAATACTAGTCTAAATTAGCAAACAGTGTAGACCCAGATCAGAGGGATAGGAGCCCTCTGATCTGGGTCTACACTGTTTGCAAAATATAGTGAGTATGTTGTAAACAGGTCCACGGATTTGAAAGCGTTATAAGCTTCTGCACACGATAAGGATGAATTTGTGCTAACAGTGTGGAACCAGATGAGACTACAAATTATTGTGCACCTCATTTGGATCCTAAATGTTTGAGAATCTTATGATATATTTCCTAAAGAAAAGGCAGATAAATCAATTTCTATGAATTATTGCTGACATCAAAGTTAGCAGATGACAATTACATAGATATGTAGCTAGCACAATGTTTGAACCATTACCCCAGAGCCACTGAAAGCCTGTTGAAAGTAAAGCAGAATGTGTCTAAATAAAAGGCGCATTCTGCTTTACTTTCAGCCTGCTTTAAGCTATTATCTGCAAGTATATAGAAAATCTTTTTTATGATACATACATATTAATAACTGTATAAAGGTGAATTAGCTTCAAGTTCAGTGAGGGAATAAATTATAGGCGTAAAAAAGCGTTTTTATGGGGGAATGGGTTAAAAGGGATAATTTTATAATTGATTTTAGTATCAGACGACACGTTATGCATTTTGAGTTCACAATAGTGTCTGCATGAACACTCGCCAAGTTTTGAATGACTAGGAGATATCTTGGCATATTGCCCAGAATAAGTTCAAATATCCGTATGATAAAGCTATAACTCTTGGCATGCCGGGTGAGTCGGGGTAATATTTTCATATGCTTTATTTGTGTATTTTGATTTTCATTAATTTCTGTTAACTATGGGCTAATGCGATGTCCCTGATGGTAACAAACTCCAAGGAATCAGACCAGTGCCCTGTGTATAGCAATGACACATGGGACCTCGGTTTAACCCTTTACTCCATAGAAGCACATTTCAGCACATTCAATGTATTCCTCCACTGAAGAAAATAGTTCCAATTTCTAGTCATGAATATGTATCATAATAAATATTTTCTGTATTCTAGCAGCTAGTAGCTTAAAGCAGGCTGAAAGTAAAGCAGAATGTGCCTTAAGGCACATTCTGCTTTACTTTCAACCTGCTTTAAGTGGTCATCTTCCTTCAATACTAGAAATAGGCTATGGAGTAAAGGGTTTAAGTCTCATCAAAAGGATATGGTCTGGAGGGGGTTCAAACTCACAACCTCTGGATTCACAGTCTTATGCGATAATACTTAGAGACCATGATCTGCTGATTATTTTTGTCTGAAACAATTGTCATCTGCTACTGAACATTCATATTTAAACTCTGACGGCTATGAAGATATGAGCTAATACATTGTCTAATTAGTCATAATTAAAACAAGGAAATATTTCCCCCAGGAAAAAGTGCAGAATCATGTCAGACAGATCCTGACAAAAACAGCATAGACCTAAATTAGAAAGCTCCTTTAGGAGCTTTCTCCTGTCTCTTAAACCCAAAATGGACAATTCTAGTTTTCAATTTAGTCTTGTCCATTTTTTACTTTTTAGGGTTGAATTTAATAATAAATGTCAAAATGACAAACAGTGTGGACCCTGATCAGAGGGCTCCTTAAGGAGCCCTCTAATCTAGATCTACACTGTTTGCATTACGGACAAGTGTACTCCTCACAAGTACACTGTATGCAAATGACGGATGACTAGGGTTCAAAGGGTTAAGGTCAGCTATCTGATATGGGTCTATACACTGTTTTTAAAAGGCATCCCTTTACACAATTAGCAGGAGATGCCGCGGGGATTAATTGGTCTTGGTCTGAAAGCAAGATACAGGGCTCCAGATAAGAGGTAGTTTTTCCAACAAATCCCACATTTTCTCACTATTTTAGCACCAAATCCTATGGTGCTACTACTCATTAGAATCGTCTCGAAGAGACGATTCTAATGAGTAGTGACACCATAGGGTTTAATTCAGAAATAAAGATTTTAGTTTTTGAAAAACTACCCTTATCTGGTGCTCTGATAGTATTTAGAACAAAACTTCAACTCGCATAAGTCTTATCATATTTCTAAACTTTTATTTCCTTATTTAGCAAACTAGGCCAAAGAGGCACAAGGACTTTTAGTGCAGTCAAACACTTTGCAGTACAGGAGAAAATTATATTAAGTTCAAATTTATACAGTCATGAATTTGTTCCATAAAAAAATATTTCATATATCCTAGCAGATGGTAGCTTAACCCTTTATCCCATAGAAGCGCCTTTTAGCCCATTTAGTTTATTCCTCCGCTGGAGAAAATAGTTCCAATTTATGCAGTCATATGTATCATAAGAAATGTTTTATTTATTCTATCGGACGGTAGCTTAAAGCAGGCTAAAAGTAAAGCAGAATGCGCCTGGCACATTCTGCTTTACTTTCAACCTGATTTAAGCATTTACCTATTTTAAAAACTAGAAAAAGACTGAGGTAAAGGGTAAAAGAAGGTTGAAAGTAAAGCAGAATGCACCTTCAGGCACATTCTGCTTTTCTTTCAACTTGCTGTTAATAGTAGTCCGTCTTCAACACTAGAAACAGGCTATTGGATATTTAAAGGGACAACTGAATGAATATGCTTGATCTTTCAAGACAGGTGAAGGAGGAGAAGAACCAAATAAGCTTTTGCTTTTGATCTCATCCTAAAGAAGGAGACTTAGAACCAAATAAGCTTTTGATTTTGTTCTCATCCCAAAGTAGGAGACTTCAAAGAACCAAATAAGCTTTTGCTTTCGTTCTCATCCTAAAGAAGGAGACTTAGAACCAAATAAGCTTTTAATTTTGTTCTCATCCCAATTAAAGTAGGAGACTTCAAAGAACCAAATAAGCTTTTGCTTTCATTCTCATTCTAAAGTAGGAGACTTTTAACCAAATAAACTTTTGCTTTCTTTCTCATCCTAAAGTAGGAGACTTAGTGCCAAATAAGTTTTTGATTTCGTTCTCATTCTAAAGTAGGAGACTTAGAACAAAATACGCTTTTGATTTCGTTCTCATTCTAAAGTAGAAGACTTAATAGAACCAAATAAACTTTTGATTTCGTTTTCATTCTAAAGTAGGAGACTTAGAACCAAATAAGCTTTTGATTTCGTTCTCATTCTAAAGTAGGAGACTTAGGACCAAATAAGCTTTTGATTTCGTTCTCATTCTAAAGTAGGAGGCTTAGAACCAAATAAGCTTTTGATTTTGTTTTTATTCTAAAGTAGGAGACTTAGAGCCAAATAAGTTTTTGCTTTCATTCTCATTCTAAAGTAGGAGACTTAGAACCAAATAAGCTTTTGCTTTCGTTCTCATCCTATTGTATATCCATGTTTTGTTCATAAAAGTTGTATATATTATGAAATAAAATATGTTGAGACTAAGACAGGTGACTACTTAATGCAGGGAAAATGTCATTCAGTAGGGTCCTAAAGGAGCCTTCTGCTTTGACCTTTTTTCTGCATTAAGCTGAAGTTTTGTCTGTATGCAGGGCTCCAGATAAGAGGGAGTAAACTGAACAAAACCAATATTTTCTCACTCATTTCAGCATCAAATCCTATGGTGTTACTACTCATTAGAATCGTCTCTTCGAGACGATTCTAGTGAGTAGTGACAACATAGGTTTTATCTAAAAATTATTAAATTAAGATTCTAGATTTTGAAATACCCCCCTTATCTGGAGCTCTGTGTATGCTTTTTTTTGTTCGTTTTCTGTCACAGTCTACAACTTTACTTTTTCTACAATTTTAACCTTTGACCTTTTATTTTTCAGATGTAGTGATGTGATTCACCAAAGCGGTGTTACATATACATGCTGAACGTCAGAACTTGTCATAATGGCAGATGACAAGGTATTGACGTTCAGAACTTATCTTGAAAGACTTAAAGACGATGTGAATAACGCTGTTAAAGGGTTTAATGATCTGAATACTGATCAGGCCTCGTCAGTGTGTCAGTCTTATGGACTCGTCAATGTACTAAAGACCCTGGAGCAGGTTGAGGTATTGAAAGAGGTCATCAGCAAGAATGGGTCTTATGAAAAAGACAAGACAGAAACGGAACTCAGAGAGCTGCAAGCTTCTATACAACAGCTTAGAGAGGAGCAGACTAGGTTGGAAGCAGACATAGAACGTGATGATACTGATGCTCTTCAAGCTACCCAGGGGGACTTTAATAAATATCCTGATGACTCTGACAGCGATTATATACCCAATGAGGACATGGATCATTATGATGGTAGGCCAGAAATTGTCATGAATATACAGTCAGCTCAGGGCTCAAAGTGCAAATATCAGACATTTTCTCACTCATTTCAGCTCCAAATCCTATGGTGTTACTCTTCGAGACAATTCTAATGAGTAGTGACATCATAGGGTTTTATGTAGAAAAAAAGGTTTGAGTTTTTTTTTAAATACTCCCCTTATCTGAACCAATTGTTTTCAACATTTGTCCTTCAAATATGCCTTCAATAAACCTTATGATGGCTTTTCATTAGAATGGTCACCTTGGTGGTCCTCTAGGGTTTAGTATTTGAAAGAATTTCAGAGCACCAGATAAGGGTAGTTTTTCAAAAACTAAAATCTTTATTTCTGAATTAAACCCTATGGTGTCACTACTCATTAGAATCGTCTCTTCGAGACGAGTCTAATGAGTAGTAACACCATAGGATTTGGTGCTGAAATGAGTGAGAAAATGTTTGATTTGTTGAAAGAACTCCCTCTTATCTGGAGCCCTGAATTTCCCTGAAGCTCTGGAATATTGTTGAATCATCCTTGAATTTGTTCATTGGGTTGGTAAATCCATATCTAGATTCTAAATTTCAGAATAGTTTTTCTTCAAATAGCCAACACTTACCATTTATTTATTGTTGACAGTAGCAATGTTTTGTTCACTTCTGTTTACATCCTAAAAGCTACTGGCGAAATATCTTATGGCTCACAAAGTAAAAAACAAGCATAGAATGTGTAAAATGTTTAAATATAAAGAAAGCTTTCCTGGCAATTATTATTATATTTTTAATCAAATGCTGTTTATAATATAAATCCATATATATAGTAAACTTAATTGTGCTCTGCTTTTTAAAAACTTTGCATAATTTGAAATATTGCTCCTTAACATGCCTTTAATTTATTCCTCCACTGAAGTAAATAGTTCCCATTTATATGTCATGAACATGCACCATCAGAAATAGTTTCTATAACTGATCAGATGGTATTTTAAAGCAGACTGAAATGTGCATTCTGCTTTACTTTCAGTCTGCTTTATGTTACCATCTTCTAGAATATAGATTATATTTCTTATGATATATCCTATTCTTGACTGCATCAACTGGAACTTCTTGAATACATATACAGACAGTGCTGCCATTTCTCCAGATTTTTCTTAAATCTTCGGATTTTTTTCTAGTACATGGTAGCTTAAAGCAGGCTGAAAGTAAAGCAGAATGCGCCTTAAGGCGCATTCTGCTTTACTTTCAGCCTGCTTAAAGCAGCCATATGTCAACAAAACTAGAAACAGGCGATGGGGAAAAGGTACGATTCGTAAAATAGCACTTGAAAAATGCAAATTTGGAAATCTTATGATTTTTTAGCTCACTTGAGCACAAAGTGCTCAAGGTGAGCTATTGTTATCGGTTGCCGTCCGTCGGTGTCGGTGTCGGTGTCGTCTGTTCACAATTTGTTTCAAATAACTTCTTCTCTGAAACTGATGGCCCAATTTTAACCAAACTTGGTCAGATACATACTGTAGTTGTGAACTTCAAAAACTGTTAAAAAAAAGTGGGTGGGGCAATCGGTCTTGTTGCCATGGCAACCATGCACAATATCTAAAAAAATCTTCTTCTCAAGAACGACTGGTCCAATTTCAATTTGGTTTTCACCAAAATGTTTCTCAGTTAATATACTTTCAAAAGTGTTCAAAGAATTTTGATCCGTCAAAAAAAAATGGCCGCTTGAGGGCGTGGTCATTTTCCGTATTTACGTAATATTGACAACTAAAGTCAAAACTTTAAACATCTTCTTGTCAATAACTATAAGTCCTAGGACAACCAAATTTGACAAGTAGCATCATGTTGTGAACCTTTAGTAAGATTGTTCAAATAATGACCCCCGGGTCAAAAATGGCCCTGCCCGGGGCTTATCAGTTTTTCATAGGGAAACCTTTAAAACTCTTCTTCTCTAAAACTTTATGGCCTAGACCTCTTATATTTGGCATGTAGCTTCGCCTTATGTACCTCTACTAAGAGTGTTCAAATCATGACCCCAGGGTGAAAAATGGCCCCGCCCCGGGGCTTATCAGTTTTACATAGACTTATATAGGAAAACCTTTAAAAATCTTCTTCTCTGAAACCGTAAGGCCCAGACCTTTTATATTTGGCATCTAGCTTTGCCTTATGGTCCTCTACCAAGATTGTTCAAATCATGACCCTAGGGTAAAAAATGGCCCGCCCCGTGGCTTATCAGTTTTACATAGACTTATATAGGAATAAACCTTTAAAAATCTTCTTCTCTGAAACCGTAAGGCCCAGACCTTTTATATTTGGCATCTAGCTTTGCCTTATGGTCCTCTACCAAGATTGTTCAAATCATGACCCCAGGGTAAAAAATGGCCCTGCCCCGTGGCTTATCAGTTTTATATGGACTTATATAGGAATAAACCTTTAAAACTCTTCTTCTCTGAAACCCTAAGACCCAGACCTTTTATATTTGGCATCTAGCTTTGCCTTATGGTCCTCTACCAAGATTGTTCAAATCATGACCTACGGGTCAAAAATGGCCCCGCGCCGGTCCCGCGCCGGGGCTTATCAGTTTTACATAGACTTATATAGGAATAAACCTTTAAAACTCTTCTTCTCTGAAACCCTATGACCCAGACCTTTTTTATTTGGCATCTCGCTTTGCCTTATGGTCCTCTACCAAGATTGTTCAATTCATGACCCCCGGATCAAAATGGCCCTGCCCCGGGGCTTGTAAGTTTTACAAAGACTTGTGTAGTAAAACCTTTAAAACTCTTCTTCTCTGAAACCGTAAGGCCCATACCTTTTATATTTGGCATCTAGCTTTGCCTTACGGTCCTCTACCAAGATTGTTCAAATCATGACCCCAGGGTCAAAAATGGACCCGTCCCGGGGCTTATCAGTTTTACATAGACTTCTACAGGAAAACCTTATTCCGAGTTGTTTCAGTTTCATGCAACAGTCCACATACATGCAATGACAAACTTCATTATGCATCGAGTATAACACAATTGTTCCTCAGGTGAGCGATTTTAGGGCCGCATGCGGCTCTTGTTATGTCAACTTATGGCAGCCCTGTACAGATGAGCTATTAGTTGTATTATGACTGTCTTGTTTTCTATTGTAGCAACTCCCAGGGCTAGATGGAACACCTCTCAGGTAAGGACAAGGATAGTTTCATTTATTGTGTCAAACAAAGGTCAAGGTCATTTGAAGGTTTTGACCTTGGCTTTTATTTGAAACAACATGTGAAAGAGACTTTATATTAGGCGAGTGCAGATTCCGTGCATCAAGGCCTTTCCACTGATCGAATTTACTTTGAAATGAAGGTTGAAATTAATTAAATGTATAAACTATTTTTGGGATTAAATTACCCTTTCTAGACAACAGCTGCAATTGAATAGTTCATATTAATAAAATGGATGATATTTGTTTTATTGCAGAGCTTAAAATACAAGTAACCTTGTATTTATTTGTTTTTACAAAAAAGCTTTTTCAGACCTTAACAAATCCTCATAGAATGTGTTTTTATGGTTCTACCTTCCTCTGATAAGAAGCCATATAGGAAACTTTATTTGTCTGTGTTTATACCCCTGCTAGATTTAGTTTGGACATATTGTTTTAGCCCTGTCTTGTCTGTCAAAAATTTAACCTTGGCCATAACATTAAAACTACGTGATATACTCAGACTTCAAAATTTGGCATCAGTTTACTCACTTAACCCTTTCCCCTATAGAAGCGCCTTTTAGCGGCTATGATTTATTCATCCGCTGAAGAAAATAGTTCCAATTTAATCCATAATGATTATGTATTTTAGGGAATGTTTTCTATATTATAGTACATGATAGCTTAAAGCAGGCTGAAAGTAAAGCAGAATGCGCCCTAAGGCGCATTCTGCTTTACTTTCAACCTGCTTTAAGTAGTCACCTATCTTAAGTACTAGAAATAGGCTACCAGGTAAAGGGTTAAGGAGCTTTTTTTGCTCTGTACAACTTAGGTTATGTCCTACAAAGATCAAGATAATTTAGAGGTCATTTTGATTTCAAATAGTCGGAATTTAGTATTGAACATAACTATGTGTGAATTAGACAATTCATATTTGACATGTGTACTCAACTCAAGAAGCTGTTAAGCTCAGTACAAGTTGGACCATTGTTGCAAGAGTCAAGGTAATTTACTAATCACATAGGCTTAATTTAGCATTGGCCATAACTTTGGATCTACATGTGATAAAATCTTCATAGTTGGCATCTATACTCAGCTCAAGAAGCTCTTGAGCGCAGTTCAATATGTTTATGTCAGACAAAGGTCAAGGTCATTTAGAGATCATGGTCACACCAGGGGGCATAGTGTTTCACAAAAATATCTTGTTATATGTTCTTAACCCCTTCACTGCCTTACCTCAGTACAATGGTTATTTACAAATAGTTTGGATCCTGATCATGTGGCATAACACAGCCACATCAGCATCCCAACTGTATGACCCTCAATTTTATATTCCTAAAATACCTAGACTTTCAATTTGAGAAAATACAGCGTACAACAATTGTTTAAAATTGATGATGTCTTGGCAGTAGGGCAATGCCTTTTTAGCAGGATCAAAATTGTTTTGAAAATGTCTAGAAGACCCAATGTTTTAACTCTTGGCATGCTGAATTTTCAAAATTTCTTTTTAAAACAGGGTTAGAGCGTCAAACAGTTTGGATCCTGACGAGACGCGACATTGAGCTGTGCACCAGCCGCTGGCATATGAATGAGTTAAAATAGAGTGATCTACTTAATGTTCTGTAAAATACTGATTTTTTCTCTTTTTTTTAGCAAAATGAGAAGATTGACGTTTCTGGAAATCTGGTTGAGAGGAAACCGGCATGGCAAGACAGTGAGGATGGTAAGAATTTACTAAACCTCTCAACACCACTGACCTGTTTAGATATACATACATGTATTACATTTGCAAATAGTGTAAACCAAGATCAGAGGGCTCCTTAACCCACTCCTCCATAAATACGCCTTGTACGCCTTTGATTTATTCCTCTACTGAAGAAAATAGATCCAATTTATACATTCATGAATATAAATCGGAAGAAATATTTCCTTTATCCTAGCAGATAGAAGCTTAAAGCAGGCTGAAAGTAAAGCAGAATGCGCCTTAAGGCGCATTCTGCTTTACTTTCAACCTGCTTTAAGTGGTCACCTATCTTCAATACTAGAAACAGGCTATGGGGTAATGGGTTAAGGAGCCCTCTGATCAGCGCCTATACTGTTTGCATAGGACATGTGTAATCCTCACAGGTTCACTGTTTGTAAATGATATCTATACTCATCGCTAGGGTTGAATGTATTTATAGCTAATCATTATTGTTCACTGTTTCAGATGACTCTGAGCCGGACTCTGATGTGGAGTACTCTGAGATGGAGCTGCCAACCCTGCTGACCCAGATTCAGGCCATACTGAATGAGTACCCAGATGATGGGCAGATAATCAAGGTACAATAAAAGTTGTAGTCAAACCTCTGGAAAACACCAAGCAGTTTGGTTAACTCATTACCCCATAGCCTGATTTAAGTTTTGAAAAATAGGTGACCACTTAAAGCAGGTTGCCTTAAGGCACATTTTGCTTTACTTTCAACCTGCTTTAAGCTTCCATCTGCTAGAATATAGAAAATATTTTTTATTATACATATTCATAACTGTATAAATTGGAAACTATTTCTACAGTGAAGGAATAAATCAAAGGCGTAAAAAGGGGTCTTGATGGGGTAATGCGTTGAAAAAGGTTTCCTGATAAGGGAGGCCTGGCTGTGATTCATAAGAATTTGAACTTGCAATGGTTTAACCCATTACCCCTTAAATATGCCTTTGTGTGCCCCTGGCCTAGACAGATGTGGAGGCATATGCAGTAAAACCTCTCTATTACGACCACTAAATTATGTTAATTATTAGGGTGTTTACGGTAGGTAACCGCTTAAAACAAGGTGGCAGTGAAACAGAAAGCTCCTTTCGGAGCTTTCTGTTTAACTGTCACCCTGCTTTAAGCTGTCACCTCTCTATTACACGATCAATTAGCTTTCGTATTAGTAATAGCGAGGTTTTACTGTACATGATTGTATATGTAAAAATGAAAATATGACGTTACATGAAACTGTTTAACTGCTATTTAATATTCAAACATGTTTCGCCTCACAGCTCATCAGTATAATTATACGAGGGTTGTTATTTAAGTTCGTAGACTTTTTTCACAAAAGCTTTAGTTTTCGTAGCTGAAAAATATAACAAGCATCACTGGAAACGTTGTTCTTTTTAGCTCACCTGGCACGTAGTGCCAAGGTGAGCTATCTTGATCGTCCTCTGTCCTCTGTCCATCGTCCTTCGTTCGTTCGTCCGTTCGTCGTCAACAATTTCTTTAAAAGACATCTCCTCCGAAACTACTGGATAGATTTTTACCAAACTTGGCCTGAATGATCCTTATATGGTCCTCTTTCAAAGTTGTTCAAACATTTCCGGTCCGTTGCATATCTAGGTCACAGGAGCTAAAAATAGATTTTTTCAATGAAAACTTAAAAAATCTTCTTGTCTGAAACCACAGTACTCTGAGCTTAGATATTTGGCACAAAGCATTGTCTTCAGGTCCTCTATCAAGATTGTTCAAATTATGTCCCTGGGGTAAAAAAAGACCCTGCCCCGGGGGTCGTAAATTTACATAGAGTTATATAGTGAAATAATTAAACATCTTTTTCTCTGAAACTAATATGGCCAGAGCTTTGATATTTGGCATGATGATTCTGCTAGAAGCCCTTAGCCAATATTGTTAATATGGTTCTGGTCAGTTGCATATCTAGGTCACAGGAGCTAAAAATAGATTTTTTCAATGAAATCTTAAAAAATCTTCTTGTCTGAAACCACAGTACCTTGAGCTTAGATATTTGGCACAAAGCATCATCTACAGGTCCTCTATCAAGATTGTTCAAATTATGTCCCTGGGGTAAAAAATGACCACGCCCTGGGGGTCGTAATTTTACATAGAGTTATATAGTGAAATCTTCAAACATCTTTACCTCTGAAACTAATATGGTCAGAGCTTTGATATTTGGCATGATGACACTTCTAGAAGCCCTTAACCAATATTGTAAATATGGTTCTAGGTCACAGGAGCTAAAATTATGTCTCTGGGGTGAAAAGTGATCCCATACCAGGGGTTATGTGACCCTTGTGTTGGTTTTTCCAGGTGAGCGATATTTAGGCCCGCATGGGCCTCTTGTTCTGATTATAAAACGTAATTTCATATCAGTACATAAAGCCATAGGGATTTGAAGAAAGGCACCTAAGCAGATCCGGGGCACGGTCAGGCAATACAGCGACGTCAAAATGACGTGTTATTTACAGCAAATTAGAGGTTCATTATTTTTCAAGGCAACTTCAAGCGAGTTGTGTACATTGCTCATGGTGATTTATCTATTTGTCATATGTGTCTATATACCCCTGTTCATTTAAGGTGGACACAATATTCTTTGATCTGTTCACTAATTCGTTCACATGGTCAAATTTAATGAATGTTTGTCTTACAGTTCTAAAACGCATGCATCGTTGTTCTCTTTCACTGATGTTGGTCCAGTTTTAAAGCGTCCATGTCATTTGAAAACAAGTGCCAGACAACAAAGTTAATTTCAGATTAGTTTTCCAAATCATATTCAAAGTCTCTGTAGTTGATATTCCAAATTATACACACACTTTTATCATCACTCTTGTTTTGATGTCACCTGTTAACGTCATTTTCAATGAATAAATTCCTTACGGCGATAGGTTAAAGTCTTATAGAAACTATATGCATCAGCGTATTATTTTCACATTTCATGGGCATTACGTCATTACGTCGTTTTAGTTTCATAAGCTTTTTAACTGAATTTTAAAGTCAAATGACATACTTATGGGAATGATTTTAAGACAAAACAAAATATGAAAATGTTGTGCCCCGGGAAGCGTTACATGCGTTGCTATGGCGACATTTATTACCTCTTGCAAATAATTATTTTGTAAAAAATAAAGTATCTTCGGAACAAGAAGACTTTATGTATCAATAATATACCTTTAGATACCACATAATTAATGGCATAGAAAAATAAGAACAAAAGTCACGAACTTAAATAACAACCCTCGTATAATATAGTTTACAGATAACTCATATGTATGCAGTAAACCACTCTTATACAGTCCATTCCCTAATCAGTCGGATACGGCAGCAGCGCCTAGCTAAGACACACATTGCATAACAACAGACTGGTAGCTAAACAACTCAATAGAATTGCTTCACCACCAGCTATATAATATACACTGGATGTCCTAACACTATAGATACATCAACTCTCGTATGTAAAAGTATGTATATAGCATATGTTAGGTCAAATCCCATAACAGGGAGCCTACATAATGACTGTAATAAGTAAAGATGCAAATTCCCTTGGTCAGTTCGGAGTGTTAGGACATTGTATATTATATAGCTGGTGGTGAAGCAATTCTATTGAGTTGTTTAGCTACCAGTCTGTTGTTATGCAATGTGTGTCTTAGCTAGGCGCTGCTGCCGTATCCGACTGATTAGGGAATGGACTGTATAAGAGTGGTTTACTGCATACATATGAGTTATCTGATTACCTCCCTTTAATACACAATATGCCATATAGTTTACAGTCAAGACTCGATACACTGACATTCGATACAACAGAAAACTCACTTACTGACACAAATTTGGTGGGAACGAACATGCACAGTGTTATTTGATTTCGATATAACGACCATACATGTGATATTTTCTTGGACCCAAATAGGGAGATCTGGAAATTTTAATAGGGAGATTGGGGTGCCAAATAGGGAGCTTTTTTCGCGACACTTTTTTCGCGACAAAACTAGGCGCAGGCGATGAAAATCCAATACTTTATATATTTTCATAAGTTAATCACTAATTGCTTATTTTTTTTAAATAACGGTGAATAGATAGGTCTATAGACCACTAAGACAGAGACAAATTTCACCCAGAGATATAATTCTTATAATACTGACATGGGCCTATTATTTTAGTATCTTAGTACTGCAGAGGGATGGTTGTGTAAAGCAGGCTGAAAGTAAAGCAGAATACTCTTCAGGAGCATTCTACTTCAGTAAAAGATTAATCCTGCTTTAAGCTAGATCTACCAACTGTTAGGATATAAGAGCTATTTCTTATGGTTCTTATATTATTATGCATGATTATAGTAAAGATAAAGTGGAACTATATCTATTTGCTTGAGAGAATGAATGAATTAGTTCAAATGGTCTAGATTTCTATCTATGGAGTAGATATAGAAAGAGTTAGCAACTTAACTATCTGTTATTGATTTTGTAAACAGTATGGATCCAGATGAGACGCCACATCATCTCATCTAGATACAAACTGTTTGAAACTGTTATTTTCTGAAAGAAAATGCACAAAAAATAACTTAGAGAATTGAATTGTTGCAGGTGACAAAGTCTGCAGACGACATTTACTAGCGCCATAAAGTGGGTGTGGTTTTAACAACGAAATAACCCGTCTAAATTTTCTACCGCGAAAACTGATTGCAAATCAATTTTACGAGCGTAATTCGTTGTAAAATCTAACTAAATAATTATACATTTGCACAAATCGTATTTAACAAACAGATTAATTTAATTGATTGTAGAAAACGACGCTTGGGAATACTTTTTAGACTGACAAAATATACGTAGTTCTCGTAGCAAATATTACGGCGCCCCGTCATTTTGTAACGGTATAATTTTCGAAGTAGAATCTATTTTTCTGTTACGTGAATATTCAAAGTATTTTGTGGTGGAAATCAATTCTGAATAGCTTTCATCTAAATTGTGTGTTTGTCCAGAACTTACGAAGAATTATCTGATTTTAATCCGATTCGCATCGGGGACATGGATCTTTATCCTACGCATTACCTGCTTCTGAAAGGTGTCGTTGTTGATGTCTCCGATTCTGGGGGAACCTGTCAATCACTATTTTGATAACCAATTAGATCTACTCGGCGCGTGTGGGCAAACTTTTACCCAACATAGTTATCACGCAGCCTGCCATAACAATAGTGCCACACATGTCACTCCGTGTACACAATCAAAGTAATCGACGATTGCGTAACGTGTTTACACGCATCACTTGGCGTTTGGTGATAAGCGTGTGTAGGGATTAGCCAGAGAACTCTGAAGCCAAATTTTAAGATTTTTAGAGTCGGCGACCGAGGTAAATGATATAAAAAGTTCATTTAAAAAAATTTGAATCTGGTCAAATGAAATATCGGGAGATTTCGTCTCCCGACCGGGAGATTGTGAGTAAAGGTCTAATTTCGGGAGCTCCCGGCCATATCGGGAGATATCACATGTATGATAACGACAAATTCAGATTCCGACACCGACATGAAAAATCTGGGAACCAAACGACATTTTTGCTATATATGTTGATTTGTTATAACGGCATGCTATATTTGGCTTGAAAACCAGAATTCCCCATTGCTATTTTTAGCTAGAGTAGATTATAGTATAAGCGAAAAGGGCAACCTATGTACATGTATGAGTGACCATAGGTCTTTGTGTAACTGAGCGAAGTGTGAAAACATTTCATCCGCAAGCTTTGCAAATTATTTATCTGTTATAATATACAATTGTGATAAAGTTGACCAAGCATGTGGCATGCTAATTGCTGTGAACAATTAAACAGAGAACCAAGAGCAAACTTCTATATAACAGATTTTTTTCAAACAGTAATAAGCAAAACCTAAGGTAAGGGTAGCTGCATAAAAACTGTATCTGCTTATGAATTACATAGGCAGATATAGCATTTGCGCAGCTCACCTACGATAACTAATCAACATTTAGGTTTTAATACTGCTTTCATGTTTTAAAAAATGAAATTTATTGTATCCTAATGCTTTAATATGTATATAATTGTAAGATATATGAATAATACATGATTTCATTGAAGCTTAAACTATTATTGTATATACTGTCTCTTAAACATATACATGTACAAAAAATATGAGATTCAATATAACGACAAACTTATTAGAACGACATTTTTGTTGGGAACGAACTGTGTCATTGTATCGAGTCCTGACTGTATATAGTATATATAGATTTTACCGCTTTGTCTAGTATAAACACAACTTACTAGAATGCTTTGATACTTAAATAGTTGTTGCCTAGGACCTTTTCCAATCCTTTCATATCACCCAACCTCATTTTGACCTTGACTTTGATCTCTTTTGACCTAAGAATATTGTAAATGGGCCATTTCTGGTTTAACTAGATTTTACCGTTTTTTCTGTCATTAACATCGCTTACTAGAATGCTTGGATACTTATACAGTTGTTGCCTTGGTCCATTCCCAATACACCCATATCACTCAACCTTGATTTGACCTTGATCTTGACCTAATTTGGACTTAGAAATGGTTCTGAATATATTGGCATGGATGCCACAGGGGCATTTTTTTTATTGAACGCATTCTTCGTACATATGCTAGTAAATGAATGAGGAAACTATTAAGTTAGCAATTACATGAGTTAGAGAAAGAGGGTGTTAATGAAAAAAAGTAATGGATTAATGCATGATTGAGTGATTGAATGATTGCAGCTGTGTACATTAGAGAGATAATGAATGACTAGATGAATAAGAAATTCAAAGAGTTAGTGAATAAGTTAGTGAGTGGGTTAACCCATTACCCCATAGCCTGTTTCTCATTTTGAAGATGGTTGACTACTTCAGCAGGTTGAAAGGAGTGCAAAATGCGCCCATCTGCTAGGATATAGAAATATTTCTTTTGGTACAGGTTTATGACTATAAATTGGAACTGTTTTCTTTAGTAGAGGAATAAATTGAATGCACTAAAAGGCGCTTATGTTGGGGGAAAGAGTTACAAAATAATGTATTGAATAAGCAAGTAAATGAAAGGGTCAATGTTACTACATGCATACACGAATAACAAAGTATTTATTTTGAATCAGGCATTACATTTTAAACCAAATACAAATGTATTATAATGATTTGCAACAGGAATTGGTCCAGAATGCTGACGATGCTAAAGCAAGTGCCATTAAGATTCTGTATGATGGAAGACGTCTTGAAGAACCATCTCAACAGAGGAGCAGATACAGCAAGTTTTTCAAGGTGAATATTGATAATTATCAATTTAAACGCTTTTTCTCATGTTTGATCATTCATTGTACAGTAAATCTTATACAGTAAAACTTCACTATTACTACCACTAAAAAAGGCTAATTGGTGGTATGAAAGACAGGTGACAGCTGAAAGCAAGGTGACAGTAAAACAGAAAGCTCCTAAAGGAGCTTTCTGTTTTACTGTCACCTTGCTATAAGCTGTCACCTGTCATCAGCACCTAATAATTAACACAAATTAGTGGTCATTATAGAGAGGTTTTACTGTATAGATAGATAGATAGATAGATATATAGATAGATAGATAGATAGATAGAATGACCCGTAAATAATAATAATAATAACGACTTTATTTTATGTGGATAACATATTTGGTATGTAAACCAATTTTCAATATGGTCGGATAGGTCCACAAAAATGGATGTAAACCAGAAGGCTTGCTGACCGTGTTTTAGACAGATCATTGATTAACTCTTCCATTACAGGCGCGTAGCTACCTGTACGCAAAAAACGCAACTGCGTACACATTGTCCTCAAAAATCGAAAAATTAAAAAGTCCAAAAATGCAATAAAAGTCGGAGGGGGTAGGGGGTTAGGGATTAATGGCAGGAAGACAACCTGTCAAAAAAACTATTATCCTAGATTAAACAATTCGATCATGTTATATTGAGGCAAATTATTACATAGATTCATGTTGTTATTTTACCTGTTTGAAATGCGGGAAATGCCTTCAGACGCACCAGAGACAACCTAGAAATAAAAAAATTCCCGGGGCAGCATGCCCCCGGACCCTCTAGTAAGAATGCGTACACTGATGGAAGGGACCGATGATGGGTATAGGCATTAGAGATAAAAGGCTGGAAGACAAGCTATAATATTAGAAAGAAAAAATATTATCCTAGGACCAATAATTTGTTGAGTCAAATTTTTCATAGATTTATCATAGTATTTTACCTGTTTTGAATGCGGGAAACGCCCACAGTATTCACCAGAGACCATCTAGAAATTAAGATTTCACGGTGGAGCATGGTCCCGGACCCCCCTTCCCTTCACCGCTCCCCATATATGAGTGTGTGCACTGGTAGAAGGTAGAGATAAATGGCTGGAAGATATCCCCACATTTTTTTTTATCTTAGATAAAAACAATATCTTTTTTATTTTTTATTCGAATTTCGAATGTATTTATGCGGTATTTTACCTGCTTTGATTGCGCAAAATGATTGCGCGAAATGCCCTCAGCACGCACCAGAGACCATCTATGAACAAAATGTTCATGGAGGAGTATTTTCCCGGACCCCGACCCTCTAGTAAGATGCAGATGGTTTAGCTTTGCCCCGACGTCTACCTTTGCCCCTGACGTGTGCTCCTTAATTGCATTTTGCTTCCTACCGACCTGCTTTATCGTGTTCTCAAAAGGATCGTAAAAGCAAATGGTTCTGATGTAGATCTAAATATATATTTATGCCACTGACTGTCGGTTTGAAATTAACATCCATGACTTTGTCGTTCATGTCGTTTTTGGATTTTTTTAATCATTTTTTGTATCGATTAATGTTATTTTATCACGAGTTTCGAGGTCGGGAAACGTCCTCAGAACGCACCAGAGACCATCTAGGAATAAAAATTTCCCGGGGGAGCATGCCCCCGGACCCCCCTAGTTAAAGTGCGTACACTTCCTAATTGGTCTAGCTACGCCCCTGCATTAGATTATATTCTGTGCATACAACAGGTCGTTACTTAAAGCAGGTTGATATTAAAGACAGGGGGGGGGGGGGGGGGGGGGGGGGGGGGGGCTTTAAACAGAATGAGATTAAATACAGGTGGCTTTTCAAAATTGGCTCTAATAAAGCAGAAAGCTCCTTAAAGAGCTTTCTGCTTTGCTTTCGGCAGTCTTCTTTAGGACATAAGAAACCATCCAATCTTATTTCTATGAGGACTCATGAAAATTAACTAAGGCTTTGTTTAACCCTTGTGCATTATTAGGTTCCCTTTTAGATCTTTTTAGTATAAACCAAAACATGATCCAGTGTACTTGGAATTCTGGGAAGTTTAATAAATACTGGTATAAATCAGCAAACAGTGAAGACCCTTATCAGAGGGTTCAAAACATTCACAAAACAAAATATTCTTGTTATTGGTTGTAATAGAGAGGTTTTATTGTACATGTATTTCATTGTTACACAGGCCCCTGCTCTTGTGGTGTACAATGATGCAGAATTTACAACAGATGACTGGAAAGGGATCAAGAGGGTTTATAACAGTGTCAAGGCTGATGATCCTCTAAGAGTGGGGCGATTTGGGCTTGGCTTCAAGTCCGTGTTCCATATCACAGGTAAGACTTGTGGCAATGCAATATAAGTCAAGAATATCCCTATTCCTCATGGGCTCAAGAACAGAAATCTTTATGTCTGCTCAAAACCATACGGTATGACTTGCTCATTAGAATTGTCTCAAATTAAGAGATTATTCTAATGTGTAGTCACACCATAGCATTTTGTTAGAATATGACGGAACATTTTGAAAATGGATAGTTTCCCTTTGTCTAAGTTTGTCTAACCCCTTTCACCATAAAATTCCAGGGCTGCCATAAGTTGATCATGAAAAATCCTAAGATTTCCGAATTTTCTATTTTTCAAGTGCATTTACTTAAAACAGGCTGAAAGTAAAGCAGAATGCGCCTTAAGGTGCATTCTGCTTTACTTTCAGCCTGCTTTAAGCTACCACCTGCTAGAATAAAGAAAATATTCCTTATGATACATATTTATGACGGTATAAATTGGAACTGTTTTCTTCAGCGGATGAATAAACTGAATGCGTTAAAAGGCGCTTCTATGGGGGAAAGGGTTAAAGGTAAATGATTTTCATGGTTACCCTTGTGTCTTTGCAGATAACCCTTGTATTATAAGTGGAGAGAAAATCCTGTTTATGAATCCACTTTCTAAAGAATCTGGCAAGGTATGTGTGACGTACAGTCTGAAGAAATTGGACCAGCGCAAAAGACTAAATGTGGAGGAGTGCCTGCGAGCCTATGAGGGAGTCTTTGACTTTGGAAGGGAGACACTTCGAAGTGGTCACTACCCGGGTACAATATTCTGGTTCCCTCTAAGATGTAAGGAGTCCAAACTGTCAACAAACATATACAGTGATTCAAAGATCATTGATCTGTTCAGAGCACTGCACTCTGACTCCAGCCGTAACATGCTGTTTCTAAGATGTATACATGCCATCAGTCTCTATATGAATGTGCCAGAGCCAACAGTCAGTCAGCCTCATTACTCGAGCTCAGACTTCTTCTCAGGAGACCAGATTAACCTTGGAAAGGATAAGGCATTCTATTCAGCAGAAGTTCTTGATGCCACTGAGGGTTCAGATCTTCGTAGGAGAAAATTTGAGCAAACTATTAAAGACGTTGGCCTTGATGTGTCAGATTCTCCACAATATTTCACTTGCCTTGTTAAAGTGAGAACACAACTCAACCTTATAACTGGTTCATCAAAAACAGAGGCAGACTGGTTTATCATTAATTACCTCCATGGTGGAGAAGTGTCTGAAGAAGTGAGAACCCTTCTACAGGATGAGTCCTTGGGGTACCTACCACTGGGGGGCGTTGCTGCACGGGTCAACACTGACAGTGGTACAGAGGATGAGGCAGGTCATATATTCTGCTACCAGCCCCTACCCCAGGATAAAGACAGCCAAACTGGCCTGCCAGTTCATGTCAATGCATTCTTTGCCTTAACACAAAATAGGCGTCATGTGAAATGGCCAACAGCAGATCAGGAACTACATCAAATGCACACTGATAGCTCAATTCGCTGGAATAAGGTTCTAATAGAAGAGATCCTTCCTCAGGCGTACTCCTTGTTTATTGAAGAATTACAGAACCTGTGTGTGAAGGAGCACAATCCAGACTACCTGGTTCAGTTTATTTTCTCCAGAATTCCTGATTTAGAAAAGACAGCAGAAAGATGGCATGTTCTTGCAGAAAGAGCGCTTGAAATAATGCACGAGGGTGACTTAAAGCTGCTGTACACAAAGAATGCTGGAGGACGGTGGATATCAGCCAATGATGCTTTAATTGCTTCTTTCAGCTCCTATCCCAACATACATAGTAACTGTATTGAGTCCATTATCAAGCTACTCCTTCAAGACAACAAGAATGTTGTATGTGCACCTGAACATGTGATTCGTACAAGAATAACAGATAGGAATCAGATCACTCCTCCACTCCTCAGAGACCATCTTAGAAAGTTTAACACATATGTGGGCATGGAAAAATGGGAGAAACTCAACCTACTAGAGTACATTTGCCTCAACAAGACAATAGAAGACCTGCAAGGCTTAGAACTGATACCTCTACACAATGGTACAGTTACATCCATGGGTATGGACAGGCCTATATTTGTCAGTAAGCCAGAGATCATCAGTCTGTTCCCTGGTCAGGAAGGAGCGTTCCTGTTGAACGAGATACCTGAAACCTTAGCCCTATACTTCAATGAGGTTGCCAAGCAAGGTAAAAATCACAGATCTCCAGAATGATAATGTGCATATTTCAAATAGTTTTACAGTAAAACCTCTTTTTTACAACCACTAAAACGAACACTAATTGTTTGTATAAAATACAGGTGACAGCTTAACCCTTTCCCCAATAGAAGTGCCTTTTAGGGCATTTAATTTATTCCTCCGCTGAAGAAAATAGTTCCAATTTAATCAGCAATGAATATATAGTATAGGGAATATTTTCTATATTTTAGCACATGGAAGCTTAAAGCTGGCTGAAAGTAAAGCAGAATGCGCCTTAGGGCGCATTCTGCTTTCCTTTCAACCTGCTTTAAGTGGTCAACTATCTTCAATATTAGAAATAGGCTATCAGGTAAAGGGTTAAAGCAGGGTGACAGTAAAACAGAAAGCTCCTAAAGCTTTAAGCAGTCTACTGTTATACACCCATAATAATTAACACGATTTAGTTGTCGTAATAGAGAGGTTTCACTGTACTGTCTTCCATATTTCTTCAATAAACCCTATGGTGTTACCACTTGATAGAATCATCTTGAAGAGACAATTCTAATATGTGGTAACAACACTAGGTTCGGTTGAAACATATCGGAGGAAACATTAAAAATGTTCAGATTGCCAACTCTTATATGGAACCCTGAATTTTTCCTAATATTAACCCTTATCCTTTGGCGATATCGTCTGCTTCAAAATTGTCGTCTGCAAAATCTGTTAAATCTAGATTTATATATACATGGTTTAAGTAAAGAAACTTAAAGACGAGTGTCAAACAGTTTTGATCCAGATCAGACGCCCCGTTACGCGGCGTCTGATCTGGATCAAAACTATTTGCAAAAATCAGTAAAGTCGCGACCAGCATGCAAAGGGTTTACCAAATTAAATGAGTGTGCTTTAAAGGTTAACCTTGTCCTCCATAGCCACCAGAGTAGAGGATTTTTACTGTACAGCCCTCCCTCTCTACAAAGACACCCAATGGGAAACGAAAAGTGTGTGCGTTGTTCGGAGGGAGTTGTTATAGAGAGGGAAATTGGTTTTCATTTGCAAACAGCTTGAATCCAGATCAGACGCCGCGTAACGCGGCGTCTGATCTTGATTCAAGCTGTTTGTCACTCATTATTACATTTCTTCTATCTAAATGTTCACTTATATGTAACTTTGAGAGAAAAAACAGCATACAATTTTAAGCAGACGATATTGCAGCAGTAAAAGCGTTAGTCATAAATGTCCTATTCAGGGAACTACGGCAAGGGTTGTTTTAAGGAGGGAGTCGTTGTTGGGAGGGCCGTTGGAGGGAGGGAACACTGCATACAATTTGTAGGGTACAATAAAGTTCATCTATACAATAGAAGCCTCGTAATTGACATATCGTATTTTCCCATAAAGGCTTGGCATGCATGATTGAAAAACCAACGGGATGCACTTATTTCATACCCAATTTTAATTGTTTTCAGTTTTTCTTGGACTTAGTACTACAGTAGGGTAAATACTTCCATTTAAGTACTTGGGCTTTGTTTACATTTGGTCCTGTGCAAACCTTTTGCATTGTCACTTCTAGCTTAGAGCATTAGAAATTGTGAAATTAAAGAAACTTTTCATGGCATATTTGCACTACATGAGAAGAAATGGTTGCCACCTGTTTTGAACACATTCAATAAGGAAAAGCAGGGTTACAGATAAGGGGAGTATTGGGGGGGGGGGTTTACCCAATTAAAATTGCGGAAAAAGCAATTGTTTTTCACAACAAGGAGTAACAAAAAGCAAAGAAATGTAGCAAAAAGCAAAGAAATTTTGGAAACCTTATCAGAATATGAATAATACCCAATTACGAAAACTTCCAATACCCAATAAATTTTTCAAAAACCCAATTCTGTAAAACATCAAGGAGCAAATACCCAATTGCATTAAAACCTTATCTGTTACCCTGGAAAGGCATGTTAAAGTGCTTATGTAGAGAGACAGCTGAATTTGTGTGAATGTGGATGAACCTAATTTGGGGCTTAAAATGAATCTAGTACAGATGTCAAATAGATTTAACCCATTACCTCATAGACTGTTTCTAGTTTGTAAGACAGCTGATAACTTACAGCAGGTTGGAAGTAAAGAAGAATGAGCCTTAAGGAACATTCAGCTTTACTTACTTTTAGCTGTTAAGTTGTGGCTGTACCAAACAGTAATGGGAGATAACCTATGACACTTTACAAACATCTGTGCCAGCTAAGGTGGAGTTATTCCCTTACTTCATTTCTTATATCTCATGAACATTGGATTCTCTTTGTCTGTAACCAATACTTCAAGTCTCAAAAGATTTTCAGTCACATTGCTAAAGTTTTTGTCAGAAGCATTTTGGCATTGGTGTTGTTCAATCTGCTGTTAGTGCATATAGGAACTGTAATCTTGCTTTAAGCAGCGACCTTAACCCTTTCCCCCATAGAAGCAACTTTTAGCGTATTCAATTTATTCCTCCGCTGAAGAAAATAGTTCCAGTTTACACCCTCATGAACAATCACCATTACAAATATTTTATATAGTCTAGCAGATTTTAGATTAAAGCAGGCTGAAAGTAAAGCAGAATGTGCCTTAAGGCACATTCTGCTTTACTTTCAACCTGCTTTAAGTGGTCACCTGTTTTCACAACTAGAAACAGGCTAAGCAGAATGTGCCTTAAGGCACATTCTGCTTTACTTTCAACCTGCTTTAAGTGGTCACCTGTTTTCACAACTAGAAACAGGCTATTTGGTAAAGGGTTAATATCGTTTGGTATCAATGATTTACCTGACTTGGTGTCTGATTGTAATCCAAATATCTTCAATAAAACTTCTCTATTACAACCACTAAATTACATAAATTATTTCTTTTTAAGGTAGATGGCTGCTTAAAGCAAGGTGGGGAAAAACAGAAAGATCATTTAGAAGCTAAATTCTCTTTTACTAAATTCACCTTGCTGTTAGCTGCTACCTGTCTTTCACATAATCTTAAGCATTCCTTTTAGTGGCTGTAGTATGGAGGTTTTACAATTGTATTTCAATTTTATTTGACTATCAAGCAAATATCTGTATTTTCAGGGACATGTGCCATAAAGTTCCTGGAACCAGAATCGACAGCTGACTTGGTCAAGAGAACAATTGTCTCTCACTTTGGAGATGGACCATCTGTACGCCTTGAAAAGTCTTGTTATACTGAGTGGGAGTCTTGGCTGCAGAGTATCTGGGAGCACATTCATTCTGAATACCAGCTACAGATAGACACATTTAAAGACCTGCCAATCATTCCTGTAGGACTTGATAATCTACATGACACAGGAGTAGTTGAGCTTCATGCATTGTCCAATACCATTCTACTGAGATCACAGAATGATGGAAGCTTACTGTCTGATAATGTATGTCAGGCTTTCAAGCTCCTCTCGGTGGTTATTTTAACCAGGAAGCCATCATGGATTCAGCAGGATCTGTCACAGTATTTCTATGATGCATCATGTAGTTCAATAGTGAAACTATTTGAGCATGTCAGTTGTCAGGATGTGAAAACATTGAATGAGGAACTGTTAAGGGAAGCCAAGATGTCATTGTCGGAGTTCCTAGTGGACAGACTTACTACAGTGACACCAAAAGCAAGAGGAAACTTACAAAAGCTCAAGATGTTTAAACAGTATACATCTATAAAGTGTGAAACTGGCATTGTGTCAGTGGAAGAAAACGCCCAAATCTACTTTCCTGACACGTTTCCAGTTGACTTCCCAAGACCTGTTCTACTCCTATCAAAGAATGAAAGTATCTTTGTAGAGAAACTCGGAGGAAAAGTTCTCAAAGAAGAGGACATGATCATGCAAACTTTTGAGAAATTTCAGCAGTATAGCATTTCCGATCAGAAAGTATTTATACTCTGGCTTTTAGGCAATGGACATTGGAGGAAGTATAATGGAACCCTGAAATACTTGCAGGACTTGAAATACTTACTGGCAGAGGATGGGAACATGTATGCACCTAAACATCTCTTTGATCCCACAAATGTTAAAGTAAAAACTCTGTTCATGCATGAACCTGTGTTCCCAGTTGATGAACTATATTTAACAGAGGAATTTTTACTAGCATTAAGAAACTTTGGTCTAAAGGGAGAAGCTCAAATCACTGTCGCAAATATTGAAACAACATGTTCATATATTGACCAACGATCAGGGGAGAGCAATAAAGATATAGTGATGAAAGCCACTGCAGTCCTTGAAGTGCTGGAGAACAGACCTGAGATTTTAGATCAAAGCTCATTGGAAAGATTGAGATTTATTCCAGTGTTCAAAGAAAGGCCACAAACATATCCCTTCCATGTTCTGTACAAATCAGAAAGCAGCAGCTCAACAGTCAAGCCAGGGGAAATCACATCTCTGGATTATGTAAATCTGATTGGTTCTATCATTCCAGTTGTGGGCTGTAGACAATATCCCTGTGTATCAAAACATTTCAAATGGCAGCAATTACCACAAGTCAGTATCATAGTCCAGCATTTACAGAACCTCACAACTTCTTATGAAAACAAATATAAGCCAGCTATACTCTCAGTTCTATTAGAGCTGTATACAGTCTTGGACTCAAAGTTTGATTTTCCAGAGACTAAAAGGTCTTTAGAGAAAGAATTTCCAGATAAGAAGTTTGTTTGGTATGGAGATGGGTTTGTTAAACCAGAAGTTATCTATGTTGAAGCTGACACAGATAATATAGATCTCAAGCCTTACCTTAGACCACTTCCATCAGAGCTGGAACAATTCAAAGTTTTCTTTAAAAAGTTAGGATGCTTTGATTCCATTGATGTTAAAGCATGTCTACATGTACTAGAGTGTTTACAGAAGGAAAGTGAAGAAAACTCACATCAAATGTCTCCATCAACAGTTAGAAATTTGTCAATAACTATTCTGAATAAGTTGAAAAGTGATGACATGGATACACTATCGAGTCTAGGAGCACAGATATATATTCCTATTGAGACAGAAGATAACCAGGTACAATTCAAGTTTGCCAATCAGTGTGTTTATTGTGATGCAGATTGGCTGAAAGATGAAATGGAAGATGATGATGAAGAAGAAATGATATTTGCACACAAGGACATTCCTGTCTCTACAGCAACAGCACTCGGATTGCCTTCTCTCTCTCAGACAGTGTTTGCTGATTCAGATGCCATGGAAGAGTGGGGTCAAGATGAACCATTAACACGCAGACTGAAAACTATTCTACAAGAAGGGTATGTGGATGGCTTCTCAGTTCCAAAGGAGTTGTTTCAAAATGCAGATGATGCAGGGGCTTCAAAAATGTGGATCATGTATGATGAAAGGGAGAATGAAGACTCGAGGAAAAACTTGCTGAATGCTGGAATGTCAGAATGGCAAGGTCCTGCCCTGTGGGTTTATAATGATGCAGAATTTACAGAGAAAGACTTTGAAAATATAACCAAGCTAAGTGGAGCTACAAAAGAAGCTGACCCGTGTACAATAGGAAAGTTTGGACTTGGATTCTGTGCAGTGTATAACCTAACAGATGTTCCCAGCCTGATATCAGGGGAAAATATAGTGATATTTGATCCCCATATGAAATATCTTGGGAAAGCAATTCCTGGTAAAAGCCCAGGATTGAAGATCAATGTCAACAAAATGAAAACATCAGCATTGGCAAAGAAAGTGCGTAATCAATTCAGACCAGCTGTAAATGTTTTTGGGTGTGAAGCTACTACAACTGAAGATTTTTACTTCAGAGGGACACTTTTCAGATTTCCACTCAGGAGGAACAATACCAGCGAGATAAGTGATATAAGATACACTCCTGACAAAGTTGAAATTCTGCTCCAGATGGTCTATGATACAGCTGCTAATTTGCTTTTGTTCAATGTGCATGTAAATGAAATCAAAGTATTCCATTTACCAAATGGAGGTAATCCTTTAAACCCAACACCACTCTTTGAAACTTCCAAACATATTGAGTACATGAGTAGATCTACTTCACAACTTAGGAAGAATTCTGTCCTATTGGAGGCTGTAGCCAGGAAGCAAAATAATGAGCTAGGGTCTAAGCAGCTTCAAATGGTGGCCAAGGTCCACATTTCTTCTAAGAGACCAAACGGTTCAAACACAAACACCAACTGGCTTGTTTCATGGGCAACAGGGGTCAGACCTGAAACTCTTAGACTGATGGTCCAGGAGGAAGGAACAGTTCCTTTAGCAGCTGTGGCGGTGCCATGTGAATGTCAAAATCAAGTTATAACTCCTATATCACTAAAGGATTTACCTAGTGGCTTCTACAAGGAGGGACATTTTTTTGTGTTTCTGCCATTACCAATTGAACACAGCTATCCATTCCATGTCAATGCAACATTTGCTGTATCAAGTGATCGAAGACAATTACGCAAACAGACAGGAGATGACAGTGAGACAAAGTTTGAGAACTGGAATAAATGTCTACTAGGAGATTGTGTCACTGAGGCTTTAATGTATTTGTTGGAGAATATGAAACATTTGAATATTTCCCCAACATATGACCACTATGACATCTGGCCTTTACCTCAGTCAGACAAGATGAATGATGAATTACGCATTTGTTTCTACAAAAATGTATTTCAGAAATTGGATTGTCAGATATTTTCAAATTCAGGAAAATGGTTTGATATTTCAAAGTGCAAATTCATAGAGCCAAACCTAAAAAACCATGAAATATTTGGAAAATACTCTATTGAACTTTTCAAACAATTTTGTGGGGATGAACATATTGTGAACTTGTCACAGCCGTATTATGACCAGTTAAGGCAAGCTAATGAAGCTCTTGTACAAAGTCAAACTATCAGCACCAAGAGATTTGTTCTAGAAATCTTGCTCTCAAATCTTAGTGTTTTATTAGATACATTGCCAAAGGATGTCAGAGACAAGTATATCAAGTTTGCAATCCACATGAATGATTCCGATATCAATGGTACGTTGAAAAGCATTCAGTGCATTCCAGTGAAACCAAATGGTGATCTTCAGTATATCAGAGATATTATTGAATATGGGTCAAATGTTGCATGTTTGTTTAATGAGAATGATAGGCGGTTTGCAGCTGAGGAATTTATGGATGGAGAGACATGTAAGCTATTGAGAGCTTTAGGTATGCAGCATGATACACTGACAGACAAGGATGTTCTAGACCGTGTTAACTCAGTCAGTGTTCTCAATGAAGACTGTTCTTACTGCGCTGTAGAGAGATGTAATCACGTACTGAAATACCTTGATGACAACAACCAATCCTACAAAGTAGTGTTACAACAATTGAGAAATCAATCCTTTCTGCCTGTAGCATCTAAGCCAGATGCCTGGTTTAATAAAACACAAGAGAACCAATCAGACTACAAACATTGTGTCAGACATTCAAACAAAACACTGATAAAATGTCAGATAGATGTGGTTGATATGAAACATCAGGATAGTTCAGGAGCTCCTGGACAACACAGGTGTAGGAACACTATATCACCAGCAGATGTCATATCTCATGAGTTGGCTGCACTAACAGGATCTGTTTCTCCACTTGTAACTTGTGATACTATTCCAAATGTTGCAAGACTGTTTGGATGGCTTGAACAACCTAAACTTGAAACAGTAATTCAGCACTTTGTTAACATAGTTGATAGGTATGAAGCACGCTTGAAATCAACATTTCTTCCAATGGTTATCAAAATTTACAAGTTCCTGGAAGACAATTGTGAGTTTATTGAAGTGCAAAGTACGTTGAAAACATTCTTTGAAGGGCATAAGAATTGCTATGTTTGGTCAGGAGATGAATTCATGATGCCAGAACGTATCTACATTAACCGTCAAGCTGATGATATTGACATGCATCCTTTTATCAAAGCATTACCACCAGAACTTGATGATCTCAAAGCTTTCTTTTCAAAGTTGGACTGCTCAGATAGAATTGATACCAAAGTGTACATCTCAGTTCTTGAACAATTAAAACTAGAAAGTGAAGATAATCAAAGTGGAGTAAGCCCATCTTCCTTAAGAGGGCTTGCTGTAACAATACTGAATAAACTGAAACATGAGTTTGCCGAAGTGCGGGCAGATCCTAACGTAAAAATCTACATACCTGTAACAACAACCGATGAATCTCTTGCAATGTTTGCACCACTAGAGCAATGTGTATACTGTGATACTGACTGGACCATGGATCAAGAAAGTCTGGATGAAGAGGACAGAAATATACAACTTGTCCACCGTGATATTCCAAAGTCCACAATTGAGGCTTTTGAAGTACCAAGTCTAACACAAAAGATGTTTTCTGATTCAGATGCCATGGAAGAGTGGGGTCAAGATGAACCATTAACACGTAGACTGAAAACTATTCTACAAGAAGGGTATGTCGATGGCTTCTCAGTTCCAAAGGAGTTGTTTCAAAATGCAGATGATGCAGGGGCTTCAAAAATGTGGATCATGTATGATGAAAGGGAGAATGAAGACTCGAGGAAAAACTTGCTGAATGCTGGAATGGCAGAATGGCAAGGTCCTGCCCTGTGGGTTTATAATGATGCAGAATTTACAGAGAAAGACTTTGAAAATATAACCAAGCTAAGTGGAGCTACAAAAGAAGCTGACCCGTGTACAATAGGAAAGTTTGGACTTGGATTCTGTGCAGTGTATAACCTAACAGATGTTCCCAGCCTGATATCAGGGGAAAATATAGTGATATTTGATCCTCATATGAAATATCTTGGGAAAGCTCTACCTGGAAAAAGCCCAGGACTGAGAATAAATATCAGGAAAATGACTTATGAAACATTTGCCAAAAAAGTGTATAATCAATTCAAACCTGCAGAGAATGTTTTTGGGTGTGAGCTTTTCTCAAGGGAGAAAATCCGCTTTGCAGGGACTTTATTCAGATTTCCTCTTCGTATTCGTCCTAGTGATATCAGTGATGAAGTTTATTCGGACAGGGAAATGAAAGACCTCATTCAAATAACTGCTGAATGTGCAGCAAATATGCTCTTGTTCAACATGAATGTAGAAGAATTCAAGATTTTTCACTTGCCTAAAACCGAAAAACATCCGCAAAATGCAAAGCTTATATTTGAGGTCAGTAAAACTGTATCTCCCAGATACCCAATTGGCTCAGCTAAATTATCAGTTTTAAAAGAAGCATCAACACGAAAAAGAAACAAGGAATTGAGTGTCAACCAGCTTCAGTTAGTCAATGAAGTGAACATTAGTAGAACTAACTATAACAGCACACTTTCTGATGAGAACTCGGATACAACTTGGCTGGTTTCTTGGGCTACTGGAACTGAGGAGAAGACTATAAACATGTCCAATGAACAAGAGGGTGCATTACCACTGGGGGCTGTAGCTCTACCTCTCCATTGTTCACAAACTGTTGTTCCCCGTCAGCTGGCAGATTTACCAAGTGGCTTTTACAAAAAAGGACATTTCTATTTCTTTTTGCCATTGCCCCTTGACCATAGTTTCCCCTTTCATGTGAACAGTCCCTTTGTTGTATCTTCAGATAGAAGAAGTTTTAGAGTGACAACAGATGAAGACACACATGCCCGGTTCAGTGATTGGAATCCAGCTTTACTTGGTGATGCTGTTGTAGAGGCAATAATGCTGCTTTTTCAAGCTCTACAAAGCTTCCCAATACCACCAGATTTCAAAGTCTATGACATCTGGCCTCTTTCAACCACTGATGCGTTATCAAACACAATGGTACAACAGTTTTACTTTAAAATGGTTAGTAGTGACCGCCATAAAGTATTCAAAGAGAATGATAAGTGGCTTGATATTCTCCAGTGCAAGTTTTTGCATCCAGAACTGAGGAAAGAATCAACTATTGGCAACTTTGCTTTTGAAATTTTGACTGAAAAAATAAAGTATGATACTGCTGTAGACATTCCACATGAAATATATTCCCAGATGTTGCAAGCAAATGCTTCAGTTGTGAACAAAAGGACCATTGCAATAGAGGAGTTTATTGAACAGTTCTTTATCCCTAACATACAGAACTTTCAAGACACACAACTGAGACATAAGAGAGATGCACTGACACGCTTTGCAATTGAATTACATCACTCTGATATAAACAGCCATTTACGAGAAATCTGCTGCATTCCAACAAAACCACAAGGTCGGCTGAAGTGTCCCGGCGATACAGTTGAAATAAATTCATCAATAGCCCAGATGTTTGATGAAAATGATGAGCGTTTTGTGACAGAAGAATTTCAGGGTGAGAATATGAGAAGGCGGCTCAAAGATTTGGGAATGATTGTGGACACCTTGAATGATAATGATTTGCTTGAGCGAGTACAGTCTGTCGGCCAACTAAATGGAGTGTCTTCAGAATGTGCCTTAGAAAGGTGTTTCTATCTGCTGGACTATCTAGAAAATAATCTTGACCATCATAAGAATGTGATTGATGAAATACAAACCCAGTGTTTCTTACCAGTTTTACAATATCAAACAAGTGATGAGGAAATTGATCAAAGTCATGCAGCCAGCTGTTCAAAACACACAATTGAACGACCAATTCAAAAACACATTCCAGTTTCATTTAACATTATTGAGTACAAGACCAAACTTTTTGAAAAAGAAGAAAAGCGGATTAAACAGTATAAAAGAGTCATGCTTTCACCAAGTGATGTACACTCTGCAGTGCACAGTAGTACAGTAGGTTCTGTCAAAGCTGTCATAGACTGTGAACAGCTAGAAAGGTTGTCACAACATTTTCAGTGGAATTCAACTCCAAAACTTGAAACTATAGTAGAACATTTTCACAATATTGTTCAATGTTATGATGTTACCAATAAACACATAATGCTCCCAATGGTAAAAGATGTATATCAACTTCTTTCTAAAGAGAACTTGGAGGAAGTTAAGGATCAAATGCAGCGAAGGTTTGCTGATTTGCATCAAGCCTATATTTGGTTTGGAGATGGATTTGTAGACCCGCAGCGCATTTTTATAGACCAAAGATCTAACGACATAGACCTGTCACCTTATCTAAGACCACTTCCATCAGAACTATCAGAGTTTAAAGCATTTTTCAAAGGTCTTGGCTGTTTTGGTTCCATTGATTCTGATGGGTATCTGAATATTCTGGAAAAAATAAACAATGAGAGTGGGTATGATGTTGAAAATCTGACTGTACCATCCATGAGGAGAATTGCTGTGAGTATAATCAATGAGCTGAAAGATAATTACCTGGAAAATGTGAAAGAGTCAAACAGACCAATCTACTTTCCTGTTCATACAGCTGACAATTCGTTTTCCATGAGATCAGCTGATGAATGTGTGTTTTGTGATGCTCAGTGGTTAAATGACTTTGATCTGTTTGATGATGAGGATGATCTGAAGTTTGTGCACAGCGATGTGTCTAATGCTACAGCAGAGGCACTTGGAGTTTCCTCACTCTCTGATAAAGTATTTTCAAATGCTGAAGCTATGGAAGAGTGGGGACAGGAGGAACCATTGACAACGCGGTTGAAACATATTCTAAAAGAAGGCTATGTGGATGGCTTCTCAGTCCCAAAAGAGTTGTTCCAAAATGCTGATGATGCCGGAGCTACTAAAATGTTGATAATGTATGACAAAAGAGAAAATGAAGATGCAAGGCAAAATTTACTGTGTGAAGGAATGGCTAATTGGCAGGGACCTGCATTGTGGGTTTATAATGATGCAGAATTTAGTGAAGATGACTTCAGAAATATAACTAAATTGTGTGGGGCTACAAAAGAAGATGATTCGTGTAAAATCGGAAAATTTGGTCTTGGCTTTTGCTCTGTTTATAATCTAACAGATGTACCCAGCTTCATTTCTGGAGATAGTGTAGTTGTGTTTGATCCACATATGAAACATCTTGGAAAGGCCATGCCTGGTAAAAGTCCAGGTTTACGGATAAATCTTGCACAAATAAAAAATAAAACCATGATCAGTAAAGTAAATAGCCAGTTTAAACCATATGAAAATGTATTTGGTTGCAGGCTTATATCACAAGAAAAGTCGCACTTCCATGGAACACTTTTCAGATTTCCACTTAGAAACCAGCCGAGTGAAATAAGTGATAACTCATACTCAGAAAGTGATATGAAGCGTTTCTTGGACAAAACAATGGAGTCTGCTGCCAACCTATTTCTATTTAATATGAATATTGAAGAGCTCAAACTGTATGTGTTGGAAAGAGATGAACAGGATCCGTCAAATGGGAAGTTGATATTTGAGGTTAACAAGCGAGTACAAAGTGTATCTCAGACCATAACAGGCGTGTCCTTACTGCAAGACGTAAGCCAAAGAAAGAAAAAAGGTGTACTTAAACAAAATCAATTGAAGGCTTTACACAAAGTAAGCATTGGAAGAACCAGTGTTAATGAACATACTGAAACAATAACAACAGAATGGCTAGTATCATGGGCTACTGGCATCGAAGATGACACCATGGACATGACTAACAGAGAGGAAGGGGCGGTGCCACTAGGAGGTGTTGCAGTGCCATATCAAAATGAACAAGGTGAGATCAATCCAATTGGGTTACAAGACTTGCCTGATGGATTTTACAAAACGGGGCATTTCTTTTTCTTCCTCCCCATGCCAGTTGAACACTCTTTTCCATTTCATGTTAATGGTCCTTTCGCTGTTTCGTCAGACAGACGTAAATTACGTGCAATGTCTGACGATGACTTTGATAGTAAGTTTGAGAAGTGGAATGTATGTTTACTTGGTGATTGTTTAGTACAAGCCTTGGTTCACATGTTACACACAATGACAGAACTTACACCATCAGCAAAGTACCTGTTCTATAATTATTGGCCATTGGATGAATAAAAAATGATCAGAGCACTTCCAGAAAATTTTTATCAGAAGTTTTTTCAATCCTCTGAGCTCAAGATATTTAACAGCTTTGGGAAGTGGATTGACATAAATGAATGCATGTTCCTTGAGCCTGGGCTGAGATGTAATGAACTAATTGGGAAACCAGCGTTCAATGTGTTAGCAGAATTCATTGAAGGAAACATGGCTGTAGATATTCCACAGTGCTATTATGAGTTCTTGGTGAAAGCAAAAAGTGATGTCATGCAATCAAAGACTGTATCCACAAACTCTCTTGTGTGTTCCTTCTTCTTATCCAACATTGAGAATCTGAAGGAATGTATCACCAGTTCTGAGAGGGATTACCTGATGAGATTTTCTCTATGCTTGAGAAATGAGGAAGTTGATATCAGACTTAAGGAGACATTGTGTATTCCAACTAAACCACATGGATCTATGAGGCACATTAATGATCTTGTTGATAGAAACTCTTTGTTTGCACCATTATTTGATGAAACAGACTGCCGTTTTCCTACTGACCAGTATGAGACAGAAGAAATTCATAATCGTCTAAAAGAGTTGGGTATGCTGAGTGAGCGTCTACCTGTACAGATCTTACTGGAGAAAGCAGACTCTATATCAACACTTGGTGAGTCATGTTTCCATTGTGCCACAGAAAGGAGTAGCCATTTATTGGTGTATTTAAGGCACAAACATCCTGATGAACAAACTTTAGGACATTTACAACACACTCAATTCTTACCAGTGAAATACAAGCCAGATGATTGGCCATCGTTTTGGCACACACAGGATGTAGAAGCAGTGACTATGCAAGCTTGTTGTGACAAACATAACAGTATTTCTGATAAAGTTGGCCATTTTATGCAACCAGTTGAAATGTTCAGTCACAAATGGCAAACCCTTGTTGGATGTGTCAAACCTGTAGTAGCTGTACAGACCATAAGCCATGTTGATGAAACTTTACTTGCTTCTCTTGGTGTTCAAAATGTTTTAAGACAGGATATCGCTAGTGCAGAAATAGTCATAGCACACATGATCGAGTTTTCCAAAACAGCAGTCTTGTCAGATACTTCAAGAAGTCATATTTCAGAGGTTATGAATAACATATACATTTATTTAGATGCAGCATGTGACAATGAACCAATAAAGAAACTTGTTTTTAAGAAACTGCAGACATCACAGGTTATTTGGGTTGATGGTGTTTTCACTTCATCTGAAAAGGTTGCTCTGAAAGAGAAACGACAAGCTCCACCATACTTATATACCTTAAGTGGTAATCCACTCTCCAAGTGTACAACATTGTGCAAGGCTTTAAAAGTGAGTGAAAATTTTGAGCCAAAGTGTATTGTACATGTATTGTACGAGTTGAAGGAAGTATATGGAAATGATCCCTTATCAGATGAGGACCTTGAGAACTGTGTACTCTTGTTACAAATGCTTTCTTATAGCATGAAAGTAAAACAAATTAGCATGTATAAACTCTTTGATGATAACATTAAAGCAGTTTATGCTCCAGATGAGGAAAAGGTTTTGCATCCTACTTCTGCTATGTGTTTCAATGATTTTGACGCAATAGCAAAAAGTGATACAATGATTTATGTTCATGGAACTGTTTCACGAAACATAGCAAAAACATTTGGTGTAAAGCCCAAGGTACTAAAAAATTTGGAAGAGATATCTGATGATATAGAGGACTTTTACCAGGAAGAGCCACTCACTACAAGAATTCGAGGTCTACTTGAGGGATATCCGTGTGATTCTAGTGTATTTAAGGAATTGTTACAGAATGCTGACGATGCTGGAGCAACAGAAGTTCATATCGTGTTTGACACAACAACTCATAGTAGTGAGAATATTTTCCATCCACGCTTTAAACCATTGCAAGGACCAGCACTTGTAGTCTTCAATAACAAAGAATTTACAGCGGAAGATCTTAGAGGTATTCAGAAGCTTGGAGCAGGCAGCAAACGAGAAGATCCATCAAAAACGGGTAGATATGGAGTGGGTTTTAATGCTGTGTATAATATTACAGATGTACCTTCTTTTCTGACCTTTGGATCCCAAGTTGAAAATGGAGAGACTCTTTGCATGTTTGACCCTAATGCTGAATACATACCTAATGTCACACGTGCAAAACCAGGGAAAAGGTACAAGAACACGAAGAGCATTCATGAGCACCATAGTGATGTCCTTAGTGGTTATCACAGAGAGGTGTTTAAAGAACATGAAGCAGGAACAATCTTCAGACTACCACTTCGCTCAGAAATAATGGCTAAAAAATCAGACATTAGCAAGGAAGCTGTGTCACCACAAACAATCACAGGTATGCTAATGCAGTTTCAGAAAGAGCTTGGTCAAATGTTGATATTTATGAAGAAAGTGCAAAAGGTGTCCGTCTCCTCATACAGTGGACACAGAATTGTTGAAGAATACTCTATTGATATTGGTATGTCAGAGACGGATAAAAGAAAAAGAAATGACTTTTTCAAATATTTCCAGGATAAGTGTAAGACAAACAAATCAGCAGTTTTGGAAATAGAGCAAAAAAAGGTGGATTACTGTCTCTGTCTTAGTGAAAACAAAGAGCCTATAGCCAGGTACATAGTAGTACAAGTATTTGGGTGTGAAAACCCACATCTAGTTCCTGGGGTAGTGAAAGATAACGTACATAATGGGAATCTTGGGTTGATGCCATATGGAGGTGTAGCTCTGGCTTTCACTGACAAGAAAAAAATTGATCTTGTTACAAAGACGGCAAAAGCATTTTGTTTTCTCCCTCTGCCAATAGATACTGGGTTGCCTGTTAATGTAAATGGCTATTTTGCGCTGAGTGATGAGAAAAGACGATCTCTTTGGTATGATACTAAACTAGAATGTTACAAGACGCAATGGAACACCTTTCTAATCAAAGACATCATAACACCAGCCTACATAGACTTGTTGGAAAAAATGAGGCATGCACTCTTTGGAACTCAGAAAAAAGTACCTAATTCAAAACAACTGGAACACAAGTTTAGCATATTTTTTGATACCTTTCCATATTATCGTAATGCTAGTGATTATTGGAAGATTCTAGCTAACAATGTCTTTCTTTCACTTGTTGACAAAAACGTCACTTTTTTACCTGTTGCAATACAGAATCCAAAGAGTGATAAAAGGGTCACAGAACGTATTGAATGGACATCATTATATGTACAAGGCTACCATTTCCCAGCCTATGATGAGGTTGAAAGCCAAGCAGATACAGCAAGGAAAACTGAACAGATTGTTGGTAAAAGTCTGTCAAATCCAAATGAAAATATAAATTCAATTTTAAAAAATCTTGGTTTGAGAATTGTAACAGTACCGGAAAAGATTAAAGATTGTCTAAAGAATTCAAAAGTTCCTTTACCACATTTGAATGCAGTTGATTTAATTGACTTTTTGTGTTCATCTAGAGGAGACTTTGAAGACCGATGTGACTTGGCAACAGATGTGAAAGTGGAAGATACTAAAGTTGGGAGCATAAAAAACTGTATCACACTTCTGAAGTTTTGTAAGGATAATCAACACTTGTACTGTAACTTCAGAGAGTTTCCTCTGTTAGTATCTCAACAAGGGAACCTGAGATCAACAGCAGCTGTTCCCTTCATGTATTGTACACGCTTCTCAGACTTTTTCCCTAATGAACAGGATTCTTTCTTGCATGAGTCAATTCATAGAATGTTTAAACCACAAGATACAGCAGGGGCACTGAAAGTATTATCTCTACAGGATTTTGTGATGCTTCTGCAGCATTCAGAGTTTAACCATCTTGTCAATGAATGTGTTACTGATTGGAGCAAACATGACCCCACAGAGGCTTGGATATCAAAGTTTTGGTGGTTTTTCTGGCATAACTTCTCAGAGTACTTGTACCAAACAATGGATGAAAAAATGCAAAAGAAAAAAGACTATTTTGAGGAAAATGTTTTGATAGTGAAGAACATATCTCTGTTACCAGTTGTTGTACATCCCTCAGGGTCATCAACAAGGGTGGACCTGATTGCCGTAAGCAAAATAGATACAGTGATTAATCTATACAGTTTCAAAGACAGATCTCTTCATGGTGCAATAAGAAAAATGTCTTTTTCTGAATTATATGTAAACTGTTTCCAGGAATGTAAACAATATGGAGATAAATTGCTTGACCAAATCCCTGGCTTTCAGCAGCCTTTGAAGGTACTTGTTTGTTTGGTGGAAAATAAGATTAAAGTTTGTGAAGCACAAATATCTAATGAAGAAGGTTTGTGTGTTCTGGAGTACCTTTTCCAGTATTTAGATAAGACAAGCTTAGAAGCCAACATTTCACTGGTACGACAGCTTCCTCTGTTTGTTACTCATGACTGTAGAAGAGTAGACTTGGTGTCCTTTAACTCAGTTGCTGTTGCCCCACATGGGATGCCAAACAAAGGCCTTGAATTTCTCGCTGATCAAACTGAAGTTGTGCTACTACAGAGAAACTATGTCCATGAAAAATGTAAGGAATTGTTATCCTTTCAAAAGTTGTCAGTTACAGAACTGTACCTGAAATATATATTTCCAAATCAATGCAGAATGGACACTCAAGCGTTTTACCTTCACATCAGCTTTATTGCCAATCTTTATATCAAAGAAAAACTCAATGAGTCTGAAAGAGTCAATTTGACCTACACTCTCTCAAATATGGCCTTTATTGAACTACCTTCTGGCAACTTCTGTAAAGTGAGTGACCTATTTAACTGTAACATGCAAGTTTTCACAACATTTTGTACAGAAGCAGAATTTTTACCAGAACAGTTTAGAAATTATAAGTATGTAGGTTTCTTTAAAAGACTTGGATTAAAATGCACAATGAGTGTTGCTCTGTTTGAACGTTTTGCAGAAGAAATATCTCAGAGTTATAATGTAAACAAGGAGGTTCAAGAAAAATCAGCATTGCTTGTAAAAACGCTTATGGATATGCCTTCAGAGTTTTTCAGCAACTCAGATTTATCATGTTTTTCAGCAATACAGTTTCTTGTGCCACAGAATATAGAAAATGATCTGTTGAAACTTTGCAATCAGCATCCTAGGAACAAACTCATCTGTTATGCAAACTCAGTGACTCCTGGAAAAAGATACGTATGCTGGACAACATGTGTAACGGTTCCAAACTATGCTAAACCAAAGCAAAGCTCACTTTTTGGAACTAGCAATACCAACACTATCTTGCAGAAGCTAAGAATTGCTACTCAGCCACAGGTGGGAGATTTTGTAAAACACTGTGAAATAGTTTGTATGTCAGTGATGGAGAAAATTTCAGCAAATAAAAAAATTGACTGGACTGTGTTGAAGAAGGTAATGATAGCAATATATGAGCAGTTTAAATCCTTCAGAGACTCGGGTAAACTTGATACCACACACACTGAGAGCCTCAAAGATACACCAGTGATTTTATTTTCAAATACAAATATGCTTCATACAGCAGATTCAGTTGTCATAGAGTGTCACACTGATGAGGAAATCCCTCCATATTTGAATAGATGTCCTTCTGAGTTTGGGCCATATCAAGAAGTTTTCGTTTATCTTGGAGCAGCAAGAAATCCATCAACACAAATGTATACCATGGTCTTAAAAAAGATTAAAACAAAAAATGGTGATAAAGAAATGCTTCCAAATGACCTTGATAGAACCAAAGTTGCAGTGTGCAACTTGGTAAAATTTCTAACAACCCATCCTGCTGGCCAGACAGTTAAATGTGCTGAACTTTTCTTACCAGATACATCTCATAGGATGAAGAATGCAAAGACCCTGACATTGTGTGACAACAATTACATTCGAAAGCGCCTCTGTGATAAACTGGTGTTAACATTTTTTATAGAGTTCGAGAAACTGGACATCAAAGAGGACACAGGCATCAATAATTTCATGAAACTAGATGAAGGAGTACGTCCACAGTTACTGACTGACATTGTAGGGGAAAAGGTTTTGTTGGATGGTATGAAATATCAAGATAACGAGGTCTCTGCCGATTTGGAAAGTTTCATTTCATCAAATGAATTTGTTTCAGGTATCTTAAGACTGGCAAAACATGCACTAACTGCTTCAAAATTAGAATGGACTGAGGAAAAAGAGACGATGTGTATTTCTGCAATGAAACTTGTTAGAGTACGTAATGTTGTGGGTATGAAAACAATTTTGGTTATAAAGCAAGACGGAAAAGTAATAGATGGAACAACAGAGAGGAAATCGTTCCATATGGAAGAAACATCATCTGCCGTCAAGGTGTACATTGAAAGCCAGTCAGACAAGATGTGGTTTGCAGATTTCAAAGATGAATTTGCACTTTATGTGCACAGACTGTTTGGGTCTTGTTTCAAGGATCGTAATTTCCTTCTATTGGTTAGTTTGATCGACTCCAAAGACTTTCCAGAAAGAATAGCAGACCTTCTTGATAAACAAAATATTGATCCATATAGTTTAAAACAAGAAATATATCATCCAGATTTCCCAAGGCCTGGGGTATTTGTTCCAGAAAAATACCACCAATATCTGGACAATGATAATGGAATTATTCATGTGCATGACTACAGATACGTTGCTTATGCAGTTGAGGACCCTTTAGTAGAAGATCTGTCAGATGCAGCTCCTGTGTATGTTTACGCTGAAATAAAACGAAAGCTGGAATCGGAAAGCTCTGTACCATTGTTACAATATTATGAGGTTGATATTGGTGAGGAAGAATTGGTAAAAGTACCTGCTTTTAAACTGTACAAATTCATTAGAAAAGAGGAACAAGAGTCTGCTGTCTGTGTGGCAGACACTGAGCCAGGTGATGAGGCTGAAACCATTTATGATAGGACATCAGCATCATCAACCACAGGAAAGCCAAAGAAAACAATGAAAGAGGCACGTAAAGAAGTGAGAGAAACTCTTCAAGAAGCTTGGAGTAAAGATGATGAAAAGGTTAGGAGGCATATTGCAATGAGATTGATGAGAGATTGGCATCCAGACAAGAACAGGGATGATATTGATTTCTGTACAAAAGTGTTCCAGTACATTCGGCAATGTCTTCGACTTTTGGAAAGTGGGGGAAAACCATCAGAATCTGATGATGACAGTGAAGATGACAGTGGAAGTCGATCAGGTCCTAGGAGTTATCCTAGTTACTCTAGCCATTCTGATGACTTTTGGGATACATTCTGGGATAGTTTTCAAAGGCGACAGAGACGAAGTGAAGAACAATTTGAAAGAGGACAGACACAGTCTAACAGACAAAGTGGACGGAGGCGTAACAGACGAAACCGTGGAAGAGAATTTCCATTCTTTGATTCACCAAGTAGTTCATCATTTGCTTACCCCAGAGAAGCTAGACGTTGGCAACAACAGGCCAGATCAGACTTGGAATCTGCTAAAGAATGTGAAGAGATGCATCCCAGCCCTGCTTTTAACTGGATCTGCTATAAATGCCACCAGGTATGAGTCAATAAATCAACTTATTTAATGTGTTTTAACCCATTACCCTATAAATACACCTTTTTACACCTTTCACTTATTCTTTCACTTAAGAAAACAGTACTTTATACAATAATGATTGTACCATAAGAAATATTTTTTATATCGTAGCAAATGGTAGCTTAAAGCAGGATAAAAGTGAAGCAGAATGCGCCAAGAGGTGCATTCTGCTTTACTTTCAACCTGCTTTAAGTGGTCACATACATTCAGTGCTAGAAACAGGCCATGGGGAAATGGGTTAATCCTTTACTCCATCTATACCCCTTTTGACGCATTTTATAAATTATTCCATTGAAAACAATAGTTCCATTTTATTCAGTTATGAATGTGCAACATAAGAAATATTCCCTATACCTTAGCAGATAATAGCATAAGACAGACTGAAAGTAAAGCAGAGTTTTCTTTAAGGCACAATCTACTTTACTTTCAATCTGCTTTAAGTGGACAGTCATCTTGAATACTTAGAAACAGGCAATGGAGTAAAAGGTTAAATCATCTTGACCCTTTCACCACCTTACCCTGAGCGCAATAGTTATTTGCGAGCAGCTTGGATCATGATCAGATACTGCATAATGTCATGTCTGATCAGGATCCAACTTGTTTGACATATGGTATTATAAATTATAGATCTATTCAATCTTACTTCAAGCGACTCGCAACCAGATGGTGTATTTGCAAAAATGAAAGCAAATACTCAAATAAAACCAAATGTGTAGCATTACCATGCATCTGGCATTAGAAAAATATGATCAGTCTAAAAACATCCTTAAGAAAGGTCGTCTAAAGACGCTATAGAAATTGATCACGGGCTCATGATGAACATGTACAATAAGAAATATTACATATATACTAGGAGATAGTAGCTTAAAGCAGGTTGAAAGTAAAGCAGAATGCGCCTTAAGGCGCATTCTGCTTTACATTCAACCTGCTAAAGTGGTCACCTGTCTTCAAATCTAGAAATAGGCTATGGGGTAAAGGGTTAAACCCGCCCCGAATGAAACACAAACACATTGTAGTGAAATGTAGCAAAGAACAACATTTAGACAATTCTGACTTATCATATTAATCTGAGAGGCAAACAGATTGGACCATGATCAAACCCCGAGTTACCCAGCATCTGATCAGTGGCTCCAAACTGTTAACCCTTTCCCCCATAGAAGCGACTTTTAGCGCATCTAATTTATTCCTCCGCTAAGGAAATAGTTCCAGTTTAAACCCTCATTAACAATTACCATAACGAATATTTTATGTAGCCTAGCAGATGGTTGTTTAAAGCAGGCTGAAAGTAAAGCAGAATGTGCCTGAAGGCACATTCTGCTTTACTTTCAACCTGCTTTAAGTGTTCACCTGTATTTAATGTTATATACGGTTTATTGGGTAAAGGGTTAATGTGCTTTTTGGGAAAGATTAATGTCTTCTCTACTGTACTGTAATACTCCAACATAACACTAGTACCTAAAACACTACCCACTATTAACATCTATCACATTAACTATTACATTGACTAACACAGTACTAGGAGCATTTCTTAGGAAAGAGTTTAGCCATGTGTTAGATCCTAAATGAAAGCAGTGCAGACCCTAATCAGGCAGCTCCTATAGGGTTTTCACTGTTTTAAAAAGGGCCAATATACATGTACAGTCGAACTTTGATATCTCGAACACAGTTAAATTGAATATAGCCGTATTTCAAAGTTATAACGTGGCTAAGCCACGTTTTAACTTTGAAATATGGGTATGTTTGACCTAACCGAGCATGAAATAATGCAGCTGATGTGTCGAACTATACGATAGTTTGAGTTAAGCGAGTTTGAGATATCCAAGTTCGACTGTATGCTAATAGCAGGAGGAGGGTTAACTTTATAGCAGAAATATACACAGTAAAACCTGACCTCTCTATTACGACCACTAAATCTTGTTAATGGTTAGATGCTTATTAAGACAGGTGGCTGCTTAACTCTTTGCTCCCTAAAACTTTAAATGGACATTTCCAGTTTCCATTTTAGTCTAGTCCATTTCTGACTTTTAAGGGTTGTTTTTGGCACTGTTTGGCATTATGACAAACAATGAAGACCAAGATCAGAGGGCTCCTTTTGGAGCCCTCTGATCTGGGTCTTCACTGTTTGCATAGGACAAGTGTACTATTCACATTGTACACTGTTTGAAAAGGATGCCTATATGCGGGACTAGGGTTCAAAGGGTTAAAGCAAGGTGACAGTAAAACAGAAAGAACAGCCTCCTTTTTAGTGGTCATAATAGAGGGGTTTTCAGGGTTCCTGATAAGGGGAGTATTTCAAAAACTAAAATCTTTCTTTCTGCATTATACCCTATGGTGTCACTACTCATTAGATTTGTCTCGAAGATGAATAGTACCACCATAGGATTCGGTGTTAAAATGAGTAAGCAATTGTTTGATTTGTTCAGTTTGCTCCACCTTATCTGGAACCCTAAGTTTTACTGTATAATTGATTAATTATGACAATGTATATTTCTATAATGTTTATTTTTTGTCTTACCTATAGGCTGCTGAGAAATCGCTGACTGCTGCCTGGTATGCATTTGATGCCAATCATGTGAGGTTGATCAAGCGTTCCCACGACTTGGATGACATAGCTGATGGTAATGTCTTCTAGTAAATTTGCTCTCAGACATCTTAGTCAGTATGAACCAAGTTTAGACTGGGTTTTTAAAAAAAAGCATTTGAATAGTTTCTGCAGTGTTTGCAATGAACAAAATACTAATAAATTTGCCATTTGACATACATGTAGTATACAATTGTTTTCTGATCAGAATCTATGTTTTAAATGTGAGACTGTTCTTAAGGTCTACACTATTGTTACATGCCTGCATGCCCTATTTTAAGCTCACCTCAAGGTGAGCTATTTTGATCGTGCTATGTCCGTCATCCATTGTCGATCATTCGTCTGTTCGTTTGTCATCAACAATTTCTTTAAACCACATCTCCTCCTAAACTACTCGATGGAATTTTACCAAACTTGGCAGGAATTATCCTTATATGATCATCTTTCAAATTGTTCAAATAGTTCTGATCCCTCTCATATCTCACAGGAGCTAGAAATATATCGTTTCAATGAAAATTTAAAAAATCTTCTTGTCAAAAACCATGAGAGTTAGAGCTTAGATAGTTGGCTCATTGCATCATCTATTGGTCCTCTAACAAAATTGTTAACATTTGTCCTCTGGGGTCAAAATTCAGGCCCCGCCCCGGGGGACACAGTTTTACATAGAGGTATATTATATAAGTGAAGTCTTCAAAATTCTTCTTTTCTGAAACTAATATGGCCAGAGCTTCTTCTAGTGGCCCTTTACCAATTTTGCATATCATGTCACAGGAGCTAAAACTAGATTGTTTCAATGAAAACTTCAAAAAGCTTCTTGTCTGAAACCACAGTACCCTGAGCTTTGATATTTTGCACAAAGTATTATCTACGGGTCCTCTATAAAGTTTGTTAAAATTATGCCCCAGGGGTCAAAATGACCCTGCCCCAAGGGTCACAAATCTACATAGAGTGATATAGTGAAATCTTCAAGCATCTTCTCTGAAACTAATACGGCCAGAGCTTTGATATTTGGGATGGTGACATTTCAGAAAGGACCCAATTAACACGTTCAACACTATAGTGACGAGTATACTGTCATAAGCAAACAGTGTACTTGTGAAGAGTACACTTGGCCTATGAAAATGGTGAAGACCCTGGTCAGAGGGCTCCTGCAGGAGCCCTCTGATCAGGGTCTATACTGTTTGCCTAATATGCAATATACTGTGAAAATCAACCCTAATTAGTCAAGTTGGACTAGACTTGATTGGAAACTGGAATTGTCCATAAAATGTTTCAGGGGTGAAATTGTGTTAATAGCCAGAGTTTCAGAACAATGCATGTTTTTGCTATTTCAGGTTTGTCACAAAGAATTGAAGAACTTGCAGAACAGCTGACTGATATCACTGGATCTGCAAGACGTATGAGATATCCATCTGAATTTTATCAGAGTATTCCTGCCACACAATACACACGTACAGAAGCATGCGAATCCTGTCGATTAGCAGAACAATTGTTACTAGAAATTGCAAGTACATACAGTGTTTCTTAAAAGTATTAGTCAAGCAGGACTACATTTCATACCATATACTATATGTGTATAGTATAGTATCAGTGTTAGATAGTGACACTTTGATGTGTGCATTGTACAAAGACTCAACATAGACTATAGTGAAAATAATCAAGCTCTTTAATTCCTTTTTTGTACATACATGACATTGTATATTAAGTATGACTGTTAATACAGATATATTTTTTTTATCTCAATATTTTATACCTTTGGTTTTTATTAGTCAATATTTCCTTTGTACTTGGTAGTTTAGTAACAAACAATATGGATTCTCGTGATAGACACCATTTAATTGTTTGTCTGATCTGGATTGTTGTGACATCATCATTAGCAATGAATAAGTCAACTCATTCACCACTGAAAGTTTTGACTATTTAGGTTTGATTTTAACCATATATTGCAAAATGATAAGCAATAGACCCTGATCAGAGGGCTCCTGCAGGAGCCCTCTGATCAGAGTCTACCCCGATTGCTTAGGACAAATGTGCTCTTCACAAGAACCCTGTTTGTTAATGAGGGTTGAATGTGTTAAAGGACTTAACCCTTTCCCCCATAGAAGCGCCTTTTAGCACACTCAGTTTATTCTTGCCCTGAAGAAAATAGTTCCAATTTATACATTCATAAATATGTATAATACAAAATATTTTCTATATTCTAGCAGACGATAGCTTAAAGCAGGCTGAAAGTAAAGCAGAATGCGCTTAAAGCGCATTCTGCTTTACTTTCAACCTGCTTTAAGTGGACACCTATATTCAATACTAGAGATATGCTATGTGGGAAAGGGTTAAACATTGTGATAGTTGCTTTTGTATATATTGTAAATAATCCTTTAAGTCTATAGGGAATACAATCAATACATGTGAAGTTAATTAAAGAGGCTGTACATAGTACCATAGGAAAAAACAAGAAAAGCTTAAACTAGGCTTTTACTCCTGTTTATATGCTGATTTCTTTATATTAACTTTTACAGCAGAGCTCCAGATCAGGGGAGTATTTCAGAAACTAAAATCCTTATTTCAGCATTAAACCCTATGGTGTTACTACTCATTAGAATTGTCGCTGTGAGACAATTTGAAATAGTAGTAACACCATAGGACTTGGTGCTGTAATAAGTAAGAAAATGTTTCTTTTGTTCAGTTTACTCAGACCCTCTTATCTGGAGCACTGTTTCACTTTTGTACAATGACCAGTTATAATGTTGATTTAACTCATCTACCCCTGAAACTAAAATGGATATACCAGTTTTAAGTCCAATTTTGACAGTATAGGAAGCTGGTGTGTTTTAAGTATATGCTGCAAAATGACAAACAGTGTAGATCCTGATTAGGGGCTTCCAGGGTAGGATCCCTCTGTTCTAGGTCTACAATGTTTGCATGGGACAAGTGTACTCATAACATTTACATTGTAAAGGTTGCATAATTATATGCAGCATTGAGGTTCAAAGAGTTGAGGGCTGTTTTAAAAAATTCTTCAGGAAAGCGTTAACCCAGATCAGACAACTCCTTTTTTTCATTATGACCAAATCATAAATGTATAATAAAGCATATGTAAATAGCAACTTTCAAGTAAAAATTATTGTAGTTAACCCTGTGTTAAAGCAATTGCTCAAACAACGTTTTTGAGAAAGACAGCAGCTGAATGCAAAACAAAAGTATTGCAGAAAGCTCCTAAATAAGCTTTCTACATTACTTATGTCCTGCATTAACCCTTTTCTCCATAGTAATTAGTGCAAATCACCTATATCAAACTTATAAAGCAATTGAGTGCATTTATCAAAGATGTTTTCGGGTTTCTGATGGCTCTTTTGTGGAGGAAAGGATAGCTGTTTCCCCTGAGTTATAGCTTAGCTTAGGGTTTAACCCATTAATACGCCTTTTTAGGCCTCTAATTTATTCCTCCACTGAAGAAAACAACTTTATACGATAATGAATATGTACTTCTAGAAATATTTTCTATATTCTTGCCGATGGTAGCTTAAAGCAGGCTGAAAGTAAAGCAGAATGCGCCTAAGGGCGCATTCTGCTTCACTTTCAACCTGCTTTTAGTGGTGACCTTACTTCAATTCTAGAAACAGGCTATGAGGTAATGGGTTAACAGTATTTCATGGAAGGTTAAAATATGTATATAGTTACATAGTGGTTTCTTTATGTTTAAATATCATCATAATGATCATGCAATATTTTACGTTTTCTTTTATTCATGTTTCAATGTGTGCTGAATATTCATAGATTTTGTAAATATTGTAGTATGGTATTAACCTGTTACCTCATAGCCTGTTTCCAGTTTTGAAGACAGGTGACCACTTAAAGTGGGTTGAAAGTAAAGCAGAATGTGCCTTAAGGTAATCTCTGCTTTGCTTTCAGCTTGCTTCAAGCTACAATCTGCTAGATTATAGACTATAAACTATTTCTTTTGCTGCATATCATATTTTCGACCGTACAGTACAATGGGGCCATTTTCTAAAGCGGAGGAACACATTATATATAAAAGCCCTGTTAAAAAGGCATATTTCTTGGGTATTGGATTAAACATGTTGGTTAGAGTTCATGCAAGGAAAGTATTCCTCCATACTTCAAGATAAAGGGAGTATTACAAATTGTAAAATTATGTAATTCCCACCAAATGCTATTTTAAAACTGTCACTCATTATAATGGTGTCTGAGATGATTCTAATGAGTAGTTACAACACAGGCACTTTGGAGAAGATTTTGGAAATTGTGAATTATTAGTTTTCTTCCTCATAGCCAGAGCCATGTGTATACAGTCAAACTTGGATATCTCGAACTCGTTTAAATCGAACTATCCGATAGTTCGATATATGAACAGTATTATTTCATGCCCGGTTGAGTTGAACATACCCGTATTTAAAAGTTAAAACATGGCTTAGCCACGTTTTAACTTTGAAAAAAGGGTATGTTCGACAAACCGAATTCGAGATATCGAAGTTTGGCTGTACATGTATATAGCTAATATCATTATAAACATTTATAGTTTGTACATAGTATATATAAAAGAATGTGCTCACTAAGGTGAGCTTTTGTTATACCTCCCTCTGTCTGTCGTTTGAAATATTATGTCGTATCATGGTAATATTTAGTTTTTACAATATTATTTTAATTGCATGACTGTGATGTCATGGTAAAATTTGATGCATGATTTAATTTGACTTGTTATAATTATAGGATTCCATGTTTCCACATTTACAAACAAGATTGTGATTTCATGGTAATATTTAATTTTAACTAGATTATCATGATAAAAGAATTCCATGTTGCCACATCCAATACAAATGTGATGTCATGGCAGTGTTTAATATTTAATTTTAATTGATTTATTTCAACAATATAATTCCATGTTGCCACATTTAATACATTTAAGAAAAGTGTGATGTCATGGCAGTGTAAATTAATATTTAATTTTACTTGATTTATTTAAACAATACAATTCCATGTTGCCACATTCATTAAAGAATGTGATGTCATGGCAGTGTCTAATTGATTTAGTTAAATAATATAATTCCATATTGCCACATTTAATAAAGAATGTGATGTCATGGTAATATTTAATTTTAATTGAGTTATTATAACAATTTTATAAGTCCATGTTGCCACATTCATTAAAGAATGTGATGTCATGGCAGTGTTTAATACTTAATTCTAATTGATTTATTTTAATAATATAATTCCATGTTGCCACATTTAATAAAGAATGTGATGTCATGGTAATATTTATTTTTAATTGAGTTATTTTAACAATTTTATAAGTCCATGTTGCCACATTTGATAAAGAATGTGTTGTCATGGCAATTAATGCTCGATATTTATTTTTAATTGATTTAGTGAGATAATATAAATCCATGTTGCCACATTTGAATAAAGAATTTGATGTCGTGGTAGTGCTTAATATTTCAATTTTAATTGATTTATTTTAACAATATTATAAGTCCATGTTGCCACATTTGATAAAGAATGTGATGTCATGGCAATGCTTGATATTTAATTTTAATTGATTTAGTTAGATAAAGTATGTGAAGTCATGGTAATACTTAACATTTAATTTTAATTGAGCTATTTTAACAATATTGTAAGTCCATGTTGCCACATTTGATAAAGAATGTGATGTCATGGCAATTAATGCTCGATATTTATTTTTAATTGATTTAGTTAGATAATATAAATCCATGTTGCTACATTTGAATAAAGAATTTGATGTTGTGGTAGTGCTTAATATTTCAATTTTAATTGATTTATTTTAACAATATTATAATTCCATGTTGCCACATTTGATAAAGAATGTGATGTCATGGCAATGCTTGATATTTAATTTTAATTGATTTAGTTTAATAATATAATTCCATGTTGCCACATTTGATAAAGAATGTGATGTCATGGCAGTGCTTAATATTTAATTTTAATTGATTTAGTTTAATAATATAATTCCATGTTGCCACATTTGATAAAGAATGTGATGTCATGGCAGTGCTTAATATTTAATTTTAATTGATTTAGTTTAATAATATAATTCCATGTTGCCACATTTGATAAAGAATGTGATGTCATGGCAGTGCTTTATTTTAAATTTTAATTGATTTAGTTAGATAATATAATTCCATGTTGCCACATTTGATAAAGAATGTGATGTCATGGCAGTGCTTAGTATTTAATTTTGATTGATCTTGTTTAATAATATATTTCCATGTTGCCACATTTGATAAAGAATGTGATGCTGTGGTGCTGTTAAACTAATCAAATTATTATTATAATATGACTCCATGTTTTCTCGTTATAAAAGAATATGATGTCATGTTAATGATAGATTAAAAGTAAAGTAGAGTGTGCATAAGGGCACGTTCTGCTTTACTTTCAGCCTGCTATACATGTACTTAGCTACCATCTGCTAGAATAAAGAAAATATTTCTTATGATACATATTCATGACTGTATATAGATTGGAACTATTTTCTTCAGTGGAGGAATTACTGGTTGTCAAATGTTTAAAAGTGTGTATCCTCGGAGTGGTGCGTTAGAAGGTTTAATTGTATATAGTTTCTTAAGATTATTTTGTGAAAAGTTTAGTGAGATTTTTTTTATGTAAGCAGAATTTTTTTCGTTGTAAAATTTTGTCAGATTTTCTTGTTGTGAAGTTTTGTGGTATTTCCTTGCTGTAAAGTTTTGTTATATTGTCTTGTTGTGAAGTTTTGTGATATTTTCTGGCTGTAAAGTTTTGTTATATTTTCTTGTTGTAAAGTTTTGTGATATTTTCTTGCTGTATTTACAGTTGAACTTCGATATCTCGAGCTCGGTTATGTCCAACATACCTGTAGTTCAAAGTTAAAACGTGGCTTAGCCAGGTTTTAACTTTGAACTACAGGTTTTTTCGACTGAACCGAATATGAAATAATGTAATACATGCGTTGAAATATCGGTTAGTTCGAGTTAAGCGAGTTAGAGATATCGAATTTCGACTGTATTTAATTTTGCATACAGTAAACCGCATGATAAAGGCCTTTCCAGTGATGTGTGTAACTTAGACTACCGGTACATGAATATCTTTCAAAAGTTCTTTTCTGTTTCACCCTATCAATTTTATTAAAAAGTTGTATACTGAACTTGTTAAGTAAAACAGTTTGTTTGTAGTTTTGTTGTCAACATATGAACAAAAGTTTACAAATGAAACTTTTTTTAATGATAAAATTTATAGAATTACTAAGTGTATTATTGTAAATAGTAGATTTTGAAAACTAGTATTGTTTGATTTTTGTGTTTCTTTGATTTTTGTGTTTCTTTGTTTTTTCTGTTTCTATCTGTAAATGAGGCCTTATTAATTTTGCACAAGTCCCTAAATTATAGTTTAGAAAGAACTTTTGGATTTGTTCACCCCTGAAACTTAATGGACAATTACGCTTTCCAATAAGGTATATAATTTGTTTATAACTATTTACGGTTGACAATCAGGGCAGACCCTGCTCAGCCCTCTCATCTTGGTCTACACTGTTTGTGATCTGGGGCTTCACTGTTTGTATAGAAACAATGTACTCTAAAAAAGCACACTGTTTGTAAATCACTAGTGTACTTGTTGCTAGGGTTGAATTTGTTAATTTTGTACATACATGCTCTATAAATGTTTTATACTTTGAAACTACTGTGCTAATATGTATTAATTGTGTGTATTTTCATGAACAATTACAATGTTGGACTTTTAAATGGACTCTTCCATTTACTGATAAATGACTAGTTTATAAGGATACCCAAATTTTAAGTAATAGAGGATAATTGGTTTTTTCAGTATAAGATAGAAATTTAATCCATTGAGTGAACATCAGACGTTATATTTTCACGAGTGGCAAAGCCACGAGTGAAAATATAAAAGTCTGATGTTCACGAAATGGATTAAATTCGATCTTATACTGAAAAATACAATTATTCTATTCATTTATGCTTTTAAGGCAATTTTTAAACGAAATTGTTCGACAATTGTGAAAGCGAAAGTACATGAATTACCCTGTGTTGAGCCCCAAGTTTACATCGAACACATTAACGAAACAGTTTCCTGTACGATGACGTCACTTATTTATTGATTTGACGTCATCCGAATTACGTCATTGCTCCCGATTTTGGATTCGTGTTCTTCCGTTGAGTGGACAAATTGGACTGCCGGAATTTAACGATAAGACACGATTGACTACGATTTTTGGGGAGCCCTACGGGGAAAACGGCAATTGGTGATAATCCACTGGTGATTACCAAGTGATAATCCACTGCTATTTTCCGGTAATCCACCGAAAAGCATAAATAAAGATGGATATACAGTAAAACCCCTCTATTACGACCACGAAAACGAAGGCTAATTGATTGTTTAAAATACAGGGACAGCTTAAAGCAAGGTGACAGTAAAACAGAAAGCTCCTGAAGGAGCTTTCTGTTTGACTGTCACATTGCTTTAAGCAGTCACCTGTCTTAAACATGTAATAATTAAGACAATTAAGTGGTCATAATAGAGAGGGTCTACTGTATCCAGTTACAAATTTATAAGGGTTAAACATGTCTGATTGTGTAAATAATAACTTCATACTTTAAATAGTTTGCATACACAGGTGTTTCAGTTTCTACTAATCCATAATCATTTTTATTGTCTTTTAGACTGTAAAACATTGCACAAGATTTTCTCTTGGATCCTTATGACTGTTCCAACCTATTTAGTGGCCAGGGCTGCCATTTCTCCGGATTTTTTCTAAATCTTCGGATTTTTTTCCCAGTACATGGTAGCTTAAAGCAGGCTTAAGGCGCATTCTGCTTTACTTTCAGCCTGCTTTAAGCAGCCACCTGTCAACAAAACTAGAAACAGGCGATGGGGAAAAGGTACGATTCGTAAAATCGCACTTGAAAAAAGCAAAGTTGGAAATCTTAGGATTTTTTATGTCAACTCATGGAAGCCCTGCTAATGATTACAGTAAAACCTCTCAGACACTGTTGAGAAAAGAAGGTAGATCACAAAAGACAGGGCAGACTGCTTGATGCACAATAAAAGTAAATCTTACAAAATGTAATTACTGCTATTCTGCATTAACACTTAGCCTGCCAAAAAAATTGTCGTCTGCTATATTTCTTGTCTGCTTCAAGTTTCAAAGTGCTTCAAAGTTGCTCAAAATTGCTGAAAATGTTGTCCGAGTATCAAACAGCTTAGATCCGGATGAGACGCCGAGTTACTCGGCGTCTCATCCGGATCCAAGCTGTTTGCATATGGAGCTATAGTCGTGAGTGGCAGGCTAAGGGTTAAGCTGTCACCAGTAAAGAACTCGGGTTTAGGGACCAAAAATATAATTTTATCTGTACTGTATTATCCGGTTTAGTAAGGTTTCGCTGTAGTCAAAACATATAGGGTATATAGAACATACAGTGTTCCCTCCCTACAACGACCCTCCCAACAACGATTCCCTCCTTACAACGACATTCGTCCAAGTTCCCCAAACACGACGATTATGTGTAACGCTTTTACTGCTGCAATATCGTTTGCTGAAAGTTATGATCTGCTGTTTTTTTCAAAATTACATATAAGTGGACATTTTTTTATAGAAAACATATAATGACGAGTGACAAACAGCTTGAATCCAGATCAGACGCCGCGTTACGCGGCGTCTGATCTGGATTCAAGCTGTTTGCAAACGTAAGTCAATTTCCCTCCCTACAATGACTCCCTCCGAACAACGAACACATTTTGTGTCCCCCATTGAGTGTCGTTGTAGAGAGGGAGCACTGTATATAAAGGAGAAAATGCACGTATTACAGGTTATATTTTTTCCCTGATATCATAAAAATACTATATTTTGTAAAACTTTTTTATATTTCTGAAAATGACTTGTATCATGTTCATTCTGTGTACATGTAACTTGTATTGTAGTTTGAATTGTTTTAATGTATAACATGTTTAGTTTTTGTCTAGCCAAACCATGTTGAGCATTTACCATCATGTTGACGTTCATTCACTTCCTGTATAATTTGGTAGTTCATCAAGAGTATCTGGTGTGATACCGTAACATTCCTAAAAATTGGGACACCCTGTGTAACTGCTGTAATTATCCTAAAAAAATTGAACAAATTGCTTATACCACACAGTAATTTGTCCAAAAGCGCAAACTAAATGGCAAACAGTGTAGACCCTGATCGGGCTAGTCTGATCAGGCTCTACACTGTTTGCTCAGGTCAACTTTAGGGTTGTTACTGTAAGAACTGAAGTTTTCTGTTTTCTGATATAATGTAAATACATGTAGTTATATTTTTATAGATTTCTTAAATGACTTATTTCATTATCATTCTGCGTGTGTATATGTTTTGACATATAAATATTTTTGTTCATCTGGCTTACCAATGTTTACAGCATTTACCATCACTTTGATGTCAAGTCACTTCCTGTTTAATTGACCATTAAATTTTGATCAAGAGTGTACCAGGCTCCGACTCCTGGTTATAAACTTTTTACTTTAGTCTAAACTCGTTCCCAAGAATTTGATTGGTCAGATTTGAGTCTCTAGGCTCAAATCTGACCAATCAAATGCTTGGGAGCACAATCAGACTCAGCTAAAACGCTTTATAACCTTGGAGCCTGGTGTGATACCTACTAAAGTTTTCCTTGTAATTCTCTGAAAGTAAATTTAAGACGAAAGTACTGTAAACCCCCTCTATATGTCCCCACTGAAAAAAAAAGCTAATTGATTTTATGAAAGACAGGTGGCAGATAATAAAACAAGATGAAAGTGATTTCATTAAGCTCCTCAATAGTAAACATTATGTAGTGTTTAATCTAGAGGGATTTTACTGTCAAACAAATGTTTCCTTTCAGAGATAATTTAAACTCTGTGCACAGCATAAGTGTTAATTTTCTTCTGTTGCACATAGATTTATTTTCAATTTTGGATTCTTTAAGAAAATTCCATTTAATTTGTTTTGCTTGTTATGCATACCTTAAAGTATGCATTTGTTTAAGAATTGTTTATGTTCAGTAAAGTTGTATTATTTAACATATTGTTTTGAAATCATTTTTTAATGTTGACATGTAACTTTTTTGCTATAGAGGTTTATGAGTCATGTCACATGATGATAAAGAATCTTCAGAAATTGCAATCGGTGTAGATTCTAATCATCTGCCATATTGGAAATGTGGCGTCTCCCTGAACTGTATGTAAATTAAAACATTTAAATGTTGATACCCTAATTCCCATTACCCCATAACCTGTTTCTAGTATAAAAGATTACAAGATGACAACTTAGAGCAGGCTGAAAGTAAAGCAGAATGTGCCTTAAGGCACATTCTTCTTTACTTTCAGCCTGCTTTAAGCTACAGTCGGCTAAGATTTAAAACAATTTCTTGAGGTACATCTTCATGACTGTATGAATTGGAACTATTTTCTTCTTTGGTGGAATAAATTAACCCATTACCCCATAAATATGCCTTTTTACGCCTTTGATTTATTCCTTCACTGTAGAAAATAGTTCAAGTTTATACATTCATGAATAAATTTCATAAGAAATATTTGCTTTATCCTAGAAGATGATAGCTTAAAGCAGGCTGAAAGTAAAGCAGAATGTGCCTTAAGGCACATTCTGCTTTACTTTCAACCTGCTTTAAGTGGTCACCTTTATTCTTAATTAGAAACAGGCTATGGGGTAATGGGTTAAAAGCTTATTCATGGGGTATTGGGCTAATGTAGGCCCAGACATTATTAACCCTTAGCCTGCCACTCACGACTATAGCTCCATATGCAAACAGCTTGGATCCGGATGAGACGCTGAGTAACTCGGCGTCTCATCCGGATCCAAGCTATTTGACACTCGGACAACATTTTCAGCAATTTTGAGCAACTTTGAAGCACTTTGAAACTTGAAGCAGACGAGAAATATAGCAGACGACAATTTATTTGGCGGGCTAAGGGTTAACATTGTGTCATGTACTGATTGCTTATGGAGGAAGGGATGACAATAATCATGTGGATGAATATATATAGTGTGTACATTGTATTTTAGGTTTAAAGTTTAAACCATACATCTTGTTTCATTTTTTTTTGTTAATGGACACAAGCCTTAATAAGTGTCAAGTTTCAGGACTGTATAAACAATAGCGGATACTTGTTCCAATTTAAAATAAATGATTTATGGAAATGTGTTTCTTATATTATAACTTCGGAGTTTATTCCATATTATCTGCAACAGCAGTCCTGTCTAATTGTTAAACCATTATGTTTAATGACTTGGTTAATGGACTCCACATTAACCATGCATGATTAACAAACAGATGCCCTTTGAGTCTTTAATTTATTAATTGACTGAAGAAAATAGTTCCCCTTTATATAGTCGTGATACTCATGAATATGCACCATGAGAAGTATCTTCTATATCCTAGCAGATGGTAGCTTAAATCAGGCTGAAAGTAAAGCAGAATGCTCCTTAAGCAGCATTCTGCATTACTTTCAGCCTCACAGCTTTAATCAATTGTCTGTCTTCAATACTGCAAATAAGCTATGGGCAACATTTAAATGAGAGTCTATATCTTGGTCTTAACTTAACCAGCTTGCCAGAAAAGGAGATCTCTAACATTGTAAAGAGAGAAGCTAAATAAAACATTCAACCTTATAGTGATGAGTATATTGTTTTTTTATTAGGATTCTAACACTTCCATTTAACTACAATTTGCACCTTCGCAAGAGGGCTAAATTTCTAGCTGCACCAATTATCGAAGCCATATTTTGTCAACTTTAGCTGTACAGCATATGCAGTGTTTTATAGTGAATTTAAACATGGATACGTTCCTTCACTGTTTATATTATAAGGGGTGTGCATGAGGTGTGTTTGAAATGTCAATTATAAACAATATATACCTATAAAGAGAACATTTGTCATTTGCCAACATTGTAGACCCAGATCAGAGAGATCCTATAGGAGCCCTCTGATGAGGGTCTGCGCTATTTGTCATTAGCTTGTCTGTTTTGAGGAAACTACAAGCTATTGTCATTACTCCAGCATCTGCGTTGTCATCGGCCGAAATCTTAATGTTGGCCATAACTTTAGAACTACATGTGCTACAATACATGTACTTAATATTTGGTATGTGTACTCACCTCAAACAGATCTTGACCTCAGTAAGATTTGGGTAATGTCCAAGAAGGTCAAGGTCATTTATTGTCATTCGAGGTAAAATAGGGTGGGTTTAATATTGGCCATTACATTAGAACTGCATGTGATAGACTGACTGTTTATGAGGCATGTGTATTCAACTCCAAAAGCTCTTTAGCTCATTTTCAATTTTGGTCATGTCAGACAAAGGTCAAGGTCATTTAGAGGTCAAATAGGATTAATTTAACACTTCCCATATTTACTCTGAAAACAATATGTCATAACTTTGGAACTGCAAGTGATAGAGTACTTTATATTTGGCATGTGTATTCAAATCAAGAAGCTCTTTCACGAGCTCAATTTAACTTGGGTCATGTCAGACAAAGGTCAAGGTAATTTAGAGGTCAAATAGGATTAACTTAACACTTCCCATAACTCTGAAAACAACATGTCATAACTTTAAAACTGCAAGTGATAGACTTTATATTTGGCATGTGTATTCAAATCAAGAAGCTCTTTCACGAGCTCAATTTAACTTGGGTCATGTCAGACAAAGGTCAAGGTCATTTAGAGGTCAAATAGGATTAATTTAACGTTTCCCATAACTCTGAAACAACATGTGACACAGACTTTATATTTGGCAATTCTGCTCAACACAAGAATCTCTTGAGCTCAGAACAACTTTGGCCGTGAAATACAATGGTGAAGGTCATTTAGAGGTCAAATAGGGGGAATTTAACATTGGCCATAACTTTGGAACTCGTGGCATGTGATAGAGACTTTACATTTGACATGTGAACTCAACGCATGAAACTTTTGAGCTCAGTTCAACTTGGGTAATGTCAGACAAAGGTCAATGTCATTTAGAGCCCCACAATAGACAGAAGGCCAAATAGTCAAGACAGAAAAAGGCAATAAGAATATCTGATTTTCCTGCTTAATCTATTAGGATAACAAAACATACGTGTGTAACAATGGCACCTGCATGCGGTGCTCTCGTTTCGATATACATGTACATCTATACAAAACAATCTTAAATTATAAAAAATGGACTATATACTAGTTATAATTATGTCTCCCCCTTACTGGGAGACATATTGTTTTTTTGCTGTCCGTTCGTCCATCTGTCCATCTGTGTCAAAAACCTTAACCTTTGCCATAACTCTTTCATTATTGCACATTGGCCTTTTATACTTTGCAAAAGTCTTCCCTGTGTCAAGACCTTTCCAACCATCTAAACCTTTTTGACCTTGATATTGGCCTACTTTGTAAAAATCTTTAAATGTCTATTTAATTTGAACCAGTAGGCCTAGAAGGCCTAGGGCTTTCTTATTTGGTATATATATTTCTTGTGTCCAGACCTTTCCAACCATACCAATGTTTTTGACCATGTGCCCTTGACCTTTGACCCATTAAATCCAACTTTAACCAAAAACCTTTAACATTGGCTACAACTCTTGCATTATTGCACATGGGCTTTTGATACTTGGCATGTGTTTTCCCTGTGTCAAGACCTTTCCAACCATACCAATCTTTTTTATCTTGTGACCTAGATATTGAAACTTCTTTTGTAATATTTAAATGTCTGTAACATTTGAACCAGTAGGCCTGGTGCTTTCATATTTGGTATGTTTATATCTTGCATCTAAACCGTCGGCTCTAAATGACCTTTTTGTGTCGATGGGCCGTAAAACACCATTCATTCATTCATTGCATCTAAACCTTTCCAACTATAGTAACCAATCAATGTGTTTGACCAAATACCCGTGACCTTAACTTTTGACCTTTTTAATCTAACTTTAACCAACAACATTAACCTTGGCTATAACTCTTGCATTATTGCACATGGGCCTTCTATACTTAGCATGTGTCTTCCCTGTGCTAAGACCCCTATTTGACCATGACCTTGATCTTTGACCTACTTTTGTAAAAAATATTTAAATGTCTATTACATTTGAATCAAACTTTAACCATGGCTATAACTCTTGCATTATTGTATTTGGGCCTTTTATACTTGGAAATCATGTCTTGTCTGTGTCAAGACCTTTCCAACCATGCTAACATTTTTTTAATTTGTGACCTTGACCTTTAACCTGCTTTTGTAAAAATATTTAGGTGTCTATTACATTTGAACCAGTAGGCCTAGGGCTTTCATATTTTGTTGGTATATTATTTGTGTCATGATCTTTCCAGCCAAACCAATATTTTAACAATGTCACCTTGACCTTTGACCTACTTAATCAAACTTTAACTTAAAACCTTAACCTTGGCTATGACTCTTGCATTATTGCACATGGGCCTTTTATACTTGGCATATGTATTCCCTGTGTCAAGACCGTTCCAACCATACAAACCTTTTTGCCCTTGTGACAGTGACCTTGATGTTTGACCTACTTTTGTAAAAATCTTTAAATGTCTATAACATGTTTACCAGTAGGCCTAGGGCTTTCATATTTAGTATGTTTATCGGGGTTCCAAGGGGTCAGGAAAAAGTGAATTTTTTTCAAGGTCAGGGAATTTTGAAATTGGTCAGGGTAAATTGATGTGTCAGGAAGATTAGGGAATTTTTGATTATTTGAGGCCTCAAAGCAAACTATTTTCAATCCTGATGTTCAAAATTTTCTTAGGGGAGGACCCCCAAACCCCCACCTCCTGGAAGGTGTGTTTGAAGAGTGTGCCAACGTTTGCTAATTCATTCACCCTTTGAAAAAAACTTTAAAAGGTAACTTCCTATTGCAAATCAATTCTTGCCCCAATTTTTTACTATTTAGGGTTGAATTTAACAATACATTGCAAAGATGACAAACAGTGCAAACACCCCTTTAGGTGCCCTCTGATCAGGATCAACAGTATTTTGCAAAGGGCTAGCACAGTGTGCTCTTCACATGTACAATATGTTTGTTAGTATTCTCGATTCTTGTTTCTAGAGATGAATGTATTAAAGTAATGATTGTAAAGACTGACTAATATTTGCTATTAGTTGTGAAAATAAATTGAGCCTCAAATATGTAATATGTGCTGAAAGATTGCATGCTGTCTGTTAAAACTTAACATTATATATTCACATTTTTAGGTCAGGGAAAAGTGACCAGTGAATTTTGGTTTGCAATATTTGTGGGAACCCTGGTATATTTTGCATGCTAAGACCTTTCAAACCATACCAATGTTTTTGACCATGTGACCTTGACCTTTGACCTATTAAATCAAACCTTAACCAAAAACTTGGCTATAACTTTAATATGCATATAGCATGATCCTGGCTTGGGGCATTTGTGTTTCACAAACACTTTCGGAAAATGTTTGTTGACATACAATGGAAACCAAGTTTGATAACCAGTGGTGCCAATTCAAACTAGGCTTGGAGTTATGGCCCTTGAATTCCTCAAAATGGCGCTTTTTGTGCTCTCCACGGCAGTTTTCATAGGAATTAGTCTGGATTCCCCTTCCTGTGTCATTGGGAACATTCATGTATCTAGGGCCTAAGCTCTTGTTTGTAATTTATAATTAAGTGACTTTTTCACATTTTGACTTTTTTCAAACATTAAAGAGGCTCGCAACCGGATCAAGCATTAAAAATAGTAATTTGTAAATATATGTCAAATGCTTATATAAATGGGTAAAATTTAGTTTAGGATAATAAATTCTGTTAAAAAATGCATTTCCAAAAAAAAAAAAGAAGAGGCTCTGGTGGGATTCGAACCCGTGACCATCCATGCGGAGACAAAAATGAAAAATGAGGCATCGCCTTTACGCCCTCGGCTACGGACGCTCTCTATATATATGGTAGCGAATTAACGTACTTCAATGATAGCTATTAATAGAACATTTTTCGGCTCGGTTTATGTCTGACCCCGTGTAGAGAAGCAACAACAACAACTATACCGTTAGCTAACGCTATGGAAAAACGATGGAAAATATCTAAAAAAACTAAGATTCGGTGACGATTCTTGAGACGTTTTTTGAACTGATCATATTTTTTTAATGTCAAAAGCCAAATAATGCCACAAATTTGCGTTTATTTGAGTATTTTATTTTATTTTGACAAGAACACCATCCGGTTGCGAGTCCCTTTAATATTTCCAGTAGATATTTCATGAAATATTTTGTTTGGACATTATCTTATATTGTCTGTATATTCAATGATTTATATTAGGTATGGTATACATGGTCTCTGGTAGAGTTTATCTGAATGTACAGAAAATTCAAATAAATGAGTTACATTATTGTATAAAAAAGATTCCTGTTTATTAAAAAGAGAACTTTTAAAAAAAAAAGCTCTTGTCAGAAAAAAACGGTACTGTATTTTTTTTTATATTTTAATAATGTTTCACTCTCCATGGTAATTTTCAATTTAATCAACGTTTCAATGAGGTTTGACAGGGATAACCATAGCTTGCTCTAGTTTTAAAGCGACTCGCAACCAGATGGTGCATTAAAAATAGTAATTTGTAAATATGTGTCAAACGCTTATATAAATGGTAAAGAATTAGTTTAGGATAAGAAATTCTGTTTAAAAAAATGTATTTCAATAAAAAAAAAATACTGGTCTCTGGTGGGATTCGAACCCGGGGCCCGGCATTGGCGGACAGAAGGCAAAATAGGGGCTTAGACCGCTTAGACCAATGGACCACGGAACTATCCGTTTATCTCGGATCGATTTAACGTATTTCAATGTGTAGCTATCGAAAGTGCATACAACTTCGTAATTCGGCTCGGGTTTATGTCTGAGCCCGTGTAGAGAAGCAACAACAACAACTATACCGTCTACTAGTCGGTATAGAAAAACGATGGAAAATATCTAAAAATCTAAGATTCGGTGACGATTCTTGAAACTTTTTTTGGACTGATCATATTTTTTTAATGTCAGAAGCTAAATAATGCCACAAATTTGCTTTTATTTGAGTGTTTTATTTTATTTTGACGAGTACACCATCCGGTTGCGAGTCCCTTTAAGGCACATTCTGCTTTACTTTCAATCTGCTTTAAGTGGTCACCTGTCTTCAAAACTAGACATAAGTTATGGTAATTTTTCACCTCAAGGACTCACTTTTTGTCTCAAGGACTCATTGTTTTACCGAATGTGCATCCCGAGGACTCATTCATCTGATTTCTAAAATTATCACTGCATATGACAGAAGCGTGAAAAGGCACGCCAAGGAAGAATATGGGTGTCTGAATGCGGTCCCCTGGGAGGAAGTGTTAAAACAGACTAAAAGAAAAGAAAAGAAATTTCCCCCAAGAAATCGTTTTACCAGCCACTTTTTCATAATGAACAGGCGCTTCTTTAAGACGTTGGTAAATCAAATGCCCGCTTTTATTTTTCAAAAGGGGAAATTAGGAAGCTTGATAAGCATAGTTAGACAAACAAAGGGGCAGACAAAAATACGTCATTTGCACCTACCAAAGTTCCTTTTAACCAGGCAGGCAGAGGTCCTGTAAATGTGAGCGGATGGTTTTCATACTCGTCAGTGTCTGTCCGAAAGAACAGCGGGCCTTCGCTCACCGCAAGGCCAAGAACAGTTACGAGTATGATAAGCTTTTCCATGACTTTTTTGGCCCGAAGGTAGAACAAAGTGATCGAATTCTCGTATCTAGCGAATTATATAGCCAGTATATACAGTAACACTTGTGTTAACCCTTTGCCTGCTGGTCGCGACTTTATTGATTTTTGCAAACAGTTTAGATCCAGATCAGACGCCGCGTAACGCGGCGTCTGATCTGGATCCAAACTGTTTGACACTCGTCTTTGGGTTTATTTACTTTAAAAATGTATTAATTTAAATTTAACAAACTTTGCAGACGACAATTTCAAAGCAGACGACACCGCCGTAGGTTAAGTGATCATCGAATGAAGATGCATGGCGATCGTTCAGGACACAGGTGAATGCTTAATGCACGGTAAACGTCACACAGAAGGCTTCTTCTGCATGACTTTTGCCCCGCATTAAGCTGCCATCTTTCATGAATACTACAAATATATTGTCTTCGTAGAGGTCGCTTAAGACAGGTTTGACTGTTTCTGTCCTACAGGATTGTGAACTCTTGGAGTTGGCCCTGAACTTTATATCATGTGTTTATGTACAGTAGCACTTGTGTACCATTATCAAGAAAGAAACATGGTACATGTATTCTAAAAAGACAAACCCCTGCTTATTGCAGGACTAAAGTTATACAAACAGCAAATATATAGGATACTTCTGTATTACATTAAACTTGCATTAGACTATCATGAGATAGTTCTAATCATGAGATACAGAATTCATCTTCTTTGAGTAAATGGTGTTCACAAGTTTTATTCAATTGACATTGACATTGAACGACTATTTATTTGTTCGCCCCTGAAAGCTTTAATGGGCAAATTCCAATTTCCATTCAAGTCTAGTCCACTTTAAACTATTCTGTGTTGATTTTAACAATATATTGCAAAATTGCAAACAGTGCAGACTGTTTGTATATCTAAGAAGTGTACATTTCAAGGTTCACTGTTTGTTAATGACGAGTATAATCGTCGCTAGGGTTGACTGTTCCCAAGACTTGTGGCTGCCTAGTTCTGATAACGTAGCTCTTTTGACATTGACTTAAGTCTAATAGAGACGGTATTGGTCTGTATTGGACGGTAGTTCGTTATCAATACAGTTACGATATATTATATAATATTTCAGATGGCTGTTGCTGCCTAAAATGCAAGGCATTACTTTTTCCGTTCTGCTTTTAGGTGCTACCTGTCTTAAAACTGCATGATTATGTTGTGTTCTGTATACTTGACCTTGCCGTACTCGACCTATTGCTTATCATGAGTGTCTGTTTGAATGTCCCTTTTTCAATTTAGATGTTAAGAGTAATAAATACGAGTACAATGTCCACTCTCTACAACGACACACAATGGGAGACACAGATTGCGTGTATTGTTCGGAGGGAGTCGTTATAGGGAGGGAAACTTAGAATTGGGCATGTGAGTGCCAAACAGCTTGACTCCAGATCAGACGCCGCGTTACGCGGCGTCTGATCTGGAGTCAAGCTGTTTGGCACTCATAATTAATTATATATATTCTATCAAAATGTCCACTTATAGGTCACTTTGAGAAATACAGAAGTTGATAATTCTAAGCAGACGATATTGCAACAGTAAAAGCGTTAGATATAATTGTCCCGTGTAGGGGATTGCGGCAAGGGTCGTTGTAAGGAGGGCGAGATGGAAAATTCATTGAATCGGCCATGTTTTCCGTTTATAAAAGAACTTATCTATTGCGCAATTGACATGAATATTGTTTCTTAACCCTTTAGCTGGCATTGGCAATATAGTCGCTCTGCAAACAGTTTGTGTCATCAGCATCTGAACTGTATGACATCCATGCCAATGTTGTCCAGACAAACTACATTGTACGTAAAAACATTGAACTCTAGCATATCTCGTATACTCGTCATTTACCAACAGTGAACCTGAGGCAGCCTGACTTATTTCATTGCAAACAATGTACAGTAGATCACGTCATGTCAAAGACGCGGCGGCTGGTCTTGATCTACAATGTTTGACACCCACGTGCATCCAACGCATTTTATGTAGCTGTATTATATACGTATTTTGCGATGTAGACCAAACTCAGATACGGGGCCTTGGATGACAACAGTGTTTGGTCTGTACAACGTTGTAATGCAATGAGGCTAGTTTTGTCATTGCACGGCTCATTTGTTTTAAGAAAACAGAGTAGACCCTTTTAATAGTTATAAGGAATGCAATTTTAGAAGGTCATAGTGTTTTTATTAATGTTGGGGAGTATATTACATTTGTCCGAATGTCTGTTATAGGTGCACATTTAATTGCAAACAGTATGACCTGTCCAAGAAACCCATTTCTTATGACGTGATATTTGTGCATGTCATTATTTCATGATAGGGACGCACAAAGCTGATGACATTGCAAGTCTTATCAAGTAGACCTTTCTTATTGTTGTACGTGCATGTTCTAAAGAAACGTTCCCTTCAGGTGATAGCAATGCCGTTGCTTCGTCAGATATATTAGGGCCAAGACGAATTAGGTTATCGATTCCATATTAAAGGTGCGTGGCTTCCTTCAGCCGCTGCAGGCATGTGTCTACATTTAACCATTTTCCCATAGAATCACCTTTTGGCACAGTCATTTTATTCATCCCCTGAAGAAAAAAGTTCCTATTTATACAGCCATCAATATGTATCATAAGAAATAGTTTCTTTATTCTAACAGATGGTAACTTAAAGTAGGCTGAAAGTAAAGCAGAATGCGCATAAAGGCGCATTCTGCTTTACTTTCAACCTGCTTTAAGTAGTCACCTATTCTCAAAACTAGAAGCAGGCTATGGGGAAAAAGGGTTAATATAGCATCAGAGTTTAAGCCTAATCCTGCCGTAATATCGTCTGCTTTGAAATTGTCTACAAAGTTTGTCAAGTTAAGAGTGACATATTTCTTAACTCTTTCCCACATAGAAGCGACTTTTAGCGTATTTTATTTATTCCTCCACAAAAGAAAATAGTTCCAGTTTATACCCTCATGGACAATTACCATTAGAAATATTTTATATAGCCTAGCAGATTTTAGCTTAAAGCAGGCTGAAAGTAAAGCAGAATGTGCCTTAAGGCACATTCTGCTTTACTTTCAACCTGCTTTAAGTGGTCACCTGTTTTTCAAAACTAGAAACAAGCTATGAGGTAAAGGGTTAAGTGCATGAAGAAACTTAAAGATGAATGCCAAGAGTTTGAATCAAGATCAGATGCCACGTGACGCGACTTCTGATCTTGATCGTAGTTGTTTACAAATACCAATTAAGTCGCCACCAACAGGCGCATACTACAAGTGCCAAACTGTACATCTAATAATTATGGTCGAATGGTTATTCATGCTTTTTATGTCCTCGCACGATTTAGTCGGCCTCATAATGTCTGTCTGTGTGTCTGCAACTCTGCATTGACACAACTTAAACATAAGCAATAACTTTGGAACAAAACTGTGGACTCCATGTGTAGCATGTGTACTCAACTTAAGAATCTCTTGAGCTCAGTACAAGTTAGGTGACCTTTTCCAATATACACCCCTGATGGACATGAATTAAATTCTGCAAAACCTCTCATATCTGGACTTTTTAAAATGTTCAATTAAAAAAAAGTGCAACTTAATGCAGGGAGCGTTCTGTATTATCTTTATCCTTCATTTAGCAAGCATTCGTGACTTAAAATCATTTTCAACAACAACAACAATATTTAAACGTAAGAGCGTTTGCTTTGTTTTATAGAGATTTTACTGACGCCAGTAATCAATAGAATGGCTTATCTATAACCCTTTGCCTGTCGTGCGTACAAAATGTCACTGGCAAGTCATGGCCGGGTCGTTAACTGAGTGCAAAAAAGGACAATAATTGTACATATCTACCATAGATCTACGAAAGACCGGTAGTAACATTCTAAATTCCCTGACTACATTTTCCATCTTACTTTTCTCACTTCTTACTTCCAAGATAATTATATTGTTTACTTCCGAGTTCCAAGTCCCTACTTCTTAGTTCCGACTTCCAGGTTCCAAGTTCGGACATCCATGTTCCAACTTCCGACTTCCAACTTCCAAAATACACATGCATACAAATGCGTGAAGTAAAAATGCGCGAAGATATGAAGTCACTAGAACAGTAAACTTTTTGAAGTATGAACTAACAATTAGGAAGTCGGGAGTTTGATCTGGTTTGTACGAAAAACCGGTTGTGCCATTCAAAATTCCTACGTCATAGTTCCGAGTTCCAAGACCCGACACCCAAGTTCAATGTTCCGACTAACAAGTTCCAAGTTTCTTCTTCATACTTCCTAATTGCTATTTGCAGGGAGATAAGATTAGATCTATGATTAAGAACTCCTGCTATTTCATACTTTAGGGTTCTAACCGTTTCCGTTTTTTGCACCTTTACCTCAAACATATGACGGGAGACATGTAGGCTGTATGCAAGTGTGATTATTGTCTGGGTCAAAAAGGCATCTAATCAGGGTCTACATTATTTGAAATGTCTGTGATATTTTCATCACGATATTTTAAACAATATCTGTTTATATCGTTGACATCATCTCCCTTCGTATCGGTTAAATAATTCATACTGTAAGCATTGACTTTGTAATTTCTTTAGCACAATGCATGTTAATAGATACAATCTGAGTTATGTTAAGCAGCTATTGTGTGAATAAGCAGATATCTATATGACTACTTGCTGCAAACCAAGGTCAACAAGAAATCTCTTTCAGTAGGCTTCTACATATTTCTGCATTAAGTACCTGTAAGAAGTAGACTAACTGCCTATCTGTTACGCCAAAGTATATGCATGTGCTGAGAATGAGGTTTGTTATATCAATATGGAACATTGAGCTTTGAAGTTGAAAACTGAAACTCGGAAATTGGAACTTGGAACGTTGATCTTGGAAACCGGAACTTGGAAATCGGAACTGAGAAGTAGGAATTTGGAATATGGAAGTAAACAATGTACAATTAGCATATAACCAATTATTTTGGGAGTAAGAAGAAAGAATTCTGAAGACGAGAGTATGAATCGGAATTTTAGAATGTCAACACCGGTCAATCGTAGAGAGAGAGAGGGAGAGACCATGGAACTTAGAAGTCGGAAATTGGAACTTTGATGAAGAAAATATGGAACTTTGAAGTGAGAACTTCCGTCGCACCTTCGAAGTAGGAATTTTGAATGTCACTACCAGTCTTTCGTACACAACAGGCCTTTCGTAGATATATCTTCTGTGTAACACCTACAGTAGAACCTCTCAATTACGACCACTAAAAAGAAGGCTTATTGTCTGTATAAAAGACAGGTGACAGCTTAAAGTAATGTGAAAGTGAAATAGAAAGCTCATGAAGGAGCTTTCTGTTTCACTTTCACATTGCTTTAAGCAGTCACCTGTCTTAAACGACTAATATTTGACAAAACTTGGTGGTCGTAATAGAGAGGTTCTACTGTATATATCTTTCAGTTATCCAAAGGAAATCTCTTTAAGGTCATATATCGTCACGAAGAACATAATGCCAATGAACTCTCATACTGCAATAATAACGTCATAATCTACAGTGCTCCCTCTCTACAACGGCCCTCCCAATAACGATTCCCTCCTTATAACGACCCTTGTCGCTGGTCCCCAAATAAGACAATTATTTCTTTCCATTTCACTGCTGCAGTAACGTCTGCTTAAAATTGTCGTCTGCTGTTCTTCTAATAGTTAAATAATGATTAATTAATTTTGACAGAAAACGCTTAATGATGAGTGACAAACAGCTTGAATCCAGATCAGACGCCGAGTTACGCGGCTTCTGATCTGGATTCAAGCTGTTTGCAAATGTAAAATTATTTCCCTCCCTGTAACGACTCCCTCCGAACAACGCTCACAATCTGTGTCTCCCACTAGGTGTCGTTGGAGAGAGGGAGCGCTGTACCAACATTTTGACCGTTTTTGACCCCTCATGGCATGTCGTGTAGATGGATTACATCAACCTGGTTTTTGTTCAGTGAACATATTTTAGAAATTCTAGGGGGGATATAAAGTCGAAAAGTTCAATTCAGGTCAGAAATGAGGTCAAAGGTCAATGAGTGCATATTTTTGCATACCATGATACACATGTGTACCTAACTTTATTTACATTTCAAATATATCAAATGAACTACGTAACTCGTATTATTGGTTACAGTTAGTTCACAAAAGTCTGTGATTGCTAAATATTATAAAAAAAAAGAGTAAAAATTACAGTCAATGTCCTTTTTCAGGGGCAATAACTCTGATTTTCCTCTTTCTTTTTTATATTTCTATAGTCATTTTTCGTTATTTTTTGTCTGTGTTCTTATAACATCAAAATATGTTTATGTTTCTTTTACACCTTTGACATAAAGCAAAAATTGCATATGCAAATGAAAGTAAATATTACAGCCACTGCCCTTTTCCAGGGGCAATAACTATGATTTTTTTCTTCTATTTTAATTTTTATGGAAATTTGTTTTCGTTATTTTGTTGACTGTTTTCTTATAACATCAAACCATTCTATGTTTCTTTACACCTTTGACATAAAGCAGCGATTCACTATGCAAATAAAAGTTAATATTACAGTCAATGCTCTACTCCAGGTGCAATAACTCTGTTTTTTCAGTTCCTATATAATTGTTAAAGGGAATTTGTTTTCGTTATTTTTGACTGCTTTCTTGTAACATCTAACGTGTTTATGTTTGTTTACACTTTTGACATTAAGGAGCAGCTCAATGTGAAATAAACGTTAATATTACTGTCAGTGATCTATTCCAGGGGCAATAACTCTGGTTTTTCTATTCTTATTCTATTTTTAATGATACTTTTTTGCGTTATTTTTTACCGTTTTCTAATAACACCGAGCTTTTTTGGGTTTACTTACGTTTTTTTAAAAGCAGCAGTTTCATAATCAAATAAAATGTAATATCTTACAGTCAATGTTCTTTCCAGGGGCAAACACACTACTTTTATGTGCATGTATATTTTCACCATTGACATGAAGCAGCAATTCACTATGGAAATTCATCACTGAAATATGCCTTTTGGGGTTTAAATACAGACAACCCCGGTATATAAAATCAGCCAAAAGAATAGATTGTGTGCGAAACCAAATGAGTTTCTATTAAATTTATTTTGGGGAAATTATCATTATACATGTATTAAGTATTACTTTCTTAGGAACACTGGATTGACATGAACATACAGAATGGATGACTATGTTAGGTTCGAATTGCTATAAAATGTCATCGTTGGTTTAGTGAGAAATCCGAGTGTTATCACTATGTATCTGGCTAAAGCATGACGTATTTACAATTTTGTGACGGGGAATTGTGCTTTATAGTCTGTATATGTGTACTTTTAAACACATACCAAATGAAATACATGTAGATGTAAATATTCAGTATAATTATTCACATATTTTAACGTTCAGTTTTACAAATGAACATTTACAATATCAATATCCTTTTAGAGATATTTAAACGAAGAAGAACAATCACAAACGATTCACTCGTGGTATATTTTGACCAAGCTTGCGATGAACTTTACAGAACTTTCATGGCCAATTCGATGTATTTAGTCATGCATAATGCTTCGTTATGAAACAATCCGATCTACATACATTCAGTTTACAATGACGCGTCTAGCAAAGGTGAGTATGTGGGGATTCTAATACAGACGCATGCTACCAATTAATCAGAGTTACACAGTTTGTTGCCTCACAACCACATTCATTCATACATACGTGTTGGCTTTTATATCAAGCACATCTTGCCGAGCTGCACTTTGTCTTGCAATAGCAAGAAACAAGTTGCAGTTGCATGTACAGTAAAACCTCTCTATAACGGCCACTAAAACGAGGACTAATTGGTTGTTTAAATGACAGGTGACAGCTTAAAGCAAGGTGACAGTAAAACAGAAAGCTCCTACAGGAGCTTTCTGTTTTACTGTCCCCATGCTTTAAGCAGTCACCTGTCAAAAACAACTAATAACTTAGCACACTTTAATGGCTGTTATAGAGAGGTTTTACTGTATTGGGATAGAGGGATTTCTTATCCAATTGGGGATGATACATAGTTAGTGTGTGGGGGTGGAGGGGGAGGGGGGGTCCAAGGCTGTCTTGACTTTCATGAGTTGCCTATACCGCATGTGTCTATATACCAGTAAATTTAAGGTATTGAAACCTATGATGTTTTGTCGAACTTGAGTGCCAAGTGTCTCATATATTTTGTGAACAAGGAAACACCCCTTTTGCTTTGCTGTACCGGATAACATCCATGTCACCACGTCATTTCCTACAAAGCATCAACAGTTTTACGTCTGTGTCCCTGTATATTACAACCAGACGCTCAAACCCACTTGCAACAGCATCCTTAGCATGAAATATCATTCTAGTGTCAGCTTCTTCATGATCGGCCGACAACTTATCAGCATGGAAGCTATTTGACTTTGCATTTATTACGCCTACGAACATTCCACCTGCTACAACAAGCGACCCTAATGGTAATACTGTGTCACTCAGATCTTCTGGACCTTTTTTCCAGTGGCAGCTTCGATAGACATTCTCCCAATGTATCAAATGTGACATCAATGCGAGTAGGTATGTCTGTGAAATGGGAATAGTCCGACTGAACAAATTCTTGAGCATACTTTCCGAATGTCTGACATCCTTGAGGTCTGTATCGAGCTTGAATAAGAGCATGACCATCTACATGTATTATAAAACATGTAGATTTCTGAGAGTCAGATATCTGTTGTGTGGTTTCAATTCACTGGTCTATAGTCAGAATATCCAAAATTGACTGAACTGTCTGATTCATTACTCCATTTGATTTTGCCGATGCTAGTGGGGCAGGGGACAGCTCATGCTTCAGTACATCGTCATTCTGCACGGCTAGGCCTGGACTAGATGCATTGAACAGACGTTGAAGGAGTCTGCGGTTGTAGTATTATGGCCTTAGGGGTATGGATCCTGATGACTTTGAATAGCTTGGATCCAGATATAAATAAAGGGTTTAGATACAGATATAAATAAGAGGTATGGATACAGATCCTAATTAAGTGAATAGGTTCTACTGCTACCATAGGGTGTAGAATATAAAGCTGAATACAATTGTAGGTATCATGTAGAGCACACATGTTTGAATGGTGCGACGTATTAGCTACTTGACCAGTTTATATTAGTAAGCATCTTTAAATAACTAGAACGGTCAGCAAGATTTGGTGGAAAAGTACACGATGACCAATGATGTCCGAACTCGGTGTCAAACGTCATTCGCATGATCAGGATGACCACTGATCACGCCATGGTTACAGGGTAGCAACAGACGGCCTTATTTTGGTGTGTTGTCTCCCAAATATGGTGATGTTTCTTTAAACATGTTGGCTTTCATACTATATATGGAAATAGTCATCCCGAATCGTAGGTTAAAGGTCAGTCACGTGAGTGGTCAGTTTTTAGGCTATATAAACTGAATACCCAAGGGTTCGGAGGAGAACTGGGTTTGGGCAGAGGTTAGAGAAGTTGTCTCAGGTGTTTCGGCAGTTGGGCCGAGCATGTCGGAATTCACAGATGGGGTTTGCTTATTGCTGTAGACTGAGCTATTAAAGATTGGATCGGGCATTGGACAAAGTTGTCATTTACTTTATAACATTTTACAAGACTGTGTTGCTTACCTTTGAGTTGATGTCGTGATTATACACAACAGCGAAGTACTGAAATTGATTATACACAACGCGGAGATTCGGAGAATCGAATAAATTTATATATCGTACCAGCATGTGTTTTGTTGCTACGCCCTGTTAAGTATTGGCGATAATGCCACACGGTCAGGCTTTATCGGCTTCGAAACCTGTTGCTTGCCTGATCTCCTGTCTTTATAAATACTTGATAATGTCTTAGACTTTGTTTTTTGGGAGGAGCAAAAAGTCGGTGTTGCACTCCTTTAGTCAATAATTTGTAAACTGCTAAACCAATGAACGGCTACTGCAATCACATCGTGTCAAACAAATCATTGCTTATGTTTTCTGTTGCAGCATCCTTTAACGCTGTCTCAACAATTTGGTCTATAGCATAGGATGCGTCTTTCGAGTTTTCAGTTGTCGAAATGCAAAATACATTTAACAAACCGACCAATACTGCAAGGGCGTACAACTACATTTGCTAACAGATCTTGGTATACAGAAAGAGTTGGTTTCATTTGGACACCAATCAAACATGAGCTGGTTTCCCGTAATGAAGTTAATATTTTGGCAATTGACCCTGTGAGATCTCAACATACACAATCAACGCATTACATGTATATTATTCTTGTTCTGTTCATTCGTATATGGTTTCCATATGGAAAGAGAAAAGGCTGCATGGACGACATCGAATTAATTTCATGGATAATATGATACATTTACAAAGTCCAGTGTTTATTTACTATTAGTTAAACTGTAGAAAAGTAAAGTCTTAAAAACATTGCGATTGCTTTGTATGACAAGCCGTGAGAAAAGTTGTATTTAATGCAATTATTGTGTTGGACTTGGCATATACTATTTGCTATACACTAGGATTTACTACTGTACTATTCATAAACCGTATATATATATTTGCCAAAAATAAGTCATTACCCAATTAAACAAGTTTTTTAATAAATGTACTATCACAAAATTATTTTATGTGATTTGTAACACTAATTTTGACTCCAAAAGTTTGACTAATTGGTCATGCATGAGAAAATATAAGAAACGAAATTAATCATTAGTGCAAAAGGTAACGGCCATATTAAAGCAAATAACACAGTAACATTTGTAGGTGTTGGTGAATAAATTTTCAAAATCGCACTGAAGTTGCATGAATTAGCGTTCTAGTACATTATAACAATTATTTTGACACCAAAGTGCACGAAAGTTGATCAAATATGTCAAATGAAATGAAATGAATAAGCTTAATCCCATATAAAATAGCGGCCATTTTGAAAACAAACACGTTTCATTGTCAAACACTGGTCGTTATGCATTAATATAAGCTTCAAATCAATTTAGGGTTTTCTGGATTAGCTTCCTAATGCTTAAAAACATATATTTCAACATCAAAAGTATGCAATTTGGTCATACATGTCGAATGTTAGAAGAGAAATGGTATATGAGAACCGAAAATGGCGGCCATCTTGAAAAATGGCGGCCTTTTTTAATTTTACGGTGCAAAAGGGCTTTTTGTTGAAAGAAGGGCTATACCAGTATATTATGTAAACCTACTTTGATGATTGTTTCATCAAGTTTATGATTTGTTTCACTAATGTGCCCAGCTACTATTATAGCAGCAATGAACAGAATACGCGATTTACTGGCTTATTTTAAGAGATATCGCTCTTGTTTGTGACTATTAATTGCCTTTTCTGTCACGGAAATTCTTTTTCTAAATTTTTCGAACAATTATACATTCAATAAATTAAAGTAGTTTTAGGTTATCTATGATTGATTGCAAATAAAATAAAAAATAAATTATCTTATTTCTAAAATCTGCACCCAATGACCGTTGACCTATTTCTGACCTTAATACGCACCTAAGAACTTTACACCCTTTACATCAAATGTGGTCAATGCTGTGTCAGCTGTGAACGAACCCCGTCCCATTTTCGAAAAGTCGTTGATTTCTGTGAGTCGATGAAAATACTGTTGAAAGTGCATGCTTACAGTTGGTTTTATTTTATGTTTTTATGGAAGGGTTTTGTGTTATGTTTTATGGAAGAGTTTTATATTACCTAGACAGAAATGCAAAAAGGGTGTCGTTTCATCAATTATCATTCAGGATATGTCCGGTTTTGTCGAGATAGGGTGAGAATATACTAACAACCAGTTGTACCCCGACTCTATACAAATGTATATACCTTCTAACACTTTTTTCTCTAAAAAGGCAATCGTGTCGGGGCCCTGTGTTCTAAAATTGGGGAAAATGCCTTTTGCAAGACAATTACATTTTCCGATTCAGTCTAGTCCATGTTTTTAACAAGTTATGGCAAAATGACAAACGGTGCACACTGTTTGTACATGTATATGTCAACTGTTCTAGTGTGTACTGTTAGTTAACGATGAGTAATATACTTTTCGCTATAATTGAATTTGTTTTAAGTGTTTTAAGCGGTCCTTTCATGTGCATTCTTTGCAGAAATTAACGCGTGTATTTCATTCTCAGAGAATCGGTCATTTTGTTAAACAGTGATTGGTAGATAAGATGTACAGTCAATCAAATGTTGTATTAAAGAGGCACGCAACCAGATTTAGCACTAAAATAGTAATTTGTAAATATATGTCAAACGCTTATATGAGCGGGTAAGAATTAGTTTAGGATGAGAAATTCAGTTTAAAAAATGCATTTCAATAAAAAACAAGACTGCGTTCAATAAACGCTTATGCCCCCGGTGGCATCCTTGACAATATATTCTGAATCTTTTCTAAGTCCAAATTAGGTCAAGGTCAAGGTCAAACTGAGCTTGGGTAATACTGGTGGGTTGGTAATGGTCCAAGGCAATAGTATAGAAGCATTGTAGTAAGTAGTGTTGATGCTAGACGAAACGGTAAAATCTAGTTAACCAAGAAATAGCACATTCAAAATATTCTAAGTCCAAATTAGGTCAAGGTCAAGGTCAAAACCACGGTTGTGTGATATTGGTGGATAGGGAATGGTCCAAGGCAACAACTGTATAAGTATCCAAGCATTTGTGTTTTTAACAATTGTAAATCATCACTAAATAGAGAAAAATTATGCGAATGCAAAAAGAAGTATAAAGATATGTGTCGCAAAAAGAAGCGATGTTCAGAAAGTAAAAAATTGATTGATATTGAGAAATTGCGTAAAAGTAAACCGAAAGAGTTTTGGAAGTATTTTAAGGGTAATAACAACCAACAGGAAAGTTCTATATCTATAGATCAGTTTTATGAATATTTTTCTACATTAGGTGATGATATATTTCAATGTAAAAATGATCAAGCTGAGGCATTTTGTGATACCCATACTTTTGACGATAAGTTTTGTTGTTATGAAGAATTAGACTCGCCTATAAGTTGTGCGGAAATATTAAACGCGGTAAAAAAGCTCAAGGCTGGCAAAGCCCCTGGGCGTGATTTTCTTTTAAATGAATACTTTATTGAAAGTGTTGACATATTGATTGATCATTTATGTGATATTTTTAATGCAATACTTAATTCGGGCTTTTTCCCGGAAGGTTGGATGGAAGGTGTAATTATACCTGTACATAAGAAAGGTAGCAAGAGCTGTCCGAATAATTACAGAGGCGTTACTTTAGTAAGTTGTATGTCGAAACTATTTACCACTATACTGAACAATAGAATTGAATCCTTTTGTGTAGAGAACAATAAAATCTCCGACTCTCAGTTTGGGTTTAAAAAAGGCCATTCAACTGTTGATGCGATGTTTATACTTTTTTCTATGGTGCAAAAATATTTAAACGAGAATAAAAGATTGTATGTTTGTTTTGTAGACTTAAAAAAATGTTTCGACAGTATAAACAGGAACGCTCTTTGGTATAAACTGTTTCATGCAGGAATACAAGGGAAGTTACTGTGTATTATTAGAGACATGTACAAGAAGGTTAAATCATGCGTGAAACACTGTAACAGTTACTCAGAATATTTTGAATACGCAGTTGGATTACGGCAAGGGGAGGTAATTTCACCAATTTTAGTATCTTTATTTATGGATGACTTAGAGCTGTTTTTACAGGATGATATTAATTCAGGATTATTGATTGATGATATTGTATTGATTTTATTGCTATTTGCAGATGATATGGCAATTCTAGCGAAAACGGTGGAAGAGTTACAGAAAAACTTAGATTTATTATACACTTACTGTCATACTTGGGGTTTGGAGGTTAATACAGGGAAAAGTAAAATCATGGTGTTCAGAAAAAGAGGCAAATTACTCAGAAATGAGGTATGGACTTATAATGGGGAATTAATTGATGTGGTTAATGACTTTAATTATCTAGGCACAGTTTTTAACTATACCGGTAAATTTTCGAAAAATCAAGAACACTTAATTGGGAAATCTTTAAAAGCTTTAAATGTATTATTGTATACTTGTAAGAAAATGAAGTTAAAGCCAAAAATTTTATGTCAGTTGTTTGACTCTTTCGTTGGATCTATATTAAGTTATAGCTCAGAGATATGGGGGTTTGGTAAGTCAAAAGAAATAGAGAGAATACATTTGAAATTCTGCAAAAGATTATTGGGGGTAAGGTTAAACACAAGTTCTAATGCTGTGTATGGTGAACTGGGTCGGTACCCTTTATATATTTTACGGTATGTCCGTATTATAAAGTATTGGTTAAAACTAGTGAATAATAATGATAACATTTTAATTAAAGCATTATATCAGCAAGGACTAGATGATTGTGAAAAAGGGCACAATAATTGGGTTGCAAGTGTTAAGAATCTTCTGAACAATTATGGATTTGGGTTTGTCTTTTATAATACCAATCATGTAAATATAAAGACATTTCCATATGTTTTTAAACAAAGGATTATTGATAGTTTTGTCCAGCAGTGGCATGGTTCAGTTGAGAACAGTCATGTTCTAGACACTTATAAATATTTGAAAAACAATATTGAATATGAGAATTATTTAGATATTTTACCTTATTCGCTAAGATGTATATTTTCTAGAATAAGATTGTCATCACATTCTCTCAGAATTCAAACAGGCAGATTTGCACGTAATCGATTAGCTCGTAATGAGAGAATTTGTTTATGCTGTAATTCTGGAGATATAGAAGACGAGTACCATTTTATATGCGTCTGCTCTCGTTTTGCTGATTTAAGAGTAAAATATCTGAAGAATTATTACTTTAGAAGACCATCAATGTTTAAATGTATTGAATTATTGAAATCATCCAATAAATATGTTTTGTACAATTTAAGCTTATATATACGAGAGGCTATTCGAATAAGACATTCCTTTAACGAAATTAACTGATGTATTCATCCTCAACGGAACAACAGTTACTTTCTCATGTGTCACGTGATGATATTTATTGTATGAATATTACTATGTGATTAAGATGATGTACTTTGTACAAATCTGAATAAAATATGTTCTGTTCTGTTCTGTTCATTTGAATAAGCGGTGTTGATGCTAGACGAAACGGTAAAATCTACTTAACCTGGTTACGGACGGACGGAAGTTCTTACGGGAGGATACTTATGTGGCTATTTTCTATTGTTTTCTTTTGCTTGGCTAGCCACACAACTGACATTTTCTTTTTGCTCTAACTTGAAAAATAATGATCTGGAGGCTAACCCTACCCCTAACCCTATGTCCCACAACTGGCCAGGTTAATGTCATAAGAAATGGCCAGGTTAATGTCACAAGAGACGGCCAGGTTAATGTTTTTCAATTATGGGGCTAAGAATTTTAGCCACGTAAGTACCCTCTCGTAAGCACGGACGGACGGACGGACGGACTTGACGAATACTATATGCTCCCGCATCTGTCGATGCCGGGGGCATAAAAATATTGAGCTCTGGTGGGATTCGAACCCGTGACCTGGCATGCGGTGGCAGAATAGCAAAAATAAGGCTACCCCTTAGACCACTCGACCACAGGCATATTCATATCTTTGGGATCGATTTAACGTATTTCAGTGTGTAGCGATGGAGAGAACATCATTCGGCTCGGGTTTATGTGTGAGCCCGTGATCAAATTCTATAGCGTCTTTCGACGCAATGGATAAAGCGATGTAAAATATCTAAAAAAATTAAGATTTGGAGACCTTTCTTAAGGATGTTTTTAGACTGATAATATTTTTCTTATGCCAGATGCACGATACTGCTACATATTTGGTTTTATTTGAGTATTTTCTTTTATTTTTGCAAATACACCATCTGGTTGCGAGTCGCTTTAAGTGACCTCTCGAATAGTTTAACCAATAATTTACATATGACATAGAAGGACAGTCTATCCTGATTTTCGGGAAGTTTAACCCGAAAGTACTGTACCGTTTTAAATCCGAGACAAGTCATGACTGCATATATTTACCATGGGAAGATGATAGAAAATTGAAATGCGCTAACTTCGATGTTGCAAGGTAAGTAAACACATTTCTCTACTCTTTTTTTAACCATTTCACCGTCATAGGCGCACAGGCGGCTACATCGATTTTGCGATCAGCTAGGAGCCGAGAGGCCGCTTTTTACGCGGCTTCTGATCAGGATCCAAACTGCTTTGGGCGCATATCAATATTTCTACAGTCAAAACCACAGGTACTTGAGACATGAAAAAAAATCTTTTTAGTATACGGTCGAGTAAATTTATTTATTTATTTATTTTATTTTTTTAAATTTAGTTTAATGTGTCAAGTACCTGTGGTCAAAGCCGCAAATATTTTAATTTTGCATACCATTTCAGACGGCGTTTAGTACACGATAGTTTGGGTTTAGCAGCGAAAAGGTTTGGAAACAATACCGTATAGATCTCACATAGTTTCGGTGAGTTGTAGCTTGAGATAAAGTTGTAGATCTACATGGCTGTACCAATGTTTGAGGAAATTAACTCTTTCTGCCGTAATATAAATTAAAGGTTAAAAGTTTTAAACTAATAAAAGTCCGGTTTTTGAACACTCAATCCACATGTAGGCGTCGCTCAGCTGACTTAAGAAATTTCACACCCCTTGATCATTGGACTAGTTCTTGAATAACTGTTGAGTCTCTCAGCTTTAAGAGCCCTCTGATCTTGGTCTACTCTATTTGACAAGAGCATTATGCATATGTATGTTTATAAAGGACGAATATAATCGTCACTAGGGTAAAATGACTTTAGAGATTTCTGTATTACATTTACCTTGCATTTAGCGATCACCCGTCTCTAAATATCGTTATTCACTCAGTAGTGGCTAATTAATACTAGTTTGACTGTATTAAACTATTAATACATAAGGTAATTTCCAGTATAGAGATGTATTCAATTTTCGGAAAAACTGACGACCTGCCAACCCAGGGAATGCGATTGCATCTTAACCCTGCTATAATGTCGTCTGCTTGAAATAGCCGTCTGCTATTATTTCTACAATTTATATATATTCACATAATCAACAACAACAACAAAAAGATTCGTAAAGACGAGTGTCAAATAGTTTGGATCCAGATTAGACGCCGCGTCACGCGGCGTCTGATCTGGATAGTAAATGTTTGAAAATATTAGTCAAATCGTACTCAGCAAACTAAGGATAAGCTTTTATTATATATAATGGCTACAATTAAGTATTGCCTTTATAGACTTAAATTTCAACTGTACTGTGCTACACTTCACAAATACGCATTTTTACGCATTCTATTGATTCCGCCATTGAAGGAAAAAAAGTTCCGCTATATACAGTCAGGAATTGGCAACGTAAGAAATAGTTCCTATATCATAGCAGATGGTAAGTTAAGGTGAAGCAGAATGCGCCTTAAGACGCATTCTGCTTTACTTTCAACCTGCTTTAAGTGGTCGCCTGTTTTTCCGTTTTGAAGACATGTGCAGGACCTTCACATGACAACCTAAGGGGTAAAGACTTAGGAAGTATTCACACTACTTCACTGAGTGTTCGCAGAACACATGTAATAACAAGATTTGCTGACAATGCAAAATGTTCACCCTGATCTGTCACATGTCTGTCACTAAATACATGTATAAGTAAATAGTTTATCAAAATGTCAATGCATGCATACCTGCAGCGGCCCTCTTAAAAGATCCGCTCCGTCTAAAGTTGGAGTAGACATTAGTGATGGGCCACACTCTAAAAAAGCTGTTTTTTTCTTCTTTTCATTTTACTAAAATACAATCTGGTTTACAAGAGCAGGTTGACAAAAGTAATATCCAAATATATTGACAAATAATTTGGATCCTTATCAAACGCAGCGTAACGCGACGTCTGATCTAGATCCGAACTGTTTGCAAAGTCGACTGCAGTGATGTCAGTGAAAGGCTTAATTAATTATTAGTATAATTAAACAAGATTTTAACTTTTGTCTTCTAGCGGTTGTGCAGTAAATGTCTCTTTTATACGCCAGTATAGCCTATTAGGCTAGTACCAGGTGAAATTATTATTGTTCTAATGTACTTGTTCTAAAACCGGAAAAATTGCCTTTTACAAGACAATTCCATTTTCAGATTCAGACTAATCCATGTTTTTAACAATTTATGGCAAAATGACAAACAGTGCACACTGTTAGCATATGTCAACTGTTCTAGTTAACGATGAGTATACTTTTTTAACTATCTACAGTACAACCTCTCTATTACGACCACTAAAACGAAGACAAATTTATTGGATAAAAGACAGGTGACAACATAAAGCAAGGTGACAGTTAAACAGAAAGCTCCTGTAGGAGCTTTCTGTTTTACTGTCACATTGCTTTAAGCAGTCACCTGTCGTAAACACCTTATAATAAACACAATTTAGTGGTCGTAGTAGAGGGATTCTACTGTAGTTGAATTTGGTAAGTGTTCAAAATGAAGGTCTTTGCGGTCTTCGACAAAGATGGTGATGGCCTTTCATGTGCATTCTTTGCAGAAATAAACTTGTGTATTTCATTCTCAGAGAATCGGTCATTTTGTTAACAAGTGATTAGATGTACAGTCAATGTTGTATTAAGCGACCCCTCGAATAGTTTAACCAATAATTTTCATATGATATGGAAGGGCAGTCTATCCTGATTTTCGGGAAGTTTAAAGTGAAAGTACTGTACCGTTTGAAATGGCTGCATATATTTACCATGGGAAGATGATAGAAAATTGAAATGCGCTAACTTCGATGTTGCAAGGTAAGTAAACACATTTCTCTACTTTTATTTTACAGGGCTACTATAAGTTGACATACACAATCTTAAGATTTCCTAATTTCCATTTTTCAAGTGAGCTTTTACGAATCGTACCTTTACCCCATAGCCTGTTTCTAGTTTTTGTGACATGCGACTACTTAAAGCAGGCTGTTTACTTTCAGCCTGCTTTAAGCTACTATAAACTGGAAAAAAATCCGAAGATTTAGGAAAAATCCGGAGAAATGGCAACCCTGATTTTAACCATTTCACCGTCCTAGGCGGCTAAATCGATTTTGCGATCAGCTGGGATCCGAGAGGCCGCTTTTTACACGGCGTCTGATCAGGATCCAAACTGCTTGGCACGCGTTTCAATATTTCTTCAGTCAAAACACAGGTGTTCAAAATGAACATTATAATAAATTCGTTTTACTCTTCGGTCGAGTAAATTTGTTGTTTTTTGTGTTTTTTAATTTTGTTAATGTGTCAAGTACCTGTGGTCAAAGCTGCATAGATTTGAATTTTGCATACCATTTCAGACGGCGTTTAGTGCACGATAGTTTGGGTTTAGCAGCGGAAAGGTTTGAAAACAATACCGTATAGATCTCACATAGTTTCGGTGAGGTGTAGCTTGAGATAAAGTTGAAGATCTACATGGCTGTACCAATGTTTGAGGAAATTAACTCTTTCTGCCGTAATATAAATTAAAGGTTAAAACTAATAAAAGTCCGGTTTTTGAACACTAAACCCACATATAGGCGTCGCTCAGCTGACTTATGAAATTTCACACCCCTTGATCATTGGTATGTTTATAAAGGACGAATATAATCGTCACTAGGGTAAAATGACTTTAGAGATTTCTGAACTACATTTACCTTGCATTTAGCGACCACCCGTCTCTAAATATCGTTATTCACTCAGTAGTGGCTAATTAATACTAGTTTGACTGTATTAAACTATTAATAGGGTAATTTCCAGTATAGAGATTTATTCAATTTTCGGAAAAACTGACGACCTGCCAACCCAGGGAATGCGATGGCATCTTAACCCTGCTGTAATGTCGTCTGCTTGAAATAGCCGTCTGCTATTATATCTACAATTTATATATATTCACATAATCAACAACAACAACAAAAAGATTCGTAAAGAGGAGTGTCAAACAGTTTGGATCCAGATAAGGATCTGGATCCAAACCGTTTGCAAATTTTAGCCAAATCGTACTCAGCAGTCTAAAGGTTAGATAAAGCTGAGGATAGGCTTGCATGTTTTTATTACATATACAGGGCTGCCATAAGTTGACATAAAAATTCTAAGATTTCCAAATTTGAATTTTTCAAGTGCGATTTTACGAATCGAACTTTTCCCAATCGCCTGTTTCTAGTTTTGTTGACACGTGGCTGCTTAAAGCATGCTAAAAGTAAAGCAGCCTATAAGGCGCATTCTGCTTTACTTTCAGCCTGCTTTAAGCTACCATATACTAGAAAAAAATTCCGAAGATTTAGGAAAAATCCGGAGAAATGGCAGCCCTGCATATATGGCAATAAAGCATTGTCTCTTTAGGCTTAAATATCAACTGTATTGTGCTGTACTCAACAAATACGCATTTTAACGCATTTAAATCATTCCTCCACTGAAGGGAAAAAAGTTCCACTATATACAGTCAGGAATTTGCAACATCAGAAGTATTTCCTATATCATAGCAGCTGGTAACTTAACCCTTTGAACCCTAGTCCCGCATATAGGCGTCATTTTGAAACAGTGTACATGTGAATTGTACATTTGTCCTGTGCAAACAGTGAAGACCCAGATCAGAGGGCTCCGAAAGGAGCCCTCTGATCAGGGTCTTCACTGTTTGTCATAATGCCAAACATTGACAAAAACAACCCTTAAAAGTCAGAAATGGACTAGACTTAAATGGAAACTGGAATTGTCCATTTAAAGTTTTAGGGAGGAAAGAGTTAAAGTAGACTTAAGACGCAGTCTGCTTTACTTTCAACCTGCTTTAAGTGGTCGCCTCTGTTTCTTTGTGTTGAAGACATTTATAGGACCTTCACATGACATATCATGGGGTAAAGACACACTAATTCACTGAGTGATCGCAGAATATATGTAATAACAAGATTGGCTGACAACGCAAAAAGTTCACCCTGATCTGTCACATGTCTGTCATTAAATATAAGTAAATAGTTTATCAAATTTCAATGTATGCATATACATGCAGCGGCTATGTTGATTTACTCCTGTAAAATGCAAGATAAGATTTTCGATAGTATATTGCAGGAGAGGAGCAAGGGTTTCAACTGTAATATGTACACCTTTGGGCTTGTCTGTTGCAACCACAGGGATCCGACACGATTGATTTTTGAGAGAAAAAAATTTGTCAGAAAGGATATATATATATAGACAAGTGGTACAACTGTTCGTCATTATATTCTCACCCTATCTCGACAAAACCGGGCATATCCCGAATAATAATTGATGAAACGACACTTTTTTTCATTTCTGTCTAGCTAATATGAAACCCTTCCATAAAACGTAACATATAGCCAACTGTAAACATGCACTTGAACAGTAACTATGTCTACTCACTGAAATCACCGAGTTTCGGAATACGAGACAGGGATTCGGTCATAGCCGACACAGCATATACGGGTATAAATATCTACACTATAATGTAACATATAAGGTCAAATCTGATGTGTAGATCAATATCTATATTTGATAAATTTCAATCAGAATTACGCCAATTTTAATTACTATAATAAACGAAAATCACGAGGATGGTCTCAAAAGTTTCGTACAGGTAAATGCATACATGTGTAAAAAGCATATTAAGGGTGTATTAAACTCATGAATTTGGGATTTTTCCAAGAATATGAAAACACTCTATGATGGTTTTGTATTGAAGAGCTATTTAAGATGAATGAATAAATAGAAAAAGTGTACCCACCCACTTTTTCTAATTTTTCCTTTTCAAACAGCCCGCTTGAATAAAAATCATTCCAAATGAAAAACACAACATGATAATTTGGTGTTGTGTTATTTATTTCATGTCTATGGTAGTATTTCTTCATACAATTTAAGACAAAACAGGCACCAAAAAAAAGTGAAATTTATAAAGCTCTGAATATCATCGATATGGTTCTTTTTTGTAAATTTTGTAAAGGGAGATAGCTCCTTTTTCTTCAATAACTCAAATTTTTCATCACTAACCTATCAATGTCTTTTCATATTTTTAATTGCCTTTGTATGGATTTTCATCTGGTAGAATATAAGAAAAAGTTAAATGCTAGAAATATTTTCAAATATATTTTTTACTATTTCTCATAATTTTTTGTTTTGTTTTTTTTTTAAAAAAAATTACCCATACAAACCATGTTGTTGAATCAGAAATTCATATTTTCAAAATATAGTGCCTACTTGGTCTTAATTTAGTTTCTTTATGTCAAAATACTTCCACAGGCATGAAATACCTAATGAAATACATAATGAAAAACAAAATTACCATGTTTGTTTTTATTTAAAATAGATTGTATTGAAGCTTATACTTTAAATTTGACAAAATTTGAGAAAAAGTCTTAACTTGACACATCTTTTCCAAATTGCCGTAGTGCAAAATAATGAACACCAACATATGCCCCACCCCTTTTAATTCATTTATCATAAACAGCTCTTTCAAAATAAACATGAAAGCAAAAAGTTTAATCCTTTGAAAAATTCGCTTTAAGAGACCTATCACACTGTTTTGACCAAATAAGACGCCAAATTGATTAGCGTTTTAAATGATCAAAACAGCTTGCATGAGCAGGGGCGTACAGAAGAGGTCGATCTTCATACTAACTATGAACAATACAAGTGCAAATTTTAGTTCGATTTTTTGGAAGAAAAAAAATCGAGCTATTGGCTGGCGCCGTCGTCTGCGTCAGCGTTAATTAAGTGTTATGGGGGAATTTTTTGACACAGGGTTTTAGGTTAAGTTTTTTCTAAAGACAACATTCCCAATAGCTAGCAAAGATATCCATTTAAACACTTGGAACACTTGTTCAGTATCAAAAGGAAAATGCATTACAATAAGGCAGATAACCCTGGGATTTGTCAGTCCAGAGTAATTGCCCTAGTTTTAAGTTCTTGATGCTCAACAACTGTGAAAGGCATTAACTTTAACCCATTACTCCATAAATAGTTAAATACATCTTATAACGCCTTCAATTTATTCGTATAATGAAGAAAATAGCTCCAATTTATACTGTCACAAATAAAAGTCATAAGAAAAAAATTCTACACTCTAGCAGATCATAGCTTAAAACAGATAATAGCTTAAAGCAGGTTGAAAGTAAAGCAGAATGCGCATTAAGGCGCATTCTGCTTTACTTTCAACCTGATTTAAGTAGTCACATATCTTCAAAACTAGAAACATGCTATGGGTTAATGGGTTAAACTTTGAATGACTCGTTTTGTACCAAAATGGAAACTCGTTTCAAGCTGGTACCGTTGGAAGTTGTCATTCCAGAGTTGTTGCCCTTTTTGTGCTTACTTAGAATTTGTAAATGAAATATCTAAATAAATATCAAATGTATTAACTTGAAACTTGGGATACTTTTTAAGATTAAAAAAAACATTAAAAGAAGGCTGGAGGCACTGAAATTTGTCAATCCAGAGTTTTCGTCATTGTGTTATCAAAAATGAACGAAACGTGTTTGGATTTTTTGGAATTGTCAGTTGTAAGTTTCATGGATGAAATGAGTTAATGTGAGAAAATTAAATTAAGGTCTTCTCCACTATACGAACATCATTCTGTGGTCGTCAGCTGGGTGTCGAGATATGACTGAAAGATTGCCAAAGCGGCATTGACGCCTAGTAACATATTAAAGTTGTCATATGAGCATGGTTTTTGTGTCCAGCTGTTTTTGGTTACATCATAAATTGCTTGGTGTCCAACAATTCATGAATTTTAAGTTGGTTTGTTAACCAAAAATTTTTAGTTCATATTTTAGTTAGTAGAAAGTCCTATAAATCCTTGAAATTTGAAGAAAGAAAAAGCAGGCATTTTGCATTTACAAGCAATTTACCCTTATTGAAAGTCAATGATGTAACGCTGGACACTTTGCCCTAAAACATTTGTTTAAAAAAAAAGACAGTATGTTGTAAAGCTAACCATAATTCAGTCTCTTTTCAACCAACCGCATATAACACTGTGTATCTTAAAGCGACTCGCAACCAGATGGTGCATTAAAAATAGTAATTTGTAAATATGTGTCAAACGCTTATATAAATGGTAAAGAATTAGTTTAGGATAAGAAATTCTGTTTAAAAAAATGTATTTCAAAAAAAAAAAAATATTGGTCTCTGGTGGGATTCGAACCCGGGGCCCGGCATTGGCGGACAGAAGTCAAAATAGGGGAAACCGCTTAGACCAATGGACCACGGAACTATCCGTTTATCTCGGATCGATTTAACGCATTTCAATGTGTAGCTATCGAAAGTGCATACAACTTCGTAATTCGGCTCGGGTTTATGTCTGAGCCCGTGTAGAGAAGCAACAACAACAACTATACCGTCTACTAGTCGGTATAGAAAAACGATGGAAAATATCTAAAAATCTAAGATTCGGTGACGATTCTTGAGACTTTTTTTGGAGTGATCATATTCTTTTAATGTCAGAAGCCAAATAATGCCACAAATTTGCTTTTATTTGAGTATTTTATTTTATTTTGACAAGTACACCGTCCGGTTGCGAGTCCCTTTAAATGGTATGCAATTACTTGTTCTTTATCGGATAAAGAGCACTTAAATTGCATTTTAGTCAGATGTAACCGAAAACAGCTGGAAACGAAAATCTTGCTCATATGCAAACAGTGTAGACCAAGATTAGATGGCTTCTGAATGAACCATTTGATCAGGGTCTGTATTGTTTGTAATTTTGTGATATAAAAATTATTGTAAAACAACCCTAGATTGTAAAATGAACTCGGTTTAATTTGCAACTGGGATTGTCTTTTTGGTGCTTCAGGTGAGAATGAGTAACAAACTGTCATCTGCATGTGTTAGATCCGCCCCTGATTGGCAAGTGATAATTAGTGAATATTGAATGATACATGTATATCACTATACCTACATGTGTCAGATCTACATGTACTTTGAATTGATACGACAGACCAGACCACATGGACCGTCCCTATCTATAATATGGCTCAATCACCAGGAGGTCACATGAGTATTCATTCAATGTTGAAATTAAAAACGAAAGTGCAGACCTCCTTGAATTTTAAAATTCAGTTAATCTTGTATTAAACGACCACCAAATAGAAAATCCACATGTATTATTGAATAAACGTGGTTGTTTAAGGCAGGATTTTCCGATGAAGATAATACATAAAGCTCCTTTAGGAACTCTGGGTTATTTGTATCCTGCATTAAGCACTTACTTGTTTTAACCATTAGACTGTTGAGCAACTGTTGATTTCAACCTATATAAAAAGAAACCATCCGTTTGCAATCTTGATCGGACGCCGCGTAACAGTGGCTCCATCTTAATCGATACATTGGAAAGTGGACAGGAATATGGTGATTGGTATCGTTATATGATTCAAAACCAAACAAGTATCTATCAATCAATAACACCTATCGCTTAATATAAAGTAGATCAACGTTTATTGTATACTTTCGGTTTTGATCGAGTCAAACTTTGGTTCAAATTTACGGCTGCAAACAGAATTACGAAAAATAAACAAGAGGCCCATGTGGGCCTAAATATTGCTCACCTGGAAAAAACCAGACAAGGGGCACATGAGCCCTGGGATGGGATAATTTTCACCCAATGACATAATTTCAAATCAAACATCTTGCTGATGAACACGCGTCAAATATCTAAGCTCATGACCTTGAACATGGTTTCAGATCGTAAGACTTTTCATTGAAAAAATCTATTTTTAGCTACTGTGACCCAGATATGCAACTGGTCAGAATTATTTGAACAACATTGGTAAAGGACCACTAGAAGCGTCACCATGCCAAATATCAACACTCTGAGCATATTAGTTACAGAGAAAAAGATGTTTGAAGATTTCACTATATAACTCTCGCTATATATAACTGTGACCCCCAGGGTGGGGTCATTTTTAACCCCATGTACATAATTTGAACAATCGTTATGGGGGACCTGTAGATGATGCTTTGTGCCAGATATCTAAGCTCAGGGTAACTGTGGTGTCAGAGAAGTTGAAAAATCTATTTTTAACTCATGTGACCTGATTATGAAACGGACTGGAACAGTTTCAACAACATTATTAAAGGGTCTCTAGAAGTGTCACCATGCCAAATATCAAAGCTCTGGCCACTTTAGTTTCAGAGAAGAAGACGATTGAAGATTTCACTATATAACTCTATGTAAAACTTTGCCTGGGCGGGGCCAATTGTGACCCCCAGGGGCATACTTTTTTTTAGTAGATATGCAACCGACCTGAAAAGTTTGAACAACTTTGAAAGAGGACCATATAAGGATCATTCATGCCAATTTTGGTAAAAATCAATCCAGTAGTTTCGGCCCTGAGATGTCGTTTAAAGAAATTGTTGACGACGCACGAACGACGGCGGAAATAGCTCACCTTGGCACTACGTGCACTACTAAACAACTTACGCAAAATTTTTGCGTAAGTCAAAATCGTTTAACTCTTATTTTTCGATCATAAACGTTTGCAAACAGCAAATAGCCAGATCAGAGGACGCGCTTTTAGCGCGTCCTCTGATCTGGCTATTTGCTGTTTGTAGCAAGTGAAAATAAACATACAAATTAAAATTTTGACTTTGAACGCAAATAAATTGCGTAAGTAGTTTAGTAAAACGGTCCCCAGGTGAGCTAAAATGACGACTTTCATAGAGGAAGAAACATGAACACGGTGCATTGTTTGTCTTTCCTTTCGTGGTCGACTGCTTCTCGGAAATTTCTTTGGCTCTTTTTTTCCAATAAATCGCGAAAATGTGATGCAGCCAGAGATTACATGGCGTGATATGTACAGCTCTGTTGAAAAAAAAAATCTATAATTGATGAATATTCGTCGGATTAATTGAACCCCCGGCCCCGACAATTCTACAGCAGACGACATTTATTCAAATCTCAAAGCATTGTCATAGCTACACATAGTACTTAACAGCAACACCTTCCGGTACAATTCTCGGAAAACCTAAACTGAAAGTACTGTCCCAGTGAACAAACCTTTTACCCACAGGTACTTGACACATACTTTATTATCTATTACCACCCCCTTCTTTTTTTTTTTTTTAAATAATTTTTTTTTTTTACTATACTTCTATTATAGATACAAGGTAAACAGCGAAATTCGACACCTAGTCTTTACTATCCACTTAAACTGATGCTAAAATAGACTCGATCGCCGATATTCTCTTGTGGTATCCTCGGGAAATGATTAATTTATCAATATCTACTTTTTATTTCATCAAATTCCGTCAAAAAACGCCACAGTACGTGAATTATAACGAAAATAAGCATCAAAAAGTTTTATGTCGTTCTCTTGGTACAGAATTTATTGCCCAAAATAAGGGGTAATCTAGTCGGTTTGCACATTTAACGGCCTTTACGGCTGGAACTTTCACCTAATTTCATTAGAGCAAACGCGTTTGTGTCGGAACATGACCCTCTTCACTATCAGCTATATGAAATATACATGTAATTTGGCATGAAATTGACAAGTGAAAGACTCATTTTATTGTGAATGCCATTTTGAATACCGGAATGAATTGAATGAACGGAGCGATCTCATTGGTCAAAATTAAACAGGTAAAGTTTCTTTTAATTTTGCATTCTATGTAAATTATATAAAACTGATAATATTTCATTTAAAGATGATTTATAATATTTGGTGAAAGTTCCAGTGGCATAGGCCGTTTATTGTGGACAAATAACAGATCACCCCTACCTGTACATTCGTTGCTATGTACCATGAAAACGACATAAAACTTTTTGATGCTTATTTTCGTTATAATTCACATACTGTGGCGTTATTTGACGGAATTTGATGAAATAAAAAGTAGATATTGATAAATTAATCATTTCCCGAGGGTACCATAAGAGAATATCGGCGATCGAGTCTATTTTAGCATCAGCTTAAGTCGATAGTAAAGACTAGGTGTTGAATTGCGCTGTTTACCTTGTATCTATAATAGAAGTATAGTAAAAAAAAATTATTATTTTTTTTTTAAGGGGGGGGGGGGGGGGGGGGGGGGTTAATAGATAATAAAGTATGTGTCAAGTACCTGTGCTTTTACCCGTATAAATCACGTGCAACCGCGGTGACTAAACAGTTTACTGGCAAATGCCAGAGAGTTAAAATGGTTTGGTTTTTGTACTGTAAGTATATTTTCTTACCCCCTCTGAGTTTGAGAATGTTTTACTTTAACCAGGAACGTATACATAGATTTTGATTATTATAATTATCCACGTCCCTGCTTTAACTCATTAGTGTCCCGCAGGGCTGCCATTTCTCCGGATTTTTCCTAAATCTTCGGATTTTTTCCCCGGTACATGTTAGCTTGAAGCAGGCTGAAAGTAAAGCAGAATGCGCCGTAAGGCGCATTCTGCTTTACTTTCAGTCTGCTTTAAGCATAACATGTCTTAAAAACTAAAAATAAACTGTGGGTAAAAGATATAATTCGGAAGATCGCGATTGTAAAATTGAAAATTTTGAAATCTTAGGATTTTTTTTTTCAATATATGGCAGCCCTGGTGTCATAGAAATTAGAATGTTCTAGCGTCGTCTGTTAAAAAAGTCGTCTGCATTTTTGTAACAGTTAGAAATAAAGGCTATTTCGATTTTTAGCCTAATTTAGGTATTTTATGTAAAGCAACTTCGATCCTTTATTGTTGAGATGGGTGACAGCGCAATGAGGAAAAGTCTTTAAGTCTTTTCCATTTCTGACTTTTAAGGGTTGTTTATGTCAATGTTTGGCATTTTGACAAACAGTGAAGACCCTGATCAGAGGGCTCCTAGGAGCCCTCTGGTCTGGGTCTTCACTGTTTGCATAGGACAAGTGTACTATTCACATGTACACTGTTTGCAAAGAATGCCAATATGCGGGACTAGGGTTCAAAGGGTTAAGTTGACAGTGCATTGGGAATATTGTCAGACGTCTAATACCTTCATTAGCCTAAGCTCACAGTCCCATAATTGTTGTCTGTAAATTAACAAGTTCAAAACAAGACCGCTTTATTTTTTAGCTCACCTGGCACGAAGTGCCAAGGTGAGCTTTTGTGATTGCCTTGTGTCTGTTGTCCGTCGTAGTCCGTCATCGTCGTCGTCCGTCGTCGTGTGTCGTCAACTTTTTCTTTAAAGATCTTCTTCTTGGAAACTACTGAGTCAATTTCATTAAAACTTCATAGGATTGTTCCTTGTAAGGTACTCTCTCAGATTTCTTGAAATATAGGTCATCTAATTGAAATTGTGGTTGCCATGGCAACCAATTGAATTTTTTTTAAAAATCTTCTTGTCAAAAACTACTTGTCTGAATTGAAAATAATTTTACCCAAATGTGCCATTTGTGACCCTCTATAAGATTTCTTAAAATAATGTTCCTATCTTCAAAAACATGGCCGCCAGTGGGTGGGGCAGATTTTCCTTATATGGCTTTATAGTGAAAACTTTAAAAATCTTCTTGTCTGAAACCGCTGATCCAATTTAAAAATAATTTCACACAAATGATCCATGGGTGACCCTCTACCAAATTTCTTAAAATAATTTTGATATCTTAAAAAACATGACCGCCAGTGGGTGGGGCACGTTTTCCTTATGATATACTGTATAGTTAAAACTTTAAAAATCTTCTTCTGTGAAACTGCTGGTCCAAATTGAAAATAATTTTACACAAATTATCCATGGGTGACCCTCTACCAGATTTCTTAAAATAATTTTCCTATCTTAAAAAACATGGCCGCCAGTGGGTGGGGCATGTTTTCCTTATGATTCTGTATAGTTAAAACTTTAAAATCTTCTTCTGTGAAACTGCTGGTCCAAATTGAAAATAATTTTACACAAATGATCCATGGGACCCTCTACCAGATTTCTTAAAATGATTTTGATATCTTAAAAATCACGTCCGGCAGTGAGTGGGGCATTAGTTTTCCTTATATTTCTGTATAGGAATTTTTCAAAAATCATTTTCTCTGAAACTATTGGTCTGATTTAAGAATATTTAAAAAAAAAAAGTAATGTTGGGTGACCCTTTGCCAGTTTTCTTCAAAGAATATCTTCCTAGTTCAAACAACATGGCTGCCTGTGGGTGGGGTTAATTTACCGGTGATGGCTTATAGTGGAATTTTATCATTACTGGTCCATTACCATGACCGTAAACATGGGTACCAGGTGAGCGATTAAGGGCCGCATGCGGCTCTTGTTCCAAATGATTTAACCTATTACATGTACTCCATTTACATGTATATGCACTTTCTAGCTCACATGATCTTGCATCATCATGCTTGTGTGTTTGAATCTGTGTTTTGTTCACTCCAAGACTTCTGGTAACATATCTTTTAGCTCACCTGGCAGGTAGTGCTAAGGTGAGCTATTTTGATCGTCCTGTGTCTGTCGTCCGTTGTCGTTATCGGTAATCGGTTAAATGTGTAACACATAGGCAAACAGTTGGCGTGCAGATCATTCATTAAGGTCCTCATCCTCTGATCAGGATCAAAACTACTCAGATTATAAATCTGCAAATAAATAAACGAGTGAGAAATTTCGGCTTTTGAAACAAACATTTTGGCAGATCTATGTCACTTTAACAACTTTAACTCTAAGTTCAACTATTAGGTTCCCTTGTGGATCTTTTAAGTTTTCCAAAACATGAGCCAGTCTACTTGGAATTCTGGGTGGTTTAATAAATACTAGTCTAAATTAGCAAACAGTGTAGACCCAGATCAGAGGGCTCCTATAGGAGCCCTCTGATCTGGGTCTACACTGTTTGCAAAATATAGTGAGTATGTTGTAAACAGGTCCACGGATTTGAAAGCGTTAAGCAGCTTCTGCACACTATAAGGATGAATTTGTGCTAACAGTGTGGAACCAGATGAGACTACAAATTATTGTGCACCTCATTTGGATCCTAAATGTTTGAGAATCTTATGATATATTTCCTAAAGAAAAGGCAGATAAATCAATTTCTATGAATTATTGCTGACATCAAAGTTAGCAGATGACAATTACATAGATATGTAGCTAGCACAATGTTTGAACCATTACCCCAGAGCCTGTTATGTTGTCACTGAAAGCCTGTTGAAAGTAAAGCAGAATGCGTCTAAATAAAAGGCGCATTCTGCTTTACTTTCAGCCTGCATGCTTTAAGCTATTATCTGCAAGTATATAGAAAATCTTTTTTATGATACATACATATTAATAACTGTATAGTGATCTTATTAGCTTCTTCAGTGAAGGAATAAATTATAGGCGTAAAAAGGCGTATTTATGGGGGAATGGGTTAAAAGGGATAATTTTATAATTGATTTTAGTATCAGACGACACTGTGTGTACAGAATGTTATGCATTTGGAGCTCACAATAGTGTCTGCATGAACAATCGCCAAGTTTGAATGACTAGGAGATATCTTGGCATATTGCCCAGAATAAGTTCAAATAACCGTATGATAAAGCTATAACTCTTGGCATGCCGGGTGAGTGGGTAATATTTTCATCTGCTTTATTTGTGTATTTTGATTTTCATTCATTTCTGTTAACTTTGGGCTAATGCGATGTCACTGATGGTTACACAAACTCCAAGGAATCAGACCAGTGCCCTGTGTATAGCAATGACACATGGGACCTCGGTTTAACCCTTTACTCCATAGAAGCACATTTCAGCACATTCAATGTATTCCTCCACTGAAGAAAATAGTTCCAATTTCTAGTCATGAATATGTATCATAATAAACATTTTCTTTATTCTAGCAGCTAGTAGCTTAAAGCAGGCTGAAAGTAAAGCAGAATGTGCCTTAAGGCACATTCTGCTTTACTTTCAACCTGCTTTAAGTGGTCATCTTCCTTCAATACTAGAAATAGGCTATGGAGTAAAGGGTTTAAGTCTCATCAAAAGGACATGGTCTGGAGGGGGTTCAAACTCACAACCTCTGGATTCACAGTCTTATGCAATAACACTTAGAGACCATGATCTGCTGATTATTTTTGTCTGAAACAATTGTCATCTGCTACTGAACATTCATATTTAAAGTCTGACGGCTATGAAGATATGAGCTAATACATTGTCTAATTAGTCATAATTAAAACAAGGAAATATTTCCCCCAGGAAAAAGTGCAGAATCATGTCAGACAGATCCTGACAAAAACAGCATAGACCTAAATTAGAAAGCTCCTTTAGGAGCTTTCTCCTGTCTCTCAACCCTTTCCTCCCTGAAACCCAAAATGGACAATTCTAGTTTTCAATTTAGTCTTAGCCATTTTTTACTTTTTAGGGTTGAATTTAATAATAAATGTCAAAATGACAAACAGTGTGGACCCTGATCAGAGGGCTCCTTAAGGAGCCCACTAATCTGGATCTACACTGTTTGCATTACAGACAAGTGTACTCCTCACAAGTACACTGTCTGCAAATGACGGATGACTAGGGTTCAAAGGGTTAAGGTCAGCTATCTGATATGGGTCTATACACTGTTTTCAAAAGGCATCCCTTTACACAATTAGTAGGAGATGCCGCGGGGATTAATTGGTCTTGGTCTGAAAGCAAGATAGTATTTAGAACAAAACTTCAACTCGCATAAGTCTTATCATATTTCTAAACTTTTATTTCCTTATTTAGCAAACTAGGCCAAAGAGGCACAAGGACTTTTAGTGCAGTCAAACACTTTACTGTGCAGGAGAAAATTATATTAAGTTCAAATTCATACAGTCATGAATATGTTCCATAAAAAAATATTTTATATATCCTAGCAGATGGTAGCTTAACCCTTTATCCCATAGAAGCGCCTTTTAGCCCATTTAGTTTATTCCTCCGCTGGAGAAAAAAAAAGTTCCAATTTATGCAGTCATGAATATGTATCATAAGAAATGTTTTATTTATTCTATCAGACAGTAGCTTAAAGCAGGCTAAAAGTAAAGCAGAATGCGCCTGGCACATTCTGCTTTACTTTCAACCTGATTTAAGCATTTACCAATTTAAAAAACTAGAAAAAGACTGAGGGTAAAAGAAGGTTGAAAGTAAAGCAGAATGCACCTTCAGGCACATTCTGCTTTTCTTTCAATTTGCTGTTAATAGTAGTCCGTCTTCAACACTAGAAACAGGCTATTGGATATTTAAAGGGACAACTGAATGAATATGCTTGATCTTTCAAGACAGGTGAAGGAGGAGAAGAACCAAATAAGCTTTTGCTTTTGATCTCATCCCAAAGTAGGAGACTTCAAAGAACCAAATAAGCTTTTGCTTTCGTTCTCATCCTAAAGAAGGAGACTTAGAACCAAATAAGCTTTTGATTTAAAAGTAGGAGACTTCAAAGAACCAAATAAGCTTTTGCTTTCATTCTCATTCCAAAGTAGGAGACTTTTAACCAAATAAACTTTTGCTTTCTTTCTCATCCTAAAGTAGGAGACTTAGTGCCAAATAAGTTTTTGATTTCGTTCTCCAAATAAGCTTTTGATTTCGTTCTCATTCTAAAGTAGGAGACTTAATAGAACCAAATAAACTTTTGATTTCGTTCTCAAATATGTATCATAAGAATTGATTTATTTATTCTATCAGACAGTAGCTTAAAGCAGGCTAAAAGTAAAGCAGAATGCGCCTGGCACATTCTGCTTTACTTTCAACCTGATTTAAGCATTTACCTATTTTAAAAACTAGAAAAAGACTGAGGGTAAAAGAAGGTTGAAAGTAAAGCAGAATGCACCTTCAGGCACATTCTGCTTTTCTTTCAATTTGCTGTTAATAGTAGTCCGTCTTCAACACTAGAAACAGGCTATTGGATATTTAAAGGGACAACTGAATGAATATGCTTGATCTTTCAAGACAGGTGAAGGAGGAGAAGAACCAAATAAGCTTTTGCTTTTGATCTCATCCCAAAGTAGGAGACTTCAAAGAACCAAATAAGCTTTTGCTTTCGTTCTCATCCTAAAGAAGGAGACTTAGAACCAAATAAGCTTTTGATTTAAAAGTAGGAGACTTCAAAGAACCAAATAAGCTTTTGCTTTCATTCTCATTCCAAAGTAGGAGACTTTTAACCAAATAAACTTTTGCTTTCTTTCTCATCCTAAAGTAGGAGACTTAGTGCCAAATAAGTTTTTGATTTCGTTCTCCAAATAAGCTTTTGATTTCGTTCTCATTCTAAAGTAGGAGACTTAATAGAACCAAATAAACTTTTGATTTCGTTCTCATTCTAAAGTAGGAGACTTAGAACCAAATAAGCTTTTGATTTCGTTCTCATTCTAAAGTAGGAGACTTAGAACCAAATAAGCTTTTGCTTAAAAGTTCCTTCTCATCCTACTGTATATCCATGTTTTGTTCATAAAAGTTGTATATATTATGAAATAAAGTACTAATGATGTTTAAACTAAGCCAGGTGACTGCTTAACCCTGGTCCATTACCCCATAGCATGTTTCTTGTTTTTGAAAACATGTGACCACTTAAAGCAGGTTGAAAGTAAAGCAGAATGTGCCTTAAGGCACATTCTGCTTTACTTTCAGCCTGTTTTAAGCTACCATCTGCTAGAATATAGAAATAATTTCTAATGTTAAATAGTGTCAACTTTTTAAATTGGAACTTTTTTTTTCAGTGAAGAGATAAAATAGGGGCGTAAAAAGGCGTATTTGTGGGGTAATGGGTTAATGCAGAGAAAATGTCATGCAGAAGGTTCCTAAAGGAGCCTTCTGCTTTGACCTTGTTTCTGCATTAAGCTGAAGTTTTGTCTGTATGATGTTTTGTCTGTTTTCTGTCACAGTCTACAACTTTACATTTTCTACAATTTTAACCTTTGACCTTTTCATTTTTCAGATTTAGTGATGTGATTCACCAAAAAGGTGTAACATATACATGCTGAACGTCAGAACTTGTCATAATGGCAAATGACAAGGAATTGACGTTCAGAACTTATCTTGAAAGACTTAAAGACAATGTGATTAATGCTGTTGACGGTTTTAATGATCTGAGAACTGACCAGGCTTCGTCAGTGTGTCAGTCTTATGGGCTCGTCAATGTACTGAAGACCCTTGAGCAGGTTGAGGTATTGAGAGAGGTCATTAGCAAGAATGGGTCTTATGAAAAAGACGAGACAGAAACGGAACTCTGTGAGCTGCAAGCTTCTATACAACAGCTTAGAGAGGAGCGGACTAGGCTGGAAGCAGACATAGAACATGATGATACTGATGCTCTGCAAGCTACCCTGGGGGACTTTAATACATATCCTGATGACTCTGACAGCGATGATATACCCAATGAGGACATGGATCATTATGATGGTAGGCCAGAAATTGTCATGAATATACAGAGCTCAGGGCTCGAAGCGCAAAATTCAGACATTTTCTCACTCATTTCAGCTCCAAATCCTATGGTGTTACTACTCATTAGAATGTTACTACTCATTAGAATCGTCTCTTCGAGACGATTCTAATGAGTAGTGACATCATAGGGTTTTATGTATAAATAAAGATTTTAGTTTTTGAAATGCTCCCCTTATCTGGAGCTCTGAGAGCTTGAGATAAGAATGTCAGTAAACCAATTGTTTTCAACATTTCTCCTTCAAAAATGCCTTCAATAAACCTTATGATGGCTTTTCATTAGAATGGTCACTTTGGTGGTCCTCTAGGGTTTAGTATTTGAAAGAATTTCAGAGCACCAGATAAGGGTAGTTTATTTCTGAATTAAACCCTATGGTGTCACTACTCATTAGAGTCGTCTCTTCGAGACGATTCTAATGAGTAGCAACACCATAGGATTTGGTGCTGAAATGAGTGAGAAAATGTTGGATTTGTTGAAATAACTCCCTCTTAAGACTTATCTGGAGCCCTGAATTTCCCTGAAGCTCTGGAATATTGTTGAATCATCCTCTTATGTGTTCATTGGGTTGGTCAATCCATATCTAGATTCTAAATTTCAGAATAGTTTTTCTTCAAATCCCAACACTTACCAATTTATTTATTGTTGACAGTAGCAATGTTTTGTTCACTTCTGTTTACATCCTAAAAGCTACTGGCGAAATAACTTATGGCTCACAAAGTAAAAAATAAGCATAAAATGTGTAAAATGTTCACATATAAAGAAAGCTTTCCTGGCAATTATCAGGGCTCCAGATAAGAGGTAGTTTTTTCAACAAATCCCACATTTTCTCACTATTTTTAGCACCAAATCCTATGGTGTTACTACTCATTAGAATCGTCTCGAAGAGACGATTCTAATGAGTAGTGACACCATAGGGTTTAATTAAAGATTTTAGTTTTTAAAAAACTACCCTTATCTGGTGCTCTGAATTATTATTATATTTTTAATCAAATACTGTTTATAATATAAATCCATATATAGTAAACTTAATTGTGCTCTGCTTTTTAAAAACTTTGCATAATTTGAAATATTACTCCTTAACATGCCTTTAATTTATTCCTCCACTGAAGTAAATAGTTCCCATTTATATGTCATGAACATGCACCATCAGAAATAGTTTCTATAACTGATCAGATGGTATTTTAAAGCAGACTGAAAGTAAAGCAGAATGCACCTTTCAGTCTGCTTTATTTTACCATCTTCTAGAATACAGATTATAATTATTTCTTATGATATATCGTATTCTTGACTGTATCAACTGGAACTTCTTGTATACATTGTATATACACAGGGCTCCAGATAAGGGGAGTATTTCAAAAACTAAAATCTTTATTTCTGAATCAAACCCTGTGGTGTCACTACTAGTAGTCACACCATAGGATTTGGTGCTGAAATAGTGAGAAAATGCTGAATTTGTTCAATTAACTCCCTCTTATCTGGAACCCTGTATACAGATGAGCTATTAGTTGTATTATGATTGTATTGTTTTCTATTGTAGCAACTCAGAGCGCTAGATGGAACACCTCTCAGGTAAGGACAAGCTTGGATAGTTTCATTTATTGGGTCAAACAAAGGTCAAGGTCATTTGAAGGTTTTAACCTTGGCTTCAATTTGAAACAACATGTGAAAGAGACTTTTTATTAGGCCAGTGCAGATTCCGTGCATCAAGGTCTTTTCACTGAATTATCTTTTGAAATGAAGGTTGAAATTAATTATAAACTATTTTTGAGATTTACCCTTTCAAGACTACAGCTGCAATTGAATAGTTCATATTAATAAGATGGATGATATCTGTTTTATTGCAGAGCTTAAAATACAAGTAACCTTGTATTTATTTGTTTTTACAAAAAAAGCTTTTTCAGACCTTAAAAAATCCTCATATAATGTGTTTTCATGCTTCTACCTTCCTCTGATAAGTAGCCATATAGGAAACTTTATTTGTCTGTGTTTATGCCACTGCTTGATTTAGTTTGAGCATAAACCTAACCTTGGCCATAACATTAAAACTACATGTGATATAGACTTCAAAATTTGTCATGTTTACTCACTTAAGAAGCATTTTTGCTATGTACAACTTAGGTTATGTCCTACAAAGGTCAAGATCATTTAGAGGTCATTTTGATTTCAAATAATCTGAATTTAGTATTGACCATAACTATGTGTGAATTAGACACTTCATCTTTGACATGTGTACTCAACTCAAGAAGCTGTTAAGCTCAGTACAAGTTGGATCATTGTTGCAAGAGTCAAGGTAATTTACTAATCACATAGGCTTAATTTAGCATTGGCCATAACTTTGGATCTACATGTGATAAAGACATCATATTTGGCATCTATACTCAACTCAAGAAGCTCTTGAGCGCAGTTCAATATGTTCATGTCAGACAAAGGTCAAGGTCATTTAGAGATCATGGTCACACCAGGGGGCATAGTGTTTCACAAAAACATCTTGTTATATGTTCTTAACCCCTTCTCTGCCTTACCTCAGTACAATGGTTATTTACAAATAGTTTGGATCCTGATCATGTGGCATAACACAGCCACATCAGCATCCCAACTGTATGACCCTCAATTTTATATTCCTAAAATACCTAGACTTTCAATTTGAGAAAATACAGCGTACAACAATTGTTTAAAATTGATGATGTCTTGGCAGTAGGGCAATGCCTTTTTAGCAGGATCAAAATTGTTTTGAAAATGTCTAGAAGACCCAATGTTTTAACTCTTGGCATGCTGAATTTTCAAAATTTCTTTTTAAAACAGGGTTAGAGCGTCAAACAGTTTGGATCCTGACGAGACGCGACATTGAGCTGTGCACCAGCCGCTGGCATATGAATGAGTTAAAATAGAGTGATCTACTTAATGTTCTGTAAAATACTGATTTTTTCTCTTATTTCAGCAAAATGAGGAGATTGACGTTTCTGGAAATCTGGTTGAGAGGAAACCGGCATGGCAAGACAGTGATGATGGTAAGAATTGACTAAATCTTTCAACGTCACTGACCTTTTTAAATATACATATTACACTTGCAAATAGTGTAAAACCAGACCAGAGGGCCCCTTCAGGAGCCCTCTGATCAGTGTCTATACTGTTTGCATAGAACAAGTGTAATCCTCACAGGTTCACTGTAAATGACATCTATACTTATCGCTAGGGTTGAATGTATTTATAGCTAATCATTGTTGTTCACTGTTTCAGATGACTCTGAGCCGGACTCTGATGTGGAGTACTCTGAGATGGAGCTGCCAACCCTGCTGACCCAGATTCAGGCCATACTGAATGAGTACCCAGATGATGGGCAGATAATCAAGGTACAATAAAAGTTGTAGTCAAACCTCTGGAAAACACCAAGCAGTTTGGTTAACTCATTACCCCATAGCCTGATTTAAGTTTTGAAAAATAGGTGACCACTTAAAGCAGGTTGCAAGTAAAGCAGAATGTGCCTTAAGGCACATTCTGCTTTACTTCCAACCTGCTTTTTGCTTCCATCTGCTAGAATATAGCAAATATTTTTTATTATACATATTCATAACTGTATAAGTTGGAACCTTTTTCTACAGTGAAAGAATACATTAAAGGGGTAAAAAGGGGTCTTGAAGGGGTAATGCTTTGAAAAAGGTTTCCTGATAAGGGAGGCCTGGCTGTAATTCATAAGAATTTGGATTTGCAGCGGTTTAACCCATTACCCCTTAACTTTGCATTTGTGTGCCCCAGGCATAGACAGATGTGAAGGCATTATATATACATGATTGTATATGTAAAAACAAAAATATGACGTTACATGATACGGTTTTACTGCTATTTAATATTTAAAGTTACAAACATGTTTCGCCTCACTGCTCGTCAGTGTAATTATATATATAGTTTTTGTCCTGTCTGTCCATCCCTCAGTACGTATTAGGTTTACCAGATTTTACTGCTTTGTCTAGTGTCAACACCACTGTCTAGAATGCTTTGATACTTAAATAGTTGTTGCCTAGGACCATTTCCAATCCTTTCATATCACCCAACCTCATTTTGACCTTAACCTTGATCTCTTTTGAACTTAGAATGTTATAAATGGGCTATTCTGGTTTAACTAGATTTTACCGTTTTGTCTGTCATTAACATCGCTTACTAGAATGCTTGGATACTTATACAGTTGTTGCCTTGGTCCATTCCCAATACACCCATATCACTCAACCTTGATTTGACCTTGATCTTGACCTAATTTGGACTTAGAAATGATTCTGAATATATTAACATGGATGCCACAGGGGCATAAGCGTTTATTGAACACCGGTCTTGTTACACCTTTGATTTCCTCAACTGATAAAGATAAGTTTCATTTAATTGATACAATCATGAATATGAACCATAAGAAATGTTTTCTATACTCTAGCAGTTGGTAGCTGAATGCAAACTGAAAGTAAAGCAGAATGCACCTAATTTTTAAGGGGCATTGTTTTATTTTCAACCTGTATTAATCGGTCACCTGTCTTCATCGCGAACAACAGGCTATGGGTTAATGGTGACAGATAAATACAGGACTACAACAATGCAGAATGGTCCTTTAGGAGGTTTCTGTATTATTGTTATCCTGCCTTAATCATTGTATGGGTAAATGAATGAGGAAACTATTAAGATAGTAATTTAACGAGTAAGAGAAAGAGAGTGTTAAGGAAAAAAGAAGTGATTGACCTATTAATCATACATTAATTAATGCATGATTGAGTGATTGAATGATTTCAATTGAATAATTTAATGAGATAATGAATGACTAAATGATTGAATAGATGAAAGAGTTATAGTGAATAGGTTAGTGAGTGGGTTAATCCTTTACCCCATAGCCTGTTTCTCATTTTGAAGATGGGTGACCTTTTTAAAGCAGGTTGAAAGTATGCCTTAAGGTACATTATGCTTTACTTTCAGCCTGTTTTAACCCTTTACCTGATAGCCTATTTCTAGTACTTCAGATAGGTGACTACTTAAAGCAGGTTGAAAGTAAAGCAGAATGCGCCTTAGGGCGCATTCTGCTTTACTTTCAGCCTGCTTTAAGCTATCATGTGCTATAATAAAGAAAATATTACCTATAATACATATTCATTACTGATTAAATTGGAACTATTTTCTTCAGCGGATGAATAAATCATATCCGCTAAAAGTCGCTTCTATAAGGGAAAGGGTTAATAAGCTACGATCTGCTAGGATAAAGTAAATATGTCTTTTGGTACATGTTTCTGACTGTATAAATTGGAACTGTTTTCTTTAGTGGAGGAATAAATTGAATGCCCTAAAAGGTGCTTATATGGGGGAAAAATTGAAAAATTATGTATTGAATAAGTAAGTTAACTAAAGAGTAATGTTACTACATGCATACATGAATAAAAAATTATTTATTTTGAATCGGGTGTTTCATTTTAAAATTTATGATATTATAATGATTTACAACAGGAATTGGTCCAGAATGCTGACGATGCTAAAGCAAGTGCCATTAAGATTCTGTATGATGGAAGAAGTCTTGAAGAACCATCTCAACAGAGGAGCAGATACAGCAAGTTTTTCAAGGTGAATATTGATCATTTTCACTGGAATGTTTTCCCCTCATGTTTGAGCATTCATTGTACAGTAAATCTTATACATTATGACCTGTAAAGATGAAGGCTTGCTGACTGTGTTTTAGACAGATCATTGATTAACTCTTCCAGTAGATTATATTTAGTGTTAATGACAATTTCAGGAATTTTGACCACAGGAACAAAGATACAAGTGCCAAACAGTTTCGATCCTGTTTAGACTCCATGTTTGCAAATTTAACATTGTTCTCGGGGTAAAGTAGTGAAGGAGTCAATGAAATATACAGTAAAACCTCTATTACAACCACTAAATTGAGCTAAGTATCAGGGGCCCGTTTCATAAAACATCTTACGACAAATGTTGTCGTAAGTCAAAACTTTAAAATACATTTAATCTCCGATTTCTCAATCTAATCCTGTCTTATGACATCTTTTTGGAATCGTCTTTTCAAGACGATTCCAAAAAGATGTCACAAGACATGATTAGATTGAGAAATAAATAATAATTGAGAGTTTTATAATCTGACTTACGACAACATTTGTCTTACGAAGTTTTATGAAACGGGGCCCAGGTGTTTCAGGCAGGTGACTGCTTAAAGTAGGTTTGACAGTAAAACAGAAGGCTCCTTTAGGAGCTTTCTGTTTTACTGTCACCTTACTTTAAGCTGTCACCTGTCTTGTATACAATCAATTGTTTGACTGTCATCTTACTTTAGCTGTCACCTGTCTTGTATACAATCAATTGTATGACTGTTATTAGCTCACCTGAGCACAAAGTGCTCAAGGTGAGCTATTGTGATCGGTCCGTCGTACGTCGGTGTCGGTGTTGGTGTCGTCAGTTCACAATTTGGTTCAAACAACTTCTTCTCTGAAACCAATGGCCCAATTTTAACCAAACTTGGTCAAATACATACTGTAGTTGTGAGCTTTAAAAATTGTTAAAAAAAAGTGGGTGGGGCAATCGGTCTTGTTGCCATCGCAACCAATCTTCTTCTCAAGAACGACTGATCCGATTTCAATTTGGTTTTCACCAAAATGTTTCTCATTTAATATACTTTCAAAATTGTTCAAAGAATTTTGATCCATCAAAAAACATGGCCGCCAGAGGGCGTAGTCAATTTCCGTACTTACATCATCAATTTTACATAGACTTATATAGGAAAACCTTTAAAATTCTTCTTCTCTGAAACCGTAAGTCCCAGACCTTTTTAGCTCACCTGAGCACAAAGTGCTCAAGGTGAGCTATTGTGATCGGTTACCATCCGTCGGTGTCGGTGTCTGTGTCCGTGTCCGTGTCGTCTGTTCACAATTTGTTTCAAATAACTTCTTCTCTGAAACCAATTGCCCAATTTTAACCAAACTTGGTCAGATACATACTGTAGTTGTGAGCTTCAAAAAGTGTTAAAAAAAAGTGGGTGGGGCAATCGGTCTTGTTGCCATGGCAACCAAGCACAATATCTCAAAAGATTCTTCTCAAAAACTACTGGTCCGATTTCAATTTGGTTTTCACCAAAATGTTTCTCAATTAATATTCTTTCAAAATTGTTCAAAGAATTTTGATCCGTCAAAAAACATGGCCGCCAGAGGGCGTGGTCATTTTCCGTATTTACGTAATATTGACAACTAAAGTCAAAACTTTAAATATCTTCTTGTCAATAACTATAAGTCCTAGGACAACCAAATTTCACATGTAGCATCATGTTGTGAACCTTTAGCAAGACTGTTCAAATAATGACCCCCGGGTCAAAAATGGCCCCGCCCCAGGCTTATCAGTTTTTCATAGGAAAACCTTTAAAACTCTTCTTCCCTAAAACCGTATGGCCTAGGCCTTTTATATTTGGCATGTAGCTTTGCCTTATGGACCTCTACTAAGATTGTTCAACTGATAAACATACATGTGATATCTCCCGATCTCGTCGGGAGCTCCCGAAATTTGAGCACTACTCATGATCTCCCGGGCGGGAGACGAAATCTACCGATATTTCATTAAATCAGGTTCATTTTTTTCAATATGAACTTTTATATCATTTACCTAGTTCAATCTGAAAATTGGCTTCAGCGTTCTCTGGCTAATCCATACACACCTTATCACCAAACGCTACTGATGCGTGTAAACACGTTACGCAATCGTCGATAAGAACAATATGTTTATGGCAGGCTGCAAACAATGTTTGATCACACGCGACGAGTGGGGTTTGACATATTGCTTTTAATGTGTTGTAGATCTAATTGGTTATCAAAAAAGTGATTGACAGGTTTGCCCCGAATCGGAGACCTAGCAACGACAATTTTTAGAAGCGGTGATGCGAAGAATAAAGATCTATGTCGCCGATACGGGTCGGATTAAAATCAGATATAATTCTCCGTAAGTTCTGGACAAGCATACATCTTATATGAAAGCTACATTTCTACCACAAAATACATTGAATATTCACGTAACAGAAAAATACTTCGAAAATTATACCGTTACAAAATGACGGGGGCCTTAATATTTGCTACGGGAATCACGTATATTTTGTTAGTCTAAAAAGTTTTCCCCAGCATCGTTTTCTAACAATTAATTAAAATTAAACATTGGACATAAATTCTTCTGTTTGTTACATACGATTTGTGCAAATGTATAATCATTAAGTTTGATTTTACAACCAATTACGCTCGTACAATTGATTTGCAATCAGTTTTCGCGGTAGAAAATTTAGACGCGTTATTTCGTGTTAAAACCACGCCCACTAAATGGCGCTAGTAAATGTCGTCTGCAGACTTTGTCGTCTAAAACAATTTCTCTGAGTTAATCTTTGTGCATTTTCTTTCAGAAACTATCATTGTCAAGCAGTTTGTATCTAGAATAGATGATGCAGCGTATCATCTGGATCCATACTGTTTGCAAACTTTAATTAATAACAGATTGTTAAGTTGCTAACTCTTTCTAGATCTACTGACTCTATTGAAAGAAATCTAGACCATTTGAACTACTTCATTCATTCTCTCAAGAAAATAGATATAGTTCCAGTTTATCTTTACTAGTCATGAATAATATAAGAACCATAAGAAATAGTTCTTATATCCTAGCAGATGGTAGATCTAGATCTAGCTTAATTAAAGCAGGCTTAAACTTTTACTGAAGCAGAATGCTCCTGAAGAGTATTCTGCTTTACTTTCAGCCTAGATGCTAGAATAAAAGGCCCATGTCAGTATTATAAAGACTATATCTCTGGGTGAAAATTGTCTCTGTCATAGTGGTCTATAGACTTCTCTATTCACTGATTAGAAAAAAAAGCAATTAGTGATTAATTTATGAAAATAGATAAATTTGTTGGATTTTCATCGCCAGCGCCTAGTTTTGTCGCGAAAAAAGTGTCGCGAAAAAAGCTCCCTATTTGGCACCCCAATCTCCCTATTAAAATTTCCAGATCTCCCTATTTGGGTCCAAGAAAATATCACATGTATGCTGATAAACCCCAGGGTAAAAAATAGCCCCGCCCCGGTGTTTATCAGTTTTACATAGACTTATATAGGAAAACCTTTAAAAATCTTCTTCTCTGAAGCCGTAAGGCCCAGACCTTTTATATTTGGCATCTAGCTTTGCCTTATGGTCCTCTACCAAGATTGTTCAAATCATGACCTCCAGGTCAAAAATGGTCCCGCCCCGAGGCTTATCAGTTTTACATAGACTTATATAGGAAAACCTTTAAAAATCTTCTTCTCTGAAGCCGTAAGGCCCAGACCTTTTATATTTGGCATCTAGCTTTGCCTTATGGTCCTCTACCAAGATTGTTCAAATCATGACCTCCAGGTCAAAAATGGTCCCGCCCCGAGGCTTATCAGTTTTACAAAGACTTATGTAGTAAAACCTTTATATAGGACTTATGTAGTAAAACCTTTAAAAATCTTCTTGTCTGAAACCGTAAGGCCCATACCTTATATATTTGGCATATAGCTTTGCCTTATGGTCCTCTACCAAGATTGTTTAAATCATAACCCCAGGGTCAAAAATGGCCCATTCCGAGTTGTTTCAGTTTCATGCAACAGTCCACATACATGCAATTATGCATCGAGTATAACACAATAGTTCCTCAGGTGAGCGATTTAGGGCCGCATGCGGCTCTTGTATATTTGGCAGTTTGCTTTGCCTTATGGTCCTCTACGAAAATTGTTCAAATCATGACCCCTGTGTCAAAAATGGACCCGCCCCGGGGCTTATCAATTTTACATAGACTTATATAGGAAAACCTTTAAAAATCTTCTTCTCTGATACCATAAGGTCCAGACCTTTTATATTTTGCATCTAGCTTTACCTTATGGTCCTCTACCAAAATTGTTCAAATAATGACCTCGTGTCAAAAATGGACCCGCCCCGGGGATTTTCAGTTTTACATAGACTTATGATGGAATTTTTTTAAAAGCAATTGCTTCTCTGAAACCATTGTCAGAATTCAATAAAATTTTGAATGAATATTGTTTAAGTGACCCTTTATTAGCACTATTTATATCATTGCCATATTTTCCCATTTTGCTCATATAGTAATAATGACAAACAGATTCCGAATTACTTCTTCATGCAACAGTCCACATACATGCATTGACAAACTTCATTTTGCATTGAGTAATATATAACACAATAGTCCTCAGGTGAGCGATTTAGGGCCGCATGCGGCTCTTGTCTTACTTTAGCTGTCACCTGTCTTGTATACAATCAATTGTCTGACTGTCATCTTACTTTAACTGTCACCTGTCTTGTATACAATCAATTGTTTGACTGTCATCTTACTTTAACTGTCACCTGTCTTGTATACAATCAATTGTGTGACTGTCACCTTACTTTTAGCTGTCACCTGTCTTGTATACAATCAATTGTATGACTAATTAACAAGACTTTTAACTGTATATAATTCTGTTCTTTATTACTTTTAACTTTTCCTCTTATTTATCTGCTCTGACGCGCAGCTGCACGTAATACTCAGTATGAGGGTGATGCAGTATAAATAGATAGATATATAGATAGATGACTGTCATCTTACTTTAGCATTCACCTGTCTTGTATACAAGCAATTGTTTGACTGTCATCTTTAAGCTGTCTTGTATACAGTCAATTAGCCTTGTTGTTATTGGTTGTAATAGAAATGTATTAAGTTGTACAACTGTATTTCATTCTTACCCAGGCCCCTGCTCTTGTGGTGTACAATGATGCAGAATTTACAGCAGATGACTGGACAGGGATCAAGAGGGTTTATAACAGTGTGAAGGCTGACGATCCTCTAAGAGTAGGGCGATTTGGACTTGGGTTCAAGTCAGTGTTCCATATCACAGGTAAAACTTGTGACAATGCAATAATGTCAAGAATATCCCTATTCCTCATGGGCTCCAGAACAGAAATCTTTATGTCTGCTCAAAACCCTATGGTATGGCTTACTCCTTAGAATTGTCTCAAAGAGATTATTATAATTAGTAGTCACACCATAGGGTTTTGTCTGAATATAATGGAATAAGGTTCCCTTTGTTTAAGTGTGTCTAACCCTTTACACCATAGAAGTCTAAGCTGCCATAAATTGATCATGAAAAATGCTAATATTTCCAAATTTTCCATTTTTCAAGCGCGTTTACTTTCAGCAGGTTGAAAGTAAAGCAGAATGGGCCTTAAGGTTTAAGCTACTACCTGCTTGAATAAAGAAATATTCCTTATGATACATATTTATGACGGTATAAATTGGAACCATTTTCTTTAGGGGAGGAATAAACTGAATGCGCTAAAAGGCGCTTCTATAGGGGAAGGTTAAAGGTAAATGATTTTCATGGTTACTCTTGTGTCTTTGCAGATAACCCTTGCATTATAAGTGGAGAGAAAATCCTGTTTATGAATCCACTTTCTAAAGACCCTGGCAAGGTATGTGTGACCTACAGTCTGAAGAAATTGGAACAGCGTAAGAGACTTAATGTTGAGGAGTGCCTGCGAGCCTATGAGGGAGTCTTTGGCTTTGGAAGGGAGACACTTCGAAATGGTCACTACCCGGGTACAATATTCTGGTTCCCTCTAAGATGTAAGGAGTCCAAACTGTCAACAAACATATACAGTGATTCAAAGATCATTGATCTGTTCAGAGCACTGCACTCTGACTCCAGCCGTAACATGCTGTTTCTAAGATGTATACATGCCATCAGTCTCTATATGAATGTGCCAGAGCCAACAGTCAGTCAGCCTCATTACTCGAGCTCAGACTTCTTCTCAGGAGACCAGATTAACCTTGGAAAGGATAAGGCATTCTATTCAGCAGAAGTTCTTGATGTCACTGAGGGTTCAGATCTTCGTAGGAGAAAATTTGAGCAAACTATTAAAGACGTTGGCCTTGATGTGTCAGATTCTCCACAATATTTCACTTGCCTTGTTAAAGTGAGAACACAACTCAACCTTATAACTGGTTCATCAAAAACAGAGGCAGACTGGTTTATCATTAATTACCTCCATGGTGGAGAAGTGTCTGAAGAAGTGAGAACCCTTCTACAGGATGAGTCCTTGGGGTACCTACCACTGGGGGGCGTTGCTGCACGGGTCAACACTGACAGTGGTACAGAGGATGAGGCAGGTCATATATTCTGCTACCAGCCCCTACCCCAGGATAAAGACAGCCAAACTGGCCTGCCAGTTCATGTCAATGCATTCTTTGCCTTAACACAAAATAGGCGTCATGTGAAATGGCCAACAGCAGATCAGGAACTACATCAAATGCACACTGATAGCTCAATTCGCTGGAATAAGGTTCTAATAGAAGAGATCCTTCCTCAGGCGTACTCCTTGTTTATTGAAGAATTACAGAACCTGTGTGTGAAGGAGCACAATCCAGACTACCTGGTTCAGTTTATTTTCTCCAGAATTCCTGATTTAGAAAAGACAGCAGAAAGATGGCATGTTCTTGCAGAAAGAGCGCTTGAAATAATGCACGAGGGTGACTTAAAGCTGCTGTACACAAAGAATGCTGGAGGACGGTGGATATCAGCCAATGATGCTTTAATTGCTTCTTTCAGCTCCTATCCCAACATACATAGTAACTGTATTGAGTCCATTATCAAACTGCTCCTGCAAGACAACAAGAATGTTGTATGTGCACCTGAACATGTGATTCGTACAAGAATAACAGATAGGAATCAGATCACTCCTCCACTCCTCAGAGACCATCTTAGAAAGTTTAACACATATGTGGGCATGGAAAAATGGGAGAAACTCAACCTACTGGAGTACATTTGCCTCAACAAGACAATAGAAGACCTGCAAGGCTTAGAACTGATACCTCTACACAATGGTACAGTTACATCCATGGGTATGGACAGGCCTATATTTGTCAGTAAGCCAGAGATCATCAGTCTGTTCCCTGGTCAGGAAGGAGCGTTCCTGTTGAACAAGATACCTGAAACCTTAGCCCTATACTTCAATGAGGTTGCAAAGCAAGGTAAGAATGTTTTATAAATCACAAAAAAACTTTTACAGAGCTCCAGACAATGTGCATATTTTAAATAGTTTTACAGTAAAACCTCTTTTACGATCACTTAAATGAACACTAATTGTTTGTAAAAAAAATACAGGTGACAGCTTAAAGCAGGGTGACAGTAAAACAGAAAGCCCCGAAAGCTTTAAGCAGTGTACTGTCATACATCTACAATAATTAACCCTTTACCTCATAGCCTATTTCTAGTTTTGAAGACAGGTGACCACTTAAAGCAGGTTGAAAGTAAAGCAGAATGTGCCTTAAGGCACATTCTGCTTTACTTTCAGCCTGCTTTAACCCTTTGAACCCTAGTCCCGCATATAGGCGTTATTTTCAAACAGTGAACATGTGAATCGTACTCTTGTCCTATGCAAACAGTGAAGACCCAGATCAGAGGGCTCCGAAAGGAGCCCTCTGATCAGGGTCTTCACTGTTTGTTATAATGCCAATCATTGACAAAAACATACCTTAAAAGTTAGAAATGGACTAGACTAAAATGGAAACTGGAATTTTCCATTTAAAGTTTCAGGGAGGAAAGAGTTAAGCTAAAAAATCTGCTTGGCTACATAAAATATTTGTAATGGTAATTGTTCATGAGGGTATAAACTTCAGCGGAGGAAAAAAAATTAAATATGCTAAAAGTCGCTTCTATGGGGGAAAGGGATAATTATCTCAATTTAAGGTGGTTCGCGGGTCAGCTTATTCTGTGTCAGAATTCTTTGAAACCTTGATTAAATTGAAATATACCATATGGAGAGTGAAAAAAGTTAAAATAAAAAAACTTACAGTGCGGTTTTTTTCTGACAGGACCTTTTGTCGAGAAAAGCTCCTTTTTAATAAACAGGAATATTTTCTTTATAGAATGATATAACTCAATAATTTCTGTACATTCAAGTAAACTGTACATAGACTATAAGATATTGGGCAAAGAAAAGTATTTCATGACATATTTTCTGGAAATATCGATATTTTAAAAAAGTCAAATTCTGAAAATCTCAAATTACCAAAAATCTAGCTGTTTAACATACACTAATTTTACTCTTATTAGATAGATACATGTATAACTTAATTCTACTAGTCACAAAAATTTCATGAAAATCTACTGTAGAATTTACATTTTATACATGATTTCCTGAAATTCTGACAAAATGTTAACACAAAACGAGTAACCTCCCTCGAGTTCAACTTTAAAATGCCGTCAGCTCTAAATAATACCATAAGTCAAACCTGTAATAATGGACCATTGAATACGGTAGCCTGTAGATTTTTAAAGGCAAGTGACTGCTCAATGCATATAACAAAAGTAATGCATAAAAGCTCCTTTAGGATCTATCTTTTAGCATTACTTTTGTCCTGTGTTAAGCTGCCGTCTGTTATATAGGCTATAAATCCTCACAAATTTAGCTGTCACTTGACTATACATGTACTTGCATCTGATATTATTTATTATTACTAGACTAAACATAGCATGTCCTTTGATCACTACGTTATGAATTGACTAGTCACTAAAATCGGACAATTTGTTAAAAAAAAAAAGTTTTGAAGCGAGTGGGAATCGAACCTAGAACCTTTGGATTGCAAGTCAATCACCGTACCAACTGCACTAACAGAGAAGACACTGAAGCAGATCAAACTTTTCTTTATCTAAATTTACTACTTTAAGCACGTGCCGCAAAGATCAGGTGAAAGTCATCAGCTTTTCCGGAACTCGAGATGCGGGCCGCCCGCTGTCGAACCACCTTAATTGTCATAAAAGAGAGGTTTCACTGTACTGTCTTCCATATTTCTTTAATAAACCCTATGGTGTTACCACTTGATAAAATCATCTTCAAAGAGACAATTCTAATATGTGGTAACAACATAAGGTTTGGTTGAAACATATCAGATAAAACATTAAAAATGTTCAGATTAACAACTCTTATTCTGGAGGGAGTCGTTGTTGGGAGGGCTGTTGGAGGAAGGGAACTCTGTATATCGAAATTATACTGCATACAATGTGTAGGGTACAATAAAGTTCATCTATACAATGGAAGCCTCGTAATTGACATATCGTATTTTCCCATAAAGGCTTGACATGCATGATTGAAAAACCAACTGGATGCACTTATTTCATACCCAATTTTAATTGTTTTCAGTTTTTCTTGGACTTAGTACTACAGTAGGGTAAATACTTCCATTTAAGTACTTGGGCTTTGTTTACATTTGGTCCTGTGCAAACCTTTTGCATTGTCACTTCTAGCTTAGAGCATTAGAAATTGTCACTACATGAGAAGAAATGGTTGCCACCTGTTTTGAACACATTCAATAAGGAAAAGCAGGGTTACAGATAAGGGGAGTATTGGGGGGGTTTACCCAATTAAAATTGCGGAAAAAGCAATTGTTTTTCACAACAAGGAGTAACAAAAAGCAAAGAAATGTAGCAAAAAGCAAAGAAATTTTGGAAACCTTATCAGAATATGAATAATACCCAATTACGAAAACTTCCAATACCCAATAAAACTTTCAAAAACCCAATTCTGTAAAATATCAAGGAGTAAATACCCAATTGCATCAAAACCTTATCTGTTACCCTGGAAAGGCATGTTAAAGTGCTTATGTAGAGAGACAGCTGAATTTGTGTGAATGTGGATGAACCTAATTTGGGGCTTAAAATCGGAATCTAGTACAGATGTCAAATAGATTTAACCCATTACCTCATAGACTGTTTCTAGTTTGTAAGACAGCTGATAACTTACAGCAGGTTGGAAGTAAAGAAGAATGAGCCTTAAGGAACATTCAGCTTTACTTACTTTTAGCTGTTAAAGGGACTCGCAACCGGATGGTGTACTTGTCAAAATAAAATAAAATACTCAAATAAAAGCAAATTTGTGGCATTATTTGGCTTCTGACATTAAAAAAATATGATCAGTCCAAAAAGAGTCTCAAGAATCGTCACCGAATCTTAGATTTTTAGATATTTTCCATCGTTTTTCTATACCGACTAGTAGACGGTATAGTTGTTGTTGTTGCTTCTCTACACGGGCTCAGACATAAACACGAGTCGAATTACGAAGTTGTATGCACTTTCGATCGCTACACATTGAAATACGTTAAATTGATCCGAGATAAACGGATAGTTCCGTGGTCCATTGGTCTAAGCGGTTTCCCCTATTTTGCCTTCTGTCCGCCAATGCCGGGCCCCGGGTTCGAATCCCACCAGAGACCAATATTTTTTTTTATTGAAATACATTTTTTTAAACAGAATTTCTTATCCTAAACTAATTCTTTACCATTTATATAAGCGTTTGACACATATTTACAAATTACTATTTTTAATGCACCATCTGGTTGCGAGTCGCTTTAAGTTGTGGCTGTACCAAACAGTAATGGGAGATAACCTATGACACTTTACAAACATCTGTGCCAGCTAAGGTGGAGTTAACTCCCTTACTTCATTTCTTATATCTCATGAACATTGGATTCTCTTTGTCTGTAACCAATACTTCAAGTCTCAAAAGATTTTCAGTCACATTGCTATAGCAGGGTTATAGATAAGGTTTTGCATTAATTGGGTATTTACTCCCTCTATTTTCTAAGAATTGGGTTTTCTGAATTTCAATTGAGTATCCAAAAATCCGTTACTCCATCAATTTGATATGAATTGCTTTTTTACTCTATTTTTTTTTTTTCATTTAATACAAAACACAAGCTGATTGTTTGATGTACTGTACCCTCGTTTGCCCACACTGGATAATTTCAGTTTCGATCTCATTTCAACACAAATGCAACAGCTCATGTTTGTGTAGGAAAACTAGGATTCATTAATTTTCAGCCACGGAAACTTTAAAAGCCATTCCAGGATTCCTTTACCGTAACTTTGCTAACTTTAGCACTGGTGACTTACAGATTTGGGACAAAAGATCGTCGATTATGTCGGTAACATTAAACAACCTCTTTTTTGGCTGTTGCATCATTCAAAATTTCATTCACGACACTGTTACAAACTATTTCTGGTTCGTTCGCGGAAGGCTGAACGTAATTGAATAATGTGGGTTTTTTTGTTGCGCTTTTTCCGTCCGCGCGATGCCATTTTGACAGAAGTGGCAGACGATGTGACTGGTTTACTAATTAAACGAGCTAACAAAAAGCGGCGCTGCATAAATCCTATAGGCTATTATTTGGAAATAAATAACCAGTCTAACCGGTGTATCGGTAATATATTTACCCGGTGTCGTAGTAAACATCCCGTCATTAAACTTGAGAAATGCGACTAATTGCGTACGATACGCGCCTGCTTGAATTCTTTTGCGTAAACCCTTTCAATAATTGATTTTCAGTACGCATGGATTTGAAAGTAATTGCTTTTCTACTGTATTTAATTGCGTATTTACGCAAATACGCGCCTTATCTATAACCCTGCTATAGTTTTTGTCAGAAGCATTTTGGCATTGGTGTTGTTCAATCTGCTGTTAGTGCATATAGGAACTGTAATCTTGCTTTAAGCAGCGACCTTAACCCTTTACCCAATAGCCCGTTTATAACAATAAAGGTGATCTCTTAAAGCAGGTTGAAAGTAAAGCAGAATGTGCCTTAAGGCACATTCTGCTTTACTTTCAGCTTGCTTTAAAATACCATCTGCTAGGCTATATATCAATAATTGTTATGGCAATTGTTCATGAGGATAAAAACTGGAACTATTTTCTTCAGCGGAAGAATAATTCAAATATGCTAAAAGTCGCTTCTATGAGGTAATGGGTTAACCCTTTCCCCTATAGAAGCGACTTTTGGCGTATTCAATTTATTTCCCCGCTGAAGAAAATAGTTCCAGTTTACACCCTCATGAACAATTACCATTACAAATATTTTGTATAGTCTAGCAGATTTTAGCTTAAAGCAGGCTGAAAGTAAAGCAGAATGTGCCTTAAGGCACATTCTGCTTTACTTTCAACCTGCTTTAAGTGGTCATCTGTTTTCACAACTAGAAACAGGCTATTGGGTAAAGGGTTAATATCGTTTGGTATCAATGATTTACCTGACTTGGTGTCTGATTGTAATCCAAATATATTGTAATAAAACTTCTCTATTACAACCACTTAATTACATAAATTATTTCTTTTTAAGGTAGATGGCTGCTTAAAGCAAGGTGGAGAAAAACAGAAAGATCATTTAGAAGCTAAATTCTCTTTTACTAAATTCACCTTGCTGTTAGCTGCTACCTGTCTTTCACATAATCTTAAGCATTCCTTTTAGTGGCTGTAGTATGGAGGTTTTACAATTGTATTTCAATTTTATTTGACTATCAAGCAAATATCTGTATTTTCAGGGACATGTGCCATAAAGTTCCTGGAGCCAGAATCGACATCTGACTTGGTCAAGAGAACAATTGTCTCTCACTTTGGAGATGGACCATCTGTACGCCTTGAAAAGTCTTGTTATACTGAGTGGGAGTCTTGGCTGCAGAGTATCTGGGAGCACATTCATTCTGAATACCAGCTACAGATAGACACATTTAAAGACCTGCCAATCATTCCTGTAGGACTTGATAATCTACATGACACAGGAGTAGTTGAGCTTCATGCATTGTCCAATACCATTCTACTGAGATCACAGAATGATGGAAGCTTACTGTCTGATAATGTATGCCAGGCTTTCAAGCTCCTCTCGGTGGTTATTTTAACCAGGAAGCCATCATGGATTCAGCAGGATCTGTCGCAGTATTTCTATGATGCATCATGTAGTTCAATAGTGAAACTATTTGAGCATGTCAGTTGTCAGGATGTGAAAACATTGAATGAGGAACTGTTAAGGGAAGCCAAGATGTCATTGTCGGAGTTCCTAGTGGACAGACTTACTACAGTGACACCAAAAGCAAGAGGAAACTTACAAAAGCTCAAGATGTTTAAACAGTATACATCTATAAAGTGTGAAACTGGCATTGTGTCAGTGGAAGAAAACGCCCAAATCTACTTTCCTGACACGTTTCCAGTTGACTTCCCAAGACCTGTTCTACTCCTATCAAAGAATGAAAGTATCTTTGTAGAGAAACTCGGAGGAAAAGTTCTCAAAGAAGAGGACATGATCATGCAAACTTTTGAGAAATTTCAGCAGTATAGCATTTCCGATCAGAAAGTATTTATACTCTGGCTTTTAGGCAATGGACATTGGAGGAAGTATAATGGAACCCTGAAATACTTGCAGGACTTGAAATACTTACTGGCAGAGGATGGGAACATGTATGCACCTAAACATCTCTTTGATCCCACAAATGTTAAAGTAAAAACTCTGTTCATGCATGAACCTGTGTTCCCAGTTGATGAACTATATTTAACAGAGGAATGTTTACTAGCATTAAGAAACTTTGGTCTAAAGGGAGAAGCTCAAATCACTGTCGCAAATATTGAAACAACATGTTCATATATTGACCAACGATCAGGGGAGAGCAATAAAGATATAGTGATGAAAGCCACTGCAGTCCTTGAAGTGCTGGAGAACAGACCGGAGTTTTTAGATCAAAGCTCATTGGGAAGATTGAGATTTATTCCAGTGTACAAAGAAAGGCCACAAACATATCCCTGCCATGTTCTGTACAAATCAGAAAGCAGCAGCTCAACAGTCAAGCCAGTGGAAATCACATCTCTGGATTATGTAAATCTGATTGGTTCTATCATTCCAGTTGTGGGCTGTAGACAATATCCCTGTGTATCAAAACATTTCAAATGGCAGCAATTACCACAAGTCAGTATCATAGTCCAGCATTTACAGAACCTCACAACTTCTTATGAAAACAAATATAAGCCAGCTATACTCTCAGTTCTATTAGAGCTGTATACAGTCTTGGACTCAAAGTTTGATTTTCCAGAGACTAAAAGGTCTTTAGAGAAAGAATTTCCAGATAAGAAGTTTGTTTGGTATGGAGATGGGTTTGTTAAACCAGAAGTTATCTATGTTGAAGCTGACACAGATAATATAGATCTCAAGCCTTACCTTAGACCACTACCATCAGAGCTGGAACAATTCAAAGATTTCTTTAAAAAGTTAGGATGCTTTGATTCCATTGATGTTAAAGCATGTCTACATGTACTAGAGTGTTTACAGAAGGAAAGTGAAGAAAACTCACATCAAATGTCTCCATCAACAGTTAGAAATTTGTCAATAACTATTCTGAATAAGTTGAAAAGTGATGACATGGATACTCTATCGAGTCTAGGAGGACAGATATATATTCCTATTGAGACAGCAGATGAACAAGTGCAATTCAAGTTTGCCAGTCAGTGTGTTTATTGTGATGCAGATTGGCTGAAAGATGAAATGGAAGATGATGATGAAGAAGAAATGATATTTGCACACAAGGACGTTCCTGTCTCTACAGCAACAGCTCTGGGATTGCCTTCCCTCTCTCAGACAGTGTTTGCTGATTCAGATGCCATGGAAGAGTGGGGTCAAGATGAACCATTAACACGCAGACTGAAAACTATTCTACAAGAAGGGTATGTCGATGGCTTCTCAGTTCCAAAGGAGTTGTTTCAAAATGCAGATGATGCAGGGGCTTCAAAAATGTGGATCATGTATGATGAAAGGGAGAATGAAGACTCGAGGAAAAACTTGCTGAATGCTGGAATGGCAGAATGGCAAGGTCCTGCCCTGTGGGTTTATAATGATGCAGAATTTACAGAGAAAGACTTTGAAAATATAACCAAGCTAAGTGGAGCTACAAAAGAAGCTGACCCGTGTACAATAGGAAAGTTTGGACTTGGATTCTGTGCAGTGTATAACCTAACAGATGTTCCCAGCCTGATATCAGGGGAAAATATAGTGATATTTGATCCCCATATGAAATATCTTGGGAAAGCAATTCCTGGTAAAAGCCCAGGATTGAAGATCAATGTCAACAAAATGAAAACATCAGCATTGGCAAAGAAAGTGCGTAATCAATTCAGACCAGCTGTAAATGTTTTTGGGTGTGAAGCTACTACGACTGAAGATTTTTACTTCAGAGGGACACTTTTCAGATTTCCACTCAGGAGGAACAATACCAGCGAGATAAGTGATATAAGATACACTCCTGACAAAGTTGAAAGTCTGCTCCAGATGGTCTATGATACAGCTGCTAATTTGCTTTTGTTCAATGTGCATGTAAATGAAATCAAAGTATTCCATTTACCAAATGGAGGTAATCCTTTAAACCCAACACCACTCTTTGAAACTTCCAAACATATTGAGTACATGAGTAGATCTACTTCACAACTTAGGAAGAATTCTGTCCTATTGGAGGCTGTAGCCAGGAAGCAAAATAATGAGCTAGGGTCTAAGCAGCTTCAAATGGTGGCCAAGGTCCACATTTCTTCTAAGAGACCAAACGGTTCAAACACAAACACCAACTGGCTTGTTTCATGGGCAACAGGGGTCAGACCTGAAACTCTTAGACTGATGGTCCAGGAGGAAGGAACAGTTCCTTTAGCAGCTGTGGCGGTGCCATGTGAATGTCAAAATCAAGTTATAACTCCTATATCACTAAAGGATTTACCTAGTGGCTTCTACAAGGAGGGACATTTTTTTGTGTTTCTGCCATTACCAATTGAACACAGCTATCCATTCCATGTCAATGCAACATTTGCTGTATCAAGTGATCGAAGACAGTTACGCAAACAGACAGGAGATGACAGTGAGACAAAGTTTGAGAACTGGAATAAATGTCTACTAGGAGATTGTGTCACTGAGGCTTTAATGTATTTGTTGGAGAATATGAAACATTTGAATATTTCCCCAACATATGACCACTATGACATCTGGCCTTTACCTCAGTCAGACAAGATGAATGATGAATTACGCATTTGTTTCTACAAAAATGTCTTTCAGAAATTGGATTGTCAGATATTTTCAAATTCAGGAAAATGGTTTGATATTTCAAAGTGCAAATTCATAGAGCCAAACCTAAAAAACCATGAAATATTTGGAAAATACTCTATTGAACTTTTCAAACAATTTTGTGGGGATGAACATATTGTGAACTTGTCACAGCCGTATTATGACCAGTTAAGGCAAGCTAACGAAGCTCTTGTACAAAGTCAAACTATCAGCACCAAGAGATTTGTTCTAGAAATCTTGCTCTCAAATCTTAGTGTTTTATTAGATACATTACCAAAGGATGTCAGAGACAAGTATATCAAATTTGCAATCCACATGAATGATTCCGATATCAATGGTATGTTGAAAAGCATTCAGTGCATTCCAGTGAAACCAAATGGTGATCTTCAGTATATCAGAGATATTATTGAATATGGGTCAAATGTGGCATGTTTGTTTGATGAGAATGATGGGCGGTTTGCAGCTGAGGAATTTATGGATGGAGAGACATGTAAGCTATTGAGAGCTTTAGGTATGCAGCATGATACACTGACAGACAAGGATGTTCTAGACCGTGTTAACTTAGTCAGTGTTCTCAATGAAGACTGTTCTTACTGCGCTGTAGAGAGATGTAATCACGTACTGAAATATCTTGAAGACAACAACCAATCCTACAAAGTAGTGTTACAACAATTGAGAAATCAATCCTTTCTGCCTGTAGCATCTAAGCCAGATGCCTGGTTTGATAAAACACAAGAGGACCAATCAGACTACAAACATTGTGACAGACATTCAAACAAAACATTGATAACTTGCCAGATAGATGTGGTTGATATGAAACATCAGGATAGTTCAGGAGCTTCTGGACAACACAGGTGTAGGAACACTATATCACCAGCAGATGTCATGTCTCATGAGTTGGCTGCACTAGCAGGATCTGTTTCTCCACTCGTAACTTGTGATACTATTCCAAATGTTGCAAGACTGTTTGGATGGCTTGAACAACCTAAACTTGAAACAGTAATTCAGCACTTTGTTAACATAGTTGATAGGTATGAAGCACGCTTGAAATCAACATTTCTTCCAATGGTTATCAAAATTTACAAGTTCCTGGAAGACAATTGTGAGTTTATTGAAGTGCAAAGTAGGTTGAAAACATTCTTTGAAGGGCATAAGGATTGCTATGTTTGGTCAGGAGATGAATTCATGATGCCAGAACGTATCTACATTAACCGTCAAGCTGATGATATTGACATGCATCCGTTTATCAAAGCATTACCACCAGAACTTGATGATCTCAAAGCTTTCTTTTCAAAGTTGGGCTGCTCAGATAGAATTGATGCTAAAGTGTACATCTCAGTTCTTGAACAATTAAAACTAGAAAGTGAAGATAATCAAAGTGGAGTAAGCCCATCTTCCTTAAGAGGGCTTGCTGTAACAATACTGAATAAACTGAAACATGAGTTTGCCGAAGTCCGAGCAGATCCTAACGTAAAAATCTACATACCTGTAACAACAACAAATGAATCTCTCGCAATATTTGCACCACTAGAGCAATGTGTATACTGTGATAGTGACTGGACCATGGATCAAGAAAGTCTAGATGAAGAGGACAGAAATATACAACTTGTCCATAGTGATATTCCAAAGTCTACACTAGAGGCTCTTGAAGTACCAAGTCTAACACAAAAGATGTTTGCTGATTCAGATGCCATGGAAGAGTGGGGTCAAGATGAACCATTAACACGTAGACTGAAAACTATTCTACAAGAAGGGTATGTCGATGGCTTCTCCGTTCCAAAGGAGTTGTTTCAAAATGCAGATGATGCAGGGGCTTCAAAAATGTGGATCATGTATGATGAAAGGGAGAATGAAGACTCGAGGAAAAATTTGCTGAATGCTGGAATGGCAGAATGGCAAGGTCCTGCCCTGTGGGTTTATAATGATGCAGAATTTACAGAGAAAGACTTTGAAAATATAACCAAGTTAAGTGGAGCTACAAAAGAAGCTGACCCATGTACAATTGGAAAGTTTGGACTGGGATTCTGTGCAGTGTATAACCTAACAGATGTTCCTAGCCTGATATCAGGGGAAAATATAGTGATATTTGATCCCCATATGAAATATCTTGGGAAAGCTCTACCTGGAAAAAGCCCAGGACTGAGAATAAATATCAGGAAAATGACCTATGAAACATTTGCCAAAAAAGTGTATAATCAATTCAAACCTGCAGAGAATGTTTTTGGGTGTGAGCTTTTCTCAAGGGAGAAAATCCGCTTTGCAGGGACTTTATTCAGATTTCCTCTTCGTATTCGTCCTAGTGATATCAGTGATGAAGTTTATTCGGACAGGGAAATGAAAGACCTCATTCAAATAACTGCTGAATGTGCAGCAAATATGCTCTTGTTCAACATGAATGTAGAAGAATTCAAGATTTTTCACTTGCCTAAAACTGAAAAACATCCGCAAAATGCAAAGCTTATATTTGCGGTCAGTAAAACTGTATCTCCCAGATACCCAATTGGCTCAGCTAAATTATCAGTTTTAAAAGAAGCATCAAAACGAAAAAGAAACAAGGAATTGAGTTTCAACCAGCTTCAATTAGTCAATGAAGTGAACATTAGTAGAACTAACTATAACAGCACACTTTCTGATGAGAACTCGGATACAACTTGGCTGGTTTCTTGGGCTACTGGAACTGAGGAGAAGACTATAAACATGTCCAATGAACAAGAGGGTGCTCTACCACTTGGGGCTGTAGCTCTACCTCTCCATTGTTCACAAACTGTTGTTCCCCGTCAGCTGGCAGATTTACCAAGTGGCTTTTACAAAAAAGGACATTTCTATTTCTTTTTGCCATTGCCCCTTGACCATAGTTTCCCCTTTCATGTGAACAGTCCCTTTATTGTATCTTCAGATAGAAGAAGTTTTAGAGTGACAACAGATGAAGACACACATGCCCGGTTCAGTGATTGGAATCCAGCTTTACTTGGTGATGCTGTTGTAGAGGCAATAATGCTGCTTTTTCAAGCTCTACAAAGCTTCCCAATACCACCAGATTTCAAAGTCTATGACATCTGGCCTCTTTCAACCACTGATGCGTTATCAAACACAATGGTACAACAGTTTTACTTTAAAATGGTTAGTAGTGACCGCCATAAAGTATTCAAAGAGAATGATAAGTGGCTTGATATTCTCCAGTGCAAGTTTTTGCATCCAGAACTGAGGAAAGAATCAACTATTGGCAACTTTGCCTTTGAAATTTTGGCTGAAAAAATAAAGTATGATACTGCTGTAGACATTCCACATGAAATATATTCCCAGATGTTGCAAGCAAATGCTTCAGTTGTGAACAAAAGGACCATTGCAATAGAGGAGTTCATTGAACAATTCTTTATCCCTAACATACAGAACTTTCAAGACACACAACTGAGACATAAGAGAGATGCACTGACACGCTTTGCAATTGAATTACATCACTCTGATATAAATAGCCATTTACGAGAAATCTGCTGCATTCCAACAAAACCACAAGGTTGGCTGAAGTGTCCCGGCGATACAGTTGAAATAAATTCATCAATAGCCCAGTTGTTTGATGAAAATGATGAGCGTTTTGTGACAGAAGAATTTCAGGACGAGAATATGAGAAGACGGCTCAAAGATTTGGGAATGATTGTGGACACCTTGAATGATAATGATTTGCTTGAGCGAGTACAGTCTGTCAGCCAACTAAATGAAGTGTCTTCAGATTGTGCCTTAGAAAGGTGTTTCTATCTGCTGGACTATCTAGAAAATAATCTTGACCATCATAAGAATGTGATTGACAAAATACAAACCCAGTGTTTCTTACCAGTTTTACAATATCAAACAAGTGATGAGGAAATTGATCAAAGTCCAGTCAGCTGTTCAAAACACACAATTGAACGACCAATTCAAAAACACATTCCAGTTTCATTTAACATTATTGAGTACAAGACCAAACTTTTTGAAAAAGAAGAAAAGCGGATTAAACAGTATAAAAGAGTCATGTTTTCACCAAGTGATGTACACTCTGCAGTGCACAGTAATACAGTAGGTTCTGTCAAAGCTGTCATAGACTGTGAACAGCTAGAAAGGTTGTCACAACATTTTCAGTGGAATTCAACTCCAAAACTTGAAACTATAGTAGAACATTTTCACAATATAGTTCAATGTTATGATGTTACCAATAAACACATAATGCTCCCAATGGTAAAAGAGGTATATCAACTTCTTTCTAAAGAGAACTTTGAGGAAGTCAAGGATCAAATGCATCGGAGGTTTGCTGATTTGCATCAAGCCTATATTTGGTTTGGAGATGGATTTGTTGACCCGCAGCGCATTTTTGTAGACCAAAGATCTAACGACATAGACCTTTCACCTTATCTAAGACCACTTCCATCAGAGCTATCAGAGTTTAAAGCATTTTTCAAAGGTCTTGGCTGTTTTGGTTCCATTGATTCTGATGGGTATCTGAATATTCTGGAAAAAATGAACAATGAGAGTGGGTATGATGTTGAAAATCTGACTGTCGCGTCCATGAGGAGAATTGCTGTGAGTATAATCAATGAGCTGAAAGATAATTACCTGGAGAATGTGAAAGAGTCAAACAGACCAATCTACTTTCCTGTTCATACAGCTGACAATTCGTTTTCCATGAGATCAGCTGATGAATGTGTGTTTTGTGATGCTCAGTGGTTAAATGACTTTGATCTGTTTGATGATGAGGATGATCTGAAGTTTGTGCACAGTGATGTGTCTAATGCTACAGCAGAGGCACTTGGAGTTTCCTCACTCTCTGATAAAGTTTTTTCAAATGCTGAAGCTATGGAAGAGTGGGGACAGGAGGAACCATTGACAACGCGGTTGAAACATATTCTAAAAGAAGGCTATGTGGATGGCTTCTCAGTTCCAAAAGAGTTGTTCCAAAATGCTGATGATGCCGGAGCTACTAAAATGTTGATAATGTATGACAAAAGAGAAAATGAAGATGCAAGGCAAAATTTACTGTGTGAAGGAATGGCTAATTGGCAGGGACCTGCATTGTGGGTTTATAATGATGCAGAATTTAGTGAAGATGACTTCAGAAATATAACTAAATTGTGTGGGGCTACAAAAGAAGATGATTCATGTAAAATTGGAAAATTTGGTCTTGGTTTTTGCTCTGTTTATAATCTAACAGATGTACCCAGCTTCATTTCTGGAGATAGTGTAGTTGTGTTTGATCCCCATATGAAACATCTTGGAAAGGCCATGCCTGGTAAAAGTCCAGGTTTACGCATAAATCTTGCACAAATAAAAAATAAAACCATGATCAGTAAAGTGAATGCTCAGTTTAAACCATTTGAAAACGTATTTGGTTGCAGGCTTATATCACAAGAAAAGTCGCACTTCAACGGAACACTTTTCAGATTTCCACTGAGAAACCAGCCAAGTGATATAAGTGATAACTCATACTCAGAGAGTGATATGAGGCGTTTCTTGGACAAAACAATGGAGTCTGCTGCTAACCTATTTCTGTTTAATATGAATATTGAAGAGCTCAAACTGTATGTGTTGGAAAGAGATGAACAGGATCCATCAAATGGAAAGTTGATATTTGAGGTTAACAAGCGAGTACAAAGTGTATCACAGACCATAACAGGCTTGTCCTTACTGCAAGACGTAAGCCAAAGAAAGAAAAAAGGTGTACTAAAACAAAATCAATTGAAGGCTTTACACAAAGTATGCATTGGAAGAACCAGTGTTAATGAACACACTGAAACAATAACAACAGAATGGCTAGTATCATGGGCTACTGGCATCGAAGATGACACCATGGACATGACTAACAGAGAGGAAGGGGCGGTGCCACTAGGAGGTGTTGCAGTGCCATATCAAAATGAACTAGGAGAGATCAATCCAATTGGGTTACAAGACTTGCCTGATGGGTTTTACAAGACTGGCCATTTCTTTTTCTTCCTCCCCATGCCAGTTGAACACTCTTTTCCATTTCATGTTAATGGTCCTTTCGCTGTTTCGTCAGACAGACGTAAATTACGTGCAATGTCTGACGATGACTTTGATAGTAAGTTTGAGAAGTGGAATGTATGTCTACTGGGTGATTGTTTAGTACAAGCCTTGATTCATATGTTACACATGATGACAGAACTTACACCATCAGCAAAGTACCTGTTCTATAACTATTGGCCATTGGATGAATCAAAAATGATCAGAGCACTTCCAGAAAAATTTTACCAGAAAATTTTTCAATCCTCTCAGCTCAAGATATTTAACAGCTTTGGAGAGTGGATTGGCATAAATGAATGCATGTTCCTTGAGCCTGGACTGAGGTGTGATGAACTTATTGGTAAACCAGCATTCAATGTGTTAGCAGAATTCATTGAAGGAAACATGGCTGTTGATATTCCACAGTGCTATTATGAGTTCTTGGTGAAAGCAAATAGTGATGTCATGCAATCAAAGACTGTATCCACAAACTCTCTTGTGTGTTCCTACTTCTTATCCAACATTGAGAATCTGAAGGAATGTATCACCAGTTCTGAGAGGGATTACCTGATGAGATTTGCTCTATGCTTGAGAAATGGAGAAGTTGATATCAAACTGAAGGAGACATTGTGTATTCCAACTAAACCACATGGATCTATGAGGCACATTAATGATCTTGTTGATAAAAACTCTTTACTTGCACCATTATTTGAGGAAACAGACTGCCGTTTTCCTACTGACCAGTATGAGACAGAAGAAATTCATAATCGTCTAAAAGAGTTGGGTATGCTGAGTGAGCGTCTTCCTGTACAGATCTTACTGGAGAAAGCAGACTCTATATCAACACTTGTAGAGACATGTTTTCACTGTGCCACAGAAAGGAGTAGCCATTTATTGGTGTATTTAAAGCACATACATCTTGATGAACAAATTTTAGGACGTTTACAACATACTGAATTCTTACCAGTGAAATATAAGCCAGATGATTGGCCTTCTATGTGGCACACACAGGATGTAGAAGCAGCGACTATGCAGGCTTGTTGTGACAAACATAACAGTTTTTCTGATAAAGTTGGCCATTTTATGCAACCAGTTGAAATGTTCAATCAGGAGTGGCAAACCCTGGTTGGATGTGTCAAACCTGTTGTAGCTGTACAGACCATAAGCCATGTTGATGAAACTTTATTTGTTTCTCTTGGTGTTAAAAATGTTCTTAGGCATAATATGGCTAGTGCAGAAATTGTCATCGCACACCTGATTGAGTTTTCCAAAACATCAGTCTTGTCAGATACTTCAAGAAGTCATATTTCAGAGGTTATGAATAACATTTACCTTTATTTGAACGAGGCATGTGACAATGAATCAATAAAGAAACTTGTTTTTGAGAAACTGCAGACATCACAGGTTATTTGGGTTGATGGTGTTTTCACTTCATCGGAAAAAGTTGCTCTGACGGAGAAACGGCATGTTCCACCATACTTATATACCTTAAGTGGTAATCCACTCTCCAAGTGTACAACATTGTGCAAGGCTTTAGAACTGAGTGAAAACTTTGAACCAAAGTGTATTGTACATGTATTGTACAAGTTGAAGGAAGTATATGGAAATGATCCCTTATTAGATGAGGACCTTGAGAACTGTGTACTCTTGTTACAAATGCTTTCTTTTAGCATGAAAGTAAAACAAATTAGCATGGATATGCTCTTTGATGATAACATTAAAGCAGTTTATGCTCCAAATGAGGAAAAGGTTTTGCATCCTACTTCTGTTATGTGTTTCAATGATTTTGACGCAATAGCAAAAAGTGATACAATGATTTATGTGCATGGTACTGTTTCACGATATATAGCAAAAACATTTGGAGTAAAACGCAAGGTACTTAAAAATTTGGAAGAGATATCAGATGATATAGAGGACTTTTACCAGGAAGAGCCACTGACTACAAGAATTCGAGGTCTACTTGAGGGATATCCATGTGATTCTAGTGTATTTAAGGAATTGTTACAGAATGCTGACGATGCTGGAGCAACAGAAGTTCATATCCTGTTTGACACAACAACTCATAGGAGTGAGAATGTATTCCATAAACGTTTTAAACCTTTGCAAGGACCAGCACTTGTAGTCTTCAATAACAAAGAATTTACTCCAGAAGATCTTAAAGGTATTCAGAAGCTTGGAGCAGGCAGCAAAGGAGAAGATCCATCAAAAACAGGTAGATATGGAGTGGGTTTTAATGCTGTGTATAATATCACTGATGTACCTTCTTTTCTGACCTTTGGATCCCAGGTTGAAAATGGAGAGACTCTTTGCATGTTTGACCCTAATGCTGAATACATACCTAATGTCACACGTGCAAAACCAGGGAAAAGATACAAGAACACAAAGAGCATTCATGAGCACCATAGTGATGTCCTTAGTGGTTATCACAGAAAGGTGTTTAAAGAACATGAAGGAGGAACAATATTCAGACTACCACTTCGCTCAGAAATGATGGCTAAAAAATCAGACATCAGCACGGAAGCTGTGTCCCCACAAACAATTACAGACATGCTAATGGAATTTCAGAAAGATCTTGGTCAAATGTTGATATTTATGAAGAAAGTGCAAAAAGTGTCTGTCTCCTCGTACAGTGGAAACCAAATTGTTGAAGAATACTCTATTGATATTCGTATGTCAGAGAATGATAAAAGAAAAAGAAATGACTTTTTTCAGTATTTTAAGGAAAAATGCAAGACAAACAAATCAGCAGTTTTGGAAATAGAGCAGAAAAAGGTGGATTACTGTCTCTGTCTTAGTGAAAACAAAGAGCCCATAGCCATGTACCTTGTAGTACAAGTATTTGGGTGTGAAAACCCACATCTAGTTCCTGGGGTAGTGAAAGATAACGTACATAATGGGAATCTTGGGTTGATGCCATATGGAGGTGTAGCGCTGGCTTACACTTGCAAGAAAAAAATTGAACTTTATACAAATTCTGCAAAAGCATTTTGTTTTCTCCCTCTGCCAATAGATACTGGTTTGCCTGTTAATGTAAATGGCTATTTTGCGCTGAGTGATGAGAAAAGAAGATCTCTTTGGTATGGTCCTAAACCAGAATGTTACAAGACGCAATGGAACACCTTTCTAATCAAAGACATCATAACACCAGCCTATGTACACTTGTTAGACAGAATGAAGAGTGCTCTCTTTGGGGTCAAAACACCTAATGCAGAGCAACTAGAACACAGGTTTAATACATATTTTGGAATGTTTCCTTATTTCTATTTTGCCCTTGATAGATACTGGGAAATGCTTGCAGAGAGTGTCTTTCTCTCACTTGTCACCAATGATGTTGCTTTTCTACCTATTACAACACAGAATCAAAACCATGGAAAAAGCAAAGGAAAATATGTCTCATGGACATCTTTATATGTGCCAGGTTACCATTTTCCAGCCTATGCTGAGATTAAATGCCAGTCAAATGCAGAAAGAAAAACTGAATATCCTTTTGGTAAAAGTTTGTCAAATCCATATGAAAACATGAATGAAGTTCTGAAAAACCTTGGTTTGAGAATGGTTAATGTACCTAAAGGAATTGAAACTTGTCTAAGCCATTCTGAAGTCCCTTTACCACATTTAAATGCAGTTGATCTAATTGACTTTTTGTGTTCAACTAGTGGAGAGTTTGAAGACCAATGTGACTTGGCAAAAGATGTGAAAGTGGAAGATACTGAAGTTGGGAGCATGAAAAACTGTATCACACTTCTGAAGTTTTGTAAGGATAATCAACACTTGTACTGTAACTTCAGAGAGTTTCCTCTGTTAGTATCTCAACAAGGGAACCTGAAATCAACAGCAGCTGTTCCGTTCATGTATTGTACACGCTTCTCAGACTTTTTCCCAAATGAACAGGATTCCTTTCTGCATGAGTCTATTCATAGATTGTTTAAACCAAAACACACAGCAGGGGCACTGAAAGTGTTTTCTCTGCAGGACTTTGTAATGCTTCTACAGCGTTCGGAGTTGCACCATCTTGTCAATGAATGTGTTACTTATTGGAGCAAACATAACCCCACAGATGCTTGGATATCAAAGTTTTGGTGTTTTTTCTGGCATAACTTTCCAGGAAACAGTTACCCAACTGTGGCTGAAAAAGTGCAAACAAAAGGTGAATATTTTGACAAAAATGCTGAGATATTTAAAAACATATCTCTGTTGCCAGTCATTGTACATGCTCCAGGGGTGTTAACAAGAGTGGACTTAATTCCAGTTGGCAAAATAGATACAGTGATTAATCTCAACAGTTTCAAAGGAAAAAATATTCATGATGCAGTAGGAAAAATGTTTTTTTCTGAATTAGATCTCAGATGTTTTGAGAACTGTGAAGAATATGGAAACAAATTGCTTTCCCAAATTCCTGGCTTTGAGTATCCTGTGAAGGTACTTGTTTGTTTGGTTAAAAATAGGATTAAAGTCTGTCAAGCACAAATATCAAATGAAGAAGGTTTGTGTATTCTCGAGTACCTTTTCCAGTATTTGGATAAGGCCAGCTTAGATGACAACATTACACTGATACAACAGCTTCCTCTGTTTGTGACTCATGACTGTAGAAGAGTAGACCTGGCATCTTTCAAATTAGTTGTTGTTGCACCAAATGGGATGCCAAACAAAGGCCTTGAATTTCTGGCTAATCAATCAGAAGTTGTGATACTCCAGAGAAACAGTGTCCATGAAAAGTGTAAAGAATGTTCATCCTTTAGGAATTTATCGATTGCAGAGCTGTATCTGAATCATATATTCCCTAATCAACACAAAATGGATTCTCAAGATTTTTACCTTCACATTGAATTTGTTGCCAGCCTCTATGCGAAGGATGACTTCACTGAGTTTGAACAAAACAAACTGTTTTCAGTTCTCTCCAATATGGCCTTTATTGAAACATCTCCTGGCCATTTCTGTAAAGTTAGTGACTTATTCAGTGACAAAAAAGAGATTTTCAAAACATTCTGTTCAGAATCAGAATTTTTGCCAAAGCAAATCAGAAAGCATTATTCAGGTTTCTTTTTAAAACTTGGGCTAAAGTGTGATATGAGTGTTACCCTTTTTGAACGATTTGCAGAAGAACTATCCAGGAGCCATACAATAAGCGCAAATGTTCAACAAAAATCCAAACTCCTTGGAAGCACACTTATGGATATGCCTTCAGATTTTTTCAATAGATCAGATTTATCACGGTTTTCAGCTATAGAGTTTCTTATACCGGAGGATATAGAAAAAGATTTGCTGAAACTTTGCAATCAGCATCCTAGGAACAAACTCGTTTGTTACGCAAACTCTGTGATTCCTCGGAAAAGATTTGTATGTTGGACAACCTGTGTAACAGTTCCAAACTATGCTAAACCAAAGCAAAATGACCATGCTAAACCAAAGCAAGATGCCCATTATGACACTGTTTGCCAGAAGTTAAGAATTGCTACTCAGCCACAGGTGGGAGATTTTGTTAAACACTGTGAGCTTGTCTGCCAGTCGGTAGAGAAGACAATTTCATTGAATAAAAAAATTGACTGGTTTATGTTGAAGAAGGTAATGGTAGCAATATACAAGCAATTTGAGGCCTTCAAACATACCGGTTTAATTATAACCACACACGCTGAGGGCCTGAAAGATACACCAATAATTTTATTTCCCAATGAAAAGATGATGTATACAGCCAATTCAGTTGTCATAGAATGTCACTCTGATAAAAAGATTCCTCCATATTTGAATTGTTGTCCATCAGAGTTTGGGCCATATCAGGAAGTTTTCATACTCCTTGGAGCAGCAAGAAATCCATCTATACAAACATATGCAATGGTCTTAAACAAAATTAAATTGAAAAATAGGAACAAGGGAATGCTCCCTGATGACCTTCATAGAACCAAAGCTGCAGTGTGCAACCTGGTAGAGTGTCTAGCTAAACATCCTGCAGGTCAGTCAGTTAAATGTGCTGAACTTTTCTTACCAGATACATCTCATAGAATGGAAAATGCAAAGGCACTGACATTGTGTAACAACAATTACATTAGAAAGAGACTACGTGATAGACTCCCTTTAAGGTTCTTTATAGGATTTGAGACACTTGACATCAAAGAGGACACAGGCATTGAAAATTTCATGAAACTAGATGAGGATGTACGTCCACAGTTGCTGACTGACATAGTTGGAGAAGAAGTGGTGTTGGAAGGTATCAGATTTCAAGATAACAATGTATCTGAAGGTTTGGAACATTTCATTAGGTCAGATAAGTTCATTTCAGGTATCTTGAGATTGGCAAAGCATACACTGACTGTTTCTAAGATAAAATGGACAGATGAAAAAGAAACATTGTGTATTTCTGAAATGAAGGGTGTAAGAGTAAGAAATGTACTCGGTATGAAAACTATTTTGATCCAGAAGCAAGACAAAAGGAAAATAGATGGTACAACAGAAAATAAGTCATTCCATATGGAAGAAACATCTTCAGCTGTGACTGTATTCATTGAAAGCCAGTCTGAAAAGACATGGTTTGCAGAATTCAAAAATGAATTTGCACTTTATATGAACAAACTGTTTGGGTCCTGTTTCAGAGAACGTAATTTTATTTTACTGGTCAATATTATTGACTCAAAAGATCATCCAGAAAGTATTTCGGACCTTCTTGATAAACAAAATATTGATCCATATAGTTTAAAACAAGAAATATATCATCCAGATTTCCCAAAGCCTGGTGAATTTGTCCCTGAAAAATACCACCAATATCTGGACAATGATAATGGAATTATTCATGTGCATGACTACAGATACGTTGCTTATGCAGTTGAGGACCCTTTAGTAGAAGATCTGTCAGATGAAGCCCCTGTGTACGTTTACGCTGAAATAAAACGAAAGCTGGAATCGGAAAGCTCTGTACCATTGTTACAGTATTATGAGGTTGATATTGGTGAGGAAGAATTGGTAAAAGTACCTGCATTTAAACTGTACAAATTCATTAGAAAAGAGACACAAGAGTCTGCTGTCTGCGTGGTAGACACTGAGTCAGGTGATGAGTTTGAAATCGGTGATGCAAGAGCACAAGAACCTAATACAGCAAGAAAAAATAAAACAATGAAAGAGGTTCGTAAAGAAATAAGAGAAACTCTTGAAGAAGCGTGGAAAAAAGATAAAAAGGCTAGAAGACATGTTGTACTAAGATTGATTAAGAAATGGCATCCAGACAAGAATATGGATAATGTTGATTTCTGTACAAAAGTCTCTCAGTATATCCAGCAATGTCTAAGAATGTTGGAAAAAGGCAGGAAGCTGTGTGATGTTGATAGTGATGATGAAGATGAGGACAGTCAGTCAGGTGCAGACAGGGGCTCAAGTGACTATTGGGATACATTTTTTGAGGGCTTTGAAAGACGACAGAGAAGAAATAATAGACAGAGAGGTAGTCGTCGTGGTAACCGTTGTTACCCTGACTTTGACTTCACCAGTGGAACACCTTTCTCTTACCCCAGAGAAGCTAGACGTTGGCAACAACAGGCCAGATCAGACTTGGAATCTGCTAAAGAATGTGAAGAGATGCATCCCAGCCCTGCCTTTAACTGGATCTGCTATAAATGCCACCAGGTATGCGTTAACCCATTACTCCATAAATACAGTCGAACTTCGATATCTTGAACTTGGTTAAATCAATCATACATGTATTCAAAGTTAAAACGTGTCTTAGCCACGTTTTAACTTTGAAATATGGGTATGTTCGACCTAACTGAGCATGAAACAATGCAGTTCATGTATCGAACTATCGGATAGTTCGAGGTTAGCGAGTTTGAGATATCGAAGTTTGACTGTATGCCTTTTTACACCTTTAATTTATACCTCCACTGAAGAAAATAATTCCTTATACAATAATGAATATAAACCATAAGAAATATTTACCAAATTATTACTAAATGACAGCTTTAAGCAGTCTGAAAGTAAATTAAAATATGTCTTAACATTCTGCTTTACATTCAACTTGCTTTAAGTAATGTCACCTATCTTTAAAACAAGAAACAGACTATGGGGTTGCAGGTTAAGATAATCAGGGGAGTTTAACTTATTGAAATATTTTATCATTTGAGCAATCCTTGATAATTGGAGGTTTTAGTTTCTAAAATCTTGATAATTTGAGTTTTTCAACCAAGTCTTATAGCTTGATTTCTCTTAAAGACATCTCCTGATGACCTTTCGATCATAACGCCTTGCAAGACAATTTCCTTGCAAAAAGCATGGGTCTTGTGGACATGTAGGTAGCAAAGAACCATTGGAGCTTCTCATGTGAGACCCGACCTTTATATTTGATAGTTTGGTTAGAAATAACCATTGAAAATCACTAGAGCATGAGTATAATCTGGGCCTCACCAGGTAAACTGAGATTGGTATAGCTTGTGATGCATGCTTTGACAGTTAAATTCTCACACTATTGAGACAATGTTTGGGGGGGGGGGGGGGGGGGGGTAGTCCATCAATGGGCTGAGGAAAAGTCTTTAAGAATCATCTCTATAAGATGATTCTAATGAGAACTTTCAGCATAGGGATAGATGGAGATCAACATAAAGGAATACATTGTCAATGAATGGGGAGGGGGGGGGGGGCTTAACTGATTGCCTTTACTGTGTAGTGATATTATTGTTTAACAGCCAGACTGCTGATACAGTTTTTGTCCGTTTCTGTCATCTATGGGCTAATTGGATGCTCAGAGGGAGATGGGAGTGGATACAGAATACCTGGGTGCGATGCCCTACTTTTAATATTGACAGATTTCTTTAATACTTTTGGATGCTCAATGTACAGCACTGATATATTTGACTGATTTATAAAGTCTCATCAGAAAGGATTAGTCCGGCGGGGATAGAACTCAACGACCCCTGGAACTGCAGTTGAGTGTGCTACCATTGGGCTACATTCGCTGTTCCCCTCCCCCCTCCCCCCAAATAAAAAAAACAAAACCTTACTGTTCCTATTTGCAGTTTCCTATGCCCTTTCACCTGCAAATACCTTGGAGCATTGAGACCTTTCCAACCATATGAAATTATGGAACCCTGTGACCTCGACCTCAGCCACTGTTTTTAAGTTTCAAAATATTTTGTTTGACAAAATACTTATAACTCCTATATCCCTTAAAGCGACTCGCAACCGGATGGTGTACTTGTCAAAATAAAATAAAATACTCAAATAAAAGCAAATTTGTGGCATTATTTGGCTTCTGACATTAAAAAAATATGATCAGTCCAAAAAAAGTCTCAAGAATCGTCACCGAATCTTAGTTTTTTTTAGATATATTCCATCGTTTTTCGATAGCGTCAGCTGACGGTTTTGCTGTTGTTGTTGCTTCTCTACACGGGCTCTGACATAAACCGGAGCCGAATAATGTAGTATTAAGCGCTACCAGTGAAGTACGTTAATTCCCTACCATATATATAGAGAGCGTCCGCGGTCGAGGCGGTAAAGGCATGTCCTCATTTTTCTTGTTTGTCTCCGCAATGGAGGGTCACGGGTTCGAATCCCACCAGAGCTTCTTCTTTTTTTTTTTTGGAAATTCATTTTTTAACATTTTTTAAACTAAATCTTACCCATTTATATAATCATTTACAAATTACCATTTTTATGCCCCCGGCATCGACAGTAATCGTCCTGTCCGTCCGTCCGTCCGTAACCAGGTTAAGTAGATTTTACCGTTTCGTCTAGCATCAACACCGCTTTTTCAAATGCTTGGATACTTATACAGTTGTTGCCTTGGACCATTCCCTAGCCAGCAATAATACCCAACCTTGATTTTGACCTTAACCTTGACCTAATTTGGACTTAGAATATTTTGAATTGGCTATTTCTTGGTTAACTAGATTTTACCGTTTCGTCTTAGAGCATCAACACCGCTTACTCCAATGCTTGGATACTTATACAGTTGTTGCCTTAATGGACCATTCCCTATCCACCAATATCACCCAACTGTGACTTTGACCTTGACCTTGACCTAATTTGGACTTAGAAAAGATTCAGAATATATTGTCAAGGATGCCACCGGGGGCATAAGCGTTTATTGAATGCAGTCTTGTTAATGCTAAATCCGGTTGCGAGCCTCTTTAAGGTTTTGTTTTCATATTTAGTATATTTGATATGCTATGGATGTGGCCAAGACCTTTCCATGCACGCAAAATGTTTGACTCTAGTGGCCTTAGACTTCGGGCCTGCCTTTAGGTTTTGAAATCTGTATGTAGGTTTTGAAAAATGGTTATAACTTGTATGTCCCTTGAGGTATGACTTTCATATTTGGTATGTGTGTGCATATGGACATTACATTTCCATGCAATTAAGAAGTTTGACCCTTGTGACTTTGACCTCAGACTCTGCTTTAAAGTTTCAAAATGTGCTGCGGCGAGCTTTGTCTCTCTGACAACCCTTGTTTGAAATACTCCCCCTTATTTTGAGATCTGGACACCGTTTTATGAAACGTCATACGACAAAAACGCTCCAGAGTCTAAACAAAAAAATACATCTTATATCTGATTTCTCCATCTAATCCTGTCTTGCTAATCCTGCTTTAGAATGGCCTTTATCTAAACGATTCCAAAAATATGTCACAAGACAGGATTAGATGGAGAAATAAATAATAATTGTGAATTTTCGAATCTGACAATACGACAACGTTTCATTAAATGGGCCCTAGTATTATTATTACTACAATGTATTATGCATAGCTGTGGAAAAAGTGAAAACTTCAAATACTATAATCCTACGATGTAACTTCTCCTATGAATCATTCCTAATGAGCAGTCACAACATTGGTGGAGACATACATGACTTTGTTTTTGAGACGTTCAGTTTGCTCACTCTTATCTGAAACCCTTAATTAACCCATTTCCCCATAAATACACCTTTTTACGCCTTTAATTAATTCCTCTAGTGAAGAAAATAGTTCCAATTTATACTGTCGCAAATGAAAATCGTAAGAAATATTTTCTATATTCTAGCAGATAATAGCTTAAAGCAGGCTAAAAGTAAAGCAGAATGTGCCTTAAGACACATTCTGTTTTACTTTCAGCCTGCTTTAAGTGGTCACATATTTTCAAAACTAGAAACAGGCTATGGGATAATGGGTTTTTCTCACATAACTACCCGTTTTCTATAGCGAACAACGATCACGAATATCCTTGTCTCCAACATGTGTGAGATCAATTTGATGACGTCACTATAACGCCACTATTTGTAAAAGCGTTTTGACGTCGCCGGGGTTCCAAAAAAAATGCCTATAAAAATCACGTAAAATTGTTGGTTTTGTGACCAGAAAAAAAATCTGTCAATCGTCAATGTTTAACTCTTTCCTCCCTAAAGCTTTAAATGGACAATTCCAGTTTCCATTTTAGTCTAGTCCATTTCTGACTTTTAAGGGATGTTTTTGTCAATGTTTGGCATTATGACAAACAGTGAAGACCCTGATCAGAGGGCTCCTTTCGGAGCCCTCTGATCTGGGTCTTCACTGTTTGCACAGGACAAATATACTTTTCACATGTTCACTGTTTGAAAAGGACGCCTATATGCGGGACTAGGGTTCAAAGGGTTAAGACAAGCTGATCTCAAACTCGTCTAGAATAGAAAAGTTATTAAGCTCGCCAAGGCTCGCTTAATAACATTTCAATGCTAGACTCGTTTGAGATCAGCTTGTCTTAAACATCGACTCATGACAGATCCTATATATCTGTCATTCATTTCTATAATGTTTATTTTTTGTCTTACCTATTAGGCTGCTGAGAAATCGCTGACTGCTGCCTGGTATGCATCTGATGCCAATCATGTGAGGTTGATCAAGCATTCCCACGACTTGGCTGACATAGCTGATGGTAATTTCTACAAGTATAATTTGTATGGTGAATGCAAAAAGGTTCTTAGTGCCTAGTTTTGAAGACAGGTGATTACTTAAAGCAGGTGGAAAGTAAAGCAGAAAGTGCCTTAAGGTGCATACTGATTTACTTTCAGCTTGCTTTAAACTACATCTACTTAAGATCATAAGATGTAAGAAATGTTTCTGATGTTGCACATTCATTTCTGTATATAATAGAACTATTTTCTTCATTGGAGGAACTAAATGCGTAAAAATGTGTATCTATGTAGTAGCTAGAGGGTTAACTTTAGTGTCACTTAGAACCTCTTTGTTTTCATCCCTTGAATTGCTTATAGACATTAATTTTTACTGAAATTAATCTCTAGCTTCAGTTGAGAACTTTTTTCTCTCTTTTTGGCATCTAGATGCTTTAACCCTTTGAACCCTAGTCCCGCATATAGGCGTCCTTTTCAAACAGTGTACATGTGAATAGTACACTTGTTCTATGCAAACAGTGAAGACCCAGATCAGAGGGCTCCGAAAGGAGCCCTCTGATCATGGTCTTCACTGTTTGTCATAATGCCAAACATTGACAAAAACAACCCTTAAAAGTCAGAAATGGACTCGACTAAAATGGAAACTGGAATTGTCCATTTAAAGTTTAAGGGAGGAAAGAGTTAAGTTAACACCTCTGTTCAATGCCATCAATAAATAATAACCTAGTATGCTTATGTTTAGAAACATCTTGAGGCACTTTTGGAAAGAAAAGGGTTAAACCGTCAGAAAATAAATTTATCAGGTCATTTTTTATTAAAAACAACGTAAATCCAGATCAGACAGTCCCTGAAGGAGCTGTCTGGTCAGACTTTGCAATGTTTTCTGACTTGAATCTGCACCTTTTCCTGGGGATTGTTTTAGATGAGAAGATTCAGAGGGAGAATGTCTGGGTTAACTCTTTTTTAGCTCACCTGAGCCTTCGGCTCAGGATGAGCTATTGTGACCGCTCTTCGTCCGTCGTCCGTCCACATTTTCAAACAACATCTCCTCAGAAACCACTGACCCGATTTCAACCAAACTTTATCAGAAGCATCAGTGACAAGGGGGAACGAAATCTTGTTCAAAGTTTTTGGCTAGAGTTATTCCCCTTGCTTTGGGACTTGATTTTCTAACATGACCGTATAGACAACTTTTAATGCATAAGAAAATCTTTAAAAATCTTCTTCTCAGAAACCCAAAGGCCCAGACCTTTCATATTTGGTATGTATCATAACCTAATTATCTTCTACCAAGATTGTTCAAATTTTGACCCTGGGGCCAAAAATGGCCCCGCCCTTGGGCTTATCAGTTTTTCTTAGGAAAATCTTTGAAAATCTTCTCCTCTGAAACTGTATGACCTAGATCATTAATATTTGACATGTAGCTTTGCCTTATGGTCCTCTACCTAGCTTGTTCAAATTATGACCCCCGGGTCAAAATTGGCCCCGCCCCGGGGCTTATCAGTTTTACATAGAGTTGTATAGGAAAATCTTTAAAAATCCTCTTCTCTGAAACTGTATGGCCTAGATCATTAATATTTGACATGTAGCTTTGCCTTATGGTCCTCTACCTAGATTGTTCAAATTATGACCCCCGGGTCAAAATTGGCCCGCCCCGGGGCTTATCAGTTTTACATAGAATTATATAGGAAAATCTTTAAAAATCTTCTTCTCTGAAACTGTAAGGCCCAGATCTTCCAGCTTTGACATATAGCTTTGCCTTATGGTCCTCTACTAAGATTGTTCAAATTATGACCCCTGGGCCAAAACTGGCCTTGCCCTTGGGCTTATCAGTTTTTCTTCGGAAAACCTTTGAAAATCTTCTTCTCTGAAACTGTATGGCCTACATCATTAATATTTGACATGTAGCTTTGCCAATATGGTCCTCTACCTAGATTGTTCAAATTATTACCCTAGGGTCAAAATTGGCCCCGCCCGGGGCTTATCAGTTTTACATAGAGTTATATAGGAAAATCTTTAAAAATCTTCTTCTCTGAAACTGTAAGGCCCAGATCTTTCAGCTTTGATATATAGCTTTGCCTTATGGTCCTCTACCAAGATTGATCAAATTATGACCCCTGGTCCAAAACTGGCCTTGCCCTTGGGCTTATCAGTTTTTCATAGGAAAACTTTTGAAAATCTTCTTCTGAAACTGTAAGGCCCAGATCATTTGTAATTGAAATGTAGCTTATCCTTATAGTCCTCTACCAATATTGTTCAAATTATGACACCATGTCAAAATTGGCCCTGCCCCGGGACTTATCAGTTTTATATAGACTTATATAGGAAAACCTTTAAAACCCTTTTTATAGCTATATATATCACAATATTGTCTTGCCCAGTCAGCTTAGGTACAATGTTCTCAGGTGAGCGACTTGTGGGCCATGGCCCTCTTGTTGGCTTTTAAGCAGGCACCACCTATTTCACCCAAACCAAGCCATAAAAATATTGCAGATATCTCCAATAGAAGCTTTCTGATTTACTTTTTATTAGCTCACCTGGCACGTAATGCCAAGGTGAGCTTTTTTGATTGTCCTGTGTCCGTCGTCGTCCGTCGTTCGTTCTTCGTCAACAATTTCTTTGAACAACATCTCCTCTGAAACCACTGGATTGATTTTTACCAAACTTGGCAGGAATGATCCTTATATGGTCCTCTTTCAAAGTTGTTCAAACATTTCCGGTCTGTTACATATCTAGGTCACAGGAGCTAAAAATAGATAATTTCAATGAAAACTTAAAAAATCTTCTTGTCTGAAACCACAGTACCCTGAGCTTAGATATTTGGCACAAAGCATTGTCTTCAGGTCCTCTATCAAGATTGTTCAAATTATGTCCCTGGGGTCAAAAATGACCCGCCCCCGAGGGTCGTAATTTTACATAGAGTAAAATAGTGAAATCTTCAAACATCTTTTTCTCTGAAACTGATATGGCCAGAGCTTTGATATTTGGCATGGTGACACTTCTGGAAGCCCTGAACCAATATTGTAAATATGGTTCCGGTCCGCTGCATATATAGGTCACAGGAGCTAAAAATAGATTTTTTTCCAATTAAAACTTAAAAAATCTTCTTGTCCGAAACCACAGTACCCTGAGCTTAGATATTTAACACAAAGCATTGTCTTCAGGTCTTCTATCAAGATTGTTCAAATTATGTCCATAGGGTAAAAAATGCCCCTGCCCCGGGGGTCGTAATTTTACATAGAATTATACATGTATAGTGAAATCTTCAAACATCTTTTTCTCTGAAACTAATATGGCTAGAGCTTTAATATTTGGCATGGTGACACTTCTAGAAGCCCCTAACCAATATTGTAAATATGGTTCCGGTCCATTACTTATCTAGGTCACAGGAACTGAAAATAGATTATTTCAATGAAAACTTAAAAAATCTTCTTGTCTGAAACCACAGTACCCTGAGCTTAGATATTTGGCACAAAGCATTGTCTTCAGGTCCTCTATCAAGATTGTTCAAATTATGTCCCTGGGGTAAAAAATGACCCCGCCCCAGGGGTCATAATTTTACATAGAGTTATATAGTGAAATCTTCAAACATGTATTTATCTGGAACTATTATGACCAGAGCTTTGATATTAGGCATGGTGACATTTCTTGAAGCCCTTAACCAATATTGATTATATGGTTCCGGTCCGTTGCATATCTAGGTCACAGGAGATAAAAATAGACAGTACCCTGAGCTTAGATATTTGGCACAAAGCATCATCTTTAGGTCCTCTTTCAAGGTAACATTCAAATTATGTCCCTGGGGTCAAAACTGCCAAGGCCCTAGGGGTTGCAGTTTTACATAGTGTTATATAGTGAAATCTTCTTCTCTGAAACTATTATGGCCAGAGCTTTGATATTTAGCATAGTAACACTTTTTGATGGTTTTTTTTTAGCTCACCTGAGCCAAAGGCTCAAGGTGAGCTATTGTGACCGCTCACCGTCCGTAGTACGTCTGTCCGTCTGTCCGTCCGTCCGTCTGTCCGTTCACTTTTACTTCAAACGACATCTCCTCTGAAACCCGCCGATTGTAGGGAGAGTTCAAACTGCTCATGATGTTCCTTGGATGCTTCTCTACAGAAGTTGTTCAAAAAAAAGGAAAAAAAGCACAAACTCTGCTTGAAAAAGCAAAAAAGCAAAAATCTTTAAAAAATCTTCTTGCCCAAAACTACTAGGCCCTAAGCTTTGATATTTGTACAGTAGAATCTCCTGGTGGATCCCTCTATAGTTTGTTAAAATGAAATCCCTAGGGTCACATTTGACACCCCCCTGCACAGTTTAAGTGCTGCTCTAGGCAGGTTTTACAGTATTTTTGATTTAGGCAGAACTGTATTTACCTGAGTTACCCTTAATATACTATGGGCAAATAGCCAATATTTGCAAACATTTTGGATCCAGATCAGATGCAACATAATCATAATGCTACATCTAATCTGGATCCAACCTATTTGCCACTCATTTACCAACTTAACATTTTCTAAATTGTTTTTTTGTACACTTTTCACATACAGTAGGTTTTAAGCAGACATCATTTCAGTCTGGTAAGGGTAAGCCCAAGAGTTCTAGCCACTGAGGTCAAATATTATGCAACTCTGAACTGGTAGTGAGTATCACAGAACTGGTCATGATCAGCTGAACATGTTGTCTGCTAAAGTTTAGATATGGTTCAGTCTTATTCATACTTAGAGAAACAGGATCTGGAAGTGATCCACTGACAGTTATGTAATTATGTCTTATGCCATATTTATACATATGTTTAATATTGGTTTTGTCAGAGTTATCTGTATGTCTTTTCAATAATTCCACTTTAAACAGTCATGAAAATGTAAGATGCAAAAGTAAAGCAAAGTGTGCATTAACCCTTAGCCCGCCAAATAAATTGTCGTCTGCTATATTTCTCGTCTGCTTCAAGTTTCAAAGTGCTTCAAAGTTGCTCAAAATTGCTGAAAATGTTGTCCGAGTGTCAAACAGCTTGGATCCGGATGAGACGCCGAGTTACTCGGCGTCTAATCCGGATCCAAGCTGTTTGCATATAAAGCTATAGTCGTGAGTGGCAGGCTAAGGGTTAAGACACATTCTGCTTTACTTTCAACCTGCTTTAGGTGGCCACCTATTTTCAAAATTAGAAACATGCTATGGGGTAATGGGTAAAATGAAATTGCCTATTTGGAAAGAGCCTGATGAGAGGAAGTGCCATTTGCAAAGGCCATAACTCTGACATCATTGTTTTTTTAGTTATTTCCCTTTGTGATATTTTCTTGTCAAGAAGACAACTTCAGTTCTACTGATGCTATTGTAATGAAATTTTATGTATGGAAAGAAACTGATGAGAGAAAATGCCATGCACAAGGGCAGCAATATTTAGTTTTTCCCCTTTGTCATATTTTATTGTCAGGAAAATAATTCCAGTTCTGCTGACGCTAGTGAAATAATTATCATTTATTGGAAATGGAAATAGCTTGATAAGAGGATGTGTCATGGATAAGGGTCATAAGCTTGGCAACAAAATTCACTTTTGTCATGTTTTCTTGTCTGGAAGATAACTCCATTTATAGTTATATTAAAATGTTGTCTTGCCCAGTCAACTTAGGTACAAACTTCAATGTCCTCAGGTGAGCGAATTTAGGGCCATGGCCCTCTTGTTACCAATATTGCTGAAATGGTTTGGGTCTGTTGCATATCTGGGTCACATTAGCTAAAAATAGATTTTTTCAATGAAAAGTCTTCCCGTCTGAAACCATCCATGTACAAAATATTTGACAGAACACTTAATTGTCAAGTTCATCAGCAAGAGTTTTGAAATTATGTCTCTGGGGTAAAAAATGATCTCTTACCCGAGGGGTTATGTGTTGGTTTTTCCAGGTGAGCGATATTTAGGCCCGCATGGGCCTCTTGTTCTTCTTTAACCCTTTTACCCATAGCTTATTATCCATATTTAAGACAGATGGATTCTTAAAACAGGCTGAAAGTAAAGCAGAATTGTCTTTAAGAAGCATTCTGCTTTACATTCAGCCTGCTATAAGTTACCATCTGCTAGGATATAGAAAATATTTCTAACTGTACTTATTCATGACTGTATAAAGTGGAGTTATTTTCTTTAGTGGAAAATTATGGTAAATTAAATGAGTGAAAAAGGTACATGTATGGGGTAATGAGTTTTAAAAACGTGAAAACAAGCCATCTTTGGTCTTCAACAGTTGTCATAGTGGAGTATAACAGTTACTGTACACAAGTTATTATGTGTGAATATCATGATATCTTTTAATGCAAAGAATCTTTTTTAGGTTTGGCTTCAAGGACCGTAGAACTTGCAACACAGCTATCTCGTACAACAGGATCTGCGAGAAGAATGAGATATCCATCCGAGTTCTTAAATCAGCGTATTCCTGCAACAGAATACTCGCGTAGGGAAGCATGTGAATCCTGTAGATTGGCAGAAAAGTTGTTACAAGAAGTTGCAAGTAGTCTTTCTTAACTTAATCAGTCAAGCAGTCTACATGTTGACCTTTAATACTATGGTGTATAGTAACAGTGATTTAGATTGGTCTTGACAATTTGAAATGTGCATTGTATAAAGAATCATCATAGACTATACCTGTATTTGAAAATAAGTTTTTTCATAGTTTTTGTACATAAATGTATATTAAACAATTTAACTTAGTTGTTGGTGTAGATAATTGTATTGTATTGATCTTAATCTAGTTAAAAATGTCTCTGATTTTGAGTGAATATTTCTTTTGTACTAGGTAGTTTTAGATAACTTGTATCAAACTGTATGGATCCTCCTGATAGACACCCTTTTATCATTTGTATGATCTGGGTCCACATTGTTTGAAAATCCCTGTGATGTCATTTTTAGAAATGAAAAATTAACTTGTTCACCCCTGAAGATTTTAATGGACATTTTAAATGTTCAATTCAGTTTAGCTCATTTTTGACTGTTTATGCTTGATTTATATATTATATTGCAAAATGACAAACAGAGCAGATTCTGATCAGAGGACCCCTTTGGTAGCTGCCTGATCAGGGTCTACACTGTTTATATAGGTCAATGGACACTTCACAGGTACACTGTTTGTTAATGATGAGTATACTTGTCGCTAAGGGTTAAATGTGTGAAAAATTAAAAAAACTTTGTGATAGTTGCTGTTGTAAATATTGTAAATAATTATTTCAGTATTTCCTTAGTAAAGTCATGTGATGTTAATATTATTTAACCCATTACCCCATAACCCTGTTTCTAGAATTGAATGCTTTTGACAACTTAAAGCAGGTTGAAAGTAAAGCAGAATGCACCTTGCCTGCTTTAAGCTTCTGTCTAATAGGTTAAAGCTTTTTTTTCTTATGGTAACAATTCATGACTTTATAAATTGGAACTATTCTATTCAGTAGATGGATAAATTAATGTAGGAAAAAGGCATATTTATGGGGTAAAGGGTTAAAGAAGCTGTACATAGAACCATAGACAAGGAGAGGTGAAACTAAGCTTTTACCCTGTTTATGCTGAATTTCTCATATGGACTATTTTATATTTTAACAATGACCAGTTAATGTTAATGTAATTCAGCGTTAACCCAGATCAGACAACTCCTTTTTTTTCATTATGACCAAATCATCATACAATGTATTATATAATAAAGCAAATGTAAATACATGTAGCATCTTTCAAGTAAACATTATTGTAGTTAACCCTGTGTTAAAGCAATTGCTCAAAAAACGTTTTTGAGAAAGACAGCAGCTGAATGCAATACAAAAGTATTGCAGAAAGCTCCTAAATAAGCTCTCTACATTACTTATGTCCTGCATTAACCCTTTTCTCCATAGTCATTAGTGCAAATCACCTATATCAAACTTATAAAGCAATTGAGTGCATTTATCAAAGATGTTTTCGGGTTTCTGATGGCTCTTTTGTGGAGGAAAGTATAGCTGTTTCCCCTGAGTTATAGCTTAGCTTAGGGTTTAACCCATTAATACGCCTTTTTAGGCCTCTAATTTATTCCTCCACTGAAGAAAACAACTTTACACGATAATGAATATGTACTTCTAGAAATATTTTCTATACTCTAGCCGATGGTAGCTTAAAGCAGGCTGAAAGTAAAGAAGAATGCGCCTTAGGGCGCATTCTGCTTCACTTTCAACCTGCTTTTAGTGGTGACCTTACTTCAATTCTAGAAACAGGCTATGAGGTAATGGGTTAACAGTATTTCATGGAAGGTTAAAATATGTATATAGTTACATAGTGGTTTCTTTATGTTTAAACCCTTTGAACCCTAGTCCCGCATATAGGCGTCATTTTCAAACAGTGTACATGTGAATAGTACACTTGTCCTATGCAAACAGTGAAGACCCAGATCAGAGGGCTCCGAAAGGAGCCCTCTGATCAGGGTCTTCACTGTTTGTTATAATGCCAATCATTGACAAAAACAACCCTTAAAAGTCAGAAATGGACTAGACTTAAATGGAAACTGGAATTGTCCATTTAAAGTTTTAGGGAGGAAAGAGTTAAATATCATCATAATGATCATGCAATATTTTCCGTTTTCTTTTATTCATGTTTCAATGTGTGCTGAATATTCATAGATTTTGTAAATATTGTAGTATGGTATTAACCTGTTACCTCATAGCCTGTTTCCAGTTTTGAAGACAGGTGACCACTTAAAGTGGGTTGAAAGTAAAGCAGAATGTGCCTTAAGGTAATCTCTGCTTTGCTTTCAGCTTGCTTCAAGCTACAATCTGCTAGATTATAGACTATAAACTATTTCTTTTGCTGCATATCATATTTTCGACCGTACAGTACAATGGGGCCTGGTTTTCTAAAGCAGAGGAACAAATTATATATAAAAGCCCTGTTAAAAAGGCATATTTATTGGGTATCGGATTAAACATGTTGGTGAGATTTGGTGCAAGGAAAGTATTCCTTCATACTTCAAGATAAAGGGAGTATTACAAATTGTAAAATTATGTAATTCCCACCAAATAAAATTTCTTCCTCATAGCCAGAGCCATGTGTATACAGTCGAACTTGGATATCTCGAACTCGTTTAACTCGAACTATCCGATAGTTCGATATATGAACAGTATTATTTCATGCCCGGTTGAGTCAAACATACCCATATTTCAAAGTTAAAACATGGCTTAGCCACGTTTTAACTTTGAAAAAAGGGTATGTTCGACAAACCGAATTCCAGATATCGAAGTTCGGCTGTACATGTATATAGCTAATATCATTATAAACATTTATATTTTGTACATAGTATATATAAAAGAATGTGCTCACTAAGGTGAGCTTTTGTTATACCTCCCTCTGTCTGTCGTTTGAAATATTATGTCGTATCATGGTAATATTTAGTTTTTACAATATTATTTTAATTGCATGACTGTGGTGTCATGGTAAAATTTGATGCATGATTTAATTTGACTTGTTATAATTATAGGATTCCATGTTTCCACATTTACAAACAAGATTGTGATTTCATGGTAATATTTAATTTTAACTAGATTATCATGATAAAAGAATTCCATGTTGCCACATCCAATACAAATGCGATGTCATGGCAGTGTTTAATATTTAATTTTAATTGATTTATTTCAACAATATAATTCCATGTTGCCCCATTTAATACATTTAAGAAAAGTGTGATGTCATGGCAGTGTAAATTAATATTTAATTTTACTTGATTTATTTAAACAATACAATTCCATGTTGCCACATTCATTAAAGAATGTGATGTCATGGCAGTGTCTAATTGATTTAGTTAAATAATATAATTCCATGTTGCCACATTTAATAAAGAATGTGATGTCATGGTAATATTTAATTTTAATTGAGTTATTATAACAATTTTATAAGTCCATGTTGCCACATTCATTAAAGAATGTGATGTCATGGCAGTGTTTAAAACTTAATTCTAATTGATTTATTTTAATTATATAATTCCATGTTGCCACATTTAATAAAGAATGTGATGTCATGGTAATATTTATTTTTAATTGATTTATTTCAACAATATAATTCCATGTTGCCACATTTAATACATTTAAGAAAAGTGTGATGTCATGGCAGTGTAAATTAATATTTAATTTTACTTGATTTATTTAAACAATACAATTCCATGTTGCCACATTCATTAAAGAATGTGATGTCATGGCAGTGTCTAATTGATTTAGTTAAATAATATAATTCCATGTTGCCACATTTAATAAAGAATGTGATGTCATGGTAATATTTAATTTTAATTGAGTTATTATAAAAAAAAAATTAAGTCCATGTTGCCACATTCATTAAAGAATGTGATGTCATGGCAGTGTTTAAAACTTAATTCTAATTGATTTATTTTAATTATATAATTCCATGTTGCCACATTTAATAAAGAATGTGATGTCATGGTAATATTTATTTTTAATTGAGTTATTTTAACAATATTATAAGTCCATGTTGCCACATTTGATAAAGAATGTGTTGTCATGGCAATTAATGCTCGTTATTTATTTTTAATTGATTTAGTTAGATAATATAAATCCATGTTGCCACATTTGAATAAAGAATTTGATGTCGTGGTAGTGCTTAATATTTCAATTTTAATTGATTAATTTTAACAATATTATAAGTCCATGTTGCCACATTTGATAAAGAATGTGATGTCATGGCAATGCTTGATATTTAATTTTAATTGATTTAGTTAGATAAAGTATGTGAAGTCATGGTAATACTTAACATTTAATTTTAATTGAGCTAATTTTTAATAATATTATAAGTCCATGTTGCCACATTTGATAAAGAATGTGATGTCATGGCAGTTAATGCTCGATATTTATTTTTAATTGATTTAGTTAGATAATATAAATCCATGTTGCTACATTTGAATAAAGAATTTGATGTCGTGGTAGTGCTTAATATTTCAATTTTAATTGATTTATTTTAACAATATTATAAGTCCATGTTGCCACATTTGATAAAGAATGTGATGTCATGGCAGTGCTTAATATTTAATTTTAATTGATTTAGTTTAATAATATAATTCCATGTTGCCACATTTGATAAAGAATGTGATGTCATGGCAATGCTTGATATTTAATTTTAATTGATTTAGTTTAATAATATAATTCCATGTTGCCACATTTGATAAAGAATGTGATGTCATGGCAGTGCTTAATATTTAATTTTAATTGATTTAGTTTAATAATATAATTCCATGTTGCCACATTTGATAAAGAATGTGATGTCATGGCAGTGCTTAATATTTAATTTTAATTGATTTAGTTTAATAATATAATTCCATGTTGCCACATTTGATAAAGAATGTGATGTCATGGCAGTGCTTAATATTTAATTTTAATTGATTTAGTTAGATAATATAATTCCATGTTGCCACATTTGATAAAGAATGTGATGTCATGGCAGTGCTTAATATTTAATTTTAATTGATTTAGTTAGATAATATAATTCCATGTTGCCACATTTGATAAAGAATGTGATGTCATGGCAGTGCTTAGTATTTAATTTTAATTGATCTTGTTTAATAATATAATTCCATGTTGCCACATTTGATAAAGAATGTGATGTCATGGCAGTGCTTAGTATTTAATTTTAATTGATTTAGTTAGATAATATAATTCCATGTTGCCACATTTGATAAAGAATGTGATGTCATGGCAGTGCTTAATATTTAATTTTAATTGATTTAGTTAGATAATATAATTCCATGTTGCCACATTTGATAAAGAATGTGATGTCATGGCAGTGCTTAGTATTTAATTTTAATTGATCTTGTTTAATAATATATTTCCATGTTGCCACATTTGATAAAGAATGTGATGCTGTGGTGCTGTTAAACTAATCAAATTATTTTTATAATATGACTCCATGTTTTCTCGTTATAAAAGAATATGATGTCATGTTAATGATAGATAAAATGTAAAGTAGAGTGTGCATAAGGGCACATTCTGCTTTACTTTCAGCCTGCTATACATGTACTTAGCTACCATCTGCTAGAATAAAGAAAATATTTCTTATGATACATATTCATGACTGTATATAGATTGGAACTATTTTCTTCAGTGGAGGAATTACTGGTTGTCAAATGTTTAAAAGTGTGTATCCTCGGAGTGGTGCGTTAGAAGGTTTAATTGTATATAGTTTCTTAAGATTATTTTGTGAAAAGTTTAGTGAGATTTTTTTGATGTAAGCAGGTTTTAGAATTTTTTTCGTTGTAAAATTTTGTCAGATTTTCTTGTTGTGAAGTTTTGTGGTATTTCCTTGCTGTAAAGTTTTGTTATATTTTCTTGTTGTGAAGTTTTGTGATATTTTCTGGCTGTAAAGTTTTGTTATATTTTCTTGTTGTAAAGTTTTGTGATATTTTCTTGCTGTATTTACAGTCGAACTTCGATATCTCGAGCTCGGTTATGTCGAACATACCTGTAGTTCAAAGTTAAAACGTGGCTTAGCCACGTTTTAACTTTGAACTACAGGTTTTTTCGACTGAACCGAATATGAAATAATGTAATACATGCGTTGAAATATCGGTTAGTTCGAGTTAAGCGAGTTAGAGATATCGAATTTCGACTGTATTGTAATTTTGCATATTCCTGTGATGTGTGTAACTTAGACTACCGGTACATGAATATCTTTCAAAAGTTCTTTTCTGTTTCACCCTATCAATTTTATTAAAAAGTTGTATACTTAACTTATTAAGTAAAACAGTTTGTTTGTAGTTTTGTTGTCAACATATGAACAAAAGTTTACAAATGAAACTTTTTTTAATGATCAAATTTATAGAATTACTAAGTGTATTATTGTAAATAGTAGATTTTGTAAACTAGTATTGTTTGATTTTTGTGTTTCTTTGATTTTTGTGTTTCTTTGATTTTTCTGTTTCTATCTGTAAATGAGGCCTTATTAATTTTGCACAAGTCCCTAAATTATAGTTTAGAAAGAACTGTTGGATTTGTTCACCCCTGAAACTTAATGGACAATTACACTTTCCAATAAGGTATATAGTTTGTTTATAACTATTTACGGTTGACAATCAGGGCACACTCTGCTCAGCCCTCTAATCTTGGTCTACACTGTTTCTGATCTGGGGCTTCACTGTTTGTATAGAAACAATGTACTCTAAAAAAGCACACTGTTTGTAAATCACTAGTGTACTTGTTGCTAGGGTTGAATTTGTTAATTTTGTACATACATGCTCTATAAATGTTTTATACTTTGAAACTATTGTGCTAATATGTATTAATTGTGTGTATTTTCATGAACAATTACAATGTTGGACTTTTAAATGGACTCTTCCATTTACTGATAAATGACTAGTTTATAAGGATACTCAAATTTTAAGTAATAGAGGATAATTGTTTTTTTCAGTATAAGATAGAAATTTAATCCATTGAGTGAACATCAGACGTTATATTTTCACGAGTGGCAAAGCCACGAGTGAAAATATAACAGTCTGATGTTCACGAAATGGATTAAATTCGATCTTATACTGAAAAAATACAATTATTCTATTCATTTATGCTTTTAAGCCACTTTTTAAACGAAATTGTTCGACAATTGTGAAAGCGAAAGTACATGAATTACCCCGTGTTGAGCCCCAAGTTTACATCGAACACATTAACGAAACAGTTTCCCGTACGATGACGTCACTTATTTATTGATTTGACGTCATCCGAATTACGTCGTTGCTCCCGATTTTGGATTCGTGTTCTTCCGTTGAGTGGTTCGGGACAAATCGGACTGCCGGAATTTAACGATAAGACACGATTGACTACGATTTTTGGGGAGCCCTACGGGGAAAACGGCAATTGGTGATAATCCACTGCAGTGGATTACCAAGTGATAATCCACTGCTATTTTCCGGTAATCCACCGAAAAGCATAAATAAAGATGGATATACAGTAAAACCCCTCTATTATGACCACGAAAACGAAGGCTGATTGATTGTATAAAATACAGGTGACAGCTTAAAGCAAGGTGACAGTAAAACACAAAGTGCCTGATGGAGCTTTCTGTTTGACTGTCACCTTGCTTTAAGCAGTCACCTGTCGTAAACATGTAATAATTAAGACAATTAAGTGGCCGTAATAGAGAGGTTTTACTATATCCAGTTACAAATTTATAAGGGTTAAACATGTCTGATTGTGTAAATAATAACTTCATACCGTACTTTAAATAGTTTGCACCTGTTTATAACAGGTGTTTCTGTTTTGACTAATCCATAATCATTTTTATTGTCTTTTAGATTGTAAAACATTGCACAAGGTTTACCCTTGGATCCTTATGACTGTTCCAACCTATGTAGGCGGCTACTCACAGAGATGATTCTAATGATTACAGTAAAACCTCTCAGACACTGTTGAGAAAAGATGGTAGATCACAAAAGACAGGGCAGACTGCTTAACCCATTACCTCATAGCCTTTTTCTAGTTTTGAAATCAGGTGACCATTTAAAACAGGTTGAAAGTAAAGCAGAATGTGCCTTGAGGCACATTCTGCTTTACTTTCAGCCTGGTTTAAGCTGCCATCTGCTAGAATATAGATAATATTTCTTATGATACCTATTCATGATTGTATAAATTTGAACTATTTTCTTCAGTTGAGAAATAAATTCAAGGCATTTAAAGGCGTATTTATGGGGTAATGAGTTAATGTGCAATAAAAGTAGATCTTACACAATGAAATTACTGCTCATATCCTGCATTAAGCTGTCACCAGTAAAGAACTGGTTAAGGGACTGAAAATATCATTTTATATGTGTCCCGTTTAGTAAGGTTTTGCTGTAGTCACAACATAGGGTATATAATATACAAGAGAAAATGCACATATTACAGGTTATATTTTTTCCCTCACGGATATCATAAAAATACTATATTTTGTCAAACTTTTTTATATTTCTGAAAATGACTTGTATCATGGTCATTCTGTGTACATGTAATTTGTATTGTAGTTTGAATTGTTTTAATGTATAACATGTTTAGTTTTTGTCTAGCCAAACCATGTTGAGCATTTACCATCATGTTGACGTTTATTCACTTCCTGTATAATTTGCTAGTTCATCAAGAGTATCTGGTGTGATACCGAAACATTCCTAAAAATTGGGACACCCTGTGTTACTGTTGTAATTATCCTAAAAAAATTGAACAAATTGCTTATACCACACAGTAATTTGTCCAAAAGCGCAAACTAAATGACAAACAGTGTAGACCCTGATCGAGCTGCTCCCTAAGGAGCAGTCTGATCAGGCTCTACACTGTTTGCTCAGGTCAACTTTAGGGTTGTTACTGTAAGAACTGAAGTTTTCTGTTTTCTGATATAATGTAAATACATGTAGTTATATTTTTATAGATTTCTTAAATGACTTATTTCATTATCATTCTGCGTGTGTATATGTTTTGACATATAAATATTTTTGTTCATCTGGCTTACCAATGTTTACAGCATTTACCATCACTTTGATGTCAAGTCACTTCCTGTTTAATTGGCCATTAAATTTTGATCAAGAGTGTAACAGGCTCCGACTCCTGGTTATAAACTTTTTACTTGAGTCTAAACTCGTTCCCAAGAATTTGATTGGTCAGATTTGAGCCTCTAGGCTCAAATCTGACCAATCAAATGCTTGGGAGCACAATCAGACTCAGCTAAAACGCTTTATAACCTCGGAGCCTGGTGTGATACCTACTAAAGTTTTCCTTGTAATTCTCTGAAAGTAAATTTAAGACGAAAGTACTGTAAACCCCCTCTATATGTCCCCACTGAAAAAAAAAGCTAATTGATTTTATGAAAGACAGGTGGCAGATAATAAAACAAGATGAAAGTGATTTCAATAAGCTCCTCAATAGTTAACATTATGTAGTGTTTAATTTAAGAGGGATTTTACTGTCAAACAAATGTTTCATTTCAGAGATAATTTAAACTCTGTGCACAGCATAAGTGTTAATTTTCTTCTGTTGCACATAGATTTATTTTCATTTTTGGCTTCTTTAAGAAAATTCCATTTAATTTGTTTTGCTTGTTAAGCATACCTTAAAGTATGCATTTGTTTAAGAATTGTTTATGTTCAGTAAAGTTGTATTATTAAGCATATTGTTTTGAAATCATTTTTTAATGATCATGTAACTTTTTTGCTATAGATGTTTATGAGTCATGTCACATAATGATAAAGAATCTTCAGAAATTGCAATCGGTGTAGATTCTAATCATCTGCCATATTGGAAATGTTGCGTCTCGCTGAACTGTATGTGTATTGACACATTTAACCCTTTACCTGATAGCCAGAGTATTTCTAGTATTGAAGATATGTGACTACTTAAAGCAGGTTGAAAGTAAAACAGAATGCGCCTAAAGGCGCATTCTGGTTTACTTTCAGCCTGCTTGAAGCTACCGGTATTATGTGCTAGAACAAAGAAAATATTCCCTATAATATATATTCATGACTGAATGAATTTGAACTATTTTCTTCAGCGGAGGAGTAAATTATATTCGCTAAAAGGCGCTTACATGAGGGAAAGGGTTAAATGTTGATAACCTAAGTCCCATTACCCCATAACCTGTTTCTAGTATATGTTTCTTTACAAGATGACCACTTAAAGCAGAATGTGCCTTCAGGTGCATTATGCTTTACTTTCAGCCTGCTTTAAGCTACAGCCTGCTAGGATTTAAAACAATTTCTTATAGTACATCTTCATTATTAAACTGTATGAATTGGAACTATTTTCTTCTTTGGAGGAATAAATTAACCCATTACCCCATAAATATGCCTTTTTACGCCTTTGATTTATTAATTCAATCACTGTAGAAAATAGTTCAAGTTTATTTACATTCATGAATATATTTCATAAGAAATATTTGCTTTATCCTAGAAGATGATAGCTTAAAGCAGGCTGAAAGTAAAGCAGAATGTGCCTTAAGGCACATTCTGCTTTACTTTCAACCTGCTTTAAGTGGTCACCTTTATTCATAATTAGAAACAGGCTATGGGGTAATGGGTTAAAAGCTTATTCATGGGGTATTGGGATAATTTAGACCCAGACAGATGTTAACATTGGGTCATTACTGATTGCTATGGAGGAAGGGATGACGATAATCATGTGGATGAATAGCTGTACATTGTATATTAGGTTTAAATATGGCTGCCATTTCTCCGGATTTTTCCTAAATCTTCGGATTTTTTTCTAGTACATGGTAGCTTAAGGCATTTTGCTTTACTTTTAGCCTGCTTTAAACAGCCCGTGTCAACAAAACTAGAAACAGGCGCTGCCGAAAGGTAAGATTAGTAAAATCACACTTGAAAAATGCAAATTTGGAAATCTAAGGATTTTTTGTGTCAATTAACTTATGGCAGCCCTGTTTAAAGTTTAAACCATACATCTTGTTTCATTTTATTTTTTGTTAATGGACACAAGCCTTAATAAGTGTCAAGTTTCAGGACTGTATAAACAATAGCGGATACTTGTTCCAATTTAAAATAAATGATTTATGGAAATGTGTTTCTTATATTATAACTTCGGAGTTTATTCCATATTATCTGCAACAGCAGTCCTGTCTAATTGTTAAACCATTATGTTTAATGACTTGGTTAATGGACTCCACATTAACCATGCATGATTAACAAACAGATGCCCTTTGAGTATTTAATTTATTAATTGACTGAAGAAAATAGTTCCCCTTTATATATAGTCATGATACTCATGAATATGCACCATGAGAAGTATCTTCTATATCCTAGCAGATGATAGCTTAAATCAGGCTGGAAGTAAAGCATAATGTGCCTTACTTTCAGCCTGCTTTAATCAATTGTCTGCCTTCAATACTGCAAATAAGCTATGGGGCAACATTTAAATGAGAGTCTATATCTTGGTCTTAACTTAACCAGCTTGCCAGAAAAGGAGATCTCTGACATTGTAAAGAGAGAAGCTAAATAAAACATTCAACCTTATAGTGATGAGTATATTGTTTTTTTATCATGATTCTAACACTTCCATTTAACTACAATTTGAACTTTCGCAAGAGGGCTAAATTTCTAGCTGCACCAATTATCGAAGCCTTATTTTGTCTACTTTAGCTGTTACAGCATATGCAGTGTTTTATAGTGAATTTAAACATGGATACGTTCCTTCACTGTTTATTTAGGGGTGTGCATGAGGTGTGTTTGAAATGTCAATTTTAAAAACTATTATACATATAAAGAGAACATTTGTCATTTGCCAACATTGTAGACCCAGATCAGAGAGCCCTATTTTGTCATTAGCTTGTCTGTTTCGAAGAAACTACAAGCTATTGTCATCACTCCAGCATCTGCGTTGTCATCGGCCGAAATCTTAATGTTGGCCATAACTTTAGAACTACATGTGCTACAATACATGTACTTAATATTTGGTATGTGTACTCACCTCAAACAGATCTTGACCTCAGTAAAATTTGGGTAATGTCCAAGAAGGTCAAAGTCATTTAATGTCATTCTCGGTACTATAGGGTGGGTTAAATATTGGCCATAACATTAGAACTGCATGTGATAGACTGACTGTTTATGAGGCATGTGTATTCAACTCCAAAAACTATTCAGCTCAATTCAATTTGGGTCATGTCAGACAAAGGTCAAGATCATTTAGAGGTCAAATAGGATACATTTAACACTTCCCATAACTCTGAAAACAACATGTCATAACTTTGGAACTGCATGTGATAGAGACTTTATATTTGGCATGTGTATTCAAATCAAGAAGCTCTTTTACAAGCTCAATTTAACTTTGGTCATGTCAGACAAAGGTCAAGGTCATTTAGAGGTCAAATAGGATTAATTTAACATTTCCTGTAGCTTTGAAACAACATGTGACACAGACTTCATATTTGGCAATTATGCTCAACACAAGAATCTCTTGATCTCAAAATAATTTTGGCCGTGACATACAATGGTGAATGTCATTTAGAGGTCAAATTGGGGGAATGTAACATTGGCCATAACTTTGGAACTGCATGTGATAGAGACTTTACATTTGACATGTGAACTCAACGCAAGAAGCTTTTGAGCTCAGTTCAACTTGGGTCATGTCAGACAAAGGTGACATTATATCATTTAGAGCCCCAAAATAGACAGAAGGCCAAATAGTCGGCAATAAGAATATCTGATTATCCTACTTAATCTATTAGGATAACAAAACAGACGCGCGTTGGCACCTGCATGCCGTACTCTCGTTTTGATATACATCTATACAAAACAATCTTAAATTATAAACAAGAGCCGCATGCGGCCCTAAATCGCTCACCTGGTATCCATGATTACGGTCATGTAAATGGACCAGTAATGATTAAGTTTTCACTTATTCATCTCCACCCACTGGTAGCCATGTTGTTTGAGCTAGGAAGATTATTTGAAGAAAACTGGCAAAGGGTCACCCATGAATCATTAATTGTGTAAAATCATTCTTAAATCAGCTAGACCAATAGTTTCAGAAATTTTTTTGAAAGTTTTTATATGTAACAGAAATATAAGGAAAACTTGCCCCACCCACTGGCGGCCATTTTTAAGATAACAAAATGATTTTAAGAAATCTGGTAGAGGGTCATCAATTGACCATTTGTGTAAAATTATTTTGAATTTGAACCAGTGCTTTCAGAGAAGAAGATTTTTAAAAGTTTTTACTATACAGAAACATCCCCCACCCACTGACTGGTGGCCATGTTTTTTAAGATAACAAAATGATTTTAAGAAATCTGGTAGAAGATCATCAATTGACCATTTGTGTAAAATTATTTGTAATTTGGACCAGTAGTTTCAGAGAAGAAGATTTTTAAAGTTTTTACTATACAGTAACATAAGGAAAACTTGCCCCACCCACTGGCGGCCATGTTTTTTAAGATAACAAAATGATTTTTAGAAATCTGGTAGAAGATCATCAATTGACCATTTGTGTAAAATTATTTGTAATTTGGACCAGTAGTTTCAGAGAAGAAGATTTTTAAAGTTTTTACTATACAGTAACATAAGGAAAACTTGCCCCACCCACTGGCGGCCATGTTTTTTAAGATAACAAAATGATTTTAAGAAATCTGGTAGAAGATCATCAATTGACTATTTGCGTAAAATTATTTGTAATTTGGACCAGTAGTCTCAGAGAAGAAGATTTTTAAAGTTTTTACTATACAGTAACATAATGAAAACTTGCCCCACCCACTGGCGGCCATGTTTTTTAAGATAACAAAATGATTTTTAGAAATCTGGTAGAAGATCATCAATTGACCATTTGTGTAAAATTATTTGTAATTTGGACCAGTAGTTTCAGAGAAGATTTTTAAAGTTTTTACTATACAGTAACATAAGGAAAACTTGCCCCACCCACTGGCGGCCATGTTTTTTAAGATAACAAAATGATTTTTAGAAATCTGGTAGAAGATCATCAATTGACCATTTGTGTAAAATTATTTGTAATTTGGACCAGTAGTTTCAGAGAAGAAGATTTTTAAAGTTTTTACTATACAGTAACATAAGGAAAACTTGCCCCACCCACTGGCGGCCATGTTTTTTAAGATAACAAAATGATTTTAAGAAATCTGGTAGAAGATCATCAATTGACTTTTGCGTAAAATTATTTGTAATTTGGACCAGTAGTCTCAGAGAAGAAGATTTTTAAAGTTTTTACTATACAGTAACATAATGAAAACTTGCCCCACCCACTGGCGGCCATGTTTTTTTAGATATCAAATTAATTTTAAGAAATCTGGTAGAGGGTTACCCATGGATCATTTGCATAAAATTACTTTCAAATCGGACCAGTAGTTTTTGACAAGAAGATTTTTTAAGTTTTCACTCTATAGCCATACATGGAGGAAGTATACCCGGTATACTTCCTCCATGAGCCATATAAGGAAAATCTGCCCCACTCACTAGCGGCCATGTTTTTTAAGATAGGATTTTTTCTAAGAAATCTGATAGAGGGTCACCAATGGCACATTTGGGTAAAATTATTTTCATTTCGGACCAGTAGTTTTTGACAAGAAGATTTTTAAAGTTTTTTCAATTGGTTGCCATGGCAACCACAATTTCAATTGGATGACCTATATTTGAAGAAATCTGAGAGAGTACCCTACAAGGAACAATCCTATGAAGTTTTGATGAAATTGACCCAGTGGTTTCGAAGAAGAAGATCTTTGAACAAAAAGTTTGACGACGGACGACGGACGGACGGACGGACGACGACGGACACAGGGCGATCACAATAGCTCACCTTGGCACTTCTTGCCAGGTGAGCTAAAATGGGAGACATATTGTTATTTTTTGCTATCCGTCTGTCCGTTTGTCCATCTGTCCGTCTGTGTCAAAAACCTTAACCTTTGCTATAACTCTTGCATTATTGCACATTGGCCTTTTATACTTTGCAAAAGTCTTCCCTGTGCCAAGACCTTTTCAACCATCTAAACCTTTTTGACCTTGATTTTGGCCTACTTTGTAAAAATCTTTAAATGTCTTATATAATTTAACCCTTTCCCCCATAGAAGCCCCTTTTAGCGAATATAATTTTTTCCTCCGCTGAAGAAAATAGTTCCAGTTTAATCAGTCATGAATATATATGAAAGGGAATATTTTCTACATTCTTGCACATCATGTGCCCTTGACCGTTGACACATTTAATTAAACATTAACCAAAAACCTTTAACATGGGCTACAACTCTTTCATTATTGCACATGGGCTTTTGATATTTGGCATGTGTTTTCCCTGTGTCAAGTCCTTTCCAACCATACCAACCTTTTTTATCTTGTGACCTTGACCTTGATATTGAAGCTTCTTTTGTAGTTTATTTAAATGTCTGTAACATTTCAACCAGTAGGCCTGGTCTTTCATATTTGGTATGTTTATTTCTTGCATCTAAACCTTTCCAGCTATAGTAACCAATCAATGTGTTTGACTATATATATAACCGTGACCTTAACTTTTGACCTATTTAATCTAACTTTAACCAACAACATTAACCTTGGCTATAACTCTTGCATTATTGCACATGAGCCTTTTATACTTGACATGTGTCTTCCCTGTGTCAAGACCCCTGTTTGACCATGACCTTGATCTTTGACCTACTTTTGTAAAAAATATTTAAATGTCTATTACATTTGAAGCAGTAGGCCTAGGGCTTTCATATTTGATACATATATTTCATGTGTCAAGACCTTTCCAACTATACCAATGTTTGGTACCATGTGACCTTTGACCTATTTAATCAAACTTTAACCAAAAACCTTAACCATGGCTATAACTCTTGCATTATTGTATTTGGACCTTTTATACTTGGCATTTGTCTTGTCTGTGTCTAGACCTTTCCAACCATGCTAACATTTTTTAACTTGTGACCTTCGCCTTTAACCTGCTTTTGTAAAAATATTTAGGTGTCTATTACATTTGAACCAGTAGGCCTAGGGCTTTCATATTTTGTATGTATATTATTTGTGTCATGATCTTTCCAGCCAAACCAATGTTTTAACAATGTCACCTTGACCATGACCTTTGACCTACTTAATAAAACTTTAACTTAAAACCTTAACCTTGGCTATAACTTTTGCATTATTGCACATGGGCCTTTTATACTTGGCATATGTATTCCCTGTGTCAAGACTGTTCCAACCATGCAAACCTTTTTGCCCTAATGTGACCATGATCTTGATCGATGTTTGACTTACTTTTGTAAAAATTTAAATGTCTATAACATCTTAACCAGTAGGCCTAGGGCTTTCATATTTAGTATGTTTATCGGGGTTCCAAGGGATCAGGAAAAGGTGGATTTTTTTCAAGGTCACGGAATTTTGAAATTGGTCAGGGTAAATTGATAAGTCAGGGAATAATTAAAAAATTTATTATTGGAGGCCTCAAATTCACTATTTTCAACCCTGATGTTCAAAATTTTCTTGGGGAGGACCCCCATTAAACCCCTACTCTCCTGGAAGGTGTGTTTGAAGAGTGACACGGTTCAACCGTGTGAGTGCCAACGTTTGCTACTTAATTCACTCACCCTTTGAAAAAACATTAAAAGGTAACTTCCTATTGCAAATCAATTCTTGCCCCAATTTTTTACTATTTAGGGTTGAATTTAACAATACATTGCAAAGATGACAAACAGTGCAAACACCCCTTTAGGTGCCCTCTGATCAGGATCAGTATTTTGCATAGGACTAGCACACTAAGCACAGTGTGCTCTTCACATGTACATTATATGTTTGTTAATGACAAGTATTCTCGATTCATGTTGCTAGGGTTGAATGTATTAAAATAATGATTGTTACAAGACTGACTAATATTTGCTATTAGTTGAGAAAATTTGAGCCTCAAAAGTATATTTAATAATATAATGATGTCCTGAACGAATTTGCGTGCTGTCTAGTTGAAAACATAACTTATATATTCACATTTGTTTGGTCGGGGAAAAGTCAGTTAATTTTGGTTTGCAATATTTGTGGGACTCCCTGGTATATTTTGCATGTTAAGACCTTTCAAACCATACCAATGTTTTTGACCATGTGACCTTGACCTTTGACTTATTAAATCAAACCTTAACCAAAACCTTGGCTATAACTTTAATTTGCATATATAGCATGATCCTGGCTTGGGGCAATTTTGTGTTTCACAAACACATGCATTGCTTTGCTTCTGATCATCAACAAACTTTCGGAAAATGTTTGTTGACATACAATGGAGACCAAGTTTGATAACCAGTGGTGCCAATTCACACTAGGCTTGGACTTATGGCCCTAGAATTCCTCAAAATGGCACTTTTTGTGCTCTCCACAGCAGTTTCCGAACTCCAACTCGAACAGTTTTCATAGGATAGTCTGGATTCCCCTTCCAGTATCATTGGGAGCATACGTATCTAGGGCTATAGCTCTTGTTTGTAATGTGCAATTAAGTGACTTTTTCACATTTTGACTTTTTCAAACATTATTTATATTTCCAGTAGATTATTTCATGACATTTTTTATTTGGACAATATCTTATATTGTCTGTATATAGTCGATGATTTATATTAGCTATGGTAAACATGGGTCTCTGGTATAGTTTATCTGAATGTATAGAAAATTCAAATGAATGAGTTGCATTATTGTATAAAAAATATTCCTGTTTATTATAAAAAGGGGACTAATTCAAAAAAATCTCTTAATTAATTGTCAGAAAAAAAACGGAGCTGTATTTTTATGCCCCCAGAATCTACGATTCGGGGGCATATAGTTTTTGTCATGTCTGTTGGTTTGTCCGTCTGTCCGTCCGTCTGTCCGAGCGCACGAAAGGTCCTTTGTTGGGTAGGGAGAACAATAGATTCCATTCATTCCGTTATTGCCCTATTGTTATTGTTGGGTATTTTTGTGTACTGTTGGGTATTTTTAAACAAAAAAAATACCCAACAAATGTCCAACTGTGAGAACGTCCGTCCGTCCTGTCCGTCTGTCTGTGCCAAAAACCTAAACCTTGGCTATAACTCTTGCATTTTTGTACCTGGACCTTTTATACTTGGCATGTGCCTTCCCTGTATCAAGACCTTTCCAACCATACAAACCTTTTTGACCTTGTGACCTTGACCTTGACATTTGACCTACTTTTGTAAAAATCTTTAAATGGCTATAACATTTGCACCAGTAGGCCCAGGGCTTTCATATTGTGTATGTATATTTCTTGTGTCAAGACCTTTCCAACCATACCAACATATTTGACCATGTGACCTTGACCTTGACCTTTGACCTATTTAATCAAACTTTAACCAATAACCTTAACCTTGGCTATAACTTTTGCATTTTTAAACCTGGGCCTTTTATACTTGGCATGTGTATTCCTCATGGCAAGACCTTTCCAACCATATAAAACTTTTTGACCCTATGACCCTGACCTTGAAATTTGACCTACTTTTGTAAAAATCTTTAAATGGCTATAACATTTGCACCAGTAGGCCCAGGGCTTTCATATTTTGTATATATATTTCTTGTGTCAAGACCTTTCCAACCATACCAACATCTTTGACCATGCGACCTTGACCTTGACCTTTGACCTATTTAATCAAACTTTAGCCAAAAACCTTAACCTTGGCTATAACTTTTGCATTTTTGCACCTGGGCATTTTATACTTGGCATGTGTATTCCTCATGGCAAGACCTTTCCAACCATACAAAACTTTTTGACCTTGACCTTGACATTTGACGTTCTTTTGTAAAAATCTTTAAATTGCTATAACATTTGCACCAGTTAGCATAGGTCTTTAATATTTTGTATGTATATGTTTTGTGTCAAGACCTTTCCTACCATACCAATATATTTGACCATGTGACCTTGACCTTCACCTTTGACCTATTTAATCAAACTTTAACCAAAAACCTTAACCTTGGCTATAACTTTTGCATTTTTGCACCTGGGCCTTTTATACTTGGCATGTGTATTCTTCATGGCAAGACCTTTCCAACCATACAAAACTTTTTGACCTTGTGACCTTGACATTTGACCTACTTTTGTAAAAATCTTTAAATGGCTATAACATTTGCACCAGTTGGCCCAGGGCTTTAATATTTTGTATGTATATTTCTTGTGTCAAGACCTTTCCAACCATACCAACATCTTTCACCATGTGACCTTGACCTCGATCTTTGACTTATTTAATCAAACTTTAACCGAAAACCTTAACCTTGGATATAACTTTTGCATTTTTAAACCTGGGCCTTTTATACTTGGCATGTGTATTCCTCATGGCAAGACCTTTCCAACCATATAAAACTTTTTGACCCTATGACCCTGACCTTGAAATTTGACCTACTTTTGTAAAAATCTTTAAATGGCTATAACATTTGCACCAGTAGGCCCAGGGCTTTCATATTTTGTATATATATTTCTTGTGTCAAGACCTTTCCAACCATACCAACATCTTTGACCATGCGACCTTGACCTTGACCTTTGACCTATTTAATCAAACTTTAGCCAAAAACCTTAACCTTGGCTATAACTTTTGCATTTTTGCACCTGGGCATTTTATACTTGGCATGTGTATTCCTCATGGCAAGACCTTTCCAACCATACAAAACTTTTTGACCTTGACCTTGACATTTGACGTTCTTTTGTAAAAATCTTTAAATTGCTATAACATTTGCACCAGTTAGCACCAGGGCTTTCATATTTTGTATATATATTTCTTGTGTCAAGACCTTTCCAACCATACCAACATCTTTGACCATGCGACCTTGACCTTGACCTTTGACCTATTTAATCAAACTTTAGCCAAAAACCTTAACCTTGGCTATAACTTTTGCATTTTTGCACCTGGGCATTTTATACTTGGCATGTGTATTCCTCATGGCAAGACCTTTCCAACCATACAAAACTTTTTGACCTTGACCTTGACATTTGACGTTCTTTTGTAAAAATCTTTAAATTGCTATAACATTTGCACCAGTTAGCATAGGTCTTTAATATTTTGTATGTATATGTTTTGTGTCAAGACCTTTCCTACCATACCAATATATTTGACCATGTGACCTTGACCTTCACCTTTGACCTATTTAATCAAACTTTAACCAAAAACCTTAACCTTGGCTATAACTTTTGCATTTTTGCACCTGGGCCTTTTATACTTGGCATGTGTATTCTTCATGGCAAGACCTTTCCAACCATACAAAACTTTTTGACCTTGTGACCTTGACATTTGACCTACTTTTGTAAAAATCTTTAAATGGCTATAACATTTGCACCAGTTGGCCCAGGGCTTTAATATTTTGTATGTATATTTCTTGTGTCAAGACCTTTCCAACCATACCAACATCTTTCACCATGTGACCTTGACCTCGATCTTTGACTTATTTAATCAAACTTTAACCGAAAACCTTAACCTTGGATATAACTTTTGCATTTTTAAACCTGGGCCTTTTATACTTGGCATGTGTATTCCTCATGGCAAGACCTTTCCAACCATATAAAACTTTTTGACCCTATGACCCTGACCTTGAAATTTGACCTACTTTTGTAAAAATCTTTAAATGGCTATAACATTTGCACCAGTAGGCCCAGGGCTTTCATATTTTGTATATATTTTTCTTGTGTCAAGACCTTTCACCTTGGCCTTTTATACTTGACATGTGTTTTCCCTTTCTAACCATACAAAACTTTTTGACCTTGTGACCTTGACATTTGACCTACTTTTGTTGAAATTTTTAAATGGCTATAACATTTGCACCAGTAGGCCTACGGCTTTCATATTTTGTTTATATATTTCTTGTGTCAAGACCTTTCCAACCATACCTACGTTTTTGCCCTTGTGACCTTGACCTTTGACCTTTATTTGTATAAATCTTTATACGCCTATAACATTTGAACCAGTAGGCCTAGAGCTTCCATACTTTATAGGTTTCTTGTGTTAAGACTTCTCCAACCATGCCAATGTTTCATTTACCCTACGACCATGACTTTTGACCTACTTTTGCAAATAAGCATTACATTACAGAACATGATGCTGGCTGGGGGCATTTGTGTTTCACAAACACATTGCTTTTCATCTGATCATCACCAAACTTTCTGAAAATGTTTGTTGACATAAAATGGAGACCAATTTGGATAACCAGCGGCACCAATTTATGCTAGGCCCTTTGGAGTAATGGCCCTTGAAGTCCTCAAAATGGCGCTCCACTACAGTTTCAGCTCTCTAACTTTTACGTTTGATAGTCTGGATTCCCCTCCCTGTATCATCGGGGGCATTCGTGTAACTGGGACACGCTCTTGTTTTTTATATTTTAATAATGTTTCACTCTCCATGGTAACTTTCAATTTAATCAACGTTTCAATAAGGTTTGACAGGGATAACCATAGCTTGCTCTAGTTTTAAAGAAATAATAAATAAAAAATAGATCACTTATAAAGAAAGTAAAGCAGAAATTGCGCCTTAAGGTGCATTCTGCTTTACTTTCAGCCTGCTTGAAGCACAGGTACTTGACACATACTTTATTATCTATTAACACCCCCCCCCCCCCCTTTTTAAAAAAAAATTAAAAAAATTGTACTATACTTCTATTATAGATACAAGGTAGTATCTATAATAGAAGTATAGTAAAAAAAAATTCTTATCATACAAATCCATGTCATGACTGTATAGAAGGAAACTATTCTCTTCAGTGGAGGAATAAGTTATAGGGGACTGGGTGAAATAATCCGTTAAGTCGTCCGTGTTTTACCCCGACCTTTTCTAGAGTTGCGTCCCCTCTTAATGCCCTTCGTTAGTTTCTCGAGATAGCAAGAATGGCACTGTTTCGGCAAGCTCTCAAAGCTCCAAAAATACTTTCTCAGTGTCAAAGATTGGCAACAGCACATCAGCAAACATGCAGAACATACGCTGAAATGTCTTTTACATTCGCATCCCCGTCAAATGTAAGTGTGTTTGTTCGTCCACCCGGCACATTCTGGTGTGGGTGGGGTAACCAATTTAACTCATAGAAACATGTTTTGGCAATATCCCGGCAAATGCCCCGAGGGACTCTTCCGATTTGACTAAAATTACAGAATGGCAGCATCTATGGTTTCATTAATAACGTCTGATCATGATCATTGAGGCGCTTTATTTTTCCGAAATTTGTCGGATATTCACGAATCATTATTACGGAAAATCCCAAAAATAAGCAAAACTTAAACTAACCTGTCAATTCCCAACATGTCATGCTTATTCCGTTATAATTACTTACCTGAATTGAATGGAAAGGTGATACCGTAACTAAATTATTTGTACGTGAAGTGTGATCGTGCAGCTTTGCAATTTCAACAGTTCAAACTATACGTCTTCAATCTTCAATCCACGGACTCTTCGTCACTAATGACTCAATGGTGAGTAATGGTCTCTGGTGTGTAAGTTCCTCTTCGGTAAATTTCTCTCATGTAAGATTATGTGTATCTTAGTTGTGGATTTTGGATTGAGATTGGTCGCAGTCTGTTGGTATCGCCGCGAACCTGTCTGTTGCGTGTATATAGTGCGCTACTTCTTTCTTAATAGTTTCCCTCCAGCCTTGTAAATGTGTGTGATCTTCTGTGCCGAGCAGTGTTTGTGCATCTAGGGATGAAATGCCACACTGCCTATTCAGGGATGACAGCAGGGCTTCTCTGTGTGTTTCATGCATGTCACAGTCGAGAAGGAAGTGTATTGTTGTCTCGAGGACTCCACATGTGCAAAGCGGTGAGACATTGATGCCGACTTTATGGCGGTGTGCGTTAAGGATCGAATATCCCGTTTGTAACTGCAACATTGCGTTGTATGCCATCTTGTCTGGGAAGTCCAGTTGTCTTTTGGCGTCAACAGATGGGAAAAACTCATAGAAAGTTCTACCTGTGGATGAGTGATTCCATCTGTTTTGCCATTTTACATTACATGCCTTGCGACTTGCCTCCTTTACTTCCTGCATAGTCGAAATCCTGGAGTCCTCTGGCATTGCTGCAGCTTCTTCAGCTCCCTCCTTTGCTAGGCTGTCTGCCATTTCGTTCCCTTGTAAGCCTGCATGACCTGGTGTCCAGAGAATCTTTACGTCGGTAGTTTTTGAAAGGGTCTTCAGTGCCTTTTTTATCTCTGAAATAACGCCTCTGTGACTGTTGTACTTCCAGCCCATGTTAAGAATTCCTACAACAGTCTGGCTGTCGCTGAAGATCTGAATGACTTTTCCTGGAGTAAGCTGTGGGTCTTGTATAATCTGCTCCAGTACCATCAGCAACGCCACCAGTTCTGTTAGGAGTATTGTACCATGTCTTGTCACTGGACGTTTCAATAGAACAGCTTCCCCTTCTGGTGGATAGATAATGGCTCCTGCTCCTGAAGGACCTGGGTTGGAGAGGCAGGACCCATCTGTAAATGCAAAGGCACAGTCCTGGGGCGCCTCCATCATGATGTCCATGATTGTGTCTCTTCCGAGGTTTTCTTGATCCTTTGTCCTGTTCTTGGAGGATCCAATGCGGCTCCAATAATCCGGTCTAGTCCTTGACATATATGAATTGTCTTCATCATAGTCCATTTCTGGTTCGATGAGTTTGATCGAGACTCTTGTGTTTTTTTCCATGTCAGTGGCTTGACTGAGCGCTAGGGCTATGGGACTAACGTAAGCTGGTGCTGAGTCATCAAGCAAGATTTCGTTGAGCTTCTGTCTCATTGGATGTGTGACCCTTTTGGCCTGTATTTTGGCTATTTCTCTTATAGCTATCTCTTCCATGCGTAGGTCCAATGGTAAGACTCCTGTGGCCACTTCCATTGTTTCTCTGCCTGCGTTAGGTGGAAGATTGAGACATAATGCCAATCCTTTCCGTTGAACTGCTTCCAATGGTGCTTTGTTTTTGGCTCCTTGCCAGATGAATGCTCCATATTCTATAATGGATCTAATCATGCATTTGTATAGACTGATCAGCTTCTTTGTTGATACCATTGCTGCTATGCCTTTGACTTCCCTAATAACTGCAAGAGCCCTGTTGGTTTTTCTTTCAACTTGTTGTATATGTGCGTCAAATGTCATATGTTCATCCAGTGTGATGCCAAGTATCTTTGGGTTGTCTTTGTAGGGGAGGACTGTGCTATTGACCCGGAAGGACCCTTTATCAAAATTTGTTGTCTTTGCTGTGAAAATGGTTGCTTCTGTCTTCTGCAGATTTACTGACATCCGCCAGGTATGGCACCACTGTTGGACTTTCTGAAAGTTCTGACAGACTGTAGTTACTGCATCCTCTTCCTTTTGTGAGGTTGCCCATGTCGTACCATCATCAGCAAACTTGCAGTGTTTCGGTCCTGTGTCAGCAAACATGTCAACAATGTAAATGTTGAAGAGTGTTGGAGCTAAGACGCTTCCTTGTGGCAAGCCAAGCTTTGTCTGGAAAGTGGGTCCTTTGTAGTCCTCTAACATGCATCTTGCAGTTCTGTCTGTTAGAAAGTCTGTGATCCAGCTCCACATTCTGCCCGTGATCTTGAGCTTCGCAAGTTTATAAAAAAGTCCCTCTCTCCAGACTGAGTCGTATGCACTAGCAAGGTCTACAAATATCGCTGCGGTGTGTTGCCCTTTGTTATATCCTTCAACCACTTCCTGCAATAGTCTTCCAACTGCATTTACTGCTGATCTTTGCTTTCTAAAGCCTTCCTGCTCCTGGTCCAGTAACTCATTTCTCTCTACATACCCATTTAATCTTGCTGAAATAACAGTCTCAAAAAGTTTGCACACTGTCTGTGTAAGACTTATCGGTCTATATGCAGATGATGTATAATAGTCTTCCTTCCCTGGTTTCCTCAGGAACTTGACAAGTGCTTCTTTCCATACTTTAGGGCATTTTCCATGTTTCCAATACGAGATTTTGCCGATGAATGTATGCTCACCGGATAAAAAATCCAACCATTTCATGTACATTTGGGATAAAGTTAACTGTTCACGCACACCACACCAACTTGGTGTAAATCGATAGGAAAGTAATTGAGATATACCTGTATTGAACACGATCTAGTCCTTATTATTCATGTATTGTGATTTTGATTGATTTCATACTGAGTAAGCTGAACTGCAGATTCGTTGACTCCCCGGGGCATCTCCGTTTTTTCTGGTTTATTTTCATTATACCAAAGTATTTAAACTTTAAATATCCTTATAATCCCCAAAATATTTGCTAAGCCCCATTTTTATATATATCTGTCCCCCAAAGAAAACCCTTTTCCCGGGGAAACTTCCCCTTATAGGGCTTTTCAGTAATGTCACTGAATATTTATAGTACCGTCAAATGCCCCGGGACGTGTAACGGGACTATATAATCCTTCATGGAACTCATTCCGTTTTTAACATTTTCTCCAATAGTGTGTTAAACCTATTACCACATTAATGGACAATGTAATCGTGCAGACAGTTAAACAGCCTTTTATACGAATTTCGTCGCTCTATATATAGTCCCGGAACACGTCCCTCATTCTTTGACTGTAATGTATATTTAATGTTGAAAGTGTTTATTTTGGCATATGAACGGAATAAATCGTATAAAGATATTGAAAATGATGTAAGCTTAAATGCAAATCTTTATGCCGTTAATAGGAATTTAGATGCCTTCTATAGTAGTCTACAGTATATAAGGCCTAAAAAAAAATATGTGTGTTTCTGGTTTCACCCTCTCAAAATTTTAGGGTAGGTCGGTAGGAAAAAGTTTTTATTTTTTAAAAAGTTTTTATATAGGGCATATATACGAATTTTTTTACAATCAAAGGATGGGTTTATATGACAAATAATGACCTTGCTCTTGTTGTATTCAACATTGAAAGTGTCTGAAATGATTTATCTTGATTTGCAAGTTTAAATTGTAAGGTATTGCTTAATATAATTATGTGAAATAGTTCTTGTTTCAATCTGAAAACCATTGCATCAAATAAATACCGGTATTATATTTTAATAAAAAATGTGGTCTGTTTGCTTTTAACACAAGCCTTTTTTCCTTCTGTAACGGGTGCCGAATAATGGCCCCTTCCCCTCCAGTATCTTTTTTCCCTCACCAAAAAACTTTTCCCTAAAAAAAAAAAAAAAAAAAAATAATTTTTTTTTTAATTTTTTTTTTTTTTTTTTTAATTTTCCTTTAAAAACTTTAGGGTCGGGGTAAAAAATAGGGTCGGTCGGGAAACCGGAAACACACATCTTTTTTTTTTAGGCCTAAACGAGATTCGTTCATGTCAGTACAAATGGCATAAATTTCTCATCCTCGGGTGATGATTTCAAATGAATACAGACACTTATTCAGTAATGAGAATATTATAATTCAAACAAGCTGCATCTTTGATTCTTTTTCCTTAAATGTGTAACTCTTACGAAATGATAGTTTTTCGACGTGCAAGCGTCTGAATGATCATGATCAAAAAACAACCACTCACTAGGGTTGCCTTTTCAGACTTGTTTTTGATCACTGCCCCTCGGGGCGTTTGCCGGGATATTGCCCATGTTTTTAATGGTTTTAAATGTGTTAAGAGTTTATACCTGGTTGAATACCCTTGAATTGAGTATTATTCCACGGCAACTACTGATGCGGGAGGGAAGAGTTATTGTCCTGTCTGTGCGTACGGGGTTAACCTATGTCGGTAAATAGCTTTTGGCTTTTATTTCTTTGGTAGTGACTAGGGGTACGTGACCGTACCTCTAATATTTGAAATTAGCGGTACGGTCACGTACCCCTAGCGAGCCCTATGAGGGTTGACTAGGGGTAGAGTCCAAAACACTATAAAGAAACACGTTATTTTGTCTGCAAATACGTTAATATCGATGCTAATGTTACTAATATCTCATTTCAACCTTCTATTCCGACTGTTTAACGCAGAAAAGCAAAGAAACTTCATATAAAAAAAATTCCATATCGGCATTTTTTTCACGGCAGCGAAAACTATACCTATGATTAAAGAACGTTCACACATTTTTTACAAGCATGTATAATTATGCAATAACAGCTTTATTTAGAATAATTGCACTGTCTAATTGCGATCAATTGTCAAACGTGTTTTTGAGTTGATTTTTGTAACATGTTATTAACCAGCAAACTTACATGTTCGATACTTAATGTGAGCCGAAGCTTCGATTGTTTTTATTTTCTCAGATCTACCACTTTATATTCAACGCTAAGTTAGGAATAGGAAGATACATCAGCAGTAATTTCGAACAAGAATATTATATAAAAAGTTAGTTTTGAATCAAATTAATCATTTATAAGAAAAACAAAATAACATGGTCACGGATTTTCAGATATCGGGCGTATCTGACGATAATTAACCCTATACATATATGCGGAATACATCTATTCTCATCGCTGCCGTGAGAACAAGTTGGGTGGTGAACGTATGTCGAAGTTTCTTTGTTTTTCTCCATCAAATATCCACAAGATAATGAAGAAATGAGAGATTATCAATATTAGCACCAATAAAACGTATCTGCAGGCAAACTTATATGTTGCTACATAGTTTAAATGACTCACGTACCCCTAGTCAACCCTCACAGGGCTCGCTAGGGGTACGTGACCGTACCGCTAATTTCAAATATTAGAGGTACGGTCACGTACCCCTAGTCACTACCTATTTCTTTATAGTATGTGGCTTTCTTTAATGCAAAAAAGAATATTACTAATGAAATATCATTTTCCCATGCTTTTCATTCGTAATATACGATGTGTCAGTTATTTGGTGACGGCACGATGAAAAGAAACATGTTGTCTGCCAGTCGTCCTAAATACATAGTGAGCCATGATCAACTTACCCTTATCCTGTCGTAATATAGTCTCCTGAAATAGTTGATTTTTGCAATTTTTTATGGTAAGAAAACTGCACTTGTAAATTCAAGAGACCTGTACAAGTTTCCAACAGTTTTGATACAGATCAGCCGCTTTTTTTCGTGGCATCTTATCCGGGTTATATATAACCGATTCAAATACCGGCCAGGTCTCAGTCGGCAGGCAAAGTGTGAATACAATACAGTGAAGCGGAAACATGGCATAATAGGGGAAACTGGCATAATACTAAATAGGGACAATTTCGCTACCTGGACTAGTTTTGTTCTTCACACTTCGTTAAAGATGCGTATTTGCTAATACACAACGCTCCCATGGTTGATTAATCAACCTGGATCCAAACTATTGATATCTCCATGTAAGAGAGTTTTATGTACTATTAGATCTAATTTCTGAGACCAAAAAACGGACAGAAATAATTACAATTTTGATGAAATATTTGCGCAGACGCCACACGTCCACAGACTATATTTTGTTCATTGATCTTGATCCAAACTAATGGAATCTCTATAATATGGCATATAAGAGACGCTGCACGTGCACACATAGATAGTGCTTTCTTTTGAACAGAACAGAACAATTCCTTCAATACTCTCAGATCATGCATGTAATGACACGAGAAATACTTGCATACAATAGTATTTTCGGTTAGCACAAATGGTGAAACTTGTAAAAATTGGTTATTAAGAAAATTGGAAAATCGTATATAAGCAGGAAAAACTTGAATTATTACTTTTGTGAATTCGACTGCTCAACGCACAATGTAAAGGTCAGAAACAACACAGAAAGCTCCCGAAAGAGCTTTATATACTACACTTCTGTCCTGATTTAGGCAGTGAACTGTTTTCAAACCGTGTTAGTTACAACATCTGATAACGAAAACCCACAGTGCAGACAGCTATCAGTTAGTCCATGGTAAAGCCCTCTGATCTGGGTCTACACTAGTTGCATCGAATTCTAGAACTCTTAGTAAATATGTGTTTATCCAGCAAAGACAAGTGCATCCTTCACATGTAAAGTGTTTGTAAGTATGTTTTCTACCTAGCACAGTAACTGTTGTCCCGACCGTGAAACTTCTTGTAACCAGATTCAAAAGTAAATAAAAATCTCTTATATGCCATATTTATTTAATCAAAATTGTAATTATTTTTGTCCTTTAGTCTAGTAATATATATATAGATCTAATAGCAATTTCCCGCTATTATGCCATTTTCCGCTCCGCTCTATTTACCTGCGGACTGCGACCTGACTGTTAAATCAGTTAAAACCCGGATCAGATTCCACGTAAATCAGAGGCTGATCTGAATCAAAACTAATGGACACTTGTAATTTGTATATAGGTCTGTTCAATTTATAAATGCATTTTTCTTACTTTAACTAAATTAGTTGAAGCAAGAAGTCACTTCCAAAGCAGACGACATTACGACAGGATATGGGTTAATTCATCTTACTCAAGATAGCTCACTATATTTCGTACGGTTGACTGAGAACACTAATTTTCTAGATATTTTTATGACTATGCCGACGGGAATAATGTAAACATTGGAATTTGCATATTACAAATAAAAAGCATGAAACTGTGCATATTTCTCTCTTAGTCTTATAATTCATTTTTTACATAAAAGAAAGACACACATTTATAAGAAATAAAAGTTCCGTACTCCTAGCCAAACTCCATCACCCCAGGCTAGGAGTACGGACCCGTACTCCTAGACTCGCAGTCTAGGTGTACGGGTCCGTACTCCTAGCCACTGCCAATGTTAAAGGAAGTGGCTAGCCGTCCGGTTCCGGACGGCTAGTCTGCCCTGTGAGGGTAGGCTAGACGTCCGGAATAGATTTTCGTCAGAGCTTATACTGCATAATTTACGTGAGTTAGTGCCTGGACATATATGGCAAACAACCTTAAATGTAATTGTGAACTTCAGAAACAAGTCACACTAACGTGACTTTAAGGAATTAATTTACCGTCAGTGAGCTACGTTCGCATCCGCCATTGTTGTTGCCGTTTTTTTTCCACCTAGTAGGTGAACCGCGGCACTCTCGCAAGCATGTTTAATTGATGATTGAATACCTGTACGTTTCGCTAAACTGACACTTTCGAGCATGTACATGACGTCCACGTTAGGATGTTTCCATTTTTAATTGATTTCTTTAATGTCAGAGAAATATCTCTGACTTAGAATTTCACAGCGATATACGGTAATGGAAAGGTCTTCCTTTTTTCGAAGTATAATGATCTTCATAAATACATGTATTACTCAAACTTTTACCCCAAATGCCACTTTATGCCGATGCTTAACTAAACAATGGATTTTGTTTGCATGGCTTTGTTATTTCCGATGCATTCACAGTTTGCTGCTAGCGACAATACGTGGAGATACCGGCTGCGATAATTAGATATGACGATAATTAACGTATTTATATCATACCATTCATTTGAAATACTTTCTGCATTTGATCTTCAATCTCTAATTATAACACTCAGTTAATATTTATATGCATAAATTACAATAAAATATACAGAAATGACCTGCGTCCTAATCTAATAGCGACAAAGTCAGGGCAGCAGAGTCAATAACCAATTTAAATGGCGGATGCGAATGTCGGTCTTAAGCGAAGGTAATTTAATTCCTTTATATGCATGTGATTTGTTTATGATCTCTATTGTTTTTTAAAAATAAAATGCATTTAGGTTTGTTTCAACTTGTTTTAAATATTCCCAGGCACTAACCCACGTATAAAGCAGTATATTTCCTGAAAGAAATTTATTCCGGACGTCTAGCCTACCCTCAGTTTAAATTAAGAATTAACCGCCTGTATAGCTCAGTGGTAGAGCGTCCGCTTGCAGTGCGGGAGGTTGTGGGTTCAATCCCCGGCCGGGTCAAACCAAAGACTTGAAAATTGGTAGTAATGGCTTCCCTGCCTTGGCGCTCAGGATTTCGCGTTAGAATTACGACTAGTTCGTCGGTGTCAGTCCCTGATAAAGTGACCGGCCGGGTACAGTCCTTTCTCATAATTATCAGAAATGATGGCGTAGAAGTAATAAATAGAAAAATTAAAAGCATACAAATGCAAAGTTTATTGCTTTTAATTTTAACAGTTATTAATATCAAGAGTAAAGACAAGTGTCTTTCTGGTCTTGAAATCACCATAACGTTGGTTGTTTTTTTTATATACATGTACTAATTTCAATTCTAAGTAGATATATGTTAACTAAAGTTATATCATGAAGTCGAGTTACGCAACATTGGACCAGGATCTAAACTATTTAACAACAGTGACAACAGGGGCCTATTTATTTGTTAAAGTTAAAATTTGCTCAACTGAATTTATTTTCAGGTATACTACAGAGATGCAAATGTGAAGCAAGTTGACGTACCATCAATGTCTGGTGACTTTGGCATTCTAGCCGACCATGTGCCTACAATAGCAGCATTGAAACCTGGGCTGGTATCAGTTACTGATGAAAAAGGAGTGGTATCAAGATACTTTGGTAAGCTTGATCTGTTAGACTGTATACTTATATCATCCTTTCAACTTGTTTCACTAAATAAAGAAGCAGGAACATTTCTGAAATTTAAGACAGGAAGTTTCTTGATGTCGGACAAACAGAATGCAGAAAGCTAATTGTAACTTTCAGCATAACAATTTTTTATTGCCTTGCATTAAGATGTCACCTTCTTGTAGGATATCATCAAGTTTTGGCTGGTAACTCTTCACAGGTTTTATTGTATCCAGGGCCTTTTTTCAAAAAATTGGGAAGGGGCCTTATCCTTTCCATTTGCTAAATTCAAGCGGGATTTTGGACCAAATTGGGAAAAGTAGACTGACTTCCAAAATACATAAAAACTGAATGGAAGTCTACTAACTGACAGGAAAAAGAAAGTTTCATTAATTTAATACAAGAAAAAAGTTTTATTTAACACTTAAAAACGAGACTCGTAATTGAATGAAACAAAATTGTATCTACCAAAATTGGGAAAAAAAGAGACTTTCTGCAATTGGGAAGTCACCGAAAATCGGCCTCTGTTATAGAAGGTAAAAAAAAACTGCAGCTAAAAAGCAAGGTGACGGTAAAACAAAAAGCTCCTAAAGGAGCTTTTCTGTTTTACTCATACTGTCACCTTGCTTTAAGCAATCACCTGTCGAAAACACCTTATAATAAAGACAATTATGTTGTCATAATAGAGAGGTTTTACTAATTAAGACTAGTCTAGTTTGGACTACTCAGGGTTGTTTTTGACAATGAATGAATTGCAAATCGACACACAGTACATTCTGATTACATGATCAGAGGGCTGCTGAATAAGCTCATTTTGATCTGGGTCTACCTCTATCCTCTATCTTAAGTACATGTATATAATGTCTTAAACTTAATTGAAATTGCTGTACATGAAATAGATAAATCTCGTTTTCATGTGATATTTATTACCTTTTTCAGTAAGCGCAGGGTCAGTGACCGTAAATGCCGACTCTACAGTACAGATTTTGGCAGAAGAAGCTCATCCTTTAGAGAACTTTGATAAACAGGTGAGATGATTGCTTGTGTAGATAGACACCAGGGCTGCCATTTCTCCGGATTTTTTTCCAGTACATGGTAGCTTAAAGCATGCCGAAAGTAAAGCAGAATGCGCCTTAAGGTGCCTTCTGCTTTACTTACAGCCTGCTTTAAAAAGCCGCTGGTCAATAAAACAAGAAACAGGCTATGGGGTACAGGTACGATTCGTAAAATCACACTTGAAAAATGCAACTTTGGAAATCTTAGGATTTTTCATGTCAACTTATGGAAGCCCTGAGACACATTCAGTATTAACCATTTCCATATACAATGTATACCGGTAGTTAATATTTCTGTGTTCAAGCAGGCAACTGTTACAATTACCCCATAGTCTGTTCCTAATTTTGAAGACAGGTGACCACTTAAAGCAGGCTGAAAGTAAAGCAGAATGTGACTTAGACACACTCTTGTTTACTTTTAGCCTGCTTTAAGCTACCATCTGCTAGGATAAAGAAAATATTTTCTCGCTGTAAATGTTCATGACTGTACAAAATTCAACTGTATGGGAATAAATTAAAGGCGTATATATGGGGTAATGGGTTAAAGTACAATAAGAGTCAAAGTTCAAACGGAAATGTCATATAGCGTTACTTGCCTTAGTTAAAATTTAAAGTTTTTCATGCATTATTTAAATTAGTTTACAGTGATTTGTTTCTGTATTTTGCATGTACAGTCAATCACATACCAACCAAGAGGTCCAAGATCAAAGTCATTAATTAGTTACCTTTTCCAAAAAAGCATGACTCACTGCAACTTTTCAATGTTTTATTTTGGCATCTTAACCAAAGATATTTTGCAAACAGTGTAGACCCTGTGATACCAAACTGTTTTAACACCATGGACCTGTTTAAAATATTATACTCATTACAATTGGAAACAGTGTAGACCCAGATCAGAGTGCTCCTATAGGACCCCTCTGATGATGGTCTATACTGTTTGCTAATTAAGAGATGTATTCATTAAACTGCCAAGAATTCCAAGTAGACTGGTTCATGTTTTGGTTACTAAAATCAAATGTATAAAACTCCACCCACTATAAACATCAATCATCTGAATTAGAACAATAACATTGAATAATGAATTGAGGGAAAAAATCCACAACAAAGAGTGCAGATTCATGCTGGACAGATTCTGTAAAAACAGTGTAGACCCTGGTCAAACGACTCCTTATTCTTCTACTAAAGAAAATAACACTTAACTCATTCACCCCTGAAACTTTTATGGATAATTCCAATTTCAAAATAAGTCTAGTCCATCATTGACTATTTAGGGTTGATTTTTAGCTCACCTGGCACGAAGTGCCAAGGTGAGCTATTGTGATCGCCCTGTGTCCGTCGTCCGTCGTCAAACTTTTTGCTCAAAGATCTTCTTCTTGGAAACCACTGGGCCAATTTCATCAAAACTTCATAGGATTGTTCCTTGTAGGGTACTCTCTCAGATTTCTTCAAATATAGGTCATCCAATTGAAATCGTGGTTGCCATGGCAACCAATTGAAAAAACTTTAAAAATCTTCTTGTCAAAAACTACAGGTCCGAATTGAAAATAATTTTAACCAAATGTGCCATTGGTGACCCTCTATCAGATTTCTTAAAATATTTTTCCTATCTTAAAAAACATGGCCGCTAGTGGGTGGGGCAGATTTTCCTTATATGGCTATATAGTGAAAACTTAAAAAATCTTCTTGTCAAAAACTACTGGTCCGATTTGAAAGTAATTTTATGCAAATGATCCATGGGTGACCCTCTACCAGATTTCTTAAAATTATTTTGATATCTAAAAAAACATGGCCGCCAGTGGGTGGGGCAAGTTTTCCTTATGTTACTGTATAGTAAAAACTTTAAAAATCTTCTTCTCTGAAACTACTGGTCCAAATTAAAAATAATTTTACACAAGTGGTCAATTGATGATCTTCTACCAGATTTCTTAAAATCATTTTGTTATCTAAAAAAACATGGCCACCAGTGGGTGGGGCAAGTTTTCCTTATGTTTTCTGTATAGTAAAAACTTTAAAAATCTTCTTCTCTGAAACTACTGGTCCAAATTAAAAATGATTTTACACAAATGGTCAATTCATGATCTTCTACCAGATTTCTTAAAATAATTTTGTTATCTTAAAAAACATGGCCACCAGTGGGTGGGGCAAGTTTTCCTTATGTTTCTGTATAGTAAAAACTTTAAAAATCTTCTTCTCTGAAACTACTGGTCCAAATTAAAAATGATTTTACACAAATGGTCAATTCATGATCTTCTACCAGATTTCTTAAAATAATTTTGTTATCTTAAAAAACATGGCCACCAGTGGGTGGGGCAAGTTTTCCTTATGTTTCTGTATAGTAAAAACTTTAAAAATCTTCTTCTCTAAAACAACTGGTCCAAATTAAAAATAATTTTACACAAATGGTCAATTAATGATCCTCTACCAGATTTCTTAAAATCATTTTGTTATCTTAAACAACATGGCCGCCAGTGGGTGGGGCATGTTACTTTTTAGTAAAAACTTTAAAAATCTTCTTCTCTGAAACTACTGGTTCAAATTCAAAATAATTTTACACAAATGGTTAATTGATGACCCTCTACCAGATATCTTAAAATCATTTTGTTATCTTAAAAAACATGGCCGCCAGTGGGTGGAGCAAGTTTTCCTAATATTTCTGTATAGAAAAACTTTCCAAAAAAATTCTCTGAAACTATTGGTCTGATTTAAGAATGATTTTACACAAATAATGATTCATGGGTGACCCTTTGCCAGTTTTCTTCAAATAATCTTCCTAGCTCAAACAACATGGCCACCAATGGGTGGAGGTGAATAAGTGAAAACTTAATCATTACTGGTCCATTTACATGACCGTAATCATGGATACCAGGTGAGCGATTTAGGGCCGCATGCGGCTCTTGTTACAAATACATTTCAAAATGACAAACAGTGTAGACCTTGATCATAGAGCTCCTTAAGGAGTCCTCTCATCATGGTCTACACTGTTTTCATGGGACAACTTTGTCACAAATGTTATCCTCACAGGTACACTGCTTGTAAATAACGGGTATACTCCTCGCCAGGGTTTAATGTGTTACAAAATATGTCATACATTTACTTAAAAGCTGTCTGAAGGTTTAGCAGAATGTTCCTGCCTTAACCCATTAACCCATAAATACGCCTATTATTTATTCCTCCGGTAAAAAAGAAAATAATTCCAATTTATCAGTCATGAATATGTATTATAAGAAATATTTTCTATATCCTAGCAGATAATAGCTTAACTCTTTCCTCCCTGAAACTTTAAATGGAAAATTCCAGTTTCCATTTTAGTCTAGTCCGTTTCTGACTTTTAAGGGTTGTTTTTGTCAATGTTTGGCATTGTGACAAACAGTGAAGAACCTGATCAGAGGGCTCCTTTCGGAGCCCTCTGATCAGGGTCTTCACTGTTTGCATAGGACAAGTGTACTATTCACATGTACACTGTTTGAAAAGCACGCCTATATGCGGGACTAGGGTTCAAAGAGTTAAAGCAGGCTGAAATAAAAGCAGAATGTACCTTAAGGCACAATCTGCTTTACTATTAGCCTGCTTTAAGTAATCATCTTTCTTAAAAACTAGAAACATGCTATGGGGTAATGGGTTAAGCAACCAGCTGTCTTCAAGCTATGAGGAAATGTGTTTAGAGTCTTTGTTTTTATGTGCTGTTTTCAATACATTTCAGGCTGTTTCTGATAATTTGAGGAAAGCTAATGATGCAATGGGCAGAGCATCGAGCGCTAGTGACAAAGCCGAGGCCCAGATTGCTGTGGAATGTCTAGAATCATTAAACAAATTGGTATAAATGAAAGCACAATCTAGAAACACTAACTACAGAGACATGGTTTTGTTTGTGGAGAAATATTAGATGATTACCTCAGCTCAGCTTCGAATTCATTAATGGGCTGACTGCTTGAATTTGTCATGATCAAGTTATGAAGGAATGAAAGAGTGAGAACATTCATGCTGTGTCCTGCTATATTTATTTGAATATTTTACAGGATTCTTGAGGTAGAAACATTTATGGCATGACTCTGTTGATGGTTTGAAATTAGTTTTGATATTCTGTGAATTGTCAAGTGATTTACAATTAATAAAAATGTAAGGGTGATTGTTGTTTGTTATTCATTTCAGTTTGTGGGGTCAGGGCTGCCATAAGTTGATTATGAACTATCCTAAGATTTCCCTTTTTAGCTCACCTGAGCCAAAGGTTCAGGATGAGCTATTGTGATCCCATTCCGTCCGGCTTCCGTCGTACGTAGTACGTCGTCCGTTCACATTTTCAAACAACATCTCCTCAGAAACCACTGACCCGATTTCAACCAAACTTTGTTAGAAGCATCAGTGACAAGGGGGAACGAAATCTTGTTCAAAGACTTTGGCTAGAGTTATTCCCCTTGCTGTTGGACCAGGTTTTCGAACATGACCGTATAGACAACTTTTAAAGGGACTCGCAACCGGATGGTGTTCTTGTCAAAATAAAATAAAATACTCAAATAAAAGCAAATTTGTGGCATTATTTGGCTTTTGACATTAAAAAAATATGATCAGTCCAAAAAACGTCTCAAGAATCGTCACCGAATCTTAGTTTTTAGCTCACCTGAGCACAAAGTGCTCAAGGTGAGCTTTTGTGGTCAGTCAATGTCCGTCGTCGTGCGTTGTGCGTCGTGCGTCAACAATTTCTTCAAACATCTTCTTCTCCAAAACCACTTGCTTGATTGCAACCAAACTTCACAGGAATGTTCCTTGGGTCAAGTTCTTTCAAAGTTGTTAAAAGAATTTGAAACCATGCAGAACTCTGGTTGCTATGGCAACCAAAGTGAAAAAATTAGGAAATCTTAAAAAATCTTCTTGTCACAAACCACAAGAGCCAGAGCTTAGATTTTTGGCATATGTCATTACCTATAGGTCCTCTATCAAGTTTGTTCAAATTATGCCCCTGGGGTCAAAATTGGCCCCGCCCGAGGGTCAACGTTTTACATAGAGTTATATAGTGAAATGTTCAAACATCTTTTTCTCTGAAACCAATATGTCCAGAGCTTTGATATTTAGCATGGTATTACTTCTAGAGGTATTTGACTTATATTGTTGAATCGGTTCCGGTCCATTGCATATCTGGGTCACCGAAGCTAAAAATAGACTTTTTTCCCATGAGAACTTAAAAAATCTTCTTGTCTGAAACCATAGTACACTGAGCTTAGATATTTTGCACATAGCATCGTAAACAGATCCTCTATCAAAGTTGTTCAAATTTTGTCCCTTGGGTCAAAATTGGCCCCGCCCCGGGGATCACAGTTTTACATAGAGTTATATGGTGAAATGTTCAAACATCTTTTTCTCTGGAACCAATATGACCAGAGCTTTGATATTTGGCATGATGTAACTTTTAGAGGTCCTTCACATATATGGATGAATCGGTTCTGGTCTGTTGCATATCTGGGTCACCGGAGCTAAAAATAGATTTTTTCAATGAAAACTTAAAAAATCTTCTTGTCTGAAACAATAGTACACTGAGTTTAGATATTTTGCACATATCATAGTTTACAGGTCCTCTATCTTAGTTGTTCAAATTTTGCCCCTGGGGTCAAAATTGGCCCCGCCCTGAGGGTCACCTTTTACAAATCTTCTTTTCTGAAATCACGTGACCCATCCTAGTGTCACCATTGTCAGGTGAGCGATCAAGGGCCATTCTGGCCCTCTTGTTTAGATATTTTCCATCATTTTTCCATAGCGTTAGCTAACGGTATAGTTGTTGTTGTTGCTTCTCTACACGGGGTCAGACATAAACCCGAGCCGAATAATGTTCTATTAATAGCTATCATTGAAGTACGTTAATTCGCTACCATATATATAGAGAGCGTCCGTAGCCGAGGGCGTAAAGGCGATGCCTCATTTTTCATTTTTGTCTCCGCATGGATGGTCACGGGTTCGAATCCCACCAGAGCCTCTTCTCTTTTTTTTTTGGAAATGCATTTTTTAAGGGTGTATCAATGTCATGAGCCATTTTTTCAAAGTATTAAACTTTTTTTCTATCATTGTTTTTTTGGAAGAGCTATTTATGATGAATGAAAAAATGAAAAAAAATATATATGGTGGTGTCCTTTTTTTTGGAGCTACAGCGATTTGAAAAAGGTATGTCAAATTTGGATTTTTTTTTCTTCAAATTTTACCCATTCAGAGTACAAGCTTCAGTAAAATCTATTTCAAAACAAATCAAAATTGTTAATTTGGGTTTTCTTTATTTATTTCATGTCTATGGTGGTATGTTCAGATATATAAACCAAATTTAGACAAAGCAGGCACCAGGTTTGAACAATATGGATCCTTGAATATCAAAAATATGCTTTATATAGGGCATGATTTTATTAGATTTTTTATTTTATGAAAAAAAGTAAAAAAGTTTGAAAATGAAATAGTTCTAGTATTAAACTTTTTCTTATATTCTACCAGATGAAAGCCCATACTAAGGCGGTTCAAAATATGAAAAGAAATTGAAAGGTCAGTGTTGAAAATTTTGAGTTATTAAAGTAAAAAGAGTTATCGCCCCTTACAAAATTTACAAAAAAGTATCATATCGATGATATTTAGAGCTTTATAAATTTCACATTTGGTGCCTTTTTATACCCCCAGAATCTACGATTCGGGGGCATATAGTTTTTGTCATGTCTGTTGGTTTGTCGGTCCGTCCGTCTGTCTGTGCCAAAAACCTTAACCTTGGCTATAACTCTTGCATTTTTGTACCTGGACCTTTTATACTTGGCATGTGTCTTCCCTGTATCAAGACCTTTCCATCCATACAAACCTTTTTGACCTTGTGACCTTGAACTTGACATTTGACCTACTTTTGTAAAAATCTTTAAATGGCTATAACATTTGCACCAGTAGGCCCAGGGCTTTCATATTTTGTATGTATATTTCTTTTGTCAAGACCTTTCCAACCATACCAACATCTTTGACCATGTGACCTTGACCTTTGACCTATTTAATCAAACTTTAACCAAAAACCTTAACCTTGGCTATAACTTTTGCATTTTTAAACCTGGGCCTTTTATACTTGGCATGTGTATTCCTCATGGCAAGACCTTTCCAACCATATAAAACTTTTTGACCTTGTGACCTTGACCTTGACATTTGACCTACTTTTGTAAAAATCTTTAAATGGCTATAACATTTGCACCAGTAGGCCCAGGGCTTTCATATTTTGTATGTATATTTCTTTTGTCAAGACCTTTCCAACCATACCAACATCTTTGACCATGTGACCTTGACCTTTGACCTATTTAATCAAACTTTAACCAAAAACCTTAACCTTGGCTATAACTTTTGCATTTTTGAACCTGGGCCTTTTATACTTGGCATGTGGATTCTTCATGGCAAGACCTTTCCAACCATACAAAACCTTGTGACCTTGACATTTGACCTACTTTTGTAAAAATCTTTAAATGGCTATAACATTAGCACCAGTTGGCCCAGGGCTTTAATATTTTATATGTATATTTCTTGTGTCAAGACCTTTCCAACCATACCAACATCTTTCACCATGTGACCTTGACCTCGATCCTTGACCTATTTAATCAAACTTTAACCAAAAAACCTTAACCTTGGATATAACTTTTGCATTTTTGCACCTTGGCCTTTTATACTTGACATGTGTTTTCCCTTTCTAACCATACAAAACTTTTTGACCTTGTGACCTTGACATTTGACCAACTTTTGTTGAAATCTTTAAATGGCTAACATTTGCACCAGTAGGCCTACGGCTTTCATATTTTGTTTATATATTTCTTGTGTCAAGACCTTTCCAACCATACCTACGTTTTTGCCCTTGTGACCTTGACCTTTGACCTTTATTTGTATAAATCTTTATACGCCTATAACATTTGAACCAGTAGGCCTAGAGCTTCCATACTTTATATGTTTCTTGTGTTAAGACTTCTCCAACCATGCCAATGTTTCATTTACCCTACGACCATGACTTTTGACCTACTTTTGCAAATAAGCATTACATTACAGAACATGATGCTGGCTGGGGGCATTTGTGTTTCACAAACACATTGCTTTTCATCTGATCATCACCAAACTTTCTGAAAATGTTTGTTGACATAAAATGGAGACCAATTTGGATAACCAGCGGCACCAATTTATGCTAGGCCCTTTGGAGTAATGGCCCTTGAAGTCCTCAAAATGGCGCTCCACTACAGTTTCAGCTCTTTAACTTTTACGTTTGATAGTCTGGATTCCCCTCCCTGTATCATCGGGGGCATTCGTGTAACTGGGACACGCTCTTGTTTTTCTTAAATTAGTTTTTGTATGAAGAAATACTACCATAGATAGGAAATAAATAACACAAAACCAAATTATCATATTTGTTTTCATTTAAAATGGGTTTTATTGAAGCGGGCTGTTTGAAAAGGACAAAATAAGAGGAAGTGGGTGGGGTAAATTTTACATGGCCGTAGAGCCAACTGTTGTTCACCAAAATTTACACTTTTTCTATTTTTTCATTCATCTTAAATAGCTCTTCAATACAAAACCATCATAGAGTGTTTTCATATACTTTGAAAAGTTCCCAAATTCATGACATTGATACACCCTTAACAGAATTTATTATCCTAAACTAAATTTTACCCATTTATATAAGCATTTGACATATATTTACAAATAACTATTTTTAATGCTTGATCCGGTTGCGAGCCTCTTTAATGCATAAGAAAATCTTAAAAAATCTTCTTCTCAGAAACCCAAAGGCCCAGACCTTTGATATTTGGTATGTATCATTACCTAATGATTTTCTAGCAAGACTGTTCAAATTTTGACCCTGGGGCCAAAAATGGCCCCGCCCTGGGGCTTATCAGTTTTTAGCTCACCTGAGCCAAAGGCTCAAGGTGAGCTATTGGGATGGCCCTGTGTCCATCGTGCGTCGTCGTTAACAATTGCTTCAAATGACATCTCCTCCTATACTGCTTGAAAGAATTCAACCAAACTTTACAGAAATGTTCCTTGGGTCAAGCTCTTTCAAATATGTGCAAAGAATTAAAAACAATGCAGAACTCTGGTTGCCATAGCAGCCAAAGTGAAACAAGGGCCACTATGGCCCTAAATCGCTCACCTGGTAACCATGTACACCATGTGACCTAGTTTTTGACGGGGCATGACCCTCATTCTAACTTGACCTCGATTTCAATGAGACAAACATTTTGTTCAAGTTTCATGAAGATTCAATGAATTTTGTAGTCTCTATAGTGTTAACCATGTTTTTCGATGATTTGACCTAGTGACCTAGTTTTTGACCAGACATGACCCACATTCGAACTTTACCTAGATTTTGTTGAGGCAAACATTTTGATGAAGTTTCATGAAGATCCAATGAAATTTGTAGTCTCTAGAGTGTTAACAAGGTTTTTCGAAGATTTGACCTAGTGACCTAGTTTTTGACCGGACATGACCAACATTCGAACTTGGCCTAGATTTCATTGAGGCAATCATATTGATGAAGTTTCATGAAGATCAAATGAAATTTGTAGCCTCTAGAGTGTTAACAAGGTTTTTCGATAATTTGACCTAGTGCCCTAGTTTTTGACCGGACATGACCCACATTCTAACTTGACCTAGATTTCATTGAGGCAAACATTTTGATGAAGTTTCATGAAGATCCAATGAAATTTGTAGTCTCTAGAGTGTTAACAAGGTTTTTCGATAATTTGACCTAGTGACCTAGTTTTTGACCGGACATGACCCACATTCGAACTTGACCTAGATTTCATTTAGGCAAACATTGTGACCAAGTTTCATCAAGATCCAATGAGATTTGAACCTGGTAGAATGTTAACAAACAATTGTGGACGGACGGACGACAGACCTCCAGCGATCCTAAAAGCTCACCTTGGCACTAAAAATAAGGAAATCTTAAAAAATCTTCTTGTCAAAAACTGCAAGGGTCAGAGCTTAGATATTTGGCACATAGCATCATCTACAGGTCCTCTATCAAGTTTGTTCAAATTATGCCCCTGGGGTCAAATTTGGCCCCGCCCCGGGGATCACAGTTTTACATAGAGTTATATAGTGAAATTTTCAAATGTCTTCTTCTCTGAAACTAATTTGGCCAGAGCTTTGATATTTGGCATGCTTACACTTCTAGATGTCCTATACCAAATTTGTTCAAATGGTTCTGGTCGGTTGCATAACTAGGTCACAGGAGCTAAAAATAGATTTTTTCGATGAAAACTTAAACAAGAGGGCCATGGCCCTAAATTCGCTCACCTGAGGACATTGAAGTTTGTACCTAAGTTGACTGGGCAAGACAACATTTTAATATAGCTATAAATGGAGTTATCTTCCGGACAAGAAAACATGACAAAAGTGAATTTTGTTGCCAAGCTTATGACCCTTATCCATGACACATCCTCTTATCAAGCTATTTCCATTTCCGGTAAATGATAATTATTTCACTAGCGTCAGCAGAACTGGAGTTATTTTCCTGACAATAAAATATGACAAAGGGGAAAACAAAATATTGCTGCCCTTATGCACTAGGCATTTTCTCTCATCAGTTTCTTTCCATACATAAAATTTCATTACAATAGCATCAGTAGACCTGGAGTTGTCTTCTTGACAAGAAAATATGACAAAGGGAAATAACTAAAAAAAACAATGATGTCAGAGTTATGGCCTTTGCAAATGGCACTTCCTCTCATTAGGCTCTTTCCAAATAGGCAATTTCATTTTACCCATTACCCCATAGCCTGCTTCTAGTTTTGAAAATAGGTGGCCACCTAAAGCAGGTTGAAAGTAAAGCAGAATGGGTCTTAATGCACACTTTGCTTTACTTTCAAACTGCTTTAAGCTACCATCTACTAGGATATAGAAACTTATTTCACATCTTACATTTTCATGACTGTTTAACCCTTTCCCCCATAGAAGCGCCTTTTTGCACATTCAGTTTATTCTTGCTCTAAAGAAAATAGTTCCAATTTATACATTCATAAATATGTATAATACAAAATATTTTCTATATTCTAGTAGATGATAGCTTAAAGCAGGCTGAAAGTAAAGCAGAATGCGCTTAAAGCGCATTCTGCTTTACTTTCAACCTGTTTTAAGTGGACACCTACATTCAATACTAGAGATATGCTATGGGGGAAAGGGTTAAAGGGGAATTATTTTCTTAAGTGGAGGAATAAATCAAAGGCCTAAAAATGCACATTTATGGGGTAATGGGTTAACAAATGTCTGAACAAACGACTGAACCATTTCTAAACTTTAGCAGACAACATGTTCAGTTCTGTTGGCCTGATCACTGAGGTCAAATATTATGTAAGAGAACTGTAGCAGCAGCAGTCTGGGAGCTTACCCTTACCAGACTGAAATGATGTCTGCTAAATACCTTCTGTGTGTAAAAAATGTACATTTTTATTTTTTAGAAAATGTTAAGTTGGTAAATGAGTGGCAAATAGTTTGGATCCAGATTAGATGCAGCATTATGTTGCATCTGATCTGGATCCAAACTGTTTGCAAATATTGGTTATTTGCCCATAGTATATTAAGGGTAACTCAGGTAAATACAGTTCTGCCTAAATCAAAAATACTGTAAAACCTGCCTAGAGCAGCACTTAAACTGTGCAGGGTGGTGTCAAATGTGACCCTAGGGATTTCATTTTAACAAACTATAGAGAGATCCACCAGGAGATTCTACTGTACAAATATCAAAGCTTAGGGCCTAGTAGTTTTGGGCAAGAAGATTTTTTAAAGATTTTTGCTTTTTTGCTTTTTCAAGCAGAGTTTGTGCTTTTTTTCATTTTTTTTGAACAACTTCTGTAGAGAAGCATCCAAGGAACATCATGAGCAGTTTGAACTCTCCCTACAATCGGCGGGTTTCAGAGGAGATGTCGTTTGAAGTAAAAGTGAACGGACAGACGGACAGACGTACTACGGACGGTGAGCGGTCACAATAGCTCACCTTGAGCCTTTGGCTCAGGTGAGCTAAAAATCTTCTTCTCTGAAACTACAAGGGTCTTAGAGCTTAGATATTTGGCACATAGCATCATCTACAGGTCCTCTATCAAGTTTGTTCAAATTATGCCCCTGGGGTTAAAATTGGCCCCGCCCCGGGGGTCACAGTTTTACATAGAGTTATATTGTGAAATTTTCAAATGTCTTCTTCTCTGAAACTAATTTGGCCAGAGCTTTGATATTTGGCATGGTGACACTTATAGATGTCCTTTACAAAAGTTGTTCAAATGGTCCGGTTGCATAACTAGGTCACAGGAGCTAAAAATAGATTTTTTTCAATGAAACCTTAAAAAATCTTCTTTTCTGAAACTTCAAGGGCCATAGCTTAGATATTTGACACATAGCATCACATACAGGTCCTCTATCAAGTTTGTTCAAATTATGCCCCTTGGGTCAAAATTGGCCCAGCCCCGGGGGTCACAGTTTTACATAGAGTTATACATGTATAGTGACATTTTCAAATGTCTTCTTCTCTGAAACCAATATGGCCAGAGCTTTGATATTCAGCATGGTGACACTTCTAGATATCCTTTACCTTTTTTGTTCAATTGGTTTCAGTCTGTTTCATATGTAGGTCACAGGAGTTAAAAATAGATTTTTGTTTCAATGGAAACTTACAAAAATCTTCTTGTCTAAAACCCTACTACCCTGATCTTAGATATTTGGCACATAGCATCATCTACAGGTCCTCTTACAAGATTGTTCAAATTATGCCCCTCGGGTAAAAAATGACTCCTTCCTGGACATAAATAATTATCTCCATTTTGTCAGTTATTCTCAGGTGAGCGAATTATGCCCCATGGGGCTCTTGTTCTTAGGAAAACCTTAAAAAATCTTCTTCTCTGAAACTGTATGTCCTAGATCATTAATATTTGACATGTAGCTTTGCCTTATGGTCCTCTACCAAGATTGTTCAAATTATGACCCCGTGTCAAAATTGGCCCCGCCCCGGGGCTTATCAGTTTTACATAGACTTTTATAGGAAAACTTTTAAAAATCTTCTTCTCTGAAACTGTAGGGCCCAGATCTTTAATATTTTACATAAAGCTTTTCCTTGTGGTCCTCTACCAAGATTGTTCAAATTTTGACCCGGGGCCAAAAATGGCCCCGCCCTGGGGCTTATCAGTTTTTCATAGGAAAACCTTTAAAACTCTTCTTCTCAGAAACCGTATTGCCTAGATCATTAATATTTGACATGTAGCTTTGCCTTATGGTCCTCTACCAAGATTGTTCAAATTATTACCCCCAGGTCAAAAATGGCCCCGCCCCGGGGCTTATCAGTTTTACATTGAATTATATAGGAAAACCCTTAAAAATCTTCTTCTCTGAAACTGTAAGGCCCATGTCTTTAATATTTGACATATAGCTTTGCCTTGTGGTCCTCTACCAAGATTTTCAAATTATGACCCCCGGGCCAAAAAAGGCCTCGCCCTTGGGCTTATCAGTTTTTCATAGGAAAACCTTTAAAAATCTTCTACTCTGAAACCGTAAGGCCCAGATCATTTATATTTTACATGTAGCTTTGCCTTATAGTCCTCTACCAAAGTTGTTCAAATTATGTCCCCCGGGTCAAAATTGGCCCGCCCCGGGGCTTATCAGTTTTACATTGACTTATAATTGACTTATAAATGACTTATTACATTGACTTATTCAGTAGAGAGAAGAGATCGAGAAAGGGCCTCAGAAGCTAACACCTCATTAACGGCCTGCGGTATAAGGTAACTATAAGGTAACTATAATAAGGAAAACCTTTACAAATCTTCTCTGAAAATGTAAGGCCCAGATCTTTAATATTTTACATATAGCTTTGCCTTGTGGTCCTCTACCAAGGTTGTTCAAATTATGACCCCCAGGCCAAAAATGGCCCCGCCCTCAGGCTTATTAGTTTTTCATAGGAAAACCTTTAAAAAATCTTCTTGTCTGAACCCGTAAGGCCTAGATCATTTATATTTGACATGTAGCTTTGCCCCTATATGGTCCTCTACCAAGATTGTTCAAATGATGACCCCTGGATCAAATTTGGCCCCGCCCCGGGGCTTATCAGTTATATCAGCTATATCAAAATGTTGTCTTGCCCAGTCAGCTTCTATGGTACAATGTCTCAGGTGAGCGAAATGTGGCCCTATGGGCCTCTTGTTTCTTTTTTTCAAGCGCAGTTACTTAAAGCAGATTGAAAGTAAAGCAGAATGCGCCCTGATTTGCATTCTGTTTTATTTTTAACCTGCTTTAAGCTACCATCTGCTAGGATAAAAATCTTAAGATTTAGGAAAAATTCAGAGAAATGGCAGCCCTTGGACATTGGTCCAGCCCTGCATTAATTACCATGAACTCTACAGACCCTCTTGTCACAGTCTGCATGTCTCGGGGCGCAAAACGGAGGAGTGGCCATATAGTATGACAAAAGCATGCAATGTTGATGGCATGTGAACCTGTGGTGCCCTGAGGCGAGCAGACCGTTGCGAAAGGTTCTGTAGAGTTTGCGGTAATGAATGCAGGGCTGGTGACTTAATAGTTATTGTCCTGTCAGTCAGTCTTTCACTCAGTCAAACTTTTTTGTCCACTTTCTCATTCAAAAGTTTTCATCCGATCTTTACAAAATTTGTTGAAAATGTTTATTGCTATAATCTTGGCCTGATAACCAGCTAAATCTCATTAGGCACAACAGGATTATGCCCCTTGAATAACTCAAAATTGACTGTTTTAGCCTTGATCGTTCTTAGTTTTCATCTGATCTCGACAAGTTGTACAAACTTAAACTGTTAATAGGTGTATAATCTTGGCCAGCTCGAACCAGCCAAATCACATAATGCTTCTCTAAAATTAGTCATTTCAGCCTTGTTCTCTCTCTTACTCATAACAGTTTTCGTTGGATATTCTCCGAACTTGCTAACAATGTTTGCAATTGCAGCTGTAATATCCATAAAGGCGCCTTTAAGCGGATATGTTTGCAATTGCAGCTGTAATATCCATAAAGGCGCCTTTAAGCGGATATGTTTGCAATTGCAGTTGTAATATCCATAAAAGCGCCTTTAAGCGGATATGTTTGCAATTGCAGCTGTAATATCCATAAAGGCGCCTTTAAGTGGATATGTTTGCAATTGCAGCTGTAATATCCATAAAGGCGCCTTTAAGCGGATATGTTTGCAATTGCAGCTGTAATATCCATAAAGGCGCCTTTCAGCGGATATGTTTGCAATTGCAGCTGTAATATCCATAAAGGAGCCTTTAAGCGGATATGTTTGCAATTGCAGCTGTAATATCCATAAAAGCGCCTTTAAGCGGATATGATTTATTCCTCCGCTGAAGAAAATAGTTCCAATTTAATAAGTCATGAACTTATAGTAAAGGGAATATTTTCTATAAAACAGACTGAAAGTAAAGGCGCATTCTGCTTTACTTTCAATCTGCTTTAAGTGGTCACCTATCTTCAATACTAGAAATAGGCTATCAGGTAAAGGGTTAACAAAAGTTGGTAACAATTAAGTCAAATCCCATTAAGCATGTTAGGATTATGGGTCCTTTAATTATTCAAAAGTGTACAGATGATGTACAAACTCTATATTTAACCATGCTGGCTTAAGGTAAAGGTCATATTTGGAGGTTTGATCCTTTGATACCTTAAGGAGCCATCTGATCAGGGTCTGCACTGTTTGTCATTTTGAAATATATTGAAATATATTGTTAATATCAACCCTAAATAGTCGAAAATGAATTATTTTGAAATTGGAATTGTCCATTAAAAGTTTCAAGTGTGAAAAGGGTTAACATTTTACTCTGTTGCTTGTTTCTAGTATGGTAGACAGGTGACCACTTAACCCTTTCCCCCATAGAAGTGCCTTTTAGCAAATATGATTTATTTCTCTGCTGAAGAAAATAGTTCCAATTTAATCAGTCATGAATATATATTATAGGGAATGTTTTCTATATTCTAGCACATGATAGCTTAAAGCAGGTTGAAAGTAAAGCAGAATGCACCTTAGGGTGCATTCTGCTTTACTTTCAACCTACTTTAAGTAGTCACCTATTTTCAATACTAGAAAGAGGCTATCAGGTAAAGGGTTAAGCAGGTTAAGAGTAAAGCCTGCGTTGGGCTACCATCTGCTAGGATATAGAAACTTTATATGATACATATTCATAACTGTATAAATTGGAACTAATTTCTTCAGAGGAGGAATAAATTAAATGTGTTAAAATGTGTGTCTAAGCAGTAATGGGTTAAAATTGGCTGACAGTAAATCTCAAGCTTTCTGATTACTTTCAGCTTTTAGTAACCACCACTGCAAACAAGCTATGCCAAAAATGGAATACATGTTTCATTATCCATAGTTTACACAAAATGGCAGTATACTATTTTGGTTGACAGTCAGCGTTTCTAAAGATAAACAACAAGCCAATATGAGCAAGAAACAATTTCCCTGCATCATATGTGTAGATACATCTTTTTACACATTTGTTAAATTTCTCTCCTGGAGAAAAAAGTTTCATTTTATATACATGTAAAAAGGAATGTGCAACATAAAAATTTCCTTTATCCTTTTGGATAGTTGCTTAAAGGGACTCGCAACCGGATGGTGTACTTGTCAAAATAAAATAAAATACTCAAATAAAAGCAAATTTGTGGCATTATTTGGCTTCTGACATTAAAAAAATATGATCAGTCCAAAAAAAGTCTCAAGAATCGTCACCGAATCTTAGAATTTTAGATATTTTCCATCGTTTTTCTATACCGACTAGTAGACGGTATAGTTGTTGTTGTTGCTTCTCTACACGGGCTCAGACATAAACACGAGCCGAATTACGAAGTTGTATGCACTTTCGATCGCTACACATTGAAATACGTTAAATCGATCCGAGATAAACGGATAGTTCCGTGGTACATTGGTCTAAGCGGTTTCCCCTATTTTGCCTTCTGTCCGCCAATGCCGGGCCCCGGGTTCAAATCCCACCAGAGACCAATATTTTTTTTTATTGAAATACATTTTTTTTAAACAGAATTTCTTATCCTAAACTAATTCTTTACCATTTATATAAGCGTTTGACACATATTTACAAATTACTATTTTTAATGCACCATCTGGTTGCGAGTCGCTTTAAAGCAGGATGAAAGTAAAGCAGAATGTGCCTTAAGGCACATTCTGCTTTACTTTCAATCTGCTTTAAGTGTTCACCTGTCTCCGAAAAAAGAAACAGACTATAAGGTATAGGATTAATAACTGCGGCAGCTAAACTGAGCTTACATTGCTATTTATTAAGCAGTTGTACACCTTTCAGCTACATCAACATGTTATGCCATTTCACAGTACTGCTTCTTTCCCTTCCTTTGCCATTCAAATTTCCACAGCCCATGGAATTCATGCTCTGTGACATACACAGTGCTGGTACCAGGTAGGAAGTGAACGTTGCTTGGTCTGAAGAATGGACACTTGATTCTAGTGACAGGTGAGCCACCAGTAGGGGGGAACACCTCAATGTAACCACAGCGTTGGTCGGCCACTAGCAGATAGTTGTCCTCATCAAAGTCCATTCCATCTGGTCCATTGTTACCATTGTCTAGTGAAAAAAGTCTTCTCAGGTTAACTCAAAGCATGCTATTGGGGAAACCATGATAAAATTTGCAAACATTTTGGATCCTGATGAGAGATTACGCGGCGTCTCATCAGGACCAAAACTGTTTGACACTCTGACCCTGTTTTAAACAGAAATTTAGAATATTCTTTTTACAGATCACCGAGATCAGTAACAGACAGCAATTGTTGCAGAGGAAGAAGTTAAACCCCATGCAAAAAGTTGAATAAAATAGTTTTGCTTTTGCAATCAGAAAACCATCCAAAGCAATGAAGACAAGAGGGCCTGAAGGCCCTGATATCGCTCACCTGTTGTACTGAAGCTTGATAGCTTTATCTTACTGTTTCATCAGTTTTAATTTCAATCCCTTCAAATTTGTAGTATAGCATGTAAACAATTTTGGAATACAACCTCATAATACTAGTATGGTAGACTACATCAAGGGCAGATAACTAGAGCCTAAACAATACTGAAAGGAAGCCTTTTCTAGCATTTCAAAGTATATCAAGGGCAAATAACTATTGCTACAATGATTGATTTCAACAATAATTTCACTCCTCTGAGAACTTATAGGTATATACTTTGTGTGCAAGTAAAATCAAAATCCATTCAAAACTGTAGTTGCAAAAGTGTAAACGCTGTTCGATATGGCATTTTCAGCAATTCAAGGGCAGACAACTCTTGACCTATAGGTCCGATTTCAACCATAATCACACTTATTTGAACTCTTATGGTCTTATACAATCTGAGCAAGTTTGAAAGAGATTAGATAAAAATTGTGGCCTCTAGAGTGTAAACACCCTTAAATATGACATTTTCAGCAATTCAAAGGTAGATAACTCTCAACCTATTCATCCGATTTCAATCATAATCGAACTCAATCAAACTCTTTTGGTCATATACAATCTGAGCAAGTTTGAGATAGATTGGATAAAAATTGTGACCCCTGGAGAGTAAACACCCTTAAATATGACAATTTCAGCAGTTCAAAGGTAGATAACTCTCAACCTATTAGTCTGATTTCAACCAAATTCCAACTCATCTTAACTCTTATAGTTATATACAATCTGAGCATGTTTGAGATAGATTGGATAAAAACTGTGGCCTCTAGAGTGTAAACACTATTAAATATGGCATTTTCAGCAGTTCAAAGGTAGATTACTCTCAACCTATTGATCAGATTTCAACCATAATCAAACTCATTTGAACTCTTACGGTCATATACAATCTGAGCAAGTTTGAGATAGATTTGATAAAAATTGTGGCCTCTAGAGTGTAAACACTGTTAAATATGGCATTTTCAGCAATTCAAAGGTAGATTACTCTTGACCTATTAGTCCGATTTCTAGCATAATCGAACTCATCTGAACTCTTATGGTAATATACAACCTGAGCAAGTTTGAGAAAGATTGGATAAATATTGTGGCCTCTAGAGTGTAAACACTAAAATTGTTGACGACGAACGACGGACGACGGACATTCAAGTATTGCAAAAGCTCACCCTGAGCTAGCTCAGGTGAGCTAAAAATGTTTATCGGTACAACATTTTCTTAACCCTTTACTTCATTTTAATGGATTTAATTAATTCCTCCATTGAAGAAAATAGTTCCATTTTATACAGTTATGAAAATGTACTGGTAGCATAAGAAATATTCTCTATATCCTAGCAGATGGTAGCAGGCGCATTTTGCTTTACTTTCAAGCTGCTTTAAGTGGTCACCCATCTTCATAACTTGAAACATGATATGGGGTAACTTATCATCCGCAATTTCTAGTTAAGTCCAGTCCATTTCCAACTTAAGCAGCCCTATGATCAGGGTCTACACTGTTTGCATATGACAAGGGTGCTCTTCACAGGTACGCTATAAAGGATGAGTTCACTTGTCACTAAGGCTCAGCGGGTTAAATGTATTCTTCATCCACAGTTGGACTTGGATTTCAACTTATGTTATATGACTAACACAGTGCAGACCTTGATCAGAGGGAGATTGTATGATCTGTTTCTACATTGATTGCATAAAACAGTTGTGCACTTCAAAGGTACACTGTTTGTAAACGATAAGTATACTACATGCAATTGCTAGGAACTGGCGGACCGTGGTTTAGTGATGTTAAGACTGTCAATCCAGGGGCCGTGAGTCTTTAACCCATTACCCCAAAGCCTGTTTCTAGTTTTGAAAGTAGATGACCACTTAAAGCAGGTTGAAAGTAAAGCAGAATGCATCTAAAGGCGCATTCTGCTTTAGTTTCAGCCTGCTTTAAGCTACCATCTGCTAGGATAATGAAAATATTTCTAATGTTATATATTCCTGAATGTTTAAAATGGAATTTTTTTCTTCAGTGGAGGAATAAATTAGAGGCGAAAAAGGCGTATTTATGGGGTAATGGGTTAAATCGAGATCCTATGCATCAGTGCTATACACTGGTCATGTAAAAGAACCAGATGGCTCTTTCAAACACTCGTCCTATGCAAACAGAATAGACCTCAAGAGTCCTCTGATCAGGGTATGCACTGTTTGTCATTTTGTGATTAAATTGTAAAACACCTCTAAATATCATAGTCAACAATTGACTGAAATAAATTGGAAATAGGGAGTTTTATGCCACCGAAGGGAGGCATATAGTTTTTGAACAGTCTGTCCGGACATTTTAATGTTGCTCATAACTTCCTTATTACTAATTTGAATTATTTCATACTTGGATACAGCACTCCTTGGAACAACACCTTTAGGATCTATTTTTCCAAAAACTCCCAACATTGGCCATAACTGCCTTACTAGTACATGTACATGTAAATGGATTTACGCCATACATCACCCCTTGTGAACAATACCTTACAGCTGACCTATACTTTTTTTACCTTGACCCCTCAATGACCTTGTTCTTGAGGACATTATTTTCCAAAAACTGGCCTAACTTCCTTATTAGTCAATCGATTTATTTCATACTTGAACACAACACCCCTTTTGAAAAGACCTTTCAGCTGACATATACTTATTTGACCTTGACCCCTCAATAACATTGACCTTTAGAATTAAATTTGACTGAAAGGGTTAATATTGCTCACAAGTTCCTTAAATAAATCATAATATGATATATAAAATAATAGATCACAGCATCAATTCAAGGGCATTGACATCTTACATTGCCAGTTCTTGTTCACTTGATGTTTTGGTGTTTAATGAGTTAATAAGGTTTGACTGTATTTGTTTATGGGCCTGTGATTAAACTGAGTCTGTATCCCTTAACATGTATATGTATGTTTGAAAAGACAACTAAGAAAATGCTCCTGATTATATCATATATTCATGAAAAAATAGTTTAAAATATATTCATTGCCTGTATAAAGCTAAATTTCAATGTAAATATCAACGATAGTAAAACCTTTCTATTATGACCACTAAATAGTGTTAATTATTAGGTTTAAATGACTATTTAGACGATGTGATGGTAAAACAAAAAGCTCTTAAGGAGCTTTCCCATTTATTGTCACCTTGTTTTAAGCTGTCACCTGTATGTTGTACAATCAGTTAAGACTTTGTTGTAGTGGTCGTAATAGAAAGGTTTTACTGTATAAACCTCTCCTCCATTATAATACATATTTCACATATATTCCTTGTAAAAATATCTTTCCATGCTTCTACCATACCTCATTAAAATGTCGTAAGGCACTTTGGGTAACTAGTATGCAAATGAATACTGCTCCAAACAAAATGTTGTCATGAAAAATAATACAGTAACAGGTTACTAATCATAATTGCAATCCCAGTGCACAATTTGAAACGGTGTGCAACAATACTACAAAATTCAAATACTACACATGTACAGTCAAACTTCAATATCTCAAACTCGCTAAATTCGAACTATTCGATTTGTCACATGAATTGCATTATTTCATGCTCGGTGAAGTCAAACATACCTGTATTTCAAAGTTAAAACGTGGCTTAGCCACGTTTTAACTTTAAAATATAGGTATGTTCGACCTAACCGAGTTCAAGATATCAATGTTCGACTGTACTACTTAAAAACTATGTAAATATGTCAAATAAAGATGAACCTCAAAAACTTAGTGGCAAACCAATCTATGTTCAATGTGGTAACTCGAACAAACTTAAGTTTAACTTTCCCATATTTCAGTTAAAATATAGCAAAGCAACAATAATTCTTCTCATTAACTCTTTCAACACCGAGGACCTGTTTAAAATATACTCATTACATTTGCAAAAAGTGTAGACCCAGATCAGTGGTCTCCTACAGGAGCCCTCTGATCTGGATCTACACTGTTTGCAAATTTAGACCAATATTATTTAAACTTGCTAGAATTCAAGGTAAACTGGTTCATGTTTTGGTAACTAAAATGATTCACAAGGGAACCTAATATCCCACAAGAGTTACTTTGAGTTGAAAGAGTTAAGCAAGTTCGAGTTTTGAGGTTTAACTATGAATTCCTTTTTTTTTTCAGAAACGAAAAGTGTATAGCCAACAAACGATTAAGATGTAAATGTCATGAATACATAGGGCACTTGTTGACATGGAATATAAAAGTAGTGCTCCAGTAAAGAGGACCGTAACAAGGAAGTATAACACATCTCCTTTAACCCATTACCCCATAAATATGCCTTACATTTTTTCATCCACCGAAGTTAATAGTGCCACTTCATACATTCATTAATATTTTTTCTATTCTAGTAAATTGTAGCTTAAAGCAGGCTGAAAGTAAAGCAGAATGCGCCTTAAGGCGCATTCTGCTTTACTTTCGGCCTGCTTTAAGTGATCAACTACTTTCAATACAAGAAACAGGCTATGGGGGAAAGAGTTAATATCTGCTTAACTTGATCTTGTGACTACTTATAAGAATCACCTTGAATTTACATTAACATAAATTCTAATTAATACATAGTCACAATATAGAGATTTGTGGAGATATAACAACCATAGTATTTTAAATAACCCCCTTCACTGGGGCAATAATACAAATTCATGTGATGACTAGAACATCAAGAACTGTTTGAATTTTGTTGTTGATTTTACAAATACATATATGTGAATAGTACTGTAACCCATATACAGTCATGACTATGTATCATAAGAAATATTTTTTATGATCTAGCAGATGGTAGCATAAAGCAGGCTCCAAAGTAAAGCAGAATGCACCTTTCAACCTGCTCTAAGTGGTCAACTATATTCAATTATAGAAACAGGCTATGGAGTAAGGGATTAAGATAATGAAGTATAGCCCTATATCAATCACCAGGCTTACTACAATCTTCTGATCAAGATCAGCACTGTTTCCAGCCACATGGAATTAACCCATTCACCCCTCAAACTTTTAATGGACAATTCTACTTTCCAATTAAATCCAATCCATTTTGGCTCTGTAGGGTTCTTTTTTGTGTGCAATATTTTGCAAAATGATAAACAGTGCAGACCCTAATCAGAGGACTCCTTCAGGTGCTGAAGGGGTCCTCTAATCTGGGTCTACACATTTTGTATGGGACATGTGACTCTTTACTAATACATGTCTTAAATTCAAGTGATTTTGATATTAGGTAAACAGTGCAGTCGATATCAGATGATGTATTAGCAATGAAGCGACTGATCATGTGTTTCACAAGCAGTATAATAGCCCTTCATTTTATGGCACTACTCAACTAATGAAAGACTTCAATAATTATTACATGTACAAAGTAACATTACAGTACATGTATTTTGATTTATTTACACATAATATCAAGGAATGTTTGTTAAAATTGTCATGCTTTGCATTTTGAGTATATACAGTGCTCCCTCTCTTAAGCGACATACCAGGAAATAAGAATTGGGATCTTTAAAAGCAGGTGTCTTCTTAATGCTGGACAAAAGAGATACAGAAAGAGGATCTTTCTGCATTCCTTTAGTCCTGCATAAAGCTGACACCTGTGTTGAACAACCACAATAAAACTTAATTTAATCATCTTTGATGAGAGGTTTTACTGTAGGAATGATTTTTGTAAAAATGCTACCTCAGCAGATGTAAGTAGTGTTCATGAGTAAGTGCACAATCAACCTTGTGTTAATTGGCAACTCAAGTAGCTATGAATCAGCAGGCTAAAATACAGGTGGCAGCTTAATGCAGGATAGAAGTAAAGCAGAAAGTTCTGCTTTACTTTTATCCTGCATTAAGCATTCAAAGAAGTCGAAAGCCCTTTCAAAGTTTGGCAGCTGAACACAATGAAGTGTGGCTATACACCCAATTCAGTTCCCTATGTCACAGTACTGCTTCTTCCCTTTCTGCTTCCAATCAAACCTCCACAGTCCGTGAAACTCGTGTTCAGTAATGTATGCTGTACAGCTTCCTGGTACAAAGTGTATGTTACTAGGGTTTTTAAATGGCAACTTTATACGAGTAACAGGGTCTCCGCCAGCTGGTGAGAACACCTCAAGGTGCCCACTACCCCAATTAGCAACCAGAAGATTGTTGTTCTCATCAAAGTCCATGCCATCAGGTCCTCCCTCATGGTCTCCTATAACAAAATGCAGAATTAACCTAGTGTACATCCCAATCAGGAGTTGTCAGATACAGGGTATGCATCGTTTTCTTATAGGATCTTTCTGACACGAGTCTTGCTTTCCTTATTACAGGGTTCCAGATAAGGGGGAGTATTCTAAACAAATCCAACATTTTCTCACTTATACTGAACCAAATCCTATGATGTTACTACTCATTAGAATCGTCTCTTTGAGACGATTCTAACGAGTAGCAACACCATAGGGTTTAATGCAGAAATAACGATTTTAATTTTTGAAAAGCTCACCTTATCTGAATCCCTGCTTATTATATAAGCCAATGTACTTGTTCAGATGGCAGACGTTCTTGTTGGAGAGGGAGGTGGGTTTGTTTTTTTATAGAAACATATGTCATTCATTATGTTGAAGCATTTAAATAAGATTGCAAAATCATGAAAGACACAGGCTATTCTGTATCAGAGCTTAGCTTAGAACTAACCTCATAGCCTGTTTCCAGTTTTCAAGAAAGGTGACCACTTGAAGCAGGTTGAAAGTAAAGCAGAATGCTCCTTAACCCTTTATTTCTAGTTTTGAAGACAGGTGACCACTTAAAGCAGGTTGAAAGTAAAGCAGAATGTGCCTTAAGGCACATTCTGCTTTACTTTCAGCCTGCTTTAAGCTAAAATCTGCTAGGCAATATAAAATATTTGTAATGGTAATTGTTCATGAGGGTATAAACTGGAACTATTTTCTACAGCGGAGGAATAAATTAAATACGCTAAAAGTCACTTCTATGGGGAAAAGGGTTAAGGAGCATTCTGCATTACCTTGTGTGCATTATGTTCAGAGCTACTTTCCGGAGTTAATATAGAAATAATAAGAGGTGTAAAAGAGAATAATTATGGAGTAATGGGTTTAAAGGCTGTTCTAATGTTTACATACCTTTAGACTGTCCAATGAACACATTGCAGCAGTCCTAGGCGTCACAGTGCCATGTTTTTATGTGTGGAAGTCAGACTTGTGTTGTGTGACATTTCAACAAAAATGTTCATTGAAAAAGGTGGTTGTTTAGTGGAGGATAAAGGTAATACAGAAAGCTTTAATCTGCTCCCTATCAATATTTTTATATTGGTCTTGCATTTTTATTGAACTATGGTACTTAATTGTCAAAATACTTATACAAATCCAAATTACTACGTTTACACAGCAAATATGTACATATGTGCATTACAAACCATGTCCTGTAGTGCATCATTAAATTAATTGCAAAATCCATTCAATTAACAGGATCTCATTTTCAGTTCAAAACAAGTAAACCCAGTACTTCATCAATGCACCATTTAAAGCCTTAGATTTATTCCTCCACTGAAGAAAATAGTTCACTTTTATACAGTCATGTATATGCAGCATGTGAAATACATGTACAGTGGAGAATCTGTTATTCTTTCCCGTTTAAACGCAAACGTACGCAAACGCAAAACACTAAAACGTAGAAAAGTACAACTTTTGGACAATTCTGATAATTCATGTTTATCTTGGTGGCAAACAGTTTGGAGCCTGATCAGACACCGGGTTACCCGGCGTCTGATCTGGCTCCAAACTGTTTGCACTGCAAATAATAGTTTTAGCGTAAACGCGTTTATTGGAAAAGAATAACGTTTTCTCCACTGTATGTCATACATGTATATCTTAGCAGATGGTAGCTAAAAGCAGGCTTGAAATAAATCACAATGTACCGTTTAAAGGGTAGCTGGTCTTAATGTCCCATTGCATGAATGTACCATTGCCTCAATGTACCATTTTCAGTCTGAACGTACCATTTTTAAAAAATCCTATATTACAACCATGATTGACCATTATTAGTTGATGAAAAATGTAAAATAGTACTTTATATGTTACTTGGATGAAATAAATGATTTTTTTAAAATACAATGTTCCTATGTGAGTATTATCCCCTTTTTGTAGAAGTTCAATGAGTTTATACAATTCAACATGTATGTATCTGCATTCTTTTTTCCTACAATCAGGTGTGGATTTTTTAACTACAAATATCATAAATCAATCGGGGATAATTATAAACCATTTCTTCATTAAAAAAATAGTATAATAAAATTGTTTTCTATCAATTTTATATAGTGGTACGTTCAGTCTAGGAAAATGGTACATTGAGACTGGTACATTGAGGCATTGGTACGTTAAGACCATAAACCGTTTAAAGCTAGGAACAGGCTATGGGATAATGGATTATCAGAATCTGTTTCAGTTCAAAACCAGATAACTAGAAAAAGCACCAGTACAGATACATTTCATTATCAACAGAAGAAAAGTCAAACACTATAAGGTTGAAATAGATGTATTGACACAGCCAAATATGTTTAAAACTACAAGTCATATGATTTGATTTGATTTGATTTTACGTCGCTTTCAACAGTATTTCAGTCATATCGCGACGTCCAGCTAATTACAGGTGGAGGAAGACCCCAGAAGCCCTTTATGCATGTTTCAGGCACAAATCGGCAACTGGGTAGAACCACCGACCTTCCGCAAGCCAGCTGGAAGGCTTCCCCACATGAAAAATCCGAACGACCCTACTGGGATTCGAACTCACAGCGGTGAGGAGCTTAGTGATGTAAGTCACAGTGACCATACCACTAGGCCACGGAGGCCCCCTACAAGTCATATGAAGATGTGTATGGACAATTCTAAGACTGCAATCAGCTCAATACAGAACGGAGCTTGTCCTCCCGTCTTAACTCATTACCCCATAGATTGTTTCTAGTTTAAATACAGGTGACCTCTTAAAGACAGTACCACAGTCCATTCATTGATTTCCCCCCCCCCCCCCCAAAACACCCCCCCCCCCATTGTTCTCACTAGGCGTAAAAGTAACTGCAAAGCTTGAGAAATGTGTGCTCAGCCAATGTCAGCAATCTCAAGTTTTCTATGGAGGCCCTGATATACCCTTGAGGGTTTTTTCAATAGGTTTTTACTTACCAAACGATCAAAGATAGAGTATGGGCCTCACATGAGATGCTTTAATGGTTTTCTTGTCAAGACATTTATACAGGTAAAAGCATGCTGCATGCTTTAACTCAAACTGTCTAGGGTTCTAGGTGTTACCACCCAAGCTAGGTCAAGTAATGTCTTTAAAGCAGTATAAATATAAAGCAAAATGTACCTCAAAACTCAACGTTCTGCTTCACTTCAATCCTGCTTTAAGCTACCATCTGTTAGGATACAGAATATATTTCTAATGGTACACATTCATGACTGTACAAAGTGGAACTACTTTTTTCAGTAGAGGAGTAAATGAGAGGCGTAACAAGGCGGGTTTATGGAGTAATGGGTTAAGAGACATCCTTTCCTCTGCAATGAATGGCCATTCAACACATGTTTAAATGTAAGCTCACCTGGACACTTTCCCCACACACTTCTCTTGCCAACTTTACCAGGTCCTAGTATATCATACTGCCATAGGGTTTTGGTTGGGGTTTCTGCAACTATCAATTTCACTGGTTTGTTGTTAGAATCATGCATTACTGCGATGCCATTTGGAAAGCGTAGGTTCCCATCTATGCGGATAAGCTTCTTGTCCTTTGTCACACAGTACACTGATCCAAAGGGTTCCTGAGAATGACAGTACAGTCCAGTCCAACATCAATAACTCAAATTAGATCAAGTCCAACGTGGCGATCAAATTCTCTTAACTCTAAAGTTGCTAAGCCATGTTCGAGAATGTATTATTCTTTCCTGTTTATAAATTTAACTAAATGCAAACTTTTTTTAAAAATGACATGATAAGCTGCCGGGTTACCTAGTTTCTAATCAGGAATGGCTTCGAACTGTTTGCAATGGAAACTATAACTAACAGTAAAGGTGATTGATACCCTTACACCAAACCGCCCTATCACATACCCCAATTATAATTTCATAAATAACAAGTAAACGTTAATGTGCATGTGAATACAAATACTGGTACAGTAAATCCTGTGTAAAACATTCACTTATTTTTTTAACTAAAATACAACCCCCTACAACTAGATCATTTAAAACAAATATTTAAGAAAGGGTAGCTGTTAAAGTCAGGTTCTAGGATTCAAGAATAAAGCATGTTTCAATTACGGGACAAAATTTCAAGTTAAAAAGAGACAAAGTATGTCAAATTTTGTTCAGAGTTATAAACCTAGGAGAAGAGTGTCAAAACATAAAATTGATAATGTTTTTCAAATTTAGAGACAATTTCATGAATAGTTTTCAAGAAAATGACAAGTCCAAAAATTTCAAGTTGAAAAGGACAAAATTGTATGATGATCATTTTTGATGTGTACCAAGTTTTGAGAAAAGTGGTCACTGTACACAGTTTTTTCTGTACCTAGCCCATTATCCCATTAATACGCCTTTTTACACCTCTATTTTATTCCTCCACTGAAGAAAATAAGTGCAATAAATACAGTCAAGAATATGTACCATAAGAAACATATTTTATATCCTAGCAGATGTAAGCTTAAAGCAGGCTGAAAGTAAAGCAGAATGCACTTAAGGTGCATTCTGCTTTACTTTCAACCTGCTTTAAGTGGTCACCAATCTTCAAAACTGGAAACAGGTGATGGGGTAATTTATTAAACTGATCAGTGCATACCTCAAATGACCTTGTGTACTCTGCTGGAGCAATATCTCCTGCTGGACCTGTCACCCAAAGATTGCCTTCATAGTCAAAGATGCAATCATTACAGCCTTGTAAAGTACGACCATCAATATCTTTCTTGAAAACCTGAAACAACAATGATGACATCTGGTACTTAACCCTTTATCCATAACTAAACTAGAGCTATCACTTAACCCATTACCCCATAAATACGTCCTTTTACACCTTGGATTTATTCCTTTACCCAAGAATATACTCCCAATTTATGCAGTCATGGATATATTTTATAAGAAATAGTTTCTATATTCTCACAGATGGTAGTTTAAAGCAGGCTGAAAGTAAAGAAGAATGTGCCTTAGGCACATTCTGCTTTACCTTCAACCTGCTTTAAGTGGTCACCTGTTTTCAAAAACAAAATCAGGCTATGGGGTAATGGGTTAACTCTTTAAACCCTAGTTACGCTTATATGTGTGATTTACAAATAGTATACCTGTATAGAGTACACTTGTACTATGCAAACAGTGTAGACCCTGATCAGAGGGCTGCTAAAGCAGCCCTCTGATCAGGGTCTGCACTGTTTGTAGTTTTGCAATATATTGCAAAAACAACCCTTAATAGTCAACAATGGACTAGACTTAATTGGAAATTGGAAGTGTCCATTTTGAGGCCCAGGGAGGAATGAGTTAAGGTGATTTATACTTCCCACCACCTCATTTGACATAGAGACAGTGCTATGATTATAATACAAATATTGATTGCTTTGGAAAAAATACCCAAAATACCCAAACAATGACTATGAAGCTATGATTTGTTACAATTATGAAAAGGGAGATAATTCAAGAATGGTTATGAAGTGATGAATTATTATATAACCACAATCTCATGTGCACTTTAATTGCAGATGAGGCTCAACAATTCAGCAACATTTTAAAAAGTTCTGTTGATGCATTACAGAACTTCAGATGGTAATCAACAATGCTCCTCAATGTAAAAAAATAGAAGGGTGTTCCTCCAAGCATCAGTAGAACAAGAGTTAAAGTTAAAATGACACAAAAGAAAATGTAGGGAAGGGGAATAACTCTCATGGTATTGATGCAAGAGTTATGAACCAAGTGCAAGATACTTCCATTCATCAAACTTTTACAAAAATGAAATTTCATCTGGTTTCACCTTAAGTTTCAGGGATCATGAACACTTAGAAATTAAATATAATGCAGGGGCGTAGCTAGACCAATTAGGAAGTGTACGCACTCGTATACTAGGGGGGTCCGGGGGCATGCTCCCCCGGGAAAATTTTATTCCTAGATGGTCTCAGGTGCGTTCTGAGGGCGTTTCCCGCATTCAAAACAGGTGATAAAATAACATAAATCTGTGCAAAAAGTTGAATAAAAAACAACGACATTGACGACAAAATCACCAGGAACGTATATAGATCTAATGTACGTTCCTGAAATCATGGATGTTTATTTTAAACCGACAATCAGTTACATTCAGATCTGCAACAGAACCATTTGCATTTACGATCTGTTTTAATAACATGATAAAGCAGGCCCGTAGGAAGCAAACTGTGATTTGAGGGGACACACGTCGACGTCAGGGGCAAAGCTATTTTAATTTGCGAACGCACTTTTACTGGGAATGCGGAAGGTTCCTCCGGAACTTTTTTTTCCTAGATGTGCTTTGGTGAGTTCTAAGGGTATTTCGAGCAATCAAAAAGGGTTAAACAGAAAAATACCAACATCATTTTTCAATCTATATTTAAAATTCGACTCCCAAAACATAGTTTTACCCCCTCTGATTGGTTTAAACACTCTTACTCTAGAGGGGTCCGGGGGCATGCTCCCCCGGGAAATTTTTAATCCTAGATGATCTCTGGTGCGTTCTGACGGTGTTTCCCGCATTTAAAGACTATGTAAAAATTTGACTCAGAATAACAAATTGATAATGTGTTTTTTTTCTGATAGCTTGTCTTCCAGCCTTTTATCTCTACCCCCTATCCCCTACGATTTTTATTGCATTTTTGGACTTTTAAATTTTTCGTTTTTTGAGGACAATGTGTACGCAGTTGCGTTTTTTGCGTACAGGTAGCTACGCGCCTGTAATGGGAAAGGTTCATGAAGGGAGCTAGGCTAATGCTAACCTGTTGATAATTGCCGGCTGTGTCCATTTTCAAGATGCCCAGTCTCATGTCTGCTATCCATATGTTGTTGTCTTGGTCACACTGACAGCCTGCTGGTATCCCACCACAGTCACCATCCTTCGGCCTGCACACAACACTTACCTATACACAGTATACACACAATCAATGACAATATGAATAATAATCCCATTACCTCATAAATATACCTATTTACGCCTTCAATTTATCCCTTCACCTAAAGAAAATAATTCCATTTTATAAAGTTAAGAATAATCAACATAAGAAATATTTCCTATATTCTAGTAGATGGTAGCTTAAAGCAGGTTAAAAGTAAAGCAGAATGTGCCTTAAGGCACATTCTGCTTTACTTTCAACCTGCTTTAAGTGGTCACCTGTCTTTTAAAATTAGAAACAGACTATGGAGTAATGGGTTAACCATTTCCACACATAGACTTAAATGCTAAAATCAGTATTGAATGCAGATGGTTGCTTAACTAAAGCAGGCTGAAAGTAATGAGCATTCTGCCTTACTTTCAGCCAGCTTTAACCCTTTTAACCCTAGTCCCGCATATAGGCGTCGTTTTCAAAAGTATACATGTGAAAATTGCCCTTGTCCTATGCAAACAGTGAATACCCAGATCAGAGGGCTCCTTACGGAGCCCTCTGATCTGGGTCTTCACTGTTTGTCATAATGCAAAACATTGACAAAAACAACCCTTAAAAGTCAGAAATCGACTAGACTAAAATGGAAACTGGAATTGTCCATTTAAAGTTTCAGGGAGGAAAGAGTTAAGCTACCATATGCATCTGATTTGATATAGAAATTAATTCTTATGGTGTATATACATGAATGAATATGATTATGCTTGACTAAATGAATTATGAAACAATGTTCTCTTGTTTTGCCTCATATTTCATTTGTATCAAATCTATAGATCTAGCATATAAATTAACACATTCAACCCATGTGCCATGTAAACTTGTTATAACAAACAGGGTACTAATGAAATATATCCTTATCTTATGCAAACAGTGTAGACCCTGGTCAGAAAGTTTCTGCAGGATCCCTTGGATCAGTGTCTTACTACATCTACCATATAATTTTAAGTAAAACCTCTCTATTCGTAACGACCACTTATATGAAGACTAATTGATTGTATAAAAGACAGGTGGCAGCTTAGAGCAACCTAGTGACAGTAAAACAGAAATCTACTCAAGGTGTTTAAATATGTTTTACTCATACTGTCACATTGCTTTAAGCAGTCACCTGTCATAAACACCTAATAATCAACACAATTTAGTGGGTGTAATTGGGAGGTTTTACTGTATATATATAATATATCTAGATCTATATGGTAACTTGGTAAGTGATTTGTTTTAGCTAATGCCTATCATGGTATAGAGTCTCTTCAAGGTTGCTGGGTAGTTAGTATAATTTTTTATTTTTTTATTTTTATCAAAATGTGTTAAGTATGTACATGTGGATCAATGGAATTGACATAGATATAGATGGTAACGGGTCGTTTCGGCCCCGAGTCGTTTCGGCCCGGGTCGTTTCGGCCTGGGTCGTTTCGGCCTGTTTTTAGGTGTGGGTCGTTTCGGCCCATTTGGTGGGTCGTTTCGGCCTCGGCCCATTTTGGTGAGTCGTTTCGGCCTATTATTTCAGTAATTTATATTTGCATATGAAGCACAACTTCGTTCCCTCATCAACATACTGTAAAAACAGAGTAGACCCTGATCGTTCCCTCATCAACATACTGTAAAAACAGAGTACATGTATACACTGATTGTTCCTTCATCAACATACTGTATACATCCTGATCGTTCCTTCATCAACATACTGTAAAAACAGAGTATACACTGATTGTTCCTTCATCAACATACTGTATAGATCCCGATCGTTCCTTCATCAACACACTGTGAAACAGAGGAGACCCTGATCTGATAAATTTGACATACAATATGTAGATCTAGATTTTAATTTAATTAATTTTACAGAAATAGTAATAAAATTGAAATGATGCACCCTTATCCTAAATCATCATCGATTTTGCATAAAGGCACGAACCTGCAACTTAAGCAAGTATGTGTTAAGATAAATAAGTAGAGAATAGTTTAACTCATTCACCCATGACATTGTTAATGGACAATTCCCATATCCAATTAAGTCTAGGCGAGTTGTCTATTTTGTGTTTATTTTAACAATAAATTGCAAAATGACAAACAGTGCAGACCCTGATCAGAGGGTTCCTGAAGGGGCCCAGCTGCTCTGGCCAGGTTATTCACTGTTTGCATAGAACAAGCGTAATCTTCACAGGTGCACTGCTTGTAAATTACAATTATACTCGTCCATAGGGTTAAATGTGTTAACTAAGGCTGAAAGTAAAGCAAAAATGCACATTAAGGTGCGCTTCAGGATTATATTTAAAGACAGAAACAAAGTATGGGGTACTGGATTAAAGAACTAAATACATGTACATGTAGTATGAAGAAAAAAGTAAATCTTGTAGTAATAGAGCACAATGAAAGAAAACACGTACATGTATATGAAAATTGCAGAAACTAACTATGTCCTGTTTTGATCGTATTAAATAAATCCAGTATACCTACTATTAATATATTCTAATTAGCGTGCGTGTGGTACAAGATTGACTGTATATAATGGCACTCGTAAGTAGCATGTACGTAACACGACGACTCTTATAAATCCACAATTTGTCAAATATTGTTTTTCATCATCAAAATAATGCTAATGCTGGTTGAATTCAAATCAGAAGTCGAAATTATTGGCTTATGGTGTGGAGGTAAACGTAATTTATGAGTGATGTTTTAGAGGAGTTTAGAAGAGTTTGGTGGACATTTTTGTATATTTGAAATAAGTATATATTACTATATAACGTTTTATTTCCCCAGTTATTTAACAATACCAACAATAATGCTGAAAAATATTTCTGATAATCAAAAAAAGCTAAAATAGTATAGAGTAATTCAAGTAAGTCATATCTTAGTGGATAACAAACGCGTTAATCTGTAACAGCGGGGTGTTAAAGCAATTAATCACTTGCCACGTGTCACCACTAATCGCCGTGTGTCGGCAAAGTACGCTGTATATGAGACAGACACCGCGTGTTGACACCTTCATTAATTGACTAACAATACAGATGTGTATCGAAAAGGTAGGCATCTGTAGCAGAACAGAACAGAACAGGCCAGCGTAAGTTTTAACAATAGTTAGTAAATATATTGCTGTAGTTATTTGTTATGTCTTAATTGGATGCTGGGATTGAAATTAAGAAGTTTCAGGGGGAAATTGGTTCAGTTAACAGTACGCTAATAGTGACTTGAAAACGTGTTTTGTACAAACAGTGTAGACCCAGGTCAGAGGGCTTATAAACATGCTACCAAGGTCTGCGGTGTTTGGCATTTTATGATAAACTTTATAGCTAAAAATGCAATAAAATCAACAACTGTGAAGGATTAAAAAAGATGTCGAAGCACTGCCTATTGTAACATTCTGCTAAAAAGTGTTTTGAAAGGAAATTACAAACAATATCGATAGCAGTGTCTGGCAGTTTGCACCCAGATCAGTAAAGAACGTGCTGTATGCTCAGAATCCACACTGCAAAATTTAGGATTATCGCCTACAGCGTGTTAAGAAAAATCTAAGTAACAGTAAAATCTCTACATTACATTCACTCAATTCTATCTTATAGAAATAAATCCATTAATAAACCTTCGTTAAAAGGTCGTAATAAAGAGGTTTTACTGTATTTGACTATCATTTGATCTGTATTTTATCTATAACATCTCCTCGATGATGCCAACTGGAAACACTGTGGTGAAAAACTTTACATCAATGACTGACGTGACAGGGCGAACTAATTCTATAATATCTACTTGTCTTTACCACTCTAAAACAGTGCAAATCATCATTTTTAGGGAGCACATCGCACAGATAATGTTCAAAACAAGTTTCGGACAACAGGTTTTCCCTGAAATTTGATTAAATCACATAAAAAAATGAAATGGGCCGAAACGACCCACCCCCTCAAAAAGGCCGAAACGACCCAGGCCGAAACGACTCAGGCCGAAACGACTCACGGCCGAAACGACCCCTAGGGCCGAAACGACTCAGGGCCGAAACGACCCGGAATCATATAGAGCAACGGCGGGTATTATCGGCCACTTAACGTTGTTTATAAAGCTGTGCCGGTATTTGCCGACATAATGTACAAGGGGTGTTCCAGTGGTAACTATAGGGTACACTTATTCTACCAGTGCATGTTTAGGTTATAGTGCGCTATTGGTGAAGATATACTCGAGTTGAAAATTATGTCAAGTGGAGTCGGCAGTTATCGGCAGCTTTCGGTAGTTATCGACAGGCTGATGAAGTTAAGGAAAATATGAGAATAATGTTAAAGCAAAGGCCGCAAATACAGTAACTGTGTGTAGATCTATTAAATTGCATGCTAGTATATTAAATTTGGTATCCTTATCATCCAAAACAACGCATTTATCTAACAAAATCAAAATATAACTTATACATCATCTTTAATTAACTTCTAATCTGAATAACAGCAATTTGTTTTATTGATTAGCATACAACTCTAGCTCCAACTTCAAGTCAATATCAAATTATAAGAAGTAGCAAACAGTGTAAATAAAGATACGCTATCACATTGAAAATGCAGCATCTGATATTGGTCTGCATGATTCCAGAATACACTGTGTGTACCCAATGATTGTAAACAATGTACACCTTGATCAGACGCCACATTTGCATGCAGATACTGATCTGAGCCTACACTGGTTGTCATGTTATGTGGCTCCAAATCTAAATAGTTTGACTCAATTTCTGTCGACACAACTGTAGACCTATAGTCTGCAAACGTTGTGGCCATCAAGTTACATGTTATTTGTCAAATACAAACTGTACATGAAATGTTGATCCAGATCTAAGAACCCCATGGATATAAATGATCACAACCTATCTCAGACATGGATCCGCACCTGCTCATTTGTAATGTAGTCGCCAGTTTTTATCAGCGAATACTTTAGGCATATTACAAGAATATTTTCTAAACTATATCTACAATTTGGTCGGAAAAGACAACAACAAATGTGATTATAACAATGTTTGGGTGTTCAGTATTTAACACTGCCGATAATTGCCGAAAGGGATATTTCATGTCGGCAGTGACCGGCCACAACAAAATCTGAACCAATTTATACCTTAGGCACGTGGTTTTGCGGCAAATACAACGTGTAACATCCTTTAAGCATCACTGTATGCAAAAGGTACCCTTTTAAAGGGGCTTTGTGTGTCAACGAATTTTCAGGTACTCGACCTCTCTTAAGTCACTCGATAAGAAGAGGTTTTTCATATATGAGAAGTGCACCTAGTACTGTCATTTTTCATCTTGTGACACAACGGTCGTGGGGAAACCCAACAATACAAATATAGCCAGTATTGATTTTTACTGGAAAAATGATGTCATAATCGACGTCACTAGTATGGTAACTTAACGTCATCATTGGAAAAAATAATATAATAAAGGAGCATGCCGGTGACTACCTACGGCCGCTAATACCCGCCGTTGCTCTAGATCTAATTGACATAGGAATTGTCCATTAAAAGTTTCAGGAGTGAATGAGTTAACCCTTTGTAAACATGCATGTGTTACACAGTGACATTCATGTAGCCAGTTATATAACTCATTCAACTGTTATCAGTTGCCACGTAAAGTGACTTTTATCTTACTACATATAATTCGGACATAGTTAAGATGTATTACTCAAGTGGATCCGAGACTAGATCTGTTCCCTGTTCGTGACGAAATTAAGCCCACTAAACTACAGAATAAGATTTTAACCACACCAACTCTGTTTGTGAAAAGTATTTAACTTGTTAGTGCCAATATTTAAAACAAAAATAAAGCAGACGACATGAAAGAGCAGACGACAGTTAACGTCATGGTGGACGTTGATTATATACCTCCTTGCTTTTCAGATCCACAGTTAGAACTTCCCCAGCGTACTTTTTCTCGTCATCTACAACCTCTGGGGCAACCATGAAGAATTTACCATTTTTGTCAAATACGGGACCTTCAGCACCGAGTAACTTTGATGCAATCTGTGTAAAGTTGGGCTCGATCACTTCCATACCTGCCATGATTGTCTGGTTCCCCGCGTAGACTACCAGTCACGGGGTCACTCTCGGATTAAATCGTTACTATCCGGTCATTAATTCCGGCTTCATTCGGGATTGCGGAAATCGGCGAGATGATCCGACAGTTTCCCGTAAAGTTAACCCATTGAATCCTAGTGACGCAAGTAGCCCTTCACTCCTTTTTAAGCAGTATAGAATCAAACTAGACGGCTTTACAATAACCCTCTGGTTTGAGTCTGTCATTGTACAAAAATAAAATAAAACAACAACTCTGGGTGGTCAAAAATGGACTACTAGATCTAGATCAAATTCATGAATTGAAAACATGAATTATCTGTTTGATACGGGAAGCACTGAGGGGACACGTGAAGCGGTGTTTTTTTAACTTGAAGGAACAATATCTTTTCTTGTACGCAAAATGATGTTGAAGGAACAAGATCTTTTCTTGTGTGCACAAGAAAATAAACAAGATATCAAGTTGTTCCCTCAAGATGTTTCCTTGTGCGCACAAGAAAAGATCTTGCTTCCTCAAGAAAAGATATTGTTCCCTCAAGATAATATATTGTGCGCACCAATTTTGTTTGTTAACGTCCGTTTCTTCCACCTATGGACTAATTGGACGCCCTAGAGAGAGGGAAGCAGATACAGAGAACCCGGGCGCGATGCCCTACTCTTATTATCGAAAGAGTTCTCTTGTTCTTTTAGATGCCAAGTGTAAAGCACTCATACATCGGAACTCGGTTTATAAAGTCTCATCCGATGGACTTGAAAAGATCTTGTTCCCTCAATATAAGATTTATTCCCTCAAGATAAGTTCTTGTGCCCACAAGATAATGATCTGGTTCCATCAAGATGTTTCCTGTTCGCACAAGAAAATATATTGTTCCCTCAAGATAAGATCTTGAAGTTGTTCCCTCAAGATATTATCTTGTGCGCTCACGAAAAGATCTTATCCCTCAAGATATAAAGTCTCATCCGAAGGACTTGAAAAGATCTTGTTCCCTCAATATAAGATTTTATTCCCTCAAGATAAGTTCTTGTGCCCACAAGATAATGATCTTGTTCCCTCAAGATGATTTCTTGTGCGCACAAAAAAATATCTTGTTCCCTCAAGAAAAGATCTTGTTCCCTCAAGATAATATCTTGTGCGCGCAAAAAAAGATCTTGATCCCTCAAGATGAAAAAAATCCTCTTCACATGTCCCTTCAGTGTTTCCGTAGTTTGAAGTTTCAGTGGTTAATAAGTAAAACGCGACTTGACTGATATTTGTAAAACCAGCTGCCAAGTAACTCGATCTGCTTTAGTTTCAGCCTACTTTAAGTTGCCACACGTCTCTTCAAAACTAGAAACAGACTATGGGGTAAAGGATTAAAGGTGCAATTCGTACAATCGCGCTTGAAAAATAGAACATTAGGAAATCTTAGGATTTTTCATAATCAACTTATGGCAGTCCTGATACTTTTTAACTCGCAGAACCCTGGCGACGAGTACTCTCGTCATTTACAAACAGTGTACCGGTTTAGTGTGTATTAGTATTATGCAAACAGTGTAGACCCTATAGTCAGATGACACCCGATGTGCTCTGTTTGCCAATTTTGCAATCATTTGTCAATGAACATCCATGAATAGTAAAAAATGGACTAGACTTTGATGGAAATTGAAATTGTCCATTTGAAATTCCATGGGTGAATGAGTTGTCAGGGTTAAATGGGTTGCTCAGTATGAGGCACTTCGCACTCCCAATGCGCAGCCTTTTCATATATTAACTTTACCACGTACAGGGCTACCATAATCAAATTGTCTTATTCCCGAAATAAAACATATATATTAATTGATGTTTAAATGACATCTGCTAACTTTTTGTGGAACTCACGTCAAAACTTGGTAGCATTTGATTTTAAACACTTTTTAACATCTTGTGTCATATGTAGATCTCTTGATTTAATCATATGGTTATAGCAACCTTCTCCATAAAATGCACATGTTTCAATAGTTACAGTTTATTATTTTATATGTTTGTTAAATTAGTTAAACTGTAAATATGTTTTGTTGTATACACATGTATACTGCCTCATGGGCCAATGGCCTAATGGTTTTGAATAAAAGAATCTTATCTTATCTTACCATGAAAAATCCTAAGATTTCCAAATTTGCATTTTTCAAGTGGGATTTTACGAATCGTTCCTTTACGCCATCGCCTGTTTCTAGTTTTGTTGACATGTGGCTGCTTAAGGCGCATTCTTCTTTACTTTCAGCATGCTTTAAGCTACCATGTATAAGAAAAAATCCGAATATTTAAGAAAAATCCGGAGAAATGGCAGAACCTGCCACGTCACATTCACTGTCCTACCTTGAGTTGTCGGGTTAACTTCTACTTGTTACTCCCAAACAAATTCAATCATTAATAATGATTATGACTGGGATACGCTGCCAGGGTAGGACAATATTAGTCTACGTATAGTAAGTGCAATATTAAAAGATTATAGATCAAAACCAGGTGAGAGAAAGTACTAAGTTAGATTATCAAAAATGAAAAGAGCCATGTCATCTAGCTAGTGGTTAACCGCGCCCAGTCCACTCTTTAAAGCATCTAGGCGGGGCTTGACTTAAGCTGACACGACACGCCATTCCAATACCTAATATATGGGGTCATATGGTTTTGAATCCTTTGAGATCTGCCTGACACCGTAAGATCTGATCCAGTTAGTAACCTGTAGATTCACGTCAATTTGTGTTAGTTTGTGGATAAGCCTGAGATGGTACACCTTGTCAAAGGCTCTGGAGAAATCCATAAGTTTACTAGAGTATGCTTGTAGTGTGTGGAATCACGAATGAAGAACGACCCTATCTTCATTCGTGGTGGGATCCTCACACAAAGTCCTTCATAGATAAAATTGAAATGGTTCAAAGACGTGTCGCCCGCTGGACTTTGGGTGAGTATTCTAGACATGCAAGTGTCTTTGATATGTTGTTAAAACTAAGATGGAGATCATTGAAACAGCGTCGTTCGGAAACTAGACTATGTCTCTTTTACAAGATTGTTATCTTTTAGTGTGCAGTTTCAGTTTCAGCTTATACACGTGTTCATAGAAACTCTCGTCTATCAAGATCTGTCATTCTGTGAGTTTCAGACAGGTTCGTACTGGAGCAGATTATTATAAATACTCTTTTTATCCTCTTACAGTAATCAGGAGTATAGTCGAATGCTCTTCCTACAGATGTCTTCCTTGATTAGACAGACAGACAGACAGACGGGCATTTTCAAGAGAATCAAACATTTCTTGGCCGAAGCTGAGTAGATCTAGTTAGGGTTCACATGTGCAGCTTCTGGTTTCTGGTCAAAATGTTTGACCTAAAACCTAGTTGAATAGGGCATAGTAGTTATTTAATAGTATGCTCATTTTATCGAATGTATCGCTAGGCAAAAAAGTCTAAAACCTGACATTTGCAAAAATATCCATACAGCAATGATAACTCGACGACAAAAAAGCTGCGCGTTAGGTACCGCAGTCATAATATTTTCTATTAAATGGCACCAACGTTTTATCCCAACCCTAATTGGAGTTGCAAATGTCGTAAAATAAAAAAAAAAGTATAATAACTCATTTACTTATTTCAGACGATATGCATTAACAAGCACATTTCATTATTCTATTAAACAACTTATAACTGTATCTTTCTGTAGAAATATAAGAGCTCCCGGTTTTTACGACTTTCCATCAAGCGAAAGACGTCTAGCCGAAGATGGCGGCGGCTATGGTCCGCCAGCATAGCGGACGATTTAGGAGTGGAAGATTCAGAGGTATGCTTCAGTTTGGTTGTATGTTGATAATAAGATCTCATCATTTAAATTGGTTTCTTGAAGCTGGTCTCATTTACGTTTTTACTATTTTACAGGAAGGCATGGTAGCGGTGAAGAAAACATTCAGTTGGACTTCAATAAAGGTGGGTTTTGCTTCCTCTTTTGGCTGGTTCTTTCAACCAACAGTGGCAAGGCGTGCTCTATGGACTCACCTGCCTTCTTTTCTTTAACGCTATAGGACGCATTTTTCTGATATTCTTAATAAGAACCATAAACCGATCATTTGTTGATTGTGTTTGATATAGGTGACAGCTTCAAGCAAGTTGAAAAGTAAAGCAGAAAGTTCCTTCATGTTCTTATTTTCTTCTTCTTTTATTTCCACTAACCCAGTCGGGCTAGTAGTTCCAGAAACAACTAGCCCTAACCAAATATTTACCTGCCCTGACCAAATACATGAAATATCTTAGTGACTTAGTCTTACATACATGTGATAACTACCGGCGGCAGGGTGTTCATACCGTTTTGAGAGGCTTTGAGCCGTCTACCTGAACGGCAGACGATTCCTACCGTTATGAATTTTCCACAGCATACCTTTTTTTTTTCTAAACACATTCTTACCTTTTTTTTTTCTAAACACATTCTTATCTTTAACTCGTAAAATCAGCCTCGGCAAGCCCCGCCATGCAAAACAATACACAGGTTCAGAGGTCAAATCAGGTCACACTGTCACGCTGCACTATACTACAGTAGCCAATCAGAATAAAGATAGCTTCTACCTATAACCAATGACATTTAAGCCAACAAGTAAGGTGCTTTGTACCGGTATGTAAACACACAAAATCACACATGGCTCGATAAATCCAGTGCTGGGAGATAAGCAATTACGTAATCCAACATCCATGCCAAACTGTATTTTCCCCCATTAGAAGCCAACCTTGAATACACACGTGTCATAATTTCTGTTTTGACACCCAACTGGTAAAATCGCTGACTGGCTACACAAGTGTCACTGTGTTCTGAGAATTTCTTTGGTGATATACCACAGGGGGGAATGGACAAATTTAAAATGTATCCTGTTACTATGATAAAGTCTATTATTATAGTAGGCTGTCGTTTCCCTATTTTTGTGTTTCAGGCCCTTGTGGCCCACATTCTGAACAGGTCGCGAAGCCGCGACAACATCAAAGACGGTGACCGTCTTCAACCCTAGTGACGAGTATAGATCAAAGGGTTAAGATTATGGTCACCGTCTTCAAGTTTATGTCGATTACAGTGTCAAAACTGCAGCTGCAGATTTTGTCGTGTATGATATATATCTAGATAAATATTATAAGTGAACCCATAGCTAGGTCATTGAATCAAAATGGGCGGGGCTCCTCATTTGAACACATTGTGTGTAAATCGTGTCTGAGTAACTCAGTATGAAAAGTATCATATATAGAGAGGATAATTGTGGATGCTATTAGAGGCAAACATTCAAGGTGATTATCTGATATGATCTATTTTAGACTTTTTACTGTCATCTTAATCAAACTTTTTAGGGGTATGGGAAAGCATCATTAGTTTAGATATGCCGAAGTTCCGCCATGTTGGCATAAGTTTTACTTGTAGTGGTACGTTTCAACGTTGATCTCAATGTAGGACCAAACTTTTTCTTTTTTTTAAAAATCTAATTCTTGTGCCACTGAAAATTGTTTTTATTTTTTGCTGGCCAAAGACTTGGAAGAAATACGGTTCTTATTACATTTGCAAACATATATATGCAAACAGTGCAGACCCTGATCAGAAGCCTCTGATCTGTGTCTTCACTGTTTCCTAATTAAGACCAGGATTTATTAAACTACCAAGAATTGCAAGTAGACTGGTTCATGTTTTGGTAACTAAACTGATTCACAAGGGAACCTAATAAACAACAATATTTTCTTAGTGTTGAAAGAGTTAAAAATTTATTAAGATACATTTATTTTATTTAACCCTTTTTATGCTTACAAAGCTGTTATTAAAGATGTTAATATATTATACTTAGAATTAAATTAAATATTTAACCCTTTCTTTTATAGATCCTTTACAGTATTTCGTACATGTGGATGTTTAAAAGAAATTAAAGCAGGCAGAAAGTACAGCAGAATATATGGTATAGGTTTGCTTTACTTTCAGCCTTCTTCAAACAGCTAGGAAGTAGGAGAATTTTCCTATTGATCTTTATAAGGTTAGAGTAGAATCATGGACAAGCAATGCTATAAAGGAAATGGTTAAATGCCTACAAATATAACATTTGTTAGTATATCTTCTGATGTATTCCACAAACCTTTCATATAGCTCTAATTACCATTTTCATCCTGTTTCTCAGTGTTATTTAACAATTTAATGGAATAGACAACTGACACACCCGAGAAAGTCATAGTTTTCCTATTTTATGGATAAAATACCTATATATGGCTAATATGCCCGTTTTTGCAAATCTACCTGACAAATGTCAAATCTACCTGAGAAAATGTTCAAATCTACCTGACAGACCAGTGAGGGTTATCACATGTATGGTCTTATGTTAAATTTCGCTGTACCTGTAGCGCCGATCTATCGGTATCCACGTGAATTGATCGCATCATTTTGTCAAGAAAAGTGCGAGTTCTTTAGTCTGTTTCGTACAAACTCTTTGTTTCACTTCTTCCTTTTGTACACTTTAAGATCCTTCCGAACAACCCCTTTTTGATTATAAAACCGAGCAACATTTTGTGAACATTGGAGTTTTGACTGTCAAGGGAGAATCCGGGTCAAAACGGCCCGAGTCAAAACGGCCCCCAAAAAGGCCCCCTTTGATAAGATATTAATATTGATACAAGTATTATTAAGATAAATATTAATTATGATTAGTATTATTACGTTTATGAAAGATGAATATATTACTTACGTGGAATAGATATAGAGTGAGCATGACAATGACTTGTTAAGTCTTTATTAGTCTGTTGTCCATTTTCTCACCATTTACTCACGGAGTAAAAACTGTTTTTACTCCGTGATTTAGGCCTGCTACATGACTGAAAAAGCTCATTATAAATTTTCCCAAACGTCATAATAATCCAATCTGCAGCCTATGAAGCATAACAATAATTAACAACTTTGGAATGGATAGACAGACAAATACATCATGCAGAAATGTTAGTATTTGATTTAAAGCGGTTGTGGTTTTTATGCATGCAGACTGTAAATGTAGGGGTAACTTTTAAAACTACTTCAAATTATAAAGTTTTTAATATTTAAGCTGCTTTGCTATAGCAAGTGTTAACCCATTAACCCATAGATTCTGCTTTATATAATTTATTATTAACGGCATGGCATAGTTTTTGTATTAAAACTGTAGGATTGGCCGTTTTGACCCAGGGCTGTTTTGACTCGGGCCGTTTTGACCCGGTACCGTCAAGGGAGAAAACAAACATAAATGAGTCCCTATGTCGTAAAATGAATTCGCTCGATTATTATGGGCAAAATCAGTTACAAACAAGAGCTGTCGGAGAACAGCAAAGCTCGCCTAACTAAACCTTTCTTAAATAGGTAACTATCAATAGAAAAGTGTATCAGTACATTGATATTCAAGCCAATATCAGCTTATAAATGAAAATATGTCATGTAGTATAAGTGCTTTCCAACACTTACTCCATAACTAACTTTGAAATTAGAGTCCCAAAACTCTAAGTCCACAACAGGTAAAATTTTGACTAAATTAAAACTTTTTTTAAAATTTTAATTACGAAACATCAATGTTCAACCCACAGGGCACCTCCATTCCAGATATCAGCTTCTTATACAAATATTTCATGTAGAATTAGTGCTTTACAACACTTACCCCAAAACTTTAACCATGAGAAATCAGCCGAAAACTCCCAAAACTCTAAGTCCACAAAAGGTAAAAAAAATTTGACTAAATTTAACTTTTTTTTAACATTTTAACTACGTAACATCAATGTTCAACCCACAGGGCACCTCCATTCCAAATATCAGCTTCCTATGAATCCTAATCAGGGCTGCACAAATCCCATAGCCCGACGTCCAGGACAAGTGGGAAATGGCTCCGGACAAGTGACCATTTTCTAGAATCTAGTCCCGATCTAAATTGGTAAATTTCCAAAATAGCTGGTCAATTAACTCTTCGCTCGTCGTCAATATGCTTCAGGTGACAAATATCATGACTGCCGCGAGTGCCCCTTACCTTTCTGTTGGGCTACATATGCTTATCCAGTTTGAGAAATTTACCTACACATCAAGTCAATTTAAAAGTCAACTGAGACACAATTGTGTATTTAGTGATTTACAGGAAGCCTTCATGTGTTATGTCAATTTCGTGTGACTTTCACACGTTTCCTAGGGACAGCCTTTGATTACGTAATCTCACTGTGTTACACAAAGGGGTCTCAATCAGTGTCTTACAAATGTCAAGCGTCTGATGATGCAGATCAGATGCAGTGCTCCATGTCAATAAGAGCTTGAAACTGACAAATCAAAAGTGCAGAGAGCCAGGCAAAGGTTAATGTTTAGAACTGTTTACAGTTAAAAGTCTTATTGTGCACATATTAAATCTGCATCAAACGCTATATTACATACAAATTACCTGGTCCGTTTTGTCCTTATTAATAAATGTGATTTAGAAGTTAACATTGAAAAAGGTAGCTTGCTTTTGTTTAAAAAGCAAAACATATTTTTTATATCTAAATTAATACAAATATTTCATGTAGTGTTAGTGCATTACAACACTTACCCCAAAACTTTAACCATGAGAAATCAGCCGAAATTTTTTGACTAAATTTAATTTTTTTTTAATTTTAACAACACAACGTTCAACCCACAGAGCATCTCCATTCCAAATATCAGCTTCCTAATGCAAATATTTCATGTAGTGTTAGTGCATTACAACACTTACCCCAAAACTTTAACCATGAAAAACCAACGCAGACGCCGGGGTGATTCCATAAGCCCCCCCATTCTCCGAATAGGCGAGCTAATTAAAGACAGCATCAGCTCTTATTGTTTTCGTTTATTAATCAAGTATTTTCTATATTTTATGATCTTAAATACGTTTATGAAATTTGATTATTTTATGTTGTGCCGTAATTGTAAGGAATATCCCCAAACTGGTATCGAGATTCAATTTTTATTTGGCCCGTAGTGGAGGGAAAGAAAAATAACAAGACTTTTAAACTATATTACTACATTTTCTTCTGTCTTACTTTTTAGCTCACCGGAGCACGAAGTGCTCAAGGTGAGCTTTTGTGGTCGGTCTTTGTCCGGCGTCCGTCGTGCGTTGTGCGTCAACAATTTCTTCAAACATCTTCTTCTTCAAAACCACTTGTCTGATTGCAACCAAACTTCACAGGAATGTTCCTTGGGTCAAGCTCTTTCAAAGTTGTTCAAAGAATTTGAAACAATGCAGAACTCTGGTTGCCATGGCAACCAACGTGAAAAAATAAGGAAATCTTAAAAAATCTTCTTGTCAAAAACCACAAGGGCTAGAGCTTAGATATTTGGCACATAGTATCATCTATAGGTCCTCTATCAAGATTGTTCAAAGTTTGACCCTGGGGTCAAAATTGGCCCCGCCCGGGGGTCACCGTTTTACATAGAGTTATATAGTGAAATGTTCAAACATCTTCTTCTTCAAAACCACATGCCTGATTGCAACCAAACTTCACAGGAATGTTCCTTGGGTCAAGCTCTTTTAAAGTTGTTCTAAGAATTTGAAACAATGCAGAACTCTGGTTGCCATGGCAACCAAAGTGAAAAAATAAGGAAATCTTAAAAAATCTTCTTGTCAAAAACCACAAGGGCTAGAGCTTAGATATTTGGCACATAGTATCATCTATAGGTCCTCTATCAAGATTGTTCAAAGTTTGACCCTGGGGTCAAAATTGGCCCCGCCCCGGGGGTCACCGTTTTACATAGAGTTATATAGTGAAATGTTCAAACATCTTCTTCTTCAAAACCACATGCCTGATTGCAACCAAACTTGACAGGAATGTTCCTTGGGTCAAGCTCTTTTAAAGTTGTTCTAAGAATTTGAAACAATGCAGAACTCTGGTTGCCATGGCAACCAAAGTGAAAAAATAAGGAAATCTTAAAAAATCTTCTTGTCAAAAACCACAAGGGCTAGAGCTTAGATATTTGGCACATGACATCATCTATAGGTCCTCTATCAAGGTTGTTCAAAGTTTGACCCTGGGGTCAAAATTGGCCCCGCCCCGGGGGTCACCGTTTTACATAGAGTTATATAGTGAAATGTTCAAACATCTTCTTCTTCAAAACCACATGCCTGATTGCAACCAAACTTCACTAAGCATTGTCTACAGGTCCTCTATCAAATTTGTTCAAATTTTGCCACTGGGGTCAAAGTTGGCCCCGGCTCGGGTGTCGCCATTTTACATGGAGTTATATAGTGAAATTTTCAAACACATTTTTCTTTGAAATCAATATGGCTAGAGCTTAGATATTTTGCATGATGTAATGTCTAGAGGTCTTTCACATATGTTGATGAATTGGTTCCGGTTTGTTGCATATCTGGGTCACCAGAGCTAAACATAGATTTTTTTCAATGAAAACTTTAAAAATCTTCTTGTCTGAAATCATAGTACACTGAGCTTAGATATTTGGCACATAGCATCGTCTACAGGTCCTGTATCAAGAGCATTCATATTATGTCCCTAAGGGTCAAAAGTGACCCCGCCCGTGGGTAAAAGTTTCACAAATCTTCTTTTCTGAAATCACTGACCCATCACCATGTACAGGTGAGCGATTAAGGGCCATTCTGGCCCTCTTGTTTATGCCCCCGACATTGATGCTTGGATACTTATACAGTTGTTGCCTTGGACCATTCCCTATCCACCAATATCACACAATCTTGATTTTGACTTTGACCTAATTTGGACTTAGAATATTTTAAATGGGCTATTTCTTGGTTAACTAGATTTTACCGTTTCGTCTAGCATCAGCATATCTGACTATAATGCTGTGATACTTATACAGTAGTTGCCTTGGATCACTACCAATCCACCCATATTACCCAACCTTGATTTTGACCTTGACCTAATTTGGACTTAGAAAAAACTCAGATTATATTGTCAAGGATGACACCGGGGGCATAAGTGTTTTTGAACGCGTATTCTTTCTTAACTAATTTGCACAGACGCGCAGCTGCACGTAATACTCATATGAGGGTGTTGCAGTATGAACAGATAGATAGACAGATAGATAAAGATACAGAGAGAATTTTACCAGTCTACTATTGATGACGTGGGAGGTTAGGTGTCCCTAGCCCATGTGTACTGTACTGAAAACATGACATTTATAAACAATCAGTGTTTACTTATTTTTTTCAAGAGTTTGCACTCTGTGTCAATTTTCATGAATTGAACTTGTGTATTAGCTGGTCTGAATGTGTTCTCCAACCCCTGCATGCTAATTAAAAATCAGAATAATGTGTACGACCAATCAGGCTGGGGCCAGAAATTTCTGTACGTCCAGACTGAATTTCAACCAGTGAATGTCTGTCGGACGTGCCTTAATGTCGAGCCCTGTGATCATGATTATATGTCTATCCTCCAATGAGTCAAACTGTTGAGGACCTAGACTTGATGCATGTCAACTGTCGAGAATGTTAAATGAGTAAAAGTAAAAGCTTAATTTAACTATATATATCTGCCAATCCCAAACTGAGCAATGGTCAGTGGAGCTTTTTTAGCTTGCCTGTACGTAGTACATGACTAGCTATTGCAATACCCCCGGTGTAGTCGTCGTCGTTGTCGTCGTGAACGGCGTAAACAATTTTAAGAAAATGTCTATAACTTCTATGTCCCTTGAGGTATTGCTTTCATAGTTGGTATGTGTGTGTATATGGACAAGACCTTTCCATGCACAGAAAATTGTTGACCTCTTTGACCTTGACCTTGAACTTAGGGCCTGCGTGTAGGTTTCGAAATCTGCGTTTAGGTTTCGAAAAATGCCTTTAAACTTCTATGTCCCTTGAGGTATTGCTTCCATAGTTGGTATGTGTGTGTATATGGACAAGACCTTTCCATGCACAGAAAAATTTAGACCCCTGTGACCTTGACCTTGAACTTAGGGCCTGCGTTTAGGTTTCGAGATCTGCGTTTAGGTTTCGAAAAATGCCTTTAAACTTCTATGTCCCTTGAGGTATTGCTTCCATAGTTGGTATGTGTGTGTATATGGACAAGACCTTTCCATGCACATAAAAATTTAGACCCCTGTGACCTTGACCTTGAATTTAGGGCCTGCGTTTAGGTTTCGAAATCTGCGTTTAGGTTTCGAAAAATGCCTTTAAACTTCTATGTCCCTTGAGGTATTGCTTCCATAGTTGGTATGTGTGTGTATATGGACAAGACCTTTCCATGCACAGAAAAATTTAGACCCCTGTGACCTTGACCTTGAACTTAGGGCCTGCGTTTAGGTTTCGAAATCTGCGTTTAGGTTTCGAAAAATGCCTTTAAACTTCTATGTCCCTTGAGGTATTGCTTCCATAGTTGGTATGTGTGTGTATATGGACAAGACCTTTCCATGCACATAAAAATTTAGACCCCTGTGACCTTGACCTTGAATTAAGGGCCTGCGTTTAGGTTTCGAAATCTGCGTTTAGGTTTTGAAAAATGCCTTTAACTTCTATATCCATTAAGGTATTGCTTCCATAGTCGTTATGTGTGTGTATATAGACATGACCTTTCCATGCACAGAAAAAATTAGACCCCTGTGACCTTGACCTTGAACTTAGGGCCTGCGTTTAGGTTTCGAAATCTGTGTTTAGGTTTCGAAAAATGCCTTTAACTTCTATGTCCCTTGAGGTATTGCTTTAATAGTTGGTATGTGTGTGTATATGGACAAGAGCTTTCCATGGACAGAATATTTTTTACCCCTGTGACCTTGACCTTGAACTTAGGGCCTGCGTTTAGGTTTCGAAATCTGTGTTTAAGTTTAGAAAAATGCCTTTAACTTCTATGTCCCTTGAGGTATTGCTTCAATAGTTGGTATGTGTGTGTATATGGACAAGACCTTGCCATGCACAAAAATTTTTTGACCCCTGTGACCTTGACCTTGAACTTAAGGCCTGCGTTTAGGTTTCGAAATCTGTGTTTAGGTTTCGAAAAATGCCTTTAAACTTCTATGTCCCTTGAGGTATTGCTTCCATAGTTGGTATGTGTGTGTATATGGACAAGACCTTTCCATGCACAGAAAAATTTAGACCCCTGTGACCTTGACCTTGAACTTAGGGCCTACGTTTAGGTTTCGAAATTTGCGTTTAGGTTTCGAAAAATGCCTTCAACTTCTATTTCCCTTGAGGTATTGCTTTCATAGTTGGTATGTATGTGTATATGGGCAAGACCTTTACATGCAAAGAAAAATTTAGACCCGTGTGACCTTGAACTTAGGGCCTGTGTTTAGGTTTCGAAATCTGTGTTTAGGTTTAGAAAAATGCCTTTAACTTCTATGTCCTTTGAGGTATTGCTTTTATAGTTGGTATGTGTGTGTATATGGACAAGACCTTTCCATGCACAGAAAATGTTTGACCCCTGTGACCTTGACCTTATGGCCTGTGTTTAGGTTTCGAAATCTGCGTTTAGGTTTTGAAAAATGCCTTTAACTTCTATATCCCTTAAGGTATTGCTTCCATAGTCTGTATGTGTTTGTATGTAGACAAGACCTTTCCATGCTCAGAAAAATTTAGACCCCTGTGACCTTGACCTTGAACTTAGGGCCTGCGTTTAGGTTTCGAAATCTGCGTTTAAGTTTCGAAAAATGCCTTTAACTTCTATGTCCCTTGAGGTATTGCTTCCATAGTTGATATGTGTGTGTATATGGACAAGACCTTTCCATGCACAGAAAAATTTAGACTCCTGTGACCTTGACCTTGAACTTAGGGCCTGCGTTTAGGTTTCGAAATCTGCATTTAGGTTTCGAAAAATGCCTTTAACTTCTATGTCCCTTGAGGTATTGCTTTCATAGTTGGTATGTATGTGTATATGGACAAGACCTTTACATGCACAGAAAAATTTAGACCCCCTTGACCTTGAACTTAGGGCCTGTGTTTAGGTTTAGAAAAATGCCTTTAACTTCTATGTCCTTTGAGGTATTGCTTTCATAGTTGGTATGTATGTGTATATGGACATGTCATGACCTTTCGATGCACAGAAACATTTAGACCCCTGTGACCTTGACCTTGAACTAAGAGCCTGTGTTTAAGTTTCGAAATCTGCGTTTAAGTTTCGAAAATCCATTTAACTTCTATATCCTTTGAGGTATTGCTTTCATAGTTGGTATGTGTGTGTATATGGACAAGACCTTTCCATGCACAGATAAATTTGGACCCTTGTGACCTTGAACTTAGGGCCTGTGTTTAGGTTTTGAAAAATGCCTTTTACTTCTATGTCCCTTGAGGTATTGCTTTCATAGTTGGTTTATGTGTGTATATGGACAAGACCTTTCCAGGCACTGCAAAATTTAGACCCCTGTGACCTTGACTTTGAACTTAGGGCCAATGTTTAGTTTTCGAAATCTGTGTTTCGGTTTTTCAAATTTTTTTATTTCTCCTATGTCCATTGAAATATTCCTTTCATATTCAGTTTGCATGTGTATATGGACAACATCTTTCCTTGCATGCAAAATGTTTGAGCCCTCTGACCTTGAACTAAGGACCCACGTTTAGGTTTCAAAGTCTGTGTTTAGGTTTCTCAAAATTTCTTTAACTCATATATCCATTGAGATATTTCTTTCATATTTGGCATGCATGTGTATATGGACACGATCTTTCCATGCATGCAAAAAAATTAGCCCAGTGTCCTTGACCTTGAACTAAGGTCGCGAAAGGTTTTAGGTTTCGAAATCTGCGTTTAGGTTAAAAAATGCTTATAATTCCTATGTCCCTTGAGGTGTTATTTTCATATTTGATTTGACAGTGTATATGGACAAGACCTTTCCATGCAGGCAAAAAGGTTGACCTCTGTGACCTTGAGTGTGCTTTTAAGTTTCTAAAGGTGCCGGTGGCGAGCTTTGTTGTCTCTCTGACAACTCTTGTTATAATACTTATGACGCGTTACATAAAAATAGATGTCTTCAAAACATTCAAATACATTTTTCTCCCTTGTTACAAGGCAAACAGTTTTGATTCTAATTAGACGCTTTGTTATTGTTATGTTAGTTGTCAATTGTGATGCATGCTATTTGACAGTTACACTCGTATCGTTGCATCACAGGGCGGATGAATGTATTGCGTCTCAATGTATTGCAAGATTTATTTACAAGCTAATACAGACAGTGGCGGCTAAGAACATCGCAATGCATCGATGAATCGTTACACCACTACATTTTTATAAAACATCAACTTGACTAGCTTTGAGTACACGCTTCAGTTTCTGTTCGATCTTCTCTGAATAATATCATGCGAAACAATATTCATGATCAAAACTGTATATGTAGTAATAATTATCAGGGTTCCAGATAAGGGTAATATTTCAAAAATTCAAATCTTTATTTCTGCTTTAAACCCTATTGTGTCACTACTCAAATGAGTAGTAGTAACAACATAGGATTTGGTGCTGAAATAAGTGAAAAAGTGCTGGATTTGTTCAGTTTACTCCCCCTTATCTGGAACCCTGGTAATTAAATTTATTTATTATTAATTGTAAATTGCACAAATCAATAGGATAGCACACACCTATAGGAAAGAACTGTATATATACTGTATAGGAGTATAATCTTTTACGATGTCAAGTTTCTAATTCCTTAAACTGTTTTATTTTTCAGAGCCTGCTGAAAATGTGAAAGAAATTTTGAGTTATATTTTAAAACAACACGCTTATTCAAAAGCCAAAAAACTTGGTTACCTTAATGTGTTCGTGAAGCTGATAAACAAGGTGGGAGACATCAATAAACTTGGCCTTCCATTGAGACATATTTTGATATGGTAAGACTTTGTTATTTTGCAGTTTGAAAAAAGGCATGCATCATGGCTTTAAATATCAACTCCTTTCCTCAATAAAAGTGCCTTTTAGTGCATTTAATTTATTTTTCGTTGAAAAAAAGTTCCAATGTATACAGACATCATAAATATTTTTTCTATCCTAGAAGATGGTGGCTTAAAGCAGACTGACAATAAAGCAAAATGCCCTTTAAGGCACATTCTGCTTTACTTACAACCTGCTTTAGGTGGTTCTAGAAGCAGGTTATTGGGTAAAGGGTTAAAAGGAAGATAGCTAACATTTCTCGACATTTTCTCATTTATGTATTCACTAAACCCAGTGTGTCTACCCAACTTATTTAGCCATTAGTCATAAGTCCCATCTCAAAGAAATGACCTTAATGAGAAAGTTAACCATAGGGTTTATTAAATGCAGACATAAAGATTTAAGCTTTGGTCCATAACAACATAGCTTGTTTTTATGCCCCGGCATGTAATGGCCAGGGCATATAGTGTTACCCCTTTCAGTCATTCAGCCCTTCCATCATCAGTTAGTTTCCGTTCGATATCACTGTCATAGATGCACATATTGAAGTCAAATTTAGTTTATATACACATAATAGCAAAATGCAAGCCAAGTTTGAATTTGGTTTGGCCAAATAAAGTTTTGACAGAGTAATGCCACTTGGACTTAAATTATATCACCTCAGTGGCTTATTCCTTGTGATTGCTTCTGTTTCAGTCTGAGTGTCAACCTACTACAGGCACCAAAAGAAGTTCGAGCAGGAACATTACGGGTGATCAAACATCTAGTGAGGAACGAGGAGTCCCTGCAAGAACTACTGCATCTTCACATTGATTACTACATAGCAAGGTAAACAATGCACAAATATATCCTCCATAACCCAATCACCTATTACTCCATAAATCCACATTTTAGTTTTACACCTTTAATTTATAACTACCTAAGATAATAGTTTGACTTAATACAGTGATGCATCTGTACTATAAGAAGTATTTTCTATATCCTAGTAGATGGTACCTTAAAGCTGGTTGAAAATAAAGCAGAATGTGCTTTAAGGCAACTTGTCTTCAAAGCTAGAAACAGGCTATTGGGTAATAGGTTAAGGATATGTTTTATTAAGAGGTAATTAGCAAACAATGTAGTCCCTGATGTACCATGTTTTCAGCATCTCATCAGGGTATGCACTGTTTACTGTGACATATGAAATGTTCTGCTGTATGGACAGACAGCACCTCAGTGTCTTTGCTTATCAACAAGAACACAGGGAGAGCTTTTTGTAATGTCCAGGCATAATTGGGTTATAAATCTAAGCTGAAATCAGAGCATAGAACCCTTTGTCAAGCATTTCTTTCAGTCTTTTAGGGTTAAAGAAAATGTTTACTTAAAGCAGGCTGTAAGTAAAGCAGAAAGCTGATACACTGCATTACTTCCAACTTTCTTTAAGCTCTCACCTATCCAATTAACCCATTACCCCATAGTCTATTTCTAGTTGTGAAGGTAAGTGACCACTTAGAGCAGGTTGAAAGTAAAGCAGAATGTGCCTTAAGGCACATTCTGCTTTACTTTCAGCCTGCTTTAAGCTACCATCTGCTAGGATATAGAAAATATTTCTTATATTTCTTATTTATGACAGTATAAATTGGAAGTATTTTCTTAAGTAGAGAAATAAATTAAAGGGGTATTTATGGGGTAATGGGTTAATGGTGGAAATAATTCCTATAGTCCCTTATCAGGACAAGGTAGAAAAGTACAGACTGTCTGTAAAGGTATTTCTTTTAAGGAAATGATTAAATCAACCTTTTACTTAGTTTAAGACCATATGGTGCAAATTATTTCCATTGTAGAGACAGGTTGTTTGTTACTGAATATTGTTATTTCTATTTAGTAAGTAATGAAGCAAGCAGTCCATTGCCAGAGACATGGTATAACTTGTATTTGCTTTAAAAATGAATAATATTTTCCTATAAACCCCTTCTTTGCTTTCCCTTAGTATGATTGTTAGTTGCAAAAGATTATGACCCTGACGAGATGCCATATAATATGGCATCTCAGGGTTCCAGATAAAGGAGAGTAAACTAACCAAATCCAGCATTTTTTCACTTATTTCAGCACCAAATCCTATGGTGTTACTACTCATTTGAATCGTCTCTTCGAGACGATTCTAATGAGTAGTGACACCATAGGGTTTAAAGCAGAAATAAAGATTTTAATTTTTGAAATACTCTCCTTATCTGCAACCCTTGCATCTAATCAAGATCCAAACTGCTGCCTTGTTGTAATTATGGAGGGAAAGTGTGGCTAATGTATTTTGCAATTAAGATATTAGAATTAAGCTTCAGTTTTAAGAGTATACACTATTTTTCATTGTATTGTATTGTGATACTTTTATTCCCAATTTCAGTTCTGACATTGTTGCGGTGATACATCGTAGAATAGTTCTTGTTTTTTTATTTGCAGGAAAACTAGTTTATGGTTTTTGTAACAATATTTCATTTCTCATTTGTATTTATCAATTTGGTTTCCTCCAGATCCCTTGATTTGTGCCTGGACAATGAAATTGAAAGAATTCATGCACAGAAGTTGGTGCGGAAGATAATAGCAGTAGTTCCAAAAGTGATGCCAAAGTCCCTGATATATCCACTTGTATCAATCGGCAATGATGGGGCCAATGAGAGAGATAGGATGGTTAGATCATCCCTGGCATGCATGTGTGAGCTAAGTAAGTTATGGACACAACTGTGCTAAAGCCAGTCTAGATTTAACCCATTACTACATAAATACTCCTTTTTTACACCATTGATTTGTGTCTCTATTGAAGAAAACAGTTCAAATTTATACAGTCATGAATACATGTATGAAACATAATAAATATTTTCTATACTCTAGCCGATGGTAACTTAAAATAGGCTGAAAGTAAAGCAGAATGTGCCTTAAGGCACATTCTGCTTTACTTTCAACCTGCTTTAAGCGGTCACCTATCTTCAAAACTAGATACAGGCTAATGAGTAATGGGATAACCAGCTACCCCATTATTGGCCATAGCCTGTTTCTAATTTTGAAGACACATAACCACTTGAAGCAGGTTGAAAGTAAAGCAGAATTCTCCTTCAGGAGCGATTTGCTTTACAGTCGAATACCGTTACCTCGATATTCGATACGTCGATACTCAGCTTACGTCGATATTTTCACCGGTCCCGGCAAATTCCTTCTTTATCTATATAGTAAATCCCTCATTTGCTCGATATTGTTTCCTCGATATTATCGGTTACGTCGATGTAATTTTTCAGAACCAGAGAAATTTTCTCACCCTTACGTCGATATCTGCTTCACCGTGACCGCATATCGCACATTCGGCAAACATTGGATGGAGGTGCGAAAATGGCTCTCGGCCACCGTGACTGATTGTAGCACCAAATGTGTGAACATGTCCGAAATTGCACCAATCTGCACGAAAGATAATCCCATCTTAATTGCACTGGATCAATATTATTAATGAATTCCCGAATAACTTTGGTTACGAAGTTTGCGTAAATATTTTCGATGACGATCAGGGCACGACAAATTTCATGAAAAGCTGGTTGCCCACAGGGCAACCAAAATTATTTTCTGGTTGCCCTGAATTTATCACACAAAAGATGTCCCAAATTAACTCGTTTAATTCAAATCCTTCATAGATGTACCAGATTAACCTTTTTAATTAAAACCCTTAATTCACAGCTTACTGATAGAATACTCGAAAGGAAATATGCAACACCTCTCCCTGTATGGATCTCATCAGGCAGGTGAAAGTATTAGTATTGGATAATACATAGACATAGACAATACAGATCATCATCTCCTGATAGGCTGTCACAGTTTTTGTTTGTTAATTATTCATGTTTTCTCATTCTTAAATTTGAAATTTAGTTACTATTTCTTAACATCTCTATATATCTCTCACACCTTTTCTTTCAACCTGTAGTAGTAGCATTGTAATTTTAAAAATCTATCTCAGTCTCACCCTTCAAATTTATTAATTGACAGTATCAGGGGATTTCATAGGAGAACAAAGATGCAAGTTGTCTGTGTTCTTACATCCCGCACAGGGGCAGGGGCTCATGGTTTGTTCATATCCACATTTTCTGGAAGTGACTTTCAGTTTGACTGAAGTAACTACACTTAAAAAACAAAATAAAAGTTCACGTTTTTCTGTCCATTTTATTACACTCTCGAGTGATCGGATCCGCTTTTTTATCATTTTTACTTGCTTTCCGAAAATTCACCAAACAAGCTTTTTTACTTTACAAACTTCGACGAAGACAACCCAAGTCCAACACTTCATTTGGGAAACATCTTTCATATCATTCGGAGCTCCCCAGGTGTTATCCCTGACTTTAATGACTGATTCACAAAAAGTTAACTAGGTGTACCAGTCTGTGTTTATAAAATTCTTCGGCGATAAATTTAGAAGTATGCCGAATGTATCCACGAGATTGTTTACACAAAATGACAAGCTCAGCATGGTGTTTGATCAAGCGTGAACTGCTAATTGGGGTGTGTTATCGCTAATCCACAAGAATCCTTTGTAACCGTTCTACCCTACAGACAAAGATAAGTGTCCACAGGGGTCTTAATTAATCGGCAAGTTTGTTGCACACTTTCAATATTTATGGCTTTAGTCTGATCAATACTTCAGTCCATGTAGATGCAGTACCGCTAAACAGTAGTAGACACAAGGTCTTACAGTTACGAAATCGCAACTAGTAGATGACTCGCACGGAATTATTCTGACATATTGAAATTTTCCAAAAGTGAAATAACCCGGGCATCTTAAAATGGAATTAAAGGGTTGCCCGCCGGGCAGCAGTTTGAAAAATATGGTTGCCCAAGCTCAACATTTGGTTGCCCGCCGGGCTCCGGGCACAGGATTTGTCGTGCCCTGGACGATTCTGTCAAACCTGGGTCAATTATGGCCGCGCTGTTTAAATCAGACTACAGAATTCTTTGTAGTGCATACTGAAGGTACCGTACGGCGAATAAGTGTAGTGAGATCAAACAAAAGTTACATTTCATTTCTGATTTTTTTTTTATCTAAGTCAGTTCAAACATGCGGCTTATGTTTGAAACGCCGAAATAATTTGCCGGCGTTTCGAAGTCGGACACACCCTTTTGAAAATTAAACATGTAAACAACGTACGCTTCCAGAGCATCACCGGAAGTGTAAATAGTTCACTGTGTTGGTTTGATGAAATATGTAAACCTAATTTTATGTTATAAAAATTGTGTTAGCACCCATGCGCTGGATGTTTATGCTGATGAAAACAGGTAGATCTACCAAATGTATTAAAATACGAAAATTGTTTACTCGCTCCCGAATATCATATCTAATAGACGCGTAGATTCTCTACTTTTAAAAATACTGACCACCTTCATCAATTTGAAAATTATGAGTTGAAGATTTTGTCAGATTCTACTTTCCTACGCATTTATTTTCAATTACCAATCAACTGTCAATAAACACTAGGATCGAGTATAACGTTAAAACTTCGATATGACGATACAGATCTCAAATGAGAAACTCCCATTAGCTCGAACTTCGGCTACGTCGATATTTTTTCACGGTCCGTTCAACTTCGAGGTAACGGTATTCGACTGTACTTTCAACCTGCTTAAAGCTCCCATCTTTAAAGATAATAGAAATTTATACCTTCTTTGTATTATGTTCAGGACTTCTTACTTTCCTTTGTGTGAAAATAATTAAGCAATCATCTGCTAGGACATAGAAAAAAATTCTTATGGTGCATATCCATCACTGTATAAAGCGGAATTATTTTCTAAAGTGGAGGAATAGACCAAAAGCATATTTATGGTGTAATGGTTTAAATGGCTGTTGAAAACATCACAAAAGTAATGTAGATATGTCCAGCAGGTTCCCACTCTACTCTCATCCTGTTTTATTTATTGCACATGATAATTGGTATGTTTTACAGTACAGTTTTACTGTACCTGTTTAACAGTCACTGTATGTAGCATCTAACAGGTTACTGCTTAATGCAGGGTAAAGGTAAAGCAGAAAGCTCCTATAGGAGCTTTCTGCTTTACCTTTGTCCTGTTTTCAGCAACATAGGGTTTGTCTTCTGTTCAGTAGCCACTTTACACATGTTTGATGGAACCTGTTAACCCCTGTCACAACCATGGCCCAAGAGAACTGATATTTGCAAACAGTTTAGATCCTGATCAGATTGCATGCCAAGTATCTCAGCATCTAGTCGGGATATAATCTTTTTGACACAATTGATTAATGTTTCTTCATTCAAAAGACTTAACCCTTTACCCCATAGAAGCGCCTTTTAGCGTATTTCATTTATTCTTCCATGGAAGAAATTGTTTCCAATTTAAACAGTCATGAACATGTACCAGAAGAATTATTGTCTACATATTAGCAGATGCTAGCTTAAAGCAGGCTGAAAGTAAAGCAGAATGCGCCTTAGGGCGCATTCTGCTTTACTTTCAACCTGCTTTAAGTGGTTACCTATTTTCAAAACTAGAAACAGGCTATGGGGTAAAGGGTTAAAATGTAAATTCGAGAAATCAAAGCCATTTAAAAGAGACATTAATTGTAACTTGGAACTGAAGTGAATAATAGCTATTGAAAGTTCTTGTTCTACAAATATTTTCTAGCCTACCACAATCCAGACCTTGTGGCCCACTGCGGGGGTATTAGTATGATACTTCGGAAAATCCTTGACTGCCACCAGTATCCAAGAATCAATGAATCTCTGGTCTCCACTATACTGCATCTAGTGAACCATCCTAAAACAAGGCACTTTGTAAGGTTCAACACAGACTTGGAGGTGAGTTAAACTTCACGTTCTCAAATGCAGTATGGGACTTTAAGACATGAAAGAGCTTAATACAGAACAACAATGATGTAAAGGGTTCCTATAGATGTCATTGTACTTTGATTTGGCACAAAATAAATTCAGGGTTATAAATTAACACCTTTCATTTGTAAAAGAAGGAGTTTCAGAAGAAATCAAAGTGTGTCATTCATCATTTATATATACAGTAAAATCTTTCTATTACAACCACAACATGAAATAAAATTTTCTATGTTTTAGGCAGTTGACTGCTTAACCCTTTACCTGATAGCCTTTTTTATAGTATTGAAGATAGTTGACTACTTAAAGCAGATTGAAAGTAAAGTAGAATGCGCCTTAAGGCGCATTCTTCTTTACGTTCAGCCTGCTTTAAGCTTTCCTGTGCTAGAATATAGAAAAAATTCCTTATAATATATATTCATGACTGATTAAATTTGAACTATTTTCTTCAGCGGAGGAATAAATCATATTCGGTAAAAGGCGCTTCTATGGGGGAAAGGGTTAAGCAAGATGAAAGTAAAACAGAGAATTCCTATAGGAGCTTTCTGCTTTACTTTTCATCTTGCTTTAAGCTGTCACCTGGCTCCAAGGTTATACAGATTTTGAGTGGAGTCTGAAGTAGTTCTCAAGCATTTGATTGGTCAGATTTGAGCCTAGGCTCAAATCTGACCAATCAAATGCTTGAGAACTACTTCAGACTCAACTGAAAAGCTTTATAACCTTGGACCCTGTCTTAAATGCCATGATGAATGAGCCTACATTTCAGTAGCGGTCATAATAGAGGGGCTTTGCTGTGTGCATTCATGATATTATTGTACTATTTATATTACAGCAACTGATTGCACCGTTCACTGACTGCCACTTCAGCTACAATGGAGAAACAACAGACAACAGCAGGTAAAGGAGCTTTCTATATTACCTTGGCCCAGCATTAACCTTCCACCTTTGTCCCTGTTCTGTAGTTTACCGGTTATATATATATATATAGCACCTTTATATTACTGATATTTGTCTTTTATTCAGTGATCTCTTAATCCATTACCCCATAAATACACATTTTTATGCCTTTTATTTATTCCTCCACTGAATAAAATAGTTCTACTTTATACAGTCAAGAACATGTAGCATAAGAAATTGTTCTATATCCTAGCAGATTGGAGCTTAAAGCAGGCTGAAAGTAAAGCAGAAGGTGCCTTAAGGCACCTTCTGCTTTACTTTTAGCCTGCTTTAAGTGGTCAACTCTCTGAAATACTAGAAACAGACTATAGATTAATATGTTAAGAACTTAATGTTCTGTATTATACCGTATATAGAGATAAATTGTTATATGTATCCATTGAGTAGTAGTTGATTGTGTAATGTTATTCATTTACTGTTTAATTCATTGTAGTGATGACAGGGAGAGCAGATTTGCAGCCAGCAGAATGGCAGTGATCTCTGTAATGCGATCATGGCCAGGTAGGTTCTTCACTACAATCTTACAAACCTAACAGGCTCAGCTGAGCAATATCTGGCATAAGTATTGTTGTCCCTTCATTTAATTTTGTGAGATTTTTTTAACAATATGATAACTTCAATATTTAGTACTTGATTGTTTGAACCCCTCTCCTGCTATTAATGTACATTAACATTTTTTGAAAACAATATACAGTCTAACTTCGATATCTCGAACTCGCCGAGTGATCAACACATGAATTGCGTTATTTCTTGCTCGGTTAAGTCAAATATATCTGAGCCACGTTTTAACTTTGAAATATGGGTATGTTTGACTTAACTGAGTTAGAGGTATCGAAGTTCAACTGTAGTAGACCAAGATCTTAAAGATTTACCAGACACTAATCTGCACTATTTCCCAGGGAAAATTTTCTTGGACATAGCAGTGTTGTTCCAAATTAGCTTTAGCATTTCCAGCAAAGTCATTGGCCTTGGTCTACACTGATTGCATATATAAGAAAAGCCTGTTTGATAGGTCCTGTATGGCATGGAATATAAGTTTGTTTAACAATTGAGATTGAAGTAGCTATTGGGGAAAACAATGCTTTACAAACACAGCTTACACACTGAAAAGTCCAGTGAGAAGCATTTTTATGCCCCCGGCATCCATAGATGTGAAGGCATATTGTGATTGTCCTGTCCATCAGTGTGTACAAGGTTAACCAGATTTTTCACTCTTGTCTAGCATCAACACTACTTACTAGAATGCTTTGATACTTATACAGTTGTTGCCTTGGACCATTCTCTCTCCTCCCATATCACCCAACCTCAATATTTAAATGGGCTATTTCTTGGTTAACTAGATTTTACTGTTTCATCTAACATCAACAACACTTACTAAAATACTTTGATACTTAAACATTTGTTGCCTTGGACCATTCCCAATACACCCATATCATTCAACCTTGATATGACCTTGAGCTAATTTGGACTTTGATTCTGAATATATTGGCAAGGGTGCCACTGGGGGCATAAACGTTTATTGAACGCAGTCTTGTTTTGATATGTAAATATTTAAGGTTCTGCTCAGTCAAATTTGTGTTATCTCATGGACCCCTGTCTTTGAAAAGTTAAAAACAGGCTATTGGGTAATGTGTTAAATAGTGACTTGTGGTTTCTTGTTTTAGGTATTATCAGATTCTGCCGCCCAGATGGCACAGGTCTGCAGTCGTTGATTGGAATATTGTATTTACCATTCAATGATGTCAGGGTAAGTATTGATTTACAGGGCTCCAGATAAGAGGGGGTAAATTAAACAAATCGAGTATTTTGCCACGGATTTCAGACCCAAATCCTATGGTATGACTTCTCATTAGAATCGTCTCAAAGAGACGATTCTAATGAGTAGTCACATCATAGGGTTTAATTCAGAAATAAAGATTTTAGATTTTGAAAAACTCCCTTTATTATCTTGAGCCCTGGATTTAGTTATGGGTCATCATACAGTCAAACCTGTATTAACCCTATTATGCTGAAATATCTTCTACTTAAAATATATCATCTGGGAAGTGCAATCAAAATTAGCGTTAACATTCTTTGGTCTGAAGAAAAGTTGAATATTCGTGACAAACACTTTGGATCTAGATCCAAAAGTGGCAAATCTTTTGAAGAAAACAGTTTTCAGTACATCTATCCCTTACCACTATGGTGGTATATAATGAGTATCAAACAATTTAATTAGGAATCACAATATGACTTGTCGTTTACTCAGCGGTCATCTGGATAAGTGTCTCATCTTAATCATCTGTTAGTTAATATCATCAGTGTACATTTTAACCCTTTATCCTATAGTCTGTTTCTAGTTTTGGAAACAGGTGACCACGTCAAGCATTAAGTTTGAAGACAGGTGACTTAAAGCAGGTTTTTAGTAAAGCAGAATGCGTCATAAGGGGCATGCTTATTTACTTTCAGTCTGCTTAAAGCTACCATCCTCTGTGATATAGAAAATGTTCCTTGCAGTGCATATTCATAGCTGTATAAAGTGGAACTATTTTCTTAAATAGAGGAATAAATTAAAGGTTTAAAAAGACATGATTATGGCGTAATGGGTTAAGTATATTAAGGGTGAAGCCTCCTATTTGTCTTGACTCCCATAATTTCTAATCTTTCATTTCACTATTTTGGTGCATATGTATTCATTATTGTTATGGTTTTTTTGCAGCAAGCTATAATGGAGTTAGTGTTTGAATTGTTCCACCTGACCTTACCAGATTGGACATCAGATTTTACAGAGGCTCTGCTCAGTATAGGTCAGTTTCAATACACTGTATGCTCTTCTGTTATACTCATTGTGGCCAAATCCTTATATATTATGTACAGTAGAACCTCACTATTACGACCTAAATTGTGTAAAGTATTTAGTGTTTCAGATATATGCGGCTGCTTAAAGCAAGATGACAGTTAATTACTGTCACCTTGCTTTAAGCTGTCACCTGTCTTTTATTTACTTAATAAGCCTTCTTTTTACTGGTCATAGTAGAGAGGTGTTACTGTATCAAATAGAAACAAGTAAAATGAAAGTTTTGTTCAGTGATTAAAAAATGGGAAGCGATCTCTTTAGAGACAAAATATCAGATAATAAAATGTGTTGAGGAAGGAGAAAAAGCTAAAAAGGATATAGCATCGGACTTTGAAGTGTTGCCACAAACACTTAGTTCACGAACAGTGACTCGACTGCAGCAATAGCGTTATTAGAGCGGGCATTGGAAGGTGAAACGAACACACTTGAAGCTTTTTTCGAATTGCTTCAAACAATGAAGGTATTTCTAGGAAAATGCAAAGAAAGCAAAATGACACAAAAGCGTATGACAGACTTTTTCACATCTAAATAGAGACTGATTATAGACTAGATGAATATGAAGTGTTGAAATAACTCTTTGCCTGTGCTATGTAAATCGTAGCTCAAACTATTACAAATATGCATGCTTTAATTATTCACTGTGTTTATATTATTAATATACACTGAATTAGCCTAAATATATAAAGTTACTTTACATGAATGAATAGTTATTATTTACTGTTGTATAACATGTATTTCACTTAAATACAGATTCAGCTACACATACATGTACATGCAGATCTATGCACTGTACATATACGAGTATATCAATCCATATTTGAGTTGAAAAATTATAGCGAATTATTTCACTATACAGTCAAACCTGTCTTAGTGGCACACTGTTTTTAAAGACACCCTGTCAGATGTGGCAGTGCTTCTCGCCCCCCGATGCATTTCTCTATATATTTAACCTGTATTTAAAGGCACACTGTGAGATGTGAAATGCAACACTAAAATTCTACTCCCAACGCAGTATTTAACCTGTTTTCAGAGACACATGTTTTATCTCATTTTCATTTTTGTTTAAATTATGCATATTTTTCAGTTTCTCGAATTAAAAAGTCTCAAATTCTGATAAAGTTATAATGCATGTAATATATAAAAGCTGTCTGATCTAAGTCCAGACAGTTTTATATTCAATATCAAGACAATATGCAGCTTAATACATTATGATTATGGATTCTATGGGATTTATGAAACTTAAATACAGTAAGAGTTGAAGCATTAAGTTCATACCCTCGACCCAAGTATTTCCTTTGAGACAAGGGGCAAGGATTAATTTATATTTTGGCAGAGTTCTTTATTTATAACACCTTAAACAAACAAGTGTGAATTAAAACTAGGGGTTCTCTGCTCAATTAAGGGATTAATTGAGTGTAACAAATCAGTTGTGAAATTAACAAAGGCATTACATAATTTTTGGTTGCCACATTTTATCTTTGTTTACACTTTCCTTTAGTAAATTATGTAATATATTTCCAATATTGTTTAGAAAACAAATCATATTGTTGCAGAAATGTTAAGTAAAACACACATTCTAATACATAATAATACATGTAACTTAGAAGACTTAGTATACTTTGATCTACCCTGTTCTTATAGATGCCCCAAAAAATGTTAACCTGAATTTAAAGGCACCCTGTGAGATGTGGCACTTTTTGCTTTCTCCGAAACTATGTCTTTAAAAACAGGTTTGACTGTATCAATATAGTGAAGTATGCTTATAGTGAAGTAAATCTGGTGGTCCCTTGAAATTCACTATATCAGAGTTTAACTGTATTCAACACAATACAAAAATATAGAAGACTGACAAGAGAAAACCCGGCTGGAATGTTACTTTGGTGTCACATATCATTGACTAGTTTCGTCCTTGTTTGGACTCATCAGAATGAATGAGATGTACCATTGTGGCATCTGACTTTTATACCTGAGGGTTGCTACCATGTGACCTTTGTTTGGCATCATGGTTTCTAAGCACGTGTTATTTACACAGCTTTTGATGATGACAGTCATTATGATGTCATCAGTTGATGTGGTTTCAACATCATAACGTCGAGTTGATGTCATGACGTCATCATGATGTCATCTGTTGCTATGGCTGCTGTTTTGCAGTCCTAAGCATGTCCTATCTTATCCATACTTAGCAACTGACCTTGACTGGAGTTGCTTCTCAAATCTTCTTGTTTCTCTGTATATTTATAAGTAGATTTCTGGACCAACTCTTCTTTAGAATTGTTCCTTCATTTTAGAAACAGGCTTGATCTTCTGTTTAGACCTCCAGAAATTGGCAATTTTTTACCAGCAGACCAACATTATGAGGTGCTTAGTTGGAACAACTATTTGTGTCCATGGATAAGATAGAAAAGTAATTCCCAGGTATAAAATAGAAAGAAACAACCAGTTACTGTTTGAACAACAGTTACCCTTTGTGTTCCTCTTTCAGTGACATCTGTAACGTTTTCCATATTTGCGTTTGACCGACAGCCAGCATCACAATGCTTCAGAAGAAAAGTGACATACTACGACATAAATAAGTGGAAACCGAATGATGCTGGCTGGGAATAGACACGTCCACAGCTTGCTACCCTTGCTAGTTTAGACTTCCTAAAGGAAAAGGAAGGTTTACAAACCGAAACTTCTATGAGCCCGGTTTCTGAAGACTTGCTCCTTTTTGAAGCAGCTCTTCTGTGGACTTGCTTCTATTTGAAGCAGCTCCTCTGGGGACTTGCTCCTATTTGAAGCAGCTCCTCTGGGGACTTGCTCCTGTTTGAAGCAGCTCCTCTGGGGACTTGCTCCTATTTGAAGCAGCTCCTCTGGGGACTTGCTCCTATTTGAAGCAGCTCCTCTGGGGACTTGCTTCTGTTTGAAGCAGCTCCTCTGGGGACTTGCTTCTATTTGAAGCAGCTCCTCTGGGGACTTGCTCCTATTTGAAGCAGCTCCTCTGGAGACTTGCATACCTGTAAAGAGTAAAGTTGTCTAGAGCAAACAGTGTAGACCCAGATCAGAGTTGCAATGCTGTAATTTGATATAATATCCTGCTTGAAACCAAGTCCATTGTTTTGTTAACAATATTATCTACAAACATGAGTTTTTAACCGCAAGTAATTATGCATATACTTTTCTATATAGATCCCTCGAGAATGCAGGAAGACTGGAGACTCACAGATGGTTTTGTAGCCAATGAAGGCAAAGTGCTACTTCCAAACATGGCGAGCGTCAGGTATATTCCTATTGTGTATATTTAGCATATTGCCCCATAAATAAGCCTTTTTTAACGCCTTTAATTTATTTCTCCAACGAAGAAAATAGTTCCAATTTATACAGTATTGAATATACAGCATAAGAAATATTTTCAATATTCCAACAGATGGCAGCTAAAAAAGCAGACTGAAAGAAAAGCAGAATGTGCTTTCAATTTGCTTTAAGTGGTCACCTGTCTTCAAAACCTTAACCCTTTACCCAATAGCCTGTTTCTAGTCTTGAAAATAGGTGACTACTTAAAGCAGGTTGAAAGTAAAGCAGAATGCGCCATATGGCGCATTCTGCTTTACTTTCAGCCTGCTTTAAGCAACCTCCTGCTGAAAAAAATGAATTTTCCCGTATAATATATTTTCATGAATGTATAAATTGGAACTATTTTCTACAGCGGAGGAATAAACGCAATGCACTAAAAGGCGCTTCTATTGGGGAAAGGGTTAAACAGGCTATGGGGTAATGGGTTATACTATTGCTAATGTAGTTTGGGTATTCTGCTTTCCATATAGAATGAAAGTTATCTTCCAATCAGAAATAAATTCTAACTCAAAGTCATTGGAACTTTATCTGTCTATATTGATGACATTTAAATACAGATTTGATCTTCATGAGGTGTATCTATCCCGATCTTGGTCTACATTGTTTTAAAAAAGTATCAAACAAATGCTAATAGGAGGAGAAGATTAATTTTTATCTCAATACAGTGGAGAATCTGTTATTCTTTCCCGTTTAAACGCAAACGCAAAGCACTAAAACGTAGAAAAGAACAACTTTTGGACAATTCTGACCATTCTTGTTTATCTTGGTGGCAAACAGTTTGGAGCATGATCAGACGCCGGGTTACCCGGCGTCTGATCTGGCTCCAAACTGTTTGCACTGCACATAATAGTTTTAGCGTAAATGCGTTTTTTGGGAAAGAATAACAGATTCTCCACTGTACTCATGATTGTAATAATTGAAATACAGGAAGAACTGCATGTAATCTAAAACACAAGTGAAAATTCAATGTATACCTTCATTTTACTTATATGTAGTACTGGTCATATTTCAGACCCAACTTGGTAGACAATCACATGGCCTTGTTGCTGTCAGCCATGATCAATGCAGGAATCCTAGATGTAAGTTTGTATGATAAAATTCTTTCAACCCTAGTCACTCATATATGCATCATTTGCAAACAGCGAACATGAGCGGAGTACAGTTGTCCTATGCAAACAGTGTAGACCCTGATCAGAGGGCTACTTCAGGAGCCCTCTGATCAGGGTCTACATTGTTTGTCATTTTGACATATATTGTAAAAATTAAACCCTAAAGTGTAAAAAATGGACTACACTGAATTGAAAATTAGAATTGGTCATTTGAAGTTTCAGGGGAGGATATACAGGTGGAAGGCAGATGTGACTGTGCATGTTTATGATATACCATGCATTGCTCAAGATTTGAACCCTAGTGATGAGTATATTCATTCTTTACAAACAGTGTACCTGTGTTAATTTACACTTTTCCTTTGTAAGCAGGGTAGACCCAGATCAGAGGACTCATGCAGGAGCCCTCTGGTCAGGATCTACACTGTTTGCCATTTTGCAATTAATTGTAAAAACAGCCCTAATTAGTCTCCAAATGAGCTAGGCTTTAAAACATATTCACCTATGATTAATTAAAGATGTATGTAGATATCAAAAGACAGGTGGTTTTTAACTGCAATACTTAAGTTCTTCAACTGTTGCTCTTCATTAGAGTACTTTTTGTCTTAACTCTTTGAACCCTAGTCCCGCATATAGGCGTGCTTTTTAAACAGTGTACATCTGAATAGTACACATGTCCTATGCAAACAGTGAAGACCCAGATCAGAGGGCTCCAAAAGGAGCCCTCTGATCAGGGTCTTCACTGTTTGTCACAATGCCAAACATTGACAAAAACAACCCTTAAAAGTCAGAAATGGACTAGTCTAAAATGGAAACTGGAATTGTACATTTAAAGTTTCAGGGAGGAAAGAGTTAACCCATTACGCCATAGCCTATTTCTAATTGTGAAGACAGGTGAATGGGTTAAATATGCACATGTACCTTTTTGAGTAGTTGTTCAGTCATGTTTTACTACTTTTTCTCTTCCACAGTCTCTGGTTGAAGTGATCATAACCTCTGAAAAGGAATTGTTTATCAGAGCTGTGATTCTGCTGGGGGAGCTATTGCATTTGGTAAGTGTGATAAATGGTTAACCTTTGGTAAAAATCTAAATGAAGTATATGTACAGTAAAACCTGTCTTTCCCAACCAGTAAACTGTGTTAGTTATTACGCGTTTAAGGCAGGAGCTTTCTGTGTTACTTTCATCTTGTATTAACTCTTTCCTCCCTGAAACTATAAATGGAAAATTTCCATTTTAGTCTAGTCCATTTCTGACTTTTAAGGGTTGTTTTTGTCAATGTTTGGCATTATAACAAACAGTGAAGACCCTGATCAGAGGGCTCCTTTCGGAGCCCTCTGATCTGGGTCTTCACTGTTTGCACAGGACAAGTGTACTATTCACATGTACACTGTTTGAAAAAGACGCCTATAGGCGGGACTAGGGTTCAAAGGGTTAAGTCATCACCTGTCTTTAATTAGCCTTCTTTGTAGTGGTTGTAATAGAGGGGTTTTACAGTAGTCAATTTCTGTGTAAAGTGTTGCATTAGATTTTTCTGCTAATAGCTTTTATCAATACTTTAAAACCGTGAATGATCTGTATGACAATACTAACAAAGGACTGCATTTGTTCCTTGGGATTTTATCATATTTTATTAGCCAATGTAATATTCCAGATGATAGATGCTCACTGTGTATGAATTTTCAGTGGGAAGTGGGCTAGAACTTTTCTTTTATAGGCTTCTTAAGCAGGTGACTACTTTTCATACTAGTGGAACCTGAATATTTAAATGATTGATCAAATTTTTGTAGTGTTTCCTCTCTTGACAATAGCTATAGTTTAGTGTTTTAGTGTTAGTTTTTTGTATAGCCAGATCGTATTAAACAATATTTTGCTATTCAAGGAGCTTGTTATTTCAGGCTCACTCCCTCTTGCCTCCAGAATGCAGTAGTCATAGCCACTATCTTCCCGCCCTGATGGCATTAGCATCCTCATTTGACATTCCAAACAGCCAAAGGCAGTAAGTACAGTCAGGAGGGGGTTATGTGGATAAGTTTAGGTCCAAAAACTCATATTTCCTGGAACAAGTAAGACTGTAGATAAACTCAAAAGTTTACCATTATTTTCTCCTGCCTGTCTGTACTAAACCCTGTGGTGTGACTACCCATTGTAATCATTGTTTCAGAGTATTCACATGAGTAGTCACACCATAGGGTTTGGTTCAGCCATAAAGATTTTTATGCCACCGGCATCGATAGATGCGGAGGCATATAGAAATCGTCCTGTCCGTGCGTGTGTGTGTGTGACTGTCGTTAACAAGGTTAAGTAGATTTTACCGTTTCGTCTAGCATCAACACTGCTTACCCAAATGCTTGGATACTTAAACAGTTGTTGCCTTGGACCATTCCCTATCCACCAATACCACCAAACTTTGATTTTGACCGTGGCCTAATTTGGACTAAGAATATTTTAAATAGGCTAATTCTTGGTTAACTAGATTTTACCGTTTCGTCTAGCATCAACACAACTGACTACAATGCTTTGATACTTATACAGTTGTTGCCTTTGACCGTTCCCTATCCACCAATATCACCAAACTGTGATTTTGACCTTGACCTTGACCTAATTTGAACTTTTAAATGGGCTCTTTCTTGGTTAACTAGATTTTACCGTTTCGTCTAGCATCAACACTGTTTACTACAATGCTTCTATACTTCAACAGTTATTGCCTTGGACCATTAACAACTCACCAATAATACCCAAGCTCAGTTTGACCTTGACCTTGACCTAATTTGGACTTAGAAAAGATTCAGAATATATTGTCAAGGATGCCACCGGGGGCATAAGCGTTTATTGAACGTGCAGTCTTGTTTAAGAAATACTCCCCTTATTATCTTGAACCCTGAGTCAAGTCAATACTATACCTACCTATGCTGTCATTATGTTATCCCTTTCCTCCATAGCAAAATGTGAAATCACTCATGCCTAACTGTTTTTAAAGCAAATGGCTACTTAAAGCAAGATGAAAGTAAAGCAGATAGCTCCTATTGTAGCTTTCTACTTAACTTTCATAGTGCTTTAAGCTGCCATCTGTATTCAAAAGCACCAGTGAATGTTGATGTATGGCGATTATGCTGAGGAGCAGGTAAAAATGTCCTAAGGCATGAAAGGGTTAAACAAATACAGTCAAACATCTCTATTACGACCATCTAATTGTGTTAAATAATAAGGTTTTTAAGGCAGGTTACTGCTTAAAGCAAGGTGACAGTAAAACAGAAAGCTCCTTCAGGAGCTTTCTGTTATACTATCATCTTTCTTTAAGCTGTCCCCTGTATTTTAAACAATATTATGTCAGAAAGACAAACATTAGTTCCTTCACCCAGTAAACTTCAAATTGACAAGTCAAGTTTCTGATTAAGTCAAGTCCTTTATTGAATATTTAGGAATGTTTGTATAATGTAATTGAAATTTACAAACAGTGTAGACTTTGATCAGAGGACTCCTTCTGATCTTGGTCTACACTATTTGCATATCTATACTGTCTTCTTCTAAATTTCAAGTATACCCGTCATAAGGGTTGAATGTGTTAATAATTTGTAACTGTATTTTCAGTCAAGCCAGTATAGCAATTAGCCACTTGAACAGACTACACGCCATGAAGAAGCGTGGTCCTATTCCTTGCAGCCTGTATCTCGATCAGATAGTGAGACAATCTGACAGTTACAAAGAAAGACCAGTGGCTCTTAGTATTCAAAAGAACAAACTGTTGGATTTACATGTTCGGAAAGTAAGTATTATTTCAGGAAGTCTATCAGTTTGTTGAGTAACAGACGCCAAACAAAATCCATAAACAATTATTTGATTAGTCAGATTTGTTCGTGGTGTCAAATATGCCTTGTATGTTGTTACCAAAGTGTATGTTATGTTTACTCTTTAACCCACTACCCCTTAAGCGCATGTTTCTTGTTTTGAAGATTGGTGACTCCTTAAAGCAGGTTGAAAGCAAAGCAGAATGCTCCTTAAAGCGCATTTTGCTTTACTTTCAACCTTCTTTAAGCAGTCATTTAACTTTAAAACTAGAAACAGGCTATAGGGTAGCGGGTTAAAAAGGTTAGTTTATTCATCATGAGAAGGATGACTAAATTTATATTTGCTGTTTCTTGTTTTGAAGACAGATGACTCCTTAAAACGGGTTGAAAGCAAAACAGAATGTGCATTAAGGCACATTCTGCTTTGCTTTCAACCTGATTTAAGTTTTCATTTAACTTCAATACTGTATACAGGCTAAAGGGTAGTGGGTTAAAATGGTCAGTTTATTCATCATGAGAAAGATTACTTATGTTATAATTGCTCTTCAGAGAGCCTCATCATCAGAGGAGGTGTGCTTGCAGTCAGTGAAGGACACCCAGGTTCTAAACAGCAAAGAAAACAAGAACTGGGATTGGGATCTCATAGAATATGTGTTGAAGGTATGTAGGGTACACAGTTATGCTAAGATATCTCTAGTCAAAGATTCCATCGCGCTTTTTGGAAGGTTTCATTATCAGTTTGTAGGACTGTACCACAGCCAAACTTCTCTTTGAGCTACAACTTAGTGAGGATAAATGGTGATTTTTCGAGGCAGTTTGCTGCTTAAAGCTGCCACATGTTTAAACTGACTAACAGTGACTTGTTTGATAGGTCACATGAGTGAAGCTTCACCATATTTGTATTTAAATTTATGATAAATACCAAGTTCTTTGAAAATATACTAAATGAATCAAATGTTTTTTCTGTCTGCAAGTCCCATTAAGGCACTGAGTGTATGTTTTATACTTGTGATTTCAGTGGCCAGATGATAAGATGAAGAAGTTGGAGGATCAGCTACATGTTAGGTAAGGCAAAACCCCCAATTATATTGTGTATTGCCCCGTCATCTATAGATGTGGGAGGCATGTAGTAATTGTCATGTCTGTGTGTCTGTGTGTCTGTCTGTCTGTCTGTCTGTCTGTCTGTCTGTCTGTCTGTCTGTCTGTCTGTCTGTCTGTCTGTGTCTGTCTGTCTTCTGTCTGTCTGTCTGTCTGTCTGTCTGTCTGTCTGCAACAATTGTTGTCTGCTATTGTTCTAAAACTAGAATTTTCTAAATTTCTTTACAAAACTGGATAAGCGTGTCAAACGGTTTGGATCCTGATGAGACGCCATGCTACATGGCGTCTCATCTGGATCGAAACTGTTTGCAAATGTAATCTCTGTAGCACATATGCGCTGCTTACATGCAAAGTGTTAAGCAAGCATAAATAGAGTCCAAACTTGTACTTGTTAAATTGCAGGTTCATTAAGAGGATGGTGTTCTTCTTTAAACCGACCAATCATCAGTTTTCCCGTATGGAGAGTGATCATCTACATGAGAGACAGCTGGCTATAGTAGGCTGTCAGCTCGTAGAATTTCTAGTCAAATATGAACAGGTAAACAAAAATGAAATGTCATCATCTACTGCTTTTTTTCTCAAATTTTAGACTAGGTAAATTGACAAAAGAAATATTGTAATGAGTTTCAAACAGTTTAGATCCTGATCAGAAACCAAGTTACTTGGGGTTTGACCAGAATCCAAACTGTTTTCAAATAACCATGCTACTTGGGAAGGTAATTAAGAGGTTAGAAATATATATCATCAGTGAAAAGTATGAAATACTGTATAAGTGGCAGTCAGCGAAGTGGAAATATTTGCAAATTAAACGAATACACAGTTTGCAAACAATTCACGCAGTAATATTAGCTGCTGTGTTTCATTTTACCTCACCACAAATCAATGATTTACCCATGTGCGTATCAGATCAACTTATGGAACCAAGTGATTACCACTCATTTCACAGAGGATTTATTTCATAAAAAATATATAATATGTAATTTAGTGTCTTATCTAGATCAACTTATCAAGGTTGTTCGACATTTGGTCAAATAGCTAATCGAAAGGGAATGTAAACACAATATTACACATGGGCAAAACTAACCTGGCAATGAAGGATGTACAGTAAAACCTGTCCTAGCGGTCACCTGTAATAAGCGGTCACCTGGCTTTAACGGCCAGTTCGATCTCCCCCCGATTGAATTCATTCTATATTGCCCCTTGACTAAGCGGTCACCTGTATAACGCAGCCAGCGGCCAGAAAAATTCATCCCAAACACTGTTTCCACACTGTATTAAACGGCCAAGTGGCCGCCCGCTGAAGTGTGATACGCCTGAATACCTGTGTCATTCAACAAATCCACGCGTCGATCCGTCTGTAACCTCAACTTGTCAAATGACGTGCTCTGCGGGGCGTGTTATTATCAACAAGTTTGTCTGGGAGATTAGCGATTACGTAATCAACATTTTCCATATCAAACCCACTGTAATGAATGGTCAGGCAACTTGAATACACGTGTTATGATTTCTGTGGAACGTGTCACTCTTAATAACCGCCTAAATAACACAGCATATGCTACTGGTATCAAACTCTTTAATTAATCGTCAATTACACGGCCCGCGTCGTTCTTATGTGTAATGTACATCACTAAAATTAGATTTAGTGACTTCGGAGAAAATCTCGCGTTATTATGCAAATGAATACTATCCACCAATCAAAACTTGCGTAATTCGAGGATGCTGGGGTGTTCCCCCTGTGTAAAAATAGCCGGTGTTGCAATTAATTTCCTCGACAACAATCAGAACTGAACAAAATGGTCGACCGATTTTTGACTTTTAATCTAATGCTGACTTGAAAGTACGTTTGACAACATTTGTTAAGTTTAACTGAGCTCCGGAAAATCCGTAGACACGCGCACATGGATTCTGCCTCCGTGGCACAGAAAAATACGTGTACAAACGTAAGTGTAATGAAACAACATATAGATTCTACTGTATTCCATTTTCTGAAAATGAACATTATGTTACCAGCACATGTTGATATGGAGATCAGACGCCGAGTAACTGATGCTTGTGTCAATGTTTCTATAATCAAAAAGTGTACTGGTCATACACTTCTGTATGAGTTTGAGGACTTTTAATATGTTGTTGACTTTTTAAATAGGAATGAATAGCGAAACGAAACCGTGACCGTTTTCAAAATAACTTAGTCATTTTTCTTGCCCCTGGATTAAGCGGTCACCTGTCTTAAGCAGCCAATTTGGCTGCTTCCCTTCACTGGCCGCTTAAGACAGGTTTTACTGTATAACGATTTAATGAAAAAACAGAATATGGAGTTAATGAATACCAAAAATACTGAACTGCACCTATGAATTTAAAGTTCACAATTCTCAAAGGAAGATTTAATCAGGTCTTTTTTTGCTAAGAGCACAGTATGTGCTTTCGTAAGCCACTTTGCCTGAAGAGATTCATTAATGCTGGTGCATAAGTCTACATTTTCTGCATTGTGAGTCTGCTTATGTATGGATAAATTTTGAATTATAGTTGTTTAATATTGCTAATAATGCTTTATCTACTTTAGGTACAAGAGGAAAATGCAAAGCAGTTGATGGATTTATTGGGTGATATTTCTCTATGTTTGTCTGAGGTATGTTTATGTTACTAGTACAATAAAAAGAGCCTTTAATGATACCGAAAAGAAGACTTATTTTGCTGTATTAAAGACAGGTGACAACTTACAGCAAGATGAAAGTAAAGCAGTAAACTCATTGGAACTTTCTGTTTTACTTGTATCTGGCTTTAAGTACAGTAGAACCTCTCTATTACGACCACTAAAAGAAGGCTATTTGTCTGTATAAAAGACAGTTGACAGCTTAAAGCAATGAGAAAGTGAACCAGAAAGCTCCTGTAAGAGCTTTCTGTTTCAGTTTCACATTGCTTTAAGCAGTCACCTGTCTTAAACGACTAATATTTAATACAACTTACTGGTCGTAATAGAGAGGTTCTACTGTAGTTACCTGTCTTATAACGAAAAAATAAACCTCGTTCACTGTATTAACAGTGGGATTTTACTGTACATGTATTTGTAACTATTGTTGTATAATCAAAACAGAAGTTGATATTAGTAACAGTCGAAGATCGATACTTATAACTCGTGTTAGTGCAAACATACCCATATTTCATAGTCAAAACGTTAACTCTTTCCTCCCTGAAACTTAAAATGGACAATTCCAGTTTCCATTTTAGTCTAGTTCATTTCTGACTTGTAAGGGTTGTTTTTGTCAATGTTTTGCATTATGACAAACAGTGAAGCCCTCTGATCTGGGTATTCACTGTTTGCATAGGACAAGTGCACTTTTTACATGTATACTGTTTGAAAAGGACGCCTATATGCGGGACTAGGGTTCAAAGAGTTAAGCGAGTTCGAGTAATCAAAATTAAACTTATGAAAAACTGGTTAGGTTGATTTAAGCAAGTAAGAAGTATCAAGTTTTTACTGTATATTGTTTTAACAATGTACTGTCATAGATATGCCTTTTCATGCTTCTATCCTCTAATGTTTAAGAGGGCTAGGAAAGTTCTCGTACATCCTTGTAGGTAGTTGTTTTAAAACACTGAAAACAAATATTAAAGGGAAAGGGTTAATACTGGATCTTTTACATTCATTTAACATAACATCTGATAACATAACAATACTAACTGTATTTATGTACTATTATACCAAGTGTATTACTATTGTTCAAAGACAGTAAGGGATATTAAATGCAAGTTCAGTCAAACCTGTATTAAGATATTTAAGTGACTATTGAATATAGAATATTGGTGATGCTCATGGACAAGTGGCAGCTTAATGCAGTACTAAAGTAATACAATTCTGTCTTACTTTTGTACTACATTAAGATGTCATCTGTCCTAAAGGCTACAAATAGTCTTTTAATACAGGTTTGACTGTATGTTTGACTGAGCTAATGGTATTTACTTATGTTGACTTTCTGACACTTGTTTACTCACTATTTCAGGTAGCCACCCAGCGTATTGCTCCAGAGTCCGTCCTTAGTGCCAGTAATGTCATTAACACTCTAAGTCATTATTACTTTCTCTTCATTGGCCGCATATCCATGTTTGGGAAAGGAGACAGATATATAGAGAAGTCAGGGATTTACCAGCAGTGAGTTATAAATTTGAACATTTATGTACTTAAATCATGCAGTTTTCATACCAGTCAAACTGGTGTTAACCTATTACCCCATAAATGTGCCATTAATATATTATTCCATTGAAGAAAATAGTTCCACTTTATACAGTCAGGAATATGTACCGTAAGAAATGTTTTATATATCCTAGCAAATGGTGGCTCAAAGGAGGCTGAAAGTAATGCAGAATGCATCTTAATTCTACTTTAAGTGGTCACATGTCTCTCAAAACTATTTAACATCCTTAAGGACAAGGTTCACGAAGCCTCCGATTTGGCCCTGTGAAAAAAAAAATTCCAAAAAAGATTTTTATCTTTATTTTCTGTTTATTTGTCAATATCAGATACTAATACTCCATATTACACACAAAAACGACCCAAAGTCAAGTTTTGACGATTTTATAGTTTCTTGTAAATGAGCCGAGAGGCCAAAAAAGACAAAAAAGCAGTTTTTTGGTACAATTCTCGGTATAAATCCTAAAAATAAACTATGAAGGCATGCATGCGACACTTCAAATTTTTGATATGTTACTGCAACTTAAATATTTATTGTGTACTTAAAATATCTTTGTGTCGCATTAGTGCCTTCATTGTTTAATTCTATGATTTATACCCTGAATTGTACCAAAAATCTGCCTTTTTGGCCTTTTTTGGCCTCGTGGTTCATTTACAAGAAACTATAAAGTTGTCAAAACTTGAATTTGAATTGAGTTTCATGTATCAATTGAAGTATTAATATCTGAAATTGACAAATAAAGAGAAAATATGGCTAAAACATAATTTGGGCCAAAACAGAGGCTTCGTGAACCTTGTCCTTTATTCTTCCTGAAAAAATAGTTAAAATTTATAGTCATTGATGTGCACCATAAGAAATATTTTCTTAATCCCAGCAGATGGTATCGTAAATCAGGCTGAAAGAAAAACAGGATGCTTTAAGTGATTGCCTGTGTTCATAATTAGGAACAGGCTATAGGGTAAAGGATTAAAAAAGGATAGGAAAACTGCAAATGTGAATTTGATTTGCTGTGACGAATAATAAGAAAAATCTAGTCAATGTCAGTATATCACCTTCTAGATGAAGCATGCCTATTACATTATAATGTATGTTCCTCTCTTGCAGTCTGTTGGACATTGTGACATCAGCCCAGCAGGACAGCTATGTGAAGCTAATCACCTCTAGTCTCTACTATGGGCGGGATGGTAACAGCAGGGCTGTACTCTCCAAGGCTCTTTGTGCAGGCACAGAGGTAAAGTGCATTATATCTTAATAAAGAATGGAATACAAATGACAGTACAGTTTAATTTGTCACTCAAGAGGCAGTTTAATGTAGGACAAACATATTTTTATATCAGGGCTCCAGATAAGAGGGAGTTATTTCAACAATTCAACTATTTTCTCACTTATTTCAGCACCAAATCCTATGGTGTCACTACTCATTAGAATCGTCTCAAAGAGACGATTCTAATGAGTAGTGACACCATAGGGTTTAGTTCAGAAATAAAGATTTAAGTTTTTGAAAAACTACCCTTATCTGGTACTCTGTTATATTCTGTCTTGTTTGTTTTAGAGCTTCATACTTTTTAGCTCACCTGGCACGTAGTGCCAAGGTGAGCTTTTAGGATCGCTGGATGTCCGTCGTTCGTCGTCTGTCCGTACATCCAGGAGGCACATTATGGGGTCATTAACCTGGCAGTTTGGGTCATTAACCTGGCCAGTTAGTGATTGTGGGGTTGAAAGAGAGTATTGTGGGGTTAAAAAAGGCGTTTGTGGGGGTAGTTTTAGGGTTAGGGTTTATATAGCATCTAACCCCACAACACGCTCTCCTAAGACAGTCCGTCCGTCCGTCCACAATTGTTCGTTAACACTCTAGCAGGTTCAAATCTCATTGGATCTTGATGAAACTTGGTCACAATGTTTGACTCAATTAAATCTAGGTCAAGTTCGAATGTGGGTCATGTCCGGTCAAAAACTAGGTCACTAGGTCAAATTATCGAAAAACCTTGTTAACACTCTAGAGGCTACACATTTCATTGGATCTTCATGAAACTTCATCAATATGATTGCCTCAATGAAATCTAGGCCAAGTTCGAATGTGGGTCATGTCCGGTCAAAAACTAGGTCACTAGGTCAAATCTTCGAAAAACCTTGTTAACACTCTAGAGACTACAAATTTCATTTGATCTTCATGAAACTTCATCAAAATGTTTGCCTTAATGAAGTCTAGGTCAAGTTTGAATGTGGGTCATGTCCGGTCAAAAACTAGGTCACTAGGTCAAATTATCGAAAAACCTTTTTAACACTCTAGAGGCTACAAATTTCATTGGATCTTCATGAAACTTCATCAATATGATTGCCCCAATAAAATCTAGGCCAAGTTCGAATGTGGGTCATGTCTGGTCAAAAACTAGGTCACTAGGTCAAATCTTCGAAAAACCTTGTTAACACTCTAGAGACTACAAATTTCATTGGATCTTCATGAAACTTCATCAAAATGTTTGCCTCAATGAAATCTAGGTCAAGTTCGAATGTGGGTCATGTCTAGTCAAAAACTAGGTCACTAGGTCAAATTATCGAAAAACCTTTTTAACACTCTAGAGGCTACAAATTTCATTGGATCTTCATGAAACTTCATCAATATGATTGCCCCAATAAAATCTAGGCCAAGTTCGAATGTGGGTCATGTCCGGTCAAAAACTAGGTCACTAGGTCAAATCTTCGAAAAACCTTGTTAACACTCTAGAGACTACAAATTTCATTGGATCTTCATGAAACTTCATCAAAATGTTTGCCTCAATGAAATCTAGGTCAAGTTAAAATGTGGGTCATGTCTAGTCAAAAACTAGGTCACTAGGTCGAATCATCGAAAAACCTTATTAACACTCTAGAGACTACAAATTTCATTTGATCTTCATAAAACTTGATGAAAAGGTTTGCCTCAATGAAATATAGGTCAAGTTTAAATGTGGGTCATGTCTTGTCAAAACCTATGTCACTAGGTCAAATCATCGAAAAACCTCATTAACACTCTAGAGACTACAAAATTCATTGAATCTTCATGAAACTTGAACAAAATGTTTGTCTCATTGAAATCGAGGTCAAGTTAGAATGAGGGTCATGCCCGGTCAAAAACTAGGTCACACAGTGTACATGGTTACATGGTTACCAGGTGAGCGATTTAGGGTCATAGTGGCCCTTGTTCAAATAATGGTCACCTTAGTTTTATCATTGTTCTAAATGAGAGATAATCAAATGAAACCTGTACTCTCTCCTGACATATGGACTTGAATTAACCCATTACATGTACTCCATAGATAAGCATTTTTGGGCCTTTGAATTATTCCTCCAATGAAGAAATTTTCTTTGTTCGATCAGATGGTAGTTTAAAGCAGGTTGAGAGTAAAGCAGAATGTGCCTTAAGGCGCATTCTGCTTTACTTTCAATCTGCTTGAAGTGATCACGTCTTCAAAACTAGAAACTTGCTATGGCTTAAAGGATTGAAGGCTTAAGTATGTGTTTAAATAGAAGTTGAAGCTTGGAAGAGGATGAAAGTAGGCACATTCTGCTTTACTTTTACCTGCTTTAAGTAGTCAGCTGTCCATCAAAACTAAAGACAGACTATGGAGTAAAGGGTTAGGCAACAACCTGCCCTAAACCTTGGATTACAAATTCAATATACATGTACATGTATTCACTTTGATATCAGTTTTGTATTCAGATTTTCTCTGTTAGCTATAGGGAAAGGATTAAGGATAATCAGTTTGGTTGTTTTATTTACATGAATTTTCTATGTGTGTTTCCAGTCTGGGCGATTGTACAGTACCAAGATTATGCGAGTGTTCCTGCGTGCCAAGGTACAGTATTTCCACCAGTGGGGTATAGAGATGTTAACTGGACAGCTCTATGACCAGAACAGGAGTGTAGCCATGACAGCTCTCAGTATTCTTGAGGAATCCTGTGAATTAAAGGTAGGCAAGGAATTACTTGTACAACTTTCATACACACGTTTAACCCTTTACCCCATAGAATCGCATTTTAGCACATTTTATTTATTCATCAAATGAAGAAAATAGTATTTTCTTTATTGGAGGAATAAATTAAAGGTGTAAAAAGGCATATTTATGAGGTAATGGGTTAAGAGACTGCTAATGAATGTTGTTTTTAATGGTCATTTAGTAAAGTTTTGACAGTATCCATGTACGTTGTATTTGTATATGTAGGAGAACCTGGAGTCCCTTGTATCCATGAAGCCGTCCTTTCTACACCTAGGGGAAAAGGGAGTCATGATTCTGTGTAGGTACATGTCAACAGCAAGTGGCTTCAAGTTCCTTACAGAGGCCAACTATACCATGAATGAACTAAAGAAATGGCACACGGTAAGCACTTACTAGAGATCCAGATAAGGGGAGTATTTCAAACACTAAAATCATTATGTCTGCATTAAATTCTATGGTGTTACTACTCATTAGAATCATCTTGTTGAGATGATTCTAATAAGTAGTAACACCATATGATTTGGTGCTGAAATTAGTGAAAATGTAAGATTTGTTCAGTTAAATCCTTCTTTAAAAATCTTGTAAAATTATCTTACAGTTCTAGTTCTGATATGGATTCATATACATGTATACCATCTGTCAAAGGGTATATTTGATCATAATAATGATTTAGATGAATGATTAATTTCAGTGTTTCAACTCTCGCTATGTGAAAATTGTTGAGGAGATGTTGAATGAGGCATTGACAACGTATGAAAAGACTTATGAAGGCTCCTACACCAGAAGATCTAGTACCAGGTAAAACAATCGTCTCCACCCAACACAATATACCAACAGATGTATATAGTAAAACGTCTCTATTATTACCATGTAAAAGAAGGCTAAATGATTGTATGAAAGACAGGTGACAGCCCTTAAAGCAAGGTGACAGTAAAACAGAAGGCTCCTAAAGGAGCCTTCTGTTTTATTGTAACCTTGCTTTAAGCTGTCACCTGACTTTAAGCACCTAATATTTCACACATTTTTGTGGTCTTTATAGAGAGGTTCAACTGTATATATGAGGACAAGGATAGATGTTGAGATCACTGAAAATAAGGTGAACATGATAACCCTTCCATTCATAGAAATGCCTTTTAACAGCCATTTTATTTCTCAGAGAATTGACTTTTCGTGCTTCTACCATATCTAGTTAAAGAACCATCGCTTCTTTTCTGTATTCTGACTGATGGATGATTAAAAGTAGACTAAAAGTAAAGCAGAAAGCTCCTGAAGGAGTTATTTGGTTTACTTTTAACCTGCCTGCTTTAGGCAATCGCCTGCCCTACAAACTGAAAACAATCTATAGGTGGAAAGGGTTAAAGCTAACTGGATCTAGAGAAGAAGCCACCATCATGAACACTGAAAATTAAGAGAAATGATTAATAAATAAAGAGCAAGTATGAAATAAATTACATTAAACAATACATTATAGTCCAGTGTGGTATTTATGTGTACATGGCTCCAGATAAAGGGAATATTTCAAAAACTAAAATCTTTACATTTGCACCATGCCCTTATTTGTTATTACTCATTAGAATAGTCCTTCGAGACAATCCTAATGAGTAGTCACACTGTAGGGTTTAGTACAGACAAGAAGGGAAACTTGAGTTTACCCCCATTTATCTGGAGTGGAGCCCTGTGTGAACTGATTGTTGATTTGTTTTCTCAGGCGGCAGAAGAAAGATGTCCTGGTACCGATACACCTGTACAGTCAGCTGGTGCAGCACAAAGACAGTTTCCAGTTGCTTAGACAACAGGTAATATATTATTCATGCTTAACCATTGCCACCATAGGCAAAAGTGCAAATCCCCTACACCTGACAGTCTTTTGATATAGCAAGATACTGCTGAAAGCCAGATGAATGTCAAGCAGAAAGTTCAATATGGAACTTGCCACTGTACTTTTATCTGTCTTATAGCATGTGTACAATTTTTAACTCAGTGTAGACCCAGATCAGACAGCTCCTAAAGGAATTGTGTTATCAGGGTATGCACTGTTTCCTAAACAATCTGTCTGACATGAGTTTGAACCCTGTCCTGGAGCAAGTCTTTCATTGTACATGTATTAACCCTTAGCCCGCCAAATAAATTGTCGTCTGCTATATTTCTCGTCTGCTTCAAGTTTCAAAGTGCTTCAAAGTTGCTCAAAATTGCTGAAAATGTTGTCCAAGTGTCAAACAGCTTGGATCCGGATGAGACGCCGAGTTACTCGGCGTCTCATCCGGATCCAAGCTGTTTGCATATGGAGCTATAGTTGTGAATGGCAGGCTAAGGGTTAACCAATGTAATACTCCTAGTTTAGATGATAAATGTCTGTAGTGGGCAAAGTTTAATATATGAATACTTAGTGGATGAAGGGTTAAGAAATAGCCTGGTCTCATACTGAGAAAAGCAATGAGCAAAAGGAGTACATGTATTAGTTTCCACAAAGATAATAACACAACACAAATCTTTGTTGATAATTCTGCTTTATTTGGTATGTGTATATCAGTATTTGTGCATGTTTTCAGACGTATATTGAAGATTACTTCCAGTGTATAAGGTGCCAGGAGTTGAAGACAGATGCTGATCTGCTGCAGCTTAAAACAGCTCTTTGGGCAGTGGTATGTTTCTCTTTTGTTAATGTTTCCGCCTAATTCCCTTGTCCTGCATTACCCTGTTACCCCATAGCCTGTTTCTAGTTTTGAACACAGATTACCACTTAAAACAGGTTGAAAGTAAAGCAAAATGCTCCTTTAGGAGCATTCTATTTTAATTTCAACCTGCTTTAATCTACTATCTGAAAAGTTACTGGAAATGCCTTCTGTGTTTTTGATTAGGACTTCATCGGTGGGGATTACTTTCCATAGTGTAAAAACACTTAGAATTGTAAAAAGTGTATTTATAGGGTAATGGGTTAAGCTAAAACTTACATCAGACTCCACAAAGTCATTCTTTTGAGGGACATTTCTCCACCAGTTTTACAATATGTGTTTGATATGATTTATTCTCCTTGTACAGGGTCATATAAGCATGTCGTCTTGGGGCATATCCTGGCTACAGGAAGAGAATATTTTCCCAGAGTTCATCAGACTGGCAGAGGAAAGTGCTGTCTACTCTATAAGAGGGTAAGAGAGTGGGAAAGCTAGGCATCAGAGCAATCACAGCCATTTCTAATGATATTCTCTATTCTACAATTCCCTCTATGAAAGAAAAATTAACTATTTCAACACCACAGACCTGTTTAAAATATACTCATTACATTTGAAAACAGTGTAGACCCAGATCAGAGGGCTCCTATAGGAGCCCACTGATCTGGGTCTACACTGTTTTTTTTAATTCAGACCAGTATTTATTTAACTACCTAGAATTCCAAGTAGACTGGTTCATGTTTTGGTAACTAAAGTGATCCTAAGGGAACCTAATAACCCACAAGAGTTACTTAGTGTTGGAATAGTTAAACAATATTCAAAATGAGCCTGAGGAAACTTCCTACATTCTGACAGGTGGCTGCTTACAAGAGGCTGGTGCTTTATTTTCAGTCTGCTTGAAGCAGTCACTATTATTATTAAAAACAATCTAAACTATGACACTATTTGTCCCCTCAATCACTCTATATAGGCCCTGTCATCAATTGTTTTACAAATGAAAGAAAACACTGGGTTTAACCCATTTAGCTGATTTCAATTTTTGTGTTACACAATACAAAGCATATTTTATGATGAAGGCCTTTGTAAGGTTGAAACATTGGTTAATAAAATCCAGTCACAACACAACACAACACTGTTAGATAATTTGTTACTCTACCTATTTTGACCTTCTTACCATGTAAAGTATAGTCAGACTTGAAAGACTATGTATTTATAGTGTTTATGACAGTCTGCAGCTTAACGCAGGACAAACGTAATGCAGAAGGCCCCTATAGGAGCCTCCTGCATTACTTTTATCCTGCATTAAGTAATCACCTCTTTGTAAAGATCACCATGCATCTTCATTCAGTTGTCGCTTAACCCAATACGGGGCCAATACCCCATAGCCCGTTCTAGTTTTGAAAATAGGTGTCAGCTTAAAGCAGGCTGAAAGTAAAGCAGAAAGTGCCATAAGGTGCATTCTGCTTTACTTTCGGTCTGCTTTGAGCTACCATCTGCTCGGATACAGAAAATATTTCTTTTATTAAATGTTCATGACTGTATAAAGTAGAACTATTTTCTTGAGTAGAGGAATAAACGAAAGGTGTAAAAAGGCGTATTTCTGGGATAATGGGTTAAAACAGGTTTGACAGTATATTGTATGGCTATTTCAGGACTGGATTCTTCATCCTTGGTATGATTGCCAGTACTCGAGAAGGAGCTGAGGTTCTGTCCCAGTATGGCTGGGAGTCACGCTGGAACACCCGGGCTGAGAGGTGGCCTCTTGTAGAGGATCGTTCAGTTCTCTTGGAGGACTCAATGGAAGATCAGAGGTCAGAGATTGGCTTCAGTATTGGTGGATCAAAGTTTGAACTTGGCAGTCCTTCAAGTAATCTCGACTTCATAGCAGAAGAGCACTTTCAGCTGGGTCGACCTGGGAAAGCCAGTAGTTCCAAGTCACATGGTTGTGATAACCAGAAGGACATCTGTGATAGTGAGTCAGGGATACACATTCCCGACATTCAAACCAGTGTTCATATAGACAGCCCAGAGCTTAGTCGACACGGGCATAGAGTGAAAAGCCAAACTTTGCCCTATGATAGTCATAGTTCTAGAAAATATGAAAGCTTACCTGTGAGGTCACATACATTCAGAAGTGTTGCAGTAAGTGGGAGTAAAACGAGAAGTGTAGAGTGTTTAAATAGAGGTAAAGACTTGAATAGAATTAGTGTAGAAAACAGAAGTCAGTCCATGAGATGGGATTTGACTTCAAAACACTCAGTAGATTCTTCTAAACCTGTGTCTGTGATATCAAAGTTGGCCTTGAAAGGTGGGGACAAAGAAACAAGTGAGGAAGGAGCTACAGATTCAAATCAAAATAGACTCAGTCAAGAGGATGTTAATGATGAGCTTCAAGTTCAAGAAACTGCCAAAGAAATTTCAATAGATGTATCTCAAACAGTATTAATTGTAGAACCTACAAAACCAGAGGAAGTAGAAGACAAGGGTGAGAGTGTTGAAACTGGTGAACAGCAAAACCATGAAGATACAATAACAGATATAAGTGAAGGTATTGAAATAAAAGTTACTGATACAGAAATAGAGAGTACTGATGATACATTAGTAGAAAGATCAAAAGACGCTGCCATTGTTGGTGAAAGTGACAAGAAAGATGACAGTGATAGGCCTGAAGGAGGTGAAGTTCACAGTGAAACTGAGGAGAAAGCTCATGAAGTGACTGAAGTGAAAGTTAAGTTAGTGGAAAGGCTGTACAGTAGGGACAGTGTTAAAAAGCCTGGTGCTAGTCTTAAAGACGAGAGAAGTAGCAGTAGTGAAAGTTCTAGGACTAGTAAAAGTAGAACAGATAGCTTCAACACAGACTCTGTCACCAGTGGAATAGGCTCGTATGACTCTGGTCACCATGGGGTGATAGAGCTGCCATCTCTCAGTCCAATAGCTAGCACTAGTTCTCTAGATCATATTGAGGTTCAGATGCGTAATAAGGAAACCAAAGACTCCAAAGATCTATTACACCATTCCACAGCTTTACGTAGGATGTCCAATCTTAGCCGTGTGCCTAGTATACGGCGGCAGTCACAAAGCCCCAGTATTTCTCTCATGTCCAGTTCCAAAGTGTTTGACTTTTCTGATAGTGCCATTACATACACTACTGCGAGAGATGCAATAGGATATGCCACCCTGAGGTCTCTCATGAAGAATAGGACTATTAGCTCTGATGTGGAGTCAGAGTATGGACTTAACAGCCTGTATGACAATCTAGGAAGTGTTAATAGTCTAAACAGGAGAACCAGTATTGACAGCACAGAGGTGCGCAGACCCACCAGGTTAGTAGTATCTCATTTACTCCTTGACTTTTTCAGGGCTCCAGATAAGGGGAGTATTTCAAGAAATAAATTCTTTATTTCTGCTTTAAACCCGATGGTGTCACTACTCATTAGAATCGTCTCGAAGAGACGATTCTAATGAGTAGTAACACCATAGGATTTGTTGCTGTATGAGTGAGAAAATGATGGATTTGTTCAGATGACTACACCTTATCTGGAGCCCTGCTTTTTTACCCATTTCTTTATAAATATGCCTTTTTATGCCTCTAATTTATTCCTTCACTGAATAAAATTTTTACAATCTATAAAGTCAGGAATATGTACCATATGAAGTACAATCCACACACTAGCTGAGAGCTGCTTAAAGCAGGCTGAAAGTAAAGCACATTGTGTGTTTAAGGCATATTCTGTTTTACTTTCAACCTGCTTTAAATGGTCACCAATCTTCATAACTAAATGAGGGCTCATTTAGGATAGCAGAAAAGACCCCTAAAAAGTCATAATTTGATAATAAAAAAGGACTAGATATTGATGGGAAACTTGAATTGTCCATTAAGGGGACCATTTTGAATGCACCGTAAGGTACATTCTGCTTTACTTTCAGCCAAGGCTGATACAGTTAAACCTCTCTACCACTATTTACAACATATTTTGTTGTGTTTAAGGCACATGACTGCTTAAAGCAAGATGAAAGTAAAGCAGAAAGCTCCCTTTCTGCTTTACTTTCATCTTGCCTTTAGCTGTCACCTGTATCTAAATCATCATTTAGTATTCACAAATAGAGGTTGTAATAGAGAGCCTCAGAGGTTTTACTGTATTAAGTACTACTACAATTATTGAGTGACTGTGATTTTGTTTCAGCATACTTCGTAACTTCAGTGGGATATCACTTAGTGATATGGACAGTCCGACAGCTGCTCAGCCCCAGAAGATGAGTCTGTACCAACAGCGACCCCATACAGGAGAGGCAGAGTTCATGGGAATATCTCTACCAGTAGACATCAACATGATGTTTGAAGTAAGCAGATTTTATTTTAAACCTATTATATTCCATATTTTATGTTGAAATGGGGTAAGGCCACATGTTCTTCCAACATTAGATGACCATCTCCTTTTAACCCCTTCCCCCATAGAAGCGCCTTTTAGCACATTAATTTTATTCCTTCACTGAAGAAAATAGTTCCAATTTATACAGTCATAAATATGTATCATACAAAATATTTTTCTTTATTCTAGCAGATGATAGCTTAAAGCAGGCTGAAAGTAAAGCAGAATGCGCCTTTAGCGCATTCTGAGGCGCATTCTGCTTTACTTTCAACCTGCTTTAAGTGGACACCTATATTCAATACTAGAGACATGCTATGTGGGAAAGGGTTAAGCAGGTGTCCCGTCTGTGTAGTTTATATTGTGTAGTTTATATTAACTCCTAACTTTACTGTAATGGTAATCTCAGCTTCAAAGTTTAAGTTTTTGCCCTATAACCCATTACACCATAGACTGTTTCCAGTACTGAAGATAGGTGACTTCTTAAAGCTGGTTGAAAGTATTAAAAGCAGAATGCGCCTTAAGGTGCATTCTGCTTTACTTTCAGCCTGCTTTAAGCTATTATCTGCTAGAATATAGAAAATATTTCTTATGATTTTTATTTGTGACAATATAAATTGGAACTAATTTCTTCAGTAGAGGAATTAATTAAAGGCGTAAAAAGGCGTATTTATGGGGTAATGGGTTAATGCCCCACCATGATAGGTAACGAACATTAGGTGTTTGCCCTTTCTGTCTGTCCGTATGACATTTTTCGATTGCATTTCTCAAATTAAACTTTTGTATTTAATGGAGCATCTATATGTCTTACAAACATTGTCACAGTAATCGAAGTATTCAAAAAAAGATGAAGGAGCTTTCTGCATTCTTTTTAACTTGCTTGAACCCTTAACATCATAGCCAGATTCTAGTTTATAATACAGGTGACCATTTAAAGCAGGTTTTGAGCTACCATTTGCTAGGATACAGAAAATATTCACTCTTGTAAAGGGGAACTATTTTCTTCAGTGGAGAAATGTATTAAATACATAAAAATCTGTATCTATGGAGTACAGTTGAACTTTGATATATCGAACATACCCTTATTTCAAAGTTAAAAATGTGAAAGTTTGAAATATGGGTATGTTTGACTTAACCGAACATGAAATAAGGGAATTCATGTGTCGAACTATCCGATAGTTCGAATTAAGCGAGTTCAAGCGAAGTTTGACTGTAATGGATTAAGGGGCCTTATTCACTATCAGTTGGCTGATGAGTCTGTAGAGCTTGTGTGAAGGATAGATCAAGACATTCTTATATGATTCTGATCATTTAATACATTCAACCCTAGTGACGAATATACTCGTTCTTATCAAACAGTGTACCTGTGAAAAGGAAACATTTGTTGGACTTGCAAGCTTAAGTTAGGCAGGTATGACTTATATTTTATAAAACAAGTTAAGTACAGTCGAAACTTGATACTTGGAACACGCTTTAGTTCAAACATACCCCCATATACGGGTATGTTTAACATAAGCGAGATCAACTTATTGAAATTCAACTCAAGAAATACTAATAAGATCAATTAAAGTGAGTTGGAAGTATCAAGTTTCGACTGTACAGGCGAACTTCGATATTTTGAACTCGTTTAACTCGAACATACCCGTATTTCAAAGTTAAAACGCGGCTTAGCCGCATTTTAACTTTGAAATACAGGTATGTTCACCTAAACCTAGCTTGAAATAAGGAAAATTCATGTTTCGAAATATCGGATATTTCGAGTTAAGTGAGTTCGAGATATCGAAGTTCGACTGTAATTGTTTATTGTTTGTCCAGGTTCACGAGGGAGAAGACAAGAGATGTGAATCTTTCCTGGGATCTGGTGTCTCCAGACAGGCATCCATGATAGACCCAGCCTACGCAGTGACAGAACAAGGCAGCGAAAATGGTAAGTCACCATTCTCAGCTTTAATGTTCTAACCCATTTCCCAAAAGCTTGTTTCTAGTTTTGAAAACAGGTGACTACTTAAAGCAGGTTGAAAGTAAAGCAGAATGTGCCTTAAGACACATTCTGCTTTACTTTCAGCCTGCTTTAGTCTAAAATCTGCAAGGAAACTGAAAATAATTCTTATGAATTATATGCATGACTGTATAAATCAGAACTATTTTCTTCAGTGGAGGAATAAATGAAATGTGGTTAAAGTCGCTTCTATTTGGGAAAGGGTTAATGACCATTATTTTGTTAACCTGAAATCAAGTTATACTTATATGATTTGGAAAACACAAGACTACTTGTATTCTAATTCATTGACCCCTGAAACTTCATATGGATAACTCCAGTTTCCATTTTAGTTGTCATAACATAGGAGCTTTCTGCTTAACTTTCATCTTGCTTTAGCATATTCATTCCTTGCAACAAGTATACTTGTCTTTTACAGATGGTGTACCTGTGAAGCTTACACCTGACATATGCAAAAAGTGTAGACTCAGATCAGAGGGCTCCAAAAGGAGCCCGCTGATCAGCGTATGCACTGTTTTACATTGTACAACGTGTTGTTAAAAGTACTACTGTCTAGTCAACGATGAAATAGACATAATGGAACTGGAATTTTCCAGTTCAGGTTTCAGGGGTCAATATGTTAAGCTGTCACCTGGCATAGGTACCACCAAATAATCCTGTGAGTGGTCATAATAGAGGGTTCTATTTTACTCTATAATCAGAAGCTAAGAATGTATGTACACCAGAATTAAAACATGAATCCTGGAACTATTCTGTAAATAGGCCACCTATGGAGTGGTCCTTTAATACAAGATTGACTTATCTGCTTTTGGATGGTGATTTAGCATATGTTATGCTTCTTACAGCTAAAGGCTCGCGGTCCAGAGCGACATCAACATCAGAGTTTGTACCTCTACCAATGTCTACAGAACACAATACATCAATATGTCTACAGTGTTGGCTAAAACTATCTCCTCATGGATCTATCATATCACAAACCATTGATGGTTAGTATGGTTTCTATTTTATACCAACTATTAGCTTGCAAACCCTCACTTGACCAGAATTTGCAAAACAGTTTTGTTTGGTTTCAATGATCCTTTATTCCTGCATCACATAATTCAACACAGGAATCAGATAATCGCATAACTTGTTTGTCACATATAGTAGTGTTTATTTTGTTAGACAGTATAATTTCCCCAATTTCATGACAGGAAAGTAAAATTTGACACTTGCATCTTCAGAAGGTTTTACATTGTTTGCATACATATTTTCTAAATTGTGTCAAATTAAGTTTACATTTTAACTTCTAAAATTTGTTGCAATCTTTCTTGTTAGTATTTGTTATTATGTCTCCCCCTATATAGGGATGAGAACATATTGATGTTGTCCTGTCTGTCTGTCACAGACTGTCTGTCACAGACTTTTATGTAAAGGTGTGTATGTGGTTTGGACTTTGAGCTGCAACCATTATCTCTTATATATTATTTTATACAGAAAAGGAAGTTAGCACTGAAAAATCAGAGTTGGAGGGCAGTAAATCACTGAAGTCTTTAAGTAGATCTCGAGCTGGAAGTTCTACAGACAAGGGCCACGACTCTGCCACTGACCACCAAACAGCTTCCTCAGGCAGCCTCACTGGTACTTCTTCAGATTCTTGTAAGTGTCATGATGTTATACATACAAAAAAACCTCTCTATTACGGCCATACAATAAAACCTCTCTATTACGGCCATACAATAAAACCTCTCTATTAAGGCCATACAATAAAACCTCTCTATTACGGCCATATGGAAAACCTCTCTATTACGGCCATACAATAAAACCTCTCTATTACGGCCATACAATAAAACCTCTCTATTACGGCCATACAATAAAACCTCTCTATTACGGCCATACAATAAAACCTCTCTATTACTGCCATACAATAAAACCTCTCTATTACGGCCACTAAATTAGATTACTTATTAGGTGCTTAAGGTAGGTGACTGCTTAAAAGCAAGTTGGCAGTAAAACAGAAAGCTTCTGTAGGAGCTTTCTGTTTTACTGTCACCTTGCTTTAAGCTGTCACCTGTCTTTTACACAATTAATTAGCTTACCTCTTAGTTGTCATAATAGAGAGGTTTTACTGTATATCCACATTGTTATGATCAGTTAGAACTAGCTTGTGTTCAGTGCTTAAGGCAGGTTGCTCCTTAAAGCAAGATGAAAATAAAGCAGAAAACTCCTGTAGGTCTTTTCTCAACTTAATTTTTTTCTTTGAAAACCAAATTCGAGTCCGTTCTGGCTACATATTTTTCTCACCATGTTACATTTAAAATCAGCCCTGCTACATAGAAACGTTTTTCTAAAATGATCTTGACTACTGCTTCAGTGTGATCCATTGGACAAGTCCTGTTTATATTCTACAGCTCATTTTATATACAATTGAAATTTAGCAAACTAATCCATAAATTTTATCAAAAATTAAACTTAGCTCAGTAACACAGTCATCAGCTTTGAAGTATAGATAGGTTTGACTAGATTAGAAATATGTGTAGAATTCTAACTAAGTGTTCAGCTCTAAATGACCATAGGTGGTAAAATGTTCATTCATTCATTCCAACTAAGTGATTAAGATTTGTCAAATTTCCTCTGTATTACTAGCTATAAACCATCTTCTGCAGCCAATCTATCCTTGTCCCTCCATGGACCACATGGCTGATATTGCTCAAGCTTTGGCTAAATCATCTTTGCACTGTTTGTTATGCTCTTTAACAGGGCCTCAGATAAGGAGAGTATTTCAAAAACTAAAATCTTTATATCTACATGTATACCAAACCTTATGGTATGACTACTCATTAGAATCGTCTCTTTGAGACGAGCCTAGTGAGTTGTCACACCATAGGGTTTCATACAGACATAGAGGAGAAACTGTTGGACAACTTTAGTTTACTCTCTCGTATCTGAAGCCTAGACTCCTTTGCTTTTGGCTGTAGATTGTGCTTGTTGCATTTCTTTCAGCTGGGAATAAGAAGCTTAGTGTGGATACTGCCCTGGGTAGGACGTTGCTGAGGAAGGAGATCATTCGCTTTGTGATCAATCTCAGCAGCTCTGTCGGGGTGAAGGGAGCTGAACAGGGCTTGCTAAGGTTAGACAATTAACCCATTACCCCATAACCTGTTTCTACTTTTAAAGAAAGATGATCACTTAAAGCAGGTTGAAAGTAAAGCAGAATGCGCCTTCAGGCACATTATACTTTACTTTCAGTCTGCTTTAAGCTATTATCTGTTAGGATATAGAAAATATTTCTCAAAACAGTTTTAATTGGAACTATTTTCTTCAGTGGAGGTATAAATTAAAAGGCGTATTTATGGGATTATTGATTAAACTTTATGATTGTAGCACTTACCATCTCAAAGCTGACAGAGCTACTGTAAACCCAGTAACCTTAAATAGACAATTCTAGTTTTCATATAAGTCTATTCCCTTTATGACAATTTAGGTTTTTTTCTGCAGTATATTGCAAAATGACAAACAGTGTACATAAGAGGGCATACGAGCCCTCTGATATTGGTCTGTTTTATTTGCAAAGGACAAATGTACTCTTTACATAGATTAAATGTGTAATGTGCGGTACTAGGTTAAGAAAACATTTTATTTTACAAGTCAAAATTTAGAGTGAACCTTGAAAAGATGTTTTGATATGAATCTTATACCATTGAACCATTTTTCTAGATGTACTGTTTGATGTATTTCAGTTTAAAACAGAAGTTCCCCAAAGCATTCCAGGATTTGTGTTTCTACTCTGAAGTGGCCCACCTTCTTGGCACCTGTTCATTTCGTCTCAACACTCGCAGGTTTATACAGGAGTTGTTCGAAGAAATTGATACTTCAAAGGTAAATGAAAATGCTTAAATGTCTTTGTATGCTTTTAACCTATTCCTTATAGAAATGCTTTTTCATGTTTTTACCCTGTTCGGATAAAGAGACAATAGGTGACTTTTTCTACTCACTAACGAGCCGATTCTTAATGCAGGAAGGAAATATAGCAGATTTAAGGGAGATTTTCGCTTTTCTGTTATCTTGCATTAAGTTTCCATTAAGTTTGTCATTAATTCTTGCTTGAATGACTGCTTAACCCCTTACCTAAAAATATGCCTTTTTAGACCATTTTATAGTCCCCCACTGATGAAAATAGTTCAACTTTATACAGTCTATGTGAATATACACCATACGAAATACATTCCATATCCTAGCAGATAGTAGCTTAAAGCAGGTTGAAAGAGAAGCAGAATATGTCTGAAGGCACATTCTGCTTTAATTTCAACCTGCTTTAAGTGGTCAACTGTTTTTAAAACTAGAACCAGGCTCTGGGGTAATGGGTTAACACTAGTCAGAATGTCTTAGAATCTTCTTGTAATTACCCAAACTATCTTATTTTCTGTAACATAATTTTTTACAGAACTTTTTAATGGGCATCATTGATAAATGCTTATAGCATCTAAGTTAGCTTTCTGTATTACTTTCCTTTGTCCTGCATTGAGCAGTAGTCTGTATTGAGAAACAACCAGACAACTTCATAGAATAGTTCCTGTATATGATATGTTTTCATGTTGTTTTGTCAGATTCTGGATGAAGCCCGAGACATTCTAGGCGTGGATGCAGCACTTGACAACGTTATAAAAGACAGGAGCTTGCAAGAAGACTTTGACGACTTTGAGGAAAACTTTACATAGTTTTAAACACAGTCACTGATATTGTATTTGAATTACAGTCAAACGTGTGTTATATAGCCACTCTAGGAGAGGTGACTTATCAGTCTTTAACACAGGTGACAGCTTAATGCAGGACAAAAGTAAAGCAGAGGAGCTTTCTGCTTTATTTCTGACCTGCATTAAGTTGTCACCTGTCTATAAATACATTCATGCTTTAAATTAAGTTTGGTGGCTTAAACCAAGTATGACTGTACCAGCTCAATTATTTAGGTTTTAGTCAACCTGATCAGATGTAATGTCAAAAAACATGACTATGTTAGAAGACACGTAATGTCAAAAAACATGACTATACTGTTAGAAGACTTATTTTCAATTTCATGATTGTCATAGACAAAACATTTAACACACAGTAAAGAAAGACAATGATTAGATGTTATGATGTGGATACAATGGAAACGACATTTTCCCTATTCATGTTTATGCGGAAATAATTGTTTCAATTGCAAACAGTATGGAGCCAGATCAGGCTCCAAATTGTTTGCAACTCAGATTAAAATAGATAGTCAGAATTGTCAAAATGTTGACCTTTTCTACATTTTATTGCAATCCGTTTCTGACTAATGGCCCGCTGGATCTGCGGCGTCAAACCTGACGACAGAGTCGACACTAACACGCTGTATGGTAATTTAGGGATACCAGAAGTCACGGCATCACTGAGAGCCAGACGTCTGAGGTGGTATGGACATGTCGAGCGTGCCACTTCTTGCACCAACTCAATCACGAAGATGGCCATTCCTGGTGCCAGAGGTAGAGGAAGACCAAGAAAATCGTGGTCAGACTGTATTAAGGATGACTTGCACACCTGTTGCATGGGTGACACAGACCCACAGATCAGAGGAGCGTGGAAATAAGGGGTTAGACGCTCTAGCCACCTGCTGCCTACCCCAGCTACTGGGACTAATCCCGCAGCAGATGACAAATAAACTCAGGATCAAGTCAAGTCTGTTTCCGTTTGGTTTGCTTTCAACACTATGGACCTGTTTAAAATATGCTCATCACACTTGCAAGAATCTGACTTATGACAATATTTGTTGAACGACATTTCGTAAGACAGGCCCCAGCAGTGTTTTAGAAATTTGTATTCACAATAAGCCTGTTTTCTTGTGTCTAACTGACAATGATTTATGCATTACAATGGGGAAGATGTCATTATTTCACAGTGAACAAGGTAGTGCTAAAAACAAATATTGTTCATCGCAACCATGTCATTTCCTATATTTCAGTGCATCACATACCAAACATTTTGTTTCATATCGTTTACAGGGAAATTTGTATATCTTCAACTCATTTAACTCGAACTATCGGATAGTTTGACATATGAATTGCATAATTTCATGCTCGGTTAAGTGGAACATACCAATATTTCAAAGTTAAAACGTGGCCAAGCCACATTTTAACTTTGAAATACGGGTATGTTTGACAAAACCGACTTCGAGATATCGAAGTTGGACTGTAATAACATCTTCGCCACTGTACCTATGCCTGGACAGTATAGATTGAACCAACTTGTTATAGTAAAGCTTGGTTAAAGCAGTTACTTAAAGATCATGATTAATTGGTAGGTTCACATAGAAATAGCAGCTTACTTTTGTCCTGCATTAGGCAATAACTTGTCTTTGAAGATCTGTATGTCCCAACAATGAAATTTAAACATACGTTGTGGACCCTGATCAGATTTCTTGCAATGGAGCCCTCTGCTCAGGGTCTACACTGTTTGCAAAATATACATACATGTACACGCAAAACACACCTTTTATTGAGCTATCAAATTAGCAAGAGTCTATTGTACTAGTGCAGGAAATGAAATGGGAGAAGTGTGTTCAGTGTTAACCATGTTGGTAAGTGATTATTATTATGTTGGTGATCAATCATGTCTATAACCAATTATTATGTTGGTAACCTATCACCATGTTGGTTACCAAGTACCTTATCATGAGTATAGTTTTAGGTATGTTTGTGTAGTCTAATGGGAAATTGAGTATTTGTATATTTGTATTTTGGTAGCTTCATGATAACAGGGACCATAGGTCAATGCCAATAGTGTGGACCCAGATCAGTTTTCACACTAAACACCTCATTCTAACTATCTGTCTGTACATTGGTCATCCGTTCGTTTATTCGTCCGTCCCACATACAATACGTACTCTGTCAGGCTAAACTCCTCCTACAGTTTTCAAGATACAACCTTATAACTTGGCAAAATGTTTGCACATATACCATAGATGTGCATGTCAACAGGATTTTGATCTGCTTAAGGAGCCCTCTGATCAGGGACTACAGTGTTTGTTAAAAAGATATGCTAATTGCCTGCAAAGAAAGTTTTAATGTATTGACTGATATGGGTCTACACTTCAATTTCTTGCAATGACCATTGGTCCCCTTTTTGTTTGATGCAGCATATATTATCATATCATTGTTTGTGCCAGTAAACAGAGTTTGCAGAGATTGTAGTATATTTTGCATGTTGTACCTTAGATTTACACTGTAAATAATTTGTATGTGTGCGCTTTTGTACAATTATAATTCCATACAGGAAATTAAGCCATTTAAGATTTGCATATAGACAGAATGTGTGTCCTTCAGTTTCTGATTGTTTTCTTCTAAGTAATTGACCTGATTTCAAATTTATTATGTTCAAGCAATTGTGCAATATTTATACTATATGTATATAACCAGACAATAGGGCGTGCATGATTATAACATTTCAAACACTTACCTCCATGGATATCAGTCCAAATTAACTACATTCAAACCTTGATAACTCGATTCGACCCTTAATGACCATCTTGTGTCGATGGGCAGTAAAACACCATTCATTCATTCATTTGATAACTCGAGTTTGCTTAAGTTGAACATATCCGTTTTTCAATGTTAAAACGTGGCTAGGCCACGTTTTAACTTTGAAATACCAGTATGTTCAAACTAAGTGAGCTTTAGTTATTGAATTCTAATTAAAGGAAATGGGGCAAGACCAACTAAAGCGAGTCAAAGTTAGTTTAAGTTGACTAAAGCGAGTTCGAGTTGACTAAAGCAAGTTAGAGTTGACATAAGTGAGTTTGAGTTTACTAAATCGAGTTCCAGTTATCGAGGCGCAACTGTATATCCAACTAATATGCCATTAATAGTACTTCTGTTTTTAAGGTAGGCATCTTCTTTAAACAAGTTAAAAAATACAGCAGAAAGCTATATTAGCTTTGTGCTTTACTTTCATCTTGCTTTAAGCTGTCACCTGTATTTAACACCATCAGTGAGTACTAATTTGAGTGCATTTATAAGAACAGGGTAGAGGCATCGTAAGGTGCTTATAGAGGAATTATATAGTGGCATTGTCTGTTAGTCCTTTATTCATACTTGAACTGCAGTCAAAATGCAGCTAGTGTTACCACTAGAAATATTATTTGTGTGTTTAACCCATTACCCCATAAATACGCATTTAATTTATTCCTTCGCTGAAGAACATGGTTCTACTTTATACAGTCATGCATATGCACAATAAGAAATATTTTTTACATCCTAGTAGTTGGTAGCTTAAAGCAGAATGTGCCTGAAGGCGCATTCTGCTTTACTTTCAACCTGCTTTAAGTGGTCACCTAAATTCAAAACTAGAAACAGGCTATGGAGTAACGGGTTAAGACAAGGAGTTGCTTAAAGCAAGATCAAAGTAATTCAGAAAGCTCCTACAGGAGCTTTTTGCTTTATTTTAATCCAGCTTTAAGAAGCTCTCTGTCTTATAACCATCTGTGAACAAGAACTTTTTCAAGATGTATTTAGATACATGTCGTGTTTTGCAGTTTTGACTACCATTTTGAAACTAACTTGCTACACTTTTAAGGAGAGTAAGTCTAAAATTACTTAAGTCACATTGAGTGGATTTGATTGGCTAGTTTTGCATTTGTATATTGTCTGAAGCTGTTTGGTTTTACAGAGGTTATACAGTGAAGCAGTTATTCTTTCCCAGTAGACATGGTGTGTCTCCATATAACTGAAATACTGTTGGTGAGATGATAACCTATCTCTCTCACTCATTCCATCACAATACAGTAAAACCTCTTGATTACGACCACTAAAGTATGTTAATTATTGGGGGTTTAGCACAGGTGACTGCTTAAAGCAAGGTGACAGTAATACAGAAAGCTCCTTTACTGTCACCTTACTTTAAGCTGTCACCTGTCTTTAATACAATCAATTAGCCTTCTTTTTATTGGTCGTAATAGAGAGCTTTTACTGTGTATGCATTTATGCTAAAACTAACAAGTCCATTGCAAACAGTTTGGAGCCAGATCAGATGCCAGGTAACCTGGCATCTGATCAGGCTCCTAACTGTTTGTCACTCAGATAAAAACGAATCATCAGAATTTTCAAAATGTGGTCATTTTGGACATTTTAGTGCATTGTGTTTGATTTCATTAAAAAAAGGAGGAAAGAATAACTTCTTTTCCACTGTACCTGTTTATGTTTAGCGCTGTCAGCAGGGCTTCAGATCAGAGCAAGAGAATCTTAAGTTTTTGAACATTTTCTCAGTTATGGCTTTACCAAATCTTATAGTGTGACTACTCATTAGAATCGTCTCGTTGAGACGATTCTAATGAGTGGTCACACCATAGAGTTTGGGTAGACATATAGATTTAAGCAATGGATGTACTCCCCTTATCTGGGACCCTGTAGTCAGGTGTGTTAGCGTTACTATGGTGATTTGTGATCAGGTTATGTAATTAATTACAGGTCTACCTGTTGTTTCCATGAATCTTTATTTGGATGCTCTTTAATATGATGTTATAGTATTTATCAATAATTATAATTTGTTGCAGATCTACCAAAATAAAATAAAAAGATTATAGACTTGAATGAAATGTGTTATTTCTGAATTATTTATCTATTAAATTAACACAAAATAAATTCCTACTATTATGACCACTTAATTCATTATTCCCTGAAACTTCCAATGGACAAGTCCAGTTTACAATAAAGGCTGGGCCATTTTCAACTATTAAGGATTGTTTCTTTATAATAATTTACAAAATGACAAACAAGTGAAGACCATGATCAGAGGGCTCCTACAGGAGCCCTCTGATCAGGGACTTTACTGTTTGGATAGGACACATGAACTCTTCACAGGAACACATTTGGTAAAGGTTGCATATATATATGCATCACTAGGGTTCAATGAGATAACCCTTTACTCTATAGCCTGCCTCTAGTTAACCAATTTACCCATAAATACACCTTTTTACGCCTTTAATGTATTCCCCTACTGAAGAAAATAGATCCACTTTATACAGTTATGAATAGGTTCTAAAAGAAATATTTTCGGTATTCTAACAGGTGATAGCTAAAGCAGGTTGAAAGTAAAGCAGAATGCACCTTAACGTGCATTTTGCTTACTTATAACCTGCTTCAAATTGAGAAACTTGCTATGGGGTAGTTGGTTAAGTGACCACTTAAAGCTAGCTGAACGTTAAGCAGAATGAGCATTAAGGAACATTCTGCTTTACTTTCAGCCTGCTTTAAGCTACAATGTGCTAGAATATAGAAAATATTGCTTATAAGTATAGATTCGAACTATTTTCTTCATTGGTTGAATAAAATAAATGCATATCTATGGAGTAATGGGTTAAACGAAGGCAGATTGATAGTGTTAGAAAGATGGTTGCTGAAAACAAGATGGTAGTTAAACAGAAAGCTTCTTTGTGTACTTTCTGAATGACTTTCATCTTGCTTTGAGCAGGCACCTGCCTTAACACATTCAACCCTAGCGTCTAGTATACTGGTCATTTACAAACAATTTACCTGTGAAGATAGCACTTGTCCGTACAAACAGTGTAGACCCTGATCAGAGGGCTCCTTAACCCTTTACCTCATAGCATATGTCTAGTAGTGAATATAGGTGACTACTTAAAGTAGGTTGAAAGTAAAGCAGAATGCGCCTTAAGGCGCATTCTACTTTACTTTCAGCCTACTTTAAGCTATCCAGCGCTAGAATATAGAAAATATTCCATGTAAAATGTATTCATGACTGATTAAATTGGAACTATTTTCTTCAGCGGAGGAATAAATCATATCCGCTAAAAGGCGCTTCTATAAGGTAAAGGGTTAAGGAGCCCTCTGATAGGGTCTACACTGTTTGTTATTTTGAAATATATTGTAAAAATTACCGTAACCCTAAGTAGTCAAAAACTGGACTAGACTTATTTGAAATTGGAATAGTCCGTTTAAAATTTCAGGGGTGAATGAGTTAAACACTGAAATCATGCCAACACATCAATGTCTTGAGTGATAGTAGTAGCCGGACTTTAGAATCACAGTTTGATCTTGGTCTGCACTGTTTGCTGTGATGGTTAAATTGCTGCTGGGTCATACATTTGACAGCCACACAGGTGACAAATGTTTCGGATATAGACAAATAATATAAGAACTTTCAATTTAACTTTTTATTGTGCGTACACCGGAACAAACAAAACAAGTCACATATAAACGGATTATAAATACGGAATAATGGATTTAACAGGAGATCCCCATGTGTTCAGTAGTATCCCCTTTTGCCTGAAAATAGAAACGGAGAACATTTTTATTGACTATTACACTTTGTACATGTATTACTCACAAATTTGTTTATTTGAAAATACAGTCAAACTTCGATATCTCGAACTTTTTTAACTCGAACTATCCGATAGTTCGACCTATTGTACTGCATTATTTCATGCTCGGTTATGTCGAACATACACATATTTCAAAGTCAAAACGTGGCTTAACCACGTTTTAACTTTAAATATAGGTATGTTCGACAAAACCGACTTCGAGATAGCGAAGTTCGACTATATACAACTTTCGGTAACTCGAGAATCGGTAATTCGAAACCATTTGGATAATTCGAAATATACACGAGGATGCTGGCGTAAACTAAACTAAAACGAGAGTTTGTCTTACTTTTGAAATGCTAGAGATGACTGTTCGCATTTTAGAAACAGGTTTGATCCTGATCAGAAGCGCGTGATCAGGATCAAAACTGTTTGCCTCTTAGATTGAATTTCTGAAAATATGTTGTTATATCATTTTAGAATATGAGTAAATGGCAGTTTTAAAGAAGACGACAAATATCTTGTTAAGCATACAAACAAATACGCAATGACTTGAGTATGGATTTCAGTAAAATGATTTCTACTCACCATAGCTCATCTTTCCGTATCCTTTGTGTCCATAACCTTTGTATGGGTATCCGTAACTTCTCATATGGCCATATTTTCCCATCATACCGTGGTGACCTCCCATTTTGCCGTATCCATAACGTCTACCATAACCTCCGTAGAGCCCACCGTGCATTCCTCCGTAGAGTCCACCGTGCATTCGTCCGTAACCTCCGTAGAGTCCACCGTATCCCTTTCCATAGCCTCCGTAGAGTCCACCGTATCCTCTTCCGTAGAGTCCACCGTAAAGTCCACCCATACGATATCCTCCGTAGAGCCCTCCGTATCCTCGTCCGTAACCTCCGTAGAGCCCTCCGTATCCTCGTCCGTAACCTCCATAGAGTCCGCCGTAACCCTTTCCGTAGCCTCCGAGGAGTCCGCCATACCCTCCTCTTCCATAGCCTCCATAAAGTCCGCCATGTTTCATACCGTAGCCCTTACCCTTGTAGAGGGATCTACCGTACCCATAGCCACCCTTATGTGCCTGCACAGCAGCAAGGCCAAGTATGACTGCGACGAGGATGCAAATAGTCTTCATTTCGGAAAATAATCTGTAAACAAACCAAATTAACATTTAAAACTATTGAAGTAAAGGGTACGGTTTTATAAACAATTCTTATGGTCGAATTTTTGATTTGTAAAATGTTACATTTATATGGCAAGTACGATCATTCAAAATAAAGCTAGTCTGATTAAGACAGATGGCTGCTTCTTTACTTTCATAATGTTTTAAACTACAATTACCCTCCCAACAAAGACTCCCTCCGAACAACGACCATTGCCGCAGTTCCCTAAAGAGGACAATTATGTCTAACGATTTTATTGCTATAATGTCGTCTGCTTAAAGTTGACATCTGCTCTTTTTCTCAAAGCTACATATTGAACATTTTGACAGAAAAAAACTTAATGATGAGTGATAAACAGCTTCAATCCAGATCAGACGCCGCGTAACGCGGCGTCTGATCTGGATTCAAGCTGTTTGCAAGTGTAAACCAATTTCCCTCCGTATAACGACTCCCTCCGAACAACGCTGTAGAGTGGGAAGGCTGTATCACCTCTTAAAATCAGTAAAGTCGCGATCAGCAGGCAAAGAGTTAAAAAACTGATGACAATTGGAAATAGTATTGCGCTAGATCAGACTGTTTGACCCTCAGACTAAAGCAATTAATGAAGGTATTCAGGGTTCATTGCTTATACATTGAATCAGTCCATTTTTATGTATGGGGTGCATTGTCTAAATTTTCTTTTATGTTTTATATTGAATTTCTATCAGCGAACAGTGTAGTCTCTGATAAGACACAGCATTATGCGGTGTCTGGTCAGATTCTACACTGTTTGCCTGTGTCCCTTTTGTGGGCCGCTAGGCACAAATGTTTTATTGTAGAATACATATACAAGCAAATACAAAAACGCCAAATGGAGGTTTCTGTAGTAACTGTATAATGTTATTGTTGTTCCGTGGCACAATATATTCAGTGAATGTTCTTTTAAATTGCTAAACATATCTTAGACTACAGTTTAAACACACACACACACGAGCCGTGCCATGACACAATCTGACTGATTGCAATACAAAATAATGTAAACCAACTCTGGTCGTCTTCTAAGTCTCGGCGTCGAATCAGGGTTAATACTTACAAACATATAAGGCAATAATATATTGGACATACTAGTGAGTGCCTAACAGTGTCGAGCAAGACCAGACGCCGCGTCTTTGACGCGGCGTCTGGTCTTGGTCTACACTGTTTAGAATGCAATAAGTATTGTTTTCTTATGGCTTGGCTCATATGAAAACATAACATTACAAAAGTAAGAAATGAATACATACCTTTTGTTTCGCTATCTCTGTAGGAGAAACTCAGTGAGACTACGAAGAGCTGTTTGTTGTCCCATCGTTCCAATCTCTCGATTATATACAGATTGGCTTGACCACAAAATAAGGAAAAAGAAACAATTTTAGTACCGCAATAGAATAAAAAAGGTAATTAGAAATTGATTAATTGTTCAAGTCATTGTGTCTTTGGCTGGTTAGCCACACCAGTCAGCGCAAATTAAGAAATTTCGGAGCATTAACTATGACAGTAAGAATAATAAAAGTCACATGAGGTCTCACACAAGTACAGCTAGTTCGGAAAAGAAAACACTTGAAGGTGTTTGTCATTAGGCCACTTAGAAAAAAAGGTAATTTGTTTGTATTAGATAAAATGTATACTCTCTTAAGCGTCTATGTAATATCTTTACCATTTCCCCTCATAGAAACGCCGCTTTATGCTTTTCGCCTCACAGAGAAGCATTGGCATGCATTCGTTGTCTTGATACAGCAAGGAGACTGACATTCTTTACAATTTAAACGCAAACGCAAAGTTATCAACAACAAAAATTAAGATGTATTGCATTTTCTGATTATTTATTCTAATCTGAGCTGCAACCAGTTTGGAGTCTGTTCTGGCTACAGACTGTTCGCGATGGACATCATTGTTTTAGAATCAAAGCATTTATGTGGAAAGAATAGTGCATCCATTCTCTTCTGTATAGGACAATAGGAAACATTGTCTACATTTACTACTGTACCTTTTCTCCGTCTATAGAGGTGGCTGTACATGTATAATCAAAATGAAAGAAAAGTAAAAGTCCCTAAATGAGCTTTCTGTTTTTTTCAACCTGCTAAGAAACAACATATTACGAAGGAAAATAACTTGTAATATATAATAATATTATATAATTGCTATAAGCAGTCTTTGGTCTAGCATCTATCAGTTTCCTGTCTGTTAAGATCACCGCTCTTCTTCATTCAGTGGGCGCTAAACGCAAGTTATCATGTATCTTCTTGTTCATTGTGCAATAAGTGTGTTCTTTCTGTAGATTTTACCATTTAGATGAAACCCACACCGTGTATGATTAGCATGTGCTTATATTGTGAAATGATGCTTGTTGATTTTACAAAATAGTTCAAACATAACAAATTCGGTGCACATTGCTCTCTCTCTCTCTCTCTCTCCCTCTCTCTCTCTCTACAGCAACACCCCAACGTGTCTTATTCGGAAGGAGTCGTTATAGGGAGGGAAGATAAATACCCTTATAGTACATTTTGCAAACAGTTAGATACCAGATCAGACGCATTATAACGCGGCGTCCAGTCTTTGTTCAAACTGTTTGTCATTCGTCTTTGTGTGTTTTGTGTGTGATTTGACGTGTGGAATAATTTCAAAACTGTTAAATAAATTTTGTCAACCATGTTCAACGTTTCCTCTGTTGAATTTTTATCGAATATTTTCGCAGACGATATATTTGAAACAGAAGACACTTCAGGACGATAAGGGTTACTATCAGTGTGAGACCTCTAACGTCCCACGCTGTCAATACGTTGACGTATCTGTCTTCTGACGTATGGTCTCCATTCACTCCCGCGTAACGATGAGGTAAACCCCTACTGCCAATGTGACAGATATTCACCGAATTAACCCTTACCACGCTATGTCATTGTCGTCTGCAGAATTTGTCGTCTGCAGCAATCTCAGAAATTGTTTTACATTCATTTTTTAAAAAGAAATCGTCAGAGTATCAAACAGTTTGGATCCAGATGAGACGCCGAGTTACTCGGCGTCTCATCTGGACCCAAATTGTTTGTAACATTTATCATAATATCGTTTGTCGTGTGTAGCAGAAGGTCAATGTCTTTGTTTTGACTCATTCAGGGAAGTGTAAATAAAGGTGTTTAGTTCGTGCAATAAGTTTGAAATTTGTGACCATACTCGCTGATTGATTCGTTAACAGTAACTAGTATGTCATCTAAGTAAGAGGAAATATCAGAGGACATTTGGAAATCCATCGATAAAGGGTCATCATGCTTTTAACCTTTTATTTAACTATTCACGGAATGAGGATTAAGTTACTATTTCACGTTTGAACTAACGGAACGCAAATACATGTACAGTACATTGGCGTTTGGAAATTATAGTTTCTTAAAAATGTTTAGATTCTACCTTTTTTTTTTTTATCTTAATTTCAAACAGTTTGGAGCCTGATCATATGCCGGGTAAATCAACTTAACAACTCGAAGTCTTGATTAGGTTCAAAACTGTTTGCAATGTAAATAGTTTTTTTTATTGAAGCGTACGGTTGGAAAGAATTACAAGTATTCACTCTGTATTAGAGTTATTGTACGTTTTTGTCGTGATTTCCAATTGTTCGGAGCTTTTTGCTTTATTTCAATACTGCTTTTAAACGGTCACCCGACTGTTAAACCATCAACTATTGGATATTATTGTGTGTAAATGTATTCGAAAAAGAAAATGTAGCTTAGACATTTGCTTCTTAGTTTCAGTATGTTAAATTCGGATAAACAAATTACAATGGTTTGTTGGTTCTAATTTTTCTAGGATCGATTCTTGCAATTTATAGCGTACATTTATTCTCCCTTACTTTCATTTCACTTTAAGTAGCCATTTTCATTAATAGCATGACTGGATATTCGTTTGATTGGCCATGATATCTAGACTTTACCGTAATAGGACTATACCTGTAAACCAATCTAGACGGACAGATATATTTTATTGAGATCTCAATCATGTATAGGAGCAGAAACCGTCAACTCATTGACATCTGGAACTTCAAATGGACACAATTCCTTTTCCCAATAAAATCTAGTCAATTCTTGACTATTTCAACAAGACTGGACGCCCCGTTTTAATGCGTCTGATCTGGGTTCTAACTGTTTGCAAATGTACTATAAGGGTATTTATCTTCCCTCCCTATAACGACTCCTTCCGAATAACACACGTTGTGTGTTGCTGTAGAGAGAGAGAGAGAGAGAGAGAGAGAGAGAGAGAGAGAGAACACTGTGCACCGAATTTGTTTGAACTATTTTGTAAAATCAACAAGCATCATTTCACAATATAAGAACATGGTACTCGTACACGGTGTGGGTTTCATCTTAATGGTAAAATCTGCAGAAAGAACACACTTATTGCACAATGAACAAGAAGATATGATAACTTGCGTTAAGTGCCTACTGAATGAAGAAGAACGGTGATCTTAACAGACAGGAAACTGATAGATGTTAGATCAAAGACTGCTTATAGCAATTATATAATATCATTATATATTACAAGTTATTTTCCTTCGTAATACGTTGTTTCTTAGCAGGTTGAAAAAACAGAAAGCTCATTCGGGAACTTTTACTTTTCTTTCATTTTGATTATACAGCCACCTCTAAAGACGTAGAAAAGGTACAGTAGTAAATGTAGACAATGTTTCCTATTGTCATATACAGAAGAAAATGGATGCACTATTCTTTCCACATAAATGCTTTGATTCTAAAACAATGATGTCCATCGCGAACAGTCTGGAGCCAGAACAGACTCAAAACTGGTTGCAGCTCAGATTAGAATAAATAATCAGAAAATTCAATACATCTTAATTTTTTGTTGTTGATAACTTTGCGTTTGCGTTTAAATTGTAAAGAATGTCAGTCTCCTTGCTGTATCAAGACAACGAATGCATGCCAATGCTTCTCTGTGAGGCGAAAAGCATAAAGCGGCGTTTCTATGAGGGGAAATGGTAAAGATATTACATAGACGCTTAAGAGAGTATACATTTTATCTAATACAAACAAATTACCTTTTTTCTAAGTGGCCTAATGACAAACACCTTCAAGTGTTTTCTTTTCCGAACTAGTTGTACTTGTGTGAGACCTCGTGTGACTTTTATTAATCTTACTGTCATAGTTAATGCTCCGAGATTTCTTAATTTGCGCTGACTGGTGTGGCTAATCAGCCAAAGACACAATGACTTGAACAATTAATCAATTTCTAATTACCTTTTTTATTCTATTGCGGTACTAAAATTGTTTCTTTTTCCTTATTTTGTGGTCAAGCCAATCTGTATATAATGGAGAGATTGAAACGATGGGACAACAAACAGCTCTCCATAGCTCACTGAGTTTCTCCTCCAGAGATAGCGAAACAAAAGGTATGTATTCATTTCTTACTTTTGTAATGTTATGTTTTCATATGAGCCTAGCCATAAGAAAACAATACTTATTGCAGCCTAAACAGTGTAGACCAAGACCAGCCGCCGCGTCAAAGACGCGGCGTCTGGTCTTGCTCGACACTGTTAGGCACTCACTAGTATGTCCAATATATATAATTGCCTTATATGTTTGTAAGTATTAACCCTGATGCGACGCCGATACTTAGAAGACGACCAGAGTTGGTTTACATTATTTTGTATTGCAATCAGTCTGATATTGTCATGGCACGGCTTATGTGTGTGTGTTTAAACTGTAGTCTAAGATATGTTACAGCAATTTAAAAGAACATCCACTCAATATATTGTGCCAGGAAACAACTTATACATTATACAGTTAATACAGAAACCTCCTTTTGGCGTTTTTTTTTGTATTTGCTTGTATATGTTTTGTACAATAAAACATTTGTGCCTAGCGGTCCACAAAAGGGACACAGGCAAACAGTGTAGACTCTGACCAGACACCGCATAATGTGGTGTCTTATCAGAGACTACTTGTAGTCTTGTAGACTACACTGTTCGCTGATAGAAATTCAATATAAAACATTAAAGAAAATTTAGACCATGCACCCCTTACATAAAAATGGACTGATTCAATGTATAAGCAATGAACCCTGAACACCTTCATTAATTGCTTTAGTCTGAGGGTCAAACAGTCTGATCTAGCGCAATACTGTTTCCAATTGTCATCAGTTTTTTTAACTCTTTGCCTGCTGATCGCGACTTTACTGATTTTAAGAGGTGATACAGCGTTCCCACTCTACAACGACACCCAATGGGAGACAACAATTGTGTGCGTTGTTCGGAGGGAGTCGTTATACGGAGGGAAATTGGTTTACATTTGCAAACAGCTTGAATCCAGATCAGACGCCGCGTTACGCGGCGTCTGACCTGGATTGAAGCTGTTTGTCACTCATCATTAAGTTTTTTTTTCTGTCAAAATGTTCAATATGTAGCTTTGAGAAAAACAGCAGATGTCAACTTTAAGCAGACAACATTATAGCAATAAAATCGTTAGACATAATTGTCCTCTTTAGGGAACTGCAGCAAGGGTCGTTGTTCGGAGGGAGTCGTTGTTGGGAGGGTAATTGTAGGGAGGGAACGCTGTAGTTTAAAACATTATGAAAGTAAAGAAGCAGTCATCTGACTTAATCAGACTAGCTTTATTTTGAATGATCGTACTTGCCATATAAATGTAACATTTTACAAATCAAAAATTCGACCATAAGAATTGTTTATAAAACCGTACCCTTTACTTCAATAATTTTAAAGGTTAATTTGGTTTGTTTACAGATTATTTTCCGAAATGAAGACTATTTGCATCCTCGTCGCAGTCATACTTGGCCTTGCTGCTGTGCAGGCACATAAGGGTGGCTATGGGTACGGCAGATCCCTCTACAAGGGTAAGGGCTACGGTATGAAACATGGCGGACTTTATGGAGGCTACGGAAGAGGAGGGTATGGCGGACTCCTCGGAGGCTACGGAAAGGGTTACGGCGGACTCTACGGAGGTTACGGACGAGGATACGGAGGGCTCTACGGAGGTTACGGACGAGGATACGGAGGGCTCTACGGAGGACATCGTATGGGTGGACTTTACGGTGGACTCTACGGAAGAGGATACGGTGGACTCTACGGAGGCTATGGAAAGGGATACGGTGGACTCTACGGAGGTTACGGACGAATGCACGGTGGACTCTACGGAGGTTACGGACGAATGCACGGTGGGCTCTACGGAGGTTATGGTAGACGTTATGGATACGGCAAAATGGGGGGTTACCACGGTATGATGGGAAGATATGGCCATATGAGAAGTTACGGATACCCATACAAAGGTTATGGACACAAAGGATACGGAAAGATGAGCTATGGTGAGTAGAAATCATTTTTACTGAAATCCATACTCAAGTCATTGCGTATTTGTTTGTATGCTTAACAACAACGATTAGTTTAATGGCTAGATATTTGTCGTCTTCTTTAAAACTGCCATTTACTCATATTCTAAAATGATATAACAACTCTGCATATTTTCAGAAATTCAATCTAAGAGGCAAACAGATTTGATCCTGATCACGCGCTTCTGATCAGGATCAAACCTGTTTCTGAAATACGAACAGTCATCTCTAGCATTTCAAAAGTAAGACAAACTTTCGTTTTAGTTTTAAAGTTTAGTTTACGCCAGCATCCTCGTGTATATTTCGAATTATCCAAATGGTTTCGAATTACCGATTCTCGAGTTACCGAAAGTTGTATACAGTCGAACTTCCCTATCTCGAAGTCGGTTTTGTCGAACATACCTATATTTAAAGTTAAAACGTGGTTTAGCCATGTTTTGACTTTGAAATATGTGTATGTTCGACATAACCGAGCATGAAATAATGCAGTACAATAGGTCGAACTATCGGATAGTTCGAGTTAAAAAAGTTCGAGATATCGAAGTTTGACTATATTTTCAAATAAACAAATTTGTGAGTAATACATGTACAAAGTGTAATAGTCAATAAAAATGTTCTCCGTTTCTATTTTCAGGCAAAAGGGGATACTACTGAACACATGGGGATCTCCTGTTAAATCCATTATTCCGTATTTATAATCCGTTTATATGTGACTTGTTTTGTTTGTTCCGGTGTACGCACAATAAAAATTGAAAGTTCTTATATTATTTGTCTATATCCGAAACATTTGTCAAATGTGTGGCTGTCAAATGTATGGCCCAGCAGCATTTTATCTAGTCACTGCAAACAGTGCAGACCAAGATCAGACTGTGATTCTAAAGTCCGGCTACTACTATCACTCAATACTTGAAGTGTATGCATGCTTTCAGTGTTTAAGGCAGGTGTCTGCTCAAAGCAAGATGAAAGTGATTCAGAAAAGTACACGAAATAGCTTTATGTTTAACTTCCACCTTGTTTTAAGCAGCCAACTTTCTAACACCACCAATCTGCCTTCGTTTAACCCATTACTCCATAGATATGCATTTATTTCATTCAACCAATGAAGAAAATAATGTGAATTTATACTTATAAGCAATATTTTCTATATTCTAGCACATTGTAGCTTAAAGCAGGCTGAAAGTAAAGGAGAATGTTCCTGAATGCTCATTCTGCTAAACGTTCAGCTAGCTTTAAGTGGTCACTTAACCCACAACCCCATATCATGTCTCTCAATTTGAAGACAGGTTTCCACTTAAAGCAGGTTTAAAGTAAAGCAGAATGCACGTTAAGGTGCATTCTGCTTTACTTTCAACCTGCTTTAGCTATCACCTGTTAGAATACCGAAAATATTTCCTTTAGATTCTATTCATAACTATATAAAGTGGAACTGTTTTCTTCAGTGGGGGAATATATTAAAGGTGTAAAAAGGTGTATTTATGGGTAAATTGGTTAACTAGAGGCAGGCTATAGGGTAAAGGGTTATCTCATTGAGCCCTAGTGATGCATATATATATGCATCCTTTACCGAATGTGTTCATGTGAAGAGTTCACGTGTCCTATCCAAACAGTAAAGTCCCTGATCAGAGGGCTCCTGCAGGAGCCCTCTGATCATGGTCTTCACTGTTTGTCATTTTGTAAATTATTATAAAGAAACAATCCTTAATAGTTGAAAATGGCACATCCTTTATTGTAAACTGGACTTGTCCATTGGAAGTTTCAGGGGATAATGAGTTAAGTGGTCATAATAGTAGGAATTTATTTTGTGTTAGTTTAATGGATAAATAATTCAGAAATAACACATTTCATTCAAGTCTATAATCTTTTTATTTTCTTTTGGTAGATCTGCAACAAATTATAATTACTGATAAATACTATAACATCATATTAAAGAGCATCCAAATAAAGATTCATGGAAACAACAGGTAGACCTGTAATTAATTACATAACCTGATCACAAATCACCATAGTAACACTAACACACCTGACTACAGGGTCCCAGATAAGGGGAGTACATCCATGGCTTAAATTTATATGTCTACCCAAACTCTATGGTGTGACCACTCATTAAAATCGTTTGAACGAGACGATTCTCTATGAAGTAGTTACACTATAGGATTTGTCATAACTGAGAAAATGTTCAAATCGCTCTGATCTGAAGCCCTGCTGACAGCGCTAAACATGAACAGGTACAGTCGAAAAGTTATTCTTTCTCCTTTAATTAAATGAAACCAAACATAATGCAATAAAATGTCCAAAATGACCGCATTTTGAAAATTCTGATGAGTCATTTCTATCCGAGTGACAAACAGTTAGGAGCAAGATCAGATGCCAGGTTACCTGGCATCTGATCTGGCTCCAAACTGTTTGCAATGGACTTAATAGTTTTAGCATAAATGCATATACAGTAAAACCTCTCTATTACCACCACTAAAAAGAAGGATAATAGATTGTATTAAAGACAGGTGACAGCTTAAAGTAAGGTGACAGTAAAACAGAATGCTCCTAAAGGAGCTTTCTGTATTACTGTCACCTTGCTTTAAGCAGTCACCAGTGCTAAACCCCCAATAATTAACATACTTTAGTGGTCGTAATCAAGAGGTTTTACTGTATTGTGAAGGAATGAGTGAGAGAGATAGGTTATCATTCCACCAACAGTATTTCAGTTATATGGAGACACACCATGTCTACTGGGAAAGAATAACTTCTTCACTATATAAGCTCTGTATAACCAAACAGCTTCAGACAATATACAAATTTATGCAAAACTAGCCAATCTAGAACTAAAATTAACTCAAAGTAACTTAAAATTATTTTTAGACTTACTCTCCTTATAAGTGTAGCAAGTTAGTTTCAAAATTTGGAAATTCAAAATGGTAGTCTAAACCGCATAACACAATATGTACCTAAATACCTTTTGAAGAAGTTCTTGTTCATAGATGGTTATAAGACAGATAGCTTCTTAAAGCTGGATTAAAATAAAGCAAAAAGCTCCTGTAGGAGCTTTCTGAATTACTTTGATCTTGCTTTAAGCAACTCCTTGTCTTAACCCGTTATTCCATAGCTTGTTTCTAGTTTTGAAAATAGGTGACCACTTAAAGCAGGTTGAAAGTAAAGCAGAATGGGCCTGAAGGCGCATTCTGCTTTATTTTCAGCCTGCTTTAAGCTACACCATCTACTAGGATGTAGAAAATATTTCTTATGGTGCACATGCATGACTGTATAAAGTAGAACCATGTTCTTCAGTGAAGGAATAAATTAAATGCGTATTTATGGGGTAATGGGTTAAACACACAAATAATATTTCTAGTGGTAACACTAGCTGCATTTTGACTGCAGTTCAAGTATGAATAAAGGACTAACAGACAATGCCACTATATAATTCCTCTATAAGCACCTTACGATGCCTCTACCCTGTTCTTATAAATGCACTCAAATTAGTACTCACTGATGGTGTTAAATTCAGGTGACAGCTTAAAGCAAGATGAAAGTAAAGAGCTGTACTTTTAACTTGTTTAAAGAAGATGCCTACCTTAAAAACAGAAGTACTATTAATGTCATAATAGTTGGATATCAGCCATGCCTCAATAACTGGAACTCGCTTTACTCAAACTCTAACTTGCTTTGAGGAGTCAACTCTAACTTGTTTTAGTCAACTGGAACTCGCTTTAGTCAACATGAACTCGCTTTGACTCGCTTAACCCTTTACCTCATAGCTTGTTTCTAGTTTTGAAAAACAGGTAACCACTTAAAGCAGGTTGAAAGTAAAGCAGAATGTGCCTTAGGGCACATTCTGCTTTACTTTCAGCCTGCTTTAAGCTAAAATCTGCTAGGCTATATAAAATATTTATAATGGTTATTGTTCATGAGGGTATAAACTGGAACTATTTTCTTCAGCGAAGGAATATATTAAATACGCTAAAAGTCGCTTCTATGGGGGAAAGGGTTAAGTCGGTCTTGCCCCATTTCCTTTAATAAGAATTCAATCATTTCCTTTCATTAGAATTCAATAACTAAAGCTCACCTAGTTTGAAAATATGGTATGAGCCACATTATAACTTTGAAATACCGGCATGTTCAACTTAAGGAAACTAAAGTTATGAAATGAATGAATGAATGATCGATGTTTTACAGCCCATCGCCACAAAATTGTCATTTACGGTCGAATCGAGTCATCAAGGTTTGAATGTAGTTAATTTGGACCGATATCCATGGAGGTAAGGGTTTTAAATGTTATAATCATGCACGCCCTATTATCTGGTTATATACATATAGTATAAATATTGCACAATTGCTTGAACATAATAAATTTGAAATCAGGTCAATTACTACAATCAGAAACTGAAGGACACACATTCTGTATGCAAATCTTAAATGGCTTAATTTCCTGTATGGAATTATAATTGTACAAAAGCGCACACATACAAATTGTTTACAGTGTAAATCTAAGGTACAACATGCAAAATATACTACAATCTCTGCAAACTCTGAGTGGCACAAACAATGATATGATACTATATGCTGCATCAAACAAAAAAAGGGAACCAATAATCATTGCAAAAAGCTGCAGTGTAGACCCAAAGCAGTCAAAACATTACACCTTTCTTTGCAGGAAATCAGCATATCTTTTTAACAAACAGTGTAGATCCTGATTAAAGGGCTCCTTTAGGAGCCCTCTGATCAGAATCTGTACTGTTTGTTTTAATTCTATCTTCCTGAAACACATATTTAAACATCACTAAACATCAAAATAACTTTCAAAAGCGAAATGTTCCACAAAATATTTTTAGAGCAAAAATGATTAAAGTGCATAATCTGACCAATGTCTGCACTGTTTGCAGAGGTAATAGATGAAATCACTTTGACTTTGACCAGCAACAAACAGTGTCTATTGTGTTGTGTTAACACATGTTTAGTGTGAAAACTGATCTGGATCCACATTGTTGGCATTGACCTAAGGTCCCTGTTATCATGAAGCTACCAAAATACAAATATACAAATACTCAACTTCCCAATGGACTACACAAACATACCTAAAACTCTACTCTTGATAAGGTACTTGGTAACCAACATGGTGATAGGTTACCAACATAAAAAATATGCAGAGGTATCCTTTAGGAGTTTAGGGGGTTTAAAGTCACGTATATTTTAGAATACCAATAAAGTCTTCTATTGAGTGGTCGCTAAACCAATTTCTTCCATGTTTTATATATCTATAATTATATTGAATGAAACCATTTTCATTTAACCTATTACCCCATGAATTTATATGCCTTTTTATTCTTGTAATTGATTCCTCCACGGAAGAAAACGCATTCATTTCATACAGTCATGAATATATACCATGAGAAATATTTTATATATCATAGAAGCTTAAAACAGTTTGAACGTAACGCATAATGCGCCTTTAGGCGCATTCTGCTTTACGTTCAACTTGCTTTACGTAGTCACACGTCTTCAAAACTATAGACACATGATATGGTGTAAAGATTTAAGGGGTGTCTGATCTATTGTTTTTATTTTCATTATATATTTTTATAGAAATTTCTGTTAGCAAACAGTGCAGACTCAATCTGAGTCATCTCTGTATGCTTATGTCCCATTTAAGGGACGATATACACAATGAATGGCTGTAAATAATGCAGTAAAGGTCATGTTTGTGTACGATGTCCTCTGCAGAATGACTGGCAAAATGAGTTAAGAATATAGATGTTTCAAGATTAATTGTTATTAACATGGTGATTTACAGTTTGAAAATTGAGTGGTCTGTTTGAAGTGGTAAATATCTCTCTAGATACTGTCACATTTGTTTGGTAAATAATTCGGTTTCAAATTGAGTGGACTTGTGGTTTTATCAATTGAAAGTTGATGACATGTATAAGCGTCCTTTACAAACAGTGCTCCTGTGAAGAGTATGCCTTTCCTATAAATATGCAAATAGTTCAAAGGGTTCCTACAGGAGCCATCGGAGCAAGATCTATCCTATATTATCATTATAACAATTATTTGCAAACAGGTTAGATCCTAATCAGTCGCCACAGCTTCCATATTGTTGGACACTCATACGCTATTGCATTACATGTAGCCAATTGTCCATATCTTTTGAGAGATAAAAGCAGACACTATTTGTTTAAAGCAAATAGTAATACTATCTCGCCTCTGAATGGGGTAGATTCTCTACACGGTTTGTCATTTAACAAAAAAAAACTAAAAAGTATAAAAAAATTTGACTAGATTTGATTGGAAATTGGGATTGTTCATTTAAACTCTCATGTGTGCAGGCTCGAAGGAAGCAAAATGGGACTGGGGAGGCACACGCTTCTCCTCTATATTGGCTACTCAACATTGGTTCTGGGCTAAATTTTGCGTAAAAAACCGTCTGAAAAGCGTTTTCTGGTCTCTATTAAATACCAATATATAATATGGGGGGGGGGGGGGGGGGGGGGGGGGGTGCCGTTCAAGAGAGAGAATAAACATGTATAATTGAGCCTTACCAACTCTGATAACACCAGTCTTATTGCATTGCAGCATTGTACAGACCGAGTACCGTTGTCATCCCAGGCTCTGTATCTGAGTTTGGTATCCGTTACCCAATGCCGTATATAATACAGCTACAATAAATGTTTTATATGCACGTGGAAGTCAAACTGTGTAGATCAAGACTAGCTGTCGCGTTTTGACCTTCACCTACACTGTTTGAAGTGCAATACTGTGTCCGTTAACACTAAGATTTTGTAAAGTAAGACACACGAATTGCATTTACAAAGTTTAGTTTCACCACTTCACATTTATATAAAACACTTGCGGATATACAAATGCTGATTTGGAATACCGTACTTTGGGAATAATTGGCGTAGTGATAATTTGGCCATTTGTGCTAAAAGATTGTTTTTTTATATTTGTTCGTTTAATTTTGGCCATTCTGAGATTCAGGGGGAGACAAATAAACGCCCACATGTATGAATGGCCCGTTTCACGAAGCATCGTAAACCCACCGTACTGCATGTCTACGCACACGTGTCTGATTTACGATAGTGTTAATGAAACGCATTTCGGTATGCAATATGGTATATAAAATTGTAAACCATATATCGTATATATGCAATAACATACGATTGTAAATGTTGATGAAACGGGCCACAAAATCGCAACTGAAATACCTTTAGTTGATAAAATGGCTTCGAAAGAAGAACGGATGCTAAAACGGAATGATTAAAATATGCTATGTCCGCAAATATCAGTAAACATTGTGTGTCTTAATCACAGAATGCTTATGATTAATTTATCAAAATGTTATCGTACCTAAAACCAACAATTGAAATCGTCTTAAAACACCATTTGTATACCAATCATCACATCTAGTAATCAATATTGTTAAATGCATATACTATGCCTTTAGTCTTGTTGTTTGCTCTGTAAAACAATGCTTTTAAATGTACATTTTATATCAAGTGCCCATATTCTGTACAGCGGAGAAGGCGCTATTCTTTGCCATTAAAACTTAAGTGAACGTCGACGCAGTTTAGTAAAATGTAGAAAATGACGTTTTTTGAACATTCTGACGAATTATTCTTTTCATCTGAGTGGCAAACAGTTTGGAGCTTGATCAAACGCTCGGTAACCTTGCATCTGATCTGACTCAAACTGATCGCAATTGGCATACTTGTTTTTATCAAAAATACACCTGATAGTAAAGCATAACATCTTCCCTGGAAATTTCCCTGCTCTACTCATTGATCCTTGGAACTTTAAGAGGAGAAGTCTATATTCCAATTTAGTCTAGTGCATTATTACCCATTATTTCGTGAGTTCTTTTCAATATATGTATAAAATACAAACAGGAAAGACCCTTTCATAGAGCTTTGACATGAACATTCTAACTTTGGTCTACACTATTTGCAAAGTAGTATATTTATTATTATCACAGGTACACTGTTTGTAGAGGACATTTTGGTCTGCACTGTTTGTCGTTTTGCAACATATTTGTTAACCTAATAACGCTAACTCAATGTCGTCTGCAAATGTTGTCGACTGCAGCAAAAATAAGAATTGATATTTCTCACCATAAAGCAAAACAGTTTGGCTCCAGATGAGACGCCGAGCTACTCGGCGTCTCATCTGGATCAAAATTGTTTTCTATATATGATTCAGAAATGTGTCCGCTGTATACAGAAGATCAAACACTCCTAAATGATGGTTGTGGGGGGAAAGGGTTAATCGAATTCTACTGATTACGTCACATACTCTCTTCGTCTTTGAGTAAACATGTTTGTGAAGGTGAATTAACATGGTGACTTACTTTTAAACATCTTTATTTGTTTCCGTTTACTTAATAACCATCGATCAAACCTTACCCTTTCGATGCTTTTGGATCGTCCGCTTTTAACCTACTCCTGGCTACAATATCGCCTGCTCTAATATTGTGGTCTGTAATATTGTTCCAATGTAGATTTATGGCAAAACAAATGGTGAAATATCGGAATGATTGTCGAACAGTTTGGATCCTGATCAGACGACGCGTAATGCGGCGTCTGATCAGGATCCAAACTGTTTGCAATGTCGACTTTAGGCGCCTTTAGCAGTGAACGGGTTAAACACAACTTAACATGTTGCTTCTTAAATACTTTTCATTTCTCGCTTCCCCAACTGTTCTGAAACTATTCTTGTAATAAGTTATTCAATTATCAAACGGAATGGATCTTGATGCTAAGACGAATTATTACGCAACCCTGAAGGATCCATGCTGCTTCCGAAGTGTATCATAGAGATTATTATTCAAACGTACTAAAGGTAAGGCCCTGTCACGACTGTCGCATTATCAAGTAGGTGATTAGATAATTAGCCAAACAACAGTTTTACGACTTCCCCTGTCATAATTACTCGACTTACATTTGCAAACAATATTGATCCAGATCAGACGCCGAATAACTCGGCGTATGTTCAGGATCAAAAATGTTTGCAAATGTGTTTTGGTTTAATTTTCTTATATTTAAAAACATAAAGAAAAACCATAGACGGCAATTTTTTTAAGAAGACGAAAGTATGGAAAGATGAGGGTTAATTGATCGGCAGGTGTTTTTTAACATTATGAAATTTCATTCATACTATGACTATGAACGTACTATAAAAGCAGGTTTCAAAATTGAACTCAACATCACTTTGACATCAACTGAACCAAACAGACAAGCGAATAGGCTGAGCTAGCCTAAGGTAAATAATATACTTTATTCAAGTTTTTAAATAGTACGTATACTTTTCATTGTTTATAATTGTAAGTTGTAAATGATATACATGTATCTGCACATCAGGGACCCGTTTTACAAATATTCGTACGACAAAAACGGTTGTAAGTCTACTAAGTCAAAACTTTAGAATATGTTTAATTTCTGACTTCTCCATCTAATCCTGTCTTGTGTCATCTCTTTGGAATCGTCTTTTCAAGACGATTCCAAAGAGATATCACACAACAGGATTAGATGGAGAAATAAATAATAATTGAGACTTTTATAATCTGACTTACGGGAACATTTGTCGTACGAAGTTTTATGAAACGGGCCCCTAACGATATTCTCAACTACTTAAAATGTTGTTTGCTCATTGTTATTGGTATTTCATCTAAAGAAACAGTAATGAGAGTGTCAAACGGTCAAGTTTGATGCTGGTCACTGGTTAGACATCGAGTTTCTTAACCCTTTCAACCCTGAATATATATTGTGGGTTTTATAGATCTCTAGTCCTGTACTCTTCCAGTACAGGCATTTTGAACCAGCCTACTGTTGCATTTTTATGTGACAACAAAACGAATAAAAATAGCAAACAGTGCAGACATTGATCAGAGGGCTCCTATAGGAGCCCTCTGCTCAGGGTCTTCACTGTTTTCATATGTTATCAGTAATCTCTACAGAGGGCTGTAGTGTTGAAAGGGTTAAATTAAATTCAGATCTGGGATCGAAAGAATGTGTAAATTCTCGGAAAGTCGCCATTTGTTGTAAAATAATTAAAGCAAGCATTTGTTTAAAGATTGTAATTTGATTCTACTAATAATGTTGCGGATTCATATAAGTAAAACACACACATAAAGACTGCTTGACTATGACGAGTGTATATCAGTTAAGATTCTGATCGAACACCGATTTACTCTGAATCTAAATTGTTTGAAAGGTAGTCAATGATGGTAAAAAGGTAAAGGAACATACATGTATATTCATTTCCTAACAACAGTACTTACTCCAAAGCCATTTAACAATCATGTCATACCATCCAGATTTTTAAATTACGGCTATATTTACTCGTATGATAACCTTTTAACGACTTAAAGTCAGAAAACATATTTATTATACCTTATATGCAACTGTTATATTGTTTTCCAGCTACTATCAACCATGAAGACTATCTGTGTCATTTTCGCCGTTATTCTCGGCATATCAGCTGTTCAGGCGGTCGTAGGTCACTATCGTTACGCCATGGATAAGGACGATGATCTCAAGGGCGGCTATGGTCACAGAATGGGTAGTTACAGAGGTCTTCACAGTGGATATGGATACGGTTCAAGATACCGTGGTCTTTACAGTAGCTATGGACATGGTTCACGATATGGTTATGGCTCACTATATGGTCACGGCTCACGATATGGTCACTCTGGAATCGGCAAAGGTTATCTCTCTGGTCACCATGGTTACAGAAGCATGCTTGGAAGTTATAGATACCCTTACAGAAGTTACGGTTATAGGAGAAGTTATGGATATCCTTACAGTCGGTACGGACATATGGGACATCACATGAGAGGGTACGGACATATGGGACATCACATGAGAGGTTACAGATCTTACCCTTATGGATACCGTAGATCATACTGTGAGTATATGCACCTATATGATACAATTTCACTGGTATACCATTGTCATTCTACCATTTACTTTCATATCGAATGATGAAACATAGAAGTGTCATACAATTTCATTCTGATAAGACGCTAGGTTACCCTGCGCCTAACTGAATGAAGCTGTTTGCAAATGACACATTGTAATTACATTTACCGCTAAGTCAAGTTCATGTTGTATAATTTCAGTGTTTAGGTATGTTCAATCGAAATGTTATATTATACTTTTTGATTAAACGGAAAGAATTGCGAATATCTATATGCATAAATTACAAGCCTCACTTCAGTTGCATTTGATCATGTGACGCAGTTTTTTATACTTAATAATTTGTCAGCATTCAGCGAAACAATTATTCAGTGAATCGCCGTGCTGCTTCTGCATTGATTAATTTCCTAAATCTTTCGCTGCAATTATGACATAAATACCGTCTAACACAGGCGCTGACATAACATCGTCTGTTAAATTTGTCGTCTGTTTTATTTATAAATCTTGGAACTTTAAGCGTTTTCAATTTAAGAAATATTGATATGAGTGTCAAATTGTTTTGACCCTGATCCGACCCCACGTAATGCGGCATCTGATCTGACTCCAAACTGTTAGCACAATATTATGTTAGTACTAAAGAACATGAAAGCGAAAGGGTTGATATATGATCGACTGGGTTTGCGTTTAAAAGACATTCAAACAATATACATATTTATAAATATTGCGTATATTATCTATTGCAGATCACGATGACAAGTACTGAACGCTTTAGTCCCACTAGTCCAACATTGCCAGTAACTGTTGTTGTTGTTATATTGTTATTTGTTTATATATAAATGAAATGAACCTCAGATCTGACTCTCTTATTTTTCTGCCATCTTCTTTTCACGTAATACTCTCAGTGCCATCAGCACATTTAATCATAGCGAGGAACATACTTATCATTTACAAACAGTGTACCCGTAAAGAGTACATTATTGAGGGATATTTTCTAAAATATATTGTAAAAATGCAAAAATTGTAGACCCTATTATCAGAGTCTGCCCTGATAGCAATTTTGCAATATATTACAGAAAACACCTCTTGATAGTCATAAATAGGCTAAACTTATTTGGAGACGGAAAATGTCTTTAAAATGTTTCACGAGGGGTTTTGGATGAGTTAAAAAGTATATTGGGATGAAATATATCCGGATATGGTTTGTTTTCAAGTACTTCCAAGATAGAAGTACTTAACGTGTTATTCCCATTTCAGTTCAGACATGTATTGGGATTAACATAACTAACAAACGCCTTTTATATTGAATTACATTTCGCATGAAACTCTTTAATCAATTAACGATACTTTGTTTTTGTTAACACTGTATCTTTCTTACAATAACCATTATTTATATTAACCAGCCTAATGTATGCAGACTTTTTTTTAAATTACACTTAATTATACATTTGAAGGAATGTGGATATGCAGAGATAAAAAAGAGGAAAAAACAATATTTCTGCAGTGAATGATAATAAAACTGTGATAGCAGATTTCAATGGTCAAATCAATCAGTTAATACTCCCTTTTAATCATATTTAAAGAACTCCTGTTTGGTATATACGTTCAAACCAACTTGCTCGTAGTTCAACGTTAAAACGTAACAAAATTTCGTTTTAACTTTGACATACGGGAAAGTTCGATCTGAACAAGTTCGAACTGGTGTGTTCGACTTAACTCGTTACCCCATAGCCTGATTTTAGTTTTGAAAACAGGTGACTACTCAAAGAAGGTTGAACATATAGCAGAATGCGCCTAAAGGCGCATTCTGCTTTATTTTCAGCCTGCTTTAAGATACCACCTTCTAGAATATAGACAATATTTCTTATAACCAGTGTTGATTTTGTATAAATAGGAACTATTTTCTTCAGTGAAAGAATAAATTGAACGCGTAAAAAGGCGAATTTATGGGATAATGGGTTCAGCGTTTTTTGGTATGAGGAATGTCATAAATTGCGAATTGCACATATGCATACCAGGTATTCCAATTCAATTGCATCATCTGATTAAAATCAATAATGGTTGTTAACAAACAAAACATATCAGAGTCTCATAAGACTCACGACCATTTCATAAATAATTCTGTATCCGAAACACTTGGTCAAAATTATTTATTACCAAGTATGAGCTCTAACGGACGAAATAGGCTATTTCTCAGGCATTTGATTGGTCAAATTTGAACGAAAGCTCAAATCGTACCAATTAAATGCTTGAGAACGATCACAGACTCAACTTACACCCTTTATAACCTTGGACCATGCTTTCATCTTAGTTTACGATATTCCACCCTTTTTGCCTATGTTTTAAGCGACAACTCAACAGAAGACACAATTAAATATATAAACATAAGTGGTTGGTTAACGCATGAAAACAATAAGAGACTACAATGTTATTTTTTATCTTACATTTTTGCAGTAATTTAATATTAGAGATCTCCACACTGCTTCAATTAGTTGCCGCTCAAAAGTTCATAATATAGATTAAGATTTCAATAAACAAAGCAGATCCGCATGATTATAATTATCTTGACCGGCGATGTTTGTAAATAACCCTTCTTCTTAAGTTCTTAACCCTTCATTACCTTACCATATGTGCAATGGCCTTTGACAAACAGTTTCAATTCTGATCAGACGCCAACTAACCCGACGCCTGATCAGAATACAGAATGTTGGTCCTCATTACTTGTGTAACAATGCGGTGAATTGTGAATACATGTATAATGCAATACAGAGGAACCGTATTGCAATGTATTGCAATGTATTGTGACAAGGAGTGCTTTAAATGCGAAAGAGGGTCTAACTAATATATACATTTGCTGTGAATGTTCTAATTGTCACAGCATTACAATCAAATTAAGAGGACATCCCCTCTCGTATGTATTCAAATAATAAATAGAATATTGCAATATGGAAAACCCGTATTGCAATACGTATTGCTAAGAGGTGTATTGCAATATAACAATACATTGTTACACCCCTACTCATAACGACATTACTCTAGTTAATTTAACTTATATTTGAATATGAGAAATGATAAAAGACGACAACTGTTTAAAGAAGAAGAAGAAGAAGAAGAACGTTTATTTGACTTAAACTATACAGTTTCTCGTCATAATACATACATATTTACAATATAACATATAATACAAGGTCAAATTTGATATGTAGATCTAGATCTACTAACTTTCAGCCAGAATTATTTTACATGACGTAATTTCGAAAATTTCACGAGGATGGTATCTAAAGCATCGATTCATTTTCTTTAGAATACAATACTAACGTACAGAGAAAGAGAAAGAGGCAGTCTTTCACACAATTAAGGTCCAAATGAAACGCCGAGTTACTTGGCGTCATTAATGGACCCGAATCGCTTGAATCAGTCATAACAATTTTTCACCGCGTGCAGAATATTTGACCCAGGCCTAGATCTGCATAAGTTATTTACGAATCACGATTTAACCCTTACTGTGCGTGAAGATAGTATATTTTACCTGCGCAAATAGTATAGACCCAGATCAGAGGGATCATGATGGATCCCATTTATTTAGGTCTTCAATACTTGCAGTAGGGGTTCAGAACAATAAATAGTCGATTAGGTAACTGGTCTTCATTCCAGAATCTGGAATAGTCAGTATGCGTAATCGGCATAGTAAGGGTTAATTCTTGCAGAGAGTGACAGTCGTCACCATCAACACATGCGAATCGAGCATACTACCCGTTTCACTCATAAAATCAATAAGACCAAACGCCCAGTCAATGACCGTGTGACGTCATCACATTCCTGTCCTGTCCCAAACTCATTGATTGGTGCTATTTTCGCGCTTGAATTTAACAACCAATCAAAGCTTGAGACACCGATAGTAATAGTATAGATGCCAAATATGGAGTATATAGTGCGACGCTAAATGCAAGGTCTGCGCAACCTTTTGCGCAGCTCGGCATAAAGTATTAGCCTTTCCTTCTGTTTTGACTGGGAGCCGAATACACCAATAATGTCTGGCGCTATCAGTTTGGAATAAAGTGATTTAGGACAGAAATCCACATGACAAGTAAGTGCAATTAAGTGTACCAATATATAAAGGACATATATGTTACTAACAATTATGATGTCACAAACCTCAATTGGCAAAATATCGAGATAGTCACGAGACCACGTGCTGTTTTTGTGTCACACATGTGACAATATCAGGTTACACAGTAGGTCAACACATTTTTTACCAAAACAAAAACAAACACGTTCTTGTCCAACTATAGAAAATTCCTGCGCCAGCTTAAAAGCAAATTGAAAGACAAGCTGAAAGCTTCTAAGGAAACTTTCTACTTCACTTTCACTCAGCTTCAAGCATTCAGACTCGGTTACAAAATCACAGCCTTGTAAATATAGGTCATTTGATCCAATGGACTCTTAATATCCCCAGATTTATCTTGAAAAACTATTTGTACTTTTTATACAAAGTTAACACAAAACCCGAGTTTCCTCATCTTGGAATCAGATCTTTACATACTATAAACATTATATACAAATATGGATACAGTACGAATCAAAACATAATTAACGCCCTAGACACAACAGTTGAGGACCTGATCAGTCCCCATGTAATGGCTTCTGTTTTGGTTCAAATACTGCTCACAGACATATTATGAGCAGACACATCATATTATTATGTGCTCTACAATCACAGCAGAGGTAGCTTAAGGCAGGCTATAAGTAAAGCAAGACACACAATGTGTACACTCTGGATTACTTTTAACCTGTCATAAGTGGTCACATATCTTCATAACTAGAAGCAAACCATGGTAGGTACATGTACCTTGAAGTAGATCCAAAGTAAAACAGAACACACATTGTTGTGCATTCCACTTTACTTTCAATCAACCTTAAGTGCTTATCTGTCTTCCAAACTGGAAGTGTACATTCAAGACTAGTTTCCTAGAACCTCACATTAACTCTCCCCTTAATGCAAATGCTTCAAATATGAATGTACTTAAATTCCTTACTGTGGCATTACCATCAGATTTCATTAACTCAATAAACTTATGTACACTTGGATTTCTGTAGTAATAAGGTTTTATATATAAACTTCTGAGAGGTTGATATGCCTCACAGATTAAAGTGAAATGATATTCATCTTCTATATCTCTTTTGTTACAGATTGTGCAGTACCGCTGGTGACGCTCTGTTCTGTTTCGAGCATATCGACCAGTTTCAATATGAAGTTTGTGAGATGCTAATCTTAATCTTGTCAATGGGATGCGAAACTTGCTGGTTAATACACTCAGGTATGGTTCATATGCAAATGTATTTTTAAAATTTCTGTACAGAGATAGAGAACTAGAATTATTTACACCATTGACCCATGTCTGTACAAATACATCATAAACTCTCTGTTTAAACAACAAATGAAATGTGTTCAAATTTACAGACTGCGGATTATTCCATACATATGAAAAACCATAATCATTTAGTAAAGTCTTAATATTTGATGCCCAATTTTTAGTGTTCACACCTCCATTCATATTACACAACTCATTATACAGTGTGCTAACAACTACATTTTCAGATTGAATTACCTTGGTCCAAAACTTTATCATTCTTGTATATCTATTTATGTACAGTGGGTATCTCCCTAATTCTCCATAAACAGCCATGTTACTTGTTGAGCTTTTAACCTGTAAGAGTTGTTTACAAAACTTTAAATGGATTCGTTCAATCTCTTTTGACTTGGAGTAACCCCATATTTCGCATGCATAACTTAGAGTTGCTCCAACAAATGCATCAAATAATTGACACTTAGTCTTAGGGTTCAGCTGGTACTGTTTAAGTTTAGTCATCAAAATATTAAGTGCTTTAAGCCCTTTGCCAGCCAGGTACTCTTGATTCAAGGAATAATTTCCTGTATAGTTAAAAATGGTTCCTAAATAATTAAAATCATTTACATTTTCTAAAATACATCCTCCATGACTCCATCTTTCATTTTCCCTTGTACTGCCACGTTTTCTAAAAACCATGACCTTTGTTTTGTTTATATTAACAGCTAATCCCCATTTATCACAATACACTTTCAGCATGTCTAAGCTATTCTGCAAGTCCTGTGGTGACTTACCAAAGACGACCATGTCATCGGCAAACAACATCAATATAAAGGTAATATCATCAAAAGAAAGACCACCTGATTCGTCATTCCGTAGAAATGTCTCTAAGTCATTTATAAATAGGGAAAAAAGCAGAGGGGACATAACTTCCCCCTGCTTAAGTCCTACTGCACATTCGAAAAATTCCGAATAAGAATTGCACCCCTGTATACAGGATTTTACTTTGTTATACATGCTTCTGACAATATTAAGCATTTTACCATTGATACCTAAATTGAATAGTTTAAACCAGAGTCCATTTAAATATATACTATCAAAGGCTTTTTTAAGATCTATGAAAGCACAATACAAGCGGCCTTTCTCATTCAGAACTTTCTGTACAATGGCATTTAAAACAAAAATTGCATCTACAGTGGATCTACCAGATCTAAAACCAAATTGCTTATCACTAAGAACATTATTAGACTCAGCCCAAAGATTCATTCTAGCATTTAAAATATTAGTGAAAATTTTTGCTAGACAACTGACTAATGTGATGCCCCTGTAATTATTAACATCGTTTATATCGTTCTTTTTATGCAATGGTACTATAATGCCCTCTGACCACTTGTCTGGGAAATGACCCGAATTTAATACAGCATTAAACAAGTCTAACAAATGTACATTTATTATGTCATATGACTCAATAAAGTATTCATTTAATAACCCGTCAATGCCACTTGATTTATTCTTTTTCAAGGATTGAATCGCAGAGGTTAATTCTGCAAGAGTAATGGGAGCATTAAGCTCTTCAAACAATATGTCACCCAAATCACTGGGATCTGAGCTGCAAAAATCTTCAGCCTCAGGGACAGTTGTACCATATAAATCATCATTAAGCTTAGAGAAATATTCAAAAAAGTCTTCCAAATTTATATTACCTTGTTTAGATTTCCTCTTGGTAAACAGTTTCCAAAAGTCCCTGGGCTTAGAATGTCTAAGTTTTTCTATTTGCTTCAATTTGCTATGCTCAAAACTCCTTTTCCTTTTTCTTACCAGTGATTTATAAGTTGATTTTGCCTCACACATAATGGTTCTGTTTTGATTAGATTTACATTTGTTAAATTGAATAATACTTGATTTGTATATTATCTTAGCTGTAATACATTGGTCATCAAACCAGTCTGCCTTATTACCTAATCTATTGTGATGCTCATATTTGGGTAGTTCACTTCCAGATTTCTGTACCTTTGAAAATAAGGGGTCTGTTACATCTCTAAGTACATTTGTAAACATATTAATACTGTTATTGACAGAGTCTTTACTAGTAGAATCAATATATTCCACTATAGAGTTCAGTTCGGGCAGCTTCGAAATGAGTTTACTTCTGAATGTATCCTTATACATGTCTCTCCAGATAAAGTGGGTCCGGCCTGCACCTTGCTCTTTGCTACACTCTGCTGTATCATACATACCGCAGTGTATATCAAAGGACAAGGGTGCATGGTCTGACCATTCATTAAAATCATTAACAACGAATTTATTAATCACGTTAAAATCTTTTTCCTGTATTAGAAGATAATCTATTACACTTGAACCTGATGTGTTAACATAGGTGAAGGAGCCAGACTGATCACTATGTAGACGACCATTGGCGATTCTCATCGATGAAGCTTTACAGAGATCCAAAAGCCTTAGTCCATGTGCATTGGTGCCATTGTCCATTGATGACCGTGGTAAGGGATTATCAGGTATATACTCCTCATTGTCTAAATAACTTACAGGTCTATCTAAAACAATATAATCATGCCTGGTGTTTCCAACTCTTGCATTAAGATCACCACAAAGTATCACTTTACCCGATTCTTGGTATCGTGTTATGTCTGCTTGTAATAATTGAAAGAAATCACAGTCGATCACATTATATGCTGGAGAGTTTTCGACCCATAAATAAGCCCCTGCTATATAAATATCCTCATCGTTGCCAAAGAACTCTCGGTCAAGTTTCAACCAGATGATTGAGTCATGGACTGATTTTATTACCTCTATACCCATTTCGAGATCATTCCTAGTGTATACAGCTACCCCTCCACTACATCTCTTGGCTCGCCTATTTTGAAATTTCCTGTAGTAATTAATGCATTTAAAACCCGATATGTCAAAAGCACTATCTTTATCAGCCCATGTTTCGTAGAGAAAAATTATGTCACTTTTACCTAAATATTGTATAAATTCACTGTCTTCCAGTTTGTTCCTGCTTAATCCATGGATGTTCCACGAAAGAATGCGAAGATCCATCCTCGGGGACCCCTATTGGGCACTGCCTCGCCTGCCTCCACGACCCCTACGTCCGTACCCACGACCACCCCGACCACGTCTACTGCCATTACTACGACCTCTTTGACTCCTATTACCTGATGTACTCTCATCAGCAGCAGATGAGTCGCCAGCAGCCGGACCACCATATTCGCTGGTTGGATTCTGTGGGGCGTTTGGAGATTGTGGACGCCCATCAATGTATAGTTTGTCGTAACTGATCCATGCTTTGTGTCCATTGTTAACTGCCTCTTTGAGCCTTGGGACTAATGCCCTCCTACGATCACTCACAGACTTCGGGAATTGTTCGTGTACATAGTAGCTGGTGCCTTTCAAATTCCTACTTGATGTGCGTACTAATTCACGATCTTTGAATGAGGAAAATTTGACTATGACATTCCTGGGTTTTCGTTGCGGGCCATAAGCACGGGAGTTATCATGTGAATTGTCATGAGTGTAGTCTGCATTCATTGTACTTGCTGGCTGATGTGTAGCCCTGTGTGCACGCTCTATACTGAAATGGTCAACTGTGTATTGATCGATTTTCATTTCGTGTACCATGAACTCACGCACCTTTAATTCTGTGTCGGCGTACTTTTCGTTCCGATCCTCTGGAATGTTGCAAAATATTAAATTGTTGCGCATAGACTGCGAACGCATATACTCCATTTCTCCCTCATATTTTGACTGCTGATCAGTCAGCCTGGTGATACAATCATTAGCCTGTCCAAGAGCAAACTGTAACTCGTCTATTTTGTCTGTACACTTATCGACATTTTCCGCACTAGACTGTATATTATCCTGCACATAAACCCACAACTTATTAACTTCGCAATCAATATTTGAAACTTTTTCTTCTAGTGAATCAAGCTTTGTTAATTTCTTTTCTACATTTTGAAGTCTGGTGTCAATGCTTTTAACAAACTGTAGTATCTGTGAAATTTCTGTCGACGTAGATAAATCAGCGGCGCCCCTTGTGGGTGCTTGTGTACTAAACTCGTTGTTTGTGCTTGTGTTTTTATTTACCTTGATATTCTCAGGGTTGTTGTTCACAATAGTTGCCATATTTCCACATAATTCCTGAATTGAATCGTCTAAAAGCACACTATTTGCCTCCCTTATAGAGTCAATAACGTTTTCTGGAGATCCGCCATTTCGCGCGTTTTTGGCCTCCGGAGTCTCGCCAGAGTCACTAGAATGCTTGCGTTTTTCCATCACTTGCATGCATAATCTGCACAAATCCTTTTAAATATCACTGACGAAACACTTCATAACCATTCTTACACTATTCTGCGATTCACAAAGACAAATTCTATCCAAGAACTCAAAATAAGCGACGAGCAATTTTCGAACGACCTGCCATTACAGATTTGACCTTGACATCCCCAAGCTGATGACGTCATGACAGTGAAGGGGTTTTGAGGCACTTTATTCATAAGCTTTATAGGTTTACTTATCGTTTATTTCACAGTAGATATATGCAGACTAGTTTCTGATAAATTATATCAGTCAAGCTTTTAAGTCTGGTTTAAACCTTTTACCACTATTATATCATCTGCTTTAATAACGTTGCCAAACTTTTATTTCAAAGTAATATCTAAAGCTCGTTGACTGAAGAAACATCGATATGAGTGACATATTTTTGGGATCCTGATTAGGCACCATGTTTCGTTGCGTCTAATCACTATATTCAGGCTCCAAACTATTTGCAAAAGAAGAGGGATATTAAACAAATATGAAGTAATACAGAAAATATAATTTCTACATGGACAATTGTACGATATCTTGTATTAAACTACATTTAGACCCAGAACTTACTGTAAAAAAATAACCTAGCAAAATGCATGTTTCTTTCTGTATTTTTTTTATATTCCATTTTTCAAATTTCTTTTCCATAAAAATGTATTTTTTCATATTTACATTCAATAGACAAATTGTATGTTAGAAATATTGTAACATGCAAACCGAGTGACCCAGCAACAACAAACCCCGTCGATGCAAAGCTTAAGCTCACATCAAGAGATGTTTGTTGCGCTATATAATTGACACACTTCCCAACATACAACGGTTTGGGAAGCCTTATTTGCATATACCAACATACCACGTACGTTACATAACTCTCCCCTCCGAGAAGTCTCGTCCCGAGACTTGGACCCTGGGAGAACCGTGGGTAAGGCAACTCAGGTCTGGCATTTGTCATTATCCCACCGCTGCCATCATTTGTAACGTGCAAACCGAGAGACCCAGCCACAACAAACCCTGTCGCTGCAAAGCTTAAGCTCACACCAATAGATGTTTGTTGTGTTATATAATTGACTCTACTTCCCAACATACAACGGTTTGGGAAGCCTCATTTGCATATACCAACGTACTACGTACGTTACATAACTCTCCCCTCCGAGAAGTCTCGTCCCGAGACTTGGACCCTGGGAGAACCGTGGGTAAGGCAACTCCGGTCTGGCAGTTGTCATTATCCCACCACTGCCACCATAAATGTAACGGGCTAGTGCCCGAGTAGTTTGTTCTAAGTGTTGATTTGTTGATTTGGCTCTCTATCCTTATTCTCATTCTAAGCTATCTGGGTAGCTGGTACCCTCAGTACTTGGATTATAAGTAGACACAATGCTCAACAAACAATTAATAATTTATTCACACATAAATTATTAGAATTTTAAATGACAATTTATTTGGCTTCAATATGATGTAATCAGAGTAACTTCCCTTTGGGCATACGTAATGCACAAGTGTAACTGGTTGGATTAATTTAAAGCCGCATTGTGTTTTTGAGAAACCTGCATAAAACGGTTGTTTGGGGTCCCATTTGAACTACGTGGGACGTGATTCTTTCACAAAAACCGGTTTTATCTAAGAAATTCGCTTTTTAAATTTTATTTATAATATTTTGGTGCTGCACAAATTAAAAAGCCTTCCTTGTGAATGGAAAGAAGGACAACTCTGTAAATACAGGGCTCCAGATAACGGAAGTATTTCGAAAACTAAAATCTTTATTTCTGCTTTTAAACCCAATGTTGTCATACTCATTAAAATTGTCTCGAAGAGACGGTTTAATCAGTAGTTACACCATAGCATTCGGTGCTGAAATAAGTGAGAAAATGTTAGATTAGTTCAGATTACTCTCGCTTACATCTATAGCTGGAGCACTGAAAATGACCCTGTTAACCCTTATTCTGCTGCACAGATGTCTGCTTTGACATTGTCGTCTGCAAAATGTGTTCAGTTTAGATTTATGCATTGTTTTAATTAAACAAACCTTAAGACGAGTGTCAAACAGTTTGGATCCAGATGAGACGCCGCGTTACGCGGCATCTTTTTAGATTAAAATAGTTTGTAAACTCCGTAAAGTTAGGCACAGGGTTAAACACTATGAGATCCAATAGCAACGTGTACATAATTATTCACGGTGGGTAAACGATTAAAACAAACTACGGAGAATCTATACCTTGAGCTCGCTGAAAATGACTGTTTCAGCCTTGTCCGCTCTCTAACTCAAACACTTCTTTTTGGATCTTCACCAAACTTGCTACAAATGTTTATTAGTATAGAATCTATGTCAGGTTTAATAACTAGCAAAATCGCATAAGGTTTGTCTGAGTTATTGCCCTTGAATAATTAAAAAATGACTGTTTCAGCATTTTCTGCTCTCTAACACAAACACTTTTTATTGGATCTTCACCAAACTTGCTGACAACGTGTATTGGTATTAAATCTAGGTCAAGGAAAAAAATCGAATACAGTTTAATGAAAATCCTTCAAGAGGTAAAGGAGAAATGGAGTGGTCATTTATTACTTAACTTATTACCAACACGGCTAAGATGAAGCACATGCAACCATTGACCAAATATTTGGCTAAAAAAAGAATAAAAACTGGTCCTTTTACAGAGTGGACAGGGCAAAAATAAGGAAAAATAGCAAAATTTTAGTCATTCAAGGGCAATAACTCCAACATGCCTTGTGCGATTTTGGTAGTTAAGATGATTGACCTAGATTTAATATTAATAAACATTTTCAACACGTTTGGTGAATATCTGATAAAAATTGTATGTGTTAGAAAGCGAAAAATGCTGAAACAGTCATTTTTTAATACATAAAGGGCAAAAACTCAGATATGCCACATGCGATTTTTGTAATAATCAAACTAGACCTAAATCTTATATAATTCAACATTTTCAGCAAGTTTAGTGAATATCCGATAAAAACTGTATGTGTTAGAGTGCAAAAATGACTGAACCAGTCATTTTATTTTAATAAACAGGCAGTAACTCAGATAAACCTTATGTGATTTTAGTAGTAATCAAACTAAACCTTGATATTATATCAATAAACATTTTCAGCAAGTTTGGTGAAGATCAAATAAAACGTATTTGTGTTAGAGAGCAAAAATTGCTGAAAACAGTCATTTTTTAATACACAAAGGGCAAAAACTCAGATATGCCACATGCGATTTTAGTAATAGTCAAACTAGAGCTAAATTTTATATGAATAAATATTTTCAGCATGTTTGGTGAATATCCGATAAAAGCTGTTTGTTTAAGAGTGCAAAAATGACTGAAACAGTCATTTTTTATTACTTAACAGGCAAAAACTCAAAAAAAAAAGTCATGCGATTTTAGTAGTAATCAAACTAAACCTTGATTTTATATCAATGAACATATTCAGCAAGTTTGTGGAAGATCGGATAAAAAATAGTTGAGTTAGAGAGCGGACAAAAAAGTGTGTTAGTCTAAGTGACTGATGGATGGACGGGCGGAGGTAGATACGGTTGCCCCCAGTGAAGTTGAATTCGGCTGTATCACGTGATACTAAGCCGTGTGGTAATGTTTATGTCAGACGTTCTTTTTTCGGTTTGTTATGATTTTAAATCGCCCTTTTTGGTGATTTAGGTCCGTCTTCATCATTTCATAGATCAGTTTGGCCCATAAGAATGTTCAAACATTATTATTAACCGTTATTGTATTTCATGCATTAAGAAAAGGTCTGAAAACACAATGGGACTTTAAATCATTACATAAGTCTGCAGTGACATTAAAGGTTGTTTTAATCAGAATTCATCATAGTGAAGCCAAATAAATTGTCATACAATATTATTTAGTTTTTGATGATATATATTTCAATAGTTCATTGATTCTTCATGAAAATTACGTTGTATTTGTATTTTCTACTTATACTACATGATATAGGAATATAAAACTATGTATGGATGTAAATTATGTGAATAAAATTATTGGAAAAAAAGTTTGTAATTGTCTATGACATTGAAACGATGAACGTCTATTTTCAGCGAAAACACTGTTGCTTACCGGTAATATAAACCAATTTTAACCTAGTCAAATACGCAGTTACTCTGATCTGGATTAAACCTGTTGTCAATGCTTGACAAATACTTCTCTTTAATAGATAGATAGATAGATAGATTTATTTCAATATCATTTAACATGACAATAAATAACAACACACATATACATCTTAAAACAAAACACAATTTATAAAAATTGCAATGATTAAATATATGTTGTGTTATGAAATATGTCAGTCACATCAATATCAAGGATTATAAATACCACGAATGAGGAACAATGTTGTTCACCACCCGTGGTATTACACAAAAAAGAGAAAGGACATCTCTTATTTCCATTGTGGTCCTTATTGATATTGATGGTCTGACATAGAGAGGCATGATCTATGAACTAATAAGATTAAATATGAAATTAATAAATTAAAAATAATACTGAGTATATTTTATATCACAGGTGCTGTTAATTACCAAACCAGTCCCTACCCTTAATTATGATAAAAGTTATAGACTGACGTAGAAAAGTATGAAATAAACTATCCACATTAAAACATTAACAATAGGTTTACTTATAAGATACAAAATCTGTGTAAAAATATATTAGAATGAGATCACTGACTAACACTTAAGTTTACATTATTGTATCTTAAATTATGATTATAGATATTACTTAAATATGAGTTACATTATTGTATCTTACTTATGATTATAAATATTACTTAAATATGAGTTACATTGACCAATAGATTTCTCTTAGATGTTCATATTATGACTTAAAATGTGATCTTTTACTCCCCTCTTGAACTTTGCTAATGTTGATATACTTTGTAATTTGTTCCACAGTGTGCATCCGTTGTAGGAAAATAATGGAATTTGTAAAAGCAAATTGGGTCCATTATTTTTGAAACTGCAATCAGTATGCCTTCTCGTAAAAGAACCCTGAAATATGAATTAAACAATGACCGTGTCAAGTAAATGACAAATGTCCCTACAGTGTTTGTTGGCACTGAAATGCATTTTGCTGTTGTATGCAGACCAGTAAACATATTTAACACAGTATTTAAAAACGTTACACGATACTCAGCCATGTCAAGGTGTACTTTCACATCAATTTTATATAGCTAACGGATGTAGTGTATTTATCGCCGTACACGTTGCGGCAATGATATACTAAATATCAAAACCGGAATCTTGAAGGACGCACCGTGACGTATGCTTCTTAGCTGGTCTCTTATCTATCGGTAGCTGAAAAGGGAGAATTGTATGGCGCGCCAGGAACCAGTTATTAAAATGCGTTTTCAGCACTGGAAATCTGGACATATTGTTTTTCAATTATACAGAAGCAGACTGGTAGTTGATGCACAAATAGCATATACCCTGGGTTTCTTGGAGAGGGCTAATACTCGACTGACACATTCGAGTGTAATTACAAAATAATGACACTCGTCCCTTTTTTGAAACATTGACGTTTTCTTCTGTTTAAAGCCGCATTGTGTTTTTGAGAAACCTGCATAAAACGGTTGTTTGGGGTCCCATTGGAACTACGTGGGACGTGATTCTTTCACAAAAACCGGCTTTATCTAAGAAATTCGCTTTTTAAATTTTATTTATAATATTTTGGTGCTGCACAAATTAAAAAGCCTCCCTTGTGAATGGAAAGAAGGACAACTCTGTAAATACAGGGCTCCAGATAACGGAAGTATTTCGAAAACTAAAATTCTTTATTTCTGCTTTTAAACCCAATGGTGTCATACTCATTAAAATTGTCTCGAAGAGACGGTTTAATCAGTAGTTACACCATAGCATTCGGTGCTGAAATAAGTGAGAACATATTAGATAAGTTCAGATTACTCCCGCTTATACATGTGTACTGGCGCATCTGGTTAACCCTTATTCTGCTGCACAGACGTCTGCTTTGACATTATCGTCTGCAAAATTTGTTCAGTTTAGATTTATGCATTGTTTTAATTAAACAAACCTTAAGACGAGTGTCAAACAGTTTGGATGAGACGCCGCGTTACGCGGCGTCTTTCTAGATTCAAACAGTTTGTAAACGCCGTAAAATTACGACCAGTAGGCACAGGGTTCAACACTATGAGGTGCAGTCAAAACGTGTGTATATTATTCACGGTGGGTAAGCGATTAATTTTTTTTACGGAGAAGCTATACCTTGAGCTTGCTGAAAATGACTGTTTCAGCCTTGTCCGCTCTCTAACTCAAACCGTTCTGTTGGGAAACTTGCTACAAATGTTTATTAGTATAGAATCTAGGCCAGGTTCAATAACTAGCAAAATCGCATGAGGCATGTCTGAGTTATTGCCCTTGAATAATTAAAAAAATGAAAATTTTAGTCATTAAAGGGCAATAACTCCAACATGCCTTGTGCGATTTTGGTAGTTAAGATGACTGACCTAGATTCTATATTAATAAACATTTTCAACAAGTTTGGTGAATATCTGATATAAACTGTATGTGTTAGAAAGCAAAAAATGCTGAAACATTCATTTTTAATACTTAAAGACAAAAACTCAGACATGCCACATGCGATTTTTGTAATAATCAAACTAGACCTAAATCTTATATAATTAAATATTTTCAGCAAGTTTAGTGAATATCCGATAAAAACTGTATGTGTTAGGGTGCAAAAATGACTGAAACAGTCATTTTTATTAATAAAAGGCAATAACTCATATATACCTTATGCGAGTTTAGTAGTAATCAAACTAAACCTTGATTTTATATCAATAAACATTTTCAGCAAGTTTGGTGAAGATCCAATAAAATGTATTTGTGTTAGAGAGCAAAACTTGCTGAAAACAGTCATTTTTTAATACATAAAGGGCAAAAACTCAGATATGCCAAATGCGATTTTAGTAATAATCAAACTATACCTAAATTTTATATGAATAAATATTTTCAGCATGTTTGGTGAATATCCGATAAAAGCTGTTTGTTTTAGAGTGCAAAAATGACTGAAACAGTCATTTTTCATTAATTAACAGGCAATAACTCAAAAAGTCCTCATGCGATTTTAGTAGTAAACAAACTAAACCTTGATTTTATATCAATGAACATTTTCAGCAAGTTTGTGGAAGATCGGATAAAAAATATTCGAGTTAGAGAGCGGACAAAAAAGTGTGATAATCTAACTGACTGATGGATGGACGGGCGAGAATAGATACAGTTGCCCCCAGTGAAGTTGATTCCGACTGTATCACGTGATACTTAGCCGTGTGGTAATGTTTATGTCAGACGTTCTATTTTCGGTTTGTTTTGATTTTAAATCGCCCTCTTTGGTGATTTAGGTCCGTCTTCATCATTTCATAGATCAGTTTGGCCCATAAGAATGTTCAAACATTATTATTAACCGTTGTTGTATTTCAGACATTAAGAAAAGGTCTGAAAACACAATGGGACTTTAAACTGACTGCATAAGCATATCTCCTATACCGTATCATCTTAGAAAACCAAATTTATTGTGTAAATACATATTGCGATTGCAAAATGCTACAAATTACTTTCAGGTCAACTTGAACTTGGCCTCTGACCTTGATTGTTAGAAACATTGTCAGAATGCATACATCTTAATATTGCAAACTGTCGCGTATGAACTTAAGGTCACATTCACCGTATGCCCTGACCTTGACTATTTACAACATCACTTTCATTACAAAGAATTTTGACCATCATGATTTCTTACCTGCCGGTATGGATTTATTTATTTCCCACATGTTTTCACTCAGCACATCATTGCTTTGTCACATGGGACTTTCGGACCACTGATCTAACGGCGATCATAAGCAATTTTGGAAATGCTGATACTTGTAAGCATGTTACGGATATGCTTCATATATAGTTGAGATGCAGATAGATAGACAATGACTTGAATATTGTTCAAGACGATCCGACATTATATAAATATTAGATGGCAGTTTGCGTGACATTCAAATTGTCAACTCGAGAAACAGAGTGTCACCCCGAGGGTGACATTCTTGTTTTCGAGGGTTGACAATTTGAATGACACACAAACTGTCATTTCATTTTTATTTTATTACACCGAGCTTATAAACCCTAACTGTGGACTCGTCTCGTTCGTATCTTATAAAATATGTTGTGAATACTAATTTAGAGCCGCCATGCACGTTCATGTAACGCGCGAAATGACGTCACATTAATTATATAAACTCAATTAAAGAATAGAGAAAGATAATACAGTACTGAACCTTATTAAATTAACATTTTTTTGCGATTCGTTTGCAATTCGATGGCAATTCGCTTGCAATTCGATGGCAATTCGCTTGCGATTCAAAATTGTAACTTTACCCTTGGGTAAGTTTTCTTGAATGGTGTTTCTCCCAAATGTTCGCAAATATGGCTTCGTTATTGTTTTCGATTCCATATTTGTCAAAACCGCTTCGGAAAATTCGCGTAAAGATTTTCAACGTAGGATTTGTTTTTTGATGTGCCCGATTCGATGGCAATTCGATGGCAATTCGATGGCAATTCGCTTGCGATTATCAATTTAATTTAATAAGGCTCAGTACTGTAGCATATAGATTGACGTCACAAAAGTAATATCATATAGCTGACAGTACTTTTGAGAATAGAGACAATAATATCATATCGAGTGACGTCACAAAGTAATATCATATAGCTGACAGTATTTTTTAAGAATAGAGAAAAATGATATTATATAGAGTGACGTCACAAAAAGAATATCATAAAGAGTGACAGTATAATTTTTTAGATAGATGTAAAAGATATGCAAAATGTTTAATTTTGGTCTATGGGAGAAACTACACCATCGCAAGATGTAAGCACTACTCATACACTATATTTGATGTTCTTGTCGTGCCTTTTCTATAACAAAAGTCAAAGGAGAAGGTTCATGTCACATTGACCAGACAAAAGGTACGCGCGACACTCCTCCATCCCCAAATGTAGTCCCGCAAAAATAGCGGTATCCCCTACCTGATGTTGTATTCTAAATATGACCAGGACAAGCCTTTTTTTCGGTTAATATTTTTTCAATGGTTTTGACATGTCAAAAGTCAAGTTGAAGAGGTCACAACCACGGTTCAATAAACATGGAAACGGTGGGGGACAATCTGTCATCCTAGATAATTTTACACTAAACTTGGCATCTCTAACTGGTGCGGTATCGAAACTATTTTGCGGACAAGTTTTGTATATAGCTAAGATGTATTTACAAATAAAGTTAGCTATCTCTAGTTGAATATGATCTATGCAAGCTTTTTGTAAAATTGTGGTCAACGGTCAATGTCAAGGACAAATTTAGCTTTATATGTTACTGGACAATAAACGTTTTCAAGATGTACATCAACATTGGTTTTCCTTGCTGATTTTGTAAAGGAAATATTCTCCGGACAAGGTTTTACTAGAATTGAGGTCAAAGGTCACAATGTCCTGAAAAAGGTTTAGAATATTCCTCCATCCTAAGATGTACTCGCATATCAAAACTTGTATCCCAAGCTGATTTAATACAGCAAATAAGCCCCAGTCAAACGGCACACGGACGAATGGACAGATACTCGGGCGGACGGACTGACATTCCTGAATATATCTAAGGGTTATATTATCTTAGTGATTTAATTTGCATGACGGTTTCAAAATAATAAGAACATTTCTCTTATCGTAGCCAATCTGAAGCCAAGTTGAATGAAGCATATTCTAAATTGTTTAATTCATTACGTACGTCACACAGTATTTCATCTTTTGAGTCAACAAGTTTGGGAAGGTGAACGAATTACATTTAAATTCATTTTAACTCTTATCCGGCCAATAGCGACATAACTTGTATTTAACGCGGCACGTGATCTGGTTCCAAACTGTTTGACACTTGTCTTTAAGTTTCTTTAAGTAAGTTTGTAAAGATCTAAATATTAATTAAATATCTTGCAGACGATTGTTTCAAAGCAGATGATATCACTCCAAGATAAGGGCTATTACATACTACCTAACGTCTATATTTATTTCCGGTTACCTTAACCCTATTGCCTGCTGATCGCTTCTTCACTGTGTTTTGCAAACAGTTTGGATCCAGATCAGACGCCGCGTAGCGCGGTGTCTGACCTCGATCCAAACTGTTTGACACTCGTCTTTAGGTTTCTTTACTTAAAAATGTTTTAATCTAAAGTTGACAAATTTCGCAGACAACAATTTCAAAAGCAGACGATATAACAACAGGATCAGGGTTAAAACAATCAATCAAGCTTCAACTTCTATAGGCACGTTATTTTTTATTTATTTATTTAAAGAATGCAATATACTACAAAGCTGCAATTTCCTGCCATTAATGATACAGCTGATCCAAACAGTTTGGATTCTGTTCCGGGACAGAGTTACTGGGGGCGTCTCATTAGAATCCAAACAGATTGCGAAACGAATGGGCATGATTATTACACACACGTGCTAAAGGTTACGCCCTCTCACGGTAGTCGCATGCATTGAATGATGAATTAGGTGAGTAAATAATTAGCTAAACAACACTTCACGACAGCTGGAAAGGGCAAAATGACATTCTGTTTTGTAATCTTTCTCCTGAACAGCATTTGTCGATCTTGACTTATAAACTTTTATCTAAATCAGATATCAAGAACAAAACTGTTCCATATTTGTAAGTTGGTTCTCCTCTTTTGTTTTCTATATAAATCATAGGAAAACAATTTAACCCTTAGCCCGCCAAATAAATTGTCGTCTGCTATATTTCTCGTCTGCTTCAAGTTTCAAAGTGCTTCAAAGTTGCTCAAAATTGCTGAAACTGTTGTCCGAGTGTCAAACAGCTTGGATCCGGATGAGACGCCGAGTTACTCGGCGTCTCATCCGGATCCAAGCTGTTTGCATATGGAGCTATAGTCGTGAGTGGCAGGCTAAGAGTTAAAATGCCCAGGCGACACTATTTTGAAGCAGACGATAGTATAGAAAGAAAAGGGTAAATGGATTGGTTTGTGTTTGTTAATATTTTGAAATCCATTAATAATTCAGCCAGGAAGATTCTATAAAAGCCGAGTCCAAATTGAACGCAACATCATTCTGACTGCAACCACACCAGACAGATAACCATATAGGAGCCAAGGTAAATTGTACGCGGAATTTAGCATGTTTAAATTAAGCGTTTTAACATTGGCAACCCTAGCGACAATTACATTCGTCATTTAAAAAAGTTAACTTGTCATATGCAAACAGTGTATATACTTATTAGAGGGCTCATTAAGGAGCTCTTTAAAGCAATGAGCAGGGTCTACACTGCTTGTCGTTTTGCAGATATAATATATTATTGTAAAACAACGCTAAATTGTCAAAATTGACTTGACTTAATTGGAAATAGGAATTGTTCATATGACGTTTCATGGGTGAATATGTTAAAACACATTTTTACCTGAGGCTAGCATTACTATGCTAACTTTTTTCAAATTAGCTTCTGTTAATAGATTATCGTCTGTCTGGTATCATCATATCAATAATTTGTCATTTTACAGGGCTTCCATAAGTTGATGAAAAAAATCCTAAGATTTCAAAATTTTCAATTTTTCAAGCTCGATTTTCCGAATTATACCTTTAAACCATAGTCTGTTTCTAGTTTTTAAGACACGTGATGCTTAAAGCAGGTTGAAAGTAAAGCAGAATGCACCTCAAGGCGCATTCTGCTTAACTTTCAGCCTGCTGTAAGCTTCCTTCTGTTGGAATAAAAATCCGAATATTTCGGAAAAATCCGGAGAAATGGCAGCCCTGATTTTAATTGAAGAAACAATGACAGGGTATACGATATTGTTGTCTGATCTGAAAATTAACTCTTTACAACTGCCAGGAAATACACCTTTGTGCATGCAAGAATTAAAACAAGATGATAATTATCATTCATAATTTGATAACAGTACTACAGGTGGTGAGAAGCATTTAATGAAAATAGAAATAGTATTAACTGCTTCATTAAAAAATATCGACATGGGTGTCAAAACGTTTTGAATTATTATCATATGACATACTAGGCGGCTTATAGCGGATCAAAAGATTTTTAGGTCGAATATAATCGTCTATGGATAATAATATGGAAGTGTTAAATAACCGCACGTTCTCAAATTGCAATCATTTCAAATTAACAAAATCTTACCTCACAACATACTCGTTGAATAAAACAATTTAAATTAGATTGTGAATAAATATTGTGCTGATTATTATTGTATACATTGTAAAACATATTTTTGACAGTTTACAATTATCTGCGTTTATCATTTTCCAGCTATCAACCATGAAGACTATCTGTGTTATTTTCGCCGTTATTCTCGGCATATCAGCTGTTCAAGCGGTCGTAGGCCACTATCGGTACGCTATGGATAAGGACGATGATCTCAAGGGCGGCTATGGTCACAGAATGGGTAGTTACAGAGGTCTTCACAGTGGATATGGATATGGTTCAAGATACCGTGGTCTTTACAGTAGCTATGGACACGGTTCACGATATGGTTATGGCTCACTATATGGTCACGGCTCACGATATGGTCACTCTGGAATCGGCAAAGGTTATCTCTCTGGTCACCATGGTTACAGAAGCATGATTGGAAGTTACAGATATCCTTACAGAAGTTACGGTTATAGGAGAAGTTATGGATATCCATACAGTCGGTACGGACATATGGGACATCACATGAGAGGTTACAGATATTACCCGTATGGATATCGTAGATCATACTGTGAGTATACGCACCTATGCGATAAACGTCCACTCTTTTATTATCTTCTGATTAAACATTCCATTTTACAGTGGAGTAGACGCTTTCCCACTAATAAGCGTGTTATGCTCAAACTATATAACTATTATATTCATTGCACACAGCTAGGGGTCATATGAAACGTCGAGTAAGCCGGTATTTGAAAAGATCCCGAACTGTTTGCTAATAAGATTTAAGAAAAAAACAACAACAAAAAACCCCAAAACAAAAGCAAAAACAAATAAAAACCATCGTCTACATTATTCTTGTCTCTATTTTCTTGTATTTCGTATGCGTTTATTTTTCTGTTAACAGGAAATAATATTTTCTTCCCCTCTTTACATATCAGAACTATTAATTCGATGTTTTTGAGTTATTTAGGATTTGGAAATTATGATTTCTAGAATTAATGGTATTCTCTTATACATGCCATGTAGTCGGGTTTAAACCAATACCATTCTTGTAGCTTGCTTAGCTCGTCCATTTCCTTACCCCTTATCCAGTGACATTTGTAAAACTGTTTCGATACCAATCAGACGCTTTTTTCGCGGTGTCTGATCAAGAACCAAACTGTTTGATACTCATTTCGAACGTTTCTTTATCCGAATGTCTAAATTTAAGTTTACAAACTTTGAAGTAGATGATAATCTGGTGCCCGTTTCATAAAAAATCTTACGACAAAAACGATCGTAAGTCTAATATTAAAAATACATTTATTATCTGATTTCTCTAACTAATCCTGTCTTGTGACACCTCTTTGGAATCGTCTTTTCAAGACGATTCCAATGAGGTGTCACAATACAGGATTAGATAGAGAAATAAGTAATAATTGAGACTTTTATAATCTGACTTACGACAACATTTATCGTAAGAAGTTTTATAAAACGGGCCCCTGGGGAGTAAAAGAATTAACCCCGTTCACTATCTTACCCCGAGTACCATGGCTATTTGTAAATGGTATGTATTCTGACAATACATGCGTCTTGTCAGGATTCAAACTGTTCGACACACATTTCAATATATCTCACGTCAAAATACCAAAAATGAAAGTTTGAGAAATAAAAGCAGACGACAACTGTTTGAAATTAATTACTTTATGGCAGTCAAGGGGTTAATAAAACAACTGTCAATCTTGTGTCAGTAGATCCCATGGGTAATCATAAGACATTTTGCAATTAAATGCAGGAAATAAGTGATATATCGTCTCATATTGGTGTATTCTGTATATTTTCTATCCTGCATTCGGGAGCCACATGTCTTTAAAACACATTCTTTATGCTGCTACTCCAGAAAATGACTAATTTACCCAATGCTCCATGGATACGCATTTAATTTTTACCTCCGATAAGGTTCCAATTTATACAGTCATGAATATGTACCGTAATAAATATTTGCTATATTCTAACAGACATGTATAATACCTTAAAGTAGGCTGAAGGTAAAGCCTTTATGCGCATTTTACCTGATTTAAGTGGTCAACTATCTTCTATACTAGAACCATATCATTGAGTAAAGGGTTAATTAATACAAGTTTGATGAAATTCAATATGATAATGTGGTTCAATAATACATGTAGACATATTTATAAACATTGTGTAAACTTTTTTATTGCAGATCATGATGACAAGTACTAACCGATTTAGTCCTTTGAGCCCAAAAGTGCCAGTATTTTTGTTGTATTTTTGTAATTTGTTTATATAAAAAGAAATGAATCTCATATATGACTATCTTCTTTGTTGCAACCCCTTATCGTTTACCACACTATTAGTATACATAGAAAACGAAATTTAATAAATTGCATTGAGCTATTAGTTGTGTACCTTTAATTAAGAAATGAAGTAATTTTTCGGCATTTAAGCGTAATAAACGACAGAAAAAGATCGGCAAATTCAACGATTCTTGATTAAAATTACCGACCATTTCTGTCGTTTATTATACTTAAACACCGAAAACAAATCAGTTCATTTCTTATGTTAAAATTATATTTGCTTTAATTTCTAAAATTAATGAACAATTTACAAATATGCGTGTGTGTTTAATCCATACACGAACAATGTGTATCCTGAAAGGAACAGCCAAAACCGCATTACTGAAGATGTTTACAATTCGACGCAACAAAATAAGTTCCATTGTAAACATTTAACGTCATCAATTTGACAGCTTGGATCAAAAGTGCCAATTTGACGTCATTTTGAAATGACGTCATTTTCAAAAAAAGGATAAATGAATGGAAATGTTTGACCTAAATAAATGCAGACAGGTGCTGTTTGTAAATATTTCAATTGTCTTGAATGTCATGCTTATGCATAATTATACAACCTAGCCTAATAACTATGTTGATCACTTATATTGTGTATATGTGAACTGTATCAACCTCTTGTTTCGTACTTTGTATGACTGAGTGAATAAAGTTCTGTTCTGTTATGTTCTTAAGTACCTTAATTTTTTAATTACATTTCACATGTACTCTTAGTGTTCTGAATTATATTGCTGTGTTCTATTATCGTAACTAATTATATTTACTTGTAATTCTTATGCAAATAAACACTCGTATTTACACTTGTCTAAATGAAACTAACCAAACATGATTAACTCATTATCCCCTGAGACTTCCAATGGACAATTCCAGTTTGCAATAACGGTTGATCCATTTAAGACTATTTCGGATTGTTTTTTGTTATATATTACAAAATGACAAACAGGAAAGTCTCTGATAAGGGGCGTCTACGGGAGCCCTCTAATCAGAGACTTCACTGTTTGCATTAGACAAGTATACACTTCATAGTTTCACTTTTAGTAGAGGATGCATATATGCGTCACTAGGGCTCAATGAGTTAACTCATTAGTGTCCAGCCACCATTAAAAAATGATACACATATTTGCAAAGAATGATAACTTCAGATGAGAAACCGTATACAACGACATCTCATTAGAATTTGCACACCTTGTTTGATATAAACATTTCTCTTTTTTTATCTGTATTACATCTTTTAAAATTTAATTTAAATCATCGATAAACCCTTCCAAAACGAAGGACAGCATCCATTACACATATGAAAATAAACATTCGGAATAAAGATACAATTTAAAATTTTAACCAATCTGTCTTCAATATGGAGCAATTCCAACGAGTTTGGACCAAGTCGATGTGCCCATGTTAACTATGTGAATAAATAAGCCAATGACTACTTTACATGCGCGTAGATTGTCACTTCAAAGCCTCCTAGATACAATAGATGTATCCAGAAATTATACAAAATGAGATAAGTGGAATACTGTTAACGCACAAGTCAATACATCAAGTCAAATTCTCTTAACTAATCATTAAGAGAAACCGAACATGTTAACCCAGTAGTTGTACGCTATTATTGTTAGTGTTTCTAAGGAAGGAATATGTTTACTGCATTGCATAGCAATTCAAAACTTCAGAAGAGTACTCCAAAATCTGCTTCTCATATGACATAAGCTATCGGTCACTTAAACTAATTGCTCATCTATGCACGATGCCTATTACTTTTTTAAGTAATTTCTATATTGGTATCCATTGATAATTCTTGCTAAGAGTAACGCTAAGATGAAAAACATAGTCTTGCCTAAAAAATCAGCACGCATTACTTCTTTTCAAATGTTGCGATTACGAATGTGCCATAAATGTCATGTAAGAAGAATACACGGTTTTGGTAAATTGACAGCTATAATCTGGATTTAAGCAGGATTACTTATCACTGATTCGTCCGTTTGAAACAGTATTGAGATTATGGTTTATAATACCTTCAATATTCTGATCTTAAGATTGATTCCGACGAACTGCCATCTACATAATCTAGTTAAAACTTATAAAGGATTCTGCAATTTCATTCACGTAAATTCTGCACACCAGCAGAAGCATCTTTCTGCATTAATAACAATTTTCTGCACTCGATTTGACAAATAAATTGAACTAATTAGAAATCAAATTAAAATATTGCTTTTGATGCCAATTTGTATAAGAAAGAGGTACAGGCAATAAGAATTTAGCTACAAAGTAGGAGTCAGCGATTGGTTAAAATTATATTGCAATGGACTATACTATAACTATCAGCAAGCCTGGTGTTTATTATACAGTGCTCCCTCTCCATAACGGTCCTCCGAACACCGATTCCCTCTTTACAACAATGCTTGCCGCTGTTACCCAAACAGGGTAATTATGCCTAACGCTTTCTCTGCTGCAATTTCCTCTACTAAAAGTTTTCGTCTGCTAGTTTTTCTTAAAGTTATGTATTGGATATGTTGACAAAAGAAACATCACGAAAAATGACATGCAGTTTGAACCCAGATCGGACGCCGCGTTACCAGGTGTCTGATGTGGATTCAAACTGTTTGCATATGTACTCCAAGGGTATTTATTTTCTTTCGCTATAACAACTCCCTCAGAACAACACGCACATTCTTTCTTTGTCTCCCATTGGGTGTTGCTGTATAGAGGGAGCACTTACATGATACTAGTATGCTATGAAATTTTTTATCGTGATGTAATATACTGATTAATTGTGTTATATAGCACTGGTATTTTAGGAATTTTCTCATTACCCACTAATATTTCCAGTGTACCAACGTTAGATACGTTGCGAAATTGAAATGGTTAAACGTTTTAAAAGAAACCCCCTATGTTATACTATTATCGAAACGCTTTTGAGATGTCACAAAATACCATCCAACTAAATAGGTTGATTCTAAAGGTTTGATATATATATAAATAGTGACACACATTTATTGATTTCTTAGTTGTATAATTCTTTGATAATAAAACCGTAACTGTTATTTGCAATTTATACATCAGTCTTTTATCAATTAAATGTATACGTGTATTTAAATACTATTTTAATTTAACAAGAAATCCTACAACAACTAATCAAAGCAACCGGACGAAAGCTTGAGGTATCGTATTTATCACATATTTATAAAGCGGGATTACAATTGCCGTTTTCTTATTATAAGGAAATAGTCCTTCTTGTGATAACCGACAAAATGAGGGGTTAATCAAATAAAGACAGAGAAGAAAATTACTGTATTAAACTACATTGACGAGAAGTATTGAATGAAGAATCAGAATCTTCAAGATGTCTTTTTCGCTTGAACTACCTATTCATCACTAAACATATCGAAAAGGAATTTTGATTTGTTGTTACAGGGCTATTGAAAACACCTGATAAATAACTCGTGTATTTCTATTTGACCTAAATCAAATACGCCATTGTTTGATGTGATTTGAAAGTGCAATAAACGTCAATTCTATGATGCAATATATTTTACACCATCAGCAAACTTGTATAAACGAGTATACAAGTGCATCATTAACCTGCACAGTTTACAAAGCTACTCGTGACACTGTTTTAAACGTTTACTCCATATCCTATTTCTGTATAATTTTGCTGATCACTTAAAGGAAGTTGGAAGTTAAGCAGAATGCGACCTAAAACCTTGTATTATATTATTTTGTAAATATGTATGTTTTGTATGTATGACGAGAAACTGTATAGTTTAAGTCAAATAAACGTTCTTCTTCTTCTTCTTCTTTAAACCATCTTCTGCTAGGATATAGAAATTATATGTTATGCTGCATAAATATGACAACTATTTTCTTCAGTTAAGGTAATAATCAAAGGCGTTATAAGGCCTGTGTATGGAGTAAATGTAATGGGCTGCTTCTCCCATTGAAATATTACATACTTATGTTGTATAGTGGAGAAGACATTATAATTTTCCATTTTAACGAAAATAAAGCCAAACGTAATATGAATTAAAATGGAGAATTGAAAGACTTTTAAAATTCTAATGATCGGTTTGTTATTTTAATGACTTACGAAACTCAATGCAAATGCAATGATATGTAATGTAGAAAATGACTTCTTCTCAAAAAGTGCTGACGATAAGTTTTAATCAGAACCAGATCAGACGCCAGGTCATAGGGCGTCTGATGTGGCTCAAATTTGTTTTTGCAATTGATATAATTGCTTCAACACAAGCACGTTAACTGGGAAAGAATAGCGTCTTCTTCATTGCGCTTACTGAATTTATCCTGTACTCTGTTATGCAAACACTGTGTGTTCTATTTATTTCTAATGTTAGCCCAGAAGTCCAATGGTACACTGAGAAAAACATTATCTCCCGTTTAAACGAATACAAACGCAGAAAATAACAAATAAAATGTAAAAATTGATTACAAAAAATATGTTATCTATATTTATCTATGTGGCAAACAGTTAGGTAATACTTTTTATTTGTAAAACGTGCTACTGGAATTTGCTAATTTTAGAGTTCCTGATGATTTCATCCGCTCATTCTCGTCACTATCTAATAATATCTATATGTATTTGCAAACAGTATGAATCCTGATTACGCGGCATCCGACCTGGATCCAAACTGCTTGACACTCATTTCAATATTAAAAATTTAGTTTAATCAAAATAGTTCAAATTTAAAGTTTAAAGTCTACTTCAAAGTAGCCGTCTGTAAACAGTTTGTTTCACTCTTTCACCACCAAACTTTCCAGTCGTATTTGATCCTTTTACCGACAATACGTATCTGCTTAACTATTGCGCTCTCAATGACGATTTAAAGCGCGTGTGCAAACAATTTGGATCCTGATAAGACGCCGCGTAACGCGGCGTCTGATCAGGATCCAAACTGTTTGACACTCGTTCAGTCATACTGCCTTATTTTTTTTTAACTTTGAGACGTCATTGCAGACAACAAAATTGAAGCAGACGACAATGAAGCCATGAAGGGGTAAACATCTCACGAAAATTTTGGCGATGGAAGGCTTAATTCCTCCTGGCTGCACATTTGTCCCTATTTTAGAATTAAGACCGTTTGTCTAAAGAGATTTCAATACCATTGCCATTCTGTTTCGATCCTGATCAGACGCCATTTATCCAACCTGACTGCAAAATCAATATTGGTGCCACCAAAGCACAGCATTTATCGCATATCGTGTTACTGTGCGTGTGTCCGTCCGTGGTTGTACGTCTTATCTGGAGCATATTGACTATACCAAATAAGCTAAGTACTACATTAGTGATTGTTTTGGTAAGCGGAGTGTCTCGTAACATTTTAGGATCAGTGTGATCTAGACCTTAAAGAAGTTATTATTTAATATGGAGAATATGTATTCCCTGCATCACATCAGCTAGAGATACCAAGATTAGTGAGTGAGTACATCTTCGATAGATGGGTGAGTTTGGCTTTACGGCATTGCGGCAAAAGATAGGTCATATAGCGCCGATGAATGATGAGGGATGATGATCATTTCAGGAAGATGATTTTGGCTAGTCTAATTCGTTGCGAATCAGTGCATAGGGTCAAAACCACAAATCTGCCTTCCTTTTGCTCTTGACAGAGGGGATGATCTCGGTCTAATAAACAGGAAAAATCCCCATAACAATTAAGCCTCAGAGCCATGACAATGCAAGAAGGTCTCTGTGGAGACTACATCTTTGCTCGGAGAAGTGTAACGTGTATTTTCAGCCCATGATGACTTTGATTTTGACCTTAAATATAGAAAAGCTTGTTCGGCGCACATTCCCTGTATCACATCAGGTAGGGATACCAAATGTAGTGTGTGTTTTTAACCCTTTCCCTTATAGAAGCGACTTTTAGCGGATATGATTTATTCATCCGCTGAAGAAAATAGTTCCAATTCAATCAGTAATGAATATGTATTATAGGGAATATTTTCTATATTATAGAACATGATAGCTTAAAGCAGGCTGAAAGTAAAGCAGAATGCGCCCTAAGGCGCATTCTGCTTTACTTTCAACCTGCTTTAAGTAGTCACCTATAGCAAGTACTAGAAATAGGCTATCAGGTAAAGGGTTAAGTTTGGGTAAGTCTTGTATCATTTTAGGTAGTCACTATGCCCTTGATTTTGACATTCGACCTCAATTATAGAAAACCATGTCCGGTGCATATTTACTATATCACATCAGCTAGGAAGACCAAATTTATATTTTAATGCATATTTTGATAGGGGAGTGATGTGTGCCATTTTCAGTTCAATATGGACTTGCCATTTAACCTCAATTATCTTGCCCCGAAGAAATTTCCTATACTATATCAGCTAGGTTTACCAAATTTGCTGTGAGAGTACATCTTGGGATTGTTGAGCTATGAAAACCAACTTTAGTGTATGAGTACATCTTGAAATAGTGGAGTGTAGCGTACTATTGTCATGTCATGGTGACCTTGATCTTGACGTTTGAACTCAATTATAAGAAAGCATATCCGTAACATGTGATGGCGGAGTGTCACATACATTTTCAAGTCACTGTGTTCCTGACATTAACCTCAATTATTAGGGGAAGCTTGTTCGGGCATACTTTCTATATCACATTCGCTTGTGATACTAATTTTGGTGTGTGTAAGTACATTGTGGGATGGAGGAGTCTCGTGCACCAAATTAAAATCACTGTGGCTTTGAATTTTGATCTCAATTATAGAAACAGCTTGTCCAAAAATAGGTACTACACCGAAACTAGCTACAGATACAGAATTTGGTGTGCGAATACATCTTTGGATGAAGGAGTGTCTAGAACCGTTTACAAATGTTATGTAGGAGTATATTCACAGGTCTGTATAACTCTCAGAGTCAACAGACAGCTTGAGGGTATCTGTTACTAACATTAACGCAGTTTTCGTTTAAAAAAAGCACAGCAATATGTCAAGTGAGTGACAATATCCCGTATCTATCTGAAAAAAAAAACCTGCTTGTAAATGCTAGGAAATGTTTAATACTATTATTGACTTTACTTTTTTAGCATGAAACAACGAAAGGTATATATATTGATGCAAATATGTAGTTTTAAATGTACATGTATGTATTCTCGTATGTATAACTATACAGTAGAACCACTCTACTACCGCCATCGAGATGAATCTATTGATGGCCTCAAAGACAAGTAACAGCCCAAAACCAGTCGAGAGAAAAACAGAAAGCCCCTACTGGGCTTTCTGCTTCACCCTCATCCCGCCTTAGGCAGTCCCCAGTCCCAAATATCGAAGACCTTAATCACATGCGGTGGCGGCTATTGACAGGTTCCACTGTAATATTTCATGGCCGATAGGTATTAATCAATAGTCCTCGTTGCGTAGTATGTACATGTAATGTTTAAGCACGTGTGCCATCGCCGTGACTCGTGAAATCTATACTGGTAAAAAAAGCTATGTTGGCGTTTTCATTGATTGTTTGTCTCTTGTATTTCAATCGTACTTCAATTAAGTTTAACGTTCATGGTTTCCAATATTTTTGACATATCACATAAACTTATGGTTTTCACTTCTTGTTTTCTGTAAACACTTAGCGTGAGATTCACGCGGCTATGTAGTTCCACTGGTTATACTCGTATTAACCCTTTACTCCATGTATACGCCTTTTCGCGCATTTAATTAATTCCTCCAATAAGAAAATAGTTCCCGATTTACACATTGATAGACAGTAACCATCAGAAATATTTTCTATATTCTAGCAAATGGTGTCTTAAAGCAAACTGAAAGTAAAGCAGAATGCGCCTTAAGACGCACTCTGCTTCACTTTCACTCTGCTACAAGCGGTTATCTTTCTTCAGAATAGAAACTGTCTATAGGGTAATGGGTTAATATCTTTTGTCCCGACTAGTTGGCCATGGTAGGCTTATCCAGTGATCGTACTGCTGGTATGTTACTGAATGAATGTGACCCATTTTATTTCTGAACTGTATTTTCCCGGCTCTTGTCCAAGCAGTGTCTACCTCGTCAGGCATTTTCTTCTTCAGACTTGAGAGGACAAGCTGGTTTAGCTTGGTCAGGTCTTCATTAAGATATACTGATGTTCCTCTGAATAGTTTTCTCTGCTTGATCACTTTGTCACGCGTCATTCTCGAAACAAATTTTACTATGACCTGCCGGACCCTCGTGTTATTTCGGTCGTATGCGCCTAATCTATGGGCAATGTCGATATCCTCTAGTTTCAGGTTGAGATCTGGTATCTGTTTGTTCAGGTTATCGATGACTTTCTGTGTCGTTTTCATCTCGCTTTCTCCTTCAGAATCTGTCAAGCCACTGATTCTTAGATTATTTCTTCGGCTATATTGCTCAAGATCGTTTAATTTCTCTTCTGCTTCCTGCTTTTGCTTTGACATTTCTCTCTTTAATGCTTTGTTTGCGTCACACTGATCATGTAGATCTTTAGATATGTTTGAAATCTTCTCTTTCAGGCTGTCATTCTCTTTTTCTTTTTCGAAGAGCATTCCTTCTAATTTATCTATTCTGTCGTTAACAGATTTCATCAGATCCACTTTCATTGATTTAACTGCCTCTTGAATCATACTTTTTAAAGCAGGATCATTTTTCTGTAGCACATTAGACAGTTTCTCATTTATTTGTTCAATGTGTTTTATCTATTGAAGTTGAGCTGGTCGGCATTTTCCCGCTTTTTTCGTTTTCTTGGCTATTTTTCTTTCTATGCTTCTGCTTCTGATGTGGTTTAACTTTTTCTGGAGTGTCAGTCTCACTGATACTACTTAGTTCTCCTCGCTTTCTCTTCTGTGTTTGGAGATCAGTTGCTTCACTTTCTTTTTCGCTCATACCTTGCCGGTTTCTTTTTTTAGCAGTATACCTCAGAAAAACTCGAGCGTAACGTGTCACTAGTTGAGTCGGTTAATCACGTGACCCTTATCATAGTATATATAACCTTCAATGGAATAATGCCTTATCTAACCTGTTCATTGCTTAGATATACTTCATTATCGATTTTGCTCTGAATACCCAATCTAAAGCGGTAGTCAAAATATCATCTTTTAAAGTCTTGAAAACGTATAGTTTTAGATGAAATTTGTAAGAAAATCGTTTTACCGCACTTTCGCTCCAATAGTATCCAAATTTAAACAAATTCCATATTGGTGTTATCCAGTTTTTTAAATGTTTTCACATGCGGTTTTGTTTACGTGTGTTCACTCCTCAAGGGACACCACCCATTATTGACTTTACTGGCAAATACAAACTTTCGGTTAATATCGGACCCCGGATTCGTTACTGGGCGTATTTATATGATCCAAATAGTTGACCGCCGTGTCAATGCGTTTCAAGCATATGTAAATATTAAACTTTATACAGAGCGTGGACCCAAATCAGACACCATGACATGATCTATACTGTGTAACAATCGTGTTAAATATTCTGAAACTAAAATGTCAGAAGACGAAAACTGTGTAGCGGAAAATCTTATAGCAGGGGAAGTGCGTTTACCCTTAACCCTAAGGCCTGTTTCTACGAACAGGGTGTCCCCATCCCCCTAAAAGTCAGAACCCAAATTCAAAGGCATATTTCCCCTAAAGAAAAAATAATTTTATACCGAAATTTCCAAGTTGTTTTCAAATACTCGTGGCATGCAGAGCTGCTGTGATAGAAACGACATTTATATGTTACGTTGATTGTTTCATTTAAAACAGTAAACATTTTTTAATAACCGATAAAACAAAATGAAATTATATTAATGACAATAAATAAATCCCAATCAAATCATGTGAGGTTTGATTCAGTATCAAAAAGCGAAAATGTGGCTTAATCATTATTCGCGCCACGTGAAAGAACAATTAATATCATGTTCAAACGGGTTTTCGGTTGCTTTAAATAAAATGGTCATATCTAACAAGCCGATGAATACTTTTAAACCAAATTTGGACGACATATGGCAAAATGTCGTCTCTATTTATTTATATACTTTGATACATCGATATTGATAAAAGAATTGGATATATTGTATATTCGAATCCGGGTTCCATCATTAATTTAGACACCCTATAGTTTTGAAGTTAGTTGACCATTTAAAACAAGTTAAGAATAAGCGAAAGGCGCATTCTGATTTACCTACATTCTGCTTTAAGCTTCCATTTGCTAGAAAATAGAAAACATTTCTTATTATACATATTCATGACTGTATAAATTGGAACTATTTTCTTTTGTGGGGGAATAAAAATAAATGTGAAAAAATGCGTATCTATTGAGTAAAGGGTTTTTTCGAACAGTATGTCAGTAAAAGAGTTTCAATTTGTAAAGGCTCTATCATTTTTATCAGATTTCTTAACTTGCAAAACTGTGTAACGCTTTCTCTTAGCGTAGCCAATCGGAAGCCAAATTGGATTAAATTTATTCGATACTGCTTGATCAATTGCTTACGCCATATATACTTCCCTATTTGAATCATCGTGTTTCAGAAGGTGAACAAACTATATTACATACTTCTTAGTCCTTTGGCTGCCGTTCGCGACTTCACTGGTTTTTGCAAACAGTTTGGTTCCAGATAGGAAACCGCATTACGCTGCGTCTGATCTGGATGCCAACTGTTTGACACTCGTCTTTGGGTTTCTTTAATCCAAAAATGTATAAATATAAATTTAACAAACATTATGCAGACGAATGTTTCAAAGCAGACGATATTACTGCAGGGCCAGGGTCAACGCCTTCATTTGTTTCTAATTACTTCAAAGTAATCAGTCAAACTTGAACACCTTTAACCTCCGGAACGCTGGGGCGAATTCGATTTTACTGTGGCAAACAGTTTAGATCCAGATGAGACGCCGAGTAACTCGGCGTCTCACCTGGATCCAAACTGTTTGACACTCTGATGATATTTTGAAAGGAAATACAGATTTGTTAAAATTAGAATTATTGTTGACGACACTTTTTGCATACGTCAAATGTTTAACATACAGTGCAGAAAGTTAAGTAGATCTACGTTAATTAAAAACAAAACAATACAAGCATACCGCCACCGAAATCTTTAAAGCGATTTTCTAAGAAATTATGCTCCAACTATGAAGCAGGTGAGTTTCCTGGTGAAATGTCGGGTTACTCGGAGTCTGATCTTGATCTAAACAGTTTTCCAAAATGCATATCAATTGTTATTATTTAAATATGCTAAGGTCATAGCCTATCACGATAGTCGTACGTTTGGAATGATCAAGTAGGTGATAAGATAAATAGCCCACACAGCAATGCGTGACATGAAATATCGTTGCAAACAGATGGGATCCAAATCAGACATCGAGTAACTCGGCGACTGATCAGGAACCAAACTGGTTGGTGTTTGATATATTTTTGTCACGTTAAATAGATAATTTGAAAATAGTAAAATGCGGACGACAATGCTTTTCAGGTATGGCAAGATAAGCGTTAATTGATTGATGCTTGTTTTTTAACATTTTGAAATTCATTCATAATTTGGTCATTCAAATACTATAAAAGCAGAACCCAAAATGAACACAACATCACTTCGCCAGCAACTGAACTAGGCAGACAACCATAGCAGAACCAAGGTAAATGATATTCTATTTTACCCGCTTTATTTTTCGAAATGATGTTAACCCCTTCACTGCCTTACCCCGATTACAGTAACTATTTGCAAACAGTTTGGATCCTGATCAGACGCCGCGTTACGCGGCGTCTGATCAGGATCCAAACTGTTTGACACTCGTTTCAATATTTCTTAAGTCAAAATACCGAAAAATTGATTTTAGAAATAGAAGCAGACGACATTTGTTTAAATTTGATGACGTCATGGCAGTGAAGGTATTTTGGTGAACTATATACTTTCGTCTGCTTGAAAGTTTTCGTTTCTTTATGGTAAAATATTTTTAAATATTTTGCATTTTACATAAATACACATTAAACTAGTATCAAACAATTTGGCACTCGGCTTCTGATCTTGATCTAAGCTTTTTGCAAACGCAACTTTGTTCACTTATGGTGGAGAAAGGGTCACTCTTTTACCCCTAGTACAAAAATTATTTGAAAATAGTTTGGATCATGATCAAATACCTAAAGTTTTTAAGTTGAGAAATACATACAGACGATAAAATGTTTGAAGATGATGAGTAGTAGAGAGGTTAAGGAACGTGTGTGAATTAATAAAACTTGAATTTCCCGCCATGCTACACTCGATAAAGAAGATCAACTTAGGGATGGACGTGTTTCGAATAGTATCATATTTCTCATTTTGTATACGGACATATACGAAAACATAGACCCTCTCCTTGGCATACATTTCGCTGGCATATCACGTTGTATGCATTGTCAGAACACTTTTTATAAAACTTACACCCATTCTTAATATTCATTATTGTTTTCCAGCTACCGTCAACCATGAAGATTATCTGCATCATTTTCGCCGTTATTCTCGGTATATCAGCTGTTCAGGCGGTCGTAGGTCACTATCGATACGCCATGGATAAGGACGATGATCTCAAGGGCGGCTATGGTCACCGAATGGGTAGTTACAGAGGTCTTCACAGTGGATATGGATACGGTTCAAGATACCGTGGTCTTTACAGTAGCTATGGACACGGTTCACGATATGGCTATGGCTCACTATATGGTCACGGCTCACGATATGGTCACTCTGGAATCGGCAAAGGTTATCTCTCTGGTCACCATGGTTACAGAAGCATGCTTGGAAGTTATAGATATCCTTACAGAAGTTACGGTTATAGGAGAAGTTACGGAAATCCTTACAGTCGGTACGGACATATGGGACATCACATGAGAGGGTACGGAAATATGGGACATCACATGAGAGGTTACAGATCTTACCCGTATGGATATCGTAGATCATACTGTGAGTATACGTACCTATGTTTTATTCGTTCACTGCCTACCCTGGTCAGCTAAAATAATTGTTTCATCTGCAACAGTTTCATTTGACTTCTGTTCATGTTTTAACACATGCGTTTCAATGATTCTGACGTCAGGGCCCCGTTTCATAAAACTTCTTACGACAAATGTTGTCGTAAGTCAAAACTTTAAAATAATGTAATTTCTGATTTCTCTATCTAATCCTGTCTTGTGACATCTCTTTGGAATCGTCTTTTCAAGAGGATCCCAAAAAAGATGTCACAAGATAGGATTAGCTTGAAAAATCATTAATAATTTAGACTTTTACCATCTGACTAACGACAATCTTTGTCGTACGAAGTTTTATGAAACGGGCACCTGATCTTGAGTGTTAATAACTGCCCAAAATGTATCGTCGGTTCAACCCTTTCAGTCGTAATATCGTATGTATTGATACTATTGGTTGTAATGTTTTGAAATATATATATAAACGGTATTAACCCTTAGCCTGCCACTCACGACTATAGTTCCATATGCAAACAGCTTGGATCCGGATGAGACGCCGAGTTACTCGGCGTCTCATCCGGATCCAAGCTGTTTGACACTCGGACAACATTTTCAGCAATTTTGAGCAACTTTGAAGCACTTTTAAACTTGAAGCAGACGAGAAATATAGCAGACGACAATTTATTTGGCGGGCTAAGGGTTAACTCAAGGCATATCGATACGAGTACAACCATTATTGCATTGTGATCGCGTCACGCGGTGTCTAATCAGGATTCAAACTGTTTTAAGTACAATTTAGTGTGCAATTGTGGATAAAGGGTTACGTTTCGTTTAAACCAAAAGCTTTATGTTAAAACGGCAACTATTGCGTGTTTTCTATCGTTTTATTCCAGTTAATACGGCTCTAACCACATTCAATCCTAGCGACGAGTATAGTCGTCATTTACAAACAGTGCACATGTGAAAATGTTTCCTGTACAAACAGTGTATACTCTGATCAGAGGGGTCCTTAATTAGCTCTTGGAACAGGGTCTGCACTGTTTGTCATTTTACGATTATACATTTATTGTTCAAATAACCATAAAAAGTAAAACAGTGACTGGATCTAATTGGAAACTGGAATTGTCCATTATAAGATGTATTGGTCAATGAGTTAATATCATAAATACGTCTTCTTTCGAGAGGTCATATTCTAGTTTGACTGTGTTGATATACTAGGACTATTAAAGTGATAATACGTTTAAAATCATCATAAAATACATCCCTTACCTTTCTCCGATTTACTTACCCCTTCACTGCCTTACCCCGGGTACAATAGTCATTTGCAAACTGTTTGGATCTGACCAGACCACACGTAAGGCGGGCGGCTTCTGATCAGAATCCAAACTGTTTGATACTGATTACAGTATTTTTAAGTTAAAATACCTAGAATTTAAATTTTAGAAATAAAATATAACGACAGTTGTTTAAAGCGTATAACGTCATGGCAGTGAAGATGCTAATAACATGAAACTCATAAAGCAGTTCCTGCCCAAAGTTTGTTTGGGTGTCGATTGAGAAAGTCGATAGTCTTGCAGATGAAGTGTTAAATTTTATACATATATTTTAAATTAGAATTAGCCATTCGATGATATATTTATAATGCAGTCTAGTTCCATTAATGTAGGATATAAATAATGCAGAAAACTTTACATGTACTTCTTTTCTGCATTCAGAAGCAACAGCTCTTTAAAGAGACTGAAAACCAGAAAATAACAGATAATACTCAAATAAAAGGAAGGTTGTGGCATTATCGTGCATAACAACACTATAATTGGTACCAAACAGCCTTTAAACAGACAACCATCGAATCAAAGCTTTTATAGTTTTTCAATTTTTCTTCTACGCTGTCTATATCTTTTGAAATAATAATTAAATCTATCCAGATAGTTGGCAAACAATACAAATAGGATAAAATAAATCGGCAGGTAGCCGAGATGTTAGAGCATGTGACTTTTAATAGTGCGTGGCTTCTTTGCATAGGTTCGAATTCCGACCGGGCCGAGCTAATCAATAATTCTTTTCTTAAATGCATTTTTTACAAAAACTTTTTCTTAAACTAATAATATTTAAATGTATATATAAGAGCCAGACATACATTTACAATTATTTTTTGTAGTTATTTAATATTTGTATAATATTAATGCTGTCCATGTTAAAGTGGATCTTAGACAATTATGATTAACAAAATTTTGAATGTTTGCAATCTCTTTAAGAGTAACAATTCTAACACATCATTAAATCATTGTTTAACACAGGTTTAACTGAATTCAATATGAAAAGCAGTCAAACAATATACATATTCTTAAATATTGTCTATATTTTTCTATTGCAGATCATGATGACAAGTACTGAACGATTTAGTCCCACCAGTCCAACATTGCCAGTAACTGTTGTTGTTATAAGTCTACTATGGTTATTTGTTATATAAATGAAATGTAACTCATATATGACTATCTTGGTTTTTGCAATCCTGTTCCATTATTTTCATTTTACATATTAAGAGTGTACATAGGAAATGCACTGGAATACATTGTTCTCAAATATTCTTTATGTCAAAACTGATTACATTTTATGTGTAAATTTTAAAAGGTATTGAATATATTGCGATACAATGGTCGCAGTTTTTATCTGTGTCCAAGAACCTTTAAACTTGAATTTCATTAAAGTTACAAGAACACACAGTAAAACCTTTCTTTAACGACCACTAAAATGAAGGCTAATCAATATTTTAAGATACAGATGAAAGCTTAAAGCATGGTGACAGTAAAACAAAAAGTCCTAAAGTAGCTTTCTGTTTAATGGTCACCTTGGTTTAAGCAGCCATCTGCAGTATATAATATATAAAGTGTCGTAATATAGAGTTTAACTGTAAAGAAATATATTTTGATACGATATTCCAAACTATTATCTGTGTCGAAGCGCCTAATATTGTATTACATTATGAGAGTTATTCGTAAATCAATTTAATTTCATTTTATCTAACATGTGTATCAAGGAAATTGGTAAAGGATTCAGCAAAACATTATTAACTAAAGTATTCCAAATTTTCTTAAAAAAGTACATACATGTATTTGCAAAATATAACATAAGATGAGACAGAATAAAAGCAAATTGTCAAACGAACACGCATCTAAAGGAACATGGCGATCGTAAATGACACATATAATGCACAATACTTTAGTTCTTTGTCCTTCACTAAACTATCCTACGGGTGACAAACATTGTACGAGTATGTTCATGTATGTTGTTTTCATTTGCCGCATATGACGAAGTTGGCTGTATAGATATACTGAGTATATGGTTTGCGCTACATATTGAACAGATGCAAAATACTTTAAGTCGAACTCTCGCCGTTTCATAGTTAAAATGTTGATAACTAAAGCATGTTCATGGTGACTTTTTCATGGAGGTAATTCGAGTCTGATTTGGATCGAAATGTTTGCAAATATAAGTCATTGCGCAATCGACAAGCAGAGAGTTGGAATATCCAAATACATGTATAGAACACCACCTACTAAAAAACATATATCGTTTGTACTATTACTATTATTTATTTGTAGTATTAAAACAAGGACGATGTTCCCTAGGATAGAAAATAGGATAATGTCAGACAGACCATACGGTGTCGTGTAATGTCAGACAGACCATACGGTGTCGTGTAATGTCAAATAGACCATGTAAAAAAGTACACATCCTAATCAGACAGCTCTTTAATAAGCTGTCTTATTTGGGTCTACTTTTTTCTTTTTAAAAATAACAGGCGTCGATATAATACGCTTATTGCAGGATAAGAGTAAAACAACAAACACACATGATCATAAATTTTTGTTTATTGTATCGTAGAGTAAGATACAACCGAACTTCGATATCTCGAACTCGTTTAAGTCGAACACATACGTAATCCAAAGTTAAAACGTGACGGATGTGTTCAACTTAACTAAGTAAATAAAGAAAATCAATAGTAGAAACACGGGTATGTTCGACTTAAGTCATTCACCCCTGGAACTTTTAGTGGACAATTCCAATTTCAAAAAAAAACTCTAGTCTATTTTTGACTTTTTAGGGCTGATATATTTTAAAATTACAAACAGTGTAGACCCTGATCAGAGGGCTCCTTAAGGAGTCCTCTGATCAGGATATATACTGTTTGCATGGGACAAGTGTAATACTCACAGATACACAGTTTGTAAATGACGAGTATACTCGTCGCTAGGGTTAAATGTGTTTAAAGCGCATTCGAGATATGGAGACTGGCATGTATTATCAAAGGAAACGACAATAACAGCATACATGATAAATGTATAAAACACAGTTTTACTATTTACACTAAATATAGCCAGTGATATAGAGATAGAAAACGTTGACATTTCTTGTTTAAACGGAACTTAACGCGCTCCAATACAAAATTTTAAAAATGTCGACAAGGTATTTAAATGTGAACGGCAAACTGATTGGGGCCAGACAAGACACCGAGTTACACGATGTCTGATATGTCTCCAAACTGTTTGCAGTGGAAGGATTGCTCTAGTAGATTTACTGATAAATAATAACTCTTTACCCTCTATACTAAGTGCTGTACGCAAAAATTGGTACTTCAATGTGGAATACAGTAGAACCCCTCTATTACGACCACTAAAACGAGGGCTAATTGTCTGTATAAAAGACAGGTGAGTGCTTAAAGCAATGTGAAAGTGAAACAGAAAGCTCCTGTAGGAGCTTTCTGTTTCACTTTCACATTGCTTTAAGCACTCACCTGTCTTAAACGACTAATATTTGACACAATTTAGTGGTCGTAATAGAGAGGTTCTACTGTAGATGAATATAGCCGCTACATGGAAAATGTTCCTTTAGGCATTGCAAAAGGTCTACAGTGTGGGTGTATTCTTCTTTCACACTGAACCTATAAATGTCTAGTGTCTACAAAAATAGACATTAGCAAACAGGGTAGATCCTGATGTGACGACGCAATTTGCACCGTCCCATCAAAGTCTTAACTATTTGCTACATGTATTTCATTTAAACGACCTGTTGATAGACATACATGTACACTTTAGTATACCTAGATCCCCATTCTACCTTTCGTTTTAATAAATCTTCCAGCAAGCATATAGGGAGAATTAATGGCAAAATTCTGACACCAACTGACTAAACTAAGCGCAAATGCTATGCGACAAAATGTGAACAGATGCAATATTGTAGTCCGTCAATCTATAATAAGTTCAGCCGTGTCATGACACAATCGGCCTTATTGCATTGCAACATTGTACTGATCAAGCACCGTTGTGATCCATTGCTCTATATCTGAATTTGGTCTACACTGCCAAATACCATATATAATAAAGCGAAATAAAATTCGTCCAGAGATTGGTATCAGTGTAGATCATGGCCAGCCATTGTCTACACGGTTTGCAATGCAATAAGACAGGTTTTAGTATGACACGGCTCCTTTTTTAATCTGAAAAAGACGCAAGACAACTGGGGCCCGTTTTACGTAAGTTAAAATTTTAATTTTTAATTTATATTTTTTATTATCACTTGCTACAAACAGCAAATAGCCAGATCAGAGGACGCGCTATTAGCGCGTCCTCTAATCTGACTATCTGCTGTTTGCAAACGTTTATGATAAAAAAATAAGAGTAAAACGATTTTGACATACGCAAAAACTTTGCGTTAGTAGTTTAGTAAAACGGGCCCCTGATCTGGCCCGAAACCTTTTGGAATGAGCATCGGTGTTTGGGGTACAAATGAGCAAAGCCACGACAAAACCTGCCTTATTTGCATTGCAACATTGTATAGACCAAGCAACGTTGTTATCATGGGCTCTGTATAGCTGAGTTTGTATATATGCAAAGTATCGTATATAATACTGCTAACTATACAATGAATTAGAATCATGTGGTTGTCAAACAGTGTAGATCAAGACCAGCGACTGACCTTGATCTACTCTGTTAACAATGCAGTAAGTCAGTTTTCTCACGGTACGGCTCAAATGCAAATTTTGGTAAGTGGGACGGGGTAGAATAAGGGACATACCACATTATCAAGATCATTATAGACACTGGTTAGCATTCGCCAGGACTAATATTTGTGTAAGTTCACAGCAAACAGTGAAGGTGTTGAGCACGAAGTGTCCGGTCCCAGTCCTCTGTTCTGTTGTACAGTACTCCCTCTCTACAACGGCCCTCCGAACGACGGTTTCCTCCTTACAACACCTATTTCCGTTGTTCCCTAAATAATTTAATTATGTCCTACCTTTTCACGGCTGCAATATAGTGTACATGTACTTAAAATTGTCGTCTCATGGTTTTCTCAAATTTACTTATTATACATTTTGACAGAAAAAAAACCCTTAATGACGAGTAGCAAACAGCTTGAATCCAGATCTGACGCCGCGTAACGCGGCGTCTAATCTGGATTCAAGCTGTTTGCAAATGTAAGCCAATCTCCCTCTCTATAACGACTGCCTCCGAACAACGTACATAATTTCTGTCTCCCATTGGGTGTCGTTGAGGAGAGGGAGTGCTGTATTTTCAATTATGGATGAACATCTTTCATGTGGACATTGTCACATTGAGTAGTTAGGGATATAATGAGACTTATTGTTTTTACTTTAAAGATAACATTCCTCCATTGCCAAACGTGCTGAATACTCACAGTGGATAATACACAGTTCCCAGCTGAATTTAATTCTATTAGTACTAGTTTGCGTTTAGGTTAAATTTATTTATGTCAGAAATTGTGCAGAATACATAACAGGTACAATATTTTACATTTTGAGTTTAGGACTAAAGATAAAAAAGAATAAATTATTCGTCATTTACAAACAGTTACCCTTAAAGAGTACTCTTGCCTTACACAAACAGTGTAAACCAAGATTTGAGAGCTCCTTAGAAGCCTCTGATCGCGGTCTGTACTGCTTATTATTTGGAAATAAATCGTCTAGAATTAATTTGAGATTAGCATTTTCTTTCAGTTTTTCATGGGCAAATGAGTTAATTGTTTCTCCTTCTCCACAGTATGTGTTTAACCCTTCTCCTATAAAGGCGACTTTTAGCGCTTTTAATTTATTCCTCCGCTGAAGAAAATAGTTCCAGTTTAAACCCTAATGAACAATTACAATAACAAATATTTTTATATAGCCTAGCTGACGATAGATTAAAGCAGGCTGAAAGTAAAGCAGAATGTGCCTTAAGTGATCACCTGTATCCAATGTTTTAAACGGGTTATTGGGTAAAGGGTTAACTGTTCGTAAATATAATTGTTTTATTTTGCTATATCTGAAATTCAAAGTTCCTTCCCCATTGTTGCAGGTGTACAATGTAAATGTCAAAAGTTTGAGATATAGAGTTCCTCCACATTTCTTCGAATCTAAACTGTACATTGTGTGCCTCTATATAAAAGCGATTTAGAATGAAAGTATCAAACCAAAAGCTAATACATGTATCATGAAAAAAAATAGCACCGAGAAGTTACCGTGTTCAAGCGCTATACAGGGTGTCCCCCCCAAAAAAAAACCCCGGAACCCTAACTCAAAGGTATATTTTTCCTAAAGTAGACAGCTATTTTAAATAATAAATACATGTATACAGTTTTGTAGATACATCAGATGGGCATATTTCTGCCAAATTGTATTTATAAGTATACACTGGTTTTAAAGTTATGATCATTTTAATGAAGAGCCCTAAAATCCGTTTGACCATGACATTTTGTTTTGTGATAACACACGGCAGCTTTTTGCACGGTCTAAACAATCGTGCAACTGTTTTGTATACGTATCAATTGTCCTAGAAACCAACTAATGTACATGCTGCACATGCAAATTGAGTCTACTAAGTTAACTCATATTTTTAATGAATTTATTACAAATTGCCTGTCATTTGAGCGAAATGCAACATGCTGGTGCATATGGCATCAATAGCGGTTATAAACGCTGCACATGTTTAATTTATATCACAAGTCGTCCGATTATTCTTGTCAATCAGTTTAAATTGCGCTGTTTATTTCATAACCAATCAATCTGTACAGTTTAATATCTATGTTGGAACAATATGTTATTTTTGTTTTAAAACAGAACATTTATGCTGACATTGCCAAGTTATTTTCAATTATTTATGTCATGCAGAGCTGCTGTGACAGAAATGCCATTTATATATTAGATCTACGTTTTTTTTATCTAAAATAGTGAAAACTGTTTAATAACCGATAAAACAAAATGAAATTACATTACAGACAAGAAAATAATTAAAAAAAAATAGTGTGCTGTTTGACTCAGTATCAAAAGCATCAAATGTGGATAGACGTCAAATCACTGTACAGTTACAATGGCTTAACCATCATGGGCAAATAGGCCTTCGATTGATCCCTTAAAAATGCTCATATCTTAAAAACTGCTGAATATTTTAAGACCAAATTTGGACGACATATGGCAAAATGTCGTCTCTACCTATCTTTGTACATTTTTATTTATCGACAATTGATAAGAAATGCATATTTTGCAGACTTGACCAATAGTTCCATTTTTAGGACACCCTGTATACATTCATCAATTGGTTTTGATTTTCCGCGAGCTATGACCGTTTGTAAAAAGATTTCTATGGATAAACAGTAATTCAGAATATCACGCCATGGTTGTACAGATATCTTAAGCAACAAGCATGGTGTTAAAAAAAACAATGCCCCACACAGTCAATCTTATTAACCCACACACTGTCATGCCAAAATCAATTTAAAACAGATGTTGCATGCTTACATTATGTCTCAAATTCAAAGTTTAGTTATTTTGACTTAATAAATATTGAAATTAATTTCAAACGGTATGAGTCCTGATCAGACGCGGTATATGACCAGGATTTAAACTGTTTGCAAATAACTATTGTAGATAAAATGATTAAATAATGATTGGGTTAGAAAGCAGACATATAGGATCTGTCATGTGTCGATGTTTAAGACAAGCTGATCTCAAACGAGTCTAGAATTGAAATGTTATTAAGCGAGCCTTGGCGAGCTTAATAACTTTTCTATTCTAGACGATTTGAGATCAACTTGTCTTAAACATCGACGAGTGACAGATTCTTTTTCTCACATTACCAACGATTTAAGCTATTTTTAAGCAATTTGCATTATTTTGGAACCCCGGTGACGTCAAAACGCCGTTATAAATAGTGATGTTATAGTGACGTCATCAAAGTGATCTTACACATGTTGGAGATAAGGATATTCGTCATCGTTGTTCGCTATAGAAAACAGGGGTAGTTATGTGAGAAATTTTTTTTAAGAAAAATACAGACGGATGGACAATGCAAGGACACATACGCCCTGTCTAATGGCGGGTGTACAAAATAACCACTAGTCTTATATTTAACTCATTATCCCCTGAAACTTCCAATGGACAATTCAAGTTTGCAATAAAGGCTGGTCTATTTTAGACTAATTAGGGTTGTTTCTTTTAATATTTTACAAAATGACAAACAGTGAATTCCCTGATCAGAGGGCTCCTGCAGGAGCCCTCTGATCAGGGAATTTACTGTTTGCTAAGGACAAGTTTATTCGTCACAGGTACACTTTTGGTAAAAGACGCATATATGCGTCACTAGGGCTCAATGAGTTAACCATTACTCTTTAGAAGGAAGATCGGTATTTTTATATAGGTGAGCGCTAAATACAACACAGCGTCACTCTCTACAACGACATCCAATGGGAGACAAAAATATGTATGTTGTTCGGAGGGAGTCGTTATAGGGAGGGCAGTTGGCTTACACTTGCAAACAGCTTGAATCCAGATCAGACGCCGTGTTGCACAGCGTCTGATCTGGATTCAAGCCGTTTGTCACTCGCCATTAAAAAATTTCAGTAAAAATGTCTATATGTATTATGTTACTGTGAGAAAAAGAGCAGACGACAGTTTTGAGCAGACAATATAGCAGACGTTATATTGCTGAACATATTTGGGTTTTATTTGAAACAACGGCAAGCGTTGTTGTAAAGAGGGCATCGTTGTTGGGAAGGTTATTGTAGGAAGGGAACACTGTATTAATAAACACAACGGTGGTATTTCTCCCAGGATAAAGTGCTTGTGCTTGCAATTGTTTTGACAGCTGTTTGGATAAGTTTCTTTATCTAAACATGAAACAAAATTGTGTTCTTTTATAAACGTTACAACATTTGTTCTCCCGCGTATGTCACCCCGTCGTCTGAATGAGCTTTTACAGAACTGGTTCTTGTAAAGAGAGACGACTCGTCACGTTTTACTATAACGTCTGCCATAGAGTTAGCGTCCTTGGGTACACCACAACTCAGTCGCCCGTTGACACTCACTGTGCCACATAACTCCGTCACTCCCGATAGGTTGCGGGACACGATAAAACTGCGGTTGTTCAGTATAATAGACCCGTTTGAGGTCCGGCGAGCGTTCTGATATAACAGTTTGGTGTCATCATCATCATCTGAGTGGAATAGTGCCTGCTCACTTCCGGCTGGTGTCGGGCTGTTAGGATCCACACGCCCGCGTCGGGACCTTACATGGGTGTAGAATAATGTGAAGTTATTGGATATAACTGGGAAAGTCAAAGCCACCATTAACACACCACTGACGGCACACGCGGTGCCAACTATGTAGCCGACTGGAGTGGTTGGATAGACGTCGCCATAACCTACCGTCGTCATGGTAATCAATGCCCACCAAAAACCCATTGGAATTGTCTCAAACATTTCACCCGGACTGAAGTCTTTCCGCTCTGCATAGTAAATCATAGTGGCGAATACTAACATTCCAATGAGCAGAAATATTCCCAACATAAGTAACTCTTGGACGCTGGCCTTTAGTGCATACACGAGAATTTGTAATGCTTGGTAATGCTTAACTAGGTGAAAAATACGAAACATACGAATGATTCGCAAAATGAACATAATCTCAACCATGAGACGCTCATTAACTAAGCAGAATTGAAAGCTTTCCATGTTCAAGATGAGCTGCATGTAAAGAGGCACAAGGGCGAGAAGGTCTATGATGTTCATAGCGGAACGGACAAATCTCAGTTTGTTTAGAGAGAAAACAAAGCGGACAATTAGCTCAATCGTGAAAAACGCTGTACAAATCATATCAACAATCTGTAGCTGCAGATTAGGAGTTATCAAAAACTTTCCATTCGAAGCTTCTCCGTCACATCCGGCTGAAGACTGGTTCCCCTCTGTCGAGAAATTAACTCTTAATAGTTTTGGTTTGAGATTCGGTAACGTCTCCAGACAGAAGCCGGATATTGAGGCGACGACGAACAGGAGCGATATGATTCCATAAATCTGAAAATAGAGAAACATCTTCATGAGATATAGGATTTTCGGATATTGATGAGACGAAGACCCGGATCACAGACGACTGATCAGAATATGTCTCATTTGCAATGACGATAGGCAAAAAGAAGTTTTACTAAAATGACCGTTCCAGTGCTTATATTCCAATACATTGAATATGCATTTAAAAATCCACCCAGGGTCTTTTTTAAAGATTGAAAATCGAATTATTGGAATTTTATAATGTTATTAATCGATTAAGGGTCTGTTTAAAGGTTGAGAACCACACCCTGTGTTATTTTTAAAAGAGTCAAACATTCATGTACATATAACATCGGCAAACGAAGACGGATATGAGAGTGCTAACGGAAAATGACAGTTCAAACAGATGGAGGTTAGAGAAGAAGTTCCTATAAGATTTTTCTGTATTATTGTTGTTTTTGCTAGGAAGAATCAGCAAGGATACGTCTCTCGTTCTAGCTGTCAACTTAACCATATCATGCATATCGTCCATAAAGGTAGACATTAGCAAATAGTGTAGACTTTGATTATACGCCGCATATTGCAGCATCAAATCAGGGTCTTTACTGTTTTGCTGATTCATATGAAACGATATACTGTAGCATAGACAGACACTGCAGTGTATCATCGCTGTGTATCTATATTGAATTCTTCCGGTAGATCTACAGTAGGCATACGGGATAATTCATTACAATATCCTGACATAAATAGATTATTTAACTTTTTGAAGAAGAGTTAACATATCTACACATTACTATGTGGCGGTGTTGGCGGTGTACATGACGATGCTCGAGAAGTTTTGGGCGAGCGCCTTTTGCGCCAATCTGATCGGCTTTTTCAGCACAAAATGATGAGAGCTAAATACAATGCCCTGTAGCGCACCGCCAGATGGATATGCATTCAATATACATCATGAACAGCTAGGTACTATTACAATTCATTTTATAGTCAGACATATTGTTAGTTAAACAGCTTTTCCCCGGGGTACATGCGGATTCATTCCCGACTGAGGAAAATCATATAGCTCGAGTCGTTAGGTGTGGGTTACATCAATTTTCCAGTCGGGAATAATCCTCATGTACCCAGGTAAAAAACTATATAACGAATTTATTATTCTGCAAAGTTTTCACTGTTGAAACGAATTATTTCCAACATTTCGGTATTTGTCGTGTATGGCGCTCAGTAAACAGGTATAACGACACCAAATACCTTTAAAATGGGTGATTTGTTCAAGAGGACAATTCATTATGATGCATTAAGTTTGTGAGGTTCAGATCGACGGTCGGTCCCAGATCGTTTAACAATTCTAAGAAATGACGACCATTTAATAAATCGTTAACAGTTTTCACCTAAATCGTGGACAAAGTTCAGACTCATTACTTCAAAACAGATGACGTTGTACGTATAAAAATTGACATCTTGTTTCTGACAGTTGTTATCCAATAGAAAACTGGACACGCTCATAGACGTCGGCGTCAAACTTTCCGAAAAAGAAAAAAAATGCGACTGTTCAAAGATATAAACCAAAATTTGCCTAGCCGAAATGGATTTAGAATCGAGGATGCACGATCATGTCGAGCAGTCGGCCATCTTTTTTCTGCAAAGCAAGACAATGAAATAGCTGCATTTCTATTTACCCTGTCAGTTCAAAGGGTACATGAGCTCACGTCTACGGCTCGTAAGCCAATCAGAGGTAAGGAATTATAATTTGCAGTATAATAATAGTTATTTGAAAAAGAATCAAGATATCAAGAATAAATTTAAAAGAATAACGCGGAACTTAAATATATTCGTTTAGCCATGATACATGACGTCACGCTGATCAAAAACGACGTCAGAGTAAAAACCAATTAATAAAAAACAAGGAGAAATATTACAGACTCTTATATTTTATTGTACAATACACGAGGGAAAGCTCGTTGTCACGGGAAGGCTCATTGTACTCAATAATATAAACAACAACCATACTCTTTTATGCTGAACATATCTTTTGTTTATTGTATCGTATATTCTAACATGCCACGTGAATTCGTCTCTATAAATAAAGAACAAATTTACCGTGATATACCTATTATGATATATCACGGTGTGAAAATGATATACAACGATGTGAAAATAGTCCGGTTACACCGGCTGTTCGCGTGTACACCCTACTATAAATTCTATTTCAGGGACGCTCGATTGAAATAAAGATATGCAAATTGCCGATACTTTTGTAAGGAAGTTGACATATTTAAGTGAAAAATAGTTTATTTAAAGTATTTAGATGTTCAACTTGTTAAAAGCGGAGGTTAAGAATAAATATTCAAAACTTTTAGATATGATTTTATAAACGGGTAGAATGGAACAGCAATAGAAGGGGAGTAGTACGTTCCTACTATAGGTACCTAATAAAACTAGTCCGAGGCGATTGTTCCCCTTTAGTGCTGAAAACCAATCAGCGAAGACCCGGTTAGATCCTTATTTGTAATGTCAAAATCGAATAAGCTTCTTCCATGGTATTCTATGACCTCATATACCACGATTCGTCGTTATGACGCGAGGCAAATTAACCAATTGGGCCTTCGGTCCTCGTGGTAAATTTGCTACGCGTCAGAACTCCAAATCGTGGTATATGAAGCCATAGCATACCATGGAGTGAATATTGTTTCTTAAAAAAAATACAGTCAAATTTCGATATTCCAAACTCGCTTAACCCCTCACCCAATAGCCTGTTTCTAGTTTTGAAAATAGGTGACTTCTTAAAGTAGGTTGAAAGTAAAACAGAATGCGCCCTGCGGCGCATTCTATTTTACTTGCAACCTGCTTTAAGCTTCTATCAGCTAGAATGAAGAAAATACTTCTTATGATATATACTCATGACTCATGAAATGGAACTATTTTATTCAGAGGAGGAATAAATTAGAAGTGTTAAATGTGTGTTTATTGGGTAATGGGTTAATTAAGTCGAACATATACGCAATCCAACGGTAAATTACGGATATGTTCGACTTAAGTAAATAATAAAAACAATTGTAGAAGTACGGATAAGTTCGCTTTAACCCCAAACCCAATAACCTGTTTCTAGATTTGAAAACAGGTGAGCACTTAAAGCAGGTTGAATGTAAAGCAGAATGCACCTTAAGGCGCATTCTGCTTTAGTTTCAGACTGCTTAAAGCTACCGCTCGGATATGGAAAGTAAATATATTTCTGTGCTACATGTAGATCTATATGATTGTATAAATTGGAACTATGTTATTCAGTGGACGAGTTAATTAAATGCGTTAAAAGGCGCTTCTAAGAGGAACGGGTTAAGCGAATTCGAGATATCGAGTCCCGACTGTACTGTCAAAGGAAACGACAATAACAGTATGGATATGTATAATAACTGTATAAAACATAGTCTTACTATTTACAATGAACCAAGTCATTGATACAGAGAAAGAAAAGGACTTTATTTCTTGTTCAAACGGAACTCAATGCAATCAAGTACATATTGTGAAAATGGTAGCAATTTATTAGAATGTGCATGGCAAACAGATTAGAACCAGATCAGATGCCGAGTTACTTGGCGTCTGGTCTGGCTCCAAACTGTTTGCAATGGAATATTTGCTAGAGCACAAAAGTTTTACATGGAATAAAGAACGTCTTCCCCTCTGTATTCAGTACCGACAATGCACTAGACTAACAGTTTCAATAAGGAAGGTTAGAACAGATAAATTGAGCCGCACCACAAGAAAGGTACAATAAAGATATTGTAAAGAGTTCCCACAGAGAGCGTTCTTCTTTCGTGTTTAACTCATTTGTGCCTATTGACATCTGTAGATATACGCTAATAGTGTAGATCCCAATAGGACTTCGCAATTTGCGGAGCCTCACAAAACTTCGTACGACAAAAACGGTCGTAAGTCAAATATTTAAAATACATTTAATTTCTGATTTCTCTATCTAATATTGTCTTGTGACATCTCTTTGGAATCGTCTTTTAAAGACGATTTCAAAGATATTTCACAAGACAGGATTAGATTGATATATGAATAGTATTAGAGAATTTCATAATCAACATTTGTCGTACGAAGTTTTATGAAACGGGCCCAAGGTCTTCAATGGTTGTTAGGTCATATGAAATAATCTGTCGCATGACGTCTGATCTAGTCCCAAACTGTTTGCATTTGACATGAGGTTTTTAGCATGAACGCGTTTATTGGGAAAGAAAACAACAAATTGCTCATTGTATAAGGCACATCCGAGTCTGGTGTCCCGTCCCATTTCTATAACCTTCTGTCTGAAAATGTGCCTCAGTTAATTAGAACCTGAATCGTAACTAGTAAGAAAGGTGGTATTTTGTTTACATATTCGGAACCATTCTGTCATTTCCAAAAAGGCTCAAGATCGTCATAAGCGTAGTGTTTTCTTATCGAACTAGCTAACCTCACTGTTGTTTGAATATAGCAGAATTGCAAATATTCGATCCTCTATAACTCAAGTTAAACTTATGTATCTATGGTAAACCCTCTCTATAATCGTCACTAAACTATGTACTTAATCAGGTGTTTAATACAGGTGGCAGCTGAAAGCAATGTGAACGTAAAACAAAAACCTCCTGTCATTTTAACAATCAATTCGCATTCTTTTTAATGGTGGTAAAGGAGAGGTTTTACTCAATACTTTTACCTTTATTCAGTTGAAATTCGATCGATAAGTTATTAACCCAAGCTCGCAGTAGCCGAATATTTCAAAGTTGAACCGTGGCAAATACAGAGAAGTTCGACTGAAGCGAGTTCAAGTAATCGATGCTCGACTGTATAAATAAATGAAGTTTATATCTGGATCAGCTAGACAGTTCCCAATCTTTCTTAGGATTCAAACTGTATGCAAACCATTGAAATGCGCTGAGCATGAACAGCGCATATCATAAATAACATAGCACCGAGAAGGTACAGTGGAGAATCTGTTATTCTTTCCCGTTTAAACGCAAACGTACGCAAACGCAAAGCACTAAAACGTAGAATAGAACAACTTTTGGACAATTCTGATAATTCTTGTTTATCTTGGTGGCAAACAGTTTGGAGCCTGATCAGACGCCGGGTTACCCGGCGTCTGATCTGGCTCCAAACTGTTTGCAATGCAAATAATAGTTTTAGCGTAAACGCGTTTATTGGGAAAGAATAACAGATTCTCCACTGTACCATTTCCAAGCGTTATATTATACACATCGACTGGTTTTGATTTTCTATGAGCTAGAGCTGTTTGATAAATGACTTCTAAGGATGAACCTTTATTCAGAATATTACTGAGTCTGCAAACATCTCCAGCAAGAAGCATTGTGTTGAATAGCATGGTTAAACAATGCCCAAACCATCTGTATATAGTCATTGGAATAGCTGGTGGAATTCTGTTGACAAGTGGCTGCTTAAATGCAGGATAGAAATAATGCAGGAAGCTCCTAAAGCAAGCTTTCTACGTTATTAATATCCTGCATTAACACATTGACCACTGAAACTTGAAATGGACGAATTCAGACATGTCTAATCCCTTGAGTTCACTAGTTTTTTGGGTTTTACAATTGCAATGTTACTAATGTATTATTCACAGATGCAAATGTTCATTGTTGTAAAGGACGATTAATTGCGTAACAGGGGCCCGTTTTACTAAACTACTTACGCAAAATGTTTACGTAAGTCAAAATTTTAAATTTTAATTTATATTTTTATTATCATTTGCTACAAACAGCAAATAGCCAGATCAGGGGGCGCGCTTTTAGCGCGTCCTCTGATCTGGCTATTTGCTGTTTGCAAACGTTTATGATCGAAAAATAAGAGTTAAACGATTTGGACTTACGCAAATATTTTGCGTAAGTTGTTTATTAAAACGGGCCCCTGGGGTTCAATTGGTTAAGCAGCCACGTGTATCAAATACAGCACATGTGTCTTCTAATGGTTTGCCCCTTGGAACAAGATTGGGTCACAGGGATCCGACACGATTGATTTTTGAGGAGAACAAATCGTAAGAAGGTTCTCACGATTTTTCTCCCCAAAAAGCAATCATGTCGATTGGAAACGAACACCTTCGACCACAAGCTTCTGTTTTACTGTCATATTGCTTTAAGCTGTCCTTATTCTTTATACAATCAATAAGTCTTCGCTTAAGAGGTCGTAATAGAGATGTTTTACCTTTTCCCTTTATGTCACAATAGGCCACCAGTGCATGTTACTTGTCACAAAGATGAAGTTTATACCCCTTTACTGCCTTACCCCGAGTACAATAGTTATTTGCAAACGCGGCGTCTGATCAGAATCCAAACTGTTTGACATTCATTCCAATATTTCTTAAGTCAAAATAACAATTTTTTCAATTTGAGAAATTAAAGCAGACGACAAATGTTTAAAATTGATGACGTCATGGCAGTGAAGGGGTTAACCCCGACTTAGAACCACTTTAGATTTGGCCCTTCGCCCTCTTGTCATCATCTGTTTCAAAGTTGCCGTCTGCTTTTATTTGTAAAATTAAGATTTCAGGAAGTTTGACAAAAGCAACGTTCGATGTGAGTGACAAACAGTCTGGATTTTGATCATAATGTGAATTATATTTAGCGTGTGATCAAATTCCAAACTGCTTGCGTTCGGGATTAGGCAATGATGCGTGAAACACAGACTTTGGAAAACAATTTAACAATAAGCGGCGTCTCTTCTTGCTTGACATGATTTGATATTAGGAAACGTAAACAAAAGTATCAAATTGACAAAATTTACGCCCGTCATAAATTTTGAGCGAGAGCCTCAACTGCAGCATTTCTATTTAATGTTCATCCATTACCCCATAGCCTGTTTATAGTTTTGAAAAAAGGGACTACTTAAAGCAGGTTGAAAGTAAAGCAGAATGCGCCATATGGCGCATTCTGCTTTACTTTCAGCCTACTTTAAGCTTTTACCAGCTAGAATAAGGAAGGTATTAAATATGACACATATTCATTACGGTTTATATTGGAACTATTTTCTTCAGCGGATGAATAAAATTCATGTGCTAAAAGTCGCTTCTATAAGGGAAAGGGTTAAAATTTCAGTACACTCGAATAATATTTGCTTGCAATAAAGGGCATACGATTCTAATTTTGAAATTTCATTGAATAAAGGGACATACTTGGGGTAGTTCTGATGCAATATGGCTGGCTATGGAATTTACTCTACACATTTTGATGAAATGAAAGTTCACAAAATGCCGTAATATTTGCCTAAGTTAGAGAGTGGACAAAGGTATTTTAAAGAAAAAAAAACCATCGAATAAAGTGCAAGATACAACGTTAAATATATATTTTTTGTATCTTGTATCTTGTAATGAGACCAGCAGTAGATCAACTGTTATTAGAGAGGTTTCGATTTCTTACGTGTACGGGTACGGGTACGTGTGACCACAAGTTCCCGTTCACGACTAAAAGATGTGTAAAGAGGGTTTCGATTTCTTTTACGTGAACGTGTACGTGTTGAGAAAACGTGATTATTCCCCAATAAAAGCGTTTTAAACGCTAAAACTATTATTTCAATTGCAAACAGTTTAGAGCCAGATCAGACGCCGGTTAACCCGGCGTCCGATCAGGCTCCAAACTGTTTACCACTCAGGCTCAAATGAGTCGTCAAAATTGTCAAAAAATTGTCATTTTACCCATTTAATGCACTGCGTTTGCGTTTCGTTTGCGTTTAAACGGGAAAGAATAACGTTTTCTTCACTGTACATATTATGGTTACACGTATTTTCTAAATCGTGTTCCCAAATTGGACAACTTGTACAATCATGCATGATGTAGGTCTTAGTTTACTGTATTATATTAATCCTTGATGTAGCCTATAGTGGAGAAACGTCATTCTTCCCAAATAAACGCGTTTATGCTAAAACTAGTTTTCCCTTGCAATCAGTTTGGAGCCATATCACACGCCGGGTAACCCGGCATCTGAATACGCTTCCAACATTTTGTATCTCAGATGAAATTAATTTGTTATAAATTTTAAAAAATGTAATTTTCTGCATTTTAATGTATTGTCTTTGCGTTTCGTCGTCCATCGATGGGCATATCTGCATCTCTTATTGCGTCGGCGATACTTTCCCAGCGTTTTTTGTTCTGGGTGGGGTTTTGTGCTAAACACCTCTCTCAACAGCTTGAGAACATCAAGCGTTGCGTTGAAAAGAACCATTTTTACGGGATGATGCCTTTTTTCTGTAAAATATATCAGCTTTAATAGATGTATAGCGTTAGATTAGGTATCGATCTATACATAGTAGATCTATATAGAAAAAAAATCTGTTCTCAAATTAGAGAAACATGATAAAATTTATGTTAGATCCAAAAAGAGAGATATATACATGTATATAGACAGAGAGAAAGAGAGAGAAAGAGAGAGAAAGAAAAATAGGGAGAAAGAGAGAGGGATGGAGAGAGTGGGGGAGAGAGGGAAAAAAGAAAGAAATAGAGATAGAAAGAAAGAAATAGAGAGGGTGACAGAGATATAGAGACAAACATACACAGTCAGAGAGACACATATAGAAAATGAGACAAAGAGAGACACGCACACAAAGAGACCCGAGGGTGAGAGATAGAGATGAAGCAAAATAGAGGAGTAAAACAAAGAGATAGAGAGAGAGAGAGAGAGAGAGAGAGAAAGAGAGAGAGAGAGATAGAGAGATAGAGAAAGTAATAGACATACAGGGACAGAGAGAAAGAGAAGGAAACAGAGAGACACACAAGGAGACAGAAAAACAGAGAGAGGGAGAGACAGCCGTTAGAGAAAAGGCGAGATATAGAGATAAAGAGAGAGAGATAGAGAGAGAGAGAGGGAAAGAGAGACGAAGTGACAGATCGGACAGATAGGCAGACACATAGACATGCGCAATCGGAGACAGACAGAGACACAGAGAGAAAGAGAGAGAGAGAAAGAGAGATAGACATACATATAAAGGCAGATAAAGACAGACGCATGTACCTTGCACGCACATTGAACACACATACATGCACATATTTTCTATTGTTTTAGTACTCAGGGAAGGATTATGTATCATTTGAAAGGCTGATATCAAGTTTTGTCAGTCGTTTCAAGCGACTTTTTTGGCTGCGGATTATAGCGTGTAACCGTGTCACCTAATCCGATATTTTACTCTTTAAACTCAAATCTTTGTAAAAAGTAAATACATACAAAATGAAGATAGGGGTTTGTACCAACATTCTATTAAATAATATTTACATGAGCTATATAAATAATAGGAATAAAATGATGATGAACTTACACGTTTTACCCTAACGGGTAGACTGTATGCCATACGTTATCAACTTGTAAATCAAAAGATAGGTGCGCATACCTTGATTACGTCACGATGGTATTCTGCACAAAAAGCAAGCTACAGGTATACGTACACGTACAAGTAAGAAATCGAAACCTCTCTATTATCTTACTGGTTACTTGTGTAACGTTCGTGGAGTATTGTAGCGTGTTCAATTACATGTACCACTGTTTGCTGTTTAGGTTAGCAGTTTGTGCCCCGTATGCAGCGTGCAGAGTACGTACAGTAGAGAAAACATTTTCTTTTCAAATAACCTCGGTTACGCTCAAACAATTTATTTTCCTTGCAAACAGTTTGGATTCAGATCAGACGCCTGGTATTCCGGCGTCTGATCAGGCTCAATACTGTTTGTCACCAAATTAAAACTGGTAGTCGGAATTATCAAAAGTTAGTCATTTGCTATATTTCATTGCAATGCGTTTGCATTTGAACGAAATAATTATGTTTTTCCACTGTATTTCAGACCGGTAGCCAACATGCAATCGTTAGCTATCGACGGCGATCGATTTCTTTACTGTACTCATCACTAGTACGCTCGTATATGCAAGTGAGGTTTCCCAAATGAGTAGTATATATAGCGCAACAAACACCTCTTGGCGTGAGATTAGCCTTTGCATCGACAGGGTTTGCTGTTGCCGGGTCACTCTGTTTGCACGTTACAAATGGTGGTAGCGTATCACGGTATGGATAAAGACAACTGTCGGACCTGGGTTGCTTTACCCAAGGCTCTCTCAGGGTCCAAGTCGTGGGACGAGACTTCACGGAGGGGAGAATTGTGTACCGTTTGTGAAACGTTGGTATATGCAATTGAGGCTTTTCAAATCATTGTATGTTGAGAAGTGAGCAAATATATATAGCGCAACAAACACCTCTTGTTGTGAGGTTAAGCTTTGCATCGACAGGGTTTGTTGTTGTGGATCACTCGGTCTGCACGCTGAACTTGTCGTTAAGATCGGATTTAGACAATATGTTCGAAAATTCACATGCATATTAACCAAAGTATAACTATGATTGATTTTTCTTTCAACCATTACTCAACAAATACGCATTTTACCCCTTTAAAATGCCACTAAAGAAAAATAGCCCCATTTTATATAATCACGAGCATACATAACACATATTTCCTATATCTCTGCAGATGGTGACTTAAAACTGACAGAAAATGAAGAAGACTACGCTTTCAGAAATATACAGATTTACTTTCAAACTGTTTTAAGTGCTTACATGTCTTTAAAACTAGAAACAGTCGATGGGGTAATGGGTTTATGTTAGAGAGCGTAAAAAGGAAATATTGCGAAATTGTAATACATAAAGCGAACTCCAGTGTAACTGGTGTGATTTGACTGGTTATAGAACCTGGCTTCAATATTTAGTCAGTATTCATGCTTCTAAGGTTAAACAAGAACAGTGTCAAAGTAAGTGACAAATGACCACAGGTGATTTGTACCTGAAATGTGTTCATTTGGCTGTAAGATAAAACCATACAGCAGGTATGGTACTCCTTGCTGTTTTTTTGTGATGACAATGTACAAAGAAACAATTCTTCTAGATTTTAAACCAGAGTTATGGCCAATGTTGAATATATCTATTTGACCTCGAAATAACCTTGATCTTTGTCTCACATGACCAAACTTCTACTTAGTTCAAGATATGAAGTCTGTATCATATGTAGTACCAAAGTTATAGCAAATGTTAAATTCACCCTATTTTACCTCTAGATGGCCTTGATCTTTGTGGGACTTAACTCCAGTTGTACTGAGTTAAAGAGCTTCTTAAAGTGCGTACCTTATGTGGATCCAAAGTTATGGCCGAGGTCAAAGTTTTGGACAGATAGACAAACAAATAGTTAAGGTATTCCAACACTGAAGGTAGGATAGTTGTGATGTGAAAATGATATTATGAATGGATACTACATGTAATTCCCGTGTCTTGTGTGAAATATGAAGGATTTTCGCCATCTCTACTCGAAAATATTTGAAATATTGTTTATAGCCTTACAGGTAGGAAAATATGCGAGAAAATTAAAAGGCAAATATACCTGAAAGGTGATTTTTACCTATTTAACCTAAAATACTGATATTTTTATGTCATGCCTATGCCAGAAGATGTGAACATCACATAATAAAAGTTATTGTCCCAATATTTGCATCATATGATGTGAAAAATTAAAAAATCTGAACACCTTCAGTGTTGGAATATCTTCAACACGGAAAATGCCGAGAAAAAGGCGATCTTCAGTCTTGGAAAACCTTAAACAGACCAACAGGCAGACCGAAACAATATACCCACGACTGTGTCATAAGTGGGGCATAAAAATAAGAAACATATAGTTTAATTGTATACGAGAGCGGTTACATCTAGTTTGTTTTTTCTAAAATTCAGCGAACAAAGGATCAAGTTTCACCGATGCAATGTTATTCGTTTTCGAAGATCAACTTATCACTATTTCCATAGTTAAAGGAAAAATTAAAATAACGATTGAGTAAGAAAGCGGATATACAGACGGATAGACAGCGTAAGGACATACAGTGCTCTCTCTCTCTACAACTACACCCCATGGAAGACAAACATTGTGTGCGTTGTTCGGAGGAAGTCGTTATAGGGAGGGAAAATTAAGACTTGGCTTAAATTTGCAAACAGCTTGAATCCACGTAACGCGGCGTCTGATCTGAATTCAAGCTATTTGTCACTCGTCATTATATTTATTCTATCAAAATGTCCACTTATATGCAACTTTGAGAAAAACTGCAGACGACAAATTAAGTAGACGGTATTGCAACCATAAAAAAGTTGGGGAACAACGGCAAGGGTCGTTGTAAGGGGGTAGTCGTTGTTGGGAGGGCCGTTGAAGGGAGGGAACGCTGTATATGCAATGCTCAGTCTCAGGGTGGGTGTACAAAAAGAGATTGCCATCAAACATTGTATTGACCAACCAATCTACAGAAGATAATTGTTTGTTTAAATATAGGTGATTGCTTGATGCATCATCTTTATCCTGCAAACACCTGTTTTCAAAAATAAGCCTGTATCTAAAACTACCTTGAGATATATTAACGCTACTCAAATTAGCAGTCACTAGATGCAATGTTGGCTGTATGATCATTTTAAATACATGCAAATAGTACAATGGCATATCTCCAGCATAAAGTGTTTATGCTTGCAATATTTTTGTCAACTGGTCGGATAAGTATCTTTATCTCAACAGAAATCGAAGCTTGGTTTTTGGTAATAAAAGTTACAACATTTGTTCTCCCGCGTATGTCACCCCGTCGTCTGAATGAGCTTTTACAGAACTGGTTCTTGTAAAGAGAGACGACTCGTCCCGCTTTACTTTAACGTCTGCCATAGAGTTAGCGTCCTTTGGTACCCCACAACTCAGCCGACCGTTGACACTCACTGTGCCACATAACTCCGTCACTCCCGATAGGTTGCGGGACACGATAAAACTGCGGTTGTTTAGTATAATAGACCCGTTTGAGGTCCGGCGAGCGTTCTGATATAACAGTTTGGTGTCATCATCATCATCTGAGTGGAATAGTGCCTGCTCACTTTCGGCTGGTGTCGGGCTGTTAGGATCCACACGCCCGCGCCGGGACCTTACATGGGTGTAGAATAATGTGAAGTTATTGGATATAACTGGGAAAGTCAAAGCCACAAGTAACACACCGCTGACGGCACACGCGGCGCCAACTACGTAGCCGATTGGAGTGGTTGGATAGACGTCGCCATAACCTACCGTCGTCATGGTAATCAATGCCCACCAAAAACCCATTGGAATTGTCTCAAAATTTTCACCCGGACTAAAGTCTTTCCGCTCTGCATAGTAAATCATAGTGGCAAATACTAACATTCCAATGAGCAGAAAGATTCCCAACATAAGCAACTCTTGGACGCTGGCCTTTAATGCGTACACGAGAATTTGTAATGCTTGGTAATGCTTAACTAGGTGAAAAATACGAAACATACGAACAATTCGCAAAATGAACATTATCTCAACCATAAGTCGCTCATTAACTAAACAGAATTGAAAGTTTTCCATGTTTAAAATCAGCTGCATGTAAAGAGGCACAAGGGCGAGAAGGTCTATGATGTTCATAGCGGAACGGACGAATCGTGGTTTGTTGAGGGAGAAAACAAAGCGAACAATTAACTCTATTGTGAAAAACGCTGTACAAATCATATCAACAATCTGTAGCTGCAGATTTGGAGTTATCAAAAATTTCCCAGTTGAAGCTTCTCCGTCACATCCGGCTGAAGACTGGTTCCTGTCTGTCGAGAAATTAACTCTTAATAGTTTTGGTTTGAGATTCGGTAACGTCTCCAGACAGAAGCCGGATATTGAGGCGACGACGAACAGGAGCGATATGATTCCATAAATCTGAAAATAGAGAAACATCTTCATGAGATGCAAGATTCTCGGACATTTATAATCATGTAGACCCGGATCACAGACGATTGGTGAGGATATGTCGTATTTAGAATGACGATAGCCAAAAACAGAACGCCTCACTAAATAGCTATTTCAGGTTTTGTATCTAAATCATGCGTTTAGAATCGAGCCAGGGTTGTTTTTAAAACGAGAAGGACCGGGTTCGAAAACGGCCTGTCGAGTTCATCTTATTTTATTTTTAGTCCAGCACTATTTTGAAATGTACTTTCAATATAAATCGTTTTCCTCAACTGATATTAACGAGTTTATTTGTTTATATAGATTCTATATATTTGGTAATGTTATTTTAGATATAAATCTTTGCCATGAACTAGATCTAACATTTGCAAGTTTTATATAGTTTATTTATTTCTAGACCAAATATAGAGGACATATTTTATATCAGATGGTATCCCGTGAAATTCTCAGTCAAATGGATAAACTTTATTGCGTTTAAAATGTTGTGAAAGATAAAAAGCAAACACGTTTTGGTGATGGAAATTGAATCACGGCCGCCTCGAATTGAAGCAGGTACAATAACACTAGACTACTAACTTAGTACAATTCTATCATCCAAAGTATCTATATAAAAGCCGAAAACAGGGCTATTTTCAAAAACGATGAACGTGGCCAAAACTTGTGTTTGATTAATTCGGTAACCACATATTTTTGAAATGGTAATGAATTTTGTATAAAAGGGGACCAAAGAAAACAATAAGATAAAACGAACCACCTAAAATAAAAGTAACAAAATATACATCTTTAACAAATATAAAGTTTTTTTTTAGTACAGTATTCATTATATAAACTTAACATGACCATTTTGTTTCATTTCATAAACAGAATTTCCCACATGCTAAATAAAGAGATTGTTCACGCTAAATTGAGAAATGATGACATGTTAAGGGTGTATCAATGTCATGAGTTTAAGAAATTTTCAAAGTATATGAAAACACTCTATGATTGTTTGGTATTGAAGAGCTATTTAGATGAATGAAAAAATAGAAAAAGTGTACATTTTGGTGAACAACAGTTGGCTCCATGGCCATGTAAAATTTACCCCACCCACTTTCTCTTAATTTATGAGAAAACAGGCACCAGATGTGAAATTTATAAAGCTCTAAATATCATCGATATGGTACTTTTTTGTAAATTTTGTATGGGGAGATAACTCTTTTTACTTTAATAACTCAAAATTTTCATCACTGACCTTTCAAATTCTTTTCATATTTTGAACTGCCTTAGCATTGGCTTTCATTTGGTAGAATATAAGAAAAAGTTTAAAGGGACTCGCAACCGGATGGTGTACTTGTCAAAATAAAATAAAATACTCAAATAAAAGCAAATTTGTGGCATTATTTGGCTTCTGACATTAAAAAAATATGATCAGTCCAAAAAAAGTCTCAAGAATCGTCACCGAATCTTAGATTTTTAGATATTTTCCATCGTTTTTCTATACCGACTAGTAGACGGTATAGTTGTTGTTGTTGCTTCTCTACACGGGCTCAGACATAAACACGAGCCGAATTACGAAGTTGTATGCACTTTCGATGGCTACACATTGAAATACGTTAAATCGATCCGAGATAAACGGATAGTTTCCGTGGTCCATTGGTCTAAGCGGTTTCCCCTATTTTGCCTTCTGTCCGCCAATGCCGGGCCCCGGGTTCGAATCCCACCAGAGACCAATATTTTTTTTTATTGAAACACATTTTTTTTAACAGAATTTCTTATCCTAAACTAATTCTTTACCATTTATATAAGCGTTTGACACATATTTACAAATTACTATTTTTAATGCACCATCTGGTTGCGAGTCGCTTTAATACTAGAACTATTTCATTTTCAAACTATTTTACTTTATTTTCATAAAATAAAAAATCTAATAAAATCATGCCCTATAAAAAGCATATTTTTGATATTCGAGGATCCATATTGTTCAAACCTAGTGCCTGCTTTGTCTAAATTTGGTTTCTATATGTGAAAATACCACCATAGACATGAAATAAGAAATGAAAACCCAATTTACCATGTTTGTTTTGTTTTGAAATAGATTTTACTGAAGCTTGTACTCTGAATGGGTAAAATTTGAGAGAAAAAGTCCAAATTTGACATACCTTTTTCAAATTGCTGTAGCTAAAAAAAAGGACACCACCATATATTTTTTTCCGATTTGTTCATTCATCATAAATAGCTCTTCCAAAAAAACAATGATAGAAAAAAAGTTTGATACTTTGGAAAAATCGCTTATGGGTTGGATACACCCTTAACAGCAATAATTTAAACTGTATGTCATTGTTTTTGTAAGGTTAACTCGAAGATAAATGTGCAAAAAACAACAGAACACCAGTCTAGGCCATTTTGAGTTTATTGACCAATGAGGGAACTGCATTTCAATCAAGTAGTAATTGGACCTTGATTTCTGATCATTCCTGATTGGTTAAATTCCTTCAGAGACTGGAGGTCTACAGAGAAACCAGACCCTTTTGCGACGGGAAAAACCCTACACAACACACATAGCCCCATCCACCCACTAGCATGCAGTACAAATATATATATATGTGTCGCCATTATTTGGCCTTGCCTGACCTTATCTAACGCAAAGCATGGGGCAGGTACTAAAGACAAGGTCTTTTATGAAATTACCAATCGTCTCTGGGTCTGTTTTCACATTGAGGAGCTACCATGGATCAGAGTCAACTTTTAATGTAACATCGCCATCGAAGGCAAAAAGGAGCGTGATAACAACAAAAGGCACCTAAACTAGACGGAAGACAGATCAGAAGTTCCTTAAGGATAGTGCTGCCCATCCTAGCTGTCGACTTAATCAATTAATGCATATCATGTACAAAGGTGGACATAAGCAAACAGTGTATACCCTGATGAAACGCCGCAATATGCGGCGTCTTATCAGGGTATACTCTGTTTGCAAATACTATAAAATGATCTGCTTCAGTTTAACCCTTTCCCCCATAGAAGCGCCTTTTAGCGAATATAAATTATTCCTCCGACGAAGAAAATAGTTCCAATTTAATCAGTCATGAATATATGGTATAGGGAATATTTTCTATATTCTAGCACATGGAAGCTTAAAGCAGGTTGAAAGTAAAGCAGAATGCACCTTAGGGTGCATTCTGCTTTACTTTCAACCTACTTTAAGTAGTCACCTATTTTCAATACTAGAAATAGGCTATCATATAAAGGGTTAAACAACCTTTTGGTGAAATGCTGTGTCGTTGGCCAAACAGAGTCGGTTATTCAGTTCTTCCTTTTCATAAAGACTGGATTATTCCCGCCAAAAAGAAACTCTTGTGAGAAAATTTTGATTGGCAGATTGTCGTTGCTTGCAGCTTAAAACAGCTGAGTCAGGTGCGAGTATAGAATAGCGACCACCAATTGCATGTCACATAGTGACATACCTCTGTAAACATTATTCTTTATTTGGATTTAAACCGGTTAGACTGCAAAAGACAAGTCGTCGTGAAATTTTCACGCAGACTTGTCCTAATGCAGACAAACACTGCATCTTGTCTTAGCATCACTCTTGTGTATCTTTATTGAACTATTTCAGTAAGTACAAGCTAGCGAAAGTGATTGGTTATTTAACTTATCTTTTACTTGGCTTTAAGTTAATCCGTCTTAAAGAGCATAGATCTGTCTTCCTTAGTGTTGACCCAATAACTTGAATATCTGTAGATTCAGGATAAAACCATTCACTATGCCGTATAATAATCAGTAACCTGGTAAATGTACAGTGTATATGATATGCCTACAGCGGTGAATAATGCCCGTGTAACCAGAAGTGACAAGCAGAAAATTGTGTCTGTCCAACTAAAACGTCATTTTTGAAAGCTGGTTTACGACGAACATGTGATCGATACAAAAACAAATTACGTATAAAAGGCACATGACAGTGGATGACCTTAGTGTCGTATCCCTTCCCCATAGCTTGTTTACAGTATTGAAGATATTTGGTTTCTTAAAGCAGGCTATACTTTAAGGACCACAATGGAAATAAGAGTAATTCTTACTCTTTTTTGTTTTATCCTTGGCATATAATGTAGTGACATGGCTGTATTAAAGCATACACATTGTTGCTTATTGTTTACTGTGTATGTTTTTAATAACAGATTGCCATGTTATTGAACATTTTATGTTGAAATAAATCTACCTATCTATCTTTAAGCGTCATTTCGGTTAGCAACTTCTAGAACATAGGAAAACATTGATGCATATTCATGATTGTATAAAGTTAAACTATTTATACAGTCATGAATATGTATCATATGAACTTTTTAGTTAGTGGTGGAATAAATTCAAGGTATAGATGCGTTTTAAGGGGAAATGGGTTATATAAAGAAAACAGCCAAACTCTTCCATCGTCAAACTTCCGATTTCAAACTACAGCGCGCCCTCGATACCCAAAGGGAGACAAATAGTGTGTGTGTTGTTCGGAGGAAATCGTTATAAGGAGGGAACATTAAGACTTGGCTTATATTTTGCAAACAGCTTGAATCCAGACCAAACACCGCGTAACGCGGTGTCTGATCTGGATTCAAGCTGTTTGTAACTCGTCATGATATCATATTTATTCTATCAAAATGTCCACTTATATGTAACTTTGAAAAAAACAACAGCAGACGACAAGTTTAAACAGACGGTATTGCAGCCATGAAAAAGGTTGGACATAAATGTTTTGGGAACAGCAGCAAGGATCGTTGTAAGGAGGGGATATTTGTTTGGAGGGCCGTTGTAGGGAGGGAACAATGTGCATTGAAATAGCACATTGAAGTATATACAGTGGAGAATCTGTTATTCTTTCCCGTTTAAACGCAAACGTACGCAAACGCAAATCACTAAAACGTAGAAAAGAACAACTTTTGGACAATTCTGATATTTCATGTTTATCTTGGTGGCAAACAGTTTGGAGCCTGATCAGACGCCGGGTTACCCGGCGTCTGATCTGGCTCCAAACTGTTTGTATCGGAAATAATAGTTTTAGCGTAAACGCGTTTATTGGGAAAGAATAACAGATTCTCCACTGTAACACTACTATAGACCTTTCGGATACCTAGGCAGTTTCCGTCGGTAACAATAGTTGTCTGTCGCAATCTCAGAGGGAAGGTCGGTATTATGAAGCATCACTTGAATATCGACCAGTTTTTATACAGGTTAGATGTTTACCCTGGAATAAGGAAATATGCCCCAGACAAATCTATTCTACAATTGGAGTCAAGGGTCAAAGTAACAAGGAACCTGAGATGGTAGAAGACACTCCACCATTAAAGCAAATTTGACAGAAAAAATACTGACACAAGCATCAAAGTGTCTAGGTCCTGATAAGATGCCGTGCTACGATTTACAAATGTTAGTTTAGTCTTGCTAAACACTCCAATGGCTAACAATTGCAGAAACGTTTCAATACGTCTTATGTTAGGATTTACACGGTTTGCTATGGACCAATATTTGTATTACAGTACTATCAAATAATCTGCATGAAGAAGTATATTCTATTTCTATTAAAACAACGACAATTCAGAAATGCAATCATTTTGCTAAACTAGAGATGTACAGTGGATAATCTGTTATTCTTTCCCGTTTAAACGCAAACGTACGCAAACGCAAAGCACTAAAACGTAAAAAAGTACAACTTTTGGACAATTCTGATATTTCATGTTTATCTTGGTGGCAAACAGTTTGGAGCCTGATCAGACGCCGGGTTACCCGGCGTCTGATCTGGCTCCAAACTGTTTGCACTGCAAATAATAGTTTTAGCGTAAACGCGTTTATTGGAAAAGAATAACACATTCTCCACTGTACAAACCCCTTCACCACCGTAGACGACGGAAATCAACTTTTGAAAATTGTTTTCATCCTCATCAAACGCTCGTCTGATCAGGACCATTCTCGAATCGAAATTTAAACAGTCATACAGGCCTAAAACTAACTTTGAAACGACATTTGCAGATAACTGTATTAAAGCAGCGACATTATTGTGGCAAAGGGGTTAAATCTCACCATTGATTTGGTAGGGAAATGGTTACTGTCGACCAGTTCCGTGTCCACTCACTTATAACCCCAAAACTGCTGTTAGTTTCCACAGAAATGGATATATGCTTATTTAATTAATCTATAAATAGCAATAGTCTATTTACACATTATCAATTATTCAATTACATTTTTATTCTCTTTTTTCAAATAAAAATTTGGACATGACAGTTTGAGCCCAGATCAGACGCCAAATTACTCGGCGTCTGATCTGGATTCAAACTGTTTGCATACGCCAGCAAAGTCTGACTATACAGTGGAAGGGGGGGGGGGGGTGTCAACACGCTGGTCCTCAATGTTTGATCAGGATTTAATCCATTTCCAAATGCACATGAATTCGCGACTTCTCTAGAACAAGGGCTAATGAAAACTGACATGGCATAGATAATATTTATTCTACGGTAACAGCGTATCAATGTCAGTGTGCCAATAGAGGTCAACACCAAATTAGTTCCATTCAGAAAGTATACGCCTCCTCACGGCTGAGATGTATTATAAAATTCGCTGGTACCGGGAAGAATACGTTATTATTTCCTATTATTACATGTTTATCAATATAATGCCTTCCTGTGATATCGAGCCTTTCCGCGTTTATCTGTACAGTAAGATACAATATTCTGTATCTTACTCCGTGTACAGTGCCCCCTCTCTACAACGACACTCAATGGGAGACAACAAATATGTGCGTTGTTCGGATGGAGTCGTTATAGGGAGGGAACTTGGTTGACATTTGCAAACAGCTCGAATCCAGATCAGATCTGGATTCAAGCTGTTTGTCATTTGTCATAATGTTTTTTCTGTCAAAATGTCATTTATGTAAGAAAAACAGCAGACAACAATTTTAGCTAGATGATAATGCATCAGTGCAAGCATAAAACATAATTTTCGTGGGAACAGCGGTGAATGTCGTTGTAAGGAGGGCCGTTGTAGAGAGGGAACGCTGTAATTTAGTAATAATTTTACTGTTTGTATTTTACCCCGACCACGTTTTCGAATAGGGTGACGTCACGTAGACTGTTCAAGTTCTGTGTTTTCTTTGTGGCATAAACTATTTCTTGTTCTGCTTCCAACATCAAATGTTTCTGGGTGTAAACTGATTCAAATAGAGGACCTTACATGAGTGCTTATTGTTTAACGTCTTTAATAAAGGAGTTGACTAAATTAATATGACGCAAGCCTTGGCGAGCGTCATATAAATTTTAGTCAACGAGTTTATTAGAAATAATAAGTAATGATCACAGATTATATTTATCACATTACAATTTCAAACACAAGCAGCGCTGGTGGACGACCAGGCTTATAATTATAAAAACTCATTTGATAAGAATCAATCTACCATGAGGCCCTCAACTTATATACAATGCATTTCATACTAAACATATAACTAACAACAATATAACACAACCAATATCAACTATCATTTTGCAAGAACAAAAAGTAATAACTATTGGCCTTACGAATATAATATTTGTTCAGCTGTTTCGTTATAATTAAACATAGTATATGTACATGGCTATCAGGGTGCAAGTAGAGTGTTCCTACTCTTGACCTGGTAGTACTATTGGGTAATATTCCAAATCTAGTGTTGACAATATCAACTAGCGCCCTGACAGCTATGTGTTTCGTATATAATAAAGCCTTTCCTGTACAAAACTAAATAACAGCACGGTATCTAATCAGGCTCAAAACTATTTGTCTCTCAGATTTGAAAAAAAACCCCTCTCTATTAATTCTCTATATCTATTGCATTCGGTTGGCATTTTGCTTCATTTAGAATGATAATATTGACGTCTTCTCAATCGTACCCTACGCTGATACAGGGAATAATACGTTTTCGTTTAATTATAAATGCCTTCTCAAGAGTTAGATCAGGGGTGTGTTTATTACATTCTAGAAGTTGACATAATTGTTTTTCAATCAAAAGCGATTGAACTTCATGAAATGTGTCCGTTGAAAACAGTTTGGATCCAGATCAGACGCCAGGTAACTTGGCGTCTGACCAGGCTTCGAACTGTTTGAAACGTAAAGACTACTAAATCGTTAACATTAAGGCGCTCTCTGATCAGGGTCCTCGCTATTTTCATAATCAACATATAGATCTAGTGGTTTCTTGCATAGAAAGGGGTTATGGGCTCATTCACCCCTGAAACCTCAAATTGACAACTTAAATATCCAATTACTTTTAGTCCATTTTGACTATTTATGGAGTGCTTTTTTACAATATATTGTAAAATAACAAACGGTGAAGACTCTGACCAGAGGCTCCCAACGAGCACTATAGTTTACACTTTTTGAATAAAAACAAGTGTACTATTAACCCATTCACTCTCAATGACGTTTCAAAGCGCATTTGCGTAACGCAGCGTCTGATCAGGACCCAAACTGTTTGGCACTCGTTTTGATATCTCTTCAGTCATACTGCCTTATTTTTTTTAAACTTTGAAACGTCATTGCAGACAACAAAATTGAAGCAGTCGACAATGAAACGGTGAAGGAGTAAATAATTCACGGAAAATTTGGAAGTGAAAGGGTGAACAGGATACTGTTTGTAAATGAAGAGTACATTCGTCGCTAGGGCTGAATGTGTTAGAATTGGTATGGTGTTGATGTAGAACACGATGCTTCAGTTCAAGATGCATATCATTCCACACATTTTCCAAAGTGTCGTCAAATAAAATTCAGCAGCGGTGAAATTAATTCCTTTTTACTGAAAGTCCTGAAAGACGTAAATAATTGAATCTGCATGGAAATTAAATAAAGACTCCGTTTCAATTTTGGAGAAATTGGGATGAGAGACGAGCGATTTAGACTGCCCTGTCAATTCGCAGTCATCACAAATAAGGCATTTGCCTGGCAATTCTACAAAATTAGACAATCCATTTACCTAATCAATCTAAATAGACGCCATTCGACCTTGAACTGTTCGTTTTAGATTAGAATGAGAAACTTGGTTTTGGAAATATGCAACGTTATCTTTGGGGAGGAAATTTACTAAGTTACGTCGTATTAGTTTTGCTTTTGATATAAAAATCAAACAATATTAGTATACAGCGGAGAAGACGTTATCCGTCCCTAATAAACGCGTTTACGTTTAACTATTGTTTCAATTGTAAACAGTTTGGATCCAGATCAGCTCCAAACTAATTGCTACTCAGAATAAATAAATAGTCGCGAATGTCAATAAGTTCTCCTTTTCTCCTTTTCATTGTAATGCGCTTGCGATTAGTTTGCGTTTTAACGGCAAATAAGAAGTTTTATTCTTTATTATAGTCTCATCATGGTTACAGCATAGTATATACACAAACACATATTACGAACAGTATTTTAAACCATGCCATTCTTTCAAGAATTATAAGAGACTTATCACAATACAAATATCACAACTACTTATTTTTACCTTTGTAAAAATAAATGTAATTAAGACTAGTTAAGAAATACAAATACAGTATTATATACATACATTGTAGTACTTAAAATGAAAGAAATATACGACCTCCATTAATATAGCGTTCTAAAATTCCACAAAATGAGAAAAAGAAAGTTGTTAAGTAAAACAGCCTTTAAGGTATATGAGTCTTAAAAGCTAACGGTTACAAATCGGTAAGACAAACTTTTCTAAAAAATAAAACAATAAGAATGTTATTTTTTTTAGATGTAAATGTTTGCTCTCAAAGGTGTTGAGAAACTAAATAGATAACAGATTGGTTGTATTGTAAGGAGGTGCCAGTTTTACGTAGGACAAAGGTAACGCGGAAAAATATAATACAGGTGCCTTTTTTATTACTTTATTGCAACATTTATAGTGGAGAAGACGTTATTCTATCCCTTTTAAACGAATCGAAACACAAAATCAAAGCAATGATATGTAAAAGTAAAGTAAAGTCCCAAGTTATAGTCTACGTTCAGCTCGAATGACCGTTCAGCCGACTGTATGATTCACTCCCCTGACCATTGAGCCATTTTGCCTCCATTTGTTGAGCACTGCTAATATATATATATATTTCTTGGTCGTTTTCCATGTTTACTAATTAAACATGTTTGCATCTATATACTGGTCATAGTGACGTATATTTCCCAAAACGAATGTTTAACTGCTATATGTACTCGAATGAAGCCGAGTTTGATTTAGTATAAAACGGTATCATCTTTACCCTTTTACCTTTTTTCATAGATCTAGTATGCTTTAATGCTTGCAGCGTATATATTACGCATGCTTTAATACTGTGTTCTTTACAATCGTCTAAAGGTTATCTTTTAATGAATGATAGATAGTAATCAGTTATGTGTTTTCATGTATACTTTTTCTTTCGGTATAAAAAAAAAAAAAAAAAATCCCGAAGAGAAACAATCTGATTTCTGTGAGATTTCCCCACAATGTCCATAAAGTTTGAAACCAATTATTTTTTATTCTACATTAGAGACACCTATTCTACAATGGTATTATTTAACAGAAACAAACGCATACCCTGGGAGTGATATTTACGCGTAAAGTTTCTCACGCCACTTGCGAACTGGAAACTAGCGCAATTACAAAAATTAACTTCTGTCACAATCACTGAAAAATCAGTCCCATGATAAACTTTTTCCTGGAAAGCTTTTTCATCCTTTGCCTGTCGATAGTGACTTGATTTGAAGATGCTTTTCCAAGCACCCAGAAAACTAGATAAGTACTAATCCAGACGAGAAGTTTTTCTCTCTGAAAAGCCCCTATAATTTAAAGCGACTCGCAACCAGATAGTGCATTAAAAATAGTGATTTGTAAATATGTGTCAAACGCTTATATAAATGGTAAAGAATTAGTTTAAGATAAGAAATTCTGTTTAAAAAAACGTATTTCAATAAAAAAAAATATTGGTCTCTGGTGGGATTCGAACCCGGGGCCCGGCATTGGCGGACAGAAGGCAAAATAGGGGTTTTCTGTTTAACTGTCACCTTGCTTTAAGCAGTAACCTGTTTCTTATCAAATCAATTAGTATTTGTTTTAGTGGTCGTTATAGAGATTTTGTACTGTAAATACAATGGGACAGGTATACTTTGGCCCTTAACCCATTAACTCCTAGTGACGCGTATATACGTCATTTATCAAACTGTGTACCTTTGAAGTATACACAGGGCCTATGCAAAAAGTGTAAACCAGGACTAAAGGGCTTATAGAGGAGCCCTATGATCAGGGTATGCCCTGTTTTTTGTAATACATTCTATACAAACCACCACGAATAGTCACAAATATACTATTCTTAATTGAAACGACGATTCGTCTATCCAAAGATTCAGTGGTGAACGAGTTAAAAAGTGGGTCATTGGGCACTATTATATAACTGGTAGCTAGCTATTCTACAGCAAATACAACAACAACTTTATACAGCTATGAATTAAGGCGCATTCTGCTTTACATTCAACCTGCTTTAAGCATATTTGTGTCTACGTAATAAATAAAACTAGATATGTACCAAAATAAGTTTGATCACTAAACTTTAAGGCCTCTGGCCGTCCTAACGTAGATAGAAACTACTTAACCTTGTTAATATCTTTCCCTTTACGTCTGACATGTGAATACCAAGGCAACATTTTCTAGATAAAAGTGTTAATTATTGGCCTGTTTTAATAGCATCTGCTTCAAATTGTCGTCTATCATAGAACTAATGTCTACTTAGAATGTTTTTTTAAAGAAATAAAATACCATCGATATACAGTAAAACCTCTCTATTACGACCACTAAATTATGTAAATTATTACGGTGTTTACGATAGTTGACCGCTTAAAGCAAGGTGACAGTGAAACAGAAAGCTCCTTTAGGAGCTTTCTGTTTCACTTTCATCTTGCTTCAAGCTGCCACCTCTCTATTATGTAATCAATAAGCCTTCGTTTTAGTGGTCGTAATAGCGAGATTTTACTATATGTGTCAAACAGTCTGGCTCCTGGTCAGACGCAGGATTACAAGACGTCTGATCAGTAACCATTCAAAATGTACATGTACAGTGGAGAATACGTCATTCTTTCCCGTTTAAACGAAACGAAACGAAACGCAAACGCAAAACACTAAAACGTAGAAAAGTACTTTTGGACAATTCTGATAATTTATGTGTATCTTGGTAGAAAACAGTTTGGAACCTGATCAGACGCCGGGTCGCCCGGTGTCTGATCCGGCTCCAAACTGTTTGCATTGAAAATAATAGCTTTAGCGTAAACGCGTATATTGGGAAAGAATAACGTTTTCTCCACTGTATAAAGAAATGGCAATTTAGGTTTGTGTTGAGTAATGGACAACTGGGAGAATGCCTATATTTATACTGTGAAGAAGACTTTATGATTCCCTTATAAACGAAGCTAAACGCAAACTGTAAGTATTTAGATGAAGAAATTGACAGGTTATGGTACATTTTATTGACAATTTATTGAGTGGCAAGCAGTTTGGGACCTGTACAGGCGCCAGTTTACACGGCTTCTGATCAGACTCCAAACTGTTTGCAGTGGATATTAGGTTTTTAGCATAAACGCGTTTATTGGGTAAAGATAATGTATTCTCCACTGGATATAAGCCAAATATATTTTACTATTGCGTAATGTGCTTACTTGCAGATAAATCATTAAAGCGGGAAACTTTTGAAAAGATGTATATGGAAATTCACAGACGATATATAAAACCAAACTTTGTGCCAAAATAAGTTTTATCTTTTAACGTCCAGCACTTAGACCGCCCTTTTGTAGTTTTATGCCACTTAACATTATTACTATGAAGCAACTTAGCATTACTGGTATGCTTACCATCACGCCTGGAAATGCGAATACCATGGTTACGGTTTCTCGGTGAAAGTGCGACTAAACTCTGGACTAATGTTCTGATCTAAATTGGCGTCTGCCACGTTGTATTTTATGACTGTTAACCCTTTAACAATAGATTGTTCTCGGTATTTGAACACAAATGGTTGCTTAAAGCAGGCTGAAAGTAAAGCAGAATGCTCCTTAAGGAGCATTCTGCTTTACTTTCAGCCTGCTGTAAGCTACCTCTTGCTGGGATTTAACTCATATTACTTTTGGTGCATATCCATGATTATATGAAATGGAGAACCCGTTTCTCCAGGGGAGGAATAAATAAAAGACGTAAAAAGGCGTATCTGCAGACTACTATAAGAGTGTTAAACAGTTTGGATCTTGATTAGACACGGGTTTATTCAAGATGTCTTCGAATACCAGTCAATCATTTTGTGACGTCTCGTTGCTCAAGATAGAGCTAGTAAATTAAAGTTTTTCTAACATTTTCTCTTTCATATAGTTGGTGCAGACATAAAGATTTTAGTTTTTTTTTTTAAATACTTCCCTTATCTGGAGCCCGGCGTCTCAGTTATTCTCATCAATCACCAACTCGGTTTGGAATATATTATAAGGCTATTTTCATATCTCCAATTGACAGTCAATATTTCATTGGTAAAGTCGTTATTCTGTCATGTTTAACTCATTCACTACCAAGTTTTATCGTCTGCTTTAAAGGGACTCGCAACCGGATGGTGTACTTGTCAAAATAAAATAAAATACTCAAATAAAAGCAAATTTGTGGCATTATTTGGCTTCTGACATTAAAAAAATATGATCAGTCCAAAAAAAAGTTTCAAGAATCGTCACCGAATCTTAGATTTTTAGATATTTTCCATCGTTTTTCTATATCGACTAGAAGACGGTATCGTTGTTGTTGTTGCTTCTCTACACGGGCTCAGACATAAACCCGAGCCGAATTACGAAGTTGTATGCACTTTCGATCGCTACACATTGAAATACGTTAAATCGATCCGAGATAAACGGATAGTTCCGTGGTCCATTGGTCTAAGCGGTTTCCCCTATTTTGCCTTCTGTCCGCCAATGCCGGGCCCCGGGTTCGAATCCCACCAGAGACCAGTATTTTTTTTTATTGAAATACATTTTTTAAACAGAATTTCTTATCCTAAACTAATTCTTTACCATTTATATAAGCGTTTAACACATATTTACATATTACTATTTTTAATGCACCATCTGGTTGCGAGTCGCTTTAACCCTCTAACCGCCAAATTACCGTCTGCATCGATAGTGTCGTCTGCAATATATTTAAAGTCAGCTTTAGGGCTGTTTTGACTAAAGAAATGTTGATACGAGTGTCAAACAGTTTGGATCCTGGTCAGACGCCGCGTTACGCAGCGTCTGGTCAGGATCCAAGCTGTTTGCAAAGTCGCCCTTATGGCACCATCGGCAGTGAACGAGTTAAAGGCAAACGAAAACGCAATCGCATCGCAATAAAATGTAGAAAAATTCTAACGATTCATATCTGATATATCTATAACTAAATGTAGCTTTTATTGCGTAATGTGCTGACTTGCAAAACTCATTAAAACGAGAAACCAGTCAAAGGTTGTATACGGAAATACACAGACGATAAATAAAACTAGCTATGTACCGAAATAAGTTTTATGGCTTAGATTCCAGGGCCTAGGCCGCCCTTTTGTAGTAAGAAGCCACTTAATCCTGATCGTGCTGAGCACTACTTTGCTAACATTTGCATACAATTTGAATCCAGATCAGACGTTGCGTCACGCAGCGTCTGATCTGGAACCAAACTGTTTGTCGTACATATTCAACAATTCTGTAGATTAAAAAGCATAAAAGCTGAATTTCATTTTTGTTTTCGATAAATTTGAAGCAGGCGACAATATAGCTTGATAAGGGTTAACATTATTGATATTCTTCCCTTTACGCATGGATATGTGAATGCCATGGTAACGTAGGTAAACACATTACTCAATAACTACTCCTTTTTACCTCTTTAATTTATTCCTAATCATACATATCCTAGATTAGAAAACATGCAGACCTTTATCAGACAGGTCCCTGAGGAGCTCATAATCGAGGTTCACACTGTTTTACAATTTAAAATTCCCATCAACATACAGTAATACAGTGGAGAATCTGTTATTCTTTCCCGTTTAAACGCAAACGTACGCAAACGCAAAGCGCTAAAACGTAGAAAAGAACAACTTTTGGACAATTCTGATAATTCTTGTTTATCTTGGTGGCAAACAGTTTGGAGCCTGATCAGACGCCGGGTTACCCGGCGTCTGATCTGGCTCCAAACTGTTTGCACTGCAAATAATAGTTTTAGCGTAAACGCGTTTATTGGGAAAGAATAACAGATTCTCCACTGTAGCAGTAAACTCTTTCAACCCTACAGCCCTCTGTAGAGATTACTGATTACATATGAAAACAGTGTAGACCCTGACCAGAGGGCTCAAATAGGAGCCCTCTGATCAGGGTCTGCACTGTTTGATATTTTCATTAGTTTTTGTTGTCATACCGAAAATGTAACAGTATACTGGTTCAAAATACTTGTACTAGAAGAGCCCAAAAGGGTTATAAATACCCACAAGAGAAATTTAGGGCTGAAATGGTTAAAATAACGTTCACCTACATTTAGGCAATGCCTATATTACTGCTGTATTATTGCTAATCAATTATTTGACGAAGTAATATAGAAGCATCAATGGAGATTTCACAGCCAGGAATTGGTTTCTGATGGCGTGGCACAATTACTTCGCACATGGAACCGTCAAACTTGTTGTACCGCAAACTCAGGGGACACAATAGTTGGTCCTCGGTAACTCGAACTCGCTATAATCGAACTTATCCGTATTTCAAAGCTAAAACGTGACTAATCTATATTCAAACTTTGAAATGGCGGTAAGTTCGACATAAACGAACCCAAAAGTCATGTATCAGAATTCAACTGTAGAAAAAACTAATAAATGTTCGACTTAACCTCAATGACGCTTAAGGGTGTATCAATGTCATAAGTCAATTTTTCAAAGTATCAAACTTTTTTTCTAACATTGTATTTTTGGAAGAGCTGTTTATGATGAATGAAAAAATGAAAAAAAAATATATGGTGGTGTCCTTTTTTTTGAGCTACAGCGATTTGAAAAAGGTATGTCAAATTTGGACGTTTTTTTTCAAATTTTACCCATTCAGAGTACAAGCTTCAGTAAAATTTATTTCAAAACAAAACAAACATGATAATTTGGGTTTTCATTATTTATTTCATGTCTATGATGGTATTTATACATATAGAAACCAAATTTAGACAAAGCAGGCACCAGGTTTGAACAATATGGATCCTTCAATATCAAAAATATGCTTTGTATAGGGCATGATTTTATTAGATTTTTTATTTTATGATTTTTTTTTAAAAAGTTTGAAAATGAAATAGTTCTAGTATTAAACTTTTTTTTTATATTCTACTAGATGAAAGCCCATGCTAAGGCAGTTCAAAATATGAAAAGAAATTGAAAGGTCAGTGTTGAAAATTTTGAGTTATTAAAGTAAAAAGAGTTATCTCCCCTTACAAAATTTACAAAAAAGTACCATATCGATGATATTTAGAGCTTTATAAATTTCACATTTGGTGCCTTTTTTTTCTTAAATTAGTTTTTGTTTGATGAAATACTACCATAGATAAGAAATAAATAACACAAAACCAAATTATCATATTTGTTTTCATTTAAAATGGATTTTATTGAAGCGGGCTGTTTGAAAATGACAAAATAAGAGGAAGTGGGTGGGGTAAATTTTACATGGCCGTAGAGCCAACTGTTGTTCACCAAAATGTACACTTTTTCTATTATTTTCATTCATCTTAAATAGCTCTTCAATACAAAACCATCATAGAGTGTTTTCATATACTTTGAAAATTTCCCAAAGTCATGACATTGATACACCCTTAAAAGCGCGTTTGCAAACAGTTTTGATCCTGATCAGACGCCGCTTAACGCGGCATCTGATAAGGAACCACACTGTTTGACACTCGTTTTGAAATTTGTTCAGTCATACTGCCGTATTTTAACTTTGAAACGAGATTGCAGAGAACAAAATTGAAGCAGACGACAATGAAACGGTGAAGGGGTAAACATCTCACGAAAGATTTGGCAGTGAAAGAGTTAAACTAGTTGGAGTTATCGCGATTGGACTGCTTATTATTCATGCAAAAATTAGTTATTGTTTGCGTGACACTATTACTTAATAAAAATGGTAGGTCTACCTTGCACTCAGTGACTACAATAAAACCGCTCCATTTAATTAAGACAAGTAAAACGAAGCCTCATTGGTGGTTTATAAAAGACAGATGATAGTTTAAGCAAGGTGACAGTAAAACAGAAAGATCTAAATGAGCTTTCTGTTTTAATGTCATTTTGCTTTAAGCAGTCACCTGTCATAAATACATGTACCTAATGAAAAACACAATTTTGTGGTCGTAATAGAGAGGTTTTACTGTATTCAAAATAGAGTACCTTAGATCAATTTTTAGTATTAAGAACATTCTGCAGATCAATTTTTAGTATTAAGAATATGCTGCACCTCACATGATACAGGTAGAACGTGGTACAGACAGCTCCTTATATATACACACAGGACGTCTTGAGTCAAGTCCCTAGTTGAAAGGTTTTGGAGATGAAAAGCTGACTAAGAAATGTATTCATTATATATAACGTAAACTTATTCATGCTCCTGTAAGCAAAGTTGAGTAACCTAATAACACACACAGTGAACAACAGAGCTGATGAGGTCAATGGGACAAGCACTAAAGAGGCGAACACTTCTTTCTCCTTATTATTATGTACAGTCAAACTTCGTTATCTCGAATTCGGTTAAATCGAACATACCCGTATTTCAAACTTAAAACGTGGCTTTGCCACGTTTTAACTATGAAATACGGGTATATTCGACCCAATAGAGCATGAAATATGCAGTTCATGTGTCGAAATATTGGATAGTTCGAGTTAAGCAAGATCGAGATATCGAAGTTCGACTGTAAACAGTTTGGTAGGTACTGTGTGGTGTCAGATATTTGGTTAAACAAAGAAGTAATCTTGAACCAAATTTAATCCAATACTCTCTATAGCGACATACATGTACATGTTTATGTAGAATTAAAAGAAAACAATGTACATGTAAACAGTACATTAATTTTGTCCTTTGCAAACAGTATAAAACCTGATCGGCGGGCCAATAAAGGAGTTTTCTGACCAGGATACTCATTGTTTGTCATTTTGAAATATATTGGCAAAACTTACCAATTAAATAAAAGATAGAAAATGAACTGGACATAAAAATGAATTGGAAACTACATGGATTGTCCATTTGCAGTTTCAGAGAAGTGAATGGGCTAATGAAAGGTCGGTCAAGAGAAGTTGTCCTGTACATCAATGTTCGATCCAATTCCCTCTTCACTAGGTATTAATTCAGCATCACTGAAGCAAAACAAATGGGTTAATAGTTTAGCTGCCTCACATAAAATGACCCACAGAAACTGTAATCAGTAAAGTCTTTAATCAGAACTTACCCTGTTTATCACTAGCGCAGTGGGGAAAGACATTATTTCCTTCCCAATAAAACGAATTCTGTGTAAAAACAGTAATGCCTATTGCAAACTGGGGCCAGATCAGATACCGGGTAACCCGCCGACTGATCAGCCTCCGAATTGTTTGCCGCTCAAATTGAAAAGTCCCTATTGTCAAATAACCATTAATGAATCATTAAACTTCTTCTTGACTTAAACAGTTTGATACATATTGAACAGTAGATTAATCAATGCGAAAGTCCCAATCAGCAGGATAAGGTTCAAATTAGTTTGCCTTTTTGTAGATGCCAGTTTTTTATTTCTCATATAACTTACCCTGTTTTCTATAGCGAACAACGGTCACGAATATCCTTGTATCCAACATGTGTGAGATCAATTTGATAACGTCACTATAAAATCACTGTCTATAAAGGCGTTTTGACGTCCAAAAATGCACATTGCTTTAAAAAATAACTTGAATTCGTTGGTTATGTGAGAAAAAAAAAAGAACATGTCACTCGTCGATGTTTAAGACAAGTTGATCTCAAACTTGTCTAGAATGGAAAAGTTATTAAGCTCGACAAGGCTCGCTTAATAACATTTCAATTCTAGACTCGTTTGAGATCAGCTTGTCTTAAACATCGACGAATGACAGATCCTATATCTCCCCGCACAAGTTAGTCAGGGCATATTGTTTTTTTTCTGTCTGTCGGTTGGTGTGTGTGGTTGTCTGTGTTTGTTTGTGAGTCCGCAACTTTAACATTGCCCATAATTTTAAAACTACATGTGTAGAGACTTCATATTTGGCATGTGTTCTCAACTATTAAAGCTCTTGGGCAATTTCAAACAAAGGTCAAGGTCTTTTAGGGGTAATTTAAAAGTCAAATATACACAACATTACATTTGCCATAACTTTGGAACTGCATGTAATACCGGTAGCCCTAAAGGGACTAAATACTTGCCATGTGTACACAACTCAAGCAGACCTTGAACTCAGTACAAAAATGGTCATGTCAGACAAATGTCAATGTCAATTAGTGGTCATAGCCATATCAGGGGGCATACTGTTTCACAAACATATATTTTTAGTAGTTATGCATATTCTAAATAAAAGGTGTTTTTTTTTGTTTTAATCCAAATTATTACAGTTCTTTGAAAACCGCAATTTCATACTTATTTTACAATAATCTGCAACATTATTTCCACCATGCACTCCGCTAACTGTCTTTAAAACACTGTTTTGTTTATACTATGAGGATGTATTCTAAATAAATTCGATATTATAACACTTTTTGCAGACCACAAATTTTGCAAACAGCCGAACATCATGCTTAGGGTTAAATCCTTCACTGCCTCGGTGTCAACTGCTTTAAACACTTGTCTGCTTTTATAACTCAGATTCAGTTTTTAGTAAATTTACTAAACTTATATCGCAATGAGTATTACACAGTTTGGATCCTGATCAGACGCTAGATAACGCGCCTTCTGATCAGGATCAACACTGTTGGCAAATACAATGGTCATTGTACAGTCGAACTTTGATATCTCGAATTCGGTTAAGTCGAAACATATCCGTATTTCAAAGTTAAAAACGTGGCTTAGCCACGTTTTAACTTTGAATTACGGATATGTTCGACAAAACCGAACATGAAATAATGTAGTTCATATCGACATATCGGATAGTTCGAATTAAGCGAGTTCGAGATATCGAAGTTCGACTGTAATCGGGATAAGGCAGTGAAAGGGGTTGAGAAGTGACAATACATTTGGTATTGACAGGTTAAAATTACAATCTAAAGTTAGAATTTGCCTCATTCGTTATATGTAGTAGGATGTGTTTTTCACTATGCAAATAACCACGTTGAGTTGTTTCTCTTTCGGATATTAGGCCATTATACATGTGAGCAATGACATAATTACAGTCTCTTAATGTGGTTTATCTCTTCTCTTTTGGGAGCAGAAAAGAGCACTCATTTAGTACAAATATTTACGTGCATTTTATTATGGTTGAGAAGACGTTTGTTCGGATTACTACAGCGTTCCCTCTCTACAACTGCCCTCCCAACAACGACTCCCTCCTTACAACGACACTTGTCGCTGTTCCCCAAACAAGACATTTATATTCCCAACGCTTTCACTTTTGCAATATCGTCTGCTTAAAACTGTCGTCTGCTGTTTTTCTCAAAGTAACATAATATACATTTTGACAGAATAACTTAATGACGAATGACAAACAGCTTGAATCCAGATCAGACGCCGCGTTACGCGGCATCTGATCTGGATTCAAGCTGTTTGCAAATAAGCCAATTTCCCTCCCTGTAACGACTCCCTCCGAACAACGCACATATAATAAATTTCGTTACTCCTATCCGTCGAACAGAAATATATAGCAGATCCACGTTACCGTCTTCGATTAAGCTATGGAACGAACTAGATCAGGATCTTCGAAACATCACTTCTCTAGGAGCTTTCAAGTCTGCTATTTCCAATTTATTTACACGACAGACTGTACCTAAATTTTATTTAAGTGGCTCACGTTTTTACTCTGTCCACCATGCTCGAATAAGAAATAAGTGTAGTAATTTACACCATGATCTTTATAATAACCACTTGCGTGATAATCCAATATGTAGCTGTGGCGATGATCACGAAAATGCTGAACATTTCTTTTTTAGATGTAAACTTTTTAATGACCAAAGGATTCAGCTGTTTCGAAACACACGTAAATTTCTGCCTCTAAGCACTAAAAAGGTGTTGTTTGGTATTGATGAACTAACGTTGGAAGAAAATGAATTTTTATTTATTGAAATTCAAAGGTTTATTAAGTCCACACAACGATTTGACAGTTAATTCTTTACATGTGCAAACTTCTGTATTTTCAGTTTACTTATGGATACTAATAGTTTTGAGAACAGAGACCCCATGTTTATTTTAATGCTACTTGACGAATGCCTTTGTTAATGGTTTGAATAATAGTGAGTCTGGGTGGGGGTCCTGGGAACAAAATGCAGAGTTGGGAATGGGAGAAAAATTGTCAGCAATTTTTCTCGTTTTTTTTTCTCTCTTTTTTCCCTATTTTACAGTTACTTTATTCTTATATAATTTTATTGTCAAACAATTGTTTCAATTCAACGAAGCTTTTTCTGTCTCAATGTCATCATTGTCTCCATTCAGAATTTCCTTTTTACTAATTGAAGACAGAATATCGAAAGAAATTAACATCTATATTGTTTACCGACATGTTTGTGACAGAATGGGAAGGGCCGAATCTAATGTTGCAATAACTTGTGGCCCAACCCTTTTGTTTATATTAAACAAATTATATGATGCTTGTGTGAATATGTAAACTAATTGAACAATAAAATATTATTAAACTTAAACGCACATATTTTTTGTCTCCCGTTGGGTGTCGTTGAAGAGAGGGAGCGCTGTATCTCTTACAGTGGAGAATCTGTTACTCTTTCCCAATAAACGCGTTTACGCTAAAACTATTATTTCCAGTGCAAACAGTTTGGAGCCAGATCAGACGCCGGGCAACCCGGCGTCTGATCAGGCTCCAAACTGTTTGCCACCAAGATAAACAGGAATTATCAGAATTGTCCAAAGGTTGTTCTTTTCTACGTTTTAGTGCTTTGCGTTTGCGTACGTTTGCGTTTAAACGGGAAAGAATAACAGATTCTTCACTGTATCTGGAGCCCTGTGTATAAATCTACTGTATACTGTAATTTATTTAATTTGCATTTTTTTCTAGATCTAGATATTTTTCAATGTTGCTATTTTCAAGTGTTTTCCAGCCTGCCCTGGTATGTCTGCTGGATGAATGATTTCTCTCACGGCGCCACGCGGTGTAATCTTAAAATACTTTTAAACTCCATATGCATATGTTGAAAATAGGTGACCACTTAAAGTGGGTTTAAAGTAAACGAAATACGCATTCAGGCTCGTTTTACTTCTTGGTCGTAGTCTCATATGCAAATAATATGCAGTAGTACATTTTAACCATGCTTATATTACAGTGGAGAATCTGTTATTCTTTCCCGTTTAAACGCAAACGTACGCAAACGCAAAACACTAAAACGTAGAAAAGAACAACTTTTGGACAATTCTGATAATTCTTGTTTATCTTGGTGGCAAACAGTTTGGAGCCTGATCAGACGCCGGGTTACCCGGCGTCTGATCTGGCTCCAAACTATTTGCACTGCAAATAATAGTTTTAGCGTAAACGCGTTTATTGGGAAAGAATAACAGATTCTCCACTGTATCTGGCCTAAACAATATATAAATAAAAGTTGGTTGGTTAGTTGGTTCGTTCGTTATTCTTTCCCAATAAATGCGTTTACGCTAAAATTGTTATTTCAAATGCAAACAGTTTGGTGCCAGATCAGACGTAGGATATCAACGTCAACTTAAAAATAATCGTAAACCATTTTGATCATTTATTTGTGTTTGAAAATATGTTGAAAAAGGAGAGACAGTCAAGATCTTGATAAGACGACTCTTGCAGGAGCTTTCTGACATTGAAGCGGAAAGCTGTTCTATTTTCAGAAACCTATCTTCAAAACTATAAATGAGTAGATGTACTGCGTTTGCTTTTAATTTTGCTTGAAACTCTTCTGGTTTTACTTTTTTATATTGCTTACATTATCTACCTGCTTAAACGCACGGAAACTGGGGTCCGTTTCATAAAACTTGGTACGACAAAAAACCTTCGTAAGTCAAAAATGCATCTAATTTTCTATTTCTCTATCTAATTCTGTTTTGTGGCATCTCTTTGAAAAGACGATTCCAAAGAGATGTCACACGACAGGATTAGATGGATAAATAAATAATAATTGAGACTTTTATAACTTGACTTACGACAATATTTGTCGTACGAATTTTTATGACATGGGCCCCTGTTACCCATTTCAGTAGAGGTTGTAATAGCGGGGTCTTACTGCAGAGCCAACTCCGTTCCCACTTTGCACAACACGTGGCAATATATTGTAGAACGAAAGTAATGCGACTCTTTGGAGTCTTCTGCACGAAACATTTAGGGCGTATTGAGTCACCTCACTGTTTCATAACGTGTTGAATGACCGCTTACCCTTTCCACTGCTACTGTGGAGAATCTGTTATTCTTTCCCGTTTAAACGCAAACGTACGCAAACGCAAAGCGCTAAAACGTAGAAAAAACAACTTTTGGACAATTCTGATATTTCATGTTTATCTTGGTGGCAAACAGCTTGAAGCCTGATCAGACGCCGGGTTACCCGGCGTCTGATCTGGCTCCATACTATTTGCACTGCAAATAATAGTTTTAGCGTAAACGCGTTTATTGGGAAAGAATAACAGATTCACCTCTGTACAGTGGAGAAAACGTTATTCTTTCCCGTTTAAACGCAAACTAAACGCAAACGCAAAACACTAAATTGTAGAAAATAACAACTTTTCGACATTTTTTCACTATCTAATTTTGTCTGAATGGCAAAGAGTTTGGAGCCTGATCAGACACCGGGTTACCCGGCGTCTGATCTACCTCCAAACTTTTTGCAATAGAAGTCCTAGTTTTTAGCATAAACGCGTTTATTGGGAAAGAATAACGTTTTCTCCACTGTACATGTATAGGCGATTAATGTCGACTTCGCAAAAAGCTGCGGTCCAAATCAGACGCCTTTAACGCGGCGTCTGATCAGGATCGAAACTATTTTGCACTAGTACCAATATTTCTTCTGTAAAAAGTTCAAGGCTTTGAATTTGCATTTACTTGCAGACGACATATTTTAGCAGCCGATAAATTTGGCACCGAAAGGGTTAACCTAGAGTTGACTGTAAACTAAGAAGCGCTCGTCTCGAGAGAGCCCTACCACTATTCTATCAATTATGCAGACGAACAGCTAGAGTGGCACCAGAGCTTGACTGAGTTAACTACTTCACGACCCTGGTATTTGAAAACAGTTTGGATTCAGACCAGACGCTTAGTTTCTCGATGTCTAATCTGAATCCAAATTGCTCGAAACTCATATCGATATTACATGATTGTAGTTCTATCAAAACAATTGCCCAAACTTTGAATATAATAAATAACTGCAGACGACAATTTGATGCAGACGATATCATGGCAGTGAAGGGGTTAAACCCTTGCTGTATGGGAAATGAGCCTAGTATAATATAGTATAATATATATTATATACAATGGACAAACAGTATGTACCAAGAAGAAATCCTCTGACATGGCAGTTTCTGGACTGTTTGCCTTTTTTCAATATTTTTAGGACAAACTCTTCAAGATTAAATGAAAATTTGTAATTATTTTAAAAAATGGCAAAACATCCATTTCAAAAGTGAGTAGTATAAGGATTGATGTGCTCGGCCCTGTATAAAATGAGTCAGTCAAAAGATAAGACAGCATCCATGCACTTGGCAGCAACATGTTTTTAGAAGAACATTTTAGATAGACACATCCAACTCTTTGCGTGCTAGCGGTGAAATCGTTATCACCTGTGCAAACGGTTTTAATACAGATGAGACGCCGCGTGACGCGGCGTCTCATCTGTATCAAAACTGTTTGAAACTGTACCCTTGTTTTTAAATTAATGTTCTTTAATTTCTATTTTAGAACCGCAACATACGACAATTGTTGCAGCTAACAATACTACCCAGCATGCAAAGAGCTAAATATTTCTGAAACAGCCGAACTTTTGCTCAGCGATAATTCAATAGAATACACGAAACAGGATGCTAGGTAAATGCATTACAAAAGCGAAATAGTGCGCTCCTTTAAGACTTCTCTGTATGGTTTCCAATGTAATAAGCGCCAATCTGTACTTAAATTCAAATTTTAAAGATATCCATGTTTTTTAGTGGTTTCTGGTTTGACTGTTCTTCTAAATGGCGAGAGATCCTTTGTACTGCACACTTTTCATAGTTAATGGTGAGAATATCTGATAAAATCACCATCAACTTCAAAATCAGTCATTATTGTATTAAACGACAACTAACTGAGGTAGCTTTGAGATATCTACAAACAAGTGACTGCATAATATAGTATAAAAATAATGCAGAAAACTCTTATTGGAGCTTTTTGCATTATTTTTATCCTGCAATTACCCATTTTATGTGGGACACACTTTTAGGTGTACCTCGGCTCTAGGCAAACAGTTTTGATCTCAGATCAGGCTTCACATTGTGGGGCCTGATCTGAGATCAAAACTGTTTGCAGCTAATTCAATATTCTATCAGAAACTGCTAAAATCTTTTGCAAATATTTTTGAGTTGAACCTGCTGCAGACGACATTTTAAAATGGCCGCCAAATATTACCCAGCATTCAATGGGTTAAGCAACCACCAGTATATAAGACTACCGAATGTATTATACTCAGTACAAGGAACCAATGTGTATGGGCAAAGGTCAACTTCGTGCACAATAAAGCTACAGTTCTGAATGTAGTCGTACCCTTGATAGTATCATAAGTCTAACTCGAGCCAGTTTAACTTGAACTTACCCGTAATAAGTCAACTGAATTTCGATTATTAGAACTCGCTTCAGACGAACTTACCCCTATCTCAAAGTTAAAACGTTTTAACTTCGAAATAAGGGTAAGGTTGAATAAAGCAAGTTCGAGTTATCCGTGTTCTACTGTAAATCATGAAAGGCAGCATGTTCAGTCTTTGAAGTTCGTTGATCGATTGCCCTGCTCTGTTGTGATAAGGTAACACAAACAAACATTACAAATACGAATTGTCTAATTAACCCATTTGTGTACACGATCCCATATATGGGAAATAGGCAAACAGTGTAGACTCTGATCAGACGCCGCATTATGCGGCGTCTGATCAGAGTCTACACTCATTGCTGATAGGAATTTCAATATAAAACAAAACGAAAATGAAGTTTTGACCTGGCACCCCTTTGATAAAAAATTAACTATTGCAATATATAAGCATGGAAAAATCTACTTGGCACAAATGGGTTAAGCATTGACGGTGCGTTACATGTACTACACGTATATTTGGTTTGTTTCAGTTTTACATCCCATTTAACCCTTTCAAACCTAAATATCTCTTGTGGGTATTTATTGTCCTTTTGAATTCTTCTAGTATTAGATGCATATTGAACCAGTCTACTGTTGCATTTTTGATATGCCAACAAAAAGCAATGTAAATATCAAACAGTACAGACCCTGATCAGAGGGCTCCTAAAGGAGCCCTCTGATCTGGATCTTCACTGTTTGCATAATTATGTAATCAGTAATCTCTACAGCGAACTGTAGGGTTGAAAGGGTTAACTCCTTTCACTGTCCATGACGTCAAACGGCGAGTTTGCAAACAGTTAAAATCCTGATCAGACTCCGCGTTATTCACACACTAACATTGAAGAGACGAAAAAAAAATCAGAGAAGGGATAAAAGCCTCACGATAAATTCTACCCGGCGTCTGATCAGGATCCCATTGGGTGTCGTTGTAGAGATGCTGCAAATTATGGCGTACAGTGGATAATCTGTTATTCTTTCCCAATAAACGCGTTTACGCTAAAACTATTATTTGCAGTGCAAACAGTTTGGAGCCAGATCAGACGCCGGGTAACCCGGCGTCTGATCAGGCTCCAAACTGTTTGCCACCAAGATAAACAAGAATTATCAGAATTGTCCAAAAGTTGTTTTTTCTACGTTTTAGTGCTTTGCGTTTGCGTACGTTTGCGTTTAAACGGGAAAGAATAACAGATTCTCCACTGTAATAATGACATGAAATAGTTAAACAACGCGATGATATCGGGACAGGATATCTGTTAGTTGTCTCATTAGATAGACAGGCAAAACCCTAGTCAGCCTGCATCAACAATTAGTGTGTGAAATTAAGACGTAATCCGTAAATCTCATCTAATTCAAACAAACGATGTAGTTTAGGCTTCCTTTGTTTCCTAATTTCAGACCAATCTATACTACAACTACTAAATATTATAAATAGATAATTATATTGATGATGATTGTGAAGATGCTGCTGCTGCTTCTTTTGATGACGGGGATGGTGACGACGATGAGCATTGATGATGATGATGATAATAATTATAATAATAATAATTATAAAATTAAAAATAACAATAGTTATAAAAATAATACATTGGCAAGTGGTTTGACGCTAGCTTTAGAGACAAGGAATCCATCAACAAGCTCAGAAACCAGATTGATGAAGGGCTGAAAAGGATTGACAAGACGGGCCTACCAGGAAAGTTTAAAGTCTGGATGTACCAGAATGGACTTCTGCCCAGGCTTATATGGCCTCTGATGCTGTATGAGGTCCCAACTACAGCTGCTGAAACACTAGAGCGAACTATCAAAAAGCACCTACGTAGATGGTTAGGGGTGCCACCAAGCTTTACCGGGATAGGGCTCTACACATCGTCGGGGAAACTCCAACTGCCAATTTCATCACTAGTCGAAGAATTCAAAGTGGCTAAGGCTCGGCTACTGATGACACTACGAATTTCTCCTGATGATTGTATTAGTGGTGCTGGGGTGGAACTCCGTACTGGCAGAAAGTGGTCTGTAAGTCAGGCAGTAGAAGCAGCACAATCTAGGCTGAGGCACGATGATATTGTTGGCACAACCGCAACAGGAAGGCAGGGACTTGGAATGCATAGCAGACAGTCATGGTCTGCAGCTGATGGCCATACTCGGAGATCCATGGTACAAGCAGAAATACGTAAGAATGAAGTAGAGAAAAGAGCGGCCAGGTTGGTACAACTTGGATGCCAAGGGGCCTCAACCAAATGGAAAGTACCGGAGCGAAAGCTTACATGGTCAGATATGTGGCATTTAGAACCTGTCAGAATAAGTTTCCTACTTAGAAGTGTGTATGATGTTCTACCCACGCCAGTCAATCTGCAACGCTGGAAATTGTCAGAGGACCCCTCCTGTCAACTTTGTGGCAAAAGGGGAACACTAGAACACATACTTTCCTCGTGTCAAGTGGCTTTAGGCCAAGGGCGCTACAGATGGCGACATGACAGAGTATTACGACACTTGGCTGAGGCTTTGGAAAATGAAAGATGTAAGAAGCGCACTGTCAAGAAGAAGCAGATTTCCATCCCATTTGTCAAAGAAGGCCAGACAGCAACAACTGTCAAACAAGCCCAAGGCATCTTGCATACTGCCGAGACATGGGAGATGAAAGTGGATCTAGAGAGGAGGCTAACATTCCCTGAAATAATCCACACCAATCTCAGACCAGACATGGTACTTTGGTACACTGTAGAAAAGAGGAACGTATCGATTATTTAACCGTATGGATTTGAATATCCTTTCCGTAAATAATTCAAAAATCAAAACCAAACCATAAAGAACATTACATGATGAAATACGACGGTTTGTATTGATTTCAGATATAGTTATGAAATATTGACGTTGCTATGGTAATATAAATAATATAATTCTGTAACTGAAGACACCTACGTGGCAAACAATGACCTGGCTAGTATTGCAAACGACAATTTCATTAGAAATTCAATCCTTTGAACTCTGGTCATTTGCAGACAGTTAACATGTAAAGAGTACACGTGTCATTATAGTAAACAATGAAGACCAAGATCAGAGGGCTTCTAAGGAGTCCTTTTACATGTATATGGATCTGCACTATCCGTCACGTGTTTACTTTGAAATATGGGTATGTTCGATTTAACCGAATTCGAGATATCGAAGTTCGACTGTATATGTTTTCGAGGAACTACTGCCTATATTCACTAGGGATAAATCAACATTCCAGACTATTTTTGCCTGGAAAATACAGCAATCCATTAAGGATGCTAAGTTTTAAGGACTATCTATCACACAGCATACACTATTTATCACACGGGAGATAAGTCATTTATCACATTAGAAACAACGACAGATAAATTATGTGTCGTCCTTTTCAAATGAATTATAACAAAAATACAGTTTGTCAAATAAAATATAGAAAATATGAATTTCAAGTTGAGTATAAATGCAATACGCCATAGCATGCGTCTACTTTAAAAGACAGGTGACCACTTAAAGCAAATTGAAAGTAAAGCAGGGTGCGCTTTAAGACAAATTCTGCTTTACTTTCAGCATGTTTAAACTACCATTTACTAGAACATAATAACTATTTCTTACCATACGTATTTATGATTGTATAACTTGGAATTTGGCGTTAAAAGGCGGATTCTAATTTTTATTCTATTCGTATCTTTAGTTTTAAGGACTACTTTTCGTACGATGTATATTATTTATCATATGGGAGAGATACAATTTCCCACATAAAATACATCATTTATCATATAAGAAAAAACGACTCATGTGATTTATGCTTAGTCCTTTTCAGCTAAATTACAACAAAACGGTAGTTTGTCAAATGAATATAGGTAAAACAATAAAATTAAAAGATGAAGATAACATGTATCCCATCGTACCTTAGCCTGTTTCTAGTTTTGAAGACAGGTGTCAACTTAAATAAATTCTTTTCCCATAAATACGCCTTTTATGCATTGAATTTATTCCTCAACTGAAGCAAATGATCCCACTTAAAACAGTCATGAATAAGTATCATAAGAAATATTTACCATATTCTAGCAGTTGGAAGCTTAAAGCAGACTGAAAGTAAAAAGCAGAATGCACCTTAAGGCGCATTCTGCTTTACTTCCAACCTGCTTTAAGTAGTCAGCTGTTTGAAATCTTGAAACAGAATTTTGGTTAATTTGTTAAACTACATGTACCATGTACATTGAAACCCACTGTCATGCGGTTGTTATTTGAAACGGACTTTAACCTATTAGCGATAATTGTCTAAAACAATGGACATTTAAAAACGGCGTTGACCGAGCTGAGAACATAACGACTTATTGAGACATATCGGAATGGTCGAAGTTATAAATATTTAGAAATTAACTAGACATATTGAAACAGCTTAACTAGAAAAAAAAAGATGAGTATTTTATACGTAATTCACTTTGTAAACTCTTTCGTAGGTGTGTCAAACTTTCAAACTGTGTCAGGTTTCAGATTTACTGTCACATTGCTTTAAACAGTCACCTGTCTTAAACACCTAGTAACTAACATAATTTAGTGGTTATTGTCGAGAGGTTTAACTGCACTGCGTTGTCTGCACGTGGACAATGGTGCTACTTCTCTATACAGTAGAGACTTTCAGCGTTAAAAGGGCTATACGACTAACAGATTTGTTTTCTCTGAGACACTGGCCGCTGCCTTGCCATAAGTAGTAAATGTCTTCGAGTTAATGGCATCTCGGGGAAGCGTCAGACACGATAGTATCAATAATGTATAAGAAAGGCATTTAAGGCGTCAGCAGTTTTCTTAGCTATTTATTGTGACGTAGAAATGAAAAGTTCCCTTTACCAATGGAACATTAACCAGAATATGAATATTTGACACATCCGCTCGATAGAATGTCCAAATGACTTGAATTCAAAAACATATTCTAAGGATTCATAACTCACCAGCAACTTTAAATGTCCACATAGTTTTTTATGCCCCCACGGTGACAATCAGTATACTATTTCAACCATTTCAATCATGTCCGTCCGTGCATTCGTCCGTTCGGTTCTTACGAGAGGGTACTTACGTGGCTAAAATTTTTAGCCCTATAATTGAAAAACATTAACCTGGTCGTCTCTTGTGACAAACCTGACCATTTCTTGTGACATTAACCTGGCCAGTTGTGGGACATACGGTTAGGGGTAGGGTTAGCCTCCAGATCATTATTTTTCAAGTTAGAGCAAAAAGAAATTGTCTGTTGTGTGGCTAGCCACGCAAAAGAAAACAATAGAAAATAGCCACATAAGTATCCTCTCGTAAGAATGTCCGTCTGTGTCCTTACGTTCGTCCGTTTGCCCACACATACGGTACTTATCTTTTCCGTCTAACTTCTTCTACAGTTTGCAGGCTACAACCTCACAGTTTTAGAAAAAGCTTTCACATTAACATAGATTTGTATTTTGTCAGGATTGTCTTATGCTTCAATTAACCCATTCTGCATTGATATTACAATGAACTCTCCCTATGCGCTTGCTTAAATCATGGAGCCCTAGTGACCTATATATGCGTCATTTAGAAAAGTGTACATGTTGAGAGTACCAGTGGTCTAATGCAAACAGCAGATTCCCTCATTAGAGGGCTCCTGCAGAAATCCTCTAATCAGGGATTTCACTGTTTGTCATTTTGCAATATATTATAAAAACAACCCTAAATATTCTAGAATGGGCCAGCCTTTATTGTCTACTGGAATTGCCCAGTGGAAGTTTCAGGGGATAATGAGTTGAAGATTTCATTGTAGATATACAAGGGTGACCCAAGAACGAACACTGCACTGTTTGTCCATATAGCAGGACATGTCATATGGTATATCAAACTGCAGACCCGGATGAGACGTCGAGTAACGCGATGCATCATCGGAGTCTACACTGTTTGCAAATGTCCACTTTAGTATACACCACACTTAAATGGGTTAATCAAAGAATCACGGCTGGTTCAACTCATTTGTTTTTCATCGACGGTACACGTAACTACGGGTCATCTTATTTATGTGTCTTGCAAAAATAGCCTCGTCTAAATTTCCTATTAACGACTGTCTTAATAAATTGCCAAAGTAATGAAGCATTACAACCAAATAGCAACACATAAATGAATTTATTTTATGTAAATCAGTTAACCCCTAATGACGCATATAAACGTTATTTGTAATAGTATATCTGTCCTATGCAAACATCGTTTACCCAGAACAAAACAATCCTCAAAGAGTCATCAAATCCGGGTCTGCACCATATGCTATTTTGCAATATATCATAAAAAACATAAAAAGAAGCAGATGACAATTGTTTAACCCTTTACTCGTTAGCCTGTTTCTAGTTTTGAAAATAGGTGACTACGTAAAGCAGGTTGAAAGTAAAACAGAATGCGCCATATGGCGCATTCTGCTTTACTTTCAGCCTGCTTTAAGCTATTACCTGCTACAATAAGTATTAAACTTGACACATATTAAATACGGTTTATATTGGTTCTATTTTCTTCAGCGGATGAATAAATTGCATGTGTTAAAAGTCGCTTCTATAAGGGCATGTGTTAAAGCAGGAGATGTTATGAGAGCGAATGAACTAACCCTTTCAAAAGGTGACTTGTCGTCTGCAGAATATGACATCTGCAGAAAATAATCATAGTCTTTTAAACAGAATAACGATCTGAGTGAATCTCTGTCGAGAATACGTCATCACGTCCCGGTTCTCTGTATTAGCTCTCCTCCCCCAGGGTCCCAGGTCGTCCAATTAGCCAATGGATTGCAGATACGGACATTATCATATAAATCAAACCTGAGTGGATCGAAATAAAATTGGAGTCTTGACCACTCCCCTATGTTAAGTAAGTCATTATCTGGTACCAAACAGTTTGAAAAGTTCTTTAATACAGTACAGCTTTGTTCGAGGATTAAAGGGTCAACACATTATAATATCAGATTCCATGCAAAACTGTCAGTTCAGAAGTAGTATATGTCTTCTAGCTAATGGCATCTTGGGGGAAAGTTTCAGAAATGATAGTATCAATAATACATAAGAAAGGCATTTAAGGCATCAGCAGATTTTAGACTATTCGCCGTGGAGTTGTAGGCTGTTGTCTCAACTGATCCTGAGACCAAAATCGATGACGGACCAGTTGAACCTAAAATCGCGATCATCTTGATCTGTTTTGTGAACACCGATTTTGATCTCGGTCTCACATTTGTTCCAAATTACTAGATCTGATCCGAATTTTGGTCTTAAGACTTTTAGTGAACACGGGGCTAGGAACCAGACTCAAAATTTGCAGTTACATGTAGTTTTGAAACAGGAACTAATAACACCTTCTCCCAAGTCCCATAAGCAATAATTGTCTTTAGGTAAATGACATCTCGGGGAAGCTTCAGACACGATAGTATCAATAATGTATAAAGAATTAATTTATGGAGTCAGTGCTCAGGTTTTTCGCCACATTAAAAATTGTAACGCTGTTGTGCAAAATCACTTTGTCCGTGTTCGAGCCTCGTCAGTTGACGGAAATAGCCGATCGCTCTACGTAGGGTAGCGATATCAACCGACAATCACTCGATCTCAACAGGGAGTTTCTACCTTAAACTGTAAAGATACCAACCAATCTGACAGTAACAGTAATTCTAGTTTGAGAAGCTATTGTATTTTTTACAGTCTAGGAGATTCTGTTTCACTGTATCAAGTTACAGCCAACACAAAATATCAATCTGATTTCTGACAGACTAATAAACCCTACCAAACTGAATATGTCTCCCTGAGGCGCTTCTGAGACAAATTGTTTTTGGCATGGATGTCTGTCAAAATTCGTACCCCATCCACATCGAATAAAACGCATCAATGTAGTTTTCAATAGACTTAAAACATTACTCCATATATATAATTACAGTTGAGCCTCTTTATTACGACCACTAAATTTTGTCAATATTAGTTGTTTAAGACAGGTGACTGCTTAAAGCAATGTGAAAGTGAAACAGAAAGCTCCTGTAGGAGCTTTCTGTTTCACTTTCACATTGCTTCAAGCTGTCACCTGTCTTTCATACAGACAATTAGCCTTCTTTTTAGTGGTCGTAATAGAGAGGTGCTACTGTATATGGATTTTACCAATAATTTTGCTCATCCACTGAAGAAAATAGTTCAAATTTACACAGTCAAGAATAAGTGTCAAAAGAAATGTTTCTATTCGTATTCTAGCAGATGGTACATGCAGCTTAAAACAGGTTGAACGTAAAGCAGAATGTCCTTTAAGGCTGAACTTTTAACCTGCTTTAAGTTGCGACATATCTTTGAAACTGCAATCTGGCTATTGTGTAAAGGTCTATGTCGAATTTATTATTTGGAGACATAAGAGAGGTATTTATAAAAATGGCGCCTGCCAAATTAATCGTGAGACTTATTCCCTTTCACCGTTTTATTGCCGTCTGCTATATAGTGTTGTATGCAATATTGTTTCAAAGTTTAAAAGGCAGTATTCCGCGGCGCTTGGTCAGAATCCAAACTGTTTGCAAACGCGCCTTTTGGCGTCATTGAGAGTGAAGGGGTTAATCAATTGAAACCTGTTGACACGAATAACAGTGCGCATGTTAAAACACAGATTTTTCCGATGCTAACCGTGTAGACTCAGGCCAGAAGAAAATTGAACGAGCCCTCTGATCAGTGTATGTACTGTTTGTCACTTTAGAATACTGTGACCTTCCTTTCCGGGATCTACGACCCTCTTTTCGCCAATCTACGGAAGATTGGCGGAGAGTCCCGAGGTTCAAAGCCGCGAGTGAGATGTCGTCACGTCACCAGTAGCTTTGAGGATGTCCACAGTAGTGGACGAAACAGTGAGCAATAAGAAAAATAGTAAGTGCTGTGATTGATGAAAAAAGTATTCTAATTATGGATTTACCAACACAATGAACACTTTCAAGAATGTTTGTCACTTTACAATATACTGTCAAAACAACGATGAATAGATAAATCTGTACTTAACCTTATCGGAGACTGTGTCCAATTTGCTTACAGTGGAGAATCTGTTATTCTTTCCCGATAAACGCGTTTACGCTAAAACTATTCTTTCTTTTACAAACAGTTTGGAGCCAGATCAGACGCCGGGTAACCCGGCGTCTGATCTGGCTCCAAACTGTTTGCCATCAATATAAACATGAATTATCAGAAATGTCAAAAAGTTGTACTTTTCTACGTTTTAGTGCTTTGCGTTTGCGTACGTTTGCGTTTAAACGGGAAAGAATAACAGTTTCTCCACTGTAATACTCGTATCGATATTTTTTCGGTCAAACTGCGTTAAATCTGGCTTTGAAATAATAGTTAAAGCTACATTTTAAAGCAGATGGTAGTATGGCAACAGTATGCGGTGATAGGGTAACATCGACCGACATAACAATGTAGCCATTGCAAATAAGACGAATTAAAGTATTTTTGTAGTTTTCAGTACATGGCATATTAAATTGTGAATTTGGAACAATGAAAATTAAAATAGCCAAGAGCCAGTACCGAAACGTATAATTTAATTAGATCTGTTTCCTTGCTGAATTACTTAGGACGACACTATTTTAAGGTGGTATTTATTAACTTGGTGAAAACAAAGTGTTAGTCAAATGTGATAATGTTTTATTACACTCGCTTTGAGTTACAATGTAAATTTCCCATAGACCAACATTAATCATTTTGCATGTCTTTTACATCTACCCAAAACTATACTGTCACTATTTATGATATTTTTTGTTACGTCACTCTATATGATATTATTTTTCTCTACTTTTGAGTTGAGTTGATATAAACAATGTGACGTCGTTTCTTGACGTCGTTTCGCGCGTTACGTGCATTGCGCCTCTAAATTGGTATTCGCAACATATTTTATAAAATACGAACGAAACGGTTGGTAAGCTCGGTGTAATAAAATAAACATTAAATGGCAGTTTGCGTGACATTCAAATTATCAAATCTCGAAAACAAGAATGTCACCCTCGGCTTCGCCTCGGGGTGACATTCTGTTTCTCGGGTTGGCAATTTGAATGTCAGTCAAACTGCCATCTAATATTTATATAATGTTATAAGGCCTTTCAAGCCTATACCTTAGAGTCAAGCCTGCTGTAAGCTACCATCTGGTAGAATAGAGAAAATATTTCTCATTATATATATTCATGACCGTTTAAATTGGGACTTTTTTCTTCAGTTGAGGAATACATTATATGGGTAAAAATAATCGTATCGATGAAATAACGGGTTAAACCGTGTAATATCTTAATAAAGGGCGCAGGTAATGCAGGAATCTCGTACAAGATGTTTCTTCATTTTCCGTTCTGTATTAAAAAGGTACTGTTTTCAGTGAAAACCAATTTTATTGGCGAGTGACTTGTTTCATTGTTAATACGGAATAGCTTTACATTGTGCCGAAACTGTTATTTAAACTCTTTGCATGCAAGGGCGGATATGTTCCATGGTGATAACCTTTACAAACAGCCTTTGGATCAAGATGGGACGCCGCGTAACGCGGCGTCTCATCTGGATCAAAACTGTTTGACAATCTGACCCTGCTTTGAGCAAAAATTCAGAAATTTCTATTATTAGAACAATAGCAGACGACAATTGTTACAGACGAAAAACTTTCCCAGCATGCAAAGAGTTAATCTGAGTGACAAACGCTTTGGAATCCGATAAGACGCCAACTTTAATCCATATCCTACCGGCCTCGACTTGACTGGTATTTGGCAATCGTTCTTAAGGGTTTTTTTTCTATTTAAAAATACAAAAACAAATCACAACTTTGCAGAACACAATTTCAAAGCAGACACAATTTCGGTAGGATAAAAATTAAGATATAATTAATTGTTTGAAGAACAAAAACGCCTGTTGCAAAATATTACACTCTACTCCTCCTTGTAAAAGTATTATGTTCTCCAAATAATTCAACTATATATAACCGTCGTTGCTTTGGAAAGGAGCAAGCCCACATTCTTAGGAACACAGGCAAGATATGGATTTCTCACATAGTTATCCCTGTTTGAGATCAATTTGATGACGCCACTTTAACATCACTATTTATAAAGGCTTTTTGACGTCATCGGGGTTCCGAAAAATGCACATTGCTTTAAAAAACAGCTTAAAATCGTTGGTTATGTGGGGAAAAGAATCTGTCACTCGTCGATGTTTAAGACAAATTGATCTCAAACTCGTCTAGAATAGAAATGTTATAAAACTCGCCAAGGCTCGCTTAAAAACATTTCAATTCTAGCGTTTGAGATCAGTTAACATCGACTCATGACAGATCCTATATTTCTTAATTATTATACTGGACGTCAGTGCAAAAGCAAGCCCAGGGTTATCTTAACCCTTTGAGCCCTAGTCCCGCATAAAGGCGTTATTTTCAAACAGTGAACTTGTGAATAGTACACTTGTCCTATGCAAACAGTGAAGACCCAGATCAGAGGTCTCTGAAAGGAGCCCTCTGATCAGGGTCTTCACTGTTTGTCATAATGTCAAACATTGACAAAAACAACCCTTAAAAGTCAGAAATGGACTAGACTAAAATGGAAACTGGAATTGTCCATTTAAAGTTTCAGGGAGGAAAGAGTTAAGCCCATGATTATCTCCTTAAGTGCTGTACAAACATTCGTTATTGCTTTAACGAAACTAAAAGTAAATGCTTCAGAATAAGATATAGAAAATTATTTTTTAGATATAATCATTCATAATCTGAGTGGCTAATAATTTTGATCCTGACCAGACGGTGGAGAAACTGTTTGCAATGAAATATTTTTTTTTAGCATAAACGCTTATGAGGAAAGAATAACGTCTTCACCACTGTATACTGAACTAATAAAATATATAGAGGATAATTGTTTGTTTCAGTATAAGATAGAAATTTAATCCATTGAGTGAACATCAGACGTTAAATTTTTACGAGTGGCGAAGCCACGAGTGAAAATATAACAGTCTGATGTTCACGAAATGGATTAAATTCGATCTTATACTGAAAAAATACAATTATTCTATTTATTTATGCTTTTAAGCCACTTTTTAAACGAAATTGTTCGACAATTGTGAAAGCGAAAGTACATGATTTACCCCGTGTTGAGCCCCAAGTTTACATCGAACACATTAACGAAACAGTTTCCCGTACGATGACGTCACTTATTTATTGATTTGACGTCATCCGAATTACGTCGTTGCTCCCGATTTTGGATTCGTGTTCTTCCATTGGGTGGTTCGCGACAAATCGGACTGCCGGAATTTAACGATAAGACACGATTGACTACGATTTTTGGGGAGCCCTACGGGGAAAACGGCGATTGGTGATAATCCACTGCAGTGGATTACCAAGTGATAACCCACCGCTATTTTCCGGTAATCCACCGAAAAGCATAAATAAAAAGGTGTAACCATCTTAATAGTATCGCAGAACTATTAGTACCAACTCTATCTACAACATTTGTATTATCTATCATGCTGAGTTATCGTCTGATTTAATTGTATCCACTGAGAAAAAACACAAATGCTTTTTAAATTGACCTTAAGTTAAATATTATTGTCAAACAATTTTGATCCAGATATGACGCCGCGATACGAGATGTCTAAATTGATTCCTAAATGATAGCATAATGAGGGGTCAAGAAAATACCATTCCTATAATTAATGAGTGAACATCGGAAACTTCAGTTTCAAAGAAAGTAAAGTCCATGCTCAAGTTCTTAATCATTTATGGTTGAAACTAAAATAGTGTAGACCTGGGGCCTGTTTCATAAAACTTCGTAAGATAAATGTTGTCGTTAGTCAAATTATAAAAGTCGCAATTATTATTTATTTCTCCACCTAATCCTGTCTTGTGACAACTTTTTGGAATCGTCTTGAAAAGACGATTCCAAAGAGATTTCACAAGACAGGATAAGATAGAGAAATCAGAAATTAAATGTATTTTAAAGTTTTGACTTACGACAACCTTTGTCATGCGAAGTTTAATGAAACGGGTCCGAGATTAGAGGGCTATCTCAGCAAACTGATCATACCGTAATTCACATGCACCGGATACAACGGGTCTACACTTTTAACCAATACGCAAAGGCCTTATTTACTTGTTGTTTACATTGTAGTTTAAGCACATGGAATGGGGAATTCATGATAATATCAGCCAGTAATGTATGTGTGTATTTTATCATTTAAATGAAATGGAAATTGCTAAGTATAATTCCCAATAGACCGGACCTTGGTCGATATCGGACACTGATCGATCAGTGTTTTACATCGAACCATCAAGATGGGTTCCGTTGTTAATTGCCAGTTTCTGCCGAGCTCAGCTTAATGAAGATTGGCATAAAATGATAGATCGGGCAAGGATAGGTTTTTGTTGGATAGATGATTGATTCCTTCGCGAATATTTATCACGCTTTCTTGTGTGTTAACACGAGTAAGGCGTCTTTCCCCTGGCTCCAAGGTTATAAAGCTTTTGAATTGAGTATAAAGTTGTTCTCAAGCATTTGATTGCTCAGATTTGAGCCTAGGCTCAAATCTGACCAATCAAATGCTTGAGAACACACTCAGACTCAATTCAAAAGCTTTATAACCTTGGACCCAGTATTCAATACAGTCGGACGGCAGTATATTAATCCGTTTTAACTCTTTCAACACTAAGTAATTCTTGGATGCTATTAGGTTTTTTTGTGGATCATTTTAGTTACGAAACTTGTACCAGTTTAACTGGAGTTCTGGGTAGTTTAATTAATTCAGGTCTCAATTAGAAAACAGTGTAGATCCTGATGAGAGAGCTCCTATAAATTTGTTTCAAATTTAATGAGTATATTTACACAGGTCCTAGTCTCTATGGTGTTGGAAGATACACTCGTATTTCTACAGTTTAATTTCATTATCTCAAAATCGTTACGACGAACATGTCCGTATTTCAAAGTTAAAACGTGTCTCGTTAAATTTGACCCATTTGCATACAGTGGAGAATCTGTTATTCTTTCCCGTTTAAACGCAAACGTACGCAAACGCAAAACACTGAAACGTAGAAAAGTACAACTTTTTGACAATTCTGATAATTTATGTTTATCTTGGTGGCAAACAGTTTGGAGCCTGATCAGACGCCGGGTTACCCGGCGTCTGATCTGGCTCCAAACTGTTTGCACTGCAAATAATAGTTTTAGCGTAAACGCGTTTATTGGGAAAGAATAACAGATTCTCCACTGTAACCGAAGACCTAGAGGAAGGTCTAACAGGCATGGCATCGCATTAACCCATTACTCCAAAAATACTCTAATATCTATTTTCAAGGAAGAAAAAAGTTTTAATCTATGCTGTCATGGATATACAGCATACGGAATATAAACTACATGTATATCATAGCATACGGTAACCTAAAGCAGGTTGGAAGTAAAGCAGAGGGCGAAAAAAGACGCAATCTACTTTACTTCTAACCTGCTTTAAATGTTCACCTGTATAAAACTAGAAACAGGCTATGGTGTTAACGGATTATTGTTCATTTTTATCGCCCGTACATATCACAAGAAGAGCATGTGCTATGTACTCTGGCATAGTCGTCGTACATGTGTAGTAACCGACATTGGTAGGTTTCGCAGTCTGCATTTGATTGCATGTGTATATGGACAAGACTTTCCATTACGCAAAAAGTTTTACCTCTGTGACCTTGACCTTAGACTCTACTTTTTAGTTTTCGAAATGTGCCGTCGGCGAGCTTTTTGTCCCCCGTCAACTAGTGTTTTAAGGAATAAATCAATGGGTTTGATGTACAATGTACATAAAACAGTACATTGATGTACATAGAAGAGTTACTCAGATCATTTGCCATGAAACTTTTTACCTGAAGAGATCAATAAGCAACACTCCCAAACCTACCCAGAAACATTCATAATTGATGCTATATTTCTCTATAGTCATGCACGATTGCGTACGTTTTTCTCGCACTTTTATCACTTCATACCTAAGTAAATTTTTAAACCGTTCATCAACATTGTGACGTAATCACCCGTTTTACATACTGTAAAACCGGTTTTATTCCAGAGACTGTAATTTAATTAGCGAATGTCTCTAGTTTTGAAAAAAGGTGACTTCTTAAAGCTTCTTCAGCCTACTTAAGCTACCACCTACTAGAAGCATTGCATGATGTCGCGAATTAATACAAAATCGCATTACGCGAAATATTCATGACGCGAAAAATACCTGTTTTACAGTAGTCACAGTTATAATATCGTCATGCTATATAATTTCGTCTGATTCTTTTAGGGAACCAATCTGTTATTACATCCTTGGCATACAAACATGCAGTAAGAGGTATTGCCATACATCAAAATTCAATGGTTTATGGTACGTGACCAAATGGCGTGTTAAAGTTCATATAAAGTACTAATAGTAGTAATATGTGTAATATAATTCAAAGCAACATTTTGATAAGGAGTACTGAATGTATATTTGGTTTTGTTTGCTTGGGAGGAATGAAACCAGACTTAAAGTATATATACCAATATTTATTATACTGCAAAGTAAATTCCTTACTTCTGATTGGGTACCGATCCGTAGACGTGATCTCAAGTACTCTGTGAGCTGACAGGGTACGTAGAAATGCATCACTTTTCATTGCACTTTCAATCGTGCATACTCTGTGTTAAGCTCATTTCGGATAAGAACCAATCGGGGTTTGGTTCTTTCAACAGTCGCATTTTTCTAGGAAAGTTTGACACCGGCGTCTACGAGCGTGCCAATCTTTCTTATGAATAACAACGTCAGAAACATGATGTCATTTACGCTTAACATCATCTGATTTGGCGCGATTTTGTTACTGTCTACTATGAGCGTTGTACACAACAAATTCTGAAATATTTGTTTGAACAGTGAAAACTTTGCAGCATTATTAATTTGTTATACAGTTTCTTCACAGTGTACATGAGGATTTATTCCCGGCTGATAAAATCGTGTAACCCTCGCCTGTCGGCTCATGCAACATGATTTACCTCAGCCAGGAATAAATTCTCATGTACAGTGGAGAATCTGTTATTCTTTGCCGTTTAAACGCAAACGTACGCAAACGCAAAGCGCTAAAACGTAGAAAAGAACAACTTTTGGACAATACTGATAATTCTTGTTTATCTTGGTGGCAAACAGTTTGGAGCCTGATCAGACGCCGGGTTAACCGGCGTCTGATCTGGCTCCAAACTGTTTGCACTGCCAATAATAGTTTTAGCGTAAACGCGTTTATTGGGAAAGAATAACAGATTCTCCACTGTACACTGTGAAGAAACTGTATAACTAACTAACTATATAAGTTATACAGTTCTTCACAGTGTACATGAGGATTTATTCTCGGCTGAGGAAAATCATGTAAAAGCAATAAAGGCAAAGTATGCTGACTATCGTGTTGGAACATAAATATTCGACTTAGTGTTCGTTATGTAATGCGATACTTCCTTTTAGTTAACGAGAAAACAGTAAGAATTTTAACATGTTAGGTAGCATTATAGAATAACGTTCGGTGTATTTTTGTCAAAATGATTTTATACTAGATGTTCTGTCATAAATTGGAATTTATCTTTTACAAAAAATAAGATTATTTCATGCCTTGTTATTCTTTCTCCCGCATACCTTTCTTTTTCCATTATTTAACCTGTTACCACATGGCTAAGTCTATTTACGCCTATAATTCATACCCCACTGAAGAAAATAGATCTAGTTTCAATTAACACAGTCATGAATGCGCACAATAAGAAATATATTCTACCCCCGCAGATAATAACTTAAGTCGCATTCTGCTTAACCTGAAACCTGCTTTAAGCGGTCACCTGTTTTCAAAACTAGAAACACCTGGAGATAAAGGATTAATGTTTGACATTATACATTAACAGTACTTAAACCTTTCGCTGAGCTTTATATCGCCTTCTTGAAATCATCGGATGCTTACATGTATCTATTTCGCCAAAGTTACACTTTCATGATTGGGACACTTTGAAAGAAGTAACCTTAAGACGAGTGTCAAATAGTTTGAATCAAATAAAAGCGTTTATTTTATAAAGCTTTTAATCAATTTAAACGTTTTGGAGCCAGATCAGACACCGGATAACCTGGCTCCGAGGTTATAAAGCGTCTTAGTTAAGTCTGAGTGTGTTCCCTAGCATTTGATTGGTCAGATTTGAGCCTAGGCTCAAATCGGACCAATCAAATGCTTGGGAACGAGTATAGACTCAAGTCAAAAGCTTTATAACCTCGGAGCCTGGAGTCTGACCAGATTCCAAACTGTTTGCTGTTTAGACCAAATATGATATAACTATGTATCTCCCCTTTGTATTAAAAAAATGCGATTTCTGCATTTTATTACATTGAATTTTCATTCATTTTCAATTCAACGGGAAATAGTAACGTCTTCTCGACTGAAGTAGGGATTATTGCTAGTGAAAGGGTTTGATACCGCCAACGCGATAGTTGATATGGCACTCATGCCATCATTACTGATTATTTGCTTTGGTGAATTTAATCAAATAGGAGTTTCTAATCAATACCCTCTCTGGTTTCGTGAACAATCAGTTTTGAAACTGAGGTAAACATCGCTGGTGATAACAGAGCTCGTCGACTAAATAAAACACTTAACACACAAAGTGCCTTTTTACACGAAACAGGTAGCACTTGTAAACACTGTTGACTCAGATGAAACATCGCAAACCGCGACATTTCTTCGAAGATGGAAAAATGTCTTCTTTTACTGCCATTGCAATCAGAAAACAACTTTGCAACATCTGGCTCCTGATCAGACGCCGCGTTACGCGGCGTCTGATCAGGACCTAAACTTTTTGAGACTCATATCGATATTTTTTCTGTCAAAAAGGTAATTTATATGATAACTTTCTACCGGTAGAGCACCCATATAACCGAAATATATTCTTCCACCATGTACAAGTGAAGAAATAATTATTTGAAAATATTAAGTTCAACATTTGCAACAAAACTATATTTATATACCTTATCAGGATCAAAACGATGATATGATAACTTGAGTCAATATACGAGGGTAGTTCAACAAGTTTTGATACTTGATCAATTACTTCCAGTGATAAATTTCAAGAAATATTTTTGAAATTGAACTCTTTAAGAAGTTATTACGTCAAAACGAGTATGGTTCAGTTAGGTTAATGTTGAAACTTATCGAGTTATGTGATATTATCATGCATTTAACGATAATTGCTCTTTAAAATGATATATCACACATGCTTTTTGCTCTTATTATATTACTTTTTGAACAAACCTCGTACCAAAGCAGACGACCGTGAATTGTTTAACCCTTTACCCCATAGCCTGTTTCTAGTTTTGAAAATAGGTGACTACTTAAAGCAGGTTGAAAGTAAAGCAGAATGTGCCCTAAGGCACATTCTGCTTTACGTTCAGCCTGCTTTAAGCTACCACCTACTAGAATAAAGAAAATATTCCTAATGGAACATATTTATGACTGTATAAATTGGAATTATTTTCTTCAGCGGAGGAATAAACGGAATGCGCTAAAAGGCGCTTCTATGGGGGAAAGGGTTAAAGCAGATGACGCAACCATTCCAATACATGTATACAGTGGAGAATCTGTTATTCTTTCCCGTTTAAACGCAAACGTACGCAAACGCAAAGCACTAAAACGTAGAAAAGTACAACTTTTTGACAATTCTGATAATTCTTGTTTATCTTGGTGGCAAACAATTTGGAGCCTGATCAGATGCCGGGTTACCCGGCGTCTGATCTGGCTCCAAACTGTTTGCACTGCAAATAATAGTTTTAGCGTAAACGCGTTTATTGGGAAAGAATAACAGATTCTCCACTGTAATAAGTAAATGTTAACGCTTTACCATGAGAAAATCAGATTTATTGCATAAAAGTGTAGACCAAGCTTAGCTGACACAAAAACTTAGTTCAGCTTAACAATATCTTCACTGGTAACCAAGTTAGATAGCAAAACACTAGATATGCAGGTGAATCTCAAAACAGTGAGGATCAAGACAAACCGCCGCGTCAGAGATGCGGCGGTTGGTCTTGTTTCCACTATGTAATTCATTAGCCTGATTTTCTTATGGCAATCTTTATTTACGAAAGAGGATCGAATCTAACGTTGTGAAACTTGTGACCCGACCAAATTCCTTATGTATATGAAAATAAAAAAATTGTTTTTTAATTAGGCTTATTTATTATTTAGGTTAAAACATTCCTGCAAAGCGTAGTCAATCGTGCTGTTACTTCTAATCTGGCCTCAAATAAGAAAGATGGCTGTGTTAATGACAATGACATTATATACAGTGGAAACTCTGTTATTCGTTCCCGTTTAAACGCAAACGTACGCAAACGCAAAGCGCTAAAACGTAGAAAAGAACAACTTTTGGACAATATGATATTTCATGTGTATCATGGTGACAAACAGTTTGGAGCCAGATCAGACGCCGGGTTACCCGGCGTCTGATCTGACTCCAAACTGTTTGTACTGCAAATAATAGTTTTAGCGTAAACGCGTTTATTGGGAAAGAATAACAGATTCTCCACTGTAGCAGGATGGAAGCGACGTCTTATACCCTTCACTGCGATGACGTCATTTGTTTTAACCCATTTATACCCAGTGGATTCTTACATGTTAATATATTGGATTAGTCCATTTTTTATCAATGGGTTTAACAATTTTCGTCTGCTTTTATTTCTCAAATCTGGAATTCGAGAAATTTGACAGCACAAACATCAACACGAGTCGACGAGTGCCAATCAGTGTTGGCCCTGATAAGACATCGGCAACGGATCAGGTTCCAAATTATTTGAAAATATTATTGCACCAATAGTAAGCCTATTACATTCGTAATTAAACATCGCATACAAGCCTTCCGTATAAATATATGAGAGTGGTGTTATCATGTATAATGAGTTTGCTAACTACAGTGGAGAATCTGTTATTCTTTCCCGTTTAAACGCAAACGTACGCAAACGCAAAACACTAAAACGTAGAAAAGTACAACTTTTGGACAATTCTGATAATTCTTGTTTATCTTGGTGGCAAACAGTTTGGAGCCTGATCAGACGCCGGGTTACCCGGCGTCTGATCTGGCTCCAAACTGTTTGCACTGCAAATAATAGTTTTAGCGTAAACGCGTTTATTGGGAAAGAATAACAGATTCTCCACTGTATTTACATGCGAAACCGTGATTACCTTAGCAAAATATTGGATCCAGATGAGCTGCTGCACTACACGGCATCTCATCATAATCGAAAACTATTTGACACCTTGACGTCAGTTTGAAGCTATGTTTTCGAAAGGTCTCTTTTTAGAACAGCAGCAGACGATAATTGTTGCAGACAACAATACTTCTAAGTGTTCTAACAGTTAATGACCTATACACTTTGATTACGCTATATGCAAATTTGTGGTAACGATTTTAAAATGTTTGGACCCAGATGGCACACTAAGTCATCCCAAAGTTTGTTTCACTTAGGTATATACTTTAGAAATTCTGATTATAGTTTCTGCTTGAAACACTAATTACATTATCTGTTTAAAACCCTGATTACATTTTCCTAAAGAAATGACGTATAGTTTATTCCAAGATTTTCTGTAGAATGCATATTTAACAGACGAGTTTTGTCTATAGCGTGCTAAACGATTATGCGTTTTACGTAACACGTCATTTAAACACGAGATACCTTAAACTGAAAACTAAATGTTCCTCAGTTATATAATGCTCTCTCCCTACAACAGCCCTCCCAACAACGATCCTACACCAATGCTTGTCGCTATTTCCCAAACAAGATAGTCATGTTTAATGTCTTCTCTGTTGCAATATAGTCTGCTTAAAATTGTCGTTTGCTGGTTTTTCTTAAATACATGTACAGCGCTCCCTCTCTACAACAACATCCAATGGGAGACAATGATTTGTTTGTTGTTCAGAGGGAGTCGTTATAGGGAGGGAATTTCACTTATATTTGCAAACAGCTTGAATCCAGATCAGACGCCGCGTAAAGCGGCGTCTGATCTGGATTAAAGCTGTTTGTCACTCGTCATTATGTATTTTTCTGTAAAATGTCGAATATATGACTTTGAGAAAAAAAGCAGACGACAACTTTAAGCAGACGATATTACATCGGTAGAAAAGTTAGACTTAATTATCCTGTTTAAGGAACTGCGGCAATGGTCGTTGTAAGGAGGGAGTCGTTGTTGGGAGGGCCGTTGTAGAGAGGGAACACTGTAGATCTATTCAACATTTTGAAAAAAAAACAGTAGAGTAGACTTTTGTAGTAGGCAATAAGGCGACAGTAGAAGGCCCCAGGAAGGATGTGGATTGATTGGTTTACGCTTTATGGCACTGCGACACAACATTGGTCATAATTATAGAGCCGTTTTTTTATTCTATTTTCCTTTTCGACTTGGGGCTGTGTATATATGCTGTGAAAACATGAGAGTGTAGGTGAAACAATTTGGCGGCGTTTTGCCAATGGAGCCTCTTTAAGTGAAAATATATTTTGATTGATAATTTTAATCTATCACAGTTCCATAAAATTTAATATATAAAAACAAAACAGATGGATCTTTCATGAGCCATATGATCAGGGTGTATCAATTCATGTTTGCAATAACCCTGACCAATTCTCAAGCTAAGACTGCATGGATTGAATTCTACACTTGTACACCTGTACGATCGTTCTTCAATCCTATTTCAGCCACAAACGTTCGTTAAATGTGGACAGACTGTGATCAGATTACTACTTCAGGACACCTCCAGCAGCCATCTGATCAGAATTAGTCCTGTTTACGTTGCCAATTAAAATCCAATTTATCTGCGAGTGTTTTAAACTGTTTCTTTTACAAGAACCCTTCACATGGAACAAAGATAGATGTTCAAACAAACAACCCTGAACAGTTTCCTCAACTTGAGGTCGTTACCCGATAGCCTATTATTAGTTTTGAACGCATTTTTAGTTTTGAACGTAGGTTATTAACCAAACCAGCTTGGACGCTCTATGAAAGAGCATCTGAAAAAGTACTGGAAATGCTTATCATAGTTCATGTTCAGGCCTTCTTCACTGGGGACTATTTTTCTAAGTATATCCATAATTAAAATCGTAAAAAGGCGTATTTATGGGTCGAACGGTTAATTAGTGGTAAATGAGTTGACCGTTACGAGTTGCTGACAAAACAATTTCAGGCTAGAATATCGAATGTTACAGTGGAGAATCTGTTATTCTTTCCCGTTTAAACGCAAACGTACGCAAACGCAAAGCACTAAAACGTAGAAAATAACAACTTTTTGACCATTCTGATAATTCTTGTTTATCTTGGTGGCAAACAGTTTGGAGCCTGATCAGACGCCGGGTTACCCGGCGTCTGATCTGGCTCCAAACTGTTTGCACTGCAAATAATAGTTTTAGCGTAAACGCGTTTATTGGGAAAGAATAACAGATTCTCCACTGTATAGTCCCTTCACTGTCTTACCCCAAGTTCACAGATTGGATCATGTACAGGCGCCGCATAACGTGGCATCTGATAAGGATCCAAACTGTTTGACACTCCGTATTTCTGAAGTCAAAATATCTAAAATTCAAATTTAAAAACAAATACAGACGGTTATTGGATAAAAGTGAAAACGTCATGACAGTTAAGGGGTTAAACACATTTTAAGCTCTTTGTGCTTAAGTGGGGGTGAGTTTATCAATACGTTTTGTTTTCAACTAGAAAAATATCAATATCGATATGGTAATTCACTTAACCAGTAACCCTTGAAACTTCAAATTGACAATTCCAGTTTCATATTACTAACGAGTCTAGTCCATTATTCCTATATATGGTTGTTTCCTGCATTATATTGTAATATTAGTAACAGTGCAGACCCTGATCTGAGGGCTCCTTTAGGAGCACATGACAAGCTTTTGCATAGGACAAATGTACTCTTAAAATTTGAAGAAAACCCGACACCAAACAATCGCAAACAATAACTGCATACTATAGCTGAAGAAGAGTTAACCGTTATCCTGCGGTGATGTCGTCTGCTTCGAAATTGTCGTCTGCAAAATTTGTTAAATTTAGGTGTATACATTTTATAAGTAAAGAAACTTAAAGACGAGTGTCAAACAGTTTGGATCCAGATCAGACGCCGCGTTACGCGGCGTCTGATCTGGATCTAAACTGTTTGCAAAAATCAATAAAGTCGCGACCAGCAGGCAAAGGGTTAATATTTGCAACAAACAGTTTAAAGACAGGTCAGACACCATTTTAACACTGTCGGATCAGGATACCAACTATTTGACACTCATATATATGTTTCTTTAGTTTACAGTGTTTGATATAAACTGAAAGTTTGGATTATAGAATCAGGCGACAACTTGTGTAAGCAGACCATACTCTGGCCATAACGACCCGGGTAAACCATACTGATGTTACTTTCAATTAATACAGTGGAGAATGTGTTATTCTTTCCCAATAAACGCGTTTACGCTAAAACTATTATTTGCAGTGCAAACAGTTTGGAGCCAGATCAGACGCCGGGTAACCCGGCGTCTGATCAGGCTCCAAACTGTTTGCCACCAAGATAAACATGAAATATCAGAATTGTCCAAAAGTTGTACTTTTTACGTTTTAGTGCTTTGCGTTGCGTACGTTTGCGTTTAAACGGGAAAGAATAACAGATTCTCCACTGTATCAATTTACAAAACGTTTCGTTTCATCATTATACCAACCATTATCATGTTGCGTTTTCGTCTGCTCCAAATATATCGTTTGCCAAAAACATAAACAATAATATATTTTATGTTTTTCAAACTAAAGAAAGTATGAATATGAGTGACAAACAGTTAGAATTCAGATCAGACACTGCGTTACGCGGCGTCTAATCCTGATCCAAACTGTTTGCAAATATTAGCCATGCTGCGCTTAGGGTTAATGCAAATGTGTGCACGATTAAATTTATTATTTCACATGGGAGTTATGATGAGTTTGGTGAAACTGATCAAGGACAGTGCAACCGTTTTGAAAGACATAGATCTTCCATATTAACCCTTTACCTCATAGCCTGTTTCTAGTACTTAGGATAGATGGCTACTTAAAGCAGGTTGAAAGTAAAGCAGAATGTGCCTTAAGGCACATTCTGCTTTACTTTCAGCCTGCTTTAAGCTATCATTTGCTTTAATATAGAAATTATTCCCTGTAATACATATTACTTACTGATTAAATTGGAACTACATTGTATTTTCTTCAGCGGAGTAATAAATCATATTCACTAAAAGTCGCTTCTACGGGGGAAAGGGTTAACAGCATGGGGGCCACATAGGAAGCTTGTTGAGTGCAGGACGAAAGTAATACAGAGAGTTTCGACCTGCATTAAGTTGTTAGCTTTATTGAACACCGATATTGAAGAATGCATGTAGTTTGGATGTTGATCAAAAGAGATTACTTTAGTGGTAAAAACACATTTTTACAAGACCCATGGACACAGCAGGGGAATACATTTCATGCGAAGAAAATTTTGCGGAAGTGGTATTTGAATATTGATAAGTAGAGCTAGATGCATTGTTCATTTTTTACTGTAATAAAAAAAATCAATAATGGAATCGGATATAAAAATGTGAATTCGAATTTCTCCTCCTATTTTAATCAGGGGTGTTTGAATGCAACAGTTATGTTTTATATAACAACACTCATTAACCCTTAGCCTGCCACTCACGACTATAGCTCCATATGCAAACAGCTTGGATCCGGATGAGACGCCGAGTAACTCGGCGTCTCATCCGGATCCAAGCTGTTTGACACTCGGACAACATTTTCAGCAATTTTGAGCAATTTTGAAGCACTTTGAAACTTGAAGCAGACGAGAAATATAGCAGACGACAATTTATTTGGCGGGCTAAGGGTTAATTTCGAATCGCTAATTGTTTACCATCATATCTCCATACAGCACTGAACGCAGCGTGATTTAATAAAATGGAGTATTTTAACCCTTTCACTCTCAATGGCGCCTTAAAGCGCGTTTGCAAACAGTTTGGGTCCTGATCAGACGCCGCGTAACGCGGCGTCTGATAAGGACCCAAACTATTTGACTCTCTTATCGATATCTTTTAAGTCAAACAACATTAAATCTAACTTTGAGACATATCTTGCAGACAACAATAATGAAGCAGGCGACAATAAAGCGGTGGAGTGGTAAAAATCTCCCGAATAATTTGATCATCAAATGGTTTAATAGGAACTAAGCGGAAGAGTAATTCAGATTGTTATTTTTGTAAAACTCATTGATCCCTTGAACTTCAAATGGGCAGTTCCAGTTTCCATTCCAGACGAGTCTATTTTTGACTCTTTTACAAATTACACACCAGACCATGATTTGAGGGCTCATGTAGGAACCCTATAATCAGTGAGTACACTAAATATTAGTATTGAACAAAATTAATGTTTCTTTGCTTGGAATTCTGGGTAAATAACGAATACTGGTCTAGATTAGCAAATAGTGTAGACCCAGATCAGAGGGCTCCTATCGGGGCCCTCTGATCTGGGTATTCACTGTTTGCAAGTGTAAAGTACACTTATCTGGATTTTGGATATTTTGAAAAACCAGCAAAAGTTATTCACGGAATCTCATTGATTACACAACATATTGAATAAATGTTCCCCAGGACTGCAGTACAAGGAAGCGATCAATCATCAGCACAATGCACGCGACAGTGTTATGGTCCCATGAAGTTCATTCAATGAACACGGTGAAAGGTTTTAGTGCATTTGTTCTAGACTTCATACGCAGATCTTAGACATGGGACAAACTTTGGTCAGCAATACAAATGATTTTGAAATAAAAACATAGTGAGTCGTATCGCTAAATGCAAGCGGTGAACATCCAGATCAAGATTCAGAGTATTAATATAACATGTATATTTATGTATGGTGCAACTAAACTACAAACTAGCTTTAAAGTTTTTTCCAATCGCTTTTTCCTAATAACTGAGTTTGCCCTTAATCTTCGTTTTAATACTTTACTACGTTCACTTCAAATTCGATAAATAGACCGTCTAATAAAAATACCTTGTGATCGAGCTGGCTATAGGATCGACACAACTTGTTTAAAGGTTTCCGCACGGGTACAATCCCCACAGGGCTCGTAATTATTTTTCTGTGAAATGTATTTATTTTGAACATAAATCCATTTTCTAAACTAATATTTACGTGCTTGTGTAGGCACCTGGTACTGAATTACAAAAATGAAAGTTTTTAGCTATTTTGGGTTTCAATTACCTTAACGCCTTCACTGCCTTACCCCGAGCACAACAGTTTTTTGCAAACAGATTGGATCCTGATCAGACGCCGCGTTACGCGGCGTCTGTTCAGGATTCAAACGGGTTGACACTCATTTCAACATTTCTTCAGGCAAAATAGCAAACATTAAAATTTAAGAAATAAAAGCAGACAACAATTGTTTAGAACTGATAACGTCACGGCAATAGAGGGGTTAATAGTCATCGTGACTGGCTGTGGTACATGTAGAATATACCAAACCGTGACGGCTATATAATATGCCCATTGTTCACCTCATTCACTGAAATGACGTCATCTGCTTTAAACAATTGACGTCTGCTTTTATTTGACTAATGTTACAACGTAATGACTGTCACGTGACGTCTGATAAGGATCCAAACTGTTTGCAAGCAACTATTGTACTCGGGGCAGAGCAGTAATGGGATCGATTGAGACCGTACTCAGCAGTTCAACCCATCTAAGAATTTAATTTAAGGCGACTAAACGTCTATTTGAGAGGCGATGTGTGGCAGCCAGAAATAGTACGAGAGGGTCTAATTCTCTTGTTTTAACTGAACTTAACAAATGCCGACCACAGACTCAACTTGAACGCTAAATATAACACTGGCCCAATTGTTTTTATGATAGATACAATAGCTGGATAGTTGTTTGGGAAACTTTATTCTCCCTGTATAAATGAAACTGAGCGAAATCGCCGTGAAATAAAATATAAAAAATGAAAAGTGTTGAAAATAATGATATTTTCTGAAATTTTGAGTGGCAAGCATAAAGTTGTTTGATCAAATCTTGAACAAACCGGTGATCCATTTGTCAGAAACCCGTTTGCTATGGACGTCTGGTCCCAAGGTTAAAAAGCGTTTGAGTTGTCTGAGATTGTTCTCAAGTATTTGATTAGTCGGATTTAAGTGTTTGCCTTGCAAAAGTTCAAATCTTGTCTATCAAATGCTTGAGACTATTCTCAGACTGAACCCAAAAGCTTTATAACATTAGGTCCCGTTCTTTGAGCACAAACATGCTTATTGGGAAAGTAAATGTAGTAGAAGTTTTAGATTCAAGAACTTCGGTGAATTTTAAAACTAGCCCATTAATACTTATTGTCCACAAAAGTAGAAACTTTAACAAAAGGTGTAGACCAATGGCGAGACGCCATAAGTTGTGGCGTCTGATCAGGGTCTGCAAGAGGACTTGATTTCAAGAACAAAATATGTACATTTTCTAACTTTCTCAAGCATCAAGTATTCTATCTGGCAAGTTACAGATCAATAAAAGATATAAAAACCCTTTTAATAGGGCTGTTAAAACTGTACCGAGCTAAATAAAACGGTCGTGCCTTTTGAGAGGACGTTAGTCTTTCCTATTGAACTCATTGAACCCTTGAGGCGAGTATAATCAATGTAACAGTAAAGTGTACATTCATCGTCACTTAAAAGATAAAAAGGCCCAACAGCATACTAAATCCACATGTTGTTGAGTGGCGTTTAAGTGAGGAAAGTTTTGTCTTTTATGCAAACAGTGAAGACCCATATCAGAGGGCTCCTAATGGAGCCCTCTGATAAGGGTCTGCACTGTTTGTCATTTTTTAATATATTGCTAACAAGCCCCAACCTTAATTAGATATGTGAGGACTAATACTTAATTGAGTTTTCCATTAAAAGTTTCAGGGATGAATTAGTTAAGGGAAAGTGAACGCAAACGCAAATATGAACAATAAAACGACAACATTTTTAGAATAGATATGATAAGCTTTAATCTGAAGTGCAATATGTTTGGAACCTGAACAGACACCGGATTATCCGGCGTCCGATCTTGCTCCAAACTGTTTGCAATGGGCATAAAGTTTTCAGCATTAACTTGGCAAGACGAACGTCTTCTTCACTGTTTCAAATTTAAGTATATCGTCTAATTAAGAATTCACACTGAAAAATAAGGTAGATCTTGATGATGTACAAATGTACATGTAAATGGTACATCAGTGTCTCAACGCTTTATGAATAGTAATACGATAAACATTCAAAAAAATATCTGTCATTTTTCTAAATTTTATTTTTACCGTGTTTTCTTTCCGTTTCGTTTCCATAGTTGAAAGTTGTATTAACGCCTTCCGTGCCTTATCCCGAGTACTATGGTCATTTTCATACAGTTTGGATCCTGATCAGATGCCGCTTAACGCGGCGTCTGCAGGTCAGAATCCAAACTGTTTGACACTCATTTCAATATTTCTCAAGTACGAAACACCTGAAAGTTGAATTTGAGATATAAAAGCGCAAGAGCATTGTGTAAAGCAAATGACGTCATAGCAGAAGAGGGGTTAACAACTTAGCACACATCTCAAAACGAGATTAGCTGTTTTCTGAAGGAGTGAACGCTTGTCTCGAGTTTTGTGAATCGGGCAATACAGTAGAACCTCTCTATACCGACCCAAAAAAAGAAGGATTATTGATTGTATAAAGATAGGTGCCAGCTTAAAGCAAGGTGACAGTCAAACAGAAAGCTCCTAAAGGAGCTTTCTGTTTCACTGTTACCTTGCATTAAGCAGTCACCTGTCTTAAATTCATGATATTTAGCACAATTAAGTGGTCGTAAAATAGAGGATCTATTGTATATAAATTTCAAACATTTCTCAGAAAAAGGCAGTTTGACTATATACAGAACAATAACAATCTATTCTTGAATTAATCAACAGGTCGGTTATATAGTCGGGTCGCTGTCCCCTTAGCCTTAACACACAAGGCAAGTGTCGTCTGCTAAATTTATCTTTTCGTCTACTAGAATTCTAAGCGTTGGTTCATCCGCAATTTCTTCTAGGCAGAATCATTAGATAGTCAAACAGTTTGGACCCAGATGAGACGCCGAGTTACTCGGCGTCTCATCTGGATCCAAACTGTTTGTAAAAGTTGTTAAATATTTGCCAATTCCGTATACTGATGGTTACGTACGACCTTATGACCATAGAAATATCTAGCGCGTCTAGGAAAATGGAATTAATCTACTCGCCATATAAATACCCCAGGGAAACATACACAGACATAATATTTCACACTATAAAGACCAGTAACATCCCTGAGAAATGGCGTTTTTCATATAGTGAAGATCAGGATATAAAAGAAAAAGATCTCAGGAATCAATGGTGTCCATTGAGCTTTCTGCATTATTTTCATTATGCAAAAAATAACCTAGTGTCTTTAGAGTTCTATACGCGTTACTCTACTACATTTAGTGGTCGTCACTTGTTCCAATACAATAGCGTGATGGGAAATATGCAAACAGTCCAGAAATCAGACGCCGTATAATGCGGCGTCTGATCTGAGTCTGCACTGTTTGCTTACAAAAATTTCTACCAATGAAATGAAAAAATGAAAATGAAAATGTTTTCAAGGCACTCCTAAAATAAAATAATGAAGATATCCGATATAAAAACCTGAAAGAAAACGATTGGTACAAATGGGTTTAGAATATTGATACATGAATTACACGCGTGCATATATCAGATCCAATACTGATACGACGTTTAGTAAATTGACATTTGATCTGACGACAAACTGTTAAATTCTCCTTGCAGCATCAGGAAAAGTCCTTTATTGTGTACAGAAAAATTGAATTGAATTAGAAGTAGGTGTCAGTAGAAACAAACTTGGGGTTGAAAAAAGATGTTAATTGCATATTGATTCCAAGAAAAAACATTTGTAGGTTTTGTTAACCCAAGTCGTTACTAGAATTTGCAAACAGTTTGAATCCAGATCAGAGATATTGATACACCGCTTCTGGTCAGGGTACAAGCTATTTGACCATCGTTTTAAAGATTATTAAGCTCAAACGGTTTAAAACGAAATTTTCAACTATTGCAGATAACAGCTATGACGTAGGTGTTTTTACCGGTAGGCTGTAGATGTCGATACTTTAAAGGAGAGACAGTTGTTGATCGTGTATCAACTATTTGCAAGCTGGGTAAGTTTTTTCATCTGCAACAGTTCTCGTCTACTTCTGTTGTAAAAAACAATTTTTCAAATTTCGGTTTTTATAAAACAGAGTCAAATAGTCAAACAGTTTTAGACGCTACGCGTACGACGACGACTCATCCGGGGCCCGTTTCATAAAACTTCGCACGACAAAAACGGTCGTAAGTCAAAACTTTAAAATACATTTAATTTCTGATTTCTCTGTCTAATCATGTGTCGTTAGTCAAAACTTTAAAATACATTTAATTTCAGATTTCCCTGTATAATCCTGTCTTGTGGCATCTCTTTGGAATTGTCTTTTCAATACGATTCCAAAAGGATGGCACAAGACAGGATTAGTTTGAGAATATAAATAATAGTTGAGACTTTTATAATCTTACATACGACAACATTTGTTTTGTGAAACGGGTCCCTACTGGGTCCAAGTCGTTTGCATCGATAGTCAGTGTCCCACTGCTACCGGGCGAAGAGTTAATGACACTATTAGTATGCTTGATACATCCAATAAATTAGAAGATGCATTATCTTGTCATATTTGTAATAAATTATTCAATGCACAATTTGCTCAAAATGTAATTGGCAATCAGTGTAGATCAAAATAAGGGCACAGTAAGGCTGCTGAGCTCGTCAGCTAATTCATTGCAAACGACACCAAAAATTCGATTTTGCAAACAGTTTGAATCTTGACCAGACGCCGCCTAATGTGGCGTCTGATCAGGTTCCAAACTGTTTGACATTCATATCAACATATCCTTAGTCAAATCAGGTTGTACTTTGCTTTGAACGACGTATTATCTTGTCACAATGTGATTCAATGTGCATCGTACCAAAAAGGATATAGGCAAAGTATGTAGAATCAGATAAGATCACAAATCAAAGTTTACAATTTTTATTCTCTCTAGAAGCACCAGTAAAGCACCAACTTTCTAATTCCTGTAAAGTAGGTTTAGACCAGTAAAGTACCTTAAGAAGTGCTGTGTTAACAACAATGTTTATTGAGTAGATATCTAATGTATATTCCTAGTGGATGGTCTCATTTGACCCGGCACTAATGAGACAACTGGGAATATAATGTATATCATAATTTTAGATACATAATATATAACATTTTATCTGAGAGGAGTTGCAAGTTCATAGAGGCAAAGTTGTTGCTTTATCTTTGATGATCATGCTTCCCTCTATTTTAACAACATCAACGAGTTTTCGTTTAACCCATTAATGGATGCCTCTTGTCAATAAAAGTAGACATTAATAAACAGTGCAGACCCTGATGAGATCTCATCAGGGTCCGCACTGTTTTCCATTCATATAAAAATGATATGCTTTATGGAAAACATATTGATGTGTCTTTCGACCATCCATGATTATATTTTCATGAAAACTTCAGCAAGCACAAAGGGAGAGTTCATTGTAATACCCAGGCATACATGGGTTCAACGTTTCACAACAACGTGGGTACGGTAAACAATGACAACAGAACATAGATATCTTACCATTGCAGCCTTGGAGGTTCTTGGATGTTCAAGTATCAGCCAGACCTTGGTTTGAAACTTTTTCCACCCCTCAAGATGGTCTGTTTTCACCTGTACGTGTTCTTTGAGGATGCTGCGGTTGAAGGAGTCGAGGATCCGTTTGTTTTCTATGTAGGACCGGTAGGTTCTCCAACAACATGACTTGATATGGTTCTCATTGATCTGCCAATAGTCTAACTCTCGCTTCACCACGGCTCCACACACCTCCAGCGGCACGTGCAGCTCACCTGTGAAAATAACACAGAAAATTCCGTTATAACTTGAAAACCATTTACTTATTGACCCCTGAAACTTTAAATGGGCAATTCCTTTTCCCAATTAAGTCTAGCCCACTTATGACTATTTAGGGATGTTTATTGCAATTAATTGCAAAATGAAAACAGTGTCGAACCTGATCAGAGGGCTCTGGTCAGAGTCTACACAATTTGCATTGAACATGTGTACTTCTCATATGCACACTATTTTAAAAAGGTAAAAACCTGGCACTATGGGTTAATATAGTAATATAGCCTGCTTTTAAGTTGTCGTTTGCCGTATTTGTCAAATTTAGATGATTGCATTTTAAAATTGTTGAAACCATAAGGTGAGTAAAACAGTTTGGACCTAGATCAGACGCCACATTACACTAAACATTTCACTAAAAACTCTATAGATGCAACTACAGCAACAAAGTACATAAGTAGTAGATGTAGACATTTTCAGACGTGTGTCACAACAGAAACATTATCAGCTTTATCTAACTGGATGTAAGTGCCACTTTTGCAGCTCAATTCTGCCAACAGAAATGCACATCGATACGAAATTATGTACCACCAACACAGTCCACGCTCAATTATCAGCCTCCAATCTAAATAGCAGTCGTTGTAAAGTCTGCATAAACTTTTGCAGCATTTTCTCAAAAGTATGTTAATATACAAAGTTGTTCTAAAGACACTGCGTGGTTTGTCGGACGTTGTCAATACAGAAAAATATGTGATATCATATAAAATTGAAAAGCGGTATATATCACACTGAAAACAATATCTAAATAGCATCGGACAAAACACTGGAAATAATTGAACTGAAAATTCTGAGGTTTGAAAAAAAAAACTGTGTTAAAGAGCTGTCAAGTGTAACGGCCCATATATAAACATCGGTCTCTTTTAACAAGTTTCCACTACTTGGTATGCATGCATGCAAAACTACGCACACTATGAACATCTCATATCTGGGACCCGTTTCATAAAAGTTCGTAAGACAAAAAAGGTCATAAGTCAAAACTTTAAAACACATTTAATTACTGATTTCCCTCTCTAATCCTGTATTGTCACATTTCCTGTGGATATCACAAGACAGGATTAGATGGAGAAATAAATAATATTTGAGAATTTTATAATCTGACTTACGACAACATTAATTTTGTCGTACGAAGTTTTATGAAACGGGTCCCTTGACTGTAACAGAGACATATCCGATGATAAAACAGTGCAGACCACATAGCACAGTTAGGAGCTACCTGATCTGGGTTTACAGTGTTGTCAAACAGCGTCAATATATAGTGGAGAATCTGTTATTCTTTCCCGATAAACGCGTTTACGCTAAAACTAGTTTTTATTTAACAAACAGTTTGGAGCCAGATCAGACGCCGGGTAACCCGGCGTCTGATCTGGCTCCAAACTGTTTGCCACCAATATAAACATGAGTTATCAGAACTGTCAAAAAAGTGTTCTTTTCTACGTATTAGTACTTTGCGTTTGCGTTTCGTTTGCGTTTAAACGGGAAAGAATAACAGATTCTCCACTGTACACAGATAACAGGAGAAGGGTTAATCCTCTGCAAGGGAAACTAGATGTATAGTCATTTGCAAACAGTACATATACGGGCAAGACGCCAATAGACTCCGTGCTTGATCTGCATCCCTGCTGTTTGCCATTTGGAATGAAAATCTATATAATTATATATCTCTACGGATTTCAGCACTAATGCAGAAGACATATTGATCGGGCGATATTTCAGCGTTCAGTGGCCTAGGGTCATTGATTAACGTCGTGTCTCATCAGGGTATGAACTATTTACTATGATGTATGTTATTTTCAGCAAAGTGGTAGGAAATAGGTTAACGCCCCCATATAATCAACAGACTGCATTGGGACACGAGCTACTGGACGATAAATCAAACACGTATTAGCAGACAGATATTTACCAGGGCATTATAATTAATCTAACGGAATCACAAAGCGTTCCGAATGAGAGAAAAATGAGCCGACACATTCAACCCTAGCGAAGAGTATACTCGTTCATTACAAAACAGTGTATCTGTAAAGAGTACTTTTAGCCTAGACAGACAGTGTAGACCTAGATCAGAGAATTCTTAAAGGAGCTTCTGATCAGAGTCTTTACAGGCTGTCATTTTGCAATAAATTGCAGGAAAGAACCTTACAAAGTCTTAAATAGACTGGAATTGGCAAATTGGAATTGTCCATTCAAAGTTTCGAAACGTCATTTTTCCATTGTTTCTTATTTGTTCAAAATTTTATATTATGAGTACTGCCGACGATTTCAATGAATAGTCAAAACATCGGATTTGTTGATTCACATAATTGTTTTAGAATATTAACCCTGAAACCGATACATTTAAATATCTGCCTAAAAGGATCTACACGGTATGCTACATGTAAGTCGTTAGTTAACAAAAAGGAAAGTTACTGGTCTTCGCGTTTCATACGTGGTTGATATTGGTCTACAGTGTGTATATTGTGTTATAGGGCATTTCCTACTAACTCAATGGGACTCAAGTTTGATCATGAGATAAAAAGGGCTGCACTTATCCACAGATAATTCTTCGGATTTAGGTCGGCTGTTTAAGAGCTTTTTTTATCAAATCGTAAAAACTGCATGTAAAAGGACGGATAACACAGTTTTAGCGCACCCGCTTCTTAACAATACATCCCGAGTTCGATTCCGGGTCGTGACAGTACGTGAGAGGGTCGCCTCTCCGAAGACGTTGGTTTTCCCTAGTACTCTAGTGTCATCCCACAAAACGACGCAATAATCACCATCTTTTGCGCTATGGAAAGTGATTTGCCTAAGTTGTTGGAACTTGTTTCATAAAAAATTGTTAAACGGAAGATGTGTGAAGAATCCGTAGGTACCAACAGGTCGTTAATAAGGCCAATTGTTGTTAAATTTCAAGATACAAGCTCTAAAATGTGTGTAAAAAATTCATTGAAATCTGCAAATCTAAGATCGTCACCCTACAACGTTAGTGACCAATATCCGATTGAGGTACAAGAGCGAAGACGATCATTGATCCCTGCCATGATTAAAGCCAGAGAAGATGGGAAAAAAGCAGTGTTGGTCCGTGACAAGTTGTATGTAAACAACAGACTATATAAACCCAGCAGTGGAGCTACAGATTAGGCCAGCATAGAAGGGTATGACTTAGATAACCTAAGTATACTCTCGTGGAATGTAGAGGGTCTAAAAGGCTGTCTGCTTGACGATGACTTTATTAACTTTGTACATAACTTTGATATACTTTTCTTTAGTGAAACGTGGCAAACAGAGCGTGATGATTTTGTACTAAATGGTTATGAGTGTGTGTCTGTTCCTCGGCGTGAGAGTTTGCACGGTAGTACTTGTAAGCGTGGTCACGGAGGTGTGTGCTTGTTTTATAAAAGTTTCTTTCAAAATGGTATTGAAATTTTAGATTGTGATAGCAATGGATGTATATGGGTTAAATTTTGTAAATCAGTTTTTGGGTGGAATGAAGATATGTGTGTGTGTTTTATCTACATTCCCCCCTCAAACTCTGTATATTTTATTATGCACGAAATAGGATTTTTTGAGAAATTAGAACGAGATATTCATAAATATTCAGAAATTGGCAAAATTTGTATCATGGGTGATCTAAATTCACGATGTGGGAACAAACCTGATATAATGGTTTCTCCGTCACACATGAGTAGATACATAAGAACAATAGATGATGATGATGATGATGATGGTGATGATAACGATGATGATAACGATGATGATAACGATGATGATAATGATGATGTTGATGATGATGCTATTAGCGGGGTGATTGATTGTAGCGATTATATTGATTATATTGATATATATGATAACGTTGCTGGTAATGATGATCATGAATTTGTTGTTGTTGTTGATTATGATGATGATGATGATGATGATAATTTTGAATATGTAGTTTTACCTTCCCGCTCATCGCTCGATTCTTGTACAAATACTTCGGGTAAAAAGTTATTAGATATATGCTTGAGTACTGACATAAAAATTGTAAATGGAAGAATTGGTGACGATGCAGGAATAGGCAATTATACATGTATTTCATCTAATGGCAGAAGTTTAATTGATTACGTCTTAATGTCTAGAAATATGTTCAACAGTATTGACAATTTTATTGTTCATGAATTGTTTACTTGTTCTCAACATGTACCCATACAGCTGAATTTAATTGTTAAGAAATTAAAACAACCAGATAAGGCACAATGCTATGTAAATGAACGGCTGGTATGGGGCAGTAGTAGAGCAGATTTATTACAAGAAAGTATTAATTCAATGTCACTCAATATTTCATCAATAGTAGACGATATTATTGTTTCCGAAACAAGTATACATACAGGCATAGACCAAATTTCTGATCTTTTATATGAAAAGCTTTTGAAATATGCGGCGAAAGCAAGGTAATTAGGCCGTCCAATAATAAACAAAAACGTAAATTCCAAAGTCCTTGGTTTAATAACGAATGTGAAATGGCTCGGCGTGAATTGAAATCAGCCAATAAAATATATAAAAGGTGTAGAACAATGGCCAATAGCATGGTAGTTATAAACAAGCGTCGTATATACCGTAAAGTAAAGCGACATGCACATTCCTCGTTTAAGACGAAACAAAAAGAAACATTACATAATTTAGCTAGCTCGCACCCGAAAAAATTCTGGGCCGAAATTCGCAAATTTAAAAAGAAACGTACTGTTAATCAGTTGTCCAAAGCAGATTTTTATGAGCATTTTAAGCATTTGTTTTCGGGTGACAATGTATTTCAAGATGTTGACGTTGAATCTGAACTGATGCAAAATAACTTTGATATTAATGTAGATCAACTAGATCATAGTTTCAGTTTGGAAGAGGTTAATAAGGCTATTGCATCTTTGAAGCCGGGTAAAAGTGGTGGTGTTGACCAGCTTATACCCGAAATTTTTATTGAGTGTAAATCTGTGTTAACACCGATACTATGTAAACTATTTAATTACATGTTTGATAACGGTATATACCCGGACAGTTGGGCACGGGGTATTATTGTTCCTGTGCCAAAGAAAGGTAATTTGAATGATGTTAACAATTATCGTGCAATAGTCCTGACTAGCATTTTCTCTAAACTGTTTTCTATTTTATTAGACATAAGACTTCGTAAGTGGGCGGAGGATAATAGCGTATTATGTGACTTTCAATTTGGTTTCCGACAGCACAAAAGTACCACTGACTGTGTTTTTGTTTTACAATCTATTATAGATAAAATCATAAATCATGAGAAAAAGAAATTGTACTGTGCTTTCATAGACTTTAGAAAAGCGTTCGATCTGGTTTATCGGAACGGAGTTTGGTATAAATTGATTAATTGTGGAATTTCTTCAAAGATCATAAAAATGCTACAAGCTATCTACGAGTCTGTGAAGCTATGTGTAAGAGCTAACGGTTCACTGTCGGGAACCACTCTCCCCGATACTTTTCATTTTCTTTATTAACGACATGTATACCCACTTACAAAACGACATAATGGATTCCATTACTATTGACGAAATACAGTTATATTTACTATTGTTTGCTGATGACACAGTATTATTTTCGTATACTAAAGAAGGTTTGCAGAACCTGTTATTTAAACTATCACAATATTGTACGAAATGGAATATTCATGTTAAGGTACTTCGCATATGCGCGTAGTTTCCATACGATTGTTATGAAACTTTTCATGAAGTATGATAATAGCCTAAGAAACAATGTGTGTAAATATAGGCAAAATTTATCGTGTGGTTTGTCTTTAAGGTCTTTTTTCTGACAAAAACCTAGAATTTTGATGATTGTATTTTTCTTAAAAATGAACAAAGCTAATGACTATAATTCTCGCCCAATAAGTAGTCCACAACATTCATTACAAGAAAAGCTAAAAACATTTTGAATAAAGGTGTTCAGAAAGATGTTATCAGCTATTTAAATTTTGCAAAATGCTAAAAAATTGAATTACAAAAAACTGACTCATTCAATGTATATTTGTTTTCATTTTATTCAAATATATGGTTGATGAACTAGTCAGTCTGAAAAAATTAGAAAATATTACAGTCAGGATTTGTTGTAATAACATATTTTCTTATTAAAATGTGGGATATTTGTTGTTTAGGTACAGTTACCTACCTTAGAATTAAAATTTTGTCATTAAAATGCATTATTATTTATTCATGGCATACAAGGTTTATTATATTGTTTGAACATAATTATAATGGGCAATATCGATCTTGAAAAGGTTAGCGTATTGATAAGCTTCAAGGTGTGGCTTTATAGTTCGATCAAATCATTTACATGTATACCGATTTAATTGACCTGTAAGTCATTAAACTAAAATGTACAGGTAAGTGGACATCATATTATACTTGGACCGTAAACATCACTAGTACTAATCAACGAAGACTAAACATAACATGTCTCTTGATTACTGCGTTATGGATTGACAAGTCAATAAATCGGACACTATAAAAAAATATTTGGATCGGTTGGGTCTCGAACCTATGACCTTTGGATTGCTAGTCAACCACTTTAGTCAACCAATATACTAACTGCGCTATGAAGGATTATACTAATTAGTATCAACATTTCCTTTATATAAATTTTCTAGTATAAACACGTACGAAAAAAGTCTGTGTCGTCCAGACGCATATCCGCTCGCCCGCAAGACCGACTTCCGGTAGCGAAAGGCCTTAACACGGATAAGACAGTTGTGATGGTTTTTAAAAGGAATAATTACAGAGAGAATTTTGATATTCATTTTAATACAGTAAAACTTAAAGTTGTTCAAGAATTTACTTATTTAGGAATAACAATGTCTGCTAATGGTAAATTTTATAAAGCACCAAAAACTCTGGCAAATCAAGCGAGAAAAGCACTTTTTTCACTAAATTCCCTGTTTGAAAATATCGAGTTAAGCGTTTCAGAAAAGTTGAAATTGTATGAGGCAATGATATTACCGATTTTAAACTATGGATCACCAATTTGGGGGTTTCATAAGGGTCCAGATATTGAAAGAAATCAATTGAATTTTTTTAAACAAATTCTTGGTGTAAGACAACAAACACCAAATGCAGCTATTTACGGTGAACTAGGAAGATTTCCATTACAAATTTTGAGAAAGATTGATATGATTAAATATTGGTATAGAATAATGCAGTCACCAGATTCACTAATTTACAAGGTTTATGACATGAGAGATGAAAATGGTCAACACATTAATCAGTGGACTTTAGAATTAAAGCATCTGCTTTCTGAAACAGGTTTTTACTTTTTATTTAATGTTGATACTGTATCAAAATTACAGATTGACAATGTAGCTGAACGTATACGTGACCAATATCTCCAGCACTGGTATGCAGAAATTAGAAATTCATCCAAATTAGATACTTATTCTGCTATTAAAACGACATTTGAATAAGAAAAATACCTACAATGCGTAAAAAATAATAAACATAGATTTGCTTTAACTAGACTGAGATGCTCCGCTCATAGGCTTGCCATTGAAGAAGGAAGATATAGAAACATCGATAGAATCGATAGAATATGTACTAGATGTAATGTAGGTGCCATTGAATCTGAATTTCATTTTATGTTAGTATGTCCATATTACAGAGACATTAGGAATACATGTTTAAACAGTTATTACTGTTCTTGGCCTACTTTACAGAAATTCAAATCTCTTATGACGTCTTCTCAGAGAGGCACACTTATTAAGCTGGCTCGATATGTTTATTTAGCAAACGTCAAAAGAGAATCAATTAATGATGTATTATAAGTCTTCATATAAACCCTTTTTAATAGTACATTTAACAAGGTAACAATGTTTATAAGTTGTAAAATAAAATATTTATTTGTATTTGTTTAAAAAAATATTGATTGCGCAACTCGGGATAGGGATGACGCAGAGAGTCCATGCACATGCTCCCTGTGTTATTTTTGACCTGCATTGTGCAACTTATTATTTAATTATCTGCATGTGTTATATCCACTTAAATCTTATGTCAGAAATCGCCCAATCCGGGATAGAAATAACACAGAAAGCTCCGAGCTTTCTGTGTTGTTTCTGACCTTAATTGTACGATAATTAAAAGTTTCAAAATTAAATCATCTACATGTGTTTTATCTATTTAAATCTTATGACAGAAATCGCACAATTCGGGAAAGAAATAAGGCAGAAAGCTCCGAGCGTTCTGTGTTGTTTCTGACATTGGATTGTACGATAAGTAGTGTTGCAATAGTAATTATCAAAGTTAATCTTAAATTAAAATACTGGCGCAATTCAGGATAGAAGTAACGCAGAGAGTTCATGCAGAAGCTCCCTGTGTTGGTTTTCACCTGCATTGGTCAACTTACTGTCGAAATAGAAAGACAAAATCTGCACAATTTAGGGTGGAAATTGCGCAGAAAGCTCCGACTTTCTGTGTTGTTTCTGACCTGCATTGTTCGGTGAGTTGTATCACAATACAGTTTTATATTCACTTATGTCTAAAAACAAGAAACGCACAGGTGAGGACAGAAATTTCGCACAAAGCCTCGCCAGGAGCTTTCTGTGTGGTTTCTGACCTGCATTGTGCGGTGAGTAGTAATGCAATAATACTTGTTAATTTTATTACTAGTGAAAGCGTTAAATACCTGTTTCAAAGCTCCACCAAAATTTGATCTTATCATAAATTGCCATTTGTAACAAGGAACCCTGGAAAAAATCCACAAAGTTTTTCCCTTGTTATATGCATATCGCGAAATCGTTAACACGTCTTTCTAATTGCTTGATTCATGTATCCATAGGAAAGACTATTTATTATGTCCCTTGATACTACCTTCTCAGTTCTCTCCCTTTTCGCATGTTCATTCTTGTATATGTGCATTATGTACACAAGCGATCTCGTAATAGCAAAGATTATTTATTATGTCCCTTTGGCTCTACTAGATAGTTATCTCCCTTGTTACAGGTGTTACATGTACACAATGTACTGTGTGAGTGGGTTAGCCACTACATCACATTTTCCACAGGTATTAAACGCTTTCTCTTAGTTTACTACGATGATACAACATTATTATATATCATTTATATACTGATACAAACTTAGTGTATATTGATCAGATTAACTGCATGTATTTATTTATATAATTTATTCAATCTTTTTGTATGTATATGATGTTATACTCTTCTTACTGCTATGAAAAATGTACCGCTTATGTTTATATTGTGTTTATGGCGATGAACATGCATAGCATGTTTGAGCTGAAGATAAAAACTGAACTGAAACTGTTAAAAAAGGGGGTACGGAAATCTCACACTGCCATTGTGTGACATATTCGTACGAAATCTTCACACATTGGTCACATGAGTGGAAGAATTCGTACGAATTCTTCACACGTCTGATTACGGTGTGAAGAATTCGAAGTGTGAAGAATTCGGCTCACCACAGCCATGTAGGAGCTCTCTGATCAATATCTGTATTTTTTACATAAGACAAATGTACACTTCACGAGGTACACGTTTGTAAATGATGCGTGCAGTGGAGAAGGCGTTATTTTTTACCGTTTAAAAGCAAACCCATCGCAATAAAACGAAAAAAGAAACAATTTTGACAATTCAATGTAGAGTATAACCTTGACGGCATGCAGTTTTGAGCATGAAAAGACACAAGGTTATTCGGCGTCTGATCTTGCTTCAAACTGTTTACAAAATGTAAAAAATTGCGTTTATTGGGAAAGAATAACGTTTTCTCCACTGTATGCGTAACTAGGGTTCAAAGGTTCTGGTTGATCTCATAGTCTGTTTCATAAACTCGATCCATCTCATTACGCAAGTGTTTAGCGACAGTAAAGCTACATTTTAGCGTTCACTCGGTGAAGAAGCAATGAAATCTTTACACAAATTACTACCTAATGCAGTACAAAAGATATACAGAAGGTTCCTATCCTCTTGACATTTTTTTACCTGTCGACTTTTCAATTTCATCTTGTTTTTAACTATTTGCATGCTGGTATTTTTCATCTTGATGGCCTCATGGAAGGTTGGTTTTTACCAAATGAACTCTCTCGTTAAATATTATTATTATCAACTGCAACAAAAAACAGGTCAGATTGACAAACAGTTTGGATCCTAAGGAAACACCGCCGCGGTTACAAAATATCAATTAATACTGTTTACAAAGTTTATAATGGTTTAACCACTACATTGTATCATGTGACATGACACTGACGGCAGCGGAAACAACGACGTCCCACTGGGCACTCGGCACTGTGGTGAAATATAAAATTTAATACAACATAATGTTTTGCAATAAAAACAACATACGAGGGTCCTTCAAATGTTCTATTAATTGTAGAATTTTCTTGGAATCTACATCTACGATTTTCGTGTATGATACATCATTTAAAACGTATATTTGTTATGGATTTGAAGATTTATCACGCTAGTCAATACTCTTATTTTGAAAAGTTTAACTGGTAGGATTACATCACACATAAATGACACTGAAATCATGCATATCTATACAGTTTAAAATTACTGTTGTGATGCATTGAATGGACATATAGTATTCTATACTTTAATGTGTCACCATTAATGTGTGTTAATGTGAAAAGTTTCAAAACAAAGTTATTATTATTTAGTGTAGTTTGTCGATTAATTAGTTGTGCCTACATACAGTTTACAATTGTTAATTTAACAACTTACTTACTGCAAAAGATAAAGCGACAAACAAAAACAATAATACCTCTCTTTTACGACCACTTAAACGACGTCTAATTGATTGTATAAAACAGATGACAGTTTAAAACATGTTGACAGTAGAACATAAAACTTCTATAGGAGATTTGTTTGGTTTACTGTCATCTTTCTTTAAACATTCACATGTCGTAAACACCAAATAATTAACACAATTTAGTGGTCGTAATAGAGAAGTTTTGCTGTACATATATTATTTTTGAACAACTATGTCCTATTCTATATATATGACACTGAAAAATCACTTACTCATAACAAGTTGATATAATCAATAAACAATTCTAGAATATTGTTTTTTCATTAATAAATCAAATCATATTTATCATACCTTTTAAAGTATGCTTTAATCTTACAAAAAGTAGGTCAAAACACAATTCGATTTAATTAGTAAGAGAAGAAAATACCAATAAACTAATATTAAAAACAGAATGCCACTTTTTCTGAACCATATGATATTAAAATATGATTAAGTTTTGTAGCAAATGATGGTCGGTGCCTTTAACTAACCAACATGATGTCTTTTTTTTAACACAAAGAGAAGTGGTATTGTCAAAGAATTATACATTACTGCATCCGCAAGAAAAGGCTCCCTTCAACAATATATCACATATGATAATTATACGAGGGGCATTTTAAGTAGTGGCAACTGGTCAATACCTTCAATATATTAAGTGGATAAATTATCTGAGTGGCTAACAGTTTGAAACCTGATCAGACGCCGGGTAACCCGGCGTCTGATCTGGTTCCAAACTGTTTGCAATATGGATAATTGTATCAGCATAAATATCTTTATTGGGTTTCGTCTTATAAACTATACTAGCGGGATTATACGTTCAAACAAAGCAATATTCACTTCTGTACAGGACCTTACTTGCCGATACGCTTGTCTAATATAGTTTTTATAGATATCTAGGGAAATCTAGATCTCACGATATCAGAAGACTGGTGGTCTACTAAGGACTTCAAAGACTAAAGCCAATCGAACCACTAATGGACAAAATCACACCAAGTTTGTTCCAATTGCTAACTATGAATAGCCAAATCTGTAAAGCCAACACTAAACTACATCACAGAAATCGCGTAAAGCCTTGCCACATCTTAATGTCGAAGGAAATAAATGCAGAAAGCTCCCCTTTGAATCTTTCTGCATTTCTTTCTTTTTTAATTAAGCAGTCATCTGTTTTAAATGGTTCTGGTGTATCTTGAGTGGCGGATAAATACAGGTTGAACAGGTGACTGTTGCCTGTTCGCTTCTCATGTGATAGTCAGAGCTGAGCGAGAGAAAATATCATCAATTATGAAACAGAATGTCCTGGGGAAAGAAAGCGTAAAAACTACGAGAGAAATCGCAAGTCTGAATAAGTGATGAATTCAGTTAAACATGGCATTGACCTGATATTTGCTCCCCATTTATGAAACTGTCCGATTACTTGAGCTTTCTCTGATTTGTTGACATTGTTGCCCAATAATTTCCACAATTACGCCCACCAAACAAAAGGCTTCTTCTCGGTGCTTAATTAACCCATTACTCTATAAAAATTGCGCCTTTTACGTGTCTTATTTATTCCTCCACTGAAGAAAATACACGTCTAGTCTCAATTTATACAGAAATGAATATACACTATTAGAAGTACATTTGTATAATTATGCTATATCCTAGCAGATTGAAACTTAAACAGGTAAAAAGGTAAAGCAGAATGCGCCTCACAGTGCGCATTCTGCTTTACTTTCAAGTTGCTTTAAGTGGTCACCTATCTTCAATACTAGAAACAGCTATGTAGTAACGGGTTAACCCATTGATACACCTGGATACTGTAATGAACTATCCCTATGTGCTTGATTAAAGATTTCATTATGACATTCATGTACCAAAGTGGTCGAAAGGCGCTGCAGTGTATGTCAATACAGCAGATTATTTCGTTTGATTAGAAAAAAGTGCAGACCCCGGTGTGAGGCTGCACATTGTGGTGTATTATCAGGGTCTTCATTGATCTATAATGACTATACTTGTGAACAACGTGTATTAACGCATTGAACTGTGTACAGTGGAGAATCTGTTATTCTTTCCCAATAAACGCGTTTACGCTAAAACTATTATTTGCAGTGCAAACAGTTTGGAGCCAGATCAGACGCCGGGTAACCCGGCGTCTGATCAGGCTCCAAACTGTTTGCCACCAAGATAAACAAGAAATACATGTATCAGTATTGTCCAAAAGTTGTTCTTTTCTACGTTTTAGTGCTTTGCGTTTGCGTACGTTTGCGTTTAAACGGGAAAGAATACTGTAACAGATTCTCCACTGTAACTACGTTGAAGAATACACTTGTCCAATGCATTCAGGGGTCTCCTAATGGAGATTGTAAGAGTCTTTATTAGACACTGTTTACATAAACTTTATTTAAATTTATTTGGAAAGAATGTTGTATTCTCTCCTGTAGCTGCTTAACCCTTTCCCACATAGAAGCGACTTTTAGCGTATTTAATTTATTCCTCCGCAAAAGAAAATAGTTCCAGTTTATACCCTCATGAACAATATCCATAACAAATATTTTTATTTAGCTTAGCAGATGGCAGTTTAAAGCAGGTTGAAAGTAAAGCAGAATGTAAGTAGTCACCTATATTTAATGTTATAAACGGGTTATTGGGTAAAAGGTTATAGTCATACATAACCTCCTGCGGGTGTTTTGTTTGGCTTCCACATTCACCTGTCAATAACAACGGAAAACGAGCCTGATTGACTGATCGTGATTGAAGGATTTTATAGAACATGACAAAACATTTCCTAAACAATCGAGTGATTGGATGAAACGGGGAAGGATTACATTAGCACAGTATTCCCTAACACCTCAAATGGACAAGTTCCCGTTTCCAATGATAAGTTTAGTCCATTCTAAATATTTACAATAAATGTGTCTATACTAAACAGTTCTAGCAAGTACATAGGGAGAGTCCATGGCAATAGCAAGGCATATATGGCTTTTAAAATAGCTCTTAAGCTAGAAAAGACGATTTACATCTGCCCACGTAAAGACTTGGAACCTGGCGCTGTGACAATTTACGATCGAACATAACTGTAAAATATGTATATACCGAGACACGCTCTTTGTTACATAAAAGCCTTTCTCATAGCAACGCATTCTATCTATTTGTTACATAAACGCTTTTGCCTAGCAACGCCCTGTATAATGAGTTTTAACAGTCTTCTTAACAAGCTCGACTGCTTTGATACATTTGCAAACAGTTTTGGGTCCTGATCAGTTGCCGACTAGACTTTATTGGAAACAGGAGTAATCCATTGAAAGGTTTCCAAAGGAGCCCACTCATAAGGGTGTATAGTTTGCAATATGTTGTTAAAATAACCCTTAATAGTTGAATCTGGACTAGACTGAATTGAAACTGGAACTTTCCAATATAATGTTCCGAGGTAAAAAAGGTCGTTGATGCTGTTGATTTGCGAGTGGCAAACAGTATAGAATTTATTCAGACAACGGGTGCGTCCGATATAGGTCCATACTGTTTGCAAGTGTCAGTAACGAGATCCTACTTTAACCATTTACCCAATAGACGCGACTATTAGCGTATTTAATTTATTCTAACGCTGAAGAAAATAGTTCCAGTTTATACATGAACAATTGCCATTACAAATCTTTTTATAGCCTAGCAGATTTGAGCTTAAAGCAGACTGAAAGTAAAGCAGAATGTGCCTTAAGGCACATTCTGCTTTACTTTCAACCTGCTTTAAGTGGTTAACTATCTTCAATACTAGAAACAGGATATGGGTTAATCGGTTAACTCATTCACTGCCAGTTAAACTATTTTCGTCTGCTTTCATTTCTAAAAAATAATTTTTTAGGAATATGACTTGATTGAGTGTCAAGCAGCTTGGTTCTTGATCAGATGGCGCATAACATTTATGTGGCGTCTGATCAGGATCCAAATTGTTTGCAAATAACCATTGTAGATAAGGCAGTGATGGGGTTAACTTAAGGTATCATCTATCTTTAACCCTTTCACTCCCTATGCCGACATTAAGGGCATTTGCAAACAGTTTTGCGTTACGCGGCGTCGGATCAGGATACAAACTGTTTGCAACTTGTTTTGAAATAACGTCAGTTAAACTGTCTTAAATCTGAATTTGAAACGATATTGCGGACAACACTATTGTAGCAGACGACAATAATGGCCCTGAAGGGATAAAAACTCACGATAAATTTGATCATGAAAGGGTTAACAGTAGTTGGTTCGGGCAGCGTTGGGGTTACCTATTTCAAAGCCATATGCAACCATTAACGACTTTGCAAACAGTTTTGATTTTGATCAGAATCAAAACTGTTTGACAATCATTTAACTGCTCTTTTCTAATATTTCGACCTCTAAGGGCCTTTTTGAAAAAGGCCCTTAGAGGTCGAAATATAAGAAAAAAGCAGTTTATATATTAATATTAATTTAATTCCCTATCTGGAATATTGAAAAAAATATTGTTGAATCATTTTAACGTTTCTTCTGTCTGTTTGCATTAAAACTAGCTTTGAAACAATCGCACAGTCCATTGTATTGACGCCGGTGATACTATGGGTGTGGAGGGGTTATAGTAGACGACAAATATAGAGTAGAGGGTTAACATGTTGCCCTTTACCTCATATAAGCGCATTTTAGCAAATTCAGTTTATTCCTCCGCTAAAGAAAGTAGTTCCAGGTTATACAGTCAATTTTATGTATCATCAGGAACATTTTCATTATTCTAGCAGGAGGTAGCTTAAAGCAGACTGAAAGTAAAGCAAAATGCGCCCTTAAGCGCATTCTGCTTTACTTTCAACCTGCTTTAAGTTGTCACCTATTTTCAATACTAGAAACAAGCTATGGGGTATATGGTTAACAGTGATAAGATTCTTGTAGAACTATATACTATATTTCTGTATGAAATCGATTTTCGTCATGTCATTTCGCTGGTTTTGTCGGTCAAAACTCTTATTTTTGATCGATCGGATGAACTTAATTTCCTCTAAAAGTTCTTAAAAACGCAAGCTAGTGATTGGTCGATAAATTCTCTTACAGAGTATGTTTACAAATAAACAGTACTTTCCGCTATATAACGAGAGCAATTTGAAATGTGTATGTATATTTTGCAAAATCAATGTTGGCCATGTTTACATTAACTTATTTTTTACAGTGAGACAAAACGTTATTCTTTCCCAATAAGCAAGTATTTCGGAGCCAGGCCAGGTCACTAAATAGAAATCCGGTTTATATTATGCAGGTTAAAATAAGGCATAAAGCTCCTAAAGCATTTGTTTCATAAAGCCATGCTACTGCAATTAGAATAATACATTAACATATTTATGCCCACGGTCCTGTTTTGGGGTAATAGACAAACAGTGTAGACTCTGATCAGACGCCGCATAATGAAGCGTCTGATCTGAGTCTAAATTGTTTGCTGATTGGAATTTCAATATATAACAAAACGGAAATGAAAATTTAGACCAGGCACTCGTTACATCAAAAGTGAACAAATCCAAATTGAGGGGAAATTCCCCCATAGGAGCTTTATGAATAAAGGCCCAGGAACCACTTAGAACAAAAAAGGACTAATCCAATATATAAGCATGGAAGGACCCAATGGGCTCAAATTGGTTAACATTAGCAGAGCTGACAATCGATTGCATCGTGCTAACCCGTTCACTGCCTACGCCCATGTACACTGAAATTTGCAGACCGTTTGAATCTAGATCAGCCTCCATATAGTTAGACTCTCTTATAAATGTTTCTTCAGTCAAAGTGCATGAAATCTAAACTTTGGTAAATAGAAGCAGACGACAGTTTGAAGCAGACGATATTACATCAGTTAAAGGGCTTACTTTATGGCGGTTCCAAATTGCTAAAGTTACGTGTAAGACATTTAATTCTTTTCCAATACTGAACTTATCATTTACAGTGCAAACAGTTTTGAGCCTGATCAGACGCCGTGTGACTCGGCATCTGATCAGGTTCGAAACTGGTTGCAACACAGGTAAAAAACTAATTTTCAATGATAAAAAAGTTTTCACTCTCTCCATTTTATTTCATTGCGTTTGCGTTTAGTTTCGTTTAAACGGGAAACAATAACATCTTCTCCACTGTAGCTGTTCAAGAATGAGTCACAAAAAAACGATCTGGCACATTAAACCTTTCGCTTTCAATGACGTTTAAAAGCGCGTTTTGCAAACAGTTCGGATCCTGATCAGATGCCGCGTAACGCGGCGTCTGATCAGGATCCGAACTGTTTGACACTCGTATGGAATTTTCTTCAGTCATACTGCGTTAATATTTTAACTTTGAAACGACATTGCAAACAACAAAATTAAAGCAGACGACACTGAAACGGTGAAGGGGTACAATTCTCCTCTTATAATTTGATCATGAAAGGGTTAAACTTTCTGCACACTGCAGTGGAATTTGTTAGTACTGATTCAAACTGATTGGCATTCTGATAATATTCAATGACGTAAATTCAATGCTAAGAATTGTTGCAGACTACACTTTTTGCAGACGTCAATTAAAAAAACATGCAAAAAGTTAATTAACCATTGTCGTACTGAATTGTCGTCTGCTAAAAATATATCGTCTGCGAAAAAAGATAAAATTTAGTTTTAATGGTTTTTTGATCTTAAGAAATGTTTGTAGCAAGGATGGTATTTCTTTAAATTCCATTATTGTAGAGTACGTCATTTACAATAATAATCATTATCAAACGTTCGATGGTAAAGTAGTATTCAGATAAATAAAACAGTCGCTTTATCTTACAACCAGATAATTACAGATGTGAAGAAGACCTATCATGACCAATGATGCATTTTTCAGGCAAAAATCGGCAACTGGATAGAATCACCGACCATCCGCATCTTCCCAACATAAAAACTTCGAAGTGATAGACCGAATCGGTGAGGAACTAAGTGAGTGTTAGTCAAAGTGACTATAACAACAGCATATATCTATTTAGAATACTGCACCAGGGTCGTCTTTTGAGTGAGAGCTTTACTCGTTCAGCACTAAATAACTATTGTGGGTTATTAGGTTCCCTTGTGGGTCTTTTTAATTATCAAAATATGAGCCAATCTACTTGAAATTATATGTACATTTGTACTTTGATAAATACTGTTCTAATTTAGAAAACAGTGCAGACCCTGATCCGATGGCTCCTATAGGAGCCCTCTGATCTGGGTCTACACTGTTTTCAAATTTAATGAGTATCTTGTAAGCAGGTTCATCATGGTGTTGAATGAGTTAATTAACACAATAATGACTGTATCAAATAGTTGAAGTAGTAATGAAGCAAGTATAGAGCAAAAAATATGAGGTGTCACTCTTAATAACACATTCTGCTGAGCACGTGGATTTTTGTTTCAAAATTGGATCCAGATCAAACATAGACCAACCCGCCATCCGACTAAGACCCAAAATAAGTGACACTTATTTCATTGTTTCTTCTGTACAATTAAAAAAATGGATATGTTATTTTACAGACGACAACTTTGAAGCAGAAGGTATTTTGGCGGGAAAAGGGGTTCCGCTTATGGCATTGTTTCTCATTTGTCACCGACCGTACAAGAGAACCCAAGTTATATGACCAGTGAAGAAGGGTCTCAATGTTTCGTGTTTTAAAGTAGGTTTTACTGAAAGCAGAGTGAACGTAAAGCAGAAAGCTCATCCAGGAGCTTTCTGCTTTACGTTCACCCTGCGTTAAGCTATCGCCTACATGTATCTTTAAAATCGAAACACAAGCCTTATTCTAACCCTGCCTAATTTGCTATTTATTAATGTTTGAATATCGTATTCCTGACAATGCCAGATGCTGATATTGATTTTTATTGTTATGGCCTCAGAGAATGTCAAACGTGATTTACGTTAGGTCTGGAGTTGACCAGCAGGAAACAGCATAGACCAGCTCCATGATATATTCAGTGCTACAGATAAGAGGGAGTAGACTGAACAAATTCAACACTTTCTCACTCATTTTAGCAGCAAGTCCTATGATGAGATGATTCTAATGAGTAATGACACCATAGGTTTTAAAGCAGAAATAAAGATTTAGTTTTTGGAAATACTTTCCTTATCTGGAGCCCTGATAATATCGCCTGCTTAGGAGATGTCAAAAGGGCAATTTCGGTTTTAATATTTTAGTTTATTTCATCCCATACTAACATGACAGTGTCTTCCAAATATTTCGCATGTTTAATTTTGAAATTTACTATAAAAAATAACAATGCATTCGAAAACGTACAAACTATGATAAGTTTGCGTAACTTCAACCAAGTCTTCATTATTGTCCGTATTCCTTTCCGGGAACGAATGGAGTAAATGGATTCAAATCATTTTTAAACGGGAAATGTAGTTATTTCCCGCCTGAGCGAAACTACATACATATGAAATATCAGAAATGAAGAAAATAACGGTGTTTTGAAAACGTTGATGATTTTATCCGTTAACCCCTAGCTACGAGAATAAGCGTCACTAATTAATAGTGTACTGTGACCAGAGATACTTCATTTTGTCCGCTTTGAGACAAAGTTGGAACGCAGGTTGAGTTATAAATTACAGCCTTTTTAAAACTGATGAATCCCTGATTTATATAGTAACAGTAAAGTCGATAAATATTTGTTTTCCATTTCGTTATTGATAAAACGCGGAATTATAAATATGCCTATGTATGATTCCGTTAATTAAACAAACAAAGATACCTCTTTTGAACAACAAAGGAAACATTATAAATTTTATATGCAATTTTTACCATTCGAAGGCATAGATGATAACAAATATAGATGCTCACTAAAACAGTTTAGTGCCAGGTCCATGCTTATAAAGCGTTTGAGTTGAGTCTGAGAGAGTTCTCAAGCATTTGATTGGTCAGATTTGAGCCTAGGCTCAAATCTGACAAATCAATTGTTTGAAAACGATTTCAGACTCAACTCAAACGCTCTATAAGCATGGACCTGGATTAAACAACGAGTAATTTTGTTCGAAACTGTTTGAAACTCAGGGGAACATGAATCATCGATGTTTAACCCTTTTATTGCCAACATTTTCGTGAGATTTTATCCCTTCACCGTTTCATTGTCGCCTGTTTCAGTTTTTTGTTTGCAATGTCGTTTCTAATTTAATTTAAGGCAGTATGGCTGAAGAAATTTCAAAACGAGTGTCAAACAGTTTGCATCCTGATCAGACGCCACGTAACGCGGCGTCTGATCAGGATAAAAACTGTTTGTATACACGTTTTAAAGCGTCATTAGGAGTGAAAGGGTTAAAAGTATTGTCATTTTCTACAACTTACTACAGTTCGTTCGCTCCTTGTTTAGTTTCAACGGTAAAGTCAATCGTTTTCCACATTGCTTTTACAAAACGTTTGAATTCAGACAAGTTTAAAGAAGCGTGATCCAAATGTGTTGGCATTCTATTTGATGTTTCTTAACTCATTCACCCCTGAAGCTTTAAATGGAAAATTTCAATTTACAATTAAATGTAGTCCATTATTGAATAATCAGGGGTTTTAAACAATATATTACATAATGACAATCATGATATACACTGGTTGCATAGGACAAGTGTACTCTTGATAGGTATATGATTTATTCATAACGAGTATACTCGTCGCTAGGGTTCAATGTGTTAACTCTTTCCTCCCTAAAACTTTAAATGGACAACTCCAGTTTCGATTTAAGTCTAGTCCATTTCTGGCTTTAAAGGGTTGTGTTGGTCCATTTTTTGCATTATGACAAACAGTGAAGACCCTGATCAGAGGGCTCCTTTCGGAGCCCTCTGATCTGGGTCTTCACTGTTTGCACAGGACAAGTGTACTATTCACATGTACACTGTTTGCAAAGCACGCCTATATGCGGGATTAGGGTTCAAAGGGTTAAGGTAAGGACAAGCAGAATTTTGATTTTTGGTGTTACAGACAACACTTTTAAAACAGCCAGCAGTAAAACTTGTTAAAGACTAACATTGTTATACAGTTCGACAGACAATAAATAGTGTTCTTTGACAGATGAAACAGACAGGAATATAATTGCCCGTTTCTTAGGGCTACCGTAAGTTTCTCATTAAAATCCTAAGAGTCAAGCGCGATTTTAGGAATCGTACCTTTTAACCCTTTCGCTGCCAGGCAATATAACACAAACATACCTATGCAAACAGTTTGGATCCTGATCAGATGCCGCTTTACGCGGCGTCTGATCTAGATCTAAACTATTTGACACCCATATCAATATTTTCTAAGCTAAAAAACGCTAAAATTCCAAAATTTAAAAGTTAGAGTAGAAATCCGAAGATTTCTGAGAAAAAAAATCCGTAGTTCTGGAAAATTTCAGAAAAAACCCCGAAGATTTTGGAAAAATCTGGAGAAATGGCAGCACTGATTTCTAATTATCGGTATGGAACAGTCAATCAAATAGGAATACTTTAACTTTTGGCAAAATTATGTCAGAGAATGATGAAACAAAACTGATAAATATATCTAAATTTATTTCAATAATTCTTAAACACTGCCGGTGCCCGCCTGGCGTAGAAAACACGATTTAGTTTATTGCAATATACGAATATATTTATTGTCTTTTTCAATTCGTAGTTTTGTGATATGCTAGTTTTTGATGCGTCTTTTTAACCTTTGGCATGCTATGAATGACTTTGTGGTAACCTTTGCAAACAGTTTAGACCCAGATAAGACGCCGAGTAACTCGGTGTCTCATCAGAATCAAACTGTTTGACACGTTGCTAATAGTCCATGCGATAATGTCTGATTAGCATGCTAAATGTTAATAGATAGCCCGTATTTCATTTCATTCCCACACAGTCTGGTAATTATGTTTTGTTTATTATGTTTTTGTACCTCATGTTACATATTTTACATGTACTGAGAGCAACAAATAAACTGTAATAAACTGTCAATCATGTATTGACCCATTTATGCCAAGCGAATATTCCATGCTCATTTATTGCATGGGTTCATTTTTCGTTTGTAAGGGGTATCTAATATAAGTTTTTCTTTTCATTATATTTTCTATAAAAAAAAATCATGTTAGCAAACAGTGTAGACTCTGATCTGGGTCTGTACTGTTTGCCTACCTCCAATTTATGGGACGCCACCGACACAAATGGGTTCAGTAACCACTTTCTGAAGTATGTGAAGATGAATATCTCTAAAGACAGTAGACTGTTTAATGCAAAATAAAACTAATGCAGAAAGTTTTATAACCGGTCTTTGGCACAATCAACCAGTTTTCATATGATTGATATTACATATTACAGCTAGGAAACTGTTATTATTTCCTGACAACATGAAAATAATGCGTTACATTTAAAAAAAGGGAAGAAGATGGTTTTGTATTATTGATGATTTCAACTCACATCTGAATGGCAAACACTTTTGAGTTACCGTTCATCTAAATTTGATCCTTGAACATCAGGTATATGAGCAATAACGCATTTTTTGGATAGAATAAAGTTTTATCCCTGTAATTATAGCAGGATTTATCCTCAATATTGTTTTAACCCTTTATCTTAAAGCAACGCTTTTTAGCGCAATTCCGTTTAATCCTCCGCTCTAATCTATACAGTCATGAATTTGTATCAGAAGGAATCTTTTCTTAATTCTAGCAGGTGGTACCTTAAAGCACGCTGAAAGTAAAGCAGAATACGCCTTAGGGCGCATTCTGCTTTACTTTCAACCTGCTTAAGGTAGTCAACTTTTCTCAAAACTAGAAACAGGTAATGGGGTAAAGGGGTAATTAAGCAACCGCTCTAATCAGTACCCTAACCTATTGGCAAAAGTCACCCATTATACTCTGTGAGCAGGCGAATTCTTAACCCTGTAGTCTGTTTCAACTACCGGTTTATCGTCTATGAAATTAAATTAAATAAGCTTTTAAGTTTTTCGAACCATTGAAAGTTTGAAGATGAATGGCAAAAAGTTTGAATCCAGATCAGACGCCGCATTACGCGGCGTCTGATCTGGATCCAAACAGTTTGCAAAAGTATGCCAAGTCGCGCTTAGCATGATAAGCGATAAAGCAGACGACAACTAATAATCTATCAATAATAATAAGACTAAATGATGACAGCGAAGGGTTACATGTCTTTTTGGGGCCTAGCTCAGTAGCACTATGTCGCACGACGGTCATGATGTTGCAACGTAATGTCAATGGGATCTATCCAGAATAGTTTACAAAATTGTACCAACCAAACTGAGATACGATGTTGTCGACCTAATTGATGTTTTACTGTCTTTCTTAACCTTCTGATAGTCCCTGATTTTGAAGAAACGTCCTTTATCCATTAATGCCTATCACTCATTTAGAAAACATTAGCAAATACATGTACATGTAGTATAAACCCATATGTGACGCTGCAATTACATTGTATATGCGACTCATTAGGGTATGAAATGTTTGCTATTATTATTAACTGATCTGCTGTTCACATGTAGGGACAAGCACTGCAGTGTCTTCGGCTCACCATTGTATCTCTATAATGAAATCTTCCAGCAAACACATATGGATAGTTCATTGCAATATTCAGGAATAAATAGGTTAAGAGTATTGAATATGCTAACAGTCTTGATTCTGATCACGTTTCGAACATAGTTATGTTCGCCGTAGGAAAATTGTTTGATAACTGTTGCTAACAGTTTGGACACAGTTAAGATGCCAAGAAACTCGGATTCTCAACCGGATCTAAACTGTTCAACTCTCAATTGAGAAAAATGCAAATGCAGCCACGTTTTCCGATTATTGCCGACAATATTTATTTAAGACAACAATTATATAACACGCTAATATTTAAGGAAATAGCTTGGTATCAATTAACAATCCAGCTGATCAAACATGCATAAGTGGGTATCAAATTGATGTGAACAATATCAGAGGCGGAATTCTCAATTTAAATGCATACATGATCTCCCCCATATTATATTAAAGATATTTGACACGACATCCAAACCGAAACAGGCGTGTATTTGTATTTCTGTTTCATTGACAACACTCACACATGCAGACCCAGGCAAAACACCGAGCGACAGCGGGCCCTTATCCATTGGTTTTGTTTGAATTATGGTCTTAATAGTTCATGAATGTTTCTATTTAAAGCCAAATTGCCATTTCAGGTTTTGCATCTGATGCCTGATTCTTATGCAGTATTCGAGTTTCTTAGAAACATTGATATACATGTAATGCATACTATAAAGTTAACGACATGTTCTGTTTTAGCAATTTCTATATCGTCGAACCTGCATTATGCCACCACTGAACAAACAATGTTTTTACTCAAGGTTTACATTATTTGCAAAGTGTCTATGTTTGAGAATTATGATTTTCTAAAAGTACAGCAGAGAAGATGTTAACTTTTCCTTTTAAACGGATGATAAACGTACACGCATTCATACTTTCTCATGCATTGAAATGACAAAGTAACTATGACAATAGCTGCATGCAACACAATTAATGATGCCGAAGAGAATCGGCTGAAAGTTGCATAAATATTCTAAAATTATTTAGAAGTGGTTCATATATTCATTCTAGAGTTTTCACAGCAAACCAACAACAAAAAAGGATCACCTGTTCTGTAAAAGTCTATTATGGAGTTGAACACAGCCGGATGTCTGTCAAAAAAGTACACTTCCCTTGGGCAATCCGAAAACATGTGCTGCTCGGCTAGATTCGACAAACGCGAATCGGGAATATTTTGCAGCGTGCCCGCGTGTGTCTCGTGCCGGACCCCGCCCACATTGAGCACGATTCTCTCATCCTCCTCCGACATCTGTGTCTCGAGGATTTTGCCATGGACATGTTCCAGATGGATGGCCTCGATGGCTGTCTGATCATTGTCCAGTGGGATTTTCTCACTCTCTATGGAGATCTCTGGTCTAAGATGTCCATTCTGCATTCTCTCGTTATTTCTTAACCACTACTTTCTGCGTATATCAAAGGCATCAATATATACGTGTATTCATTTCCCACACATGCGTACATCCTTTGCACACTCACCGTTGTCACTTTCTACTGTTGCATGCTATAAGCGACGTACTTTGTATCAATCTGTCACCCTACTCACTGCTATGGCTATCTGATGAAGCAACAGGGATTATCAGACAGCAAAAAATATACACATCACATCTCGTTCCGAAGCTTTGTAAATATGGCTGGTTTATTAATATTTTCTCCAAGAATATGTCGGCCAATCAATATCCGTCACAATTAGACAGCATATAGCTTCATTTACCCATTCTCCTGTGGACATATCGTCTGCTTTGAAAGTGTCGTCTGCAAATTTGGTACAATTTAGATATATACATTTTTGAGTTTAAGAAACCTTAAAACGATAGTTAAACAGATTTGATTCAGATCAGACGCCGCGTTACGCGGCGTGTGATCTGGATAATTACTGTTTGACATTACTAGTAAAGTCGCAATTTACAGGCGAATGGTTAAAACCAGAAACACTGGAACATATCGTCACATGGCGGTTTGAACACATCCGTATTGATCTGAGGCAAGTGCGCAGTGTAACTGGCGAGAGCCTCTCCCCACGTGCAATTGGAATGTCTTCTGTACAGCACGCGGCTCTATAGCAACCATATTCTGGTTTTATTGGCTCTCTCTTCTACTTACAAATTTGTCAATAATTTGTGATATTCCCCTAAAGCCGCAGTTCGGTATATTTATGGCATTTCTCCAAATATGACGGACGAACTATTCAAGGAAACATTCTCGTATAACTCAATATTAATCCTTAAAGTGAACAGTGCGTCTTGACTAATTCTGAAAACACTTTTGATCCAGAACAGGCGCCGTGTCACGTGGCGTCTGATCGGGCAGCAGAAGGTTGACACGTACATACATGTAATTTTTTATTCGGTCAAAAATGTCACTAATCTAAATTTAAAGATAAAAGCAGTCGATAATTTTTAATCAGACGTGAAAGGGTAAAAATTTAGCATACTCTGCAGTTTTCGTCTGCAAAATATGTGGACTGCAACGATTTTTAGTGGTAATTATTCTGAATATCACATTACATATATATTTTACTACATACATGTACATGTTTGATAAACTATATTGTGTATTGTTTTATTATATTGTATTTTAAAGTATAAAAGTATATAGTAAATTGTAGTATAGTTGTACAGTACATACATGTAGTTGTATAGGATAGTGTAGTATAATGTTGTATAGTATAGTATAGTATAGCATAATATTGTATAGTATAGCATAGTATTACTATAGTACTGTTTAGTATAGTATAGTTTGTTATGTATAATTTAGTATAATAATTTGTGTATAGTATAGTATAGTATAGTATGTTATATTATAATATAGCATAGTATTTTATAGTGTAGTATAGTATAGTAATATATAGTATAGTTTATTATATTATATTATATTCTTTTATAGTAATGTATAGTTAGTGCATTGTAGTATATTGCAATGTAGTACAGTTTAATGTACGAGAATATACATTTCCGTAGTGTACATACATTTCTATTTTTTATCTTATAACATATAATGTTAAGTTATATATCATAGAATGTTATATATCATTATAAAACACCGCTTAACGAAACATACAACATTCCATCGAGTAATGGAAGCACCAAACGTCAATCTTGAATTAAGTGATGACACAAAAGAATGCCCTTGTGGAATCTTATGGATATATGAATTAAAAGCTATCGGATCTGTCTGGCTTATGAATCCTGCATTATTAAGCATTCATTTGTTTTCAAATATCCCTTCGCCACTTCAATTAGTGATCCATTGAAGTAAAATATCAACTGAAATTAAACTATCCAGACATACGGGGTTGAAATTTAGATCGGAGTTTGCACAAATTGAATACTTAATATGATGACTAACATGGCTAACATGACTCATAGGCTACAGTCAATATTGCATTAAACATTCACTTACTGAAGAGCCATGGATACAGTATCCCTCAAACAAGTAAATGCTTGATGCAGGATGAAAATAATGCAGAAAGCTCGTGTTTTTTATCCTGTATTAAGCAACTGTCTATATTTAAAACTAGAAAATGGTATTTTATTCTGTGACCGATTGATGCAAAATTTACAGCATCTCATATTTATATGTAGGCACATTGCTATTACCTCTCTATAACGACCACTAAAAAAGAAGGCTAATTGGTTGTATAAAAGACGTGTGACAGCTTAAAGCAAGGTGACAGTACAACAGAAAGCTCCTTTAGGAGCTTTCTGTTGTACTATTACCTTGCTTTAAGAAGTCACATGTCGTAAACTTCAAGTAATGAACACAATTTAGTGGTCGTAATAGAAAGGTATGACTGTACTTACACATTCCAATTACACTACTTTCATTATTGAGTGGGACATTTATCTATGTCCATAGTATGGTGCTGTGTAGTGTGGTGTCATACAGTTTGATGTTTTCTATCAATAACAGAATACCTATAGTGTCAGAGTCTTATGCCAAGCCAGTGTTAAGTGACCGCTGACTAAAGAAGTTTGATGATCATTAATGACACGTAACTACTCAATGCATGGCAGTGGTGATATAGCTCTTCAGCTTCTGTAGGGGTTGATTCTTTACTCTTATCTTCAATAAGCTAACCCGATAGGCGCTTTCTGTATACTTATTATTATTCATTGTTCAGCAGTTTTGGCGGTATATTCCAATCTATGGTGCTACAGTGGAGAAAACGTTATTCTTTCCCAATAAACGCGTTTACGCTAAAACTATTATTTGCAGTGCAAACAGTTTGGAGCCAGATCAGACGCCGGGTAACCCGGCGTCTGATCAGGCTCCAAACTGTTTGCCACCAAGATAAACAAGAATTATCAGAATTGTCCAAAAGTTGTTCTTTTCTACGTTTTAGTGTTTTGCGTTTGCGTACGTTTGAAGATATGAAGATAAAAATGGGAGTTTTATGTTTTACCTTTATCTGGATTTAAGTTGCCACCTGTAAGAAGGAAAACGTGTGCGTTTTCATTAGCGCTTTCATAAACCACGGAATTATACATACGTCGTACATGTGATCCCGTACACAAACGTATTGTGCATGTATTGTTGAAATTACTTAGTTTAATAATATTTTATTGTTCAATTAGTTTACATAATCACACAAGCATCATATAATTTGTTTAATATAAACAAAAGGGTTGGGCCACAAGTTATTGCAACATTAGATTCGGCCCTTCCCATTCTGTCACAAACATGTTGGTAAACAATATAGAGTTGAAATTACTTAAAACTCTAGCATTTTGAACAATTATCGTATGCTTTTATTTCTCAAGTTTAAATTTCAGGTATTTTGACTTGATGACAAACAGTTTATATCTTGATCAGACGCCGCGCGCCGCGTTAAACAGCGTCTGATTTGGATCCAAATTGTTTGCAAATAACAATGTAATCTGCATGGTGAGGCAGCGAAGGATAAGCGAGCTGGACTGTAAAAGTTTTCAACACCGTGACTGAACAAGGTCTACACTGTTTGCAGATTCCAAGAGCTTAATTTAGCCATTACGTGCTTCAATTAGCCTTCCACATTGATCACTTTGAACTGACATTGACAGAAAATAAAGTGCCTTGTCTATGGTTTTTATTGGGTGAACAACGAATATCAATAATTTACGAGAACACGTTGCTTATGTCTAGACGAGCAGCTACTTGTTTGTTTGTTTGTTTCTCGTCATGAAAGGAATTTGCAACAATTTGAGTGTAAGTTTAACCCTTTACCTGATAGCCTATTTCTAGAATTGAAAATGGGTTACTACTTAAAGCAGGTTGAAAGTAAAGCAGAATGCGCTTAAGGCGCATTCTGCTTTACTTTCAGCCTGCTTTAAGCTATCCTGTGCTAGAATATATAGAAAATTTTCCCTATAATATATATTCATGACTGATTAAATTGGAACTATTTTCTTCAGCGGATGAATAAATCAAATTCGCTAAAAGTCGCTTCTATGGGGTAAAGGGTTAAGTCTACTGCTGCAATTTAGAAAATAGTTATTGTATAAAGCGATCGCCTAGTAAATAACCATAAATATTCTTAAAACAAGTGATTGCTTAATACAGGATAGGAATAATTCAGAAAGCTCTTTAAAGCAAAAATAATGGATAATGAATGAACAAATGAATGAATTGATAAATGAATGAATATATGAATGAACTCGAGTTTTACCCCAATAAAGAAGAAGAAGAATTAGACAGTGTAATGGTTATGGTAGAATAAAGCTGCTATAGAAGCATTCTATATTTCGCCTTTATCCCTGTTTTAAGCAGCCACACCGGGTAACAATTTCCTACATGTACATAGTAATACCTGTTGAATAATTTACTTGCAGTGAAAAAAGATGACATTCCTTTCCCAATTAACGCGTTTATGTCTAAAACCTTATGTCCAACTCAAACAGTTTGGAGTCTGATCAGGCTCCAAACGGGTTGCCTCTTATATCAAAGTAAATTGTTAATATTTCCAATAATATGTAAATCTTTACATTTTGATGTTATGCGTTTGCGTTTAGTTTCGTTTCAACGGGATATTAAACACGATATACAATATACGTGTTCTTCACTGTAATCCTAGAAATACCCTTTCATGCTACTCACACTATTAGTGTCGTTTAATGACACAAGTCGGTCATTATCTCTACAGGTTTGTATTTCTATTGTATTTAGTTTGGTTTACTCGGAAAAGAATAGTGTCTCACTTACTACATGTATATGTAAAATGATACGTTTCCTGTATTCCAATGTAGAACATTAGCCCTTTTCTCCATAGCCGGTGTCTAGTTTTGATGACAGACGACCACTCAAAGCAGGTTGAAAGTAAAGCAGATTGCTGCTTTGCGTTCAGCCTGTTTTAAGCTAAGTAGTACCAATTGCTATGATATAGAAAATATGTCTTATGGTGCATATCCATGACTAGATAAAATGGAACTTTTTTATCACTGGAGGGATGAATTAAATGCGAACAATGTTTCTCTATGGGGCAATGGGTTGAACTGGGTGGGGTTTACAAATGTTAATGAACAAATAGAAAGTTACCTGATTGAAAGGATGCCTAATTTACTTATATCTACCCAGATACAATAAATTGACTGTATTGATCAAGACTTCGTAAAATATTCAAACAGGGCTGCCATTTCTCCTGATTTTTCTGAAATATTTGGACTTTTATCCTAGCAGATGGTAGCTTAAATCAGGCAGAAAATAAAGCAGAATGCGCCGCAAGGCGCATTCTGCTTTACTTTCAACCTGCTTTAAGCAATCGCACTTTAAAAATAGAAAATATTAAAATTTTAGGATTTTTCATGACCAACTTATTGCAGTCCTGTTCAAATCATCTCCGATAGGATCATGTCTGAATCAACAGGGGAAATTATTGTATCAGTTGAAATCATAACAGTGTTCTGCAGGGAATATGGAAGCGCTCTGTAATCGTCCCCATCAAAGACTCGCACGATAAGCAAACTGCAGCAGTGATAGTGCATACACATGGAACAGATTGTTATGGGAAAACTAACTGACACATAAAGAATACAAGTTTGATTAATACGATAACCTTATTTTGTGAAACAGAAAACGCGGGAAAGAGTACTAAGGTGAAATGTTCTCATACAATACATTATTTTTTTTATGAAATAGCAATCAGTGTAGACCCTGGAGGAACATTGCATTTCTTTAAATTGCGGCATCTCATCATGTTCTACCCTGTTTGCCAATACAGTGCTCCCTCTCTATAACGGCCCTCCGAACAACGACTCCCTCCTTGCAACGACCCTTGTCGCCGTTCTCTAAAGAGGACAGTTATGTCTAAAGCTTTCACGACTGCAATGTCTGCTTAAAGTTGTCGTCTGCTGGTTTTCTCAAATTTACTTATTGGACATTTTGATATAAAAACCATAAAGACGAGTGACAATCAGTTCTGATCTGGATTCTAGCTGTTTGCAAATGTAAACCAATTTCCCTCCCTATAACGACTCCCTCCGAACAACGCACGCAACTGTTGTCTCTCACTGGGTGTCGTTGAAAAGTGGAGGCGCCGTGGTTTACTTTAGTAGGCGTTATGCATTAATAGTGGGTTAACACCCCGTCAAAAATAAAATCAATGCTGTGCATGTATAATATAATGCATATCTAGCAAACAAGGTCCATGTAGAGCTACTCCAAATTATCAAGACGTTTGGCTCGCTCTTTAGCATTTAATTTCTAAATGTTACTGGCTAGATCCCTTACGCATTTTCTACCTGAATCGATTTCCGTCATTTATCTTAGTTCTTAGAGAATATTGGTTTCATTTGATACATTAAAGTCCCATTGTGTTTTCAGACCCTTTTTTAATGTCCGATATACAATAACAGTTAATAATAATGCTTGAACATTCTGATGGGCCAAACTGATCTATGAAATGTTGAAGACAGACCTAAATCACCAAAAAGGCGATTTAAAACCATAACAAACCGAAAGTAGAACGTCTTACATAAACATTACCACACGGATTAGTGTCACGTGGAACAGCTGGGAGCAATATCACAGGGGGCGACCGTATCTACGAGATTGCTATAAAATGAGTCACATTTCGTCACAACGGTGTTTCAGTCCTTTTTGCTCTCTTACACAAAGAGTTTTTATCGGATCTTCACCAAACTTGCATTAAATGTTCTTTTATATAAAATCTAGGTACAGTTAAAATACTACTTAAATCAAATAAGGCATGTAATACTTGTTGTCCTTTATGTATTAAAAATTGACTGTTTCATCAGTTTTTGCTCTCTAAAACAAACATTTTTTAGTTGATCTTCACCAAACTTGCTGAAAATGTTTATTATTATAAAATCTTGGTCCAGTTTGATTACTACTAAAATCGCATGTGGCATTTTTGCCATTTAAGTATTAATCAAAGTACTGTAGTACTGCAGGCTCGGACTTTCAGTTTAATGTAGAATAAAGTAATGCAGAAAGCTAATGATGGAGTTTCTGCATTACCATTGACATGCATTAAACAGAAACCTGCAGCGCTTAAAGACCCTAAAGAATTTTGTTATGTGCATGTCTTATAATGCATCGTCTGCTATGACTACTAGGTGAATGTTTATTACAAGGGAGTAAATACGGTGTTTAAGTCACCACAGGTACAGACTCGGGATCCTGAGTTTAACTCAGTGCTGACGGTTTATCTGATAGTGACGTATCCAGCAACTGAAGCTCCGTTAGCATATGTAAACCCCGTATGACAGAATTTGTTTGTAGGGGGAGCTAGACTCGCACCAATATTTTTCGTAAGGATTCGATATAGGCTCTCCGAGCCAAAAATGAGTGATTCAGCAAGTTTTGCTCTCTTTCACAAATACTTTATTGGATCTTCACCAAACTTGCTAAAAATGCTCATTAGTATAAAATCTAGGTTATCATTGCATACTACCTAAAATCCATGCCACACACCTATCTATAGGTCAATAACGCTTCAGTAACTATTCCAAATCGAGCTATCTTCAAAAAGTTCGCCATGTTGTTATTGTTGTTGCGTCATGCGGTTAGGACAATTCTCGAATACATTTAACGAACTATCTTAAGAAAAGAGGTGGAATTGTCTTTGTGGATTTCGTTTAAATAATTAGTTCGTGAACCTCTTCCGGTTGACCTTATATGCAAATCAAGGACATTCCCTAGAAATAGGCATGGGTCACTGATGAAATGTGTAGTAGTGATTCAAATCAGAGAAATAAACACAATATGTGATTACGATTAACTTATTTCTGGCAAAATATGTTTGAATAATAAATATCTTTAAAAAAGATATTCCGTCGAAAGTTAAAGTTTATTTTGGGAGTAAATAGTATTTATTATACACATGCTAAATGTAAAGATTATCCACGCTAAATTTAGAAACATCAATAATTTAGACTTTTTCTGATTTTCGAATTAGCGCATGTTTAAACTCCAAGATACAACAGAATACCAGTCTAGGCCTTTCGGACTATTGGCCAAAAAGAGTGCTGTAGTTCAAGCATGCGGTCATTGGCTAAGCATTCTGATCCATAATGATTAGTTAAATCGTTTCGACCTGGATGTCAAAATAGAAAAAAATCCCGTTTTCGACGGGAAAAACAGTCATTTTACAGGACTGAAGTGAATTACGTGGTCAAACCCACATGATTTGCCCAATGTGTCTCTTGAACCGATCCGCCGTTGATTTACGTGGGAACAATGCGCCGAGATTTTTTGGAAAAAAGTGAAAGACGTTGCATATGCCAGACACAAAAACTGTAAGATATCACAAATAATGAAGGGAACTGTTGGTAATAGCATATATGCAACGGCTTTCTATAAAGGACTAGTGTAGATCCTGACTAGAGGGCTCCTAACGGAGACCTCTAAACGATGTACATGTATACATTGTTTGCTTCTTTTTTTTCGAAATATTTCTAAAAGCATTCCTAAAGCAACATAAACTGGTCATTTTTCAAAAATTGAATAGATATTGTTCATATAAAATGAAATGTATATTGTGTATTAAAGGGAGGTAATCAGATATTGCATATGTATGCAGTAAACCACTCTCATACTGTCCACTACCCCAATCAGTCGGATACGGCAGCAGCGCCTAGCAGTGCATAGCAACAGACTGGTAGCTAAACAACTCAATAGAATTGCTTCACCACCAGTAGGTTTTGAGTGTTAGGACATCCAGCGTATATAATATAGCTTCTATTGAGTTGGTAAGCTACCAGTCTGTTGGTATGCACTTTGTGTCTTAGCTAGGCGTTGCTGCCGTATTCGACTGAATAGGGTAGTGGACTGTATAAGAGTGGTTTACTGCATACATTTGAGTTATCTGATTAAAATATAACGGTTAAATAAATCCTGCTCTTAAAGACTCAATGGCATAATATTGTCTACTTAAATACTGATATCTTTACTTGAGATTCAAATTTAGAATAACTCTTTAATTCATACTCATTTAATTAATTATTCCATTAAAGAAAATAGACCCATCTTAACCCTTTACCCAATAACCCGTTTGTAACAATAAATACATGTGATCATTGAAAGCAGGTTGAAAGTAAAGCAGGATGTGCCTTAAGGCACATTCTGCTTTACTTTCAGTCTGCTTTAAACTACCATTTGCCTGGCTATATAAACTATTTGTTATGGTTATTGTTCATGAGGGTATAAACTGGAACTATTTTTTTCAGCGGAGGAAACAAAATAAATACGCTAAAAGTCGCTTCTTTGGGGGATATGGTTAAACAGTAGTGAATACGCAACATAAGAAGTCTTCTCCATGCCCTAACAGATGGTACACTAAAACAGGCTGAAAAAAACCAGAATGCACCTTGTGGTGCATTCTGCCTTATTTTCAACCTGTTTTCAGTGTCCATCTGTCTATAAAGCTAAAAAACAAACCAAGGAGTAATTGGTTAAGGCAGTTTTGACTTTGATCATGTGCATATAGCATAGCAGGCATATTGACATATCGTGTTTCTCATATGAAGTGTCCCTTCATTCTTCTATATACATGTACCATGCTCTGTTTTCTGCATCCTGACAGCTGGGTGTTCAAAGTATGATGAGTATAAAGAAGAAAGCTATAGAAACTGCCTGGTTTATGGTCAACATACTTAAAACAACAATCGATCTTAAACATGAAGCTATACTAAACCAAAGAGAAGGCCAGTTTTATCATTAACTCATTCATCAATGAAACAACAAACTTTTGGACAATTCCAGTTTCAAATTATGTATTGTCCATTTTTATATATTTAGAGTTGATTTAACAGGATATTTTCAAATGTTTCCTATATGAGCCCTCTGGACTGAGTCTACACTGTTCGCATAGGGACAAGTGTTCTCTTCATGTGTACCCTGTTTGTAAATAACGGGTACATTCATCCCTAAGGTTGGCTGTATTAGCCCTTCTCCCATAGTTCTAAGTGCCTTTTAGCGTATCTTGTTTATTCCTCCGCTGTAGAAAAGAGTTCCAATTTATAGTAATGAATATGTATTTTAAGAAGCAGATGGTAGCTTAAAGCAGGCTGAAAGTAAAGCAGGATGCGCCTTAATGTGCATTCTGCTTTACTTTTAACCTGCTTGAAGTGGTCACCTATCTTCAATACCAGAAACAGGCTACATATATACGGGAAAGGGTTTCGGAATATTGCGCTCATTTCGTAAACCCCAATGATTTGTGTTATCTGTAGAGACAATGAATTACCACTCTTGCTTTAAATTAAATCTCCATACAGAACAATGCAACTAAAGACCCTGGACGATCACTTTGTTCAGGCTTTGGTGCTTCAGAAACAAATTGGCATCGATCGCTCACTGTTAGCCCATCACTATCAGAATGTCGTCTGCTTAACTCTTTCACTGCCAACGGCGCCAAATAGATGACTTTGCAAACAGTTCGGATCCAAACTATTTGACATTTATCGATAATGCTTTAACCAGCTGCTAATAACACCCCCACACACCATTTTGATCTGCAACCTCTCGAAAAACTTTCGAAATGAGTCAAAATGCATCCATATATGTTCAAAAAACATCGTTAACAAATGTTTCAAGAAGTTTAAAAAACATTGATTTTTATTTTTGTATCAAGTAGGTAATAGATTCTATGTAGATCTGCTACAACAAAACACATTTTTTGAAAAGTTCATGAAACTTCAGGAAATATTATTGTTTGATTGCAGATGAAAAACAGGGGTGTGGCAGCTGGTTGTGGGGATGGGGTGGGGGTATTTGCATAGCTTACGGGCCGAACGCGTATGGGTTAAAGACATGCAAGTGTCTAGGTAAAATGAGAAAGACAAAAGTTTTCTGCATTATGGTCGCCTTGCACCAAGCATCAGTGAGCATGACATGTTTAAAGCCACAATGAGACTATTGCTTAAAGTTTAAACATTTCAAATTTACCTTGACACAAAAGTGTATTCTTATATAGTCATTAGAAAGAATGATGCATACTAGATACTGTTGAGAGTTACTAAAATCTATCAACTCAGCAGCAGGCACATATTGTCATGTAATAAATAATTTTATGATATGTCTAAAATATTAGTTGATTTTTCTTCACACTAAATCTGATATGTGTAGTATAAGTGAAAAAGCCTAGTTTTACTGTTCTTCGGCGTTGAAGATTTATGAAACCCTAGAACGCTTTTTGGGTCAAAGTTCTATGTTATTTTACATGTCGTTGACGTTCTCTTGTAATTTCATAAAAAGCTATGGGGAATAACTCTTGAAAACATTGCAGAGAACTCCTTAAGATTTATCGTCTATGTTTATCAAGAACAAAACAGAGAGACAAAAGGTTGAGAAGAATGGGAAAGATAGAGAGAGAGAGAGAGAGGGAGAGAGAGAGAGAGAGAGAGAGAGAGAGGGAGGGGGAGGGGGGGAAGAGTGTGATAGGACAGAACGTGTGTGAGAGAGAGAGTGAGAGCAGAGAGAGAGGAGAGGGTGAGATAGAATAGAGAGAGTGAGAGGGAAGAGAGAAAGAGAGAGGGAGAGAGAAAGGGAAGATGTACAGAGATGTACCACAGATAGAGAGAGGGAGATGGAGAGAACGAAATGGAGAGAGAGAGGGGGGAGAGAGAGAGAGAGAGAAGGAGAGAGAGATAGAGAGGGAGGAAGAGAGATCAGATAACCAGACATAGAAAGGTTGAGAGAAGAGAGGCACAGAAAGGGGGTGAATTTAAAGGTAAAGGTATGGGTTTATAAAGTCTGCACTTATGCGTTATTCTGCTGACTTTTACATTACCTCCCCGATTATCGAGTCTCAAGTCGGCCATTTACATAAGGTGCCAGTTGCAGCCATGACACATTGACTTCTTTCCCTCTCAGAGATCCATTTAATTCACCTGGGTGATGTGGAGCAAAGCAGGGTTAATATTTTGCCCAGAAAAATCCAATAATCCTGACAGGGCTTAAACCAGTAACCTCTCGTTTCCTAGACAAGCGTCCTACCACTGGACCACCGCCCGCGCCCCTAAAGACAGAGAGCGAGAGAGAGAGAGAGAGAGACAGAAAGAGAGAGAGACAGAGACAGAGACAGAGAGAAAGATAGACAGATTGAGACATAGACAGTCAGACAAATAGAGGCACAGAGAGACACAGAGAGATACACAGATACAGAGACAGAGAGAGATAGAGACAGAGAGAAAAAGAGACAGAAAGACAGAGATGAGAAAGTATTGAAATATATGTGGAGAGAGAGACAGAGAGAAATATATTCATGCATAAAGGTCAACATCAGGTAAACTGTCTGGCCTATACCATACTGGTGACATTTGTCAAATGTTTTACCTCTTTTTGGCTTAACGTAAAGTCAATTAGTTTCTTTATGAGAAAATACTATCATAGATGTGGCACGGATACTGAAAAACCAAATTACCATGTTTGCTTGCATTTGAAATAGATTTGACTGAAGCGTTTGCTTTGACATATGACAACTTAAAAAAAGATTAAATCTTTACTGTTAACCTGTTTTGAGTGGTCACCTGTCTCTAAAACTAGAAACAGGTTAGGCATATGTCATACTAACATGACTAAGGTGATTTGGGTAACGGGTTATGAGGGTGGTTATTTTTTATTCTCGAGTCAATTAAGGTGACTCGCAAGCGGGTCTCCGCATCTCGAGTTCCCGAAATACTGATGATTTTCTCATAATCATGTTCGTGCTTATATTAAAAATGTACCTAAAGAACTGTTTGATAAGCTTCAGTGTATTCCTTCAATTTCCTTGATAGATCAGTCGGCAGAGTGATAGACTAGTAAATACGAACGTCCTAGGTTCTAGTCCTATTCGATTCAGAACTTTTTTTTAAGATCCGGTTTTTATAGATTTGTCAGTTCATAACGCCGATAAGGGACACATTATGTATAGTCTCCGTTGGTTAGAATCAGTGTTCGTTATATATATTGTCCAATAACGTTTTGGTCAATGACTGAAACCGCGGAGGACTTACACCGGTGTAAGTCCTCCGTTCTGAAACACAACATGGCAAAAAAAGTAATGCCAAACAATAAAGATCCTAAAGGAGCTTTTATGCATTACTTTTGTAATGCATAAATCTAGCACCTGTCTTTAAAAATCTAGAGGCTATCATATCAATATAGACCTTTATAACAGGTTTGACTTATGCGAGTTGAACTCAAGGGAGGTAACTCTGTTTGTGTTATTTTTTTGTCATTTTTTTCTGGTAAAAATGTATGAAATGTAAAGTCTGTTGCAGATTTTTACTTAATCTTTATGAATATATCTATAAAATAGATCTAGGTCTAAAATTAGTGTATATTCTATGTCAAACGTCTACATTTTTTTTGTAATTTGCAATTAAGTGACTTTTGCAGATTTTAAGTTTTTCTTTAAACATTGATAGATCTCTATTCCAGTAAATATTTCATGAAATATTTTTTTGGACAATATATATTTCAGTTTTCTCAAATGTATAGCAATTATTGAGTTATGTTATTTTCTCAAAAAAATTATTCCTGTTTTTTTTTTTTTAAAAAAAAAAGGTCCTGTCAGAAAAAACCGGTGCTTTTTTTACTATTATTTTAACAATTTTCAACTCTCCATATTTAAATTTAATCATTGTTTCAATAATGTTTGACAGGGGTCTGACTTTAAAAATATTGCAGACGACACTTCAATGCAAACACGGAGTAAATACACATGTGTATTTACTCCGTGATGCAAAGCAAACCTGCGAACCACCTTTACTGGGCTGGTACCGAAAATTTCACCGCAATAACAACATTGACGGGACAAACTGCGGTTTTATTTGTTCCTAACACGTGCTCTTTCTTTTTCCTGTCGCCATCTCGTAGCGAACGTAAGAAAATAGAGTTATTTTTTTCTGGTCAATTGAGAGTCAAAGGTCCGATATTTTCATTGTTTTATTGTTGATCGCTTTTCTTTTAAAGGTAAACCTCTCAGAAATAACCATGCAAAACGACGCCGCCGAATTCGTGGACATGTACGTCCCAAGAAAGTGGTAAGTGAACAAATGTCATCTGTTTTCGCGATTCATTAGACTTTTGAGGGGTCCATAGAAAAACCCCATACGACTGGTACACTACTGGTATACTACCGAGAGCCTGCCCATACGTATCCATACGAGTTGAATCTATACCGTAGGGCCATTTTTATGTGTATTATTCTATCATACATGTTAAATATGATCATTATGAAGATATTCCATCAAAAAAATTAAATCCCATTATTAATCCTATAATATCGATATTTCCAAATACGTATGAATATCCCATACGAGTAAATGACCATCAGGGCCCAATACGAGTTAAATCTATACTGAAGGTCAACGTGTGTGGATATAAGTCTATCTTTAAAAAATATGATCATAATAGCAACCCCAGCATCACTGATAATCCTTATCAGTTATCGGCGAAATTTGTTGATTTCATAGGGTGGTGTAGAAAAAATTGCCATAAAACCAATAACAGTAGATCAATTTTCAAACTGTAAAAACCATTAAAGAGCTATGTTTTTCTTCTTTCATTTGGTATAAATTTCATAAACATTAATAAAAATCGAGTGGCCTAAGTCGGGAGTTAATTGTGCAATAAACACCATCTGGCCGTTTCCTTGATCAGAGGCCGATTTTCACCGCGAGCCGTAGACACCTACTGTGCTCTATAGCATCTGCTACATGTCAAAACCTAATTAATATTCATGAGGTAGGCGGGATTAGCTTGGCCAATGAATGACGTTTCCGACGGTGTTTTTGAAATCTGCATATGACCCCGCTAGGTGGAGAAAATAGTGACTTTAGTTGCCGGCGTCTGCAGTCGCTCCGAGATAAACAATTTAAATTTCAAAGTAATGTTTGAAAAGTATAGACTTCCACGTTTGTTTTGATACCAAATATATTTATTTCGGTCAACGATTAGGCGGTAGCAACCGCTGTTGAAAATTCATACACCACACACTCGAGGCGCCGTGACCTCCGACCTATCTCCGCCATATTTGTTTACTAGAAATCGGGACCGATTTCAGCGATATCGACAAAAAACTCGGAACAATAATACAAAAGAACACGAAAACCTTGAAAGACAATGAAGTTTTATAATTGTTAAACCGTTAATTATGATTATTCTCCCCATTTGAAAGATTTTATAAGAAAACGAAATATTCAAAGTTTCGTTCGAAATGCCGACACACCTTCGGACGATCAGAGTCAAATTCTTTGTTGATTATAAGAGAAATACCGCACATTTGAAATAAAACACGTTAAGATATGAAAGTATAATACATCTGGATAAATTTTTTATGAAATTTGCGAGGCCCTACGCTAATTTACGTCAATTATTATGATTTTTAGTTGCGTACATTCGTACCACGTCTTGTTCGTAACCATGACCATTCGGCCTCAATTAATTTTGTTCATTGTTCATTCAGGTACAATTTTTTTTTTTTTTTTAAAATTACCACTGGAATTGTAAGAAGAATGTGCATTGTTTTATTTTATAAAGGTATACAAATGATAATCATATTGATGATTATTGCTTGATGAAAATAAACATTCTGGGATCTGGTTCACTATTAGGGGGAAAAATGAATAGTATTCCTAGTAGATGAATATTCAAAACAGACTGAAGGTAAAGCAATATACAAATATATCTTGAATCTGCACCATATTAAGCAATATTTCTTATATCCTAGAAGATGACTACTTAAAGCAGTCTGAAAGTAAAGCAGAATGCTCCTTTATAATGGCTAAATATGTAGACGAAATTTTTAGCTATATGTTTTGTCTGGATCTACACTATTCGTATCTGAATAAGTATCATATTTTCAATTGCTTGCCATATTTATAATTCAAACCCTTTACGCTATAGATATGCATTTTTATACATTTAATAAATTTATTCCTGCTCTGAAGAAACCAGTTCCAATTTATACAGTCGTGAATATGTATTACAGTATAGAAATATTTTCTATATGTATTCTAGCAGATGGTATCTTGAAGCAGGCTGAAATTAAATCGCATTCTGATTTACTTTCAACCTACAGTGCTCCAAGTGGCCACCTATTTTCAAGACTAGAAAAATGCTTAGAGTGAAGGGCTAATTATTTTTCATATAGTAGGGATCATCATACTCAATTTCCATCTGTTCTGAGTCTTATCAGTTTGCAAGTTGAAACCGAGACAACAAATATCTTAGCAACCTTATGTCTTACACATTGAATCACTTTTTACATTTTATTTTTTATTAATTTTTTATCCTCCTTATTTATTTAGATTTGACCCTCCATATCATAGGGCTGCAGATAAGATGAAGTAAACTCATGAACAAATCAAACATATTCTCTTATTTCAGCACAAAATCCTATGGTGTTACTACTCATTACAATCTTCTAGAAGAGTGACACCCTAGGGTTAAATGCAGAAACAAAGATTTATCTTTTTAAATACTTAATTCCCTTATCTGGAGTCCTGATATCAATATTTTAATTGGTTACTAGTTGTACAGGTGTTTTGTCTTGCCACATGAGGGAAGAGAATACGAATGGGTTCGATGAATGAGCCATATACACGGAGATGAAATATTTTTTTCTAATTTTTGTATACTTAAATCCCTTTTTCCTTCAACACCTAGTTCAGATATCATTAAACTGATTGCAGCAACAGATTCCTCAGCAAAAATGCAATAAGAATGCCAAGTTTCATGTTTGTATCTCTTTTAAATCACAAGTTATGAATAAAAGTTTGAAATTTTGCTTCGCGTCGGGTCCGCGAACTTGTCGTTTCTGAACCTGAATTTACATAGGCAAAATTTCACCGAAAAAGGAAGTTTTGCGAAATTTCAAACTTTCATAACTTTTGATCTAAAAAAGATATTTTAAAAATTTAAACTGTTCTTAAAAGCTCTAAGTGATTGCTATTTACTTATAATAATTACTTTATAAATCACTGAAATACAAAAATTGACTGGGGTTGCTAATCATAATATACAGTCGAGTTACCTATTTTCGTGATAGTAAGAAGTTATCGGCGTACAAATAATTTAATTCTGAAACAAATTGAAAAAATATTGCTACATCAAATCAAATTATCTGTTTCATCTATTTTCTAAAAATATGGGCAAGTTTGTTGATGTAGGAATCGACGGGCGCAGCCATTTTGTAAGTGACCTACATTGGCGACTCTGTTTAGACTGGTATACCTGTTTTCGTGACCCTACGTAAATGCGCATGTGCGTCGCACAGGTATATGCGGGCAAGTTGGAAACACTAATGTATCACATTTCAATAATATTTCTATCATTTTTTGTTATTTTTATATAAATAGTTTCAATTTAATTTATTTCACAGTGGGGGTATCTGAAAACGTCACCATATCTTAATTATTACTCGGACATTGGTTCAGAATATGAGATGGGTCCAGTGATGGCAAAAGTCACATGTTGCCCATGTAACAAACAATGGATTTCCATTTTATATTTTTTGTTTCTGTTACGTTTAGTAATCTTAAATACATGTGTGTTTAAATTTTCTTTAACTTTTTTTTGATTATGTCTTTATTCTTAATTTCGTAGACCGCTCACTATTAAAATCAAATTGCGGGCGCGCCGCAAAAGTGAAAAATATATAACATTGCCCCTTTGGTTAGCTCCCTTGTACATAAAAAACAGAATGCGAAACCAGTCTTACCGACCTTCACCTATTTAGGAATGGTGATAAACAAACAGACGACAGACCTGAATGCCTGTCAAAATATGAATTTGCAAGAAATTTGAATGGAACAAGTGATGCACTGATATTGCATAGTGAAAACAGTAAGTTTTACAGCAGTATTGGGAAAATAATGTATATCTTACGCCCCTAGCTTAAAACAGAGCACTAACTCGATCAAAGCGAAAGTGTGGAGTTCCCTTGTATATTTTCTGTGTTGTGACGTCATTACAAAACATAGCGCGTGAAAAATTGAAAATCTTTCCGGTATAACGAAAACGAGGGTATCACGATTTGAGGTTACTCGACTGTACATTTGTATACATATAGTTATTTTTTTCTTCAATTTACCCAATTATTTATAATTCAGTGTCAACATTTCCCAAACATTTCTGAAAAGGCACAAAACGAGTATTTTTTCTATTTTATTATAAATAATAATTATGATTGTAAAGTGAACTCGTTTTAGAATTTGTTTTCCATTTTAAACCCATTAATCATCATACAGTTTATATAGTTCCCCCAAAAAGTATAAAAGCGCCATACGAATATCGCCAAATAAACCTGAACCCCTACGAGTTGAATCCACACTGTAGGGTCACTTTCTGGATTTTATTCCTTAGCAAACAGTAATTATAATAAACATAATTTATGAGGTCTTTTATAAAGTATAAAATTATTGAACGAGTATTTCAAGCTAAAGCTTGTAAATTCCTATATAAGGATTAAACACGCTTTATCTCGCAGAGGTTTTAACACCTTTGACAATCACTTCCTTTAACACGTGTCGCTTTTACACGTGTCGCTAACACGTGCCGCTAATTGCATACAGTATACCGTTTTTAAAAGAGAGCATCCGCCACATCAAAGCTTATACCGCCTGTTGCATATGCTTTGTAGTTAATGCACTCGGGGCGAGAACCCGGCCTGCGTAAGTCCCATAATTTGGAACAAAATGCCGAATTATTTAACAAAATAGATCTACCTAAAAATGTAAAAAAAATAAATAAAAAAAAATGTCATAATATGCTTGCGTGTATTGACTTCACACTCTCAATGATGCATGCTCTTTAACCCAAGTCACTATAAAGTGTCGTCTGCTTTTATTTCTACAATTCATTTTCAAGTAATTTGAACATTTGTCTGATTATGATCAAAACTGTTTCCAAGTAATCAATGTACTCTGGGTAAGGGAGTGAATGGGTTAAGAAAACAACATGGTAAGAAAAAATGCAATCAACATTTTTATGAGCAAAGTGAAAGTTATCGACAGGTTAAATTTCTGCATTCAACAGTATATAATTACCGTTATGACATGCTTTAGCGAAACGATCTGGGTAGGTAAGCACATTATTATGTAAGAGTGTGAGAGGTCGATAAACCCAAGTTTTTTGTGCGTTTAAAATGAGACTGGTTATTAAATGAAGAATGAACCTGAACTGAAAGAGAACAAATGATTAAAATATGGAAACAAAGCAGATGTACATGTTAATGGGCATTAAAAAAACGAAAATGTATTTTTAAGATGGAAATAATACAGTAATAACATACAGTTAAACCCTTCTATTACAGCAACTAAAATATTTGTTAATGGACATTAACATACGGTGATTTTTTAATGGAAGACTGAGTCTGGGTTTAAAGACATGTGGTCACAAAAAGCATGTTGAAAGTCAAGCGCCTAAAGGCGCACTCTGATTTACTTTGACCCTGCTTTAAACAACTATTCACTCTGGGGAAAGGAGATGGCTGAAGCCACCCATCGCAGTGGTAATTAATAATGAAATACAATATAACCATGTCCATATACATATAGACTTTTCTGTATTACCGACTATCCCTGGCAAAATTTGGTTTCGATTATTATAAACGCATTTCTTACTATAACTGTTGAGCACTGCATTAGATTCAACTCACTTGTTGACAAACAATACAGGTAACGGTAACAGTTTAGCGGCACATTAAAGCCAAGCGACTTAGTCACCCAGCGGTATGTTAGAGGGGATTAGTGGTATGTAATTGACGGTCTCAGCATGACACCCTTTACGCTTTATAGGTGATTATCGAGTCTAATTGATATTTTGCATCATCAAAAAAAAAAAAACATCAAAAGGACTGTGCACATAATTTACTGAATAGTATGTATCCTTGTCGTAAAAATATCTGATCTGCATATAAACCAAAATGATTCTATTCTGCATTAAATTTATTATTGCGTTTATTGTCGTTTTTATTATCAACATTTAGTTTAAGAAAATATAATCAAATAATTTCTATTCAATTGTGAATTTATTTGTGTTTTACATACCTTACGAATTTTGTGTGCATTTAAAATGGGAACATGGCCTACAACTAATGTCTTGGACATTTCATGGTTCTGTGCATAACTCCATTTTAAATTTCGTTTTATTATACCATATTGTCAATAAAACGGGATTGTATTGTATATAATAATATTTTTCTAATTATCATTTTTATTAAAATTAATAAAATTTAATTCACAAATTGGCCCTGTGGGGCTCGGGTTCACATTTATAATCATATGATTATTATAGGATAAAATGAAATTTAAATTAAAACATTACAAAATATATAGATCTCTAATTATTACATATATTGTTTCTGATAGAATATTAAACATATAAAATAATCCTTATAGTGTATATTCAACTCGTATTGGGCCCTGGTTCATGTGGTCATTTACTCGTATGGGATAGTCATACATTTTTGGAAATATCGATAATATGAGATTAATAATGGGATTTAATTTAATTTTTTTGATGGAAAATCTTCATAATGATCATATTTAACATATATGATAGAATAATACCCATAAAAATGGCCCTACGGTATAGATTCAACTCGTATGGATACGTATGGGCAGGCTCTTGGTAGTATACCAGTAGTGTGCCAGTCGTATGGGTTTTTTCCATGGACCGGACTTTTGAGCATGCCATAGTCACAGGCACTCGATGACAGGATCGATATAAATTTCCGTGTCCCTTCTCATATATAAATAATACAAGGTATCCCTTACGCCATCTTTATAAAGAACGGAAGTGCCGTTATTGTATCCTTGACCCGGCTAGCGCGCGGTTCTGTACGGACATCTCGGGAACCAAACGGAGAATGAACGGAGAGTAACAATACGCTGGTTCCCGAAAGGACCTTACAAAACCGCGAGCTAGCCGGGTCAGGGTATAATATCTAGAACTTCCGTTGCTTATAAAGATGGCGAGAGAGATACCTTGTTTTATTTATATATGAGTAGGGACACGGGAATTTATATCGATCCTGTCATCGAGTGTCTGTGGCCATAGTGCTTCACGATATGGAGCACGTTTCAATTTGTGAAAAACATCAGCCGTTTCTCTGACAAATTCATATATGGTTAGATCTGTCATTGTGTTGAATGGCGAGTTAGTACCATCAAAAACCCAACACACGGTGATGTTTTTCCCTGAAAAAAAAAGAGTTAAAATCAACAAAATGAATGTGAAATGTTAAAATATTGAACGCATGGTCCTTCTAGGAGGGACTTGCGCTGAAACAGTTACCAGAAAGTTGAACGGTAACCTGTTACAAGTTAATCGTTGCTTGTAACGGGTTAATCGTAACTTGAATATATGCTGGCTGCATGACACAGCATTAATTAGTCTGTAAAGGTCAGATGTTGCTCATGTTCATGGTTATACATGTTCAAATGTTTTACCTATAAATATTTACAAATTTGAAAACTGTTTGGTGTTTAAAAGATAATACAGTAATTAAGTCTTGATGCCAAAGAATGGTTAGTGGTGTAAGTCAAGATTAACCCAATCAGGCCTAAAAAAAAAATATGTGTGTTTCTGGTTTCACCCTCTCAAAATTTTAGGGTAGGTCGGTAGGAAAAAGTTTTTATTTTTTAAAAAGTTTTTATACATGTATAAGGCATATAGATCTATGCGAATTTTTTTTACAATCAAAGGATGGGTTTATATGACAAATAATGACTTTGCTCTTGTTGTATTCAACATTGAAAGTGTCTGAAATGATTTATCTTGATTTGCAAGTTTAAATTGTAAGGTATTTCATAATATAACGATGTGAAATAGTTCTTGTTTCAATCTGAAAACCATTGCATCAAATAAATACCGGTATTATATTTTAATAAAAAATGTGGTGTGTTTGCTTTTAACACAAGCCTTTTTTCCTTCTGTAACGGGTGCTGAATAATGGCCCCTTCCCCTCCCGTATCTTTTTTCTCTTACCAAAAAAACTTTTCCCTAAAAAAAAAAAAAATTTTTTTAAATTTTTTTTTTAATTTTCCTTTAAAAACTTTAGGGTCGGGGGTAAAAAATAGGGTCGGTCGGGAAACCGGAAACACACATCTTTTTATTTTAGGCCTCATGGTATAGCAAGTTGCAATATGGTACTGGAGATTGTTGGTAAGCTGTAATTCAAGTTCAACCTCTGTAGATTTTTTAAAGCCTTCTTTTTTGTACTGGCTAATATCCGGTTCTTGAACACAAGAATACGATACCTATTTACCAAAATCAATATTCGAATATTCGAGTGAATGTTACAGCCCTTAAAAGTAACAGACCAATTTCCGGTTTGTTTTTCGCGTTACAACGGTAAGGGTCTTACCGTAAGGCATTACAGGGTTTTTCTCAGACCAATTGGGAATGACTCCAGTTCCGAGCTAATTGGGAAATATTTACATCGTTTTTTTGTCAAATTGGGAAAAGTTTGTGTCATTTTAATTCAAATTGGGAAATTTGCATGGGCCATATCAAACAGTTATCTATAAAAAAAAATCAAACTGAATTTGACTGCTAGCAATAAAGTGTCCCATTATACCCTCTTTAAGAGTGTAACCATACCATAAATAATACACAGTATGACAAGTGAACATGTTTCTCTGCACAATACACAGGTATAGCACTGTATACGTATACGTGGCTATTCAAGGTTGAGTAATTGTGAGTGAGCGATTGACGCATGCGTAACTTCTTTGCACAGAGCTCGTCTCAACTATACCTCTCACTTTTGGTCAGACTATTGGAGAAGAAACATCTCTTCCATGGATGTGTTTCATTTACAACACATGTGATAAGCGTATCTGCTTGGCCATTTGAACCCTTATTAAAATATTCTACAAACAACGGTCTTTGGTACTCGTAGACCCTGTTACAAGAGTATAGGTCTTTAGCTGGTATTAGCAGGATTTGTTTTCAAGATGCTTAAAACAAACTCTGCTTGATCTAAAATCTTCGAATTTGGAATTTTATTACTAAAGATTGGGAAAAATGGTCAGTTTTTGGCAATTGGGAAAGACTCCGCAGCCGCTTATGGGTACCAGTTATATATACTCGACAAAAAAAGTTGAGGAATTTTCAGAAAATCATCGTACAAAAGTGCACCGAAACTAACCATTATCATTTTTTTGTTTATTTGATAAGATACATGTAATTGCTTGAAAAAAGGTTTCCTTTTGTTTGATATCACTAAGTCTTATATGCTTGCTGTAGCACTGTTTCAAGTAACCTAAGGGTCAAAGTCATTTTTCACAAAATTAGTGTCTACTGAGTAATCCCTCTTGTTATGCAAAACACGTGAATGAGTCGTAAGTTTTTATAAAGTGAAATTCAGTTCTTTTGATTGTGAAATGACATTAACGTATGTCTATTCTCCCAATAGCATCAATTGTCGCGCATGGAAGATGAGAATATTCAAACAAGAGCATGCATGCAAGTTTCATCGCTCGTCTGTTGTTTTGAAGATCAGTGAAAATTTACAGTAAGATTAGGCGTAAGGTCAAGGTCAATATCATTTGGTTCAATGTTTTGATATGCCTGGATAGGACATATCACGATGAACATGCATACCAAAAATGAAGATTGTAGATGAACAATTGAAGAAGTTATGGCAAAATCATGCTAAGGGAGCAGCCTCCATTTCTCCTGCAGAGCCGTCGCATGAGCCTTGAGGGTTCTTTTTGTCGGTACTCTGCGGGCCCTCTGTCTTAGAATATCCTATCCATGTTAAATGGGAGACATGTCCAGTGAGCAACTTTGACCTTTGACCTTATTTTTATGTACTTTTCACTGATCTTTAAAGCTTATTCGTGTGTTTTAAATAACACTAATGTAAACACTTATTTTGTGAAAAATGACCTTGACCCTTAGGTTACTTGAAACAGTGCTACAGCGAGGATATAAGTGATATCAAACTAAAGGAAATATTTCTTTCAAGCGAAGAAATGGATCTATTCAAATAAATAAAAAAAATGATAATGGTTAGTTTCGGTATACTTTTTTGCGATGATTTTCTGAAAATTCCTTAACTTTTTTGTTGAGTATATAAGGAAGAAAGACACTGCATTATCCTATAATGTCAATTCTGGTGTATCTCCTAAAATTTAGGTTCATGGTGAACAGAACCAGCTCAAATGAAGCTAAAAAAGATTAAACGCACAGAACAATAAGAAGTATTACGAAAAAGATAAACAAGTATATAAGTTTCTTTTCTAAATGTACTAGCAGTGTTTTGCCTAGGTCCAAAATGTTGGGGAACACCATGTCCTCCCGTCAAAATTTTAGGGGGACATTTTAACATTTTCGGAAGAAAAGCTAAAAAACCCTTTAAAAACATGATAAGCCTATCTTTTGATTAGAATTAGAGTTTACAATCTCTAGCTCTATATCAGGCATTTACATGATGGGAAAAGTGGTTTTGTATCCCTTGCGGGAAAAAGCTACGCTTAAAAGCTATGCTGTATTGGCCCCTCGTATTAGCGATGTAATACTAGGCATGCAGAAACGCCACTTAAACACCACTCAGAGATGTGCCTAAGTAGCAAAGCTGCATTTTTCTCAAGTGGCATAAAAGCTTGGATGCTAATATTGCGGCATTTAAGCAAGCTTTTACACCACTTAAATGCCACTCGGAAACCTAAGTAGCAATGATGCAGGTTTTTTTCAAGTGGCGTTAAAGTTTTTACGCCGGTGCTATTACCACGGCATATATAAGCAAGCCTTTACGTCACTTTTCTGCCACTCAGAAACGTGCCTAAGTAACAAAGCTTAGTTACAAAATGTGACAGAAAAGCAGGGTAAAAGCAAGTTTTACACCGGTGCCAATACTGCAGCTTATAAGCAAGCTTTTACGACACTTAAAGCATAGCTTTTATGCCACTTTTTGTCGGTCAAAAAGCAAGTAGAAAAAGAATGAAGTTTTGACAACATGATAGCTGAAAATATTTCATAAAAGTAAGATTTTATAAAAAAGAAAAAAAAAAGGGGGGGAGAAATCAGACAGAAAATGCTACCATAGAGGTACAAAACACCACATAATATAGAAATTCTTTGTATATATATTTATTAAATTATTTCAAACTTCATTGAAACAAATTTGATCATGTCAGCGTTTTTTTCCACCCAATTGGGAACGGGTCCGGTACCCCTCAGATTGGGAATTTTTCAAGTCAAATTGGGAAAAACGAGTTTTGAAATGATGACAACGCAGAAATTGGGAATTTAAGTTGCTAAACCGTTAGAACTGTTTATAATGGTAAACATGGTGTAGAAACTAAATCTACGCTGGGTGTGTTACTCACAGTAGATGCTGTTGCGGCCAAGATAGAGTTGATGACTTGGTAAAATCCAAAATCTTATCTTATCTATCTCTGAATACTGCCAATCACGCTCGCGGGTGTTAAAGGCAGTGATCTAGATTCAAGTTTTTCATTATCGTCTTGTTCAAAACAATTCTGTAATACTTTGAATTATGGCTCATGATTGATTTAATTGTAGGTTTTCTATTTTATAAATGATGGTAAACAGAGTCAGACTGGGTTTGTAAACTCTTATCAATTTCAGCGGATTTTGCGATCGCGCAATATTAACCAGTCTCGATGAAGGGGGCATGTATAAATCTTCGCCCGGACCGTTTCCGAAATTCGGCCGTAATCACTGGTATTGTTTTATACATACTCCCAAAAATGTCAATGGAGTTGCGTAACTTTGTTTACATTCATTGTAGCAAAAGATAAGTTGGAATATGGATGGTTTGCTATGATTTAAAGGGAAAATGTAATTGATAATTGGCAAATATGTTTATTTTGGTTGGGAACGGGTCCGATATTTGATTTCTTTTGATTGGGAACGGGTCCGATATTTGATTTCTTTTGATTGGGAAGGGTCCGGTCGTCAAATTGGGAAGGGTCCGCTTCCAATTGGGAACGGGTCCGTTCCCCGGTACCGTTCAAAGAAGAAAAAAAACCGCTTCATGTGAATCATGGACTTGAGCCAAATTTCTGAAAAGAGCATGATGGGTGGATAGGAAAAGGGCAGGGGGCAAACTGTTTGTCAGTGTTTTTCCTCCTTATATAACTGCCTCCTATAAACGGAGTCATTCCCACTTGCCAAAACTGACCATTTTCCCAATATTTGGTAATAAAATTCCCAATTGGAAGAGTTTAGATCAAGCAGAGTTTATTTAAAGCATCTTAAAATAAATCCTGCTAATGCTAGCTGAAAACCCAAAAAACCCTTACAGAGGGTATAATGAGACAATTTATTGCTAGTAGTCAAATTCAGTTTGATTTTTATATAGTTAAATGTTTGATATTGTCCATGCAAGATTCCCAATTTTACTAAAAATGGCGCAATTATTTCCCAAGCACATCGGAATCATTCCCAATTGACCTAAGAAAAATCCTGTTTGTCTCTAAAGAAGGGAGGGGGGGGGGGAAGAACTTGCTAACACTAAAAATATATACAGAACTATACATGAAAATAAACTGCCTTTATTCTGAGCAGTTACCTATTCTATTGACTTTTAAGATACAAGCATGTGCTCTTTACAGTGGGCTTTCATAATGATACTTTAATATATAAATTGGTGTGTGTGTAGTTATTATAGCATTTAGGCTGTTAAACCCTTTCCTTAACAGAATCACCTTTACCTGCGCCTCCACAAAAGTGCCACAATTGAATATGTATTGTTAGTCTAATATACAGATAACAACTTAAAGCAAGATGAAAGTTGATCCAGTTTAGTTTCTCGCAATGTTTAAAACATTGTGAGAAACTAAATTGGATCAACTTGCATTATAGTTCTTAGTATAATGCAGTACCAGAGTTGATATTAATGGTCTTAAAATAATATCTATCAAATTCATAATATACTTTATGTCTTTACAGCTCTGCCAGCAACAGAATCATTGCTGCCAAGGACCATGCCTCCATCCAGCTTAACTTTGTTGAGGTGAGATTGAGAATCTTCTAATCTAAAAAAAATATACAAATTTTCCATTTTCAAGGTCATGTAATAATAAAAACCAGGTGCTTGTTAATTTCTGGATTAATTTCAGTAATGCATTTGACCTTTAAGCCTATAGCCTGTTTCTAGTTATGAAGACAGGTGAACACTTTTAAAAAGCAAATTGAAAAAGTGATTTTTTCTCTTCATTTGTGAATGGGTCCAGTACCCCTTAGATTGTGAAAAATTTGCGGGGTTTTACTCATAATTGTGGACAAAAGTAGCAGGCTTCTGCTGATATTGTGACAAGAAAATGTGGACCAAGAGAGAAAAACTTGAAATCTCCTGCAAAATGATGGGGAATTTAGAAGGAACTGATATTTTGTGGAAGACAAACATTTTTATAATTAAGCCAGCGGAGTAGGGAAGGCCTAAACCATGAAAAGTGCCTTTTCGAATTGTGAATCAATTTGGTACCCTTCTGAATTGTGAAGGGTCCTTTTATGGGTACCAGTTATCCCATTAACCCATAAATACGACTTTTTTCGCCTTTAATTTATTATTCCACTGAAGAAAATAGTGCAAATTTATACAGTCATAGATATGTAACACAAGAATTCTTTTCTGTTTCCCAACACATGATGGCTTAAAGCAGGCTGAAAGTAAAGCAGAATGCGCCTTGAGGCGCATTCTGCTTTACTTTCAACCTGCTTTAAGTGGTCACTTCTCTTCAAAACTAGAAACAGGCTATGTGGTAATGGGTTATAGAAGAAAAAAAAACGCTGCTGAAAGTAAAGCAGAATGCACCTTAAGGCACATTCTGCTTTACTTTCAATCAGTTTTAAGCTACTATATGCTAGAAACTAGAAAATATTTATTGTGGTACCTTTAAATGAATGTTTATTATAAAATAAAATAGTAACTAACTATTTTCTTCATGGGAGGAATAATTTAAAGGCATCCAAGGGCATATTTTTGAGTAATGTGTTAAAAACCACAACAACATATCACTGTGACTGGGTAGAGTGATTACACTATAGCCAGCTTATCATGTTAAGAAGAGTTTCTTGCTGTGTTTAGGTTGATGAGACCACTGGTAGAATGACCGGCACCAACAAGACCTATGCTGTCTGTGGAGCTATCAGACGGATGGTAAGTAAGGTCTTCTAGCTAGGTCCAAATAACTTGTTCATCAGTACAAATATACTGGAAACCAAAAGAAACTATACACTTGAACTTCTACATTGATATTCAATTTTTACCTAAATTTATTTTGGAAGGAATTATTATGGCCTAACTTTTACCAAGTACATTGTAATTTTCAATAAAACTTTTGGATAAAAGTGTGTTCAGTATAACTGCTGTAAATGAGTTTAAAAGATGGTATTTAAAACAGATGACAGCTTAAAACATGAAAAAGTAAAGCAGAAAGCTCCTATTTGAGCTTTCTGCTTTACTTTTATCTAGGTTTAAGCAACCACCTGCCTAAACACAACATATTTCGCTCATTTAGTGGTCTTAAACAGAGGTTTTAATTTATACAACTTTGATCCCAATTCTATGAAAGCAATAGAGAAATCACAAATGAAATTTTCTTTAAGTATCTGTGTACTCTGTTATGTCCCTTCAACTCATTTAATTTTATAGTCATGAATACTTTTTGAATCATGCCAATCAGAGTCAGTTATTCAGTTCTTCCTTTTTCATGAAGACTAGATTATTCCCACCGAAATGAAACTCTTGTGAGGAAAATTTGGCATATTGTCGTTGCTTGCAGCTTAAAACAGCTGAGTCAGGCCGTAGTATAGAAAAGCTACCACCAATTGCACTTCACAAAGTGACATAGCTTTGTAAACAATATTCTTTATTTGTATTTATGGGTGGTCTAAATTGGTTAGAACAAGTCTTTGTGAAGCAGACGGGCTCCGCCAACGCTCCGTCCTGTCTATTACATGAAGACTTGTACTAATGCAGTCTAACCTATATACATATATAGGGTTAAACAAGTATGTTGAACCTAAGTGAGCTGTTGTTGTCCTTTACAAAAGAGTAAATACCAAATACATGAAGTACACTTGTCCTATGCAAACGATGAAGACCCTGATCACTTAAACCACCTTTTGGTGAAATTTTGTGCTGTTGGCCAATCAGTCCTTTTTTGTGAAGACTTTGTTATTGAAAACTTATTCCCGCCAAAATCAAACTCTCTTGAGGAAAATTTGATTGGCAAATTTTAGTTGCTGTAAGCTTAAAACAGCTGACTCAGGTGCTTGGACAGCATAGTTTACCATCAAATGCACGTCACATGGTGACCTAGTTTTGTGAACAACATTCCTTATAATTATTTGGATTTATGGGCAGTTTAAATCGATTTAACTGCAAAGGACAAGTGTCTTCTTCATGAAATAGACAGGCTCCGCTGTCTGTTTTCACGAAGACTTGTCCTAATGCAGTCTAACCTATATAGAACTCCAGGATCCCTCTGATCAAGGTCTACATTGTAATTTTGCAAATATATTGTAAGAAAAAACACTCTTAGTAGTAAGATGTCAAATATGGACTTGACTTAATTGGAAACTTATATTTCCAATTTGAAGTTCCATTGTTGAATGAGTTGATTAAGTTTGACTGTATTAGTGAACATTACTTTATTCCATTTATAGGGTGAGTCTGATGATTGCATAGCCAGATTAGCAAAAAGGGATGGAATCATTGCAAAGTAAGTAAAATGTGTTTCTGGAGTTATCTCCCTTTGATTGCATCCTGCAATGATTTTGTATTTGAAAAGGAAATAAGTGAATTAGTGTTACTATGTAATAACTGCTTCATTGGCTAGGCCATGTAAGAAAATTGATTAATTTGAAGGACTATAAAAGTATAAGGGTATTCAAGAGTAAACACTTTACTCCATATTCACTGTTTAACACTTCTCTGTTTTACACTACATTATAAAGTAGGATGTACCCCACTTTTCCCTAATTGATTGATAGTCATGCATTATAGAATACATGCAACAAGTATTGGAGAAAGCTAGTACCTTTATTCTGCTTTAGCACTCATCTATAATATAGATGTGTTGCAAAAAATAAAGACAATGTGATGTTGAAACTCTCCTGTTGTACAGTATAAACTTCATTATCCGACAACTGTATTATCCGGAATCTTGTCATATCCGACGCCGTTCTCCGGTCCCGAACATTTCCTTTCTTTTCTATATGCATTAAGACTCTATTATCTGGAATCTTGCGTTTCCTGGTATCCGACACAGTTTGCTGGTCCCTGCGTTAACATATAGCGTGTTTCGCGCCCCATTATCCGACCACCTTTGATCTCCGGCGGCGGCTGTCACCTTGATCAGTCGGGCATGGGGAAAACACAAACTATGGATCATTATCGCTAGCCGTTGGTTGTGCCTTAGACCTATTGCATGTACAAATGCGTTACTAGTTTGATAAAGTGTCGAAAAACCGTCTGCTTATTTTGTTGTCTTTTCAACATGAAAAAATATGTGCATTTGTTAGTAAAGCATTTGGATATTTCACCCATATCAGACGCCGAGTAACCCGCAGCAAATCTTATAATAATCGGATCCCTGGTTTGTTCAAAAGTTTGTAAAATCCAGTTTGCCAAGCGGACAATTATCTATTTTAGAAATGACTATAGAATGTTTTAATAAGTAACTAGATCTACCGTTATGTATGTAAGATCGCACTGTTATGTTTAAGTCCATGCTTTATCAAAAGGGTCTATTTGGTAAGCACTTTTATCGAGAACTTATCTCAATACTATTGTATCATTCGTTCTTAAACATTTAAAATGGAAAGACCAAGCAAACGACATGCAAGCAAACCTGCGTAGGTTAATTCGCTGAAAAGACAAAGAACTGTGCTAACACTTGAAAACAAAGTGGATTTGATTAATGGATTTAAAAGCAATTATACTCGCAAAGTGATCTGGCGTCGAAATTTGGTGTTGGCAGATCATATGTAGCAGATCTGGTAAATAGAAAGGATTTCTACATTGAACAATATTAACAAAACTTCTAATCTGAAAACACAGGCTTTTCACGCCTCTTAAAAATATTGGGAATTAAACAAAATTCTCTATGATTGGTCCAAGCAAGCACGTGCAAAAAACATGCCAATATCAGGCCCAGTGCTACAGGAAAAGGCCTTGCAGTACGCTACAGATATGGGCTATAGATATTCGCCGCTGTTTTATCACATTAATAAACGTATACTTCCTGTTGCACCGTCACTTCCTGTTTATAGCTGTGGCTGTCATGAATTCCGAAAATATGCTGAAAAAGTGGGAGAAGTCAAGTATCCGACATCTTGTGTTATCCGACATAACGCTTCGGTACGGACCGATGGCGGATAATGCAGTTTATACTGTATAAAGATAGAGGTAGAACACATTACTCCACAAACAGGTTTTTTTCTCCACTGAGGAAAACCTTGTAAATTATAGTCTTGAATTTGCACCATGAGAAATATTTCTAATATCCTAGCAGAGTAGCTAAACACTTTACCAAATAGCTTATGGTAGCTTGAAACAGGTTGAAAATAAGGCAGACTGATACCTCTGGCACATTTTGCTATGCTTTCAGCCTGCTTTAAAGGATTCCACTCTTTAAAAGTATAATTAGGCTCTGCGGTGAATGGTAATGGTAGCTACAGATCATTAGATTACTGCTTAAAGCAAAATAAAAGTATTGGAAGAAAATTCTGCAGGAGCTTCTCGCTTCAATTTGACCATGCTTTAAAAAACTCTTTGAACCCTAGTCACGCTTATATGTGTCATTTGCAAACAGCGTACCTGTGAGAAGTACACTTGTCCTATGCAAACTGTGTAGACTCTGATCAGAGGGCTCCTTAAGGAGCCCTCTGATCAGAGTCTACACTGTTTGTCATGTTGACATATATTGTAAAAAACAACCCTAAAAAGTCAAAAAATGGACTAGACTAAAATGAAAAATAGAATTGTCCATTTTAGGGTTCAGGGAGAAAAGGGTTAAGCTACCACCTGTATTGAATACCATCAATCAATTTTCTCTTGTGCTTCTTTTATGGAAAGGGTACAGGTGCCCTATGGCACTTACACACAGGAATGAGATAGCAACTTTATAATATACATCTCTATAGTGTCCTTATAAATGTATTTATATGACTCATTTAAGGCTACTTTCAAATACAGAAAGGTTTGTTTGCATCAAAGTATATTGCGACTACTTGAATTGTCCCTGTGAGATGCATTAACAGCATGAGGTTGAGGAGAAATATAAAAATAAAACAAAAAATCAGTTTTACTGCCTTTTTATCGGGAGCCTGTAAAAGAACAAGGCATGTATATTATATACAGTGGAGATGGTATTCTTTCCCACTTAACCCTTTCCCTTATAGAAGCGACTTTTAGCACATTCATTTTATTCATCCGCTGAAGAAAATAGTTCCAATATATACCGTAATGAATATGTGTCATATGTAGTACTTTTCCTTATTCTAGCAGGTAATAGCTTAAAGCAGGCTGAAAGTCAAGCAGAATGCGCCATATGGCGCATTCTGCTTTACTTTCGACCTGCTTTAAGTAGTCGCCTATTTTCAAATGAGAAACAGGCTATCGGGTAATGGGTTAATATGCTCATTCTAAAAGAACAAGTTTCCATTGCAAACAGTTTGGAGCCATATCAGAAGCCGGTAATACCTGGCATCTGATCCGGCTCCATACTGTTTGTCACTCATTTAAAAAAAATTTTTTTTCAATAACCTGTGTTTGTATATAATTTTTTTTTTTTTTAACCCTTTACTTCATAGCCTGTTTCAAGGTTTGAAAACAGATGACCATTTAAAGCAGGTTGAATATAAAGCACCTTATTGCACATTCTGTTTTTCTTTAAACCTGCTTTTCACTTTTTATCTGCTAGGGTATAGAAATATTTCTTATGATACATGGCTAGATATGAAGTGGAACTGTTTTCTTTAGGGAAGGAATAAATTAAATGGGTAAAATAATGTATCAGTGGAGTAATGAGTTGACCCTTTACCCCATGGTCTGTTTCCAGTATTAAAGATAGGTGACAACTTAAAGCAGGTTAAAAAGTAAAGCAGAATGTGCCTAAAGACGCATTCTGTTTTACTTTCAGGCTGCTTTTAGCTAACATCTGCTAGTATACAGAACATATTTCTTCAAGCAATAATCATGGCTGTACAAAATAAAACTTCAGGTGTATTTATGGGGTAATGGGTTAACAATTTCCTCCCTGAAACTTTAAATGGACAAATTACAGTTTCCATTTTAGTCTAGTCCATTTCTGACTTTTAAGGGTTGTTTTTGTCAATGTTTGGCATTATGACAAACAGTGAAGACCCTGATCAGAGGGCTCCTTTCCGAGCCCTCTGCTCTGGGTCTTCACTGTTTGCATAGGACAAGTGTACTATTCACATGTACACTGTTTGAAAAGGACGCCTATGGGCGGGACTAGGGTTCAAAGGGTTAAGCAGGAAAGAATAATGTCTTCTCGACTGTAGTGTAGTAGTATTTCTGTATTTATGGCTTCAGTAGTACTTAACATTTATGATGCTTTGTTTTTTCTTTTCAGGAATTTTTAAAGAGATGCAGTCTGAAGTTCTTTGTAAATAGAAAATAAAGAAGAAAAAACCTATTTCTTTTGGTATTTGTTACATATAGACAGTATTTTATGTCAGATTTGTTAAGTCAAAGACTGTATTTTATGACAGAGTGTCTCGTCCAGATAGTTTCAACCTGTTTGAATATGAGATTGTAGGCTTGTAACAATAGGGAAAGAAATATATTTGTATCCAGTAAAACACTATTTAATTGAAGGTTAATTGCTTGTATAAAATACAGATGACAGCTTAAAAGGTGACAGTGAACAAAAAGTTCATGAAGAAGCTTTTATTTACTCTCACCTTCCTTAAGTAACCTGCAGTCACCTTTCATAAACACATAATGATAAATACAAGATAGTGGTTGTAATAGAGAGGTTTTGTTTTAAAGACAGGAGACAGTTTAGTGCAAGGTGACAGTTACACAGAACGCTCCTGAATGAGCTTTAAATCTTTATTTCACCTTGCGTTAACCTGTCGCCTTTAGTAAATTATGAAATATATAATGATTTACAGAATTAAGGGGTCGTAAGATAGAGGTTCTACTGTATACAAATGTATGTATTTAAAAAAAAAAAAGGCCAAAATCAAAAATCTCACATAAGTCACTTAAGTGTAAATACCAGGCGTCGGCGTCGCAGTACCAATTAGGTATTGCTTTCATAATTGGTATGTGTGTGTTTATGGTTAAGACCTTTCCATGCACATAAAAAGTTTGACCCCAGTGACCTTGAACTAATAGCCTTTATTTAGGTTTTGAAATATGCCTATAACTCATATGTTCATGAGAAATTCCTTTCAAATTTGGCATGCATGTGTATATGGACAATACCTTTCCATGCATACAAAAATTTTCAGCCTAGTGACCTTAAACTTAGGGCCTGGGTTAAGGTAAGGAAATCTGAGTTTGTGAAAAATGCTTATAACTCCTATGTCCTTTAGATATTGCTTTTATATATGGCATACATGTGTTTATGGGCAAGAATAAACCATGTACACAAATATTTTACCATTGACCTTGAAAAAAGATCCTTGTTTAGGTTTCAAAATATGCATTTAGGTTTCACATAATGCCTATAATTCCTTTATTCATTGAGCATGTGTAAATGGAGAATACCTTTAATGCGTACAAAACATTCAGCCCAGTGGCATTGACCTTGAACTAAGGGCCAGCGTTTAGGTTTACAAATCTGCGTGTAGGATTTGAAAAATGCCTATTTCTCCCATGTCTCTCAATATATTGCTTTCACACTGATATACATCACTGGGGGCCAACTAGGTATTACGATGAATTGTTTTGCTACGACAACTTAAATGGGTATCAAAACAATTGTATTGCTACGAAAGGACTGTATACACTGACTTCGTAGCAATACAAATCTTATTAATACCCATAAAGTTGTCGTAGCAATACAATTTGATGATAAAACGTATTTGCCCCCCTCCCCATGTTACATTATGAATATGCACATAACCTTTCCATGCACACACATATTTTTACCCCAGTGACCCTTCACATTGAAATTTGGCTCATGTTTAGGTTTCAAAAGCTGCGTTGAGGTTTCTCAAAATGACTACAACTCGTATGTTTATTGAGGTAAATCTTTTATATCAGTTTGCATATGAACAAGACCTTTCCTTGTATGCAATTTTTTTTACCCCAGTGACCTTGAACTTGGCGCCCGCGTTTAGGTTTGAAATCTGCAGATTAGAAAAACTTATGTTTATGCCCCTTGAGGTACTACAGTCATATTTGGTTTCATAATTTATGTATATGTGCAAGAACTTTCCATGCACACAAAAAATTGGCCTCTGACCTTGACCTGAGTCTGCTTTAAAGTTTCTAAATGCCGTTGGCGAGCTGTATTGCTTTCTGTCAACTCTCATTGATATCTGAAAATTGCCTAAGTCAGAAGGTCATGTAAAAAAAAGGCTTCTGATCTCTTAAGGGGTAATATTTTTAGCCCTAAATTCACGAAACTTGCTCAAAATAATCGTCTTGACAAAATCTAGGTAATGTATGAATATGTTTTATTTCAGGTCAAAAAGTAGGGAGTAGGTCAAATCTTAGAAAATGCTTATGAACTCTCTAGTGCATAAGCAGTTCACACATCAACATTATCCTGCCACATTTGCTTCTTGTGACAAAGTTTTAGTAGGGGTACTAATTACCTTTAGTGATCAATCTGGTTAAATCTGGGAACTTTGTACTGTGGTGAGTGCCTGAGAGCCCCTGGGCTCTTGTTAGAAATAAATCTTTATTCTTTAACATAGCCGATTGTGGGTGTGGTTTAAAGACATCCCTAGACAACCTTTCGATCATAACGCCTTGTCAGACAATTTCCTTGCAAAAATCATGGATCTTAATGCTAGCGACATGTCCATAACTTAAGGACATGTCGCTAGCAAAGAACAATTGAAGCTTCTCGTGTGAGACTACCTTTATGTTTGATAGTTTGGTTAGAAATAACCATTGAAAATCACTAGAGCATGAGTATAATCTGGGCCTCACCAGGTAAACTGAGCTTGTGCTGCATATGCTTTGAAAGTTTCAATGACACCTCCAGAACAATTGGGGGGGGGGGGGGGGGGGATTCCATAAATGGACTGAGGAAAGTCTTTAAGAACTAATCTTCGCTCCATGGTTTGCTTAACCCCATATACCACGATTTGGAGTTCTGACGCGTAGCAAATTTGGAGTTCTGACGCGTAGCAAATTAACCACGAGGGCCGAACGCCTAAGTGGGCAATTTGCAGCGCGTCAGAACGACAAATCGTGGTTTATTGGGTCATATCGACCATGGAAGAAGATTATTATCGATTAAGGATTTAACCGGGCCTACACTGTTAGGTTTTCAGTATTAAAGGGGATCAATCGCCTCGGACTATTTTTATTAGGACTCCCCTTCTATGACTGTTCCATTCGACCCATTCAATAAGCATCATATCTTAAAACGTTTTGAAGTTTTATTTTAAACCTAGCTTTAAACAAGTTCTTAATAAATTAAATAAAATAGGTTTTATCGTTGGGTGGACACAGGAACAGCCATTGTAACCCGACTATTATCACATCGTTGTATATCAGTTTCCGGTCATTGTTTTTAGCTCAGGGAGAGCTTTTGCAATCCTTGAATGTCCGTCGTGCGGCGTCTACAATTTTAGTGTTTACACTCTAGAGGCAACAATATTTATCCAATCTTTCTCAAACTCGCTCAGATGGTATATTGCCATAAGAGTTCAGATGAGTTCGATTATGGTTGAAATCCGACCAATAGGTCAAGAGTTATCTACCTTTGAATTGCTGAAAATGCCATATTTAACGGTGTTTACACTCTAGAGGTCACAGTATTTATCCAATCTTTCTAAAACTTGCCCAGATTGTATATGACCATAAGAGTTAGGATGAGTTCAATTTTGGTTGAAATCGGACAAATAGATCTAGAGTTATATCTACCTTTGAATTGCTGATAATGCTATATTTAACAGTGTTTACATTCTAGAGTTCGCAATTTTTATCCAATCTATCTCAAACTTGCTCAGATGGTATATGACTATAAGAGTTCAGATGAGTTTGATTATGGTTTAAATCAGACTTATAGGTCGAGAGTTATCTACCTTTGAATTGCTGAAAATGCCATATTTATCGATGTTTACACTCTAGAGACCACAAATTTTATCCAATCTTTCTCAAACTTTCTCAGATTGTATATTACCATAAGACTTAGGATGGGTTCGATTATGGTTGTAATCGGATCAATAGGTCAAGAGTTTTCTACCTTTGAATTGCTGAAAATGATATATTTAACAGTGTTTACGCTCTAGAGGCCACAATATACATGTATATCCAAGCTCTCTCAAACTTGCCCAGATTGTATATGACCATAAGAGTTCGAAAAAGGGTGATTATGGTTGGAATCGGACAAATAGATCAAGAGATATCTACCTTGAATTGCTAAAAGTACTATATTTTACAGCGTTTACACTCTTGCAACTACAGTTTTCAATGGATTTTGATTATACCTGTACACAAAGGATGTAGCTATAGATACGTTCTCAAAGAAGTGCAATTATTGTTGAAATGTAATCATTGTGACAATATTTACCTGCCCTTGATATACTTTGAAATGCTAGAAAAATGCTTAATTTCAGTATTGTTTAGGCTCTAGTTATCTGTCTTTGATGTACTCTACTATACTAGAGTAGGTCGACAAACTTGAATGGATTTAGGATAAAACGGGTGAAATTCAAAGGTAAAGCTATCAGGCTTCATTACAAATGGTGAGCGATATCAGGGCCTTCAGGCCCTCTTGTTCATATTGATATATCACGGTAAATTTTTAATGCATAATTCTATATTTTTGAATTTGTTTAACTTCAATTTTTCCAAATTGCTACAATTTAACTTCAATATTTCGAATTTAAGCGGATTCAAGGTGTCGTGGGTTGATTCATTAAGCTAAACATTGGTTTTAGTCAAAGTCCCGAGGTTTTTATGATACCCCTGCTGTCCGTCGCCCGCCCGTCCGTCTGTCTGTCCGTCAAAAAATGCTACTTCTTCTCTGAAATCAAATACCCCAGTGTACCCAAAGTTTTTTTTATAAGTTTGATAAGTTTGATAAGTTTATTCATAGTAGTTCCATTAGGCCTAAAAGCCCATGAGGAAAATACACAAACAAATATGCACATGACTGACAGTATGACATGACAAATTACAAAATACATACATATATAACACAAGTGCGGAGAAGGTATTTAACAATGGTTAATATACTTATTTTGTTGAGCGATTAGCAAAGATTCTTGTCAGCTGTACGTTTAAACAATACTGACACTAATATTTCCTTTTGCTAGTAGCCTTAACATCAAGTTTGTAAATTTCGATTCGAAATATACTCAAGTATATTCAGTATTGCCGACCTCATAAATATACATTATACTTATTCTATGAAATATAGTTATCTATATAAACCACTGAATCTTTAATGTTGAATGAAGGTAACACAAAAAAACTCATACATTCGCTATCTGCGCTACCTTTGTCCCACACCAAGTTGACACCACAACGTTATAAAAACACAATTTCAAAATGCTGGTTATAAGTAATGGAGTAAAGTAGAAAGCTCTCATAGGAGTTTTCCTCATAACTTCCGTACCGCCTTTAGCTGGTTCTTTTTGAACTGGCTTTACTTTTACCATAGACATATATTTACTACAACTTACACATTTAACATTTAAACAAAATAAACACATATTTAGTGAAACCATTATCACGCATTAAGCTTACATCACACCTTTTAAACTTCAACTGTTTAATGCTGTACAAAGGTAATGCAGAAAGTTCCCATCGGAACTTTCTGCATAACTACTTTACCACACTACGCTAATACTATAGTAACATTCAACTGGATGTTGAAACCATTGTTACACCCAAAGCTGGCATCACACCTTTTAGAATTCATCTGTTTAATGCTGTACAAAAGGCATGCAGAAAGTTGCCATCGGAACTTTCTAAATACTTCTGCGCCGCACTACGCTGATACTTTAACATTCAACTGGATGTTGAAATCATTGTTACACCCTAAGCTAGCATCACACCTTTTAAAATTAACCTGTTTAATGCTGTGCAAAAGTAATGCAGAAAGTTCCCATCGGAACTTTCTGCATAACTTCTGCGCCGCACTACGCTGATTTCTATTTGAACTGTCTTTTCTTTCACCATAGGCATACATTTACTACAACTTACACATTTAACATTTAAACAAAATAGACACATATTAAGTGAAACCATTATCACGCATTAAGCTGACATCACACCTTTTAAACGTTAACTGTTTAATGCTGTGCAAAAGTAATGCAGAAGGTTCCCATCGGAACGTTCTGCATAACTTCTGCACCGCACTACGCTAATACTATAGTAACATTCAACTGGATGTTGAAACCATTGTTACACCCAAAGCTGGCATCACACCTTTTTAAAATTCATCTGTTTAATGCTGTACAAAGGTAATGCAGAAAGTTCCCATCGGAACTTTCTGCATAACTTCTGCGCCGCACAACGCTGATACTTTAATAAAATCCCACTAGATGTTGAAACCATTGATACGCACTAAGCTGACATCGTACCTTTTAAAATTAACCTGTTTAATGCTGTGCCAAAGTAATGCAGAAAGTTCCCATCGGCACTTTCTGCAAAACTTCTGCGCCGCACTACGCTTTATAAAATTCAACTGGATGTTCTCCTTTTAATTATTCGCTTTCAATAATAGACTATGTTTATTACAACTTACATATTCAACATGTAAATAAAAGACACACATATTCAATAAAAACATAGTTATCGGAACAGACCGGCCATTGTCTTTCTTTATATAACATGTATATTTATTTATATTAATTTTTTCTAAATGCTGAAAGAGGATAACGCAGAAAACTCCTGTAGTTGCTTTCTGTGTTACCCTTGTCACGCACTAAGCTGACATCAAATCCTTATAAAATATAGCCGTTTAATGCGGAATAAAGATAATGCAGAAGGCTTCCATATGAGCCGTCTGCATTACTTTCATCACACATTATGCTGATAACCTTGTAAGAAAGGTAGAAAGGAATTAATTTGTTTCAAGTGAAGGCAATATACTAGTTAATGCAATACAAAATATAAGACAATCATGATAACATAGCAATACACTGCTAAAATGAGTTATAAGATACTATTACTTGTCAAAAGAACGTTAATGTTGTAATTGTTGTACGAGCCCTCATAATTTATCGATAACGTTGTTCATTTCGGACATCAAAAGCTTTGTAAATGTATGTTGCTAGATTTCTTACTTCTGACTGTTTTGATGAATTGATAAGGGATAACAACTTATGCATACTTGGTATGTTCCAGAAATATTTCTTAAGGTTCATGTAATGTCCCTGTACGAGAAAAAATACCCAAATTTGAAAAGTTGCAATACTCAATAACTATACCACATTGGCTAAAAATATTTTCACACAGCATAAATAATTAGTCAATGAAAAGGAGCATGCCTAAATTTTCATTAATACAAGTATACTTGTGATGTCAGAAGATCCAAAAGTAGCGAACTTGGAGTGAAAATAGCCTCTTCAGCAGAATATATCAAATCACTTAATGACACGTATTTTCGGAAATCTGGTAGAATACATACAAAGAACCCATTACATACTGGGTACTCCTACACAGAATGTCTTACAAAAGTCAGAAAAAACCCTTGTAATTGGCCCTTAGAATACCCCATGCTTGATTCAAGGGCAGCCATTTGCATTTTACAAATTTGTAGAAGTTTGCTAACATTTAAGGTCCATTTACTCCAAATCTACAAAACCGATTGACAATTGTTATATACGTGCGGACAGAGAAAAGAACAAGCAATATTATTGATGGAATGTCACTCACCCGAATCACTGCAGTTAGACAATATATCCGTTCAATTATATCAAGGTCACCGAAATATGTCATTTGTCGACTTTTCCGATTAATCCGCATTTTCTCATTTTTTAATATCCATATTTCCAACTTTTATTTCAGTACACTATTGTTGTTTGATACATAAACAATAAAATAAGTGCATTGCGCATTACTGTCGATCATAAATTTCTCCGGGTGTCACGATTCTTCAGCGGACTACTTGTCGGAAACTAATTTCGTCCCTGTACAGCTGACCTTTGTTTCAGGAAAATCAAGAGTTTGTCCCTTTAAATCACCTTTTTACACCCATTCAAGTATTCCACATCTTTCCGACTATTGTAATGTTGATTAATATTTCACTCTGCATTGCGATCTCTATCATATAAAGCTTACATTGTTGTGAAACTATTCAAGCCTTTGGCAGGTACAGGGTAAATGCTCATGTACAGTGGAGAATGTGTTATTATTTCCCAATAAACGCGTTTACGCTAAAACTATTATTTGCAGTGCAAACAGTTTGGAGCCAGGTCAGACGCCGGGTAACCCGGCGTCTGATCAGGCTCCAAACTGTTTGCCACCACGATTAACATGAAATATCAGAATTGTCCAAAAGTTGTTATTTTCTACGTTTTAGTGCTTTGCGTTTGCGTACGTTTGCTTTTAAACGGGAAAGAATAACAGAGTCTCCACTGTATATACTATTGCACGAGTTGGACAAGGCTTTCTATGGTGTCCTAGTAGGGACACAACCGACGATTTCGTTGGGCAGAGACACACAATTCTTTTTTGTCCTTACTACTTTTTTCACGTATATTCTGCTTCTGCATTTCACACATACACACACATTAAAATACTGTAATAGTTCATGAGTTTAATTATGCAACTACCACCCTGATAGCCTTACTTCGGTAGTTGTAAGAATTTAAAACCAATCATAAGGGCACAGATATTTGAAAATTTAGTCAGAAACAATCATATATTAGTTTATATGATGCTCAATTTGGTTTTCGTTCTAGGGGATCCTGCGTTTTACAGTTAATTGAATACATAGATGATTAGTCACATTACATTGAGGGTGATAGAATTTGGGAAAATATATTGTATATTTAGATTTTGTCAAAGCTTTTGAGAGCATAGTACATTAACGTTTTCTCGCAAAGTATCAGTATTTGGTATCAGAGGGCCAGTTTTGTCATGGAAACGTGACTTTTTTACTGGACGTAGGCAATATGTATCTGTGAAAGGACCCTGGTCTTTTTCGTGGGAAGACATTTTAAGTAGGGTACCCCAGGGAAGTGTCCTGGGACCCATATTATTCATGTGTTTATAATAGATGATCCCTACCCCTGAAGTTATACGTATTATTGTGAAATTATTCGCTGATGGTACCAAACTATACAACAAAGACATTAGAATTGATATTATCCAGCACGACTTAGATGCCTTACACATAGTCAAAGTGGCTGTTGCGTTTTAATGTGAAAAATTACAGAAACATACACTTTGGAAGAGACAACCAATATTACCAGTATACTTTGAACTTTGCGGACATTGAGTCTGCTAGTGAAAAGGGGGATTTAGGGGTAATATTAGGATTAAATAGTTAGTAGTCATATAGCTGAAAAAGATAACAAATCCAACAGTGTATTATCCTTAATAATCAGAATGTATGATTACATTTCGAAAAGCTATTTCATATTTTTGTACAAAGCACTCGTCAGGTCAATATGGAAACACTATTATCATGTATTATGGTATATATTCTTAAAAGAAGTGTTTAAAATTATGTAAGCCTACTAATAAGCGTCTCCTGGATTGTCAAACTTACATGTACCGAAAGATTGGTTTTCAAAAATAGCTTGGTCATCGACGAAGCCGTGGTGATATGATACAATGTTGAAAATTATTTTAAGAAATGGAAGATATACATATAGAAAGATTTTACATTAAAAATATTTTTCGAATTAAAAAAACATCATTAAGTTTACAACACTTTTCACAGAGAATTATAAACAACCGGATCTCACTTCAGTTTATATAGAATTAAAAATAATAAAATTTGTTGATACATTTATATGCCGGATGAATTATTTTTGTAATCGAAGCTTCAATGTCATAGTCATGTGTTTTGTGTACTTCATTGGATTAGAATCAAATATTGCGTACTGTTTAATAAATAATTCAGTTGAGAAGGGTCGAAATGGAATATTCTTAATAATTAGAATGACCACACAGCATCTTGAAACAAACATTTACTTGATGCGCATTTAAAATGATGTTTAAAAAAGCACTAGTAACCACTGTTCCCTCCATTTTACGGATACATTGCAGAATACGTCCCCTCATTGATTTTACGTAACGTTTCAAATACGTTGGCATTCCAACCAAAATGCACTTGGAGGTCATTATGGTATAAATTTGATGATTTGACCCGACCTTGTTATCAAATACATCCGATATGTGTTCTATGGGGCTCATGTCCGAGGATAAAACAGGCCAAGGCAGAACATTAATGTATTTTAGCAAGAAATTGTGTGGTGATACGCGCCGTGTGATGCTTTATACATGTATTGTCAAGCTCAAAATGCCAGGTCCTTCCTTTCTTTTGCATGAATCGAATCACTGTGTTATTTAAAACATTGATGAAACGCTGAGCATTGGCATTTTATTGAATAATAACCAAGTCAATTTCCAGAGTTCCAATTTTCCCAAACCAAACCATAGCGCTGCCACCACCCATTATGTCTCTCTCAAACATATCGTTCTCCACGGTCACTCCTCCTTTTTGCGCATTGAGGCAAGCGGACCGTGGCGAGATTCTCTTGCCTTCGCGGTAATGAATGTAGCGCTGTTTACAGTGAAACATCTGTATCTGCGCACGTGCAAAGTAAGGAACACGTTGGCAAGCTAAGACGCATAAAGAGACCTGGGATTTGAATAGCAATTGTGTAATCGTTATACGCAATGAAGTCATTATAATCATGTATGTATCTTGCAACATGCGTTAAAACACAGTTATAGAAGAATTCTAGGAAGAGGATGGGGTTATAAAGAAGCAGATCCTCCCGCGAGAGCCCAACAACGATTCTCAATGTATTCTCAAGATATAATTCAGTTAAAAAAGGATGAAAAAATAATACAGCCTGCATATTTATACATGTAATAATGTTTGACAGAGGCTCGTGTTGCCCACCATACTTTGGAAAAATTAAGTAGTCCCCCATTGCAAAATAGTGTTGTCCTTGAAAATTGTCAAATATTCCATGACTTCTTCTGTTGTTATTTGAGTGGATTTCGTCAGGATTTTGGTCCTACTACCTCATGTAAAGCATATTCTTCAATATAGAGGAAGGATTTGTTGAATTTCAGTACAGAAAATTTGCTTCACATTTTGGTGCAAATCCAAACATATTGTTCAAAATCAAGATACACAGTTTTCCTTTCAAATTGTAACCTATCTCATAAGCTTGTTCATTTCAATACGAACATTTTGATATGAAATTATGCAACATTGCTCCATAAATGACCAAAAAATCACCTTTCAAAAATGCACCGAAAAACACTTTACAAGAACCTTAATATACGTTTTTCTCAAATCCATATATAATTTGCATTCTAATATGAAATGAAACTCGTCTTCTAAAACATCGCATTCAGAACATTTTCTATTTTCAAAAGCTGTTGCTACTGGTTTTTTCCACCTACCAGCCTCTATTTCGAGTCTGTGTGATGACAAACGAAGTCTTGAAAATGCCTGTCTGAATTTTGAAATTTTGCAAAGAGATAAATAAGGCTGCAATTCAAATTTGCTTATATTTTTATAGAAAAGTGCTCTGCTTGAATCATGGAGTCTACCGTTCCATTCCTGTAAAAAAACATTATGTATTCTTTCTTCTACTACGTATAAGAAACGTTTTATATTACCAACCCCATGAGCTAACCATACATGATAAAAACCTAATATACTTAGTGTATCTCGTACCAAAGAAGCCCAATTAATAATTCTTTCATTTTTGTCAATGTCTGTTATCATTAAATCATATACTTTCTTAACATATTTACGCTCATCGCTTTGCACTATCTTAAGCCAATATTTAATGCATTTAAGATGTCTAAGGCAATTAAGTGGTTTTCTGCCTAATTCGCCATATACAAAATCATTTTGCGTACTTCTTTTTACGCTGAGTAAACCTTTACAAAATTTAAGATGCACCCTTTCAATATTATCTGCCTTCATAAAGCCCCACACCTCTGATCCATAATTTAAGATAGGTAACACCAGTTTGTCAAACAGATCTAATCTATGTTTAACCGCAATCGTAGTGAATTTACACAAATACTTCTTCATTTGAAAAAACGCCTTTAAAGCCTGTCCTGCAATAGTTGACTGTGCAATAGAGAATGAACCACCAGTTGTAAAAACTATACCCAAGTAAGAAAATTTGCTAACAATATCAATAACATCACCATTGTAAGTAAAGATAGTATCTCGAGGTATTCTACCACCCTTTCTAAATATCATTATTTTTGTTTTCGCTGTATTAACTGTTAGTTTCCATCTACAACAATATTCATTCAATACATTTAAACTTTTTTGCAAATCTTCTCTAGAGCTAGCAAAAATTACAATGTCATCAGCATACAATATCAGAAAAACTTTGAACATTTTTATATCAATACCTTCTACACCATTTCTAACAAACTTGTCTTCCAAATCATTCAAACACATGGCGAACAAAAACGGTGATAAAGACTCACCCTGTCTAACTCCTAAAGAACAACTATACTCACCACTAAGTTCATTATTATATTTTACCCTTGACTTCACAGTTGTATACATAGATTTTAATACGTTTAGCATTTTACCACGCACACCTAGCTTAATTAATTTATACCACAAATTATCTCTGACAACATAGTCAAAAGCTTTGGAAAAATCGATAAAGGCACAATACAGCTGTTTACCGCTGTTTAAAAAATGAGTAATAAGACCATGGAGTACAAATATATTATCTGTTGTACCCATATTAGCCCTGAATCCAGCTTGTGCTTCAACATATACACCATATGTTTCTGCCCAATTCACTAGTCTATTATTTAGAATTCGAGTAAAAAGTTTTCCTAAGGTACTCAAAAGGGTGATCCCGCGAAAATTATCAACATCGTTAACCCTTTTTATGTAATGGTATAACGTAACCCTTCGTCCATTCATTTGGAAAGTAGCCTAAATCAAATATTTTATTAAATAATACATGTAATGTAGGCATTAAAATATGCTTACCGTGTATAAAAAACTCATTTAGGTATAGATCCGGACCACCCGATTTTTTTGTCTTCAAACCATTAATGCCCTTCAAAATTTCTTCTTCATTTATAACTGTATTTAACTCTTGAAACATAACATCAAATTCATGATTTTCATATCTTTCCATGAAATATAGAACATCATCATCTGGTGTATAAAATTGACTGTTTGGGTTATTTACCGTTTTGAAGTATTGCTAAAAAATATCAATCTTCACACCTGATTGTTTTATACCTGCTCCCTGTTTCAACATATCCCAATAAAGTTTTGCGTTTTGGAATCTTGCCTGAATAAATTTGTCTGTTTGGCGTTTGTCGTATTCATATTTACATTTCCTTAAATAGCTTTTGTACTCTGATCTTGCCTTTACCATATGTATTCTATTTAAATCGTTATTCTCCATTCGATATTTGTTTAGCATGTATAAAAAACAATTTCTCTTATCAAAACATTCATTATCATACCATGCATTATTGCTTTCACTATCCTGTTGTTTATTACTATGTGTTACATATAAAGGGGAAACAACCTCGTGAAAAATACCTGCCAAGGAATCTATACATTTATCAATATCACAAGCGGCTTGACAATTTGTGACATCCGTAGTAAAATGATCTAGCTTTTGTACATTATCATGTGAGGACAATCTTTGTATATAATCTTCTTTCCAATCATTTTTCCATTTATACTTACCTTTTACCTTACTATATGACAATTCGTCAACATTTACGAAATTTATATATACATGCTGTTGGTTTGAACTTCAAAAGTTGTTCAAAGAAAGTGGATGGGGCTGATAGTTGATTGTTGCCATGGAAAATGTGATCAATATCTAGAAAAAATCCTTTACTCCGAAATTGCTGTTCCGATTTCAATTTGGGTTTCACTAAAATGCCCCTCAATGGATATACTTTCAAAGTTCTTCAAAGCATTTTGATCCGTTAAAAAACATGGCCGCCAGAGGGCCTAGTAATTTTCCGTGTTCGGTAATATTGAATGAAATGTTGAAAAACCTTATAGTATTTTTGGTAATATTTTCGTGAGATTTTATCAGTGGTATGTCCTTTATTAAATCTAAGTCATACATGAATATAGGTCATGTCGAGTCATAAAGTAGGTCAGTAGGTCAAATTGCAGAAAAGGCTCAATCTTCTTAAAACTGGCATATAATGATTCTTGACGAAGACTAGGTGCCATGTAAATATTGGTTACATAAGATTAAAAAGTTGGTCAGTAGGTCAAAACATAGAAATAATTTCTAAACCTTGAAAGAGCCATATTTTTAGCCATAAGTTCACACAACTTGCTCAGAATGATTACCGTGACGAAATCCAGGCACTTTAATATTATGGATAACTTTGAAGAGTTATGAGCTGAGAAAAAATCTGAGTTTTGAGCACAAAGTTCATGTAAAGTTTTATAACCCCGGGGCCTGGGGCCTCTTGTTTAGAGTCGTGATAGGCTACTAACTCATCTAGGTCTTATTCTGATACTTCAACTGGAATATTGACAACTTGCGGTTTATTCTATTAATATAATAAATATACAGTAGAACCTCTCTATTACGACCACTAAAAAGATGGCTTATTGTCTGTATTAAAACAGATGACAGCTTAAAGCAATGTGAAAGTGAAACAGAAAGCTCCTGTAGGAGCTTGTAGGAGCTTTCTGTTTCACTTTCACATTGCTTTAAACACTCATCTGTCTTAAGCGACTAATATTTGACACAATTTAGTGGTCGTAATAGACAGGTTCTACTGTATACTTTTAGAAGCCTTCTGACCAGGACCCACTATGTTTGCCTAAGACAAAAGTACCTTTCACAGGTGCACTGTAAATGACGAGTACAAGGGGTTCAATGTGCATGATGTGTGGAATATTATCTGCATGCTATTTCTCAGTCTTTGCTGTATGACTCATACTCGATAATTGGTCCTTATATTCAGGTTGTAATATTAGCACCTTATACAGTGGAGAAAACGTTATTCTTTACCGTTTAAACGAAACGCGAACGTAAATCACTAAAATGGAGAAAATGACAATTTTTCGACGATTCTGACTATTCATTTTCATCTGAGTGGCAAACAGTTTGAAGCCCGATCAGATGCCTGGTTACCCAGCGGTCGATGAGTAAGAGACAACTCAAACGACGAATGAGCGGTTTTTGATACAGAATGATGACTGCTTAGGGAAGGGTAAGACTTTCACAGAAACGTCTGTAGTCTCCTAAGTGCATGTTCAAGGAGCTTACTTCATTAATCTTATCGTGTGCTAAGCAAGCATCAGTCGTTAGAGCTTACTATTCTTCAATATTATATGATGTCACTTAGTACAAGCTCGCCAGTTGCTTATTTTCCACACCCGTTGGCCTACTCATGAGTTCATAAAAAATGTAGGCTATTCTACTTGGGAGAATATTTGTTTCTTTCCAAAATACATCATACTGCTAGGTGTAGTAATCTACTTCACCACCCACTGTACCATACTGTGATATTTCCGCCGAATGATTCATACCTGATTTTGGTTTCTACACCAAGCACATATAAAAGTAAAACATGAACCTTATTGTCACATTTGTTTGCGTCTTTACTAAAACCGTACATGTGAAGATTACAGTCTTGTCATTTGCAAACAGTGTATCCCCGGATCAGAGGGCTCCTATAGGAACCCTCTGATCAAGGTCTCCACTGTTTGTCATGTTATCAAAATTAATGTAAAAACCCCAATCAATCCAATCCTAAATTGTCAAACATTCAAATAGACTTAATTGAAACTTGTCATTGTCTATATGAAGTTTCACCGGTCGATGAGTAAGAGACAACTCAAACGACGAATAAGCGGTTTTTGATACAGACTGATTTATGATTGCTTATAGGGAAGGATAAGACTAACACAGAAACGTCCTTAGTCTCCTAAATGCATACATGTAATTAAGGAGCTTCCTTCATTAATTTTATAAATATGGCGTTAAGCAATCATCAGTTGTTAGAGATTATTATTCTTCAATATGTTTCCACTTAGTACAAGCTCGCCAGTATCTTATTTTCCACACCCATTGATCTATTCATGAGTTCGTATACAAATGTAGGCCATTCTACTTGGGAGAATATTTGTTTATTTCCAAAATACATCATACGGCTAGGTGTAATAAGCTGCTTCACCACCCACATCGCCAGCCGAGTCTTCCGTCACTGAGTGTTTCGACCATTAACTCGGTATACTCTCAGGATGGGTAACCACAATGGTGATCTGTCACTGTGTGCTGGTGTTGGGATTCCAGCTACCAGCCTGTCTTCTTGTCCACATTCAACAAGATGCTCTTTCATCTGCCTGTACTGTGCCACTCTCTGGACTGCTGGTCGTCCAAACATGCTTAGGGCACTAAACATGCGCCACATTGATTGAGCAAAAACTCCTCTTTTCCCTATAGTTCAACCAGTACGATCCAAGTTTGCAATTCCTGCGGCATACACTCTGCCAGGAGACTTTCAAATTAGCTTCTTTTTCTCTCACGAGCTTAGATCTATAACCTCTCCGCCAAATGGAACAGTGAGCTCAATATACGATCTTCTTTCGTTCAAGTAACCACACATTTTACAATGTCTGGTCTTAGGGCAGTTGGTACAATATCTGGGTATGCAAATCCACCCGGCACCGCCATTTTTCAGTCTGTAGCCTGCTCCAGAATTCCTGGCCTGCTACCTACTCCAGACTTTATTGGAGCGTATCCTGTCTTAACAAATTGGAATGACCTACTTCCTCTCTGAGTTGTTTCTTCTTTTCCTCGTGCTTTTTTCCAGCATATATGCGAACTCCTACCGTACTTGGATCTGTTTTCATGATGCGTATCGCCTTTGCGTAAGTGCTACTTGACATGATGAAAGCACATGTTCAAGGATTCCCGTTTTTCCATACAAAAGACACTCAGGGCTTTCGGTGAGTTTTAATCTGTGGAGATTGGCTGGTGTTGGAAGCAAACCATACACAGACCGTAAGAGAAATTGTAGTTGATATGATGGATACTTCAACATCTCGGACCATGTGAGATTCCTGACTTCTGTCTACTATCTGGCACAAGCACCATGTCATGTGTTGTTTCATCCTTGCATGGATGCGAACACCAACCGTACCTGGGGCCCGTTTTACTAAACTACTTACGCAAATATTTTGCGTAAGTCAAAATTTTAAATTTTAATATATATTTTTTATTATCACTTACTACAAACAGCAAATAGCCAGATCAGAGGACGCGCTTTTAGCGCGTCCTCTGATCTGGCTATTTGCTGTTTGCAAACGTTTATAATCGAAATCTAAGAGTAAAACGATTTTGACTTACGCAAAGATTTTGCGTAAGTAGTTTAGTAAAACAGGCCCCTGGATGTGTTTGGTAAATAAAAGTCCACAGTGCTGAAAAGTTCATGTCGACTTCTTTCATTAGCAAAACAAGAAATTTCATTTTTGAAACATCGAGATTTAAGACCCTTAGCCCTTTCAATAGTTATGAACTGTTATTGCATAATTTTAGAAAAGGAACGTCAAAAATGACTTCTGAAAAGTGGTGCTCTTGAGTCGGAGTCATTTATGTTAGTAAATGCGATTTATCGAGTTATGTGATCTTATCGTGCAATATACCATCATGTAGGTGAGGAATTGCCATTTCCTTTGATATATCACATTATACATATTACAATTACTAAATCGAAGTTATTGGTCGAGTTGCACTAATTATCAAACTACTCCTCGTATGAAGTGGGAATTGGGAATGTCACTATCGGTCTTTCATAGTAATTAGAAGTCTAATTAAATCTGTCCAATCAAGATACGATATGTATGCCACTCATATAGCTGTTGTTTCAATCAAAATGCCTAAAATCACATTTTGAGAAATACGAACAGACGACAAATTAGCCTGTCGTAATATCGTCTGCATTGAAACTGTCGTCTGCAAAATCGATGTAATTGGAAGTATCAATGATTTAATTAAGAAAACGTAAATGCGTGTGTCAAACAGTTTGGATCCAGATCAGACGCCGCGTTACGCGGCGTCTGATCTGGACCCAAAATGTTTGAAGAATATGTTCAAGTCGCGATCGGCAGGCAAAGAGTTAATTAGACAAAATATCTGTAACGTGAAACATTCTGATCACCCACTCTTCTAGGTTTATCATAACAACACCAATACACACGCCTAGTCAATTGTTTTGAATTGGCAGACAACAGATTTTCACTTTACTCTCATTAACTATTTGCATGCTAGCGGCGGATATATCCACCACAGAGATTGCCTTTGCAAACAGTTTTGATCCAGATGAGATCCAAACTGTTTGTCATTCTGACCCTGAATTTAAAATACATTTTGAAAATGCTAATTTTAGAACAGTAGCAGACGACACGTGTTGGATATGAAATGAAATATGGTTAAACTAAACTAGTAAATTGTATTTAAAAGATAGATAGTTAAATAGACCTTGTGCTGTATGTTGATTTTTTTTGTATTTGCCTTGAAAAATAAACATTTAAAAAAAGATGAGAATTAAAGTCTTAGCATTATCAGCGGTTTGTCTAAAACCAAAGAGCATTGTTTCCATATTGAGAGTATAAAAAGTGGTATGAATGGACATCAGTATGTTTTTTATAAGTACTTGGCTGATGGTGCATTTCCAAAACAAATGATCGACAGTTTCTAAGTCTTTGTTACAAAAAGTACACAACGGGCTATCAGCATACTTGATTTTGAATAGATGCGAGTTTGTGCCCAGTATTCTATGTATTACTCTAACCTGAAACCATTGTATATCTTTAGCTTTTGTTACTAAAATGGGCATATGAAATATTGTTTCCAATCATCGTTGCAAATGTTCTTTCCTTATATTTTACACCATGTTTGAAAACAAGTTGGGTTTACAGTGTTTGTATTTAAACATTCGTACATTGCTTTAGAACCTCTAGAATCTTTGAAAAGTATTTTTAAATAAGGTAGGAAAGTCGGTTTCTTTACGGGTTATAAGTTTCTGATTCGTATTTGTAACTTTTCAAGCACTTTTTCAATTGCAAGTCTAATTCCATTATAGATTAAAGTGTTGGTAGCTATCTTATATTTATTATTAAACTCGTCAAAGTTCATGATACAACCATATTCAATCAGGGGCTAAATCTCCAATACAGTGTAATCCTACCTTAAACCATGATTTCAAGAAAACACACCCCTACCAAACTCATATGGTTATAAAATAAGGGATAGTCTAGAATGTTGTTTTTCGTATCTTCTTGAATGTTGTTTTTAGCTCACCTTGCACGAAGTGCCAATGTGAGCTAATGTGATCGCCCTGTGTCCGTCGTCGTTGTCGTCGTCTTCGTCCGTCGTTAAACATTTCTTTAAAGATCATCTTCTTGAAAACAACTGGGCCAATTTCATTCAATCTTCATAGGATTGTAATTGTAGGGTACTTTGTCAGATTTCTTCAAATATATGTCGTCCAGTTGAAATTGTGGTTGCCATGGTAACCAAATGAAAACAACTTTAAAAATCTTCTAATCCAAAACGTCTGGTCCGAATCGAAATATTTTTACCCAAATGCTCCATAAGTGACCCTCTATCAGACTTCTTAAAATAACTTTCCTTTCTTAAAAAACATGGCCGCTAGTGGGTGGGGCAGATTTTCCTAATATGGCTATATAGTGAAACTTTAAAAATCTTTTAGTTTGAAACCACTGGTCCGATTTGAAAATATTTTCACAGGTGACCCTCTACCAGATTTTTTAAAACAATTGTTTTATCTTAAAAAACATGGCCGCAAGTGGGTTTGACATGTTTTCCTTATATTACTGTATAGTAAAATCTTCTTCTCTGATACTACTAGTCTGAATTGAAAATAATTTTACACAAATGATTCGCCGATGACCCTCTACCAGATCTTGAAATATGTTTGTTATCTTAAAAAAACATGACTGCCAGTGGATGGGGGCATGTTTTACTGTATAGGAAAATTTTAAAAATATTTTTCTCTGAAACTACTGGTCTGATTTAAGAATAATTTGACAAAATTGATTCATGGGTGACCCTTTGCCAGTTTTCTTTAACCAATCTTGCTACCTCACACAACATGGCCGCTAGTTGGTTAAGGTTTTCCTGACACGGCTAAATAAAAGCTAAATACACACCACTTGTCCAATTTGACGCCACTATGACCGTACCCGTGGGTACCAGATGAGAGATTTAGGGCCGCATGCGGCTCTTGTTATCATTTTACAATATATTTTGCAAGAAACATCCCTAAATGAGACCTCTAGTCATAAATAGGTCAAACTTAATTGGAAACTGGAATGGTCCATTTTAAAGTTTAGGTTATAAATGATTTATGTTTAAAGTAGGCGATATTATGGAACCGAAAGGGTTTATATACCTTTTTATAATATCGAGCGTTTTCGTTTAAGCGTGACGTAATTAACGCACATGTATAATATCGAGCGTTTTCGTTTAAGCGTGACGTAATTTACGTACATGTATAAGTTCTGTGCTATTCTTTGTTGCATACATGTTCAAGAATTCTTGTTCTGCTTAAAATAACTAATGTTTCTGGATATAAAATGGTAAAAACAATTGTTTTGGAGTGTATTCAATGCATGTATTAAATACATCACCAGTTTCTTCGCGCTACATGGTGTTATATTCAGCTTTCGACGTTTTTGCTGAAAACAACCGATCAGACTCGCGCCAAGGCATCGATAGATAGGCTATTTCTGTCAAAAACGTCACGAGCTAAATACATCACCCTGTGTCGCACTGTCAACTGGTAATGTGTATGTACCGTTGGATGGGCTAAATACATGTACGTTTTTATATTTATCCAAATCGTGAATAAAACTTCGATTGCCTTAAGCAGATAAGACAAGTTGGTGTGGAAAGGGTTAGATACCCGAAATTCAAAAGCAGGCTATGCACATCAAACAGCACTTACAGGTGTCAGGAAACCGGTTCCGATACAGCCGGCCTTATTTACACGTGTGCTTACTATAAATTAAATAACGAGTTCATTTCATCAGAGAACTGTGTCATAGTTTCTGTCATATTAATTACTATCTGGTTAAAATGTATTAATTACTGCACTGTTTCTCAGGTTTAACACTGTTGCCTCTTGAATGTGATAAAAACATCACCTATCATAAGAAATGCAATTTGAAACACGGACCTGGTGGTGACACGAAATAACACCTAAAGCACGTTTCTGCACACGGTTTATATGTGTGGTGAGTAGGAGATGTATTAATCCTTCAATCCTTCTCATGCCAATTTGAGGGAAATTTTTCTCAATGCAGGTAAAAAGTAACACAGAAAGCTCCTGAAAAAACATTTCTGCGTAACTTTTATCCTGAATTGTGGAGTTACCTGTCTTTAAATTATCATTATTATGTACAATCAACATAGCAAGCATTAAACATTTTCATACGATGGAATACAGTTGAGTCAGTTTTTCATAAAGAAATTGCACAATGCAGGCCAAAACTAAAGCTAACAGAGAAAGCTACTGAATAAGCCATTGGCGCAACCTTTATCATGAGTTTTGCCGTTGTGCACTGTAAAAATAACACTACGTTTCTGCACACGATTTACGATGTACAGTAGAACCTCTCTATTACGGCCACTAAATTGTGTTAAGTATAAGGTGTTTATGACAGGTGACTGCTAAAAGCAAGGTGACAGTCAAACAAAACGCTCCTTTAGGAGCTTTCTGTTTCACTGTCACCTTGCTTTAAGCTGTAACCTGTCTTTAATCAAATCAATAAGTCTTCGTTTGAGTGGTCGTAATAGAGAGGTTGGACTGTATGTGTGTGGGTAGGGGGTGGGTGAGTACTAACCGTTTCAACCTATATCACGCCATAACACCACGGAAATACCCGTCTAGCACAGTCGCTGTCATACTATCGTCTGCTTTTATTAGTCAAATCGGAGTTTTTACGCAATCTTCACAGGAAAACTTGATATGAATATCAAACAATTTGAATCCTGTTCAGACGCGGCGTTTGATCAGGATCATAACTGTTTGAGCACCATGGTTCTGTTTAAAATATACTCATTACATGTGCAAACAGTGTAGATCCAGATTAGAGGGCTCCTATATGAGCCCTCTGATATGGTTATAGATCTACATTGTGGCTAAATTTCCAAAGTAGACTGGTTCATGTTTGGTAACACAAAAAATCCACTAGAGAATAGAAAAAACTCACAAGAGTTTATTGGTGTTGAAAGGCTTAAGCGTTATTTTTTAAATGAAACCAAACTATAACACAATGCAGTAAATGATGAAAAAGATTATTCTTTCGGCGATTTATAGTTTTAATTTGAAAGGCAAACCAGGAGTCTGACCTGACGCCATGGATCTATTCGGCGTTAGTTATAATTCAAATCAGATTGCAATGGGTATAATGTTTTAACACATTACCATAGCTGGTTCTTCGTTCTGAAGACATGTGGATACTTAAAAAAGGTTGAAAGTGAAGATGAATGCACTTTAAGACGCATTTTTCTTTTCTTTCAGTCTGATTTAAGCTACCATCTGCTAGGATAAAGAACTATGTTTGTTGCACATTTATACTGTTGGAAATTGAACTTTTTTCTCTAATGGATAAATAAATGAAATGCGCTTGCAATAAATGTAGTTTTACTATTACGCGTGTATTAGGAAACCATACACGTAGTATATTGATACGCCTAGTAACACTTTATTTTATTGTGTTAAAGTTTTACACCATGGCATAAACACAGTCATGTCAATAGTACAGTGCAGACAACAGAGAGAGACTTAGTATGCGACGACCATCTGTGTCTAAAGAAGCATGTGGCATTCCGCCAGCCTCAGATATACCAACACACTGAATGTAGTATCCCTAGCTGACATGTTGTAGGTAAAATGCTCCGGACAAGATTGTTTCTATAAATGAGGTCAAACGTCAAGGCAATGGTCACAGTGACCTGAAAACGTAATGCGACGCTATTAAATGTTGTTCTTCCACGATGTTCTCACGCTACAAATTTGGTTCCTCTACCTGATATGGCGTATAGGAAATGTCCGCCGAACAAGTTCTTTTTCTTCTTAAATTGAAGTCAAAGGTCAAGGTCAATGTCATATTGGCCTGAAAATGTTATGTGACACGTTTTGTATAATTGATGTATACGATAAAGGTCATGATAACAATGATTTGAAAATTGTGTTCAATACTCCGTTATCACAGGACATACTCATGCACAATATTTAGAGTCCCTAGCTGGTATGGTATAGGAAATATGCTCCGGACAAAAGGTACAAGGACGGACTAAAAGACGAACGGACGGACTGAAAAAAACCAATGCAGAGTTCAATTCACTATATGCACCCACAGCTATGTATCGGGAGCATAAAAACGCAATTATTGGAAAAAAGTCATGTTTATTGTCTCACGAACAGTATATCAGTTATATGATCTGGATCCACACTGTTTGCAATGATATCGACACCAGGTTTGAAGCGTACACGCGGGATTGATGGGAAAACAATAAATGTACTATATTCCTATTAGTTGTTAACCTTTATCGTGCTAAGCGAGACTTGGCTAACATTTGCCAACAGTTTGTATCCAGATCAGACACCACGTAACGCGGCGTCTGATCTAGGTACAAGCTGTTTGTCACTCATATTCTACAGTTCATCTGTTTAAAAAAGCATAAAAACTAGTTTTGATTTTTTTGCAGACGGTATATTTGAAGCTGACGTCAGTTAGCCTCGTAAGGGTTATTAATGGAGGAGTTTATATATACCAGGTCGTTCTTGAAGCGTTTCCATTAGAAGCCACCCTGAACACAGCCGTAGATCTCATACCCAACGAGTCCAAGATAAGGTGACTATTTCAAGTACTACACTTTTTATATATAAGCTCTATGTTGTGACGATTCTAATGAGTTGTCACATCATAGGATTTAGTGGCAGCATATGGAAGACAGCATGGGAAATAATTTGTTCTTATCTGAAGCCCTGCCTTAATGACCTTTATAAGGAGGAAAATTGAACTGCCAATTATAGCCAATCACCGGACATTTCCTGCATTGTACTGTAATCAATTTATATGGGCAATCAGGCACATTGTTCAAAAAGTGCCGCAATATTAGACATACCCCTTTTATAGCGTGACGACATTATCTGGTTCCAATTGACGTCTCTATTTCATACAAAAACTACGAGTGTCAAACAGTAATGGTTCAGATTAGATGCTGAGTTCATCCTTGTCTAATCTGTATCCAAACTGTTTTAGATGTAGTTCAAGTAGCACTGGGTAGACAAAAGTTAACCGTTAGCATGCTAATCACGACTTGCCGTAAATTTGCAAACAGTTTGGATCCAGTTCAGACGCCGCGTTAAGCGGCGTCTGATCTAGATCCAATCTGTTTGTCACTGGTTTTCAACGTTTCTCCAGTTTTAAAATCATGAAAACTGGTTTTCATTTTTTAGCAGACGATACGTTTGAAGCAGACGACAATTCAGCATGATAAGAGTTCACATTGTAAGTGTCGATTAATGCAAACGGTTTGAACCCAGCTGAGATGCCAAGTCATTCAGCGTCTCAACTGAATCCAAACAGTTAGATACTTACATGATATTTTCTGGAGAAAAAAAAAACTGCAGACGAATTAATTGTTATAGGAATGATCGCAGACGACAATTTTTACAGAGAACGACACAGTGTGCTAAAGGAATTACCGGATCGATCCTATATTTGTAAATCTTACGTACAGTGGACACGACGTTATTTTCTCTTATAAAACAAAACGCAAACACCAATGCAAAACAATATAGAAATCATCATATTCTTGACAAATTAATGGCTATTTGATTGTATCTGAGAGGCAAACAGCTAGAAGCCAGATCAGACATCTCTTAACTGTGCAATGGAAATACAGTCGAAACTCGACAATTCTGACTCGCTTCAGTTCGAGCATACATTTATTTAAAAGTTATAACGTGGCTTAGTACAGTAGTGGTCAATGACTGTAATGCTCGATATTACCGCCTACACAAGCGTACAGTAGTGGCCAATGCTGTGTCGGCTATGAACGAACCCCTGTCCCGTTTTCCGAAAATCGATGATTTAAGTGAGTGGACGCAGTTACTGTTGAAAAGTGCATGCTTACAGTTGGTTTTATGTTATGTTTTTATGGAAGGGTATTCTATTAAGCCTGTCTCACACAGAACACACGGCTTATACGGTTGGCCACCCGTGTAAACCGTACATATAACCGAACCAACCGTGGCCTTATCCGAGTTACACTCGGGCCATTCGAGTGTATCCGTGAAAGCCGTGTATGATTTTTAAAACTTTTAACGAGAGCACCGCAAGCGGTACATTATACGCCCACTGGCAAAGAAATATTAAGAGGTTATTTAACAGTGTTGAGTACAATACTGAAATCTATTGGACGAGTACACAGCAGCCATAATCCAATGTGGATTATGACTGCTGTGTACGAGTCCAATAGAATTCAGTATTGTACTCAACACTGTTAAATTACCTCTTTATTTCACACCATAAAATTATAAAATGGCAAAAGAAACCACATGCATTTTTTCCTATTTCTTCTAGCCTAGCCTTTGACTTCGCAATTTCCAAAAACAAAATACAGTGTTCCCTCCCTACACCGGCTCTTGTCGTAGTTCCCTAAACAGGACACTACTATATATGTCTAACTCTTTTCATGGCTGCAATACCATCTGCTTAAATTTGTCGACTGCCGCTATTCGGAAAGTTACCTTTGATTTGAAGCATTTAAGTTTAATCCTTAGGCCTACTTTATATAACCTAATATATAGTATATGAATTACCCCCACTTTCCGCTCCAAAGGCATTCGCCATTTTTCTATTTTTCAATGAAAAATAAACAATAGTGTAGATGACTTAACAGTTCATTATAACTACAATCTTACCGAGGCGACTACTTTTAAATTCAAACACTTACACGCATGACTTTGAGTGGACGTAACTCTCTTAGAAACAGCTCCAAAATGCTATACTCACACCAATAGATCTATTTCAAATCTATAATCGTCTACACGTATCATTTTGCATAATTTTCTGTTCTAGATCTAATTTTTAATCATTTATCCCATCAATATACTCTTTTTAAACATGTTAAAGGTGTAAGAAGTCTAACAAAGGGTCCTTTTTTCAAATTATGATATAACGAACTTTATGAATTACCTCCCTTTAATAGTGAAGAAACACCTATTTTTATTCCTCAAAAGCATTTTTATATTTTTTCTTTTATTTGTTATCATTATAAAACTCACTAATGTTTAGAATTTCATTCCGATAAGGCGTAAATTATCTTATGCATTTTTAAAATGTATATTCGGATAAACAAAAATCATATTCATACGGCCGAAACAAAAAGCTGGCCTAAGGCCAGCTTTTTGCGGAGGTCGCCTTTAGATAATGTGTATGCGTTGCGTGAATAAAACAAGGATAAAAAAAAAAAAATTTCATTATCTGATACTGCTTAAAAATTATCGCACAACGGGCGCCGCCATTGTTACTGAACATGATAAACTACTTCCGGATACCAAAGGAGTCTTAAAAAGAAGAGCTTTCTAGCACGGGGGGTAACTCTTATGAGCTCAAGATTCGGTATAAAACGCGGCCAGAAAACGGCGCTCTAACTCTCATACTTTGTTAGTAATATAAACTGCTTTTTTCTAATATTTCGACTTCTATGGACCTTTTCCAAAGAAAATCACATCAAAACACACTTATACTTTGTACGACCGAAACAAAAAGCTGGCAGCAGATTAGTGAATCGAGTTGACCTGCGGGCGATTCCAACATGGCCGCCATTGTTGTTCTCACGGCAACGGGCCATTTCGTACCCTCGCCTTTTCGCACCCTATTTTTTTGGTCAGTTCGTACCCTCGAAAAATTAAGTTGCTGTTCCATACCTTTTTTTATATACTTTGTAGAATCAGGTTTCGGCCGTATATAGGTTTTACCTATAGTTATATTAATATAGAAAAAAACTTATTACAACTTTACTGTATTTGACGTTTGAACGTTAACGCGCCAAAACGTCTACAGCATATTGTTTATCGTTACGTCATTAAATTAAATAAATATTGCAAATCATGTGGCAAATGTAAGCCAAGTCTTATTTTCCCCTCCCTATAAAGACTCGCTCCGAGCAACACACACAATATGTGTCTCCAAGTGGGTGTCACACTGTAGCAGACAAAGGTGAAATGCCAAGGGAAGTTACTCTTAACAGAGTGTCGGAAGAGTTGTCCAGTCCAATATGAAAAAAATATAGATTTTTTGGATCCGAGTCCAATATGAGAAAAATATGGTCTTCTGGGATAGCTTTTTTAAATTCCGGTACAATATAGGGTTCTCTTGTACCGCCACGTGGTAGAAAGAGGGGCTTTCGATTGCTTTAATCGATGTAGGTGTGAAATAAATAGTTTTTATAAAAATTAATTCTAATTTGTAGACTTTTAGAGCTCTGAGAGCATAAACAATACAGAAATAAAGCCTTTTCTAGAATATCTGAGTACACCAAGGGCAGATAACTCGACACAATGAACCAATTTCAATAATAATCCACCCTTTCATGAACTTATACTTCTATAATTATACCGTGGTCAAACATAATCAAAATCCATTCAAAACTGTAGTTGTTAAGTGTGTAAAGCCTTTTATAGAATATTTGAGTACATCAAGGGCAGATAACTCTGTAACGAAATATCAAATAAATCTCAAACTTAACTCAACTTCAGATCTTGGTGCATTTAACCTTTCTGTGAAGTTTAATTAATATCCTTTAAATAGTTTTCCAAGAAAACTCTGGACAAGTTTTTAATAGCATATTTGAGTACACCAAGGGCAGATAACTCTGTAACGAAATATCAAATGAACCTACAACTCGACTTAGCTTTAGATATTGATGCAAATAATATTTGTGTGAAGTTTCATTAATATCCCTCAATAGTTTTCCCACAAAACTCCGACCAGCTTTATATAGCATATTTGAGTACACCAAGGGCAGATAACTTTGTAACGAAATATCAAATGAACCTACAACTCGACTTAGCTTTAGATATTGATGCAAATAACATTTGTGTGAAGTTTCATTAATATCCCTTCAATAGTTTTCCCAGAAAACTCCAGACAAGCTTTTTATAGCATATTTGAGTACATCAAGGGCAGATAACTCTGTAACAAACATTTAAATGAACCTCAAACTCGACTCAGCTTTAGATCTTCATGCATGTAACATTTGTGTGAAGTTTCATTAGTATCCCTCAAACAGTTTTCCAAAAAAACTCCGGACAAGCTTTTCATAGCATATTTGAGTACATCAAGGGCAGATAACTCTGTAACGAAAATTCGAATGAACCTCAAACTCGACTCAGCTTTAGATCTTAATGCATATAACAATTGTGAGAAGTTTCATTAATATCCGTATTATAGTTTTCCAGAAAAAATACGGACAAACAAAATGTTGACGGACGAACGGACGGACAAACGAACGAACGGACAGGGCCACGCCACTATACGACCACCTTTAGAGGTGGGCGTATAAAAAACTGACACGGGTGCCATGTCCGTGTATGATCGTATTAGCGATCGTACAAGACCGTGAGAGACCGTGTGAGACCGTACGAGACCGTATATACAACCGTACATGAAGCCCACTCCACGAGTGAGCTCAATCGTGTCAATATCGTATATAAATCGTATGGAGCATAACTCGAACAAAAGTCGGTGGGACCGTATGTAAACCCTGTAAATGTCCAGTTAATCCAGTAAAAGTCGTGTTTAATCGTACTAGGCCGTAACAGACCGTACAAGACCGTAATTGGAACCGTACAACAATCGTATGAAAATCGTTTTGCAAGTCGTGTTCAAACCGTGACAAACCTTGCTTGACCGAGTATATCCGTGCTTTGTGCGTTCATACTCGTGCTACAATGTACATTCGTACCAGTCAACACGTGTATAACCGAGTATACCGTATTGGAACCGTGTGCCCAACCGTGTTCTATGTGAGACAGGCTTTAGCTAGACAGAAATGCAAAAAGGGTGTCGTTTCATCAATATTTATTCATGATATGCCCGGTTTTGTCGAGATAGGGTGAGAATATACTGACAATCAGTTGTACCCATTGTCTCTATATATACCTTCTGACGGTTTTCCCCCTCAAAAATCAATCGTGTCGGATCCCTGTGTGTCAAACAACATGTTGGTGTGGGGGAATTTTAAACTGAGCATGCGAAACCCTTCGAGTTTCATAAGCGTAGTTTTTACATAACTTCAAAATTTATATAACTTGAACAATTAAATGTATGCAAAATATTCCAGGCACGTGAATACATCAATGCACGGCTATTACATCCACCCCTGAAACTTGGGATGGACAATTTCGATTTCTGAGTTCATATGTTGATTTTAATTTTTTTTATTGCAAAATGACAAAAAGGAGAGGCTGCTTGCATAGGTCAAGTGTTCTATTCACATGTACAGTGTTTGTTCACATTGATTAATGATGATTCAACCACCAGGGCTACTATTTTTCTGGATCTTTTCGATATCTTCAGATTTTTATCCTGGCAGATGAAAAAAAAGCAGAATGTGCCTTACAACCTGCTTTAAGTCATCACGCTTGATTAAATAGAGAATTTGGAAATCTTAGGATTCTTCAAGACCAACTTATGGAAGCCCCGAGCCCGACACTTTTCTCAAAAGTTGGTAGAGTATACCTTTGCAAGCAGTGTTTATGTATACTGCTGTGTACCTTGATGATACTCCGCTATTATGGTCTTCAGGGTCTGCACAGTTTGTTACATTCTACTGTATGGACACACATTGCAATATCTTTGACCACCCTTTTGTATGAGCCGTGTCATAACAAAACCTAATTGAATTGGAATATTGTACAGACCAAGCACCGTTGTCATCCCATGCTCTGTATCTGAGTAGGGTTTACAATGCCAAATACCATTTGCATGTACAATAAGATACATAAACTGCTTTAGATACACGTGGGTGTGAAACAGTGTAGATCAAGACCAGACGCAGCGTCTTGGACGCGGCGGCCGGTCTTGATCTACACTGTTTGCAATGCAATAAGGCAGGTTTTTTTTTATGGTATGACAATAAGCTACATAAACTGCTTTAGAAACATGTGGGTGGGAAACAGTGTCGATCAAGACCAGCCGCTGCGTCTTTGACGCGGCGGCCGGTCTTGATCTACACTGTTTGCAATGCAATAAGGTAGGTTTTTCTTATGGTATGGCTTATATCTATACTAAATGCCAATGCCAAGGAAAAGATGTGTTAATGAACCCACTAGTCCCCTTTTCCTTATGACATGAACTATGAAATTACTACTACAGTCAAATAAGTATTAACCTACCTTTTAAAGGGACTCGCAACCGGATGGTGTACTTGTCAAAATAAAATAAAATACTCAAATAAAAGCAAATTTGTGGCATTATTTGGCTTCTGACATTAAAAAAATATGATCAGTCCAAAAAAAGTCTCAAGAATCGTCACCGAATCTTAGATTTTTAGATATTTTCCATCGTTTTTCTATACCGACTAGTAGACGGTATAGTTGTTGTTGTTGCTTCTCTACACGGGCTCAGACATAAACACGAGCCGAATTACGAAGTTGTATGCACTTTCGATCGCTACACATTGAAATACGTTAAATCGATCCGAAATAAACGGATAGTTCCGTGGTCCATTGGTCTTAGCGGTTTCCCCTATTTTGCCTTCTGTCCGCCAATGCCGGGCCCCGGGTTCGAATCCCACCAGAGACCAATTTTTTATTGAAATACATTTTTTAAACAGAATTTCTTATCCTAAACTAATTCTTTACCATTTATATAAGCGTTTGACACATATTTACAAATTACTATTTTTAATGCACCATCTGGTTGCGAGTCGCTTTAAAAAATCGTGAGGCTCTCTAAGGGAATCGACTGCTCGTATGAGTTTTTTTTTGCGCTAGTTTGATCTTGCAATGAGCAATTACCAGTAATAAAGATTTTTAACATATAATCACATGATATCGAGTGGTCGCTTAATTCAATTCTATTCAATTGCTTTATTGCATTAAACATACATCGTATGCTTATAGCAAGCATGGTAAATAACACAATACAGTGGTACATGAACATGTCAATAGACAAAGAACAAATGTTAATAGAAATCATGGTAGTAGAATGTGTGGGCAAGTTGACATCAAAACAAAGAAGGAAATAAGTGAAACGATATTGTTGAAAAACAAGATGTTTCATATATTACCGCATACCTTAAAGTGAACCACATTCACTGCCTCATAGAGAGTACAATATATTTTTGCAAACAGGTTAGATCCAACAATATTTGAGACTCAGTTCAATATTTCTTTTGTTCAATTTTAGTTTGTTGCCTTAGTTAAGATTGTAAGGGTTGATTTTCACTACACTTTTATATCGTTGTTGCCTTATCTAACAATAGCTTCACGATCTTTTAACTTTCGAGACTTATCTTAGCCCGTTTGCTCTTCGTGTTTAAAATGGCATTTTAAAGGATTCACTTAAAGTTTATTCGATATTTCATTTTTAATAAAATATATTGCTTATTGAAAAACAGTGCACATCCTATTTATATGGATACTATTAGATCTCTATTATCAAGATCTAAACTCTACAGTGTTTGGATAAACTTGCATACTGTTAATTAAGCACCCTGATTGCAAGTGACGTTTATATGTGTTACCAGGGCTCAAAAATAAATAATTACATAATTTACTTTTTGTAGCTTTACGGGCTTGGCACTTTGATTCTGAATAACCAATTTTTGTCGACTGGATATTAATTACTATACTTTCATCTATCCCTACATTCATAAAAAATGACACCAAAAAGCGTGCATCTCCCCTTACAACCAACTCTTAAAATGATGAACCTTTAAATGGAATAATGTATTTTCTTTTTCTTCTATATGTTACTAGATGACTGATTAGCCTGACCGGGACTCGAACCCGTGACCCCTCGCTAACAGGGCGAGTCTGGTCTATACAGACAGCTTACACAAATCTCTCACCATTTAACTTTAAACTCAACCCGGCTACTCACACACCCTCTACCAAAGACTTCGTCCCGTATTCTTATTTCAAAGAACACCCTACAAGTGTCTTTTTATTATTTCTGCACATACTACGAGTTACATATTAAAGCCTTGTATCTTTTTATTTCTGTTAGTTCTTTGATTGTTTAAATTAAGCCAAAAGTTACTGTATTTGAACGCGCTGTTTTTAAGCAGTAAAGTATGTTTAGATGACTTAGATCTTGTCCTAATTTCTATCAATTTTTTTTTTGTGCAGACTTTATTTATAATCCACGATTAAAAAAGAATTCATTTTTTATCCATTCTTTCAAAGGTTACATATTTAGAGGGACACATACTTTGTTTAATAAGAATGTCGGAATATGAAGGATTCAATGTCGACTAGTCCCTGATTCACTTATTAGACATTGGCTCAATTCGGCCTGGTGTACTACAATTGAACTTCGATATCTCGAACACGGTTTAGTCGAACATAACCGTATTTCAAAGTTAAAACGCGGCTAAGCCGCGTTTTAACTTTAAAACACGGGTATGTTCACCTAAACCGGGTTTGAAATAAGGCAAATTTATTATTCGAAATATCGAATAGTTCGACGTTAGACAGAATAGTGGACATCGCTAGATTATCGACAACATGCTATTCGCTAGCTTGTTATCCCTTCAATGTTCGGCTCTTACCGGATATTTGCTTCCGCAATCGCTCGGTATTTACGGAATCTCCCGACGACGCTTTGGACATATTCATTTCATTTTCAATTTGAAGAAGGACCAAATTAACATTAACCTACAATTCTTAAATTTATATCAAAAGAAAGAACAAATATTCCACTATACGAGCCCGTTTGCACAGAGTTGATATCGATTTGTAAAAATGCACAAGGTCGTGGTATATTAACCTTGTCGAGGCTCATTTTCAGCATTTTATTCTTTGTTTAATGTGACTAAGAGGTGTCTTTTTCAACTTAAAAAAGGACCAAAATCTTATTAAAATAATATTTTAAAACAATTTCATTATAAAGTAAAATGATTAAGCTAATACGGATCGTTTGCACAGGAACGATATCTGTCCAGAAAAAAAAGTTAATACAAGTTATGTAAAAGTGCCCTTCTTATTTTAATGCGCGAAAATGAGATCAAGTGAGCCACCTCAATGTCCACTATTCTGCGTAACGGTTAGCGAGTTCGAGATAGCGAAGTTCGACTGTATAATGAAATGTAAACAATGTGTATTGCGAATGAGCTTAAAACGTGATGTGATTGACCAACACATTTATGATTATTTCACACCAATTAGTGTCAGACTAATCAACCTCTTCCCATATTTTTCAAGCAGTAAATCTGCGAAAGATTGAAGGCAGTTCCTTGATTTATCTTGGGGAAGTCAGCTGCACACGTTTTTAACAGACATACTGACATACAGACATACGGACAAAGAGCACAACACCAATATCCCACTTATATAGAGTTCTAGCTAACAGTGCAGAATAATTACAAAGACATTTTTGTTTGTTATACGTTTATTATAATACTTGGAGGTCGGAGGTAAACACAGAGAAAACCAAACTTATGATGTTCAGAAAAAGTGGTTAACCACATATAAATGAAGCCTGGTAAACTAATTGATTCCGTTGATGGTTTTATTACTTAGGTACAGTGTTTAATGACACCGGTAAGTTTTCAAATAATCAATAATATTTAACTAGAAAATCTTTAAAAGCATTAAATGTGTTATTATAAAATTATAAGAAAGTGAAGCTAAAACCCAGCATTCTGTGCCAGTTGTTTGATTCTTTCGTTGACTCTATTTTAGGATATGGTTCGGAGATATGGGGTTTTGGAGAATCAAAGGAGATAGAAAGAATACTTTTGAAATTTTGCAAGAAATTTTTAGGGATAAGGCTTAACAGGAGTTCTAATGCTGTATATACTGAGAATGGTCGTTTTTCATCCGTTACATGTATCACGATGTGTTAGTATAATAACATGTTGGCTAAAACGAGTTGATAATAATGATAATATTTTAATTAAAACATTGTTTCAGCATGGGCTTACTGACTGTGAAGCAGTTTTGGTTTTGCTTTTGCCGAAAAAGGTGAATGTTAAGACATTTCCGTGTGTTTTTAAACAAAGAGTCATCGATAACTTTATCCAGCAGTAGCATGTTTTAGTCAATATACGTACTGTTTTAAACACTTACAAATATTTGAAAAGTAGTATTGGTTATGAAGACTACTTAGATATTTTACCTTATTCACCAAGATGCAGATTTTCTAGAATAAGACTTTCGTCACAGTCTCTTAGATTTCAAACCGGCAGATTTGCACAAAATAGATTAATTCATGATGAAATAATCTGTTTATTCTGCAACTCAGGTGATATTGAAGACGAATATCATTTCATATGCGTTTTCCTCGTTATGTGGATTGAAAGTGAAGTATCTAAAGAATTTTTTCAAAGACCTTCAATGTTTATTTATTGAATTAATGAAAAGCATAAATAAACATATTTTATATAACTTTACTATATATACATGTTAGAGATGCTCTTAGATTAAGACGTTCCTAAAATAAAAATAATGGATAGATTCATCTTCCCTATCAAGTGATGTTATTTATTTGTTAATATTTATATGTAAATGAGATGATGTACTTTGTACAAATCTGAATAAAAATCTGTTCTGTTCTGTTTGTTTTGGTGAACAACTATTGGCTCTACGGCTATGTAAAATTTACCCCACCCACTCTTTCTTATTTTGTCCTTTTCAAACAGCCCGCTTCAATAAAATCCATATCAAATGAAAACAAATATGATAATTTTGTTTTGTGTTATTTATTTCCTGTCTATGGTAGTATTTCTTCATACAAAAACCAATTTAAGAGAAAACAGGCACCAAATGTGAATTTTATAAAGCTCTAAAAATCATCGATAAGTTAATTTTTTTGTAAATTTTGTAAAGGGAGATAACTAAATTTTGTAAAGGGAGATAACTCTTTTTACTTTAATAACTCAACATTTGTTTGATACACCCTTAACTGTGATAAGTGCAAGTAGGGAAGACCCAGATCAGATTGCTCCTGTACGTTTCCCATGAACTGAGTCTGAACTGTTCGACACTGCCCAATGAATTGCAGAAAATAATCCTAAATTATCTTGAATGGACTAGACACACTTGGAAACTAAGATTGCTTGTTGAAAGTTTCAGAGGGAAAGTGTTTATCCACTCATGTCAGGGATTTGTAAAGAACTGTCCATATACGAGTGTTTGCTTTCAGGAAAGTTTCATTACATATACCATTATATGTATATAAGGATGATCTAAAGGCACTGTAGTGTTTATCCATGCAGCAGATCAGTTCATATGAAATAGCAAACAGTGCATACATTGATGAGGCATCAAAAAGTGTTGCGTTATGGTCTATACCCCTTGCTGTGTCCTTTTTGACGATATATAAAAAAGGAGTGTACGTAACGCGTTAACACATTCAACCCTAGCGACGAGTTTACTCGTCATTTACAAATAGTGTGCCTAGAGGATAAAGGAGCCCTCTGATCAGGGTCTACATTGTTTGTCATTTGAAATATATTGTTAAAATCAATCCAAAATAGTTAAAAACGGACTGGAATGTTTTTGAAATTGGAATTGTCAATTACAAGTTTCAGGGTGATATAGTTAACTATTGGTAAGCAAGCCTCTACCTATAGAAAATGTTGTCCAAGAACAAATGGTTTGAGCAACGTCAATGAATTATCAATGCTCAGATCTAAGAATTAAATCAACAATAACGCCGACGCAGTGGTGGGTATACACACTCCCTAAATTATGGATGATTCAGTTTTACACATAGGACATACGATACCAAATTAGCTCCCCTGTATAATTGACATAAATCATGGCATCGAGAAGGTTAAAATGCCTGTTTTAAACACAGGTCCCGAAAAAAACAAAGGCAAATAAAAGTCAACGTTACATGGCAAAATCGCTATTTTAAGGCAAAACAATTTTGGAATATTTCTCAGGTAAATCCATTCGACAACAAAAGAGGAATCATGTCCTTGTATTTAGTGTCCCTTTACCAGTATAACTAATGTCCCGCTTTGGGAACAATAGGCAGTAACGGCATTGAGCAATTTTAATATGAAAACAAAAAATCACTGATAACGCCTTCATTAATATTGCTTTATTTAATATTTATTTCCCAACAGGCTATGAACCGTTTGATATTTTCAATAGGGAACTCGCAAACTAACAATAGCCTCAGGTATAAATTTTTGCTACAGCCGACACTCGATAAGTACAACTCTTTAAAAAATATAAATATTTAAACAGTGGGATATTCATAACTGGGATTTGCTTAAGGCCGAATTTATTATAACATCAAAGTTAAAACGTGTCTGGCCCACGTTTTAACTTTGCAATAAGTGTTTTTTCGACTATCGAATTCGAGTTGTCTAGAGTCGACTACATTTAATAAACATTGTCTATGCTGTTTGTAGTCACTGATTAAAAAAATTGACAAGTGATGGAGTGACAGTGCTACACTGTTAATGGTTACTTTTTATCCAAACATGTAACGTTATTTGACAACGAAAATATCCTATCGTTTTATACCGACAAACGATATAGCGGAATATTCAGATCTAACATAAAATGATTTAAGAAAACAATAGTTAAAGTGACCATTTACTTGAAAACTATGTGAGCCGGGTTTGATATAGGTGGTTGCTGAACCCATTTATGCTTTGATATTGCAAAGTATTTCTCCTGTGCATACAAGAAATATTTCTTAATATATACGCAAGGGTTATCTATAGACACTGTAATATTTGACCATATAATTATCAGAGCAATTCATTTAAACTGTAAAGCTGTTCAGCTCCTAATGAGACGCATAAGATGGCGTCACATCAGGATATACAGTGTTTGCCAACGTGTCACTTTAGTAGACACTTAAACTTAAATTGGTTAATGTAGGATAGAATAAAGTAGAACTTCCCTATAAGAGTTGTCTGCGTGGTTGAATTCTGCAGTAGGCAGTAACCTGTTTTTAAATACATGTACAGTGGTAAATACGCTATTCCTACCCACTTTACGCGTTTCTTATGCGTTTCTTACGCGTTCGTTAAGAGTTCGTTAAGCGTTCGTTACCCGTTTCGTTTAAAGCGTTTACTATCCGTTTCTTTACGCGCTTCTTAACGCGTTTCAAAGAGCCCGGATGAAAGGGGAGTATTCAAGGAGAAAGGGAGGTAATCCATGTATGACTTGCGGGCCGCTCTTATCCTACTTAAGAATTTAGTAAATATCGTTACTGTGGAGTAAATATAATCTTACAAAATTTTATGAAATCATTTTCTTTAAGAAGAAAGGTTATCCTGTGAGAGTTTTATGAATATACGTTTATTTTCCCATATAAAGGATACGGTTTAAAAAGGATTCTGTAAATTGTGTTTATTACTATTACTATGAACATGCGGAATTCCAAATAGCACATGTGACATGCATGTTACATCACAGGGCAGGCCGCTAACAGTGTTGCGTCACAAGCCGGATAGGGGGGTAATTAAACTGCGGCTTATCAAAGTAAGTATCCTAATTGGGGTTGATTGGAATATCAACCAAATAAACCAAATCTTATATGCGAGTATGTGTCAGTTATTATACTCTCTCATCAAAGTTAAAGTTATCAGTATAGTTTGAATATGGATGAGACTCCCGTAACTCGGCATTTCATCTAGAGCCAAACTGTAAAAATAAAATCAAGACCGTATGCTTCATTCTTAGCTGTAAAACATAAGAACCGAACTACTCGGCGTCCCATCTACATCTAAATCGATAGTGTTAACTATTATGAAAAGTAATTGGGTTTATTCAAAGCTGTCAGTTTGGATCCTGATGCTATGCCGATCTATACAGCCAGGCGTTTGATCTGGATTCAAACCGTTTGAATAGAAATCAACAGGGAAGGAATTATTCTAATAAATATCAAACAGAAATAATCTCGATGAAACGCCGAGTCACTCAGCATTATGATCGAGATCCGAGATATTTATATAGATTCTATCAGCGAAACCAGTTTAGATCCTGATAAGAGGCGTCTCATTTACAGAAAATGTTTTCAAAAATCGCATTTTATCGCGAAAATGCTCTAGTGACAAATCGATTCTTGTTTTTGATAAACCCGTTTCATTCGGATTTTTCGAAAACGGCAATCATCGATAAGATCCGAAATCTCCGCGTGAAACGGAAAACGGACGCCCCAATCGCAACATCTCGGGTATATTCGTTTATTATCGCGTTTAAACGCGTTCAAATCGTTAGGCCTTAACCGTTCGTTAAGCGTTCATTAAGCGTTCGTTAACCGTTCACTATGCGTTTCTTACGCATAGATAAACGCGTAAATGGGTAGGAATAGCGTATTTACCACTGTACATGTATATGGTATCCGCGTTCTCTAATGACTGGTCGCTTAACACAGCTTTGATTGTTGTAAAATTCTGCCATAACAAATCGTTTCAGTGAACTTTTAAATAGAAACACGTAAATACGAAAATCAAAACGTATTTGAAAGTTAACACTTGGTGTAGTTCGACTTTATGTAGCACATGAGGTAAACGTCAAAACGAAAGTAAACGCATCCACAATGCAAATAAATGTAGAAAAAAAACAATATTTGTTGTTGTTTTTTCTCAGAAAAATGTTATATATATGATATTTAATACGGAAAAACCTCTCTTTTACGACCATCAAAGTGACGGCTTACTGATTGTATAAAATACAGGTACATGTAATATCTTAAAGCAAGGTGACAGTAAAACTAAATGAGCTTTCTGTTTTACTGTCACATTGATTTAAGTAGTCACCTGTCATTACCACCTAATAATCAACACTAAACAGTGGGTCGCAAAAGAGAAGTTTTGTTATGTTTGAATCAGAGTCTCAGATAATGCTTGGATCAAAGGTGTTTCCAAAATATAGTCATTTAAATAACAAACATATTTACTAAGGAAGAATAAAAGTTTACTCGGCGTTTATTCTGGATACAGATTTCTTGATTATTCCAGGTCATGTATAGTCCGGCATGAATCCGTATCATCTCACTTAATACAGTGGAGAATCTGTTATTCTTTCCCAATAAACGCGTTTACGCTAAAACTATTATTTGCAGTGCAAACAGTTTGGAGCCAGATCAGACGCCGGGTAACCCGGCGTCTGATCAGGCTCCAAACTGTTTGCCACCAAGATAAACAAGAATTATCAGAATTGTCCAAAAGTTGTTCTTTTCTACGTTTTAGTGCTTTGCGTTTGCGTACGTTTGCGTTTAAACGGGAAAGAATAACAGATTCTCCACTGTATGGTGCTTGCAATGCTAAAATATCTTTGAACGTTTGTATTTCATGTAGCTCTATTATCTTTTCCGATAGCGACAGTGACGAAATCTATAATCAGCTTTATTTCAGGCATGATTTTAATTAACCCATTTATGCCTGGTTATTTCAATGAACTCTCCTGATTTGCATGCTGGATGATTTTATTATACATGGATGATCCAGTGATACTGCAGTGTTTGTCCATACAGTTGATCATTTCATATGAGATAGCAAACAGTGCTGACACAGATGAAACACCGCAAATTATATCGTCCCGTTTGTGTCGATACTGTTTGCGTTTGCTAATACAGTGGAGAATGTGTTATTCTTTCCCGTTTAAACGCAAACGTACGCAAACGCAAAGCACTAAAACGTAGAAAAGAACAACTTTGGGACAATTCTGGTAATTCTTGTTTAATTTGGTGGCAAACAGTTTGGAGCCTGATCAGACTCCGGGTTACCCGGCGTCTGATCTGGCTCCAAACTGTTTGCAATGCAAATAATAGTTTTAGCGTAAACGCGTTTATTGGGAAAGAATAACACATTCTCCACTGTACATGTATCTCCTTTGTGGAGATAGCCATTATTTTTGTATTTGACCTGTATAGTAGAAATTCTTTCAAACCATACTCAATCGCTGTTACATGTATATGTTGAAGACGTTGAAAGCGATACTATAACGCGGACTATATATTCTATGACATTCTTGGAAACCTCCACTTGCTTAGTTTGTTTACTCTTTTACTGTCACTTTTAAGCGTCTGCTTCATCCCTCTTACCGTCAAAATATCGTCTGCATTAGTAGTGTCGTCTGCAATAGTTTTAACCCTTTCCCGTATAGAAGCGGCTTTTAGCGCATTCAGTTTATTCATCCGCTGAAGAAAATAGTTCCAAATTATACCGTAATGAATATGTGTCATATTTAATACTTTCCTTATTCTAGCAGTTAATAGCTTAAAGCAGGCTGAAAGTAAAGCAGAATGTGCCTTATGGCACATTCTGCTTTACTTTCAACCTACTTTAAGTGGTCACCTGTCTTCAAAACTAGAAATAGGCTATGGGGTAAAGGGTTAAAGTCCGATTTAGGGCTGCTTTGACAGAATAAAATGATGTCGATGCGAGAGTCAAACATTTTGGATCCTGATCAGACGTCGTCTTTTGGCGCCGTTGACAGTGAAAGAGTTAAACAAGGTTTCAAAAATGTCAATGTTGCCCACCTCATGATTGTCCTCTGTTGTACCTTGCATCACCATGTGAAGCCTAACGTGGGGTTTGACATGATCAAACCAGGTTTGTAGCGGCATGATTTGAAAAAATTTCTAATTTGAAAAAATATTTCAAATCATAGTCATTTGTTTCGATGATCCAGTGGCTAGTAAATCAAGTTTACTGTCAGGTCTGATATGGTGACAGCTTAATAGCACAGGTGCTTGTATTGTATGTGTGTAACCCCTGTGTATGTAGATCGTTTTTTAAGTTGACTATGGTACCTCTGTAGATGTGTTACAGGGAAAAGTGTAATCAGGGATTACACGTAACCCCTGAACTGTTTAGGGATTGCGCGTAATCACTAAGCGTTTTAGGGAATTGATGAAATGTCCTTTGTTTCATCAAATTAAAAGATTTGTACTATCATAACATTTCTATTGGTTTTAAACATCATGCTTTCTTGACATATCAGGTCTTATAAACGTTCATACAATGTTTCTAGCACAAGTGAAAAAAGTAAGTGAACAGTGTGCATTTAAGTCAGGACAATCACACAACAAAGATATCTGTCTAGTTAATAAGGTTAACAACATATTTTAAAGCGTGGTACTTGCCTTTGATCTTAATAAACTTAACAAAGTAAGATTCATTATTTTAACTAAAAGTAACTGCCAAATATTTATAAAAAAAATCAACGAAAAGCTTCAAAGGACAAGGTTCACGAAGCCTCCGATTTGGCCCTGTAAAAATACTTTTTCCAAAAAAGATTTTTATCTTTATTTTCTGTTTATTTGTCAATATCAGATACTAATACTCCATAATATACACGCAAACGACTAAAAGTCAAGTTTTGACAATTTTACAGTTTCTTGTAAATGAACCGAGAGGCCAAAAAAAGACCAAAAAGCAGATTTTTGGTACAATTCTCGGTATAAATCCTAGAAATACACTATGAAGGCACGCATGAAACACTTCAAAATTTGGATATGTTCCTTCAACTCAAATATTTATTGTGTACTTAAAATATCTTTGTGTCGCATTAGTGCCTTCATTGTTTATTTCTATGATTTATACCCTGAATTGTACCAAAAATCTGCCTTTTTTGGCCTTTTTTGGCCTCGTGGTCCATTTACAAGAAACTATAAAGTTGTCAAAACTTGAATCTGGGTTGAGCTTTATGTATAATGTGAAGTATTAATATCTGAAATTGACAAATAAAGAGAAAATATAGCTAAAACATAAATTGGAAAAATAAGATTTTTACAGGGCCAAAACGGAGGCTTCGTGAACCTTGTCCTTTGAAAGGATTTAGATTAAAACGGGTGAAACAGAAAGGTAAAGCTATCAGACTTCAGTACAACAGGTGAGCGATACCAGGGCCTTCAGACCCTCTTGTTAATAGTTTCTTTCATATTATGTACATGTTCTAATCATCAGTTGTTTCTTTTCTTTACTTTCAGATATACTCCTTTCCCCTGAGATATTTAGGGAATACGTGAAATCCCTGATTTTCAGGGATTTCACGTATTCCTTGATTACACTTAATCCTTGTAACATATATATAATAAGAAGAATGTATGCAACGGCCGATTATACATCGTCATACAAAACCCCCTATACTGCCCATGAGACACCTCCAACAAAACCTATATTATCAGCTACCGACTCGGAAACGACTTATCTCTCCAACGGTGTATAACATTGGTACATTTTGTAACTTAAAATATCTCTAAAACTAGAAAAATCATCAAAATACACCCGAAATTCAAGCGATGTAGTTAAACCCGTCCATACAAAACGACGTTTAAAAAACATTGGAACTGGTGTTCTGCACTTGCAGAAGAGGTGGCATGTAAAATATCTAGTCAAAATTAATAGTTATTTATTACAGTAGAACCTCTCTATTACGACCACTAAATGGTGTCAAATATTAGTCGTTTAAGACAGGTGTCTGCTTAAAACAACGTGGAAGTGAAACAGAAAGCTCCTACAGGAGCTTTCTGTTTCACTTTCACATTGTTTTAAGCTGTCACCTGTCTTTTATATGGTAAATTACCCTTATTTTTAGTGGTCGTAATAGAGAGGTTCTACTGTATTTACTCTTTCTCCGTCGATAACAGAGTGAAAGATAAGTTATTGTTGATTCAATCCGCAGTGCGGGCAGTAACGAGTTGTCACGTGACCTGCGATTTCTCAATGGTTGCTACGAGTTAGATTTGCAGAATCCGTTATTAAATACGCGGATTGAATCAACAGAATTACAGATTTTCTGGAAGAATAGATATTTGTGGTGGGAAAAAATTTACCGTCTGCAAAGTGTACTCTTAGAAAACATTTTGTGCCCACAATTCCATATTTGGGACATAGACAAATAGTGTAGGCGTCTGATCAGAGTCTACACTGTTTGCTAATAGAAATTTCACTATATAACAAAATGAAAATGAAATTTTTGACAAGGCATCCCTTTGATAAAAAATGGACTAATCCAATATAAAAAATAGAAGAATCCACTGGGCGCAAATGGGTTAATTAAACGAGAAGTCTCTGAAAAGAAAAACCGAAATTTTGTTCTACATGTACTAAACAGACATTCAGCTAAAATGACATACGACATCTAAATTTAATAATGTTGGTATCTTGCGCTTGTCATCTATCTTAAACCATTGCAATTTCAGTTCATTATATAAGTTTATCTATTTGGAAACATTCTGTTTCGAAGTTTTTGCTTGGTCCGCAACTGTTCGGAGTTTCCGAGGTTATCATGTCAGACATCTGAACTGTCCTATGGCTTGTGTTAATGACATGGGAGAGGCAATGCATGCACGACGGCTGCGATGGAATAATTAACCCTTTCACCGCATGCATATCGTCTGCTTAGAATTTGTCATCTGATAGTATCCCTCAAAGTTAGATTAAATGCGTTTTGATTGAAAAAAACATACCGATAAGAGTGACAAAATGATTCTCGATCAGACGCCATATTATCCGAATTCTGGTCAGGATCAACACTGTTAGCAACTGTCTGTGCACTAGGTGAAGGGTGTGAGGGGATAGCAAACGAGCCCTGCTTGATTGGGGCGTATTGATAATTTCGATTAACTGATAAAGCACGACTAAATATTTTCTATTTCCATTTTAGTTCCCAAAAGACTTGAATTTTATTTTATGTGACTGGGAGCATGACTATCAAATATTGTAAATTTACAAAGGTGAACATGCGTCTAACAAATGATTATCAAATCGAGCGTTTGTATTGCCCTTTGGATAAATTTTCGGTTTTTTAATATGATAAATAAACTTTTCAGAGTACATACAGAGTACAGTAAATATCTTTATTACGACCACTACGCCGAATGGTGTTTACGATAAACGTATACCTTGTGAAGAAAGTGGGCACATAACTTCATACAGACGTGAATGGCAAAAAATGTCGTTTATTCCTTATAGTTATATTTTTATCTTCTGCCTTGTCCATTTAATGTGTATTTTGACCAGAGTTGTTTTCATGTATATGAACATAATCATATACCGGGCAAATATGTTTGATAGATGTTATCGAAATGTAACAGCCATTCGATCTCTATAATACATGTTTATGGTATGAAAAGTAGTCCCAAATACTATTATGATTTAGAGTTTCATTACAATTCAGGCCTTTACCCTCTAAACTGTGTCTGTGTGCTTATCGAACACTTATAAGACATTGATATGAACAATGCAACTTGAATAATTATCTACATGTATTATTTAAGCATAGTTTAAAAAAAAAATAGATCGCGGATATGTATTCAGCCTACTTACATGCCTTAGCAACCATCAGCTGGTCGCTAGGTCGGTATCTTTCCGGCAGAGACTCCGCCTTCTTTTTAACTGGCTGTAACCAGTTTCGATTTATAGGTTCATAGAGAAATAAACTTCATAGTTTTAATACGATTTCATAACGACTTCACGTGGTGAATGTAAATATTAAGAGATAAAAATAATATTAATTTCTAAAATGTTGTTGCCATATGTGACACGTGATTATGCTCAAACTCTTTGTCACTGATATAACATAAAACCCCATATTGTCATGATTGCTATTTTCAGTATCTGATTGCATTGAGCTTGTGTTTCATTTTGTTAACTGCTGTTTGCATCGCTATGTACGATGTCATTTTCGTTTGCATCGCTATGTACAATGTCATTTTCTAATGATGAAGTATAAATGCCACACACATAAACGACCTTACTCGTTTTAATTTTTACGAATCTACGGATTAATGCCATCCGATTTGTTCGATGCCATCTGAGCCTTTGATTAGTATTTGATTTGTTCAACGAGTCATTCAGAGGTTGACTTTTAGAGATATAAAATATCAGATTATCTGATACATTTAAAATAATTTCTAACTTCATGTTTAACCCTTCCACCTCCGTTGTCTACTTAACCCGTTTATACCCAGTGGATTATTCCATGTTTATATATTTGATTAGTCCATTTTTTATCAAAGGGGTGCCTGGTCTAAATTTCCATTTTAATTTTGTTTTATATGGTTATTCCTATCACCCAAACAGTGTAGACTCTGATCAGACGCCGCATTATGCGGCGTCTGAATAGAGTCTACGCTGTTTACCTATGTCCCATATATGCGGTTGGCACAAATGGGGTAACCCTTTTGTGATCAAATTATTCGGAAAATTTTAACCCCTTCACAGCTTTATTGTCGTCTGCTTCAGTACTGTTGTCTGCAAGACAGGTTTCAAAGTTAGATTTAATGCAGTGTGACTTAAATAATATCGATAAGAGTGACAAACAGTTTGAGTCTTGAATAGACGCCGCATTATGCGGCGTCTGATTAGGACCCACACTGTTTGCAAACGCGCTTTAAAGAGGCTCGCAACCGGATTTAGCATTAAAAATAGTAATTTGTAAATATATGTCAAATGCTTATATAAATGGGTAAGATTTAGTTTAGGATAATAAATTCTGTTAAAAAATGCATTTTAAAAAAAAGAAGAAGAAGAAGCTCTGGTTTGATTTGAACCCGTGACCCTCCATGCGGAGACACACATGAAAAATGAGGAAGCGCCTTTACTACCTCGGCTACCAGCGCTCTCTATATATATGGTAGCGAATTAACGTACTTCACTGATACCGATCGGTAATACTTTATTCGGCTCGGGTTTATGTCTTAGCCCGTGTAGAGAAGCAACAACAACAACTATACCGTCAGCTGACGTTATAGAAAAACGATGGAAAATATCTAAAAAACTAAGATTCGGTGACAATTCTTGAGACTTTTTTGGACTGATCATATTTTTTTAATGTCAGAAGCCAAATAATGCCACAAATTTGCTTTTATTTGAATATTTTATTTTATTTTGACAAGTACACCATCCGGTTGCGAGTCCCTTTAAGGCGTCATTGAGAGTGACAGTGTTTAGTCGACTGACACACAGTTTGGATCCGGGTCAGACAAATACATCTACGCCTTTAACGTATCCATTTCCAGTTTATACAGTAATGAATATGTACCTTACGACATATTTTCTATATTCTAGCCGATGGTTGTTTAAAGCAGGCAGAAAGTATAGCAGAATGCGCCTTCTAGTCAGACGCATTCTGCTTTCCTGTCAACCTGCTTAAAATATGTCTCCAAGACTGGCCAAATGCTATGGGGTAATTGGTTATACTTCATGTCGTTGTTTGTAATTGATGCACTAACATCTAACATACAGGAGATGGGGGCGTTATTGTTTATAAACAAATAAGTGTGTACTTCAAGAACTCATGTACACCGGAAATAATTCCGAGCATGTTACGACGCCTTTAATAGCAAATTGTACACAACACAAAAAACCCTCAACGGTTTCAAAGAACTATAGTTTGACCTTTCACATTTTACTTTTCATTACGGTGAAAGCGCAGTTGCAGACTCATAAATTGACAATAAAGTTTTTATTGCTCGTTAATAAGTATCAATAATTTAACCCCTTCACTGCCGTGACGTCATCAATTTTAAACAATTGTCGTCTGCTTTTATTTCTTAAATTTCAATTTTTGCTATTTTGATTTAAGAAATATTGAAATGAGTGTCAAACAGTTTGGTTCCTGATCAGACGCCAGCTTATGCGGCGTCTGATCAGGATTCAAACTGTTTGCAAATAACTATTGTACTCGGGGTAAGGCAAAAATGGGTTAACCTTTATGCTGCAAATCGGTACGATATTGGCTCTGTCCGCTCTAATCAGAATCCGAATTGTCAAACATTTTCTGGGGCGGAGGTGGTGTGTTAACGGTTTGAACCCAGATACATGTATACGTCCCTTATACAGTGGAGAATCTGTTATTCTTTCCCGTTTAAACGCAAACGTACGCGAACGCAAAACACTAAAACGTAGAAAAGTACAACTTTTTGACAATTCTGATAATTCATGTTTATCTTGGTGGCAAACAGTTTGGAGCCTGATCAGACGCCGGGTTACCCGGCGTCTGATCTGGCTCCAAACAGTTTGCACTGCAAATAATAGTTTTAGCGTAAACGCGTTTATTGGGAAAGAATAACAGATTCTCCACTGTAAACAGTGCGCATGTTTACAGTTCACTTGTCAAACGCAAATACTGAGTTCTTAATAGGAGCCCTCTGATCAGGGTCTGCATTGTTTGACATAGTGCAATGCACTGACATAAACAACCCTTGTAGTAAAATAATGCACTAGACTGAAATTGGAAACTGGAAGAGTCGATTTGAAGTTTCATACAGGAAAGAGTTAAATGATATTCTTTCTAAGTAAATGCATTCAAGTATCGGTGCCAATTGCAAACAGTTTGAAACCAGACCAGGTGCTGATAACCAAACTCTATTTTGTTTGTATTTAAAAGTAAAATTAGATTGTCAACAGTTTCGAAATCACTCATTTTTAAACAGAGAAGAATAATACTTTCTGCACCACATCTCTGTCTTTTGTATCAACATGCCTAAATCATAACCCATTAATACACATCTTTCACAAAAGTTGACACTAGTATCAGAATAGACTCTTATAAGACCCTGCACATTGTTTGCTATTTAAATATGATGCAGTGCTTCCACCCTATAACTACCCCATCAAAGACTCCCTCCTTGCAACGACGTTTGCCACAGTTTCCTAAACAAGACCATTATATCTAACGCTTTTAATACTGCAATATTGTCTGCTTAAAGTTGTCGTATGCTGTTTTTCTCAAAGTAACATATGGGATATTTTGATTGAAAAAACTTAATGACGAGTGACAAACAGCTTTAATCTAGATCAGACGCCGCGTGACGCGGCTTCTGATCTAGGTTCTAATTGTTTGATACTCGTCCTTATGTTTCTTCTTACAGTCAAAATTTAAAAATCCGTACATTGAGAAAAAACACCAAACGATAATGTTAAGTAGGTGATATTGCAGCTATGAAAGCGTTAGGTAATTTTCTTGTTTGGGGAGCAGTGGCAAGTGTTGTTGTACGGATGGACTCAAACTGTTAACTAAAAGTTACCGTTGAACTCGGGGTAAAGCAATGTAGGGGTTAAGCCAGTGTCCAACCTTTTCTCCATCATTCCATCAACTAAACCCCTTATGTATATACATAGAGGTTTGGTAGAGGCAAATATATCTGTTATAACCATTTCACTGCTGTAAATATCGAATTTACTGCGTTAAAATTTGGCGTTTGCTTTTATTTGTCAAACTAAATCATTTGACTCAAACTGTTAGACATCCATCTCGATAGATCTTAAGTCAAAACACCGAACATTTGAATTTGAGAAAACAAATCAAACGAAAATTGTTTAAAGTTGATGACGTCATGGCAGTAAGGGGTTAACCCTTTCCCTTATAGAAGCGACTTTTAGCACATTCATTTTATTCATCCGCTGAAGAAAATAGTTCCAAATAACACCGTAATGAATATGTGTCATATTTAATACTTTCCTGATTCTAGCAGTTAATAGCTTAAAGCAGGCTGAAAGTAAAGCAGAATGCGCCTTAGGGCGCATTCTGCTATACTTTCAACCTGCTTTAAGTAGTCACATATCTTCAATACTATAAACAATGCTATCAGGTAAAGGGTTAAGTGTCATTATAGCCAAGTAAACAATGCTATTATTCTAAATTTTATAGCCTAGTAAACATCACAGTGAGTGTATTTATAGAGTTGATACTTGTCGATGGACACTGTGCGTTGGAGGAACAATTGCTAAACAATTAGTGACATAGTTTTCTCAATTAAGCAATTTCATTTAAAAGTTCATCGGGGCTTTCGTCGGAAATGTCACATCATACCCCAATACATCTATTCTGGGTCAAAATTGTTTGCAAATGTCAGTGCACTCGATGTAAGGCAGTGAGTGAGTTAAAAGTTAACGACGAAAAAATCTGTGCCGTTAACCCCTTCAGTGCAATGACGTCATCGATTTTAAACAACTGTCGTCTGTTTTTTTTCTCAAATATAAGTTTCGGTTATTTTGACTTAACCCTTTCCCCGATAGAATCGACTTTTAGCGTATTTAATTTATTCCTCCGCTGAAGAAAATAGTTCCAGTTTATACCCTCATGAACAATTACCATTACAAATATTTTTTTAACCTAGCACATTTTAGCTTAAAGCAGGCTGAAAGTAAGCAGAATGTGCCTTAAGGCACATTCTGCTTACTTTCAACCTGCTTTAAATGGTCACCTGTCTTCAAAACTAGAAACAGGCTATGAGGTAAAGGGTTAAGAAGTGTGGAAATAAGTATCAAATAGTTTAGATCCTAACCAGACGCCAAATTTACTTAGACAAAACATACATAATTATTCACAAACAAGTATTGCTGTGTACGAGCATTATCAATTTCCTAAATTTCAGAAGTTTTATTCTATTAGTTTCAGGATTTGTTATATTTTTTAGGCAAGGCCAAAAGGCTATAAGGCGATTAGGTCAAGCATTTGATTGTCATATTTTAGCAAAAAGTTCAACTCTATCAATTAAATGTTTGAGAACGATATCAGACTCAACTCTAAAGGCTTTTAACCTTTTGCACAGGAAAGATACGGGAATTAACAAAATGCTTTTCTGTATGATGATTTGAACCTTAAATTTAAAATAAGTGTTGAAAGCAATACTCTGGTACCAAAGAAACGTCAAAGGAAAGTTCGTACCTTGTACGTTTTCGTACAATAAGAGAGTTCCCAAAATTCGTCAAATTCTAAATTTTAGAATAATAGACTATTTTTATCATGGTTTTGTTACTATCCTTGTCATTTTCCATTATTATACGCAGGCCTGCCATAAGTTGATAAAAAAAATCCTAAGATTTTAAGCTTCCATCAGTTGGAATAAAAATCCGAAGATTTCGGAAAAATCCGGAGAAATGGCAGCCCTGTATACGAGTAATTATCATACTGATTAGTGGTGTCATTGTACACATTGTTAACCTTTAACCCAATAAACTCTTTCTAGTTTTGAATACAGGTGTCAAATTAAAGCAGCCTTTTTTTAGTTACCATCTACCAGAATATAGAAAATATTTCTTTTGGTACATGTTTATGACTGTATAAATTTGAATTATTTATCTGTGGAAGAATAAATAAAATGTGCTAAAAGGCGATCCTATGGGGGAAAGTGATAAGGTGTATTACTTTATCTAATTAATCGAATACAGAGCTTTGTCCAGTTGATTTCTACCAGTCCAATTTTAGTCAATTTCATTCATCACTTAATGCAGTCAACCCTACCGACGAATACAAGCTTTCTTTACAACTTATCTAGGATATGTTCATTTGTCCTTTGCAAAAAGTGTAAATCCTGATCATTTATTTCGCAAACGACCATTGTACTTGAGATCAGGAAGTGAAGGGGTTAATTCACGCGCATATCCGGTTCCGTTCATGACCTAATATTCATATGTCACTCCCACACTGTCACATTGGTACAGTGGAGAAAACGTTATTCTTTCCCGTTTAAACGCAAACGAAACGCAAACGCATCGCAATAAAAAGTAGAAAAAGACAACATTTCGTCAATTCAGACTGTTCATATTAATCTGAGTGGCAAAGAGTTTGAAGCCTGATCAGACGCCGGGTTACCCGGCGTCTGATCTGGCTCCAAACTCTTTGTAATGGAAATAATAGTTTTAGCGTAAACGCATTTATTGGGAAAGAATAGCGTTTTCCCTACTGTATCACATAGAACCTTGTAATCTTACATATTACCGTGTAAATAACTACCACCCTGTCACAGATATATAGAGGATAATCAATTTCTTTGGATTGATATGAAAAATATATCACGAGAATGGGTTGTTATCTGGTTAAAAAACGAGTCCGCAGGACGAGTTTTTTAACCAGATAACAACCCTTTCGAGTGATATATTTGTCATATCTTTGCAAAGGAATTGATTATTCTATTTATTATATATATTTTAATGATGTTTTTTACAGAAAAAAACACACAAACTTGATTACTGCGACGTCACTTAACTAATTTTGACGTGACGTCACAAAAAGTGATATCATCACTACATGTAGTGACGATATCAACAGTGACGATATCAAATTTATCTAACTGAGAAATCTCTATAAATCATTGATAGGTATATAATAAAAGACAAATATTACAGTATGAAAGAGTGAAATACTGTATTAATTTCCCGTTTTAAACGGAATTAAAAGGCAAATCAATTGCAGGAAAATATAGAAAAAATTGAAAAAATTATTATTTTTTATTTTAAAATGAATGACAATAAGTTTGGAGCCTGCTCAAATGATATTTGGCGTCTGCTCTTGTTCTAAGCTGTTGACAATAAACACACTGTTTTAAGCATAAAAACAATATTAGTACATGTACGTATTATGTTAACAATTACATTTTAATGACGTGTGCACAATACATTAATAATTTCCCTTTATCTTGAGCTTTAACATTTTTCTTTTTCTAAAAAAAGCAGGGTTGCCATTCTTCCGGATTTTTCCTAAGTATTCGGATCTTTTCCCTAGCAGATCGTAGCTTAAAACAGGATGAAAGTAAAGCAGAATGCACCCACCTTAAGGCGCATTCTGCTTTGCTTTCAATCTGTTTAAAGCAGGCATGGGGTAAAGGTCCGATTAGTAAAATTGCGTCTGAAAATTTGAAAATTTGATATTTTAGGATGTTTATGATCAACTTATGGAAGCCCTGAAAAAGTGTCAATTTACTATCTTGTAATCACCTCTTTAAGTAGACCGTGCAAGCCTTTAATGCTATCAAGAGTCAAGATGGTATATCGTCTTTCTTTATATTTATAGCATTGAATTTTAGGTAGTGCTATTTAAACCTTTAATGATCAAACTATTCGGGAGATATTTACCCCTTCACCGCTTTATTGTCGTCTGCTTCAATATTGTTGTCTGCAAGACACGTCTCAAAGTTAGAGTTAAGGTTGTATTGCGTAATGAATATCGATAAGAGTGTCAAATAGTTTCGTCCTGATCAGACGCCGCGTTACACGGCGTCTGATCAGGACCAAAACTGTTTGCAAACGCGCTTTATGGCGTCATTGAGAGTGAAAGGGTTAAACAAAATTTGTATGGGTGCAAGACAGTAAGCATCCTCATAATTTATGCTACTGAACCTTATTAAATTAAATTGATAATTGCAAGCGAATTGCCATCGAATTGCCATCGAATCGGGCGCTTCAAAAAACAAATCCTACGTTTGAATACTTTAACGCGAATTTTCAAAAGCGGTTGTGACAAAAATGGAATCGAAAAAATAAACGAAGGCATATTTGCGAACATTTGTGAGATACCTTATCCGAGGGTAAATTAGTATTTTGAAATCGCAAGCGAATCGCCATCGAATTGCCATCGAATTGCAAGCGAATCGCAAAAAATATTAATTTAATAAGATTCAGTACGGGGTAGTATTGTCGAGGTTGATGCTGATAGAGGTTTAATGTTAAATTCGAGCAAGTTGACATTAAAACAGAAAGTTCATACAAGAACTTTAGGCTTAATATTCAACTTGCTTTCATTTATTTTAAACCCCGGAAGCAAGAGTTTGGCTGAAATGTATTAATACCGGTTTAATGACAAAAAGTTTCATCCTCAGAATTGTCTCCGCGGATCGTTTTCGACGTACAAAATTGTCCTTCCGGGTCTTTTTTCTACATATTGGGGCCTTATTTTGTTGACACAAGGACCACTTTCTACGTCAAAAAATGTCCTCCGTTGGACACATACTAGAGGGGGCACTTTTCATCATTACACAAGATTGACTATACAGCGCTTCCTCTCTAGAACAGCCCTCCCAACAACGATTCCCTCCTTACAACGACAATCGCCACAGTTCCCTAAACAAGAGAATCATGTCTAACGCGTTTACTGCTGCAATATCGTCTGCTTAAAATTGCCGTCTGTTTTTTTTCTCAAAGTCACATCTTTGACATTTTGAAAGAAAAAAAACTTAATAATGAGTGACAAACAGCTTGAATCCAGATCAGACGCCGCGTAACGCGGCGTCTGATCTCGATTTAAGCTGTTTGCAAATGAAAAAGAAGTCCATCCTAATAACGACTCCCTTCGAACAACGCACACAAGTGTTGTCCCCTATAAGTTGTCGTTTTAGAGAGGGAGCACTGTACAATCTTTCCCAAAATACGTCTTTCAAAAGGACCCATGAATGACATGTGTCGATGCTTTGTTTTGCGCGAGAAGGAGCGGCCATGTTCTCCCTTTAACATGAAATAGTAATGAGACATTACAATTTATATGCAAATTAAAATGGTGAATTTGTTATGTTTCACTTAACACTGCTTGGAATGAATAATTATTCCCCGAGCGGTCTTAACTCATTTTTCAAATTGAACCTCGGTGAACAGGACAATTAGAAATTGCACATACGCGCAGACAAGTGAATATGATTCTTCAGTGGATTGCTTACAGTTAATTGTTACTCACAGTACCTGTAATCTATGCAACAAGGGGAACAAAATGTACATAATAAACAGAAAGTATTCACCAGGCTGTGTGATTGTGGTATAAAGGCTATTTATTGACATTTAGCATGCTAAGTAACCATCATCGCAGAAATACTAGCAGAGTGTTAAATAGTGAACATTCTGTTTAGACTTTGAGTTCTCGACATTGTGCCTAGATCAAAACTGTTTCCGAAAGCTATCACCAAGCCGCTCTAAGCATGCCGCATTCAGAGTAAGAACACTAGCATATCACAAACTACAATTTGGAAAAGACAAACATGTTCGTACATTACAATTAATCAAATGATGTATTTTATGTGGCAGGCGAACACTCACAGTGATTAAGAGTTATTGATATAAAATAATCATTTCTTAAATCACTTTTGCATTATCGTTCTCTGGCATAACTTTGAAAAATAATAATGTACATGTATTGTTATTTATAAGATTTAAACCTGCAATTCGTTTCGTTCTTTCATTTCTGAATAAGTACAATAGAAAATATAATGAAATTCTAGTTAATTTAAATTATACAAATTGCAAGTTCGATTTTGTCGTTCAACAACCAACTAACGTTTTATCAATAGGCAAGTGATTTTAACAAAAAAGAAAATTAAACAGGCCTTGTGCTTAGATAAAATTTAGACAAAACATCAAAATATTTGCAGTTTTCTAGTTTATGTTCTGTTTTGTAGATTGTATAATTTAAACACTGATGACAGGTAATTCGTTTACATTTCTTTATAAACTGATTTGGTAAGAACTGTTCAACATTGTGAAGTTACACTTTTCTTAATAAATGAAAATTCTGGTTTAACTTTACATAACTTAAACCACACCCGCGCTATAGATTGTCATTGTTATTTGAATAAGAAAGTACAAAAAAAATTTGTACAAAAAGATTTGCAACTTACTGTTATCATGAACTGAATTGCACCAAACTCTGAATATTTTAATGGCATCTGAAGCACGATAACGACATAAATCCCCGTAAAGCATAGCATGAGTAGTTTGATTTTTATCGTGTATAAAAAAGTATGTATGGACTTTTTCTATTATTGCCAGAGTACCGAAATCTCAAACTTCGTATCTGCATGTAAATGTTGGTAAACTTTCAGATGCTATTCAATTGGTAGATCTAGATTTATAAGTTTCCCTATATAAGTAATGCCTCTAATGGCTGTTCAATATCATGTTTTAATACCACTGCAAATTGTCTGTATTTCGGAAATAGCACTCATGGATATTTGAAACTATCGACAGCGTCTTTAACAATATGTTTTATTCTTATATTTTATGACAAGCTTTTTAATATGTTCGTGTAATCAAAGTTAATATCTAGCGTTCATATTGTAGAATATTCACAAAATGTGTTCAAAATTGTATTTGCAACAAAAAGTTAAGAAATATATCTCAGTTATTCTCTAGCATATCGATATCTATACCCCGGTATTGTTTTATAACATAAATTGTTTTTAAATCATTTTAGAATAAGAAATATACTACCGGAGAAAGAATATCATACTACCGTAACCCTCTGCTACAATGTACGTTAGAAGAAATCTGATTGCTGATCAGTAATGAAAACTCAAAACTTGATAGCACTACACATATTTCTATTGTTTCAGTTTGAACATATTTGTTTGCATAGTACTTAACACATGCAAAAAGATTGAACCACAAGTTATTACTATACAGTTATTAAACGGCCGAGTGCGGGCCGTCGTTGCTTATTGGCACAAGTTACCCATAATGACACGAGGGCCTTGGCCCGAGTGCCAATGTGGCTAACGAGTGTCAATAAGCAACGACGGCCCGCCCTGGCCGTTTAATGACTTGTTTATTGTATACCTGGTTCAAAATAAACGAATATGAAGATTGTTTCAATATTTACATTAGCGCGGCCGTTATAGAAACCAAATGTCGTCATCTTCAACGAACGTTGGCCATTTTGAATGTTACGTTGCTAACGTTTTCACGTGCATAAGATCTGTTGCCCCCGGGCCAATAACCTGATGTAGTCCAAATATCGGTTATTGGACTGCATCCGGTTTTTGGCCCACTCAGCAAGGGCGTATTGCATTGACATCAAAGCATAATCTGTCACTTTTTGTCATAGATATCTCAAAATAACCTAGATCGGCCACAGGCCAATCAGCGACGGTAAACGAGAAGCCATTTTTGTACGTGTATGCCATTCACATTCCAATGGTCTGGTGCACGTCGTATTGCGACATTGACTACAGAAGTTGCTAAGAAGCGTTCCATAGTTGCTATGATTAACCGATTATTTTAGTTAGTTAAATAGGAATTACCATCATTTTGTCCTTATTATCGTTTAATTGTCGTTTTACGGTGCATATATATGTTACAAGATGTATGTAGTACACATTCATTCTTAAATGAAAGTAAATCATATTTCGTCGCCGGAGGGAAAGTGTATGATACACGTACCAAAATGGCGTCTTTCTGACCGTCGACCAATGGGAGCTCAGCGCTAGGTGGCCGATCTAGTCTCTTAAGATATCTATGCTATTTATAGTAAGGTATACAATAAAACATTATCATTGACCCTTTCCCTAGATATGCACATTATGTTTTTAAAAAAGAACATTGACATTAAACTTTCATAATTTCGAGCATACACTTGCAAGCCAGACAAAGTCAAATGCCTTTTCTGAATCCACAACGGCGCAAAACAATGTCTACTTTTTAAAATAACAAGTTACACTCAGCATATGGAGAATGAAGAAGTAATCAATTGTTGAATGGTTTTTCAAAGTCTTGCTTGATTTTAATTCAAACGTATAATTGTTTCTCAATACGATGTCAGCAGTTTTGTTAAAAATGCAGTTCAAAGTTTACACATACAGCTCAGGAAATTTATTAGTATTCAGGCTTAGTATTATCACCCTTATTCTTACACTTCCAACTTACTACAAACCGGGGAAAAAGTCCAGTATCGAATATGCTAGATAGTTTGAGACAAAAAGGCATTAATACATTGATCGAATTATTTATGTTTTCATTAGAAATAAAATTCAAATTAAAAAAAAATGGCTGAAGAATCTCAACACGAGTGCCAAACATATAATTTCCTGATCTGACCGCGTGTTATACGCGCGACATATCTAGATCAAAACCTTTTGTAACGTCGACTTTTGTTGTTAATAGCGGTGAAATAGTTAAATTCAGATATGGCACCGACTTACTAGACATCTTATCGAACTCCAGTTTGTTTAATACTTACATTTAATGTCAAGGTTTACAGAAACGTCATATTCTATATACTATTGTCTTTCACTCGCGGTTTGATTCATTTCGTTTTACTACTTTATCGTCTGCTTTAACACTCTTACCACCAAAATATCGTCTGCATCGGAAGTGTCGTCTGCAATACTGGTAAAGTCAGATTAAGTTCTACTTTGACTGAATAACTAGTGTAAAGCACCTTAGATCCTGATTAGACGCCGCGTAACGCTAATCAGGATCTACAATATGTGCAAAGTTGCCTTTTGGCGCCTTTGGCAGTGAACGAGTTAATAAACTACTCTTAGTGCATTTTATAATGCGCGTCTGTCAAGTAAATGCTTACATGTTAGGACCAACATAAATATGACTTCGTTGTTAAAGCAAAACATGCAGATAATAATGTTCTTACAGCTAAACTTTTGACCTCAACAAACTCATATTAATTACCTTAGACTGCTATATGTAAGCCTATATCGGCGAATTGCATTGCATTGCGAGAAAAAAAAACTGAATATTTAGACACACGATTGATCAAAAGTAGTGGTAGATTACGGCGTTTCATTTACGACTTTACTGTTTTCAATTTCCGACGTTCTTAATGACCTGTTACGGAACATACGACAAGTCTTCGATACCTCCAGTTCTTTTAAACTTATCCAGATTTCTTAAAATCAGCTGATTTCAATAATTTAAAATCGCTTAAATCTTACATACTCTTAACTCAAAGGTAACTCTTTGGCTGCTGATCGCGACTTTGCCTTTTCTCGGAAATAGTTTGGATCAAGATCATGCACCACGCATCGCGATGTCTGGTCTTCTTCAAATCTGTTAGACACTCGTCTTTTGATTTCTTAACATACCATGTATAAATCTAAATTTAACATAGTTTGGCAGACGTATAGTTACAAAGGAGACGATGTCACATTAGCTCTTTGAACCCTAGTCACGCATATATGCGTCATTTCCAAACTGTGTGCCTATAAGGAGTGCACTTGTCCTATACAAACAGTGTAGACCCTGATCAGAGGGCTCCTTAAGGAGCCCTCTGATCAGAGTCCACACTGTTTGTCATTTTGATATATATATTGTATATTCAACCCTAAAAAGTCAAAAATTGACTCTACTGAAATGAAAACTAGAACTGTCCATTTGAGATTTCAGGGAAGAAAGGGTTAGGGCGAGAGTTAACGTGGCTGTGTCACGCTGTAACTTTGACATACGAGTATGTTCGTTTAAGGTGAGTTAAGTATCGAGGTTCGACTACATTAAACACAATACAGAATTTTGCTTATTATTTTGCTTAAATATTCTAACTGTTTGGACCAAGAGCACATGCCGATTCCCTCGACTTTTTACCTGGTCTGTAAATGTTTGTCAGTCGTACATTATTGGACCTTTACTTACACGGCATTTCTCTACGAGTCCATCAGTATTTGTAAAAGTATACGTATTCTTACGATTAATGCCACTTTCGTGTGTGAATAAGAGGTGCCATAGTTGTTACGAGCTATTTACGATTTATTACGAGTTAATACGATGTATTAACGGCAAAACTCTCCTCTGTGGGTTCGAATCCCGGCCTGGGTACTTATTTTTCATGTGGGAAAACATTCACGCTGGATTGCGGAAGGTCGTTGGTTCTACCCAATTTCCGATTTGTATACTCAACAGTGCGAAAATAGATTCTGTGGCATTCCCCACCTGTAATTAACCGAACGTCGCGATTTGACAGCACTAGTATTAAAGCGATGTAAATTTAAAACAAATAACAAATCAAACTCTACGATTTGTTGCAAGAGTTTCCGCTTTATGCCTTTCAATATTTTCAAATAAAGGTCACTTGAATTTTGTCGAATGCTACTTTTATTACATGTGATTTTTCTAAATATATTTTCAAAGTAAGATTAAAGTCTCAATCAGAGTTTGTCGTGATGAGACGTCGCGTTACGCGGCGTCTCATCTGGATGTGAACTGTTTGCAAATGCTAGGGTTACGTGTTGCTACGAACGGTTTACGATACGTTCGGGATGTTACGGGTTATTTACGATTTATTTTACGATTTATATACACAAATATCAATACATGGACAATAGTAGAAATGTTTTTGACATGTCAAAAAACATTTCTTATCTATCGGATACTTATGGATGTCATCGAGTTTTGCGAATGATAACGATTGTCTACGGACGCCAACGAGATATTTACGGATATAAATGAAGAATGTACGCTTGTTCGCGAATGGCTATCGATTGGTGATCCTTAAGGGCTCGTAAATATCCATGTTTGTGAAGGCAACTTTAAGAATCGTTACGACTTACCTAGGAAAATTCAAGTGTCTCTACCCTTTTAGGGTTAACCCATTTATGCCCAGTGGATTCTTCAATGTTTATATATTGGATTAGTCCATTTTTTATCAAAGGGATGCCTGGTCAAAATTTTCATTTTCATTTTGTTTTAAATTGAAATTCCTATCAGCAAACAGTGTAGACTCTGATCAGCCGCAGCATAATGCGGCGCCTGATCAGAGTTTTCACTGTTTGCCTATGTCCCAAATATGGGATCGTGGGCACAAATGGGTTAAAATGTATGCACTTTTCAATGTGTCATTATTCGACAAATGACATCCATCGAGGGCATCTCCGTTAAATAAGCAAATCACAGTCCCTATGACAATTAAACCCGCGAACTGCTGCGAGGTAGGGGTGTCTCAGGGGTGAAGTGTTTAAGTCATTCACTGCCAAGTAATTGATGTGAAAGGCAGAACAGAATTAATATATTCCATTGTGACAGTTTTTAAAATGTTTTAAAGTCAGTTGGGAAATAACCATCAAGTTGATTAAAAGTGGCACCGTTTCATTGATCTATGATAAACTCCATTTCATACGAGTAACTGTATTATACTAACCATGTCTCTGTCGTAATATCTGTTTTAGATTCGCCCTCTTCAAAACATGTTAGATTTAGGATAATCTTATTTTCAAAAAGACATGATTAGATGGAGAAATAAATAACAATTGATACTTTTATAATCTGGCTTACGACAACATTTGTCGTACAGAGTTTTATGAAACGAGCGCCAGGTTTAGAGTGTCCACCAGGTTGGAATCTGATAAGGCGCCGCGTTTTTCGACATCTCATCGGGTTCCAGACAACTTCCAGAAGGTATCATGGTTTCATCGCTGTAGTTCTTAACCCATTTATACCCAGTGGATTCTTCCATGTTTATATATTGGATTAGTCCATTTTTTATCAAAGGGATGCCTGGTCAAAACTTTCATTTTCATTTTGTTTATATTGAAATTCCTATCAGCAAACAGTGTATACTCTGATCAGACGCCGTATTATGCGGCGTCTGACCAGAATCTATACTGTTTGCCTATGTCCCATATATGGGATCTTGTCCACAAATGGGTTAAAGTTAATATGATGCAGTATAGACACGTGTCAATAAAATTTCATATACGTCGGTAACACACAAACAGGATTCAATGTACGTCCGTTTTGTTTACATTTATAGTCACACTGTTACACCCCTGAACTTATTTATAGAGATAGGCTAGACAAAACTATCAAATATCATCTGTTTCAGTTTAATATGCTATAATATTCTCTTATCTTTAACACGATAAGGGAGAAATTGATATGAATGTAGTAAACACAATTTTACGGTTTTTGTTTTTGATATGATCTGTCATGATCCTACGTCATATCGTGACATGTAGCTAACAACAGGTGGAGAAAGACCACAGATACCTTTATACACTGCTTCAGAAAATTGGCAACCGGGTTGAACCGCCGACCTTCTGCAAGCGAGTTTGAAGATTTCCTCCGATGATAAGTACAAAGTGTCAAGACCGGGAGCCGAACCGCAGCGATGATTGGCTAATTGATGTCACAGTTACTATAGCCACACGATCACGGTGGTCCCTCCGAGATGAGATGCCATAATATTATAACTCGGCGTCTCATCTACCTTAAAACTAACTGACGTTCTGGTGATGATGGCGTCTTGGAGATGAAATTTATCTAACTTCTCTGCTAGTGTCGAACCGTAGGTGATGGGACCAGGAAAGAGGCGAACTCATGCAGTGTTGAAGCCACGTGAACCTGTGGTTCGCCCCGAACAAAGAGGTTCGCGGCGAGAGGTTCTGCAGAGTTCGCGATAGTGAACACAGGGCTGGTAAGGTTAAAACAATTCACACTGTAAAGGTAATTCGTGACCACGGAAACCCTAAAGCGGGTATGTTTTGTGACAAAGAGCACGTACAATTTGTACAAATTGTTATCGACAGCTGTCCAATATTTGGACTGGTTTCCAATATAATATTACATGTACAGCGGAGAATCTGTTATTCTTTCCCAATAAACGCGTTTACGCTAAAACTATTATTTCTATTACAAACAGTTTGGAGCCAGATCAGACGCCTGGTAACCCGGCGTCTGATCAGGCTCCAAACTGTTTGCCACCAAGATAAACATGAATTATCAGAATTGTCCAAAAGTTGCACTTTTCTACGTTTTAGTGTTTTGCGTACGTTTGCGTTTAAACGGGAAAGAATAACAGATTCTCCACTGTATCATATTACTTTATTTTTTTAACCCATTTGTGCCCACGATCCCATATACGGGACATAGGCAAACAGTGTATACTTTGACCAGAAGCCGCTTTATAAGGCGTCTGTTCAGACTCTACACTGTTTGCTGATAGGAATTTCAATATAAAACAAAATGAAAATTTTAACCAGGCATCCCTTTGATAAAAATGGACTAATCCAATATATAAACATGGAAGAATCCATTGGGCGTTAATGGGTTAAACAGTGTAGGTCCTGATCAGAGGTCTAGTAACTCCGTTTCTGGTCTATATTCACACTTTTTGCAATTGTGATAATGTCGCGACGGCAGAATGAAGATCAACCCATATCATGTTGCATTGGTCGTCTGCTTGAAATATATCGTCTGCAAAAAATAATTAAAAATAGTTTGTAAAGGTTTTTAAACTGAAGGAAAGTTGAGGATGGGTGCAAAACATTTTGCATTAAGATCAGACGCCGGGCTACGTGGCGTCTGATCTGGGTCCAAACTGTTTGCAGATGTTTACAAAGAACAGTCAACTCCGCATGGCAACCGTTAACGAACAATTAATGTTAGAAACTGACACGATATTTTGTGTCGCTCACCCAAAAGGTGTTTTATAACATTAAAAGTGAGATATTTAATAGTAACACACTGTGAAAAGTAATTACGATTAACACATTTATAGCAATAATGATATGATTAATTGGACATTGTAATTTACTCGTAGGTGCTGATTGCACTAACAGTGATTTATAAACTTGTTGTTTTTTTAGAAATTTATACTTAGTTCCTTATCCTGCCGGTCGCGACTTGACGGGTAAACAGCTGGGATCTAAGATCAGACAATGAGTAACATGATGCCTGCTCTGGATCCCAACTGTTTGACAAATGTCTTTGAATTTCTAAATAAAAACTGTATAGATATTCGTAGATTATTTTGGCTGACGACAGTTTCAAAGCAGACGATAAAAAAGCATGTGTTAATCTAAAATAAAACATTTATACTCATCAGGAGACTGCTCAGAATACTGATAAAAAGGATCGAAATATAAAATGTCACTTACCGTTTTCTCCCATTTTCCACCTTTGTGGAATAGGGATTTGCCCTATCCTCCATACCACATGACGTCATTAATTGTTTGCCCAGCTTAACCACAAGCGCTGCATGACGCGGGTAACGAAATGACGACATTTCTGATGACGTTACTTAAATAACGTCATGATTTGGCGGAAAAAGTGCACACAAACTGCAATTATTTCTTTATTTGTATCATGTTTTAATGATTCAAATGGGAGAAAAAATCCCCCATTCGTTTTGTTGATGAAGGATAGGAATTTTTCCACCTCGGATCAGAGTATTCACGCAGGGACTCAGTAAGCCTCGCCCCTGGATGAATTTTCTGACCATCGAGGGACAAATGTCTATCCTATATCAACACTCATGATGGAAACTTTTAATCCTGCTATAAGCATACATTTGACACCTTTTGAATACCGTGAAAAGACAACAAACCAGACAGAGTCTACAGGAACCGTGTGGTAATGGTCTGCACTGTTTCCATAGAGGATGTGTCTAACATGAATGTGCACACTTTCTTGCAGAAACATTTCCTGATGGTATTACACAATGCTTTAGGTATAAACGAATATTGAACGGAAGAAATGTAAACCATCATCGTGATAAACGCCTCTTGGCTAGCATTTGCAAATAGTTTGGACCCAGATCAGACGCCGCGTTACGAGACGTCTGAATAAAATCACGACTGTTTGTCTATCATATTCAACTTTTCTTCAATTTAAAAATGCATTTAAACGTAGTTTGTCGAAGCAGAAAACAGCTCAGCACGATGAAGGTTAAAATGACAAAGGTTCTGTGACATAGCAAGCAAGATCTGATCAAAGCAGTCCCAGATTCAAAATAGTCTAGTTTACCGGGGCTAGTACAGGGAAGGAGACATTCTTCTTTTCCAATAAACACGTTTATGCTAAAATAGTTATGTCCATTACAAACAGTGTTAGACTATAACCTACAATTTTAATCAATTATATAGCCTTATGCACACCATTGAGTACGGAACTAAATCAGTAGGAATGGTGTTGTTTTCGACATTGCGTGGTGTCTGCACGAACTATCATATCCCCTCCCTTTAGCAACTAGTTAAAACACTTACCCTTTTTTGCAATCTTACGTTTAGTAGAATCGTGAGAACGATTAATCCTAGGCTAATCAATATATATATGTTATTTTCTAAACTAGTCAGGACATATTAAGTGAAATCTTAGTGGCCAAGATGTGGCTTACTTGCTAACGCTCGCTCCTCCCCTTTTAACCACTAAGATTTCACTTAATATGTTCTAACTATAACTGAGATGCCGGGTAAACAGGCGTCTGGCCAAGATCCAATATTAACAGTACGACACAATTTGACCATGCTACTACTTAAACAAGGACACACACGTAGAGAATATATAACAACTTTAAATATGGAAGATTCACGATTCTGCAAAGCCAAACATAAAAAGAAATGTCTAAATAATACATACAGGAACAATTTAAAAGCATATGATCGTTTGGCGTCATTTAGTTTTCAATTATCAAAAGATGCAGTATTGTAGTGAAACCCTTTACATGTACATACTTTAGATATTGAAACGAAAATTGTATCTAATTTTCTACATCTTTTCTGAAATTCTTTTCGATTGAGAGTGATATGCAATATGTACAAACCACAATTATTCCTGCTATGAAACATTCAAGCAATTACAATATTACTTAAACCTATTTAAAAGCTACTAGTATTACAATTGCCCAAAGTGTAGATTTATACTTAAATAAATACAAATCATTATACATGAACACGAGTATATACTTTATGTCATTGCTTATTCTAGACAACATTATCAGTTCCTTTTTATTTATTCACAATCAGAAAAGCCCTTCGGATATCTGGGGACCGTTTTGTAAAACTTCGTATGACAAATGTTGTCGTAAGTCAAAACTTTAAAATACATTTAATTTCTGATTTCTCTATTTAATCCTGTCTTGTGACATCTCTTTTGAATCGTCTTCTAAAGATATGTAACAAGACAGGATTTGATAGGGGAAATACTTAATAATTGAGGTTTTTATAATCTGACGTACGACAACATTTATCGTACGAAGTTTTATGAAACTATTAACCCTTCGCTTGCATTAATGGCGCCTACCTCACCATTGGCGTCGGATATTGTTTTAAAATGGATATAAATGTTGTTTTACCTTAAGAAACCTAAATATCGCGGGCAAATGTTTGCATTCTTGATTAGTCTAGTAAATTGGAGATTAGTAGGCAAGGGTAACTATATTTCAATTGTATTTTCTTATCACTGGAACCTTACAACAAGTAGTCTTATACAGCATTTAACTATGGATTGCTATAAATTATTTTATCACTGTAATGTTAACGTTTAGCAAAACATTCAACAAATTAAATTAAAAGCGCGATTATTGTATATTTTCCCATTTATTTCGTCGAGTTAAAAAAAGTCAAATTCCCTTTATAAATATAAAACACATCACAAGCGTAATACACTTTGGATACAGCTTATACAATAAAGTAACAGCCTGTTTAGCGAGATGTTATCGGGATCTAAACTGTTCGTTTTTACTAATCAAACCGGGTTTAGTAGAATTTGGGGCTTTTATCGAATTGTTCTGAAATGGCTGCAAGGTCGGTCATCATCACCGTCATTATGATTTGAAACTAAGACAGGCGTCACCTTCTTGGAGTTTTTGTTCTAGACAACAGTTCAAGTCCAGTCTAAACTGTTTAACCCTTTATTCCATAGCCTGTTCTACTTTTGACAGGTGACCACTAAAAACAGATTGAAAGTAAAGCGTAATGTGTATTCTCTTTCACACTCAGCCTGCATTTATAGGAAATATTTCTTATGGTGTATACATAATGGCTATATATAGCTTTTTGTGTGAAGAATTAATTAAATACGTAAAAAGTCATATTTATGGAGTTAAGGTCTTAGATGGGTAATGCTTGACTGCGCACAGGGGCCCCGACACGATTGCTATTTTTAGAGAAAAAAATCGTCAGAAGGTATATACTTCTGACGATTTTTTCTCAAAATGCAATCGTGTCGGGGCCCTGTGAGAAATCGAGCCCTGAGTGGAAAAGTTTGCAAATCGACGAGTGGCCGGTGCGGAAATAAAGGAAAAACAATGTTTTAGTGGATCATAACTATTGTGCGGGCGGTAAAATTGTTGAGTCTGCCAATGAAGAGCTAGATTTGCCAGGATCTGCGAGACAAGCGCCCATAAATGATGAGGGGTGCATGATGAGATAACATGATGATGATTACAGGAAGATGGTTTCGACTAATCTCATTTGTTCCAAAGCAGCCTGCTTGGATTAAAACCACCAATCCGCCTTCCTTTTAGCTCTTACAGTGGAGAAAACGCTGTTCTTTCCCAGTAAACGCTTTTACGCTAAAAGTACTATTTCCAGTGCAAACAGTAAACCCGGCGTCTGATCAGGCTCCTAATATATAATTGTTTGCCACTCAGATAACAATGAAAAGTCAGAATTGTCAAAAAATTGTCCTTTTCTGCATTTTAGTGTTTTACGTTTGCGTGTAAACAGGAAAGAATAACGTTTTCTCCACTGTAGCAGAGGGGATCATCTCGGTCTAATAAACAGAAAACATTCCCTATGACAAATAATAGCCCTAGAACCACAACAAAGGTAGAAGAACATACTGCCTATTAAATACAGGTCTGACTGTAAATCAAACCTGTGGTACATGCTAAACATGTTTTCCTAAATCAACCCTTTACTTCATTGATACTCATGTTAACACATTTAATTTATTCCTTCACTCTTGAAAGTAAATAGTTTAATTTTATACAGTCGTGAATATGCATAATAAAAGTCCTTTATCTAAGCAAACTGTACATAGTTTAAGCAGACTGGAAGTAAAGCAGAATGAATCCTGCTTTAATTCCAGCCTGCTTTATGCAACCATGTCTCTTCAATACTTAAAATAAGCGATGGAGTTAAGGGTTAAATATCTATTGCAATTATTGGGTTGCAACATACCAGCCGTTTTATTATGAAACTTGGTAATCATTGTCAACTTTTACAGTCAATCTTGTATTAAGCGATCACTCTAGTGAATAACGATATTTTGTCTGGTATTGAGCTGTCTGTTTAATGCAGTATAAAACTAATTCAGAATGATTCAGTAGGAGTTTTCGTCACTATTTCTACCCTGAGTTAATTAGTCTAGTGTCATAATGAAGAGGTATGCACACTGATTCGCAAGGTGGTTGCTTTATACAAGATTGACTGTATTTTTCACATTTCTTGCTGGAGAATATTGTTTATCTTGCAGAAAAGAATTTTTAAAACAGACAATAGCTATTAAATTGACAATTTTTTGTGAATTCCACAAATATTTTCAAATGACAGTGCATGTTACACCAACAAACTTCATTTTCCCTTGAATTTACTTTCCCACAAAGTTTGATCCCTCTCAAACACAATTTCATTTTTCTCAAGTTACATGAGGTCAACCCTCCTAATTGTTTTTGGATTTTGTTCTACAGACATGATAGATAATTTTAAGTATGGTCACTATGAATGCCCCTGCCTAATTTTTGTAAAATTCTCAATTTTACTAAAATGTAAACAATGTTTTTTTTAAAAAAAAAATGGACTCATAAATTATTTTTTCCGAAACATAAGATTTTATTTTAATGTATTATGCAAAATATTTAATTTTTCTACTTGTATTAGTATTAAACAATGTCTTAGGTATGAATGCGTAAATAAATTTTGATATTTTTTATTAATATTTGTAATTTTTATCCTCGGAAAGAAAAAGGAGGGGTAGTCATTTTAGGACGTTTTTTGAAAAGTAGGGTACCAAGACAAAAATACTCATAATTTCAGTTATAGATGGTGAAAAATCTTTTAACTTTGGAAAATGATGTAGAATGATGGTGTATAGCTTTGGTGGATTCGTTTCGGAGAGCATTGCCCATCTAAATCCTTAAAGATATTAAACTTTACTTCCATGATTTAACTGATGCAAAGCTATGTCGTTATATATAATGATAAGTTAATGGTAATGTTTTCGGTTCTTGTAATGTCATCTGATACAAATCGTTGAAGTACGATTGCAAATTATGTTGAATATAGATTGTTAAATGATGATATGCTACTTTTAAGAATAAAATTCAATCGATTATTGACCATAAGATAAGTCTGCATCTTCATGTTTGAACTATTTACCGATTTAGCGATGGGACATTGGTTGACTATGTATACAGCCTTGAATTGTCATGCTAATAGAGGTTACACCCTCTACTTCACATGTACTCCAAAACCAGTGCAAGTACAATTTAACTTGACAACATAAATACTCTTATGGCTAAGTAACCGTTATTTCAAAGTTGTCCACGTATTAATTTCAAAATACTTATGTGGTAAAGTTAAGCGAGCTTTAATTATCAAAAATAAACTGAATAAAAGCAATTAACCCCTTCACTGACTTACCCCGAGAATAGTAGTTTTTTGCAAACAGTTTGGATCCTGATCAGACGCCGCGTAACGCGGCGTCTGATCAGGATCCAAACTATTTGACATTCGTTTCAATATTTCTTAATTCTTAATACCTAAAAATTTTTATTTTAAAAATAGAAGCAGACGACAATTGTTTAAATTTGCTGACGTCATTGCAATGAAGGGGTTATGTCTACTGAATTGAGTTTAGGTTATCGAGGATCCGCTGCAGTTTGAAATCTATTCAGACGCCAAATAGTCTATTGTCTCGAAACAAGACAATACTCTATGCCAATGCGATTAAGCAAATGCATCAATGCTTTATTAACCCTTTACCTGATAGCCTATTATAGTACTTAAGATAGGTGACTACTTAAAGCAGGTTGAAAGTAAAGCAGAATGCGCCTTAGGGCGCATTCTGCTTTACTTTCAGCCTGCTTTAAGCTATCATGTGCTAGAATATAGAAAATATTCCCTATCATATATCTTCATAACTGATTAAATTGGAACTATTTTCTTCAGCGGATGAATAAATAAAACACGCTAAAAGGCGCTTCTATTGGGGGAAAGGGTTAACATGTCATTACTCTTATTTGTCATACACGCACCCCGGCAAATAGCAATACTCCATGTCAATAGTTCACTATAAATTATATTTTAACTCATTCACCCCTGGAACTTTTAATGGGCAATTCCAATTTCGTAATAAGTCATGTCACTTTTTGACTATATAGGGTTGATTTTAACAATATATTTTAAAATGACAAACAGTGTTGACCCTGATCGAAACCCTTTGATCCGGGTATACACGGTTTTCATAGGACACGTGTAATCCCCACAGATACACTGTTTGTAAATGACGAGTATAGTCTACTCGTCGTTAGGGCTGAATGTGTCAAGACATAAAGAGAAAGTGAACAAAATCACATTTTGTTGACCAATATCTGTTACAATCAGACTCTTAATAAAAAGGATTGTCTCTTGATTATTTCATACAATTTAGTCCTTGGCATTATCCCTCTTTACAAGTGGTAACCTCAAGTATAATTTAAAGATTTTAATTTAAAATTTAAATTTTATTTCCTGTTTCATGCACATTTCGAAAAGCTTCCTTGCTAACTGAATTCAGAATTAATTACGGAACAACTACATCGTTTTTATATGTCATCTTGTTCAGATAGTATAGTTATCAATGCCATTTATTTCATTTTCGACACGCTCTGATTTTCGTCCTCAGCAAACTTGTCGTTTGCAATAGCTCACAAAGTTCACATTTCAAGTTGAATTTTCTTGTAACCTTGTCATTAGTATCAAACAGTTCAGATCAAGATCAGATGTGTTACACTATGGCTCTTTCCGAATACATGCGCTTATCGGTTTGCAAAATTATATTGCCCATTACGCAATATGTGGCGCCTTATCAGATGCCCGATAATTCGGCATCAGATCAGGTTCCAAACTGTTTTCCTATCAAATGTAGAACAATCGTCCATATTTTTTTTTATCATTAACCATTTACAGTGGAGAATCTGTTATTCTTTCCCGTTTAAACGCAAACGTACGCAAACGCAAAACACTAAAACGTAGAAAAGAACAACTTTTGGACAATTCTGATATTTCATGTTTATCTTGGTGGCAAACAGTTTGGAGCCTGATCAGACGCCGGGTTACCCGGCGTCTGATCTGGCTCCAAACTGTTTGCACTGCAAATAATAGTTTTAGCGTAAACGCGTTTATTGGGAAAGAATAACAGATTCTCCACTGTACTTTCTGTATGAGCCGTGCCGTGAGAAAACGTGCCTAATTGTATTTTAAAACTTTAGATCAAGGCCAGCCCCCGCGTCAAAGACGAAGTGGCAGGTTCTTGATCTACACTCTTTGACACCAAAATATATCTAAAGCACTTTATGTAGCTGTATTGTGTTTGGTTTTTGGCAGTGTAGACCAAATTCAGATACAGAGCCTGCGGTGACAACGGTGATCGGTTTGTGCAATGTTGCAATCAAATTAGGCAGGCTTTGTTTTATGGCTCATACTCGTATGTTATTGCATAGCGTTTGTTTCTAGTACGTTGAGGTTGATGACCCAAAATGAAATCGGAACAAAATCGATACTATACGTACAACGATCGGCCATTCTCGTCATCTGCCGACTTGTTCCTTTAGCATGATTCGGAACAGGTCGACAGTTGACAAAAATGACCGATTGCTCTCCGTACAGTTCCGATACTGACCGATATTGGTCCAATCTTTCCGAAAATGACCGATTGCTCTCCGTACGTCCTCGATATTTGTGGGGATCGTAAGTGACTATGCTTTTAGTTGAACTGAATAAAAATATCATTTGTTTAAATGTTGCATTGTTTTGTCAAAAATGCCTACCTCTTATTGTGGAAGACGTAATCATTATTTCATTGTTAAACTACCAACCTTTTCAAGGCTAAAATATTGTCTGCTTTAACTTGTCGTCTTCTGTTTCTTCTCAATCTCGCATATTGGACATTTGACTGAAATAAATCATATTTATGAGTTGCAAACAACTTGAATCCATATCAGAAGCCGCTTTACGCGGCGTCGGATTTGGATTCGGGCTGTTTTCAAATGTAAGCAAATTCACCTTCCTATAACAACTCCCTTCGAACAACACACACAATCTATGTCTCCTATTGAATTTTTAAGAAAACACACTGCAGTCGAACCAATTCAGAACATCTTTTGCTTCAAGTTTTGCAATGTTAATAATTGTATTCACACAAACACAGTACAGAAAACTCCTCTATTACGACCACTAAAATGAAGGCTAATTAGGTGTTTAAAAACTGGAAACAACTTAAAGCAAGGTGACAATAAAACAGGAGCTTTCTGTTTTATTGTCACCATGCTTTAAGCAGTAATCTGATGTAAAAATAACCTAACAATTAACACAATTAAGAGGTCGTACAGCGGAGAATCTGTTATTCTTTCCCAATAAACGCGTTTACGCTAAAACCATTATTTCTATTACAAACTGTTTGCCACCAAGATAAACATGAATTATCAGAATTGTCCAAAAGTTGCACTTTTCTTCGTGTTAGTGTTTTGCGTTTGCGTACGTTTGCGTTTAAATGGGAAAGAATAACAGATTCTCCACTGTACTGTATTTGGGGAAACTTACGTCGTCCTGATTGTATCATAAAATTATAAAACTCCTACATGTAATGATGAGTTATTCAGTAATATGCCAGGATTAATGCTAATACGTTTTATTTTGAATATATACTATTTTAAAATTAAGGTAAAATCCTGTTCTTTTGTCAGATGGTCTGTATATATATTACAGTGTATCGCCCCTTATGTATAATCCCGTATAACTCACATTCGGCGCAATATAACTTAATGTTTTATATACCATGTTTTATGAAAAACATACCTTAACGTTAATGAAAAGTTACAACCAATCTGTATATTAAATATTTCGAGATTATAAGAACCCACCATGAGTGTTGATGTACGATAGGTATTCTCCCCCGTTGATCAGAAAATTCTCGCATGGACTGTGCCGAGTCTCTGCGAGAATATTCTGACCCGAAGGGGAGAAATTCCTATCCGACATCAACAAAACGAATGGTGGGTTTTGTTCTTCCCCTTTAAATCATTAAAACAAGATACAAAATAAGAAATAGTTGCAGTTTAATTGCAGTGTGCATTTTTATCCGCCAAAACATGACGTTATTTATAGTAATGTCATCAGAAATGACGTCATTTAGTTACCCGCGTCATGCAGCGCTTGTGGTTAAGCTGGGCAAACAATTAATGACGTCACGTGGTATGGGGGATAGAGTGATTCCCAATAGGGCAACTCCCTATCCAAGATAGGCGAAAATGGGAGTAATTGCTATTTTACTGACTGCACCTATTTTTTCAATACACATGTAATGGATTTCCAAAGCTTCTACGCACCTTCAATTATTTTCCCTATCTTTAGGTGTGTTTTTTCAAGTAATGAAATACATTTATTCATGCTTAATTAATCACACTTTTTGTGTAACAAATGTAACTAGAATGATTAGGAATTTTAGATTTCGATGCTTAGATATTTTGTTTGAATGCTAAACAAAATATTTCCACATGACAGACTGTTTTACAATTTCGAACTAAAAAGACTAAGAAAAGAGAAAGAACAGGGTGCTGGGCTTTACTTGACTTGTAAATGCCAAACGGGTTTTCATCGTCTAATAAGCATCCAAACTGTTCGACATTGTCAATATACACTCAGTGCAAAAAGAAACGCACACTTTTATTACAATATTATCTGTATGTAAAAGGGACGTATTTGTGAAATAATCTTTTCATTACAGTCAGTAGTTCCGTCTTGGGCTATCAATGTTGAAAATGGGAGGTTTATCATTGAATTGGTATCATCACAACCTGTACAAATCGGTGCGGTGTTTTCAACAGGCACTAGTTAACTCTTTCGCTGCCAAATGAATCGTGAGATTTTTATCCCACCACCGTTTCATTGTCGTCTGCTTCAATTTTGTTGTTTGCAAGATCGTTTCAAAGTAAGATTCAAAGTAGTATGACTTAAAGTATATCTTTACGAGTGTCAAACAGTTTGGATCCTGATCAGACGCCGCGTTACGCGGCGTCTGATCAGGGTCCAAACTGTTTGAAAACGCGCCTTTTGACGTCATTACGAGTGAAAGGGTTAAAAGACAGCACAGTAATGTTAAGTATATGTTTTTCTAAACATGTGGTTGAATTAAATTGATCTTGAGATCTGGTCTTAGTATCTTAAAAAGTCTCTTAATCTGCGCCTGAGCACAATGTGCGTTTCTTTTTGTACTGAGTGTATATTCAATTAAACTAAAGTCGAACCTTGATCAGTCGAACTCACTTCAGTCGAACTTACCTTTAGCTCGAAGTTAACTCTTGTCATGCTGAATTGTCATCTGTTTCAAATATGTTTCAAATTTTTAAATGAAGAAACTATGAAAGTCAGAGTCGCAGTGTCTGATCTGGGTCAAACACAAGTAAATTCGATATACAGTTGAACTTCGATATCTCGAACTTACGTTTTAACTTTGAAATACGGATATGTTTGACTTAACCGAGCATGAAATAATGCAAGTTATGTGTCGACAAATCGGATAGTTCGAATTAAACGTGTTCGAGATATCGAAGTTCGACTGTATTTGTGTACAGGTTATCTAACTTCGACTGTATCTCTCATTATACTCTGAAAAAACCTTGCAGCTAACAGTATGGCAGAAAAAAAGTACAAAAATATCCATAAATTTGGATTAAACATACAATGATGATTAAAAAACAAAATCCCGGATAAGTCTAAACAACAGTCTTACAGGAAAATATTTCAAGAAACAATGGGATAACGATAAAGCTTGAGAATATTTATGGTGAGAATAAACAGACCTTTACAAAAATAAGGATATCGGGTTGTGTGCCTTTATTGAACTCAAGAGCACTTTGAATAATAAGTGGTGTATATCAAGTCCGTTGAAAGTATAATAAATAAAGTCTTCTTATTACAGTGGAGAATCTGTTATTCTTTCCCGTTTAAACGCAAACGTACGCAAACGCAAAGCGCTAAAACGTCGAAAAGAACAACCTTTGGACAATTCTGATAATTCTTGTTTATCTTGGTGGCAAACAGTTTGGAGCCTGATCAGACGCCGGGTTACCCGGCGTCTGATCTGGCTCCAAACTGTTTGCACTGCAAATAATAGTTTTAGCGTAAACGCGTTTATTGGGAAAGAATAACAGATTCTCCACTGTACGACAAATAGAAAGAGGACACATTATTGGTGTAAATACGTTTTGTTTAGAACTCCCCAGAAGGAAATATTTCCAATTTATAAAGTCATGAATATGCACCATAAGAAATAATTTTTTAAGGCGAATTTTGATTTACTTTAAGCGGTAATCTGTCTAAAAACTAGAAACAAGAATTGAGGAAAATGGTTAAGGACATGAGTGCTTATTTCATAATAACCGAACAACAGCCACCAATCACCATGCCATACTTCTTCCCGCTGAAAAGTTAGTTATTTGTTAACATTAAGTTTTCGCTTGAAATGGCGTTACATAAAATTCATCTACTGTAATACAGTAAATTCTGTATTATGTGACCATTCTTTCGGTCAGGGCTGCCATAAGTTGATCTTGAAAAATCCTAAGATTTCCAAATGTTCTATTTTTCAAGCGCGATTACTTAAAGCAGGTTGAAAATCAAGCAGAATGCGCCTAAAGCGCATTCTGCTTTACCTTAAGCCTGCTTTAAGCTATCATCTGATAGGATTAAAGTCCGAAGAATTCGGAAAAAAACGGAAAAATGGCAACCCTGTTGATTACAAAGGCATGCAGGAAATCACAGTCAGATGATTACTAAGTGCAGGATGGATACAATGCAGAAAGCTGGGTTTTGCTAATATTTTTATGCTGAATTAAGCAACAACCTTCTTAAATGCATGATATACCACTACCGTCAAATCAGTAGATGAACATTGCATAACATTGCCATAGGACGAATACTCGATGCAGACCCGAATAAAGATTGTAAACTTGTGTCCTATATGATTTCCGGGTAGAATTGCGACCAAAAGGCTGTGTCAGTTTACCAAATCTTTATTACTTCATGTACAGTTCCAATACGTGATACTATATAATATATGCTCAATCAAGAGACGTCACCACGTCGTGAACAAACAGTCTGTAATAAATATAAACAGAACCCTTTTACTAATAGTTATGGTTACAATCAAATGATGTACAGCCCTGTACACTCAGCTGATCTGTAAACATACATATATATACAATGACGTCATGAGTCTAAACCTTTATCTGGTTAACAATGATTATAAGTAACATATTTTGGAGCTTTCTGTAAAAGGCTACAAATACATTAGCCCCATTGGCCCCCTAGTGACGAGTAAGCGTATATTTTACAAACGATGTACCCTTTAGAGTGCACTTATCCTATGTAAACAGTGTAGATCCAAACAAGATGAACCTGATAACGGTGTACACTGTTTGTCATTTTAAAATACATTATAAAATTAAACAACCATGAATAGTCCAATGTGTATTAGAATTCATTGCTACATGTAACTGAGATCACAGTGGTAAATGAGATTTAGCCATCAGGTGTTTTAAGACATTGATCCCTGAGCTTCATATTGACAATTCTTGATTCAAATTAAGTATTGTCCACCTTCTGCCATTTTGGTCGGTTTTTACAATACGGAATGCAAAAAGAATGAGACAGAACAGGAGTTTCATGGATTTTGAAACATGAATCTGACAATAGTAAACATTACTTCAATCATAAATAACAACAAAACATCCAACACGAAACACACTCTGACAACATTTTATCTCATGCTCAGTGTCTACATTTTTTGTTAATGTCTACTGTTTTAAGCACTAACAGGTTCAGTTATTGCTTTTACCATGAACCAATGACGCTTGATGGTGTTTGTATTGTACTGCCTTACATGTGATGCTATTGGAGTGAATTACGGCACGTGTACGGTATACAGTGGAGAAAACGTTATTCTTTCCCGTTTAAACGCAAACGAAACGCAAAGCGCTAAAACGTAGACAAGTACAACTTTTGGACAATTCTGTTAACTCATATTTATCTCTATAGTGGCAAACAGTTTGGAGCCTGATCAGACGCCGGCTAACCCGGCGTCTGATCTGGCTCCAAACTGTTTGCATAGGGTAAAAAACAGTTTTAGCGTAAACGCGTTTATAGGGAAAAATAACATTTTCCCCATTGTACACAGCAATACTGGTTCCCTACTTTAAAAGACAGAATAGAAACTAAAGCAAGAATAAATTAAAACAGATGTATTCTAGGCCACTTTGATATTTTTGCAAACAGCCGCTTGCATTGAATTCCAATAGCCTGTTTCTAATTTGAAGACATGTGATCACGTAAAGCAACCTGTTTTAACCCTTTCACTCTCAATGATGCCATAAATAGCGTTTGCAAACAGTAAAGGTCCTGATCAGACGCCGCGTAACGCTGCGTCTCATCAGGACCCAAACTGTTTGACACATTTATCGATATTTATTAATTCATTCAACCTTAAATCTAACTTTAAAAGGTATCTTGCAGCCAACGATACTGAAGCTAAAGACAATAAAGCAGTGATGGGGTAAAACTCTCCAGAATAATTTGAGCATGTAAGCGTTAAGCTACTATCCTTACGGTACATGCGTATAACTGTATAAAATGGAACTATTTTCAGTATCGGAGGAATAAACTGAATTCGCTAAAAGATGCTTCTATGGGAGAAAAGGTTCATAAAAAACAAACATCTTCATGATTTGTCGAAATAACTGCTTTTCATTGTAACAACTATAGAATGAGGTCATACGTAAGGCTTTTTGAGCATCAACAGATTTATTTGCATCCACTGAATTGAGCAATCGATGCGTGGAAGAATCTTTTATGTGATTTACATTTTATTTTGAAAAACACTTAACGGTTATTGAAAGTTTATAGCTTGTCATTCAACGCTCGGTTTTGCGGCAAACAATGAGCACACGTATCTTGTATAGTTCTCGACATACTATTTCATATAGTTGACATTTAACCCTTTAACCCCTTCACTGCCTTACCCAGAGTACAGTAGTTTTTTTGCAAACAGTTTGGATTCTGATCAGACGCCGCGTAACGCGGCGTCTGATCAGGATCCAAACTGTTTGACACTCGTTGCAATATTTCTTAAGTCAAAATACCTACACATTGTTTTTTAGAAACAGAAGCAGACGATAATTATTTAAATTTGATGACGTCATGGCAGTGAAGGGATTAAACCCTCTTATGCGACAGCAGCAATCTTTTCAAATCCTGTACAGATGCAACGTTTTGCGGAGCCTGATCAGGAGCCAAACTAGTATGAACTCATATCAATATTTCTTCAGTCAAAACTTTACAATTTTGAATTTTGCTGAAGATTGCAGACGACAAAATTTAGAAGACGATACATTTTTCTTTGAAAGGGTAAAATCAGCCTGTAAATTTGGCAGTAAATGGATTAAACCATTTGCCGTTGTTCGCTCTAGTGATAGAATTAACCGTTATCCTACATGTACGAGAATTCAATGGAATTTGCAAACAGTTTGGGTCGCGTCAGATATGGATCCAAACTGTTTGAGATACGTCTTTAAGTTTCTTTAATTAAACAATTTATAAATCGTCATAAAATATTTATATAATTTACAGACGACATTTTCAAAGCAGACAATATTACTGCTAGATGGCGGTTAAACTGTTAGAAATCTATCCATTTACGTTCATGATAAAATCGATTTTTGTTCTAAGACCTAAATCAAGATTGCGTGTATGGTAAATTTTATTATTAGTCAGTTTCCGATCGTTTAAATGACATTTTGTACCATTGTGATATAATGTGACCATTCTGTGATTTACGTTATAAAACTCAACCAAAGTACGTGATAGGTGAAACTGACCTAGACACCATAGACTACCCTAGCTCCTACAGTGGAGAAAACGCTATTCTTGCCCAATAAACGTGTTTACGCTAAAACTATTTTCTACCATGCAAACAGTTTGGAGCCAGATCAGACGCCGGGTAACCCGGCGTCTGATCAGGCTCAAAACTGTTTGCCACTTAGATAAATATGAGTTATCAGAATTGTCAAAAAGTTACGTTTTAGCGCTTTGCGTTTGCGTTTCGTTTGCGTTTAAACGGGAAAGAATAACGCTTTCTCCACTGTACATGATAGGGGAAACTGACCTAGACACCATAGACTATCCTAGCTCCTACTCAACTCTAATGAGTCCATCAGAGTCAGGTCATAATTATGGAATTTACTCTTCACACTCTTTTCCACATGGATTCAGAGTGCAGTGTATATTCAGTATTAACCCTTTCGCCTCAAATACGTTTTAAAGCGCGCTTGCAAACAATTTGGATCCTGTTCAGACGCCGCGTAATGCGGCGTCTGAACAGGATCCAAATTGTTTGACACTCGTTTTGAAATTTCTTCAGTCATACTGCCTTATTTATTAACTTTGAAACGACGTGGCAGACAACACAATTAAAGCAGACGCCAGTGAAACTGCGAAGAGGTAACAATCTCACAAAATGTTTCACAGTGCCACTGATCATTCACCAGAAGACAGAAAAAAATCCTAACGAAAGGCTATCTCAGTGATAAAACCATGATGCCAATTATAAATAGATTGGAGTTTGTTTAGACACTGAGAACGCAGTGTATGATCCACAATCGTTTGTTTTATATGTTTCTATATCTTTATGATAAAAAAGGAATATCACCACAGTGTCTGATCCGGGGTCTTGTATCGTTCGAGTTTGTTGTGTTATCCAGATCACACATAGCCAACGAGAACTGATACAAGACTGGCTCACACAATGGGGTGATACATGTATTCCTTTTATTATATACCTAAACTGTTTGGGACTAGATCTAGATCTCTATGCTGTTCAACCGAATAATCAAATATACTCATACATGTAGGCCCCTATATGTAAAAAAAAATCTGCGTTTATACGCAATCTTTAACTATTTATGAGCTGTTCAAAGTTGATCAACGCCATAGTTCCAACTTTTTTTTAAAATAGCATCGGAACCTTGAATTCCGAAACGACACGCGCACAGCTTTTTATATAAGTAGATCGTGCACAACTTGTGTTGCATAAAAGCAGTGACGTCAACATTATGTAGCATATATGCCATCTTATACGGACCATCGGATACGGAAAAAGATTGTTGGGCGGCTTGGGCCTGTATTAGCTTGTTTTAAGAATAGGTCTAGATCTATAATAAAACTTTTTATTACAAATACTAGTATGTAGAGATGATTTACAAAAGGAAAAACAATATAAGCAAACCAAAATATTAGCATTTGTGTTATTAACCGTAGGTCCAATCTGTTAGACACTAATGTTTGGATTTCTTGAGCTTTAATAAATTATTGTTTTGAAAATTAATTTCATAAACCCACAGACAATACCTTACTGTTACGAAAGCGATATTAGAGTAGGAGAGGAATTTCAAGCACGTTATGCAGTTTCGTCTACAATTACTGGCAGTTGCTACAATACATGTATCAACAGTTTACCCAGCTCTTACAGTGGAGAATTACGTTATTCTTTCCCGTTTAAACGCAAGCGAAACGCAAACGCAAAACACTAACACGCAGAAAAGTCCAACTGTTGGACAATTCTGATAATTCATGTTTGTCTTGGTGGCAATCAGTTTGGAGCCTGGGTTACCCGGCGTCTGATCTGGCTCCAAACTGTTTGCATCGAAAATAATAGTTTTAGCGTAAACGCGTTTATTGGGAAAGAATAACACATTCTCCACTGTATTTTCTTTAATGCACATACAGTGCTCCCTCTCTACAACGGCCCTCCGAACAACAACTCCCTCCTTATAACAACGCTTCCCACTGTTCCAAAACAATATAGTTATGCATAACTCTTTCACGGCTGCAACATTGCCTGCTTAAACTATCGTTTGGTGGTTTTCTCAAAGTCACATATTAGACATTTTGACAGAAAAATAACATGCCGAATGACACACATATTGAATCCAGATCTGACGCCGCGCTTACACGGCATCTGGTCTGGATTCAAGATGTTTTCAAATGTAATCCAGTTTCCCTACCTCCCTCCGAACAACACACACACACAATGGTTGTCTCTCATTGGATGTTTTTGTAGAGAGGGAGCACTGAACATGTATCCGACTAGAATCTCAAATAGTTTGACTGCAGTCTAATGTGTACCCAAAAACCTGGCTCTTTGGACAAGTTAAATTCTAATTGATCTGAGCCATGAAAACCCATCCAGACTTACGAATTGTAAAACAGTGTAGATCATTAAATCTCGACGATCAGGGTTCGGTCTCATCAGGATCGTCATTGGCAAAAATCAGTTTAATCAATCAACCTTAATCTGTAGATGATTGTGGGTGACAAAATGTGAAGAAACTGACCAGTCATAGTGTCTCTGACAGGGCGGCTGATTTTAGTATATGCTGTTTGCACTGCAGTAAGACTTAATTTATAACCCGACTCAAATACAGTACAACCTCTCGATTACGACCACTAAAACGAATACTATTTGATTGCATTAAAGACAGGCGACAGCTTAAAGCAAGGTGGCAGTAAAACAGAAAGCTCCTGTAGGAGCTTTCTGTTTTACTGTCACCTTGCTTTAAGCAGTCATCTGTCGTAAACATCTTATAACTAACACAATTGAATGGTCGTACTAGAGAGGTTCTACTGTATAGGATCCCAATCAGCGAATAAAAAGAATTAACTGTATCTTTAACTCATTATCCCCTGAAACTGCCAATGGACAATTCCAGTTAACCATAAAAGCTGGTCCATTCTAGACTTTTTAGGTTTGTTTTTTATAATGCATTGCAAAATTACAAATCCTGCAGGAGCCCTCTAATCAGGGACCTCACTGTTTGCATTAGACAAATGTACTACATGTATTTACAGGTATACTTTCGTTAAACAACGCATATATGCGTCACTATGGCACAATGAGTTAAACTTATATGCGGTAATATGACTGTATATATGATACTTGTTCAAGAATATTACTGAGTAGCTAGCTTAACCATTTCATCGCCAGAAGCGACTGCGCTCCGGTTTGCAAACAGTTCGGACCTAGATAAGAAGTCGCGCTACCCGGCGTCTGATCTGGATCAAAACTGTTTGCAAAGGCAATACTAATGAGGATTTGTAGTTAAGTGTTAATCATGCCACATTGAAAATATAAAAAAATGTACGAGAGCACTATGCCACGTTCTAAGTTGCAAGAGAGATGATTTAACCCCTTCGCTGCCTTACCACGAGCGCAATGGTTATTTGCAAACAGTTTGGATTCTGATCAGACGCCGCGTAACGCGGCGTTTGATCAGAATCGAGACTGTTTGACACTCTTTTCAACATTTCTTAAGTCAAAATACCTAAAAATTAACTTTGAAAAATAAAAGCAGGCGACAATTGTTTAGAATTAAGACGTCACGGCAGTGAAGGGGTTAATAGATAAAAGAGCGTTGGAAATGTTGCAGATTTCATGACTACATTACTGTTGTCCTCCATGTAGTTATGGCCCTAGATACTGAACATTGTCCTACATTGCTAGTGTCCCGCATGAAGCTGGCACATGTTTTAAACTACTACGAAGTAAACTTCTTTTGGGCGGCTTATTAACGTCACTAAACTGCAAACCTCTCCCAACAATGAGTTAAACTGGTTTGGGAATTTAAAGTCTCACTGTGGTGTAGCTCTAAATGTTAGATAATACTAAGACTGATGGCATACAACTGGCTGGAGTTAGATTTCTGACGATACGTCAAACATATCTCCAACTAAATCAAGAAATCGAAGATCAAATAGTCGTGACTACACAATGTATTCAACCGTGCCGAACATACATTTGTACGAGTTCTACATGTAGAAGTAATTTCGTCCGCTTGGTCATTGCAAACCAACCAATCCTAGGGCCCGTTTCATAAAACTTCGTACGACAAAAACGGTCGTAAGTCAAAACTTAAAAATACCTTTAATTTATATTTTCTCTATCTAATCCTGTCTTGTGACATCTTTTCAAGACGATTCCAAAACGATGTCACAAGATAGGATACGATTGAGAAATAAATAATAATTGAGACTGTTATAATCTGACTTAATGTAATGTTTTTGTTTTACGAAGTTTTATGAAACGTAGCCCAGGTAAATATGTACGATTCAGGTTGTCTCTGATGTTAAATGAGATTGAAGTTGTTTTCTTTTTATATCGTTGTGTTACATCACTAGATAGATTAAGCGACTAACTAATTGGAACATTTTCTATTCTGTTTTATCGATTAAATCACACATTTTGCAACTTAGAACGCGATATCCTGCGCTCGTACTATTAATATATTTTAATGGGGCAGGCTACTCCCTAAACAATCATTCTGACTAGTATGGAATTCGTAAACAGTTTTGATCCAGATCAGACGCCGAGTAGATTGGCGTCTGAACTGGATCAAAACTGTTTGAAACTAATGTCGATGTTGTCTCAATCAAAATATAAGCTTTTGGTATGTAAAAAGGTCAAACAATAGACGGCATCTCTTAACCCTGTCACTCTCAATGACGCAAACAGCGCGTTTGCAAACAGTTTGGTGGCGCCTGATCACGATCCAAACTGTTTGAGAATCGTATCGAAATTTCTTCAGTCATACTGCCTTAAATTTAACGATATTGCTGCAGACAACAATATTGAAACAACCGACAGTATGGCGGTGAACGGGTAAAAATATCACTATAAATTTGATCATGAAAGGGTTAACCCTTTCATCGCCAAATTATTTTTGAGTTTTTTACCCCTACACCGTTATTGTGTCGTCTGCTTCAAAATAATTGTGTGCAATATCATTTCAAAGTTAAAACTAAGAGAGTATGACATAAGAGATATCGAAACGGGTGTCAAACAGTTTTGATCCTGATCAGATGCCGCGTAACGCGGCGTCTGATCAGGATCAAAAGTGTTTGCAAATTCGACTTTAGGCGATTCTGGCGGTGAAAGGGTTAAGCAGATGATACCATGGTATTATAAAGGTTTAATTCAATGCAAACTTCCGTTATGAGACAAAGTGGAAATAAATCTCTTTGAACTCCTCGTGGTTTTCGTTTGAATGATTAAATATTTAACAACTGAGTGCTCAGCCGTGTCGTCTGAATGAGAATTTTAAAGAGTTATTCCTCTATATCAAATCTTGTATGTACACGCCTTTTCCCCTCCCTCCTACAAACGCGTTTACGCATTTAACAATTTAACAGTTTATTATAGAAATAACGTTTTAAGAATGAATATAATCCGCATATAAATACTATCTATTCTTGTCAGAAAAGCAGGAACCGTAGTTGTTTTGTTTTTTACAGAAAAACAGAAGAGCGGTGTTAGAGTTTGTGACCCAACACTTTTGCCGGATGTACAGTGGAGAAAACGTTATTCTTTCCCGTTTAAACGCAAACGAAACGCAAACGCAAAACACTTAACTGTAGAAAATGGCATCTTTTTCAAATTTCCAACTACAAAATGTATCTATTTTAATCTGAGTAGCAAACAGTTTGGAGCCTGATCAGACGCCGGATTACCCGGCGTCTGATCTGGCTCCAAACTGTTTGCAATGGAAATAATAGTTTTAGTGTAAACGCGTTTATTGGGAAATAATAACGTTTTTACCGCTGTATTTGCAGTTAGTGAAACTGAGACGTGTTCTATCCATGATTTGTGATTGTACAAAACATATTTTGATGGAAGGTCTATGTATCATTTGCAAATAGTGTAGATCATTATAAATCCAGCTCCTGACTGATCTTTGATCAGAGTCTGAACTACTTGGTTTCATTAAAAGTATTATATGCAAACAACATACATGTACACTAATATTCGTAGTTTGGAAAATATGAGCTGTGCCATGTTTTTCAATCAATATGAACCCGTCCCGTCGATTTAGTAATAATGCTGAAAAAATTATAGCTGGTAAGATACAGTAGAGAAAACGTTATTCTTCCCCAATAAATGCGTTTACGCTAAATATATTATTAGCAGTGAAAACAGTTTGGAGCCAGATCAGACGCCGGGTTACCCGGCGTCTGATCAGGCTCCAAACTGTTTGCCACCCAGATTACAATAAATGGTCAGGATTGTCAATAACTTGTCTTTTTCTACGTTTTATTGCGATGCGTTTGCGTACGTTTGCGTTGAAACGGGAAAGAATAACGTTTTCTCCACTGTATGAATCCTTTGCCAATAGTGTAGATCATTATAAATCCACCTCCTGAATGATCTTTTGAACAGAGTCTGAACTACTTGGTTTCAATAAAAGTATTATATGCAAACAACATACATGTACACTAATGTTCGTAGTTTAGAAACTATGAGCTGTGCCATGTTTTTCAATCAATATGAACCCCACCCGTAGATAAGTAATACTGCTGAAAAAGTTATAGATGGTAAGATAACAATATGTCAAGTACATGTATATGAGACGTTTCATGAGAACACCAGACTTATGACATTGCAAAACAGTGTGATCTAGAGGGAAGAGACGCAGGGCTGTCATTTCTCCGGATTTTTCCTAAATCTTCGGATTTTTTTTCTAGTACATGGTAGCTTAAAGTAGGCTGAAAGTAAAGCAGATTGCACCTTAAGGCGCATTCTGCTTTACTTCCAGCCTGCTTTAACCAGCCACGTGTCAACAAAACTAGATACAGGCGATGGGGTAAAGTTACGATTCGTAAAATCGCAATTGAAAAATGCAAATTTAGAAATCTTAGGATTTTTCATGTCAATTTATGGCAGCCCTGGAGACGGATCGAGGGTCTCCTGCTTGACTTCAAGACGCACATATAGAAGCACCAAGTCGAACATTTACATGTATTTACTGAAATAGTTTTTTAAAAAAAGTCATGTACAGTAAAACCTCTCTATAACGACCACTAAATTATGTAAATTATTAGGGTGTTTACGATAGGTGACCGCTTAAAGCAAGGTGACAGTGAAACAGAACGCTCCTTTAGGAGCTTTCTGTTTCACTGTCACCTTGCTTTAAGCTGTCACCTATCTATTAAACAATTAATTAGCATTCGTTTTAGCGATCGTAATAGCGAGGTTTTACTGTATTCAAATTAACCCCTTCTCTGCCTTATCTCGAGTACAAATATTTTTTTGCAAACAGTTTTGATCCTGATCAGACACCACCTCACATCATAACTGTTTGACACTCATTTAAATATTTCTAAAGTCAAAATGCCTAACAGTTAAATTTGAGAAATAAAAGCAGACGACAAATGTATAAAATTTATGACGTTATAACAGTGAAGGGGTTAATCAGTCACTTAATTTTAGATAATTGTTAGACTTGCTCTACACCGTTTTGAAGTGTAGTAAGTCTGGTGATCCCAGGGCACGTCTGACAGGGTAGTTGAGAGAATATGTACCAACAAAAACGAAATACAGATGAATGATCTTATCACATTGACGATTTGAAACGAAATAAAATTAAATAATTATTTAACTATAATAAAAATAAAATTATATTTCTTTATATCATGTGTTTATGTTCTTCTCATTAACATAACCGCCCAGTTTAGGGCTATGGTCTGAAAAGATTAGCCGAAATAAAGATGTTGGGTTGAGTTGAGTTGATATATTTGACAAAATTGTAATCTTACACTGTTTGACTGATTAAGCCAAGTGTCAATATCAGTTACAACTAACTCATGTCACGAATGAAGAACGACGTTCTTCATTCGTGCTCATGTCATCTCAGTTTGCAGTGTTGCAAGTTACAAATATAGCAATGAAGTTGATAAAATAATGTTGCAAAACCACTGCTTACTTAACAATTATGTAAACTGTACATGCATTAAACAACTCATCTGTCAAGGTAAAACTTGAGTTCAATGTTCAATATTCGAATACCTATGTTCGGCATTCTAAATGAGTCGTAACGGAGATATATACATCTATGTTGGGCTGATTTGATTTGGCACCAGGCTCCAATGTTATAAAGCTGTGAGATGAGTCTGAGTTTGTTCTCAAGCTTTTGATTGGTCAGATTTGAGCCTAGGCTCAAATCTGACCAATCAAATGCTTGAGAACGACTTTAGACTCAGCTCAAAAGCTTTATAACCTTGGAGCCTGAATACAAAACCCCAAACACAAACAGTATTATTTTAGCGAGTGAAGAGGTTACATAACAACTGGAGTGAAGGGGTTACATATTATATTACTATTGGACACAGCAGTAAAGAGAATAATCACGAACTTACAAGTATAGTTTTACGTAATGGTTTCAATTTATATTTATATAACTATCATTTACCTTTGACATGTTTTATGGTCAAGTTCAGTTTCCGATAAGTCTAGTTTATGTATGACTATATCAGATTAGAGGGAGTTATTTCAACAAATCAAACATTTTCTCACTTATTCAGCACCAAATCTTCTGGTGTTACTACTCATTAGAATCGTCTCTTCGAGACGATTCTAATGAGTAGTGACACCATAGGGTTTAATTTTGAAATAAAGATTTTAGTTTGTGAAATACCCCCCTTATCTGGTGCTCTGCAGTATATATGTTGTTTTGCAATATAATTGCAAACTTGCAAACACTACACTATTTTAAAGGACGAGTATAATCGTAACAAGGGATCAATGAGTTGAACTATTTACCCCTTCACTCTCAATGGCGCCTTAAATCGTGTTTGCAAACAGTTTGGGTCCATATCAGACGCCGGGTATAGCGGCGTCTTATCAGGACCCAAACTGTTGTTTGACACTCTTGTCGATATTTAGTAAGTCATAAAAACTTAAAACTAACTTTGAAATGAGTCTTACAGACAACAATTCTGAAGCAGACGACATTAAAGCGGTGATGGGGTAAAAATCTCCCGAACAATTTGATCATGAAAGGGTTAACTGCTAAATCCGACTACACAGACTTTTTGAGATATATAAGTAAGAACTGAGGATAAAATCGGTGAAGGAGTAAAAATCTCCCGAACAATTTGATCATGAAAGGGTTAACTGCTAAATCCGACTACACAGACTTTTTGAGATATATAAGTAAGAACTGAGGATAAAATCGGTGAAGGAGTAAAAATCTCCCGAACAATTGGATCATGAAAGGGTTAACTGCTAAATCCGATTACACAGACTGTTGAGATATATAAGTAAGAACTGAGGATAAAATCGGTGAAGGAGTAAAAATCTCCCGAACAATTGGATCATGAAAGGGTTAACTGCTAAATCCGATTACACAGACTTTTGAGATATATAAGTAAGAACTGAGGATAAAATCGGTGAAGGAGTAAAAATCTCCCGAACAATTTGATCATGAAAGGGTTAACTGCTAATTCCGATTACACAGACTGTTGAGATATATAAGTAAGAACTGAGGATAAAATCGGCGAAGGAGTAAAAATCTCCCGAACAATTGGATCATGAAAGGGTTAACTGCTAAATCCGATTACACAGACTTTTGAGATATATAAGTAAGAACTGAGGATAAAATCGGTGAAGGAGTAAAAATCTCCCGAACAATTGGATCATGAAAGGGTTAACTGCTAAATCCGATTACACAGACTTTTGAGATATATAAGTAAGAACTGAGGATAAAATCGGTGAAGGAGTAAAAATCTCCCGAATAATTTGATCATGAAAGGGTTAACTGCTAAATCCGATTACACAGACTGTTGAGATATATAAGTAAGAACTGAGGATAAAATCGGTGAAGGAGTAAAAATCTCCCGAACAATTTGATCATGAAAGGGTTAACTGCTAAATCCGATTACACAAACTTTTGAGATATATAAGTAAGAACTGAGGATAAAGATGCGTCTGATCATCATTAAACATGTTGGATCCTCGTATCCATGTATTTCTACTCAAAATAAATCATTTCTAGATTTAAGAAATAAAACCAGACGACAAATTTTAGCAGATGCTATCACGTCAATAACGTTATTGATTTAAATGGGAAATGATATTTATGGCAAATCTCTTCATTTCGTTGCGTTATTTAGCAGCCACATGTCTTTCATTATCTGCACGCGTTTTCAAAGAACGGTCTCTCACTACAACAGGGCTGCCATTTCTCAGGATTTTTCATAAATCTCCGGATTTCCCCCCAGTGCATGGTAGCTTAAAACAGGCTAAAAGTAAAGCAGAGTGCGCCCTAAGGCGCATTCTGCTTTACCTACAGTCTGCTTTAAGTAGTTGCATGTCAACAAACCAAGAAAAAGGCTATGGGGTAAAGGTACGATTCGTAAAATCGCTCTTGAAAAATTCAAATTTGGAAATCTTAGGATTTTCCATGTCAACTTATGGCAGCCCTGCTACAAGGTTGACTATACTAACTCGTAGAATGACGAGTACTATTGTCGCCTGTAACCATTGTCGTTTGCTACTGTTATTATATTTTCAAATTTTCTAACTTTTCTAGTCAAAATAGGAATATAGTCTCAATTAGTGTCGACCCTGATGAGACGTTACGTTAGGTAACATCTTATCTGGTTAAACTTACAGTTGCCATGACAACCAATTGAATCTTTTTTAAAACTCTGCTAGTCAAAATCTACTGATCCGAAATAAAATCTCTTTTTATAAAAATTATCTATGGTTGACACGCTAACAGATTAATTCAAATAACAGATTTGCCTTATATGGCTACATGGTGCAAACTTTTAAAAAAGTATCCTTGTCTGAAGCCAATTCGATCGATGGTCCGATTTGAATTTAAGTTCACACAAATGATCCATAGACGACCCTCTCCAAGATTTCTTAGAATAAATTCTTAGCTTAAAAACATGGCCGCCAGCGGATGGGGTAAGTTTTTCTTAAATAAATATATAGAATCTAGTGAAAACTTAAAAAAATATTTCTCTCTGAAAATACTGGTCTGAATTGACAATACTTTTACACATATGATACATTGGTGACCCTCTGTTAGTGTTTTTAAAAAGTAAAATGTCCAGCTCAAAAGGCTGACCGCCAGTGGCTGGGATCAGTTTACCTATGATTGCTTATAGTGATAATTTAAAGGATATTATTCTCTGAAACTAATCGTTCAAATTAACAAATTAAAAGTTCACACAAATGTATGTTTGGTGACTGCCTACTAGAAAACTAAGAATAATTTTCCTTCCTAAGACAACCCATAGCAGCGAGTAGGTAGGGCACGGTTTTCTTTTTCTTATATTACTCTAAAGTAAAAACTTTAAAAATAGTCTTCTCTTATACTACTGGTTGAATTTAAAATACATGTAGTTTATTCAAATGATTAATTTGTGACCCTCTGTCAGATTTCCTAACATAATTTTCCTAGATCACATACATGGCCGCCAGTGGATGCATTTTTACCTATGGTTGCTTATAGTGAAAACTAATAAAAAGTATTTTTATCGGAAATGTCTAGTCCAAATTGAAAAACAAATAGTTTTACACAAATTATCAATAGGTGACCTTCTACCAGAACTCTAAAAATAATTATTCTAGTTTAAAAAAACAACAACATTTCCGTCAGGAGGAGGGACACATTTACCTATGATAGCATAGAGTGAACACTTTAAAAGAACATTATTGTCTGAAACGACTGACCAGATTTGAACAATTTCGTATACAAATGGTCAATGGACGACACTCTACAGGATTAACATAACATATTTTCTTAGCTTCAAAATGAATGCCGCCAGTGGTTTGTTCAGGTGTTTCTTATATGGCTAAAGCATGGCTGCCATTTCTCCGGATTTTTCCTAAATCTTCGGATTTTTTCTAGTATATGGTAGCTTAAAGCAGGCTGAAAGTAAAGCAGAATGCGCATTAAGGCGCATTCTGCTTTACTTTCAGCCTGCTTTATGCAGCCACGTGTCAACTAAACTAGATACAGGCGATGGGAAAAAGGTACGATTCGTAAAATCGCACTTGAAAAATGCAAATTTGGAAATCTTAGGAATTTTTATGTCAATTTATGGCAGCCCTGCTAAAGTGAAAGCCAAAATACAGAAAGGTTTGCCAAAGTTAAATTTCACCATGACGGTAACCATATATTACCAACAAGTGTTCAAATTAGGGCCACCATGACCCTTTTGTTCAATTAAATAGACCTAAATGTGAGTGTTAAACAGTTTGCAAATAACAGTCAAGTCAAGATTGGCAGACAAAGTGTAAAAACGTAGCTCAGCCATCAATATGTTTGAAAACCGTGTTAGTTTGAATTAACCAATTTACAATTATCAAGGGTCGGCAGATAATTTCATGGACTATTATTTCAATAGAACAGTCAAAGAAGTCCACTTGGGACATGAAGATGTATTGCTATATATTTCAACACTGCTCATTTCAAGTTCAAAACGGGCTCATTTGAGTAATGGAGAAAAACGACTTATTCATCTTCGTCATATATAGGTACATGTAAAATCCCAGGAGAATGAACCAATGACATGTTTTTTAGAAACACGGTTGACATGTTTATTTAATTAACAAATGATTCAATACTTTTACCATGGAAAGATGTGTCCACATTTTCGCAAATATCTCTATTTTAGAAGAAAAAATCCACGAGTAAGACATCAATATATATGATTTTTATGTTAAACCTATCAAGCCACAGATGCGATTTTTACGCATAAAGACCCATTTTGAAATCTAACTTTCTAAAATATTTGAAACCACGACCAATTTTAAATAATAATGTTTGAACATACTAATGGGCCATACCGATCTTGTAAATGTTGAAAAACAGAAATAATCACTAAAACGGGTGATTTAAATCCGTAACAAATCAAAAGTAATAATGCTACTATAATAGTTAACCAGCTGCAGTTGCCATGTGACACGAGCGAACGCGCTGCATGTCAAATATCCCTTTTTATTTAGTGTAAAAAGGTAGATAAGCTGCACTTTGTGGCTTTTTAGATCGGTCAGATGTTTCCGATTTTAATAACGTGTCTGTCATTAAACCATGACGAGCTACATAGTGGACAATTCTTCTGAACAACAAAATCTAAATATAACTTTGCCTCTGCGTTATTTATGGCTAACAGGTCAATAACATCGGACAAAACATTAGATTAAGAAATTTTAAATCTATTGGTACTCGAACCCGAAACTTTTCTAATGCTAGTCACTTGCTCTAAAAACTGAGCTTCCAAGATAGACTATATAGTGAATATATTGGCGTAACGCATCGAAATTCAAAAACAAAATTAAAAAAACATGGATTTCATAAATAAAACTGATTTTTGTGAAAGAGTCACAACTTTTATAGTTCAAATAGGGTCCAAAACAACCGTTTATGCAGGTTTGCCAATTACACGATGCGGCTACAATTCCTCTAATGTAGCAACTAGTTCCCCTTTAACCCTTTCCCCCATAGAAGCGCCTTTTTTAGCGAATATTATTTATTCCTCCGCTGACGAAAATCGTTCCAATTTAATCAGTTATGAATATATATTATACGGAATATTTTCTATATGCTAGCACATGATAGCTTAAGCAGGCTGAAAGTAAAGCAGAATGCGCCTTAAGGCGCATTCTGCTTTACTTTCAACCTGCTTTAAGCAGTCACTTATACTCAGTTCTAGAAATAGACTATCAGGTAAAGGGTTATACAGTCATAATGAAGCAACATAAGACATATTTCCTGTCTCCTGTCAGATGGTAGCTTAAAGCCTTATTTAGGAAAGGGTTTAATATTAAGGTCTTAATCTTTAACAACCGATTTTAAAGTATTTCATCTACGAATCCGCACACTGGTTATATTGTACATTTCATGCCATGCTTTTAACTCTTCAACTCCTACCTCTTTAGTATGTCATTCTTGATGTAGTCGCTTTTTTGTCGAACATACCTATATTCTAAAGTATAAAAGGGACGTAGTAGCTTTTGCCTGTCAGTTGCAATTTGATTAGAGTTGACACAAAGTTGGGATCTTGATCAGACGCCGCTAAGCGCGACGCCTGATCAAGATCAAACCTGTTTGACTCTCGAGTTAACGTGTCATAAATGGCTTTAAAATAAAATTTAATAAAGTTAGACGACAACTGGGAAACAAATGATATTATACAGTGGAGAATCTGTTATTCTTTCCCAATAAACGCGTTTACATGTACGCTAAAACTATTATTTCCAGTGCAAACAGTTTGGAGCCAGATCAGACGCCGGGTAACCCGGCGTCTGATCAGGCTCCAAACTGTTTGCCACCAAGATAAACATTGAAATATCAGAATTGTCCAAAAGTTGTTATTTTCTACGTTTTAGTGCTTTGCGATTGCGTACGTTTGCGTTTAAACGGGAAAGAATAACAGATTATCCACTGTAGCAGACACAGAGTTAGATAAAACGACTGTTCACTGGTGACAGTATCGACGGTGAAACAACTGAAGATCGATTCCATATGGGGGAGTACAATGGTACCTCCCTACAACGATCCTCCCAACAACGACTTCCTCCTTACAAAGACCCTTTCAACAGTTTCCCTAAACAGGAAATTTATGTTTAACGCTTTACTGCTGCAATATCGTCTGCTTAAAGTTGTTGTCTGCTGTTTTTCTCAAATTTACATATAAGAAAATTTTGATAGAATAAATATAATTATTATTGACAATCAGCTTGAATCCAGATCAGACGCCGCGTTATTCAAGCTGTATGCAAATGTAAGCCAAGTCTTACGTTTCCCTTCCTATAACGACTCGCTCCGAACGTCACACACGATATGTGTCTCCCATTTGGTGTCGTTGTAGAGAGGGAGCACTGTTACAGTGGAGCATCTGTTATTCTTTCCCAATAAACGCGTTTACGCTAAAACTATAATTTGCCGTGCAAACAGTTTGGAGCCAGATCAGACGCCGGGTTACCCGGCGTCTGACCAGGCTCCAAACTGTTTGCCACCAAGATAAATATGAATTATCAGAATTGTCAAAAAATTGTCATTTTCTACGTTTTAGTGTTTTGCGTTTGCGTTTAAACGGGAAAGACTAACAGATTCTCCACTGTATTTTCTCAAATAAAGTTAACCCCTTCACTGTCAGGACGTTATAAATCTTTCGGACGAGTTTGATAGTGTTACAAACAGTCTACTGCATTAAACTATTTTTCCAAATAGCCTATTTCTAAATTTGACTTGTTCATGACTTTATAAATTAGAGGTATTTTTTAAGGAAAGACTTAAACTCGCTAAAAGGCGCTTCTATGAGAGAAACGGTTAATACAGAAACTAATATCTACATGATTTGTCGAAATAAATTATAGATATATTAATTACAAATATAGATTGAGGTCATACATGTACGTAAGGCTTTTTGGGCATCAACATATTTCTTTGCATCCTCTGAATTGAGCAATCGATGTGTGGAAGAATATGTTATGTGATATAACTTTTATTTTGTAAAACACTTAACGGTTATTGAAAGTTTAAAGCTTACTAGTCAACGGTCGGTTTTGCGCTGTTTGACATTTTGACATGTATTGTAAAAATCCACCATAAATAGGCTCATGGACCAGGTTTTATTTGAAACTGGAACTGGAGTTGTCCATTAAAAGTTATAGGAGTGTATGAGTTACAATTCAAACTTCCCGTGATCAATGTATTTCGACCTCTGTAAGTTAACGAAGTCGTAAGAAAGGTGTCTTTCTGAGCATTGTCAAGTACAGTAAAACCCCTCTAAACCGGAACCTCTAAATACCGGAATTCTCTCTAAACCGGACAAAAACTTTGGTCCCGTTTTCCACCCTTTTTTACGCCTTTTATTTATTCCTTCACTGAAGAAAGTACATTCATGAACATATTTCATCAGAAATATTTTCTTTATCTTAGCAGTTGATAACTTAAAGCAGGTTGAAAGTAAAGCAGAATGCGCCTTAAGGCGCATTCTGCTTTACTTTCAACTTGCTTTAAGTGGTCAGCTACCTACTATACTAGAAACAAGATATGGGTTAAAACCCCTCTAAACCGGAAACCCCTCTAAACCGGACATTTTTGTTGTCCCACACATGTCCAGTTTAGAGGGGTTTCACTGTAATTAGCCAGACAAGAGATGTTTTTCTTTTATGCAAGAGGAGCAGGAAACTCTAAGAAGCTCTGAAATGACAAAGATTGTATTCTACAGTCAAAATTGTGCAACCTGCCAGTTTCATAAGATTTCATACGACAATTGGCTGCTAGAAACAGTCAGAAGAAACTCGGCAAACCCACTGAACGTTTTTTCGGTTTGCAAAGCTGTACAATTTCTTTAAGACTGTCCATGCAGTTTTTCCATTTTCCTTCTGGCAATTGGCATTCTCAACAGTTTGATTCGAGCGATCCTTAGATTTTCATTAGCGGTAAAATTCCTGGTTGCTAAAAGCGTCTTTTCTAATTAACTCTTTCAAAGTCTATTCCAACCATCTGTTTAAACCTTTTCGCACACAAAATATATTCTACTTAACAGTGCATTCTGCAATTCTATGCAGACTTATTATTGCAGTTTTGACTGTAAAATATTGATACTAGTACCAAACAGTGTGGATTCTGGTCAGAGGCTACGCTGTCATATTGAACTTTAATCGTATATGGCGGTTACAGGATCGTTTTGATTTTTCTTATTGCATATAACCTTTCTAACACAATCTAAAATCGTGAAACCTGTCAACAGTTTTTACATATAATTAGGGATAGCAAATACTTGATGGAGCTACAATTGAACTCGTCTCCCTATAGCGGCAATCTAAAATATAATGGACGGAGGCTAGAGAAATTAGGTTAAATCAGTGTTGGGTGATATGATTGGATCGGGAATGGTCCAATGCAACAACTGTATAAGCAGTGAGTAATTCTAGTTAACTCATTGAGCCCCAGTGACGCACATACGCGTCCTTTTCCAAATGTGTACCTTAGAAGAGTACACTTGTCCTATGCAAACAGTGAAGTCCCTGATCAGAGGGCTCCTGCAGGAGCCCTCTGATCAGGGACTCCACTGTTTGTCATTTTGCAATTTATTACAAAAACCAACCCTAAATAGTTTAAAATGGACCAGTCTTTATTGCAAACTTGAAATGTCCATCGGAAGTTTCAGGGGATAATGAGTTAAAATAATTTAGGTTATAAGAACATTCAGTTAAGCTCGTACGCATGCACGCACGGACTGGCCAATAACCACCCGCAACTATAGATATCCGGAATATACAAAGATGCCTGGCCATTTCATAAAAGACAGGAGTTTTGGATTTTCTGTTTTGAAAAACCCTAAACGTACGCTGATACAGTGGAGAAAACGTTATTCTTTCCCGTTTAAACGCAAACGTACGCAAACGCATCGCAATAAAACGTAGAAAAAGACAAGTTATTGAAAATCCTGGCCATTTATTTTAATCTGGGTGGCAAACAGTTTGGAGTCTGATCAGACGCCGGGTATCTGGCGTCTGATCTGGCTCCAAACTGTTTGCACTGATAATAATATATTTAGCGTAAACGCGTTTATTGGGAAAGAATTACGTTTTCTCTATTGTACCAAGAGTCATGTTCAACATAGAAATAAACCTTTAGCGTGACACTACTACAGACTCAGCGGAGACGTTATTCTTTAATGTTTCAACAATACTAAAAAAAAACGCAAATTTATAAAATGTTTAAGTATCAGGTTATTGAAATGTGAAGGCCCTTTTTACATCTGAGTGGCAAACAGTTTGAAGCCTGATCAGACGCCGGGTAACCACGCGTATGATTTGGCACCAAACCGTTTCGTAGGAAGGCATTTAGTGGGGGGGGGGGGGGGGGGGGTGATAGCGTCTTCTCCAGTGTATACATTCACAAGAACTTTAGAGAAATACTGGCAATTGTGATTTATTTTTAGGGCTGCCATAAGTTGACATGAAAAATCCTAAGATTTCCAAATTTGCATTTTTTTGAGTGCGATTTTACGAATCGTACCTTTACTCCATCGCCTGTTTCTAATTTTGTTGACACGTGACTACTTACAGCAGATTGGAGGTAAAGCAGAATGCGCCTTAAGACGCGTTCTGCGTTACTTTCAGCCTGCTTTAAACTAACATGACTAGAAAATAATCCGAAGATTGAGGAAAAAGCCGGAGAAATGGCAGCCCTGTATTCTAACAATTTGTACGTGTGTAATTAGGGTTTGACACTTCGGATGTGACTAATTCAACCTAGGGTGCAATTTGATTATAAATCATATTTTATTAGTAATTATATCATAAATGATATCGATCTAACTTATTTTGAAAAAATAAAACAACACAAAAACATTATAATTAAGTGTTATTTGAGGTTGAAATACGCATTTTGATGAATCATCTCTCGGACAACACTTAACATCAGTCTAGCTGTTATAAACTCATAGGCCTCTGAAACCAAAATGGACAAGCCCAGTTTCTAGTTAAGTTTAGTTCATTAGTTTCTATTTAGATTAACTTTTTTACATGATATTGCAAAATGACATGCATTGTAATCTGATCAGAGGGATGATCCGATCCCATAGGAGCCCTGTGATCTAGGTCTACACTCTGTTCCTAGGATACTCGAATCCTTGACAGATACACTGTTTGTGAAGAATGAGGGTTTAATTGGTTGATAAATACAGCAATCTTGTTTAGAACAAAATAAATATGGGTATTTCTGTAATGCTATTTGCTCTGAATTTAGCTGCTAGATGTTTATAAACCAATCAACCGGATAACCCGGCGTCTGATCAGGCTCAAAACTGTTTGCAATGGACGTAAGGTTTTCAGCATAAATGCATGTATAGAAAAAAACCGTACAGTCGATTTATGATATATCGAACTCGGTTAAGTCGAACATATCCGTATTTCAAAGTTAAAACGTGGCTAAGCCACGTTTTAACTTTGAAATATGGGTATGTTTGACTGAACTGAGAATGAAATAATGCAGTTCATATGTCAAACTATCGGATATTTCGAGTTAAGCGAGTTCGAGATATCAAAGTTCGACTGTATTTTACATTACCTGGTTGCTAAAGAAATGAAATATTAAAGTTTTGATAGATACACTGATCAAATTAAACGCCCTAATTCTACAAAAATTTGGACGCGTGAATCCATCATAAATTGTTTACACTAATTACAACAACTATCTGCAATTATTCTATTGTCTTTCCAAATTACCTTGCTGTACTAATCATACATTGGTTTGCACAATAAGCCAATCTTAACATTTGAATCACACCCGCTTTAAGAGTATAGTTAATCAATTTACCCCCTACTTGTAATCGTGATGTGTTGTTCGAACATAAACAAATTGCATTAGTATGCTTATAAATCGGTCAACACATTTCAGTATGTTTAACCCATTTGTACCCACGATCCCATATATAGGACATAGGCAAACAGTGTAGATTCTGATCAGAGTCTACACTTTTTGCTGATAGGAGTTTCAATATAAAACAAAAAAAATGAAAATGAAAATTTTGACCAGGCATCCCTTAAATAAAAATGGACTAATCCGATATATAAACATGGAAGAATCCACTGGGCACAAAAAGGTTAACTTAAAATGTTGTGGATGATCTGAGTCATCACTTTTGACACTAACCAGCATATATAACAGTAATTTCCAAGTGTAGACCTTGATCCAATATCGTATCTGAGATGATGATTGGTCTAGATCTTCACTGTTTTGCAATGCAGTAAGTTTGGTTTTCTCACGGCACGGCTGATATATGTATACATGTGTATATTAACCCATTGACGCCCAGTGGATTCTTCCATGTCTATATATTGGATTGGTCCATTTTTTATCAAAGGGATGCCTGGTCAAAATTTTCACTTTCTTTTTGTTTTATATTGAGATTCCTATCAGCAAACAGTGTAGACTCTGATCAGACGTCGCATAATGCGGCGTCTGATCAGAGTTTACACTGTTTGCCTATGTCCCATATATGGGATTGTGGGCACAAATGGGTTAACAGACCTTCATGAGTTTTTGAGGTTTTTATTCTGGGTCAAGACTTTTGAAAATTCCACTTCAAGCTCCGAAATGCTTCCGGCTTATGTAAAAGGAGTGGACATTTACAAGAATATGCACACCATTAACATTGTTTTGCACTGTGTGTTGCGTGAGATATAGTACTAACCATTTACATTTTTGCCTTTTTTATAGTTTTAAAGACGGGTTACTACTTAAAGCAGGTTAAAAGTAAAACAGAATGCGCCTTATGATATAATTATTTCAAACTGTTTGGCGTTCACAGTTCTTCAGTCAGAATTTTATAACAATGATTATACTCTTTCAGGGCTCCAGATAAGAGGTAGTTATTTTAACAAATCCAACATTTTCTCACTCTTTTTAGCACCAAATCCTATGGTGTTACTACTCATTAGAATCGTCTCGAAGAGACGATTCTAATGAGTAGTGACACCATAGGGTTTAATTCAGAAATAAAGATTTTAGTTTTTGAAAAACTACCCTTATCTGGTGCTCTGCTCTTTGATTTTATATTTAAATGCATGTAAAAAAATATTATGAAAACGACATGTACATAGCGTTCTAAACGTATGTCTTGTTTATAGGTGTATATCTTGATACAAAGATCTTATAAGCAAACAGTGTAGATCCTCATCAGACAGCAGCTTCGAGAGCTTTCTAGGTCCAAGGTTATAAAAACGTTTGAGATAAGTCTGAGATCGTTCTCAAGCATTTGATTGGTCAGATATGGGTCTACGCTGATATCCAAAGGGCGTCAATATACGCTATTGACAGGAGAAGGATTCAATTGGAGATTTAATTGATGAAACGGAGATGACGTCTTCGATATATTACATTCACAGTGTGTACAAAGGGAATTCCTATATTATAAACGTAAATGTCGTACTCATTGTATTGGAATACAAAGGAATCTTATTGGCACACGTGTCCTATACATTCTAAAGGAGGCCATATTTTATATGGAATTTATCCTTACCATGCTGTAAAAGAGAAGATGTATTTCTTTTTCGATCAAACAAAAAACACAGCAAACGCCATATACTATTGAAAATACAACAGCTCTTTGAAAGTTCTATTGACTTATTTTTATCTGAGTGGCAAATATTGGAGCATATCCTCAAATCTGACCAATTAAAAGCTTGAGAACATTCTCAGACTCAACTAAAACGCTTTATTATCATTTACCCAGGTCTAAAGTCGGATTAGTCGGCATCTGAACTGGCTCCAAACGGGTTGCAGAGGAAGTAATTATCTTATCAAATGCATTTATTTGTAAATAATAACGTCTTTTCCAGTGTGCAATATCATCTTCAAACACAAACCATCGGCAAAACAAGAAGTAATTAATGTTTAGTTTGCTTTTTTAACTCTTTCCTCCCTGAAACTTTAAATGGACAATCCCAGTTTCTATTTTAGTCTAGTCCATTTCTGACTTTTCAGGGTTGTTTTTGTCACTGTTTGGCATTATGACAAACAGTGAAGACCCTGATCAGAGGGCTCCTTTCGGAGCCCTCTGATCTGGGTCTTCACTGTTTGCACAGAACAAGTGTACTTTTTACATGAACACTGTTTGAAAAGGACGCCTATATGCGGGACTAGGGCTCAAAGAGTTAAGGGAAAGCTCTATATGTGTTTAAAACTGCATGCTTTATAACCCTGGTCAGACGCCGAGTTGCTCAACGTTCCTTGAACTAACTTTGAGAGATTAATGCAGATAACATAGAATCAAGTTACATGTAAGCAATACAGAGCGCCTCAGCCCAGGTCTCATATAATACGGAAGCCCCCGCCCCACAGAGAAACTTCTTCGAAGAGCTAAAGTAAAATCTGCTGTTACAAAATTGGTATTTAGATTTGAAGGTCAGATACTGCATGTCGCTGGGTATATATACAGTACATGTACCAGACAAAAATAGAAAACGTCTACTATGATATTGAGTGCTTTACATCATAGCACTAGATCTAAATAAATACTTAATATTTTTCTCTAAAACTTTCATTTACTGATGCGAACATGCTTTTTCTATATTCAAACGACAATTTGAATTGTCAAATTGATACATGCTGTTCCCAATTCCCGCCAAGATGTTCAATAAAAGTAGATGAAAAGGCACACGCTTTTAAATGTAGACGTTTCTTTTTTTGTCTGCTATACATAATAAAACCTTGTTAAGCATTCTCCCATAAGCGCCTTTTATCACATTTAACATATTCCTACAATGAAGAAATTATTTCCAATTTTAACAGTCATGAACATGTACCAAAAGAAATAATTACTATATCATAGCTGATGGTACCTTAAAGCAGACTGAAAGTATAGCAGAATGCGCCTTAAAGACATCCAGTCAGTCCTTTCATTGATTCACCCCATTGTTTATTTGGTGTCAAAATACAGGTATATACCGGTATACAGCATGAGAAAAGTCTTCAGGCAATGGCTCAGCTTTGAATAGAGGCCCTTACATAATAGATACCAATAGGTTTTTCTATGGGTTTAACTAACCAAGCTATCAAATATTAGGTGCGGGCCTCACTTGAGACGCCTGAATGATTCTTTGCCTAGACGCTACCACTGTTAGTGCATGCTCTGCATGCTTTGACTCAAACTATATACGAGGGTAGGTGTTACCACCCAAGCTTGGTCATGTGGTATCTTCAAGGCACATTCTGCTTAATTTTCAACCTGCCATAAGTCGTCACCTATCTTCAAAACTAGACAGAGTATATGGCGAGTATAGCCTGTCGTCCACAAAAGTTGGCATTAGCAAACTGTGTAGGTCTGATGAGACGCAAAACTTTGCTTCGTCGCAGTAGACTTTACGTGTACATGTTTCAGTGAAATAATTGACAATAAGTCAAGTCAATGAACTTTCGAATGAATTTTTCGAAATAGCAAATAACGTGCTGTTTGCAATACAAGCAAATAAACATGTCTTAAAGCCGCATTGTGCTTTTGAGAAACCTGCATAAAACGGTTGTTTGGGGTCCCATTTGAACTACGTGGGACGTGATTCTTTCACAAAAACCGGTTTTATCTAAGCAATTCGCTTTTTAAATTTTATTTATAATATTTTGGTGCTAGCACCAATTAAAAAGCCTCCCTTGTGAATGGAAAGAAGGACAACTCTGTAAATACAGGGCTCCAGATAACGGAAGTATTTCGAAAACTTAAATCTTTATTTCTGCTTTTAAACCCAATGGTGTCATACTCATTAAAAGTGTCTCGAATAGACGGTTTAATCAGTAGTAACACCATAGCATTCGGTGCTGAAATGAGTGAGAAAATGTTAGATTGGTTCAGATTACTCTCGCTTACATGTTTAGCTGGAACATCTGGATAACCCTTATTCTGCTGCACAGACGTCTGCTTCGACATTGTCGTCTGCAAAATGTGTTCAGTTTAGATTTATGCATTGTTTTAATTAAACAAACCTTAAGACGAGTGTCAAATAGTTTGGATCCAGATGAGACGCCACGTCACGCGGCGTCTTTTTAGATTCAAATAGTTTGTAAACTCCGTAAAGTAGGCACAGGGTTAAACACTATGAGATTCAATAACAACGTGTACATATCTTTCACTGTGGGTAAACGGTCAAATAAACTATAGAGAATGTATACCTTGAGCTTGCTGAAAATGACTGTTTCAGCCTTGTCCGCTCTCTAACTCAAACATTTCTTTTTGGATCTTCACCAAACTTGCTACACATGTTTATTAGTATAGAATCTAGGTCAGGTTCAATAACTAGCAAAATCGCATAAGGCATGTCTGAGTTGTTGCTGAAAAATGCTGAAACAGTCATTTTTTAATACATAAAGGGCAAAAACTCAGATATGCCACATGCGATTTTTGTAATAATCAAACTAAACCTAAATTTTATATACTTAAACAATATTCAGCAAGTTTAATGAATATCCGATAAAAACTGTATGTGTTAGAGTGCAAAAAGTGACTGAACCCGTCATTTTTCATTAATAAACAGGCAATAACTTAGATATACCTTATGCGCTTTTAGTAGTAATCATACTAAACCTTGATATTATATCAATAAATATTTTCAGCAAATTTGGTGAAGATCCAATGAAACGTATTTGTGTTAGAGAGCAAACCTTGCTGAAAACAGTCATTTTTTAATACATAAAGGGCAAAAACTTAGGTATGCCACATGCGATTTTAGTAATAATCAAACTAGACCTGAATTTTATATGAATAAATATTTTCAGCATGTTTGGTGAATATCCGATAAAAACTGTTTGTTTTAGAGTGCAAAAATGACTGAAACAGTCATTTTTTATAAATTAACAGGCAATAACTCAAAAACACCTTATGCGATTTTAGTAGTAATCAAACTAAACCTTGATTTTTTATCAATGAACATTTTCAGCAAGTTTGTGGAAGATCGGATAAAAGATATTCGAGTTAGAGAGCGGACAAAAAAGTGTGATAGTCTAACTGACTGATGGATCGACCGTCGAAGGTAATTGTGGTTGCACACGGTGATGTTGACTCCGGCTGTATCACGTGATACTAAGCCGTGTGGTAAGGTTTATGGCAGACGCTCTATTTTCGGTTTGTTATGATTTTAAATCGCCCTTTTTGGTGATTTAGGTCCGTCTTCATCATTTCATAGATCAGTTTGGCCCATTAGAATGTTCAAACATTATTATTAACCGTTATTGTATTTCAGACATTATGAAAAGCTCTGAAAACACAATGGGACTTTAAGATACATGTTTTATTTCCTCTTAAATCTGAAAACCTATCTCACTAGCCCTTGTAGTGGTAAATACGACTTGACTCTCATTAACAAATAGCTAGTATTCCGAAACTAAATCCGAACAACTCTATGCTAGATCAAAGCGAAAACATATTGATATTAGGATTTTTAAGGTACTTTAAAAAAAAAATACTATATATATGCATGGAGAAATGACAAATTTTTTCCATGATATATGATAAAATAGAATACTTAGAGAGGGCGATATGTTTAAGCAATGTTTTAGCATGCATGTTAAGAGGTTATCAAGAAATCATGAAACTCAGCTGTTTAGTCTCAGATTGACAGTTGATGTGACAATTCAGACAAATTAACTATTTGCGATAAGTCGTACAAATACAGTAAGCTTTCTCTTGAGTGATACTAAAAATAAGCCTTATACTTGTTTAGTATACAGTTGATATTTAACTCCTTAACTGCCTTACCCCGAGCACAACATTTTTCTGCAAGCAGTTTGGATCCTGATCAGACGCCGCGTTACGCGGCGTCTGATCAGGATCCAAACTGTTTGACACTCATTTCAATATTTCTTCAATCAAAATAGCAAAAATTAAATTTAAGAAATAAAAGCAGACGACAATTATTTAAAATTGACGACGTGACGACAGTGAAGGGGTTAATGCAGGAAGAGAATATTGCAGGTTCTGCGTTAGAAGTTGTCTGCATTACACTTGTTCTACATTAAGACATTACTTGCCTTTATAGATCGCCATTGCTTGCTAACTGGTGTTTCGCTAAAGAGAAGCTTTACTGTAAAACCATTGCACCATTTGCACTCTCAGTATACACAAGGTAGGCACTGCAACTTGTTACAATTAACTGATAACATCACTCATATCTAAATTAGCGAAATAGGCCGACGTCTAAATAAGCCCACGCGGTTGAATATAATCGAAACTCTTAAAAGTAAAAACTTTAAAAAAGAATAAGTAAAATCTTCTGATTCGGATTTGGTATTCAGATTAGAAGGTCAGATATATCTGAGTGGCTAACACTTTTTTAGCATATATAACTTATAGGAATAATTTGTATTTTTATTGATCTAGTAGTTTCTTAATTATCAACATAAACTTTTATTTACAGTATTAACACTCTATTACTACCACTTATGACGTTATTTATTTGGTGTTTTGGGCATGTGGTTATACAGTGGAAATCTGTTATTCTTTCCCAATAAACGCGTAAACGCTAAAACTATTATTTGCAGTGCAAACAGTTTGGAGCCAGATCAGACGCCGGGTAACCCGGCGTCTGATCAGGCTCCAAACTGTTTGCCACCAAGATAAACAAGAATTATCAGAATTGTCCAAAAGTTGTTCTTTTCTACGTTTTAGTGCTTTGCGTTTGCGTACGTTTGCGTTTAAACGGGAAAGAATAACAGATTCTCCACTGTATTGGGCCTTAGGAGCTTTCTGTTTTGCTTTCACCTTGCTTTCGGTTATCGCCTGTCGTTCTGTTTCTCACTTTATTTCTAACATAGGCAAATAGTTTTGATCCTGACAAGACGCCGCGTTTTCATTTGCAAATACGTTTTATGACGTCATTGAGAGTGAAAGGTTTACGGCATTCAACATTTCTTTGTCTCTATCGACATTCACATCTGTGGATGGAAGGAAACTTCAGTTCCTTGTGCCATCTTGAAGGCAAGTTAATGGTATGCTCCCGACGTTATTATAGCAGCGAGATTAACCCATTTATACCCAGTGGATTCTTCAATGTTTATATATTGGATTAGTCCATTTTTTATCAAAGGGATGCCTGGTCAAAATGTTCATTTTCATTTTGTTTTATATTGAAGTTCCTATCAGCAAACAGTGTAGACTCTGATCAGACACCGCATTATGCGGCGTCTGCTCAGAGTCTACACTGTTTAGTGTTTACCAATGTCCCATATATAGAATCGTGGGCACAAACGGGTTAACACTTCGATGTCTAGTTAGAGCACACACTTATGCTCTACTTAAAGACAAATACTATCACTGTCTCAGCAAACGAACATACAACTCTTTGAAAAACTACAGTAAAACCTCTCTATTACGACATCTAAATTGTGTTAACTATTAGGTGTTTCATCCGGGTAACTGCTTAACTCTTTCCTCCCTGAAACTTTAAATGGACAATTCCAGTTTCCATTTTAGTCTAGTCCATTTCTGACTTTTAAAGGTTGTTTTTGTCAATGTTTGACATTATGACAAACAGTGAAGACCCTGATCAGAGGGCTCCTTTCGGAGCCCTCTGATCTGGGTCTTTCTGTTTGCACAGGACAAGTGTACTATTCACAAGTTTACTGTTTGAAAAGGACGCCTATATGCGGGACTAGGGTTCAAAGGTTTAAAGCATAAAGGAGCTTTTTGTTTACTTTCACATTGATTTAAGCTGTCAAATGTCTTTTATAAAAGCATTTAACTTTCATTTTATGACGCACCTGAAAAACCGTATGCAGGAATATAAACCTTAGCAGCAACAACACCACAATTAACTTTCATTAAGAATCCAGCCATGAGAGTGCACAACAATGACTCATAGTCCCCGATTAAGGCACGGACTTATACAATTCTTTGTATAATTCCGTGATTAAGCGCATATCCTGGGGGTGTTTTATTTACATAATCATGATTATGATTAAACTTATAATCAGAATCATGATTTAAGTGATGAAAAACAGCGTGATTAGACAATGATTATGATATCAATCTGCTTGTATCATGATCAGAAGCCGGTAAACGCAGGCTAGCGTCTGATTAGTATCCAAACTGTTGTCAAATTACCCTTATACTCGTGATAAGGCAACGGATGATTTAATTCAAATACAAATTTATTTCGAAAAGATTTTGGGTAAATTTTGACTTAAGTCATAATGTAAGATGTGCCGAACAGTTTGAGACCTGATCAGACGCCACGAACGTTATTCAAGAAACTGGTTGCAAAAAGCAGCGAGTGTGTTTATTAAAAGGGGTTAATTTATCGCTCAAAGTTAATTTTAAATAAACTGACGTTATAAAGCATAATGAGTGTCGAAACACTGTTTAATTCTTTTGCCAGGTGTAAAAGAAATAGCTGGTTGAATCGACAAGTGATATGATTACAATTTAATCGAGCGTTGGGCTCAATTATTTCTGATTAGCGTGATTACAGAACATGATTCTGATTCGATTAAAAAAACGACCGAATCAGTTGTCAGATACAGCATGATGCTGCTACAACCTCCTTCATCAGGTGGGGCCATACTCATTGGACGTTTCGGCACTGTCCCACGACGTCCTCCTATGGTGTGCCGACCGAAAGTGATCAGTCTCCGGCCAGGAGATGGTAAGCCTCTGCTACTTTCCTCGTCTGCCAGGTCTCGATGGTCAGTCGCTAGTCATCTGAACTGTGTCCCCCTATCCACTGCTCCTCTCTCTTCCGCCATAACCACAAGGAAGCAGACTCCGTTTCCCGGGCAATAACCGACATGGCCCGTTTACGGACCTGTCCTGTGACCCCCAGTCTACTGAAAGTGCGCCACAGTGATTGCGCGGGGAAACCTCTGCAGCCAATCTCCACCGGAAAACACCATGACTTCCAGCCCTTCTCTGTACAGGTGTCCTTGAGGGCCTGGTACTTTGTAAGCTTCCGTTCGTAGCTCTCCTCAATACGTTCCTCCCATGGCACTGTGAGCTCCACCATCACAACTTGCTTTGATGATTATGATTTTGAATAAAAAAAAAACCCAGTTTACAAATAGGATAAGTGTACTATTCACAATACACGCGAATAAAATATCGTCGCCTGCCAAATATCATATGATTTATGCGTACTTTAATCGAAGAAAGCATAAATTACCAAGCGTCTGCTCAAGATGCAAAACTGTCTGAAAATATATGTATTGGCCAAGTCGCGCTCAGGATTGTACGCGCAAACCCTCTACTACATAGATACGCATATTTTATGCTTTAAATTAACTCTTTGCATGCTGGGTATTTTTTTCTTCTGCAACAATTTGTTGTCTGCAATCGTTCTAAAATAACAATTTTCAAAATTTCTTTTAAATTCAGGATCAGAATTGCAAACAGTTTGGATCCTGATGAGACGCCGCGTTATGCGGCGTCTCATCTGGATCAGATCTGTTTAAAGGGGTAATCACTATGGCAGGGATATCCACCGTTAGCGTGCAAATAGTTACTTTATCCACTGAAGAAAATAGTTCAAATTTATACAGTCATAAATATGAACAATAAAATAGTTTCTATATCCTGGCAGATGGCAGCTTAAAGCAAGCTGAAAACATCACAATACGTTTTAAGGCACATTCTGCTTTACGTTCAGCTTGCTATTAACAGTTTCAGCTTTATTAGCATATCGGCAACAAATTTGCCTTTGGCTAATTACATACAGATAAAGAACATGGTATATTACAATAAATATGCATACACAAACACATATATCAAATACAAACACTTCATCCAACAAGATAGATTTTCCATCAGAATTACGAAACAGTTAAAGACTCTAGGGTTTTTTGGCGTAAACTATTTGCCTTTTTGATATAAATTGAAAGCTAATGTATTACATTTCTATTTTTAGAACTAAGCAATGAATTAAATTTTCCTATAGATGGCCAAGAAACATTTTCTAAATACTGTCGACGTAAACTTGCATATTTTGGACAACATAATACAAAATGATATTCTGATTCAACGCAGTTAAAAATTACACATTCTGCAAAAACGATCCTCCCTTACAATACCTCTATATCTTCCTGATTCTATTTCTAATGAATGGGGTGATAACCTTAACCGAGTAAATTGAATTCTGTTAGAGTCATATCTTATTTTATCAAGATATGGCTCGTAACAGAATTCTTTTTTAAATTTGCAATAAAATGACAGCTTGGCCATATTTGTTATTGAAGTATTCCATTCTTGTATAAATTGGTCTCTTATGCGTATTTTGATTGAGGGTAAATAAGACACATTAATGTTAAAATTGTGTCTTAATTAAGGTACTTCGCATATGCGCGTAGTTTCCATACGATTGTTATGAAAATTGTCATGAAGAATGATAATAGCCTAAGAAACAATGTGTGTAAATATAGGCAAAAATTATCGTGTGGTTTGTCTTTAAGGTATTTTTCTGACAAAAACCTAGAATTTTGATGATTTTATTTTTCTTAAAAAAGAATAAAGCTAATGACTATAATTCTCGCCCAATAAGTAGTCCACAACATTCATTACAAGAAAAGCTTAAAACATTTTGAATAAAGGTGTTCAGAAAGATGTTATCAGCTATTTAAATTTTGCAAAATGCTAAAAAATTGAATTACAAAAAACTGACTCATTCAATGTATATTTGTTTTCATTTTATTCAAATATATGGTTGATGAACAAGTCAGTCTGAAAAAATTAGAAAATATTACAGTCAGGATTTGTTGTAATAACATATTTTCTTATTAAAATGTGGGATATTTGTTGTTTAGATACAGTTACCTACCTTAGAATTAAAACTTCGTCATTAAAATGCATTATTATTATTCATGGACTTGCATACAAGGTTTATTTTATGGTTTGAACATAATTATAATGGGCAATATCGATCTTGAAAAGGTTAGCGTATTGATAAGCTTCAAGGTGTGGCTTTATAGTTCGATCAAATCGTTTACATGTTTACCGATTTAATTGACTTGTAAGTCATTAAACTAAAACGTACAGGTAAGTGGACATATACTTGGACCGTAAACATCACTAGTACTAATCAACGAAGACTAAACATAACATGTCTCTTGATTACTGCGTTATGGATTGACAAGTCAATAAATCGGACACTAAAAAAAATATTTGGATCGGATGGGTCTCGAACCTATGACCTTTGGATTGCTAGTCAACCACTATAGTCAACCACTATACTAACTGCGCTATGAAGGATTATACTCATTTATATCAACATTTCCTTTATATAAATTTTCTAGTATAAACACGTACGAAAAAAGTCTGTGTCGTCCAGACGCATATCCGCTCGCCCGCAAGACCGACTTCCGGTAGCGAAAGGCCTTAATTCAGTGTATCCAAGATGATCAACTATTGAGTTGATTCTTTTAGCCCAACATTTACCATTAACATTATTACATTGATTAATATACAGTGGAGAATCTGTTATTCTGTCCCGTTTAAACGCAAACATACGCAAACGCAAAACACTAAAACGTAGAAAAGTACAACTTTTTGACAATTCTGATAATTCATCTTTATCTTGGTGGCAAACAGTTTGGAGCCTGATCAGACGCCGGGTTACCCGGCGTCTGATCTGGCTCCAAACTGTTTGTAAAAGAAAAAATAGTTTTAGCGTAAACGCGTTTATCGGGAAAGAATAACAGATTCTCCACTGTAAGATAGAAACAAAGGAAGACACACCTGTACCACTGGAATGTCAGTAAGGATTATCAAGGATACATTTTAAATTGTTTGTCGCACTTTCTTTAGGTTTTATAGGAATAAATTGAAGGAGTCGTAGGTAGTTTTCCACCATTCTCACATGCAAACTCGCCCTCAAAGACATGTGACCATTTTATGAGTCACTGTGCCGTAAACTGAATCCAGATAGAATCTTTATAAATAGATAGATAGATAGATATAATCTTTATTTACATCTCATCATTGCACATCCAATATACGTACATACAATATACAATACTAACATTAAAAAAGCGCAACGCCATTCCTTAATGGAATTATAAGAGATGATATTAATGGCATTATATGCCATACAATACATATAAAACATTGCATTATGACACCAATAATTGAACCAATTTTAAAGTTCCAAAGCTGATTTCACATATTAAAATAGGTGTTAAACATAAAGAGTATAAATATTAATAAGAGTATTCAAGAATCTCTAGATAAAGTTCTCTGATGTCCAGTATTTAAAATACATATATTGCGATAACTTAAAGTTCAAAATAAGATAGCATGATATGATTAATAATAATGTACATTATTTACATAGTAAAAATTGACGTCTCTGTAAAATTAGAAAACAGGTTTTGGCACAGTCTCTTATCATATTTGTATTGGAAAACAGAAAACTATATTTATCGAGATCATTTAAGTTTAAAAAAGTGGGGTTATAAGTGCATGCATTTGCAAACAACTGTTCTCTTAAATCGTTATATATATGGCAGTTCAAGATCACATGTAATTCATTTTCCACATTGTCGTTTAGACAGAACGGGCAGACTCTACTCTCTTCACTAAGACCTTCATATCGGCCCGTTTCAATACGAATTGGAGCAACGCCTAATCTAAATTTACAAAATGCCGATCTATGCAGAGGCGGTAGAATTATTTTACAATGTTGCTCTGTAGAAAATGTAAATTTAAAGGACTTGTACAATCTTAGTTTGTTACGACCTCGACCAGAAGTCCCAACATAACTATTGATTCTACGAATCCAGCAATTAATGTAATTTTCAAAAGCATTAGTTTCAACAACTTTAGCAAATGTGCGAGTGATCGGAGTGTCTAAACGACAATATAAATCCAAGTTATTCTCATTAAAATAGCACTGAACTTTATAAAACCAATTTTTGCAAGAACGACTTGACTGCCTATACGACCATAGCGCTACTCGCTTATTAACCCTTGATCCCTCAATACAAGACAAGTGTGACCAGTAACGAGCAATACATTTCCATTGACGCACTATAGGTGGTATCCAGCCCATTTCCCCAGCTAAACCGTCGTTTGGTGTATATTTGCCTATTCCTAAAAAGAATCGTTGAGCTCTGTTATGAACAGCTTCTATACAAGAATAGGATTTATATCCCCATAAAGAAGCACTATATTCAATAACCGGCCAAACAACAGAGTCATATAACTTAGAAAACACGTCATGGGGGACACCACCTAATGTTTTACATTTAGCAATCAATACACCCAAAGCTCGACTGGCACTCTGAGCAACAGACTTAACAGTTACATTATAATCAAGATTCTCATGAAGAACAACTCCAAGATACGTATACCTGTCTACAATTAACAACTGGGTACCACCTAAAACAAAATCAAAAGATGTACGTGCCACTGAAGGTGATCTGAAATGTACAATGTTACTTTTAGCCGAATTGACACGCATGTCATTTAAGTCACACCAGTCGTGCAATGCAGACAATAACAATTGAAGATCTTCTTCAGATTCTGATATAAGAACAATATCATCGGCATATAGCATAATACATATTTTCTCATCATCTATGGGAACACCAACATTAAAAGATTTAAGGTACATTGACAAATCATTTATAAAAAGGTTAAAAAGTATCGGCGAAAGTATACAGCCCTGACGTCAAGTTGACATTTAATTCTCTGATCGTTAAAGGCGACTGCCAAGGTCGACTTTGCAAACAATTGTTATCCTGATAAGAATCAAACTTTTTCGACAATTATTTCGATATATGTTCAGACAATTTGCATTAAATTTAGCTTTGAAACAATACAACAGCCCACAGAATTGCAGAAGACGATAATTTTCAGGAAAAGATTTAATCAACTTATCATATATAACCTGATACTTTTGTTAACGACGAACTACTGACAAGTAAGAAATTGCAACCAGATCAGAATAAAGCGACAATTCAAAATAAGGGACACATTATGAAGAAATAGCGTAGGTGTTTCTGGGACAGTTAGTGTACAGTGGAGAAAGCGTTATTCTTTCCCGTTTAAACGCAAACGAAACGCAAACGCAGAGCGCTAAAACGTAGAAAAGTACATCTTTTCGACAATTCTGATAACTCATATTTATCATAGTGGCAAACGGTTTAGAGCCTGATCAGACGCAGGGTTACCCTGCGTCTGATCTGGCTCCAAAATGTTTGCATTGATGAAAATAGTTTTAGCATAAGCGCATTTATTGGGAAAGAATAACGTTTTCTCCACTGTATCTGGAACTTAGTGTTTCTAAATGTAAGACATACAAGAGCCGTATCAGACGCCGAGTTATTAAGTATTGAATATGATTCCAAACTTTCCTTCAGTTTAAATTTTATTAATTGCGTTAAATATTATATTTACATATCTGTGTATTCGCCTCACCAAAGCATTGCTTTAAGATGGCAACTATCTTTAAAATCACCATTAGGTCTTCTAGTGGGAAACATATAGAGAAGTACAACGATTGTACAGTTACTGTAGTTCTGCCACATAATGCAGTGAAATAGTGTTGTCGAGGAAACGGTCTCTACAGTGGAGAAAACGTTATTTCCCGTTTAAACGCAAACGCAATACACTAATACGTATAAAATGACAATTTTAAAATAATTCTGAGTATTCGTTTTACTGTGAGTGGCAAACAGTTTGGAGCCTGATCAGACGCCGGGTTACATGTACCCGGCGTCTGATCTGGCTCCAACCTGTTTGCAGTGGAAATTACATTTCTAGTGTAAACGCGTTTATTCGGAAAGAATAACGTTTTCTCTACTGTATAAGATCATGCATCCAGTCAATTCCTTTTATACTTGCCATATGTTTCAACTAAAACGTTGGAACTAAAACATTAATATCCCACCTAAGCGAGAGAAATACAAATGTACCATATTGCTCAATCATTTGCTTTTAACCGTGCCATTGCCACGACGACGTCAGTTTTAAACAATTGTCTGTTTTTATTTCTAAAATTGAAATTATAGATATTTTGACTTAATTTTAATGATTTTCACGTGGCGTCTCTCGGCGTCATGCGGGGTCTGACCAGGATCCAGACTATTTGCAAAAAAACTAATTCTACTGGTAGTGAAAGGGTCATTAAAAGTTCTTATTCTTACTTACTGGTATATCTTCGCGAATCGGAGCATCAAGAACAGATACACTCAAATGCACCTTGTGCCAATGATTAAATTGGCAACACGACAATGCAAATCTTATCGTCTGGGGGTTGAACTGCGCCGTTTTGTGTCGAGGCAACCTTTAGTTTCTTCTGTCTGCACCGTGACATAGACAACGTTGAACATAATGCGACCGGTTAACCAATTACCCCATAGCATGTTCTACTTTCGAAGATATGTGACCACTTAAAGCAGGTTAAAAGCAAAACAGAATGCGCCTTAAGGCGCATTCTGCTTTACTTTCGGCCTGCTTTAAGCTATTATCTGCTAGAATTTAGAAAATATTTCTTATGATATTAATTCATGACTTTGTAAAGTGGAATTATTTTTTTCAGTGGCAGAAAAAATAGAGGCGTAAAAAGGTATATCTATTGGGTAATGGGTTAAGGTACAGATGAGACCCCGGATAACTCGGAATCTCATCTGGATTTAAGCTGTTTTACACTAGAGAAAATGCTGATAAATAACTCTGAGAGTTCCTGCAGACGACCAATTTAGCAGACGGAAACTTGTTGCACTTGTAATTACAGTAGCTTTTATTGATGCAAGTATGATAATAAATTGTATGCCTTCTACTACCAGTCGCGTCTTTATTGATAATTAAGGTTAAATACCCCAATCATATCGGAAAAAATCGGTACTCTACGTACATGTACAGAGCTCGGTATTTTTCGTCAACTGTCAGCCTGCTTATAACCATGCTTTAGCAGTTAACGAGAATGACCGATCGCTCTCTATAGAGTTCCAATATAAACCGATATTGGCCCGATCCCACTAGGGAGTCCACAACCTTAACATCTTCAGTGTCTTACCTCGTGTATAATGGTTTTCTGAAAACGCGTTTAATCGGCATTCGAACTGCTTGAGAGTCAATATTATATTTCTAAAGTAAATGTACCTTATATTTAAATTTGAAAATAAAAGCAGACGACTATTGTTTAAATCTGAAGACATCATGGCAGTGAATGGGTTAACTCATCTGTGCCCACGATCCCATATATGGGAAATAGGCAAACAGTGTAGACTCTGATCAGAGTCTACACTGTTTGCTGATAGGAATTTCAATATAAAAAAAATGAAAATGAAATTTTGGCAGTGAAAAGGTTGAAAGGAAGGTGACTGCTTTAATCAGGATGAAAGTTAAGCGTTGATCGTTAATATCATTCATCATTTACACCATGTTTTAACTATATAGACATCAGTCTAACTTTCAGGATGTTATGGACGGATTCATAATAGCCGTTGCAAATAGCTTAGATCCAGTTGGGACGCCGAGTAACTCTCATAAATTACTGTCGTGATATTTTCAGAAATTGCAGGTTACAACTATTGACATATTTTACAGGCAAACTGTAACATATATCTACATGGCAATGGCAAGCTAGCATGTACTTGTCGTCTCAACCTGATTATATACGCCATAAAATGATTGTTTCTTTACCCTTCCATTGGCAAATTTACTTCACCTCCACATTGTCGTCTTCGTTAAAGCCGCATTGTGCTTTTGGGAAACCTGCATAAAACGGTTGCTTGGGATCCCATTAGAACTACGTGGGACGTGATTCTTTCACAAAAAGCGGCTTTACCTAAGAAATTCGCTTTTTATTTATGTTTTTAATTTATGGGTGTTAACACCCATTAATTTGACCTTGTCAACGGAAAGAAGGACAACTCTGTAAATACAGGGCTCCAGATAAGGGGAGTATTTCGAAAACTTAAACCTTTATTTCTGCTTTAAAACCAAGGGTGTCACTACTCATTAGAATCGTCTCCAAGAGACAATTCTAATGAGTAGTAACATCATATCATTCGGTGCTGAAATGAGTGATAAACTGTTGGATTTGTTCAGTTTACTTCGGATTAGCTGGAGCACAGGAATGAAGTGGTTAACCCTTATTCTGCTACACAGACGTCTGCTTTGAAATTGTCATGTGCAAAATTTGTTTAGTTTAGATTTATTCATAGTTTTGATTAAAAGAACCGTAAGACGATTGTCAAACAGTTTGGATTCAGATAAGACGCCGAGTTACGCGGCGTCTGTTCGAGATTCAAACAGTCAAACAACTAGGTCTGACGTGTCAAAGGTCAGCCGAGTCCAATTGTTAGGTAACACAGCATTCCGCATGTTCTCGGACCATATTTTAAACAGCCGAGTTTCGTATATGAGGTGAAATAATGAAGGCGGACTTATTGTGAGCAGTTTAGCGCAGTAGGCAAAGGTTAGGTATGCAAAGGCAAATAGCAGTATTTTTAGTAAGCGTGGGTTCGAATCCCACGTCGACCTTACACTTTTTTTATTTAAATCTTGCATGAATAGTAAAGCATTATATTCTATTCCATACTGTATAATAGAAGCTGACCATTTATGAACACGTTCGCCAGTGTTGGTGAAGGGTTGCTTTGTTTCAGTTCGAGTCCGATATTAGTCATATTTTAAACAATTAATCGATGATAAAATACATACATGTACATGTATATACATATAGGCTTCTATAATATTGAAATGTAATGAGTTACAAGCATGATCTGTTTACTGGGCTCCAGATAAGGGGGAATAGACACAAGTTTTCCAACATTTTCCTCATGTCTGCACTAAACCTTATGATTTGATTGCATGTACTAATTAGAATGGTCTCTTCGAGAAGCTTTTGATTAGTAGTCACACTATGGGGTTTGAAGGAGACATGAAGATTTTACTTTTTGAAATACTCTCCTTGTCTGGAGCCTTAATTACGGTGAAACACATAGGAATCGACCACTCATTAAGGACTATTAAAGTGGTCTTTTTGGACAGGCTGCTGCTGAATGTAGAACAAAAGTAATGGAGACTGCCTTATGCATTATTCCCCCATTATGCTGTCACCTGCCTTAAAGGCCAACAATGACTTATGTATAGAGATGTTTCACCGTATAATCATCTACATACATCTACATTACAATGAAAGTATATGATGGTTGAAATGAAATTGGAAATAAAGTAATTATAGAATCCTCAATATATTTTAGCAAAAAAAAGTTTTAGGTTGATGCGAGTTTCGAACCCACGCCAAATAAAATTTCCCCGATCATAAACTCGATTATGGGCCTACGACCTATCCATTACGCTATGTTTCTGATAACTAATCCGCTCATTGTTTATACCTATAACTCAACCTTGTTTTTTAAAAGAATGAGACGAGGATATCCGAAATGCTGATCTCCCTTAAAAATGGACCCGTGACACGTCAGACCTAGTTGTTTGACTATAATTTCGGTTTGTTATGGTTTTTAAACTGCCACTTTTGATGAATTAGGTCTGTCTTTAACATTTCATAGATCAGTTTGGCCCATAAGAAGGTTGAAACATTATTATTAACCGTTATTGTATTTCGGACATTAAAAAAAGGTCTGAAAACACAATGGGACTTTAATATTGTTGTCTGCAATATCGTTTAAAAACTAGATTTAAGACAATATAACGTTACGTTATTTCAAAACAAGTGGCAAACAGTTTTGATCCTGATCAGACGTCGCGTTATGCGACGTCTTATATAAAAATGTTTGCAAATGCGTTTTATGACGTCATTGAGAGTGACAGGGTTAAGCACGATGTTTCCACTTAAAACAGTCAGTTGGAAATCACATTGAGCAGAAATCAGACAAATGAATTCTGGTTCGTAAACATACCTTTTTCTCGAGTATTCTCTAGTTACCTTCATGACAATGCATACTCAGAGCAAATACCATTCATGGACAAATTAGATTACATGGTCTTCAGTTATAGTCGCAATCGCGTGTGTAATGTAGCAAGTTACTCCTCTGCTTCCGATTGTTTAAATGCAGTAATGTGTCAATACACTAAGTGTCGGCTAAAGTTCCATCTTTGATTTATGACGGATTGCCTAACTGATATGTACAATAAGCGTAGTAGAATCAATGTTATATACACTGTAGCTGCGTATTAGTGACAAGTGAATGGTTGTACAGTTGAGAATCTGTTATTCTTTCCCGTTTAAACGCAAACGTACGCAAACGCAAAGCACTCAAACGTAGAAAAGAACAACTTTTGGACAATTCTGATATTTCATGTTTATCTTGGTGGCAAACAGTTTGGAGCCTGATCAGACGCCGGGTTACCCGGCGTCTGATCTGGCTCCAAACTGTTTGCACTGCAAATAATAGTTTTAGCGTAAACGCGTTTATTGGGAAAGAATAACAGATTCTCCACTGTATTTGGCAACGGACAATGGTAAGACCAGATTGTTAATGTAAATACAACATGTATTCCGTTGCTAAAGACCAATAAAACTCACCCTAATAAATAATGCTAACGTAGTCAATCATGCTTAACCCTTTCATTGCGATGACGTTACCATGTTAAACTCTTGCACTCTCAATAACTTCACCAAGCGCATTTGCAAACAGTTTGGTCCTGGGCAGATGCCGCGTAATGCGACATCTGATCAGGATCAAAACTGTTTGCCGATTGTTTTGAAAATAACGTCAGTTATACTGCCTTAAATTTAACTTTGAAACAAAATTACAGACAACAATATTGAAGCAGATGACAATATGGCGGTGAAGGGGTAAAAATCACACAATAAATTTGATCATGGAAGGGTTAAACAATAGTCATTTTAGTTCTCAATACAAGTTTAGAGTTGAGGTAATTTGACCTAAGAAATATTGAAATAAGTTTCAAACAGTTTGGATGATGGTCATTACGCGGCATCTGATCAGGATCCAAACTGTTTGCAAATAACTATTGTATTCGGGGTAAGGCAGTGAAAGGTTTCAGTGTTGTTCTCAGTGTTGTTATACTTTCTGGTCCTTTGGAATCATTGATTTCAGCGCATTTACAGTTGAAGGTTGACTTCCGCTTAAGCCGGTGCTAGGGGGGCGTGAGCACTGTTGCACATTTAAGTATTGCTCATGAACAGACTCAATTAAACCGAGTCTGCAATTTTCAGTATTTGCTTTGTTTTCTGTGCTTTCAAAGGATCTCCCCTTATTCAGATTTATTTATTTAACTCATTAAACCCTGGTGACGAGTATGTTAGCCATTGTCATACAGTGTTCCTTTAATTGTTTGCACATTGTGTAGACTAGTATCAGAAGATTCATCCTTAGCCCTCTAATCTGGATCTACATTGTTTGCTTTTTTGCAATAATCATATGTTGCAAAAATCAATTCCTAAATTTTCTAAAATTTCCTTTCAATATGTGGTCTGAGTGTTATACCATTTTGGACCCGAGTTTTGCTGAGTTGCTCGTAGTCACATCTGGATCTAATCTTGTTGCAAATGTTATCACTTTGCCTGAAAAATGCTAAAAAACCAGAATGCTTTCAGTAGTCATCTGTATTCGAAACTAGGCAGAGGCTATTGGGTAAAGGGTTAAGGTATGTGTTAGCTGCTAAAAGTAAGATGAAAGTAAAGCAGAAAACTCCTTTATTTCCATTTTAATTGATGTGGTCGCCTGTCTTACCATTAACCATACTTCCTTTAAGTGGTCGTAGTTGAGAAATTCAATTGCACTTGTTTTTAGTGAGCTCTAAGATTCCTTTTCCTCTAGAACGACATTAACCCTTTCACTCTCAATGACGCTTATAAAGCGCGTTTGAAAACAGTTTGGATCCTGATTAGAGGACGCTAACGCGCCGTCTGATCAGGATCCAAACTGTTTGACACTCGTATCGAACCTTTGTTAGTCATACTGCCTTATAATTAACTTTAAAAACGATATTGCAGACAACAAAATAGAAGCAGACGACAATGGAACGGTGAAGGAGTAAAACTCTCAGTCGTCATTCCGATTGAAGACCCAAATCCGAGGCTACCCAAGGGGGAGATAGTAAGCATCCAGGCTGTGAATCCAGTGCAACGGCAGAACGAGAGGGTGGAGAGTGAACTTCGGAGAGTCGGTGCTTTGCCAACACCTTCCAAAAGAGAACAAGAAAAAAACAAGACCGACGTGGATGATCTAGTGGTCTGCGACTGAAGCGCCTCTCCGCGCCACTGTAATGCTCCCCCGACCATGGGTAAGATCTTTTAATAGAGTACCCCGGGAAAGAGACGTAAAAACGAATAAAGCAACCTCTCCGCGCCCGTTTCCTCCGGATATTAAGAGGCCTCCTCTTCCTCCTGTGCCTCAATCCTGCAGTGAACGTCAACATGAACACATGCAAAATCTGTTTGAAAGACTTGAAACGACGAGATAACATGCTGCGCCATTTGAAGAATCAACATGGAGAGGGAGAGAATATCTGTGAGAGGCCGTGGAATGTCCGACGCGGATGAGACCAGTGATTCTGAGAGGCAGTCAGTGGAAGACCGGTATGATCCTGGGGAAAGTGTGATTCAAAAGGCATTTGACAAGTGTCAAGATCAGTTTGAGGAGGAGGTGACTAAGCTGATACAGAGGAGGAATGTCGATGAAACGGAGGCCAGGAAGCAGGTGTATCGGGAGATGAAAAGCACCTACCGATACAGCAAAGCGATTTGCTTGGTATTAACCTACTGAATTGTGTGGTTCGATGATATTCGCAAACATCCAATGTATGAAGAAATTAAAAGGACAGCCACTTACTTTGTGGATCTGGATGACTACAGTCCGGAGGTAGCCTGGAAAAGTGCCGTCGGACAAAGGAAAGATTTGTTTGACACTATCTTGGCGGAGTACTATCCACCGGAATTAGAGGGCGTTGAACTGAAGGAGGATATTGTGTCGACGAGGAACCGTTGGCTAAAAGGACACAACGTGAAGGCTCGTTTTGATTTGATGTACATTGACAGACAAGATAATAAACATTTTACAGAGAGTTTCCACTCCATCAACTATGTGGATGAACTTAAAATAGCCCGAGGACATTTATAATTTTTTTGAATGTACATAAAGTAAATAAAATGTTATCAAACATATAAAGTGATTTTTCGTAAACTCTCTCACCCCCATTCCTCGCACCCCTTCGTGTCACCTCTTCATTCCACCGCACCTTCTTTTAACTCCTCCGTTCTTGCTATTTCACTCCTCCTCGCCTCCTCTTTACTCCTCATTACCTCCTATTCACTCCTCTTCACTCATCCTCACTCCTCATTACCTCCTCATCACTCCTCCGCAACTCCTCTTCACTCCTTCGTTACTCCTCTCCACTCCCCAATGTCTCCTCTTTCACTCCTCAATGCCTCCTCTTTCACTCCTCCGTGCGTGCCTCCTCTTCACCTCTATTTACGCGTTGCAGACAGACGTAGTAAACTCGAGAAGGTGCCTATAAGTAGACACACTCCTTAATTTGACACCGGGGCTCCTGGGTGTCTGCGATGGTGCCGGAGACAATCGCAGACAGTTTTTATGAACTAGGGAGGGTACTGGAAGATGGAATGTGATGATAACTCGTTTGGCACCGAATCCTGAAAGTCTGCGAGAGTACGGAAACAGTCGTAGCCCGGTATATTGAACACGGAGTGGTCGATAGAGCCTGAAACTCGATTGGCACCGGCATCCTGGAAGTCTGCGAAGGTGTACGAGACAGTCATAGACCGGTGCGTTGAACTGGAGAGGGTCCCTAGAGCCCGGAACTATGCATAACTCTATTGGCACCGGACTTCTGAAAGTCTGCGAGGGTGCCGAAGACAGTCGCAGACCGTTGTAATGGACTCAGAAGAGTTCATAGATGGCAAAACCTGATTATTACTCTATTTGCACTGGCATCCTGAAAGTCTGTGAGGGTTACGGAGACAGTCGCAGACCGTTGTAATGGACTCGGGAGGTCCTAAGATGCCGGAACTATGCTTAATAGGATTGGTACCGGGGATCCTGGAAGTCTGCGATGGTGCCGCATTAACTCGGAGCGCCGTCTTTGATTTTTGGATGAAAATAATTTAACTAAACCTTTCTTGTGTTCGCCAAAAATCTCATTAAGATCTTATCCCCCTGTTTATTGAAAACGTCAAGACCCTTTCGTGGCGTCCCACCGTCTTTAATTATTTTTATTTTTGGGGGGATAAACATAATTCAATTAAAATGATAAATAGGTTTGACATACCTGATTGATGACGTCACTAATGAGATTCAACAGGGCAAAGGTGGTGGGGTCAAAATCAAGTAAGTATAATAAAAACCGGGTAATTGTGGGGGGAGGGGAATCAAGATCACGATCAAGCAGGTCTTATAAAATTCTTATAACACTACTACCATTACTCTTTAAGCAGTCAGACACCTGCCTTAAACGCCTAATAATTAACATAATTTAGTGGTCGTAATAAAGGGTTTTTACTCTATTTGTCTGTAAAGCTTTTGTTGTAAGGTAGGTACATGTATAAATAAAAGGAGTCACACTCTTGTTTTTAATTAGCTCTCATCCCATTTCCTGCAGAATGTTTCTATATATGGACAAGCCTTTAATAATGTTATATTTGCTCTCCCGCTCCCACCGAAAGGTGCTTGTCGTGGGAGAGACACATGGGTCATGTCGACCGCTAAGTGTGTCAGGCTTTATTGGAAGCCCCTCAGGGGCTTCCTCAGTGTTTAGGTTGAATGTAGACATTTTCTTGGAAGGAACTTCTGCTTATTGCGAAACGGTGAAAATAATTGGCGCAATAGTGTACAACCAGTCAAAAATGCATTGTCTGCGCATAACTGAAATAAGGTTGCATACATTTTACGCAGCAACCAATTTTTACGAAAATCGAATATTGTGGTTAGGAATAAAACCCGTACAGGAACTTATCACTTCGATAAGGAATGAAACTCATACCCTCACTACATAAGATGTTAAATGTTTGTGCGGCTGCCGTAAAGTCGCTTACAACAACTAAACTAACGCTAATTGATTGTATGAATGACAGTAGGCAGCTTCAAGCAAGGTGAAAGTAAAATTGAAACCTTTTACTGGAGTTCTCTAGTTACGTTCACCTTGTCTTATAGGCAGCATTTTGTCGAAAACAACAGTTATACTGGTGTCTCCTATTCTCGCGGGGCTAAGCCTTAGAATATTATATAAAGCACATAAATTGTTATTAAGAATTCTTCTTTGTGGCTCAAAAGTCAGTAGAAACTCTGAATAAAGTATAACATCAATAATAAAAAAAAATCTTATCTAGGTAATTTCTACGTTTGAATACACCACCCTGCATAATCTAAATCAGTCAAATGTTTCCCCATATTCTCGGACCTTAGTTTAGTTTAAACTTCTGATTGGTTGTCAAGGGTTTTTGCTATGGAGGGGTTGAACTCTTTCAGTTCAGATAAGTATTTTTAGAGTCACTTTAAATCTATCATATGGAACATTTCTGCATCTATCGCATCATTTTTTGTTTGTTTATTGAGATTTGAACTATGCACAAGTATTAAATAAATGACAATGTGCAGCAGGTTTTACACGTGAAATTATGACAATAGAGAATTCAAATCCAATTGATGATTTATGGGTCTATGCTATATTTTCCAACAGAAATTTATCGGAGGAAAAACCTTAATATATTTCTGGATGTCAGGAATGCCCATTTCATCTGATTTTGTTAGGCACGAGATTATGTGAAACCCTGAGAATACGAGAATTGACGTTAACGCAATTTACTGGTCGCTATATATAGAGAGGTTCATTTTACATAATATATCTTCTCAAATATCTCAAGTATACCTTTCACTTATATTACTCTTTTCCCAAACCCTACATAGTTTTGTTTTCTACCATATAGACATGTCACTTCATTAAAACTGCTCGGCTTCCCTGGCTTCTTTTTTAAAGAAGCCAACTTGTTATTGGCTTGACCCACGACAAACACCGGCGGGAGTCGCAAAATGGGACATACAAATGAAAATATATAAATAAACAAAAAATGTTGTATTCAGAAAAAGGGGTCGAGTATTTGCAAATGAAAACTGGTCATATGACGACAAATATTTGGAAGTAGTTGAAAATTGTAATGATCTCGAAAACAAATGCAGGTAAATATATATGTATAATGTAAGAATTTTTGCAAAGGATAAATATTGCTGATTACGATCAAATAGTGTGGTCAATGTAAGACAGAAGGTTAATCGGAAAATCCACCTTATAGACATCGGGAAAATGAAATCTAGTTTTTAACCTGACCACTTGTCTCGTGTATGCTCTAGTTACATTAATTACAATGCATACTCAGAGCAAATCCCATGCATGGACAAATTAGATCGAATGGTCTTCATGTCAGCTATACATGTATCTCTGTGACAGGCTACTCCACTGTTTCCGATTGTTTAACCCTTTCACTGCCAAACTTTCCGCGAGTTTTTTTACCCCTTCACCGTTTCATTGTCGTCTGCTTCAATTTTGTTGTTTGTAATATCGTTTCAAAGTAAGATTAAATGTAGCATGTCTTAAAACATATCGATACGAGTATAAAAGAGTTTGGATCCTGATCAGACGCCGCGTAACGCGGCGTCTAATCAGGATCCAAACTGTTTGCAAACGCGTTTTTAAGCGTCGTTGAGAGTGAAAGGGTTAATTGTAGTAATCACAGTATGTAAACTCCGGTGTATCCCTTCCGGAAGCTGCGATCAACGAATCGACAAAATGTCACGAAATAGACCACACTCCAGCGAAACGAGTAAGATTTAGCTTTATTTTACAGCCCTGTATTAAAAAATAATTGTAAGCTATGGTCCAGTACACTTGCAAGATAAATTCCTTTCAGTTCACCAACTGTCTTCCGAATCTGAAGCAAGATCTCTCTGAAATAAGCTGCTGATCACTGCCATTGCCTACCGACTCGCCGCGGAAGCGTGATTTAAAACTGTTCCAGCGACCCCTGAAATTAATTTCTGCTGACACATTACTATTTAACACTCGCAGCTAGAATAAATTAATGTAACCGAAGTGCCTGTTAATGAAAAATAAACAGAAAAACACAAAATAATGCGATTTCTACAAACTGGAATGTTGTATGACTAGCTGCTTATTGATTAAATGTCACTGTATGACCAGTTGTTATTTTACTGTATGTTAGCTGCGATTTATATACTATTTTTCCTATATTACCTTAAACATCTTTTTGGTGGAAGGTTGACATAGTTACCGTATTTCAATCTCATATTGTATGATCACTATGCCCTATGGTGTGAACTTTGCTCATTCTTAAGCCTATATAAAGACTATTCGAGTGTCAATCCTGTCCACTGTTCAATATTATCAACCCATTTCCTTTTCTGTCTTCCTCGTTTCCTCTTTTCTTCTACTGTTCCTTGTAAAATGACCTTGACAGGCCACTAGATCGAGTGACATGGCCGTATCATTTCATCTTCTTCTGTTTGACTATAAATGAAAGAAAAACACACGGTTTACCTATATTGTTAACTACTAAGTGTCTGACTTAGTTGTTCATTGGAAACGTGCTCCATATACGAGATGCCCAAGATGGTCCGGAAACATCTCATCTCGTTTTTCTTCTTAAGTTCAGTTGTCAGTGTTCAGCTCTCACACGCATAAAGAAAAACTGACAGAACCAATGTACGCATAAGTCTGATCTTGCGTTTCGTTGTGATCCTGGTGTCTGTCAAAGTATGCTTTAGTCTTGTGAGTGCTGCTGCTACTGTCTGTGCCGACCTTGTTAAAATGTCTGGCTTGGAACCCTCGTCACTGATAATTTAGCACCTAAGTATTTAAATTGTTGTACTCTTCTAAGTGTCTGGTCATGGACTTTAATGCCTGAAGTGATGGTGTTATTATTGTATGCCATTTTCTTTGTTTTCTCTGCGCTGATTTACATTGCGAATTTCGTTGCGGCACCATCAAGCCTTTCAAACAAGGAAGCAAGTTCTTCTTCACCACCCACCAAGCTATCAATATCAACAGCAGATCTTAGATTTGTGATGTTACGTCCTCCGAAACTTACTTTTCCAGCATGTCCCTCAAGCGCTTCATTCATAAGTTCTTCCAGGAAAATGTTCGATGAAGTAGGGGAAAGTAGGTATCCCTGTCGAACTCCAATTGATGTAAAGAACAAGTTCCATATTGTACCTTGGAGAATAACTGTACTGGTTGTCTTTTCATAGAGGTTTTGAATGGATTTGATCAGTAATCATACAAACATTGAATTTGATTTTCTGCTATCTATTTGGGTAGTTTTCATAAAAAAGACACTATGTTGAACATATTAGATGCATATCTCTGACACTTAGGCAAAAAAAAAAATACCTGTGTTTCCTATTACATGCCCAAAGAAATTAGGGACAGACGGTCGGAAAATTCTTTTTTTTAACACATTCAATAATAGATTTAACTTTCTGATGGAGTATTTTATATTATAAATTTCTTTTTGAAAATGTATAAAATGTATTTTATTGTGCAGAGTTCTGTGTCATACATGTACACAAACAACCCTTATTATAGATATCCATTCAAATTGTTGATTTTATTGATTGGTCCCATTACCAAAATTATCTTAAAAATCTTAACCGGCATGATTGTTTATAATATTGATATACCAAGACGGCAAAGTAGTGACTTATATATGACAGATGGATTGAATAATGTTTTGAAATGTGTTGTGTGCATTTCAAATTTGTAATTAAAATGTGCTGTCTGCATGTTTAATGTGTCAATGGTTAACTAACTAGCATATAATATCTTCAAGGAAGCTACTTTATGGCAGATCTAGAGCAAATTTCTCTTCGGTATTGGATAAATCTTATTCATAAAATCAATTTTGAAAACACATAAACGTCTATAAATTAGCATTTTTTAACAGTTAAATGGGGAATATATTCTATTTCACTTTCCTAAAAAAACTATTGTCGAAAAAATAACCGACATTTGCCAATACAATTTCCGTAAAGTGAAAAAAGAGTTTAGGTCGGGGTGGGGGGGGGGGGGGGATGGGCGGTCGGGTTACCGGAAACACAGGTACTTTTTATTTTGCCCTAAATGGATTTAAACAGGGTAGGGGTGTAAGCAATAAATATGGCTAAAATTCTACACTTTGCCGCACACCCAGTCTGCTTAAAACTTGCTGTAATTCACTTTTACTTGCAGCATTTTGATAAAAAAAAATGTAATGATGCGTCTGAGACCGCTCCTTTCAAACTGGTATATTTGTTCACTTGTAGCCCAACCTATGTATTTTAGGGATAAATTTTCTTTGAAAATGAAGCAAATTTTATGAAAAAATCATCGTTTCGAGGAATCAAAATCTACATTGAAGCATTTTCTGCGAATTGGTCTTACTTTTACATTAGATTTATATTGATATTATAAACATACTAAGACAACAACCACCCCACCCACACCCCACTTCGTATAACGATCGCAGAATTTTTAAACATACCATAATTGCTCGTTATGGTGTCTATATATAGAGTCAGGTAAAGTGAGAAAAGTCAGGTAGAGTTGAATTCAAGCATGCTGGTGCTTATTTAGTGTTAAAATGCATATTTCAAATGTAAAATTCCACATTAAAATCTCAAATATCACGTTTTGGTCCGTTTTCAGTAATATTCCCATGCTGGCGATCCAAAGTTTGATCGACGTAGAGTCAGTTAGAGTCAGGTGTAGTAGTAAGGGGCTATATGTGTAAGTGGGTGTGTTTTCATTAATTCAACACCTTCAGTGAAGACAGTTAAAGACAAGAAAGGGATTGAAGCAACATACAGATTCAAAACACAAACTAACATTTAAATTCACGACTGGGTGTAGTAAAATGGGGTTCAACTCGCTCTATAATCATTAAGGACAGTTGGCATCCAACGACAAAGTATTGGAGGAGAAGTGTAGTAAATGTCCTGCTACATTCCAATACAAGAGCTGTCTGTGAGATAATACTAGTTTCCAGCACGATTGCACATGTGTTGTTTTTTTCAATAGACATTTTATCATTGTCAATAAAAAGGGACATCAGGCTATACAAAAAGTGCTATTTAAACCAATATACCGTGTCTGACCTGGGTCCAAAAGGTTTGACACTCGTCAGAATAATTTTGTATGTAATATATAACGAGTAAATTGCATGGGTGTTCGTTGCCTTCGTTTTTATAGATTCACTAATATAAATACTTAATACCCGACCTTGTTTCGCAACGAAGACAGAGCTCTCAGCTTGTCATACAGTATATTTACGATAAATCATAGCAAGTTATACAGTCACATTGCAGCTAGTCATACAGCCAGTGAAATTAGGTCAGATTTATTTATGACGAAGTTTTCGTGTAACATTAATATTTCCATGGTGCATCATACATTTTCAGGTAGATATTTAATTCATTTTGCCATTTCAATCATGCGTGGTGCGGAAATGCTTCAATGGATGGAATTTACGATACTTCTTTGAAGCACCTATTGTTTTCACTTGATACGCAGCGATGATCATGTCAAAGATTCAATGTTTATTTATCACAACATTGTAGGAAGAGGTGTGTTGAAGGTTTTAAATTGTATCACAATCGTGGATGGTGTATTTCATATAAGCTAGCGTGTTAAGTTATTACAAACTTACTCGTCAAAGTGGTATGCATCCATCCGTCAGAGAAAATATCGGTAAACATCTCGCTTCGCTGATCGCAGCTTCCGGAAGGGATACACCGGAGTTTACATACTGTGGTAATGCACCGTGATAAAAAGTGTCGGCTAGAGTTCCTTCTTTGATTTATGCCCGATTGTCTGACCAAGATGTTTAGCGCAGAAGACGTTATTCTCTATACTTTCCCAATAAACGCGTTTACGATAAAATTATCATTTCCACAGCAACAGTTTGGGAGCAAGATCAGACACCGGGAAACCTGGCGTTTGACCAGGCTCGAAACTGTTTGTCACTCAGATTGAAACAAAAAATTACAAATTTAAATAACAATTGTTATTTCTGCATAAGATTGAACTACGTTTGCTTTTTGTTTGCGTTTAAACAGGAAATAAATACAGTGGAGAATCTGTTATTCTTTCCCGTTTAAACGCAAACGTACGCAAACGCAAAGCACTAAAACGTAGAAAAGAACAACTTTTGGACAACTCTGATAATTTTTGTTTATCTTGGTGGCAAACAGTTTGGAGCCTGATCAGACGCCGGGTTACCCGGCGTCTGATCTGGCTCCAAACTGTTTGCACTGGAAATAATAGTTTTAGCGTAAACGCGTTTATTGGGAAAGAATAACAGATTCTCCACTGTATCTCCACTGTACAATAAACATTACAGAATCAATGTTACAGTTGCTTGTTAAGTGACAACTGAATAGTGGTTTTTGCAACGTACAATGGTTATAGCAGATGGTAAAGGTAATCACAGACTGAAGGCCCTGACAGTCGCCAAAAATGAGATTTTGCAATTCAGTAAACCACTGGATCTGAGGTTAATCATTTGTTTGTTAAGGCAGGTGGTCTCTTAAAGAAATGTACCAGTACAGCAGAGAGACGTTACATATGTTATGCTTTAGCTTAATTTTGCTGCAAGTTGTCACTTGTCTTTATTCAATCAATAAGTGTGTTTCAGAGGTGGTTATAGAGGGATTGACATGAAAATACTTGTCAGAAGTTACATTTTGCACTAACAAGGATCTACTGCTTCGTTCACAGGGGAAAATAGTTTCAAATTTACGCAGTGTCCACTTCCATCTTTAAAAGCCAGTTAAATCGCACTAAAGTCTTCCTATATGATGTGACTGAAAGCGATGAGAGGTTTTTAAGATACATCTGCTTAAATCATTTTAATTTGTAATTTGTAGATACCATATATCTCGTTTTCTCGGAGTTCTCATATTCTCAGGGGTTACGGAAACTGATGAAATAGACGCTTCTGACAATCGGAATTGTATCAACTGTTTTCCTCCGATAAACTTCTATTGGAAAATGTGGTATGGACCTATAAAACAGCAATTGGAGTTGAATTATCGTTTTGAAATTTCACATGTAAAACCTGTTGCATATTGTGATTAACTCAATACTACTGAGTTAAATCTTCATAAACAGGCAAAAAAGTATGCCACAGTCGCAGAAAGTTTTTATATGGTGACTCTAAAACTACTACAGTAAAACTTCGCTATTACGACCACTGAAACGAGGCTAAATTGAATGTAAAATAGAGAGGTGACAGCTTAAAGCAAGGTGACAGTGAAACAGAGAGCTCCTAAATTTAAAGCAAGGTGACAGTGAAACAGAGAGCTCCTTTATGAGCTCTCTGTTTCACTGTCACCTTGCTTTAAGCGGTCACCTATCGCAAACACCCTAATAACTAACAAAATTTAGTGGTCGTAATAGAGAGGTTTTACTGTAGTTTACCCCTTCCCTAGCAACAAGCCTTGACAAACAATCAGAAACCTGGAAAATACGGAAAACATTTGACTGATTCAGACCATGCAGGATGGTGTATTCAAATGTAGAATTGACCTAGATATTTTTTATTATTATTATTTTTATGGATTTTATACTTTATTTGGAGTTTCAACTGTTTTTAAGCCACAAAGAACAATTCTTTCATAACAGTGTATGTGCTTTGTAAATATTCTTAGTCTTAGCCTAAAGAGAATATGAGACAACAGGCTATTTAAAAAATCCGTATGTGTGTGCTCTTCGAATTTTTAAATATCTCAAAATGAACGTTCTCAATCACCTGATATTTTGAAAAAAATCCCCGAAGTTTTAATTGCCCTATGTGAATTGTTTTAAACGACCCCTCAATTGAAAAATTGCCACCTATAGGTAAATAAAGCGAATGTCCGCTTCAAGAATTCGTGAATGGAATTTGTCTTGAAGAGTAAGTTCTATGTTAAGATTTATTGTAATAAGAATATCTGCAAAGTGTAGCAATGTATAGCATGTTATTGCAGAACCGAGTCATTTTAATTTGAGTTGCAAAATTGAAAAGAAAATCGCTTTAAAATAAGGCCTTTACATGTTTTTTGAAGAATGTAACAGAAAAGTATTGGGAAGGTATTCTCCACTGTAAATTGCACGTGCCTGCTGTACACACTTTCCGTTAGCTCTAACATTCCCTTTCCTGTTTTATGGAATCATATAAGAAGGAACGTTGTATAACTTCATATTTGTGTGTAGCTTTTAGGAGAAAAAATAAGGGAGTCGCAAATGTGTATTGATCGTTTGTCTAATTCTAATTTGTGAACACATTCCAAATAACAGACGAGATTGACAAATATGTACAGAGGTAAAGTGTTTAACATTAAATGAAGTTTATAAAATGTTCTGGAGAGAAGCTACAATGATCGATCGCGTACAATACCACATAAAACTCTTTATTTACTTTAAAGTTAGTTGTTAGAATAACCAGTCACCAGTGGCCCGTTTCAGAAAACTTCGTACGACAAAACAGTCGTAAGTCAAAACTTAAAAATACATTTTTTTATTTCTCTATCTAATCCTGTCTTGTGACATCTCTTTGGAATCGTCTTTTCAAGACGATTCCAAAGAGATGTCACAAGACAGGATTAGATGGAGAAGTAAATACTAATTGAAACTTTGATAATCTGACTTACGACAACATTTGTTGTACGAAGTTTTATGAACGGGCCCCAGCCCTCACCCTAGTGACAGCCGGATAATGCACCATTACATGGCGTTGGGTGGGCGTAAATATTTCTTAGAAACAAAAGCAACAAAAGTGTTGTCAACATAAAAGAGTATGCAAGTAAAGCGGAAAACTCATTTAATTTTTAAACTTTACTTAAATCATGCTTAACTCTTTCCTCCCTGAAACTTTAATTGGGCAATTCCAGTTTCCATTTAAGTCTAGTCTATTTCTGACTTTTAAGGGTTGTTTTGTCAATGTTTGGCATTACGACAAACAGTGAAGACCCTGATCAGAGGGCTCCTTTAGGAGCCCTCTGATCTTGGTCTTCAATGTTTGCAAAGGACAAGTGTACTATATACATTTACACTATTTGCAAAGGACGCCAATATGCGGGACTAGCGTTCAAAGGGTTAAAGTAGTCTTAACTTTCTTGACATTATTTCAGTGGACCGTTTCAAACAGTTTGGATCCAGATGAGTCACCGACTAACACGGTGTCCAGTGTATATTAATTCTGATTAGTACAAATAAACTCAACTCTTTCTCGGCTATGCTCTAGCGACACCCATGTCAATGCTTACTCAGAGCAAATCCCATTCATGGACAAATTAGATCGAATGGTCTTCAGCTTTATCCCCGATCGCGTGTGTAATGTGGCAAGCTACAGTGGAGAATCTGTTATTCTTTCCCAATAAACGCGTTTACGCTAAAACTATTATTTCCAGTGCAAACAGTTTGGAGCCAGATCAGACGCCGGGTAACCCGGCGTCTGATCAGGCGCCAAACTGTTTGCCACCAAGATAAACAAGAATTATCAGAATTGTCCAAAAGTTGTTCTTTTCTACGTTTTAGTGCTTTGCGTTTGCGTACGTTTGCGTTTAAACGGGAAAGAATAACAGATTCTCCACTGTACTCCTGCTTCCGATTATTCAACAGTAGTAATGCTTCGTGATACGAATTGTCGGCTACTCTTCCTTCTTTTATTTATGCCGGATTGCCTGATCAAATTGCACAGTGCGCGTGTAATGGAGAACACGTTATTATTTCCAGTTTGTACGAAACTAAATGCAAACGCAATGCATTAAATGTAGAAACATACATTTAAATTTCTGAGTGTCAAACAGTATGGATTCTGATCAGACTACGGGTATACTAGCGTTAGATCAGGCCCAAACGGTTTCCATTAGAAATAATTGTTTTAGTATATACACGTTTTATGTGTATTTGAAAACAATAGATTTAGTAATCTAGCAATACTCGAAAGAGGTATAAAGCAATATCAAAAGAAAAAAAGAAAGAACATATTTCCACTGTAGCAGAATCAATGTTAAACAGAGTTCCCTCCCTACAACGGCCCTCATAACAACGCCTCCCTTCTTATAACGACCCTTGCCGCAGTTCCCTAAACAGGAAAATTATGTCTAACATTTTTACTGCTAAAATATCGTCTGCTTAACATTGTTTTCTGCTTGTCGTCTGCTGTTTTTTTCTCAAAATACATTATTATAAGTGGACATTTTGCTGGAATAAATATAATGACGAGTGACAAACAGCTTGATTCCAGAGTAACGCGGCGTCTGGTCTGGATTCAAGGAGTTTGCAAATGTAAGCCAAGTCGTCACTTTCCCTCCTTATAACGACTCCTCAGAACAACACACATAATCTGTGTTCCCATTTGATGTCGTTGTAGAGAAGAAGCAATGTAATTATAGTGACAGCTGAATGTACCAGGTTATGTTTGTGTCATTTCAGAGGAGTTCCATGTCAGGAAATGTACACCTTCCGTTTTGAAGTATAGGTTAGAGCATGTTTATTTCATACTACGGAATATAGTCCACGAGGCGCGGGACGCGCCGAGTGGACTATGTTCTGTAGTATGAAATTAACATGCTCTGACCTATTTAGCACATGGCTTGGGCTCGAGAAAAATAAGAATACACTTCGTTTCTGCTTTTTTTGTTTCAGACGAAAAGTCATTTTATTTGTAATATTTTACAAAATTGAAAGGTTATTTCAATGTGAAGTTTATTGAAGTACTATATGTAGGCACATTTCATTAGCAATTGTCTTTAAAGTCTAGGTATCACTGTTCATTTTAAAAATAAAATATGAAGTCATCTAGCGTGTGCCGTTCCCCTCAGATCTCAACAATTTTTTTTAAAGACAATCTAGGCATTTAGATCCCGTTTTATACAGTGGAGAAAACGTTATTCTTTGCCGTTTAAACGCAAACGAAAGGCAAACGCAAAACACTAATACATAGAAAACTACACCTTTTTGACAATTCTTACTTTTTATCCGAGCAGCAAATACTTTGGAGCCTGATAAGACGCCGGGTTACCCGGTGTCTGATCATGCTCCAAACTGTTTGCCCTCGAAATAATAGTTTTAGCGTGAACGCGTCTATTGGGAAAGAATAACGTTTTCTCTACTGTACATCTACAGCTAAAAAATGCATATATCTAGGTCTAGCGGGACGGTGTAGACCTAGACATATTATTGTTACTGTGAAATTCCTGTATTTCTTCAGCTTAAATCCTTGATATTGTGTTTATTTCACTTAACTTACGATTATTTATCGTTACGCCTACAGAGCAGGCTAAAGGTTTTTGCAGGATTGCTAGGATGTTGATGTCAATTACCTTCAGATGACAGAAACGTGGACTATATTAAATAGTACATGGTTTTTAAAATTTACGCGATATAGTCAACAGCTTTTGAGGCACCTGATTGGTCGAGAGCTCCAAGCTATGTGCTAATGATTAATAAACCACAGCCCAAGAAGGTTCAAACCAAGCCAAGTATGTATCAAATGACTAATCAATACGTCTCATTCATAGTAAATATTTAGGCGATTGTTTGATGCTGGAAAGGAGCATCCTTCATAATTCTTGATCCATGCCCGGCGTTACATGTATACAGTAGAGAAAACGTTATTCTTTCCCAATAAACGCGTTTACGCTAAATATATTATTAGCCGTGCAAACAGTTTGGAGCCAGATCAGACGCCGGGTTACCCGGCGTCTGATAAGGCTCCAAACTGTTTGCCACCCAGATTAAAATAATTGGTCAGGATTGTCAATAACTTGTCTTTTTCTACGTTTTATTGCGATGCGTTTGCGTACGTTTGCGTTTAAACGGGAAAGAATAACGTTTTCTCCACTGTAACACGCGTGCGATGAGTCCGAGATCGTTCTCTAGCAATAGATTGGTCAGATTTGAGCAAACCCCAAATTTGGACGAATTAAATGCTTGAAAACGATATCAGACTCAACTCAAACGCTTTATAACTTTTGACACAGAAGCCGAATTATTTAATATTTGCCTTTGTGTTGACGTAACTTCTTCTTAGCAACAACAACACCAACAAACGAATAAGCCCAGTCTGATGAGATAGCATTTTCAAACCCGACCAATTGTTATCACAATCTGATGATTACATGTTCATGATGGCACGTGACTTCAAATTAAAAGTTCATTTTAAAACCAAAGCTGGTTGTCGGTTAAGTTCTACCCATTGTCCCCCAATGACGCGTATAAACACACTTTACTAAATTACTACATGTGATGTTTAGGGATAATCCTTTCACTTTCGATGACGTCATAAAGGACCGCATTTATAAAAACAGTTTTAAGGTCTACGCGATGTCTCATTTCCGCTTGCATCATGACCAAAGATGGACACATACGATAATGAAACAAATGTCATAAAATTACAACTAAACCTACATAAAATTGCCAACTGAATGTGATCTAATTCTCAGATTTACTTTGCAACTTTGATTTTAACACTTCATCTTTTCTCGTTTAAAAACAACCACTTTGAACGACTGCAGCTCAAAATCTGAAATAACTGCCATATTGTTCGTGGGCTCATCTAAACTTTGGTACCAAACACATAAGCGTTTTAGGAAAATAGTCAATGAATAAGTACAGAAAGCAAAGTGCACAGTTTCTTTTGGAATTGAGTATAGTTTAAATTTTCAGGGGTCAACAGTTAGGCTATCCGCTTAATACATTTGTATTTGAGAAAGGAAAGGTGTTTAGACAACTTACTTAACAATAATGTATCGACAGCCCTTCATAACAGTATATTTACATTCACCCTTTAAAGTCTTAATGTAATCGTATTAAAATATGTAGTCTATTTCTCTATGAGCCTACACATCGAAACTGGATCCAGCCATTTAGAAAGAGGGCGGAGTTTCCTCCAGGAGAGATACAGACCTAGCGGCCAATCAATGATCGATATGGCGTGTAATTAGGTTGAAATAAACATGCGCGACATATTTTTTAAAATATGCTTTAATAATAGATATTAAAGTTGCATTGTTTATTTTCAATGTCTTATAAGTGTTCATTGACTTTGTAATCAACTCCAAAACATGTATTTTGGACTACTTTTCATATCATATAATATAGAGATTGAATGGCTGTTGCATCCAGGATTTACATCTATCAAACCTAATTGGCCGGTATATGATATATTCATATACATAAAAACAAATCTGGTCAAAATACACATTAAATGGACAAGACAGAAAATATAAATATAAGGAATAAACGACATCTGTTTTGCCATTTACGACTGTATGAATCCATTAGCTTCGCGAGGTAATTTATCGTAAACGCCCTTTGGGCGTTTACGAAACATACCACCTGCGAAGCATATGGGTTCATACCGTCATAAACTGCAAAAAGATGTTGTGTATTCCTATAATAGATAGTGAATTAATTGTAACTATTAGTACGACAAGAAATCCTTCATAGCAGTACAAATGAAGAATAAATTGAAACTATAAATACGACAATCAACTAGCTAATAGAGAAAAACTGGTTTAATTCGAACACAATTCTTTAATCGTACCATCCGACGATGCCATGTATATATATGATCACTGTACGGCCGACTCATTGTTATAAAGATACCATTAGATTGATGTATGTCCAACCAATGAACAAACCACTCCTGCGAATATAGCAGCCGTTTAAACACTACAATTAACTAAGACACGTTGCGTGACAATCTACAGTTGTCATTCCAGATAGCTAATATTACTAGTGTCTACACGTATGAGACAAAACATTATCGTTTAAGTATAGAGGTACTTAATTCTGAAAGACAAACTGGTGTTATGCTTTAATCCTTTGTATACAATAGATTCTCGAAAACCCGAACTCGCGTTGTTGAATGTGCATCTAAATACTTAAAAGTTAGCTAGCCAACATGCAACCCTTTTCATCACCGACTCGCCTAAAGGCAAATTTGAAAACAGTTTGGATCCAGACCAGACGCCGCATAACGCATTACTCTCGTATTGGCATTTCTTTGAAGCGATCTTGTGAAGCAGACGACAATACGGCGGTGAAGGGATACAAAAACACATTTAATTTTGCGATGAAAAAAATTAAATGGGAAAGAATTACATAAACGAATTTCACCATAGTTGAGCTTTAAACACATATTTACGAGCAGCTTACCTGTAAAACGTACACTGGGTAATGCACACAGTGTAGACTAAGATCAGAGCGTTCTTATAGGAGTCATTTGACCAAGGATTTCACAGTTTTTAATTTTTCAAAACATTTGAAAAACAACTCTACATTGTCAGAAAAGGACTAAACTCAATTGGCACTGGAATTTCCCATTTGAAGGTTTCAGGGCAAATGATTTAATGCCTTCCTGCAAGTGACTATCACAATAATAAGAAACACGCCAAAACAAATTGCTTTGTATTGAGATGTTGCGGCAACTGTATGGCGGTTACATTAAGGCAGTTTATACAGTGGAGAAAACATTGTTCTTTCCCATTAAACGCGTTTACGCTAAAACTATTATTTCCAGTGCAAACAATTTGGAGCCATATCAGACGCCGGGTAACCCGGCGTCTGAACTGGCTCCAAACTGTTTGCCACTCAGCATAAAAGCAATTGTCAGAATTGTCGAAAAGTTGTTATTTTCTACATTTTAGAGTTTTGCGCTTGCGTTTCGTTTGCGTTTAAACGGGAAAGAATAACGGTTTCTCCACTGTATAATGGTCAACTGATTGAGATTCAGGGGAAGCAATTTCATACAATATTCCCACACGTATAACGCATTCTAAGATTGTAATGGTAAGCGATAATCGTTTTGTATTCATTTAACCTTTAACCCCTTTACTGCCTTGACGTAAAAAATTAAACAATTGTCGTCTGCTTCTATTTATACAGAACAATTATTTAGGTAATTGACTTAAGAAATATTAAAACGGGTGTCAAACAGTTTGGATCCTGAACAGACGCCGCGTGACGCGGCGTCTGATCAGGATCCAAACTGTTTACAAATAACTGCTGTACTCGGGGAAAGGCAGTGGAGGGGTTAATAAGTTAAGTACTTATCCTGCCGCAATATCGAATGCGTTGAAATTACAGTCTTTATTTAAGATTTATACATGGTTTGATTTAAGAAACTTAAATAAGAATGTAAAACAGTTTGGATGCAAATCAGATTCCGCAGCTTACGCGGCGTTTGATATGGGTCAATACTATATGCAAATACCAGTCAGGTCACGATCGGCAGGATAAACGTAAAGTGCATGGCAATTCGGTCTTGAGTTTGATCCCGATTCGGGCAGAATTCGTTCGAGTTTATTGGTCGTCCGTTTAGACACACCTGTTTTCAACGGGCACAACGGTTTTCTCTCAAAGAAATGATCACAATCGCCGCCGTTCAAACCATAGGCATATATAAGTTGTTAGAACATGTTTCATAATCATGATATATGTATTCTAAGATAAAAAGCTTCGTTTCGATAATTTCTCAGGTATACTGCTTTTACTCTATTTAAGCATGTTTCCAGTTTTGAAATTATGTTACATTTTAAATCAGGTTAAAAGTAAATAAGAATGCGCCTTAAGGCATGCTGTGTTTTACTTTCAGCCTGCTTTAAGGTACCGATAAAGAAAATATATCTTATGGATATTGTTCAATACTGTATGAGTCGGAACTATTTATTTCAGCAGATCAATATAGTAAATGCCCTTAAAAGCACTTCTTTTGGATAAAAGGTTCAATCAACGAATGCATTTACAGTAGCCTATGGTTCTATAAGGAGCAAAGTATCCAAGGTAAGGCAAACCAGTGTAAAGCAAACGGTTAAATTAGGCGATGAAAATGTTGACTTGTTTAAATATTCGAATATCGCAATATTGAACATAAAAGTCGTTGCACGCAGAATAGAGGCAATTAAAAACATAAATGTCCCCAGTCTTTACAGTTGGCATAACATTTAAATTTCTGACTGAAATTAATCTAAACGCGAACAAATAGCGAAAATGATTGTTATCAATTGTTTTATTACATGAATATGCGTGGCTCACTGTTTTGGACTTGATTATATGCTGAGTAACTCGACGTCTGATCAGGCCCCATGGTTATAAGTTTAGTCTGCACTCGTTCTCAAACATTTGATTGGTCAGATTTGAGTTTTTGCTCAGCAACTCAAAGGCTTTATAACCTTGGACCTGATATAACTGGAATTAACATTAACTTTAGGGAATATGCATGTTTGTTGGTAAAGAATATCGTGATATACCCCTGTACATTTACATACGACCAGCTGACATGTGCAAAATACACGCATTCAGTCCACTGTAAAGCGTGATTGTTTAGCTTTAACACGCAGTTTATTGTTGCCTGACAAATTTGTCATCTTCCACAAATCTCAGAGTTGCTTTACCTGCATTTAGTCTCCATACTCTGCGTATCGTCTTGCACCCATTATTGTTGCCAACAGAACCACACGTTTGCCCAAATCGTCCGGAAGATTTCTATTGACAAAGTTGTGACGAATTGCTCAACTGAATCACTACATCATATATTTCACTGTGATATCACTCTTATTTTATTGCAGTCAAAGTACAGTTACATGTAAAGCACTGATACTACGATCATATGAAATGAGGGTTACCCCATTCACTGTCATGCGTCATTTGCTGAATCCAATTGTGGTCTGCATTTGGTTCATAAGATTAAACTGTAAGCATTTTGACTTAAGAAATATTGAAACAAGCGTAAACAAGTTTGAATCCTGATCAGTTGCCGCGTTATGCGATTCCTTATCAGGATACAACTTGTTTGCAAGTAACCATTGTAATCGCGATAAATGAAGAGTGCAAGAACTTTTGGACAAATTAAAAACGAAAGAAAGAAAGGTTGAAAGCTCGTTTATAACAATCGGCTTTAATTGACTGATCACTGAGTGACAGTAGAAAGTTTTCCTTTTTGTAAGACCAATCTGGATTCCTCATTTTGGAACATTCAAGTGTGTGTTAAAGCGTCATGGAATCTGTTGTATTTTATTATACGATTGTTGCATGTTTGAAGGAATTTAGCATCTTTTGGGACTGCACTGTTTTACGAGTATTGACTTCGTTCATAAGATTTTAATTGGTTATATCCCCTAGTCTCTAGCACTAACGACAACTTATCAGTAAATACAAGTAATGAAGTTGTGTAAAACATGTCTTGAATTAGATTTTACGAATTTCATTTCATTTTATTATATTATCAAAAGTTTGCTTTACTATATCATTACATTTGATTATAGTTTTAGACAATGTAACACCGATTACATTTAACACCGACTTAACTGATATATCATCTGAATCTAGATTGTTTGCAGGAGGACACCAATCAGAAAATAAATAACAATTCATTTATATCAACAGGCCAAAGAAATGTGTCAAGTCATAGTATTTTATGGTTATAACATGTTGACTTCCTTCAATGAAATGACAAAAAACATATATATGACTGTCAAACAGTTTGGATCATGATCCAACCCTAAACGTCTAATATGAACACGACAAAAAGTATATAAGTGCACCCAGTGAAACAGTTATGTTCATTTCAAATCAAGCATTCAATATGAAGCAAATTAGGATGGTTCATTAATGAACACTAATTCAGTCAATGCTCACACTTCAAAAAATAAATACAATACGCAGCGTCGCATCAGTGTCTGCTATATTTGCGATTTCATGTAAAATGTGCTCCTGCATGTACAAACTCTGTAGTGCCTTTAGATGTCCCTTGTTTATCTATAATGATATCCTCAAGCAAGTACACAGGGGTAGCTCATTGCAAAACCCAGGCATAAATTGTTTACATAAATATACATGTTTATCTTATACAAATCATATCTATTGACTGCCTTCTGAAGGTAGATATTATTCTGATAGAAATAAACCACCATTTCTTACCAATCCCACCCATACTATCATCTGATTAGTAGCCATAAATATTCCTTAATAAGTAATTATAGCTTAAAATCTATTTTGAAATACATGTACATGAGTATGGACCTCTGGCTGTTTTTTATCTTTTGCATTTCTACTTTTGGCATTTTTTCCGTTCTCGTCTATCATTTTTACCTCTGGTATTTCTTTTCCTATGGCAATCTTTCCTCATGCATATTTCTTTCAACCTGCGGAGCCAAACAAGCCCCGTATTTCAGTCTCCCTATAGTATATTTAACGCTATTTTATTCATAAAATTAAATGACGTCTTGAATTAAAGGCATGACCCTTGTAAGTCCTCTCAAGTAAAACATTTGCACCCTGTGCCTTCAGTATTGACTGACGATAATGATGGTTTCAAGGGTTTTACTTAATTAGTTTTGTTTAATATATTAAATACATCCAGCAATCTAAACTGTGGCGTAGGAATGAAATACTAATTAAAAATAATTACTAATGACTGCATAATATTAGATAATGGTTTGGTTAAGAAATGTCAACCTGACCTTACAATATAGAAAAACACACACTCTCTTTCACTTTGGGGTCACATATTCACCTCTATCGTAGACTAGGTACTACTTTTGGTGTAGTATTGTATGGATATGTAGCATGTGGCAGAGATGTAGGAGCGAATACATATTCTCTCTTAAAGGGATTGTGGAAAACCCATACATATATGACGCACTTGAACATCAACACGATGTCGTAATCCTACTCGTAGGTATGATAGATCTAACACAACGACTTTTGTCAGATATTAGTCCCATATTTAGAACTTTTGGTGAATGCCAAATAAGGAGACGAGGGGCGAGTGGCAAAATTAGCGGACATGTACACGATTCTAATCCCGTTGAACATCAATCCGTTTTTGGTTTGTTTTAATTCTTATCCTGCCAATCACAACTACCATATGTTGCTGGTATTTACAAACGTCTTTGATCCATATCAGACGCCGCGATCTGGATCCAAACTAACGGACATTTCAAGTTTCTTTTTTTATTTAAAACATGTAAAAATCTTAATAGATCAGACGCCGCGATCTGGATCCAAACTAACGGACATTTCAAGTTTCTTTCTTTATTTAAAACATGTAAAAGTCTTAATATAATTATTTGTTGCAGATAACAATTTCAAACCAGACGGTATAATGGGAACCTTAGGGTATGGCCATGATTTAAGTTAAGTGTCTTTATCATTGACATAATGATATTAACTCTGTAAATTACTGCAAAATTGTATCGTCTGTATTACGCGGCGTCTGATCAGGATCCAAACAGTTTCACAGTCGCCTAATGGTGTCATTAGCAGTGAAAGAGTTGACGTACACATCTGTGTACAGCTACATACAGTGGAAAAACGCTAATTCTTTCCCGTTTAAATGCAAACGAAACACAAACGTAAAATACTAAAATGCATAGAATGAAAGTTTATTGATACTTCTGCCTAATTATTTTACTCTGAGTGGCAAACAGTTTGGAGCCTGATCAGACGCCGGGTTACCCGGCGTCTGATCTGGCTCCAAACTGTTTGCAATTGAAATAAACGTTTTAGCCTTAACGCGTTTATTGGGAAAGAATAACGTTTTCTCCACTGTATCAGCGAACTATTTTTGGATCAGGAGCTATTCTGGCACCTGTCAAAAAATAAGTATTCGTCACAGTTCATTGTTGAGACTACGTAGATATGAATGTGATAAATCCCATCTATTAATGTGTGTGTTACGACGTATGATATACGTAATGTTCAGTCGAATCTGTATCAAAGGACCATTCAATGCAATAAATAGAGCTAATTAACCGCGTCTGTTGTTCCTTTTCGCGGTATCGGAATACTAGGAGAGTTATTGGCCCGGAGCACACTCGCCCGGTTAACTCTTTGCATGCTGGGTATTTTTTTTCGTCTGCAACATTTGTCGTCTACATTTTCAAAATTTCTTTAAATTTAGGGTCAGATGGCAAACAGTTTGGATCCTGATGAGGCGCCGCATTGCGCGGCGTCTCATCTGGATCCTAACTGTTTGCTAAGGTTTAACTGTGTCAGATATATCCGCCGCTAGCATGCACAGATGTAATATCATCAATGTATTTAACCCTTTACCTGATAGCCTATTTCTAATATTAAAGATAGGTGACCAATTAAAGCAGGTTGAAAGTAAAGTAGAATGCGCCCTTAGGCGCATTCTGCTTTACTTTCAGCCTGCTTTAAGTTATTACCTGCTAGAATAAGGAAAGTATCAAATATGACACATATTCATTACGGTATAATTTGGAACTATTTTCTTCAGCGGATGAATAAAATGCATGTGCTAAAAGTCGCTTCTATAAGGGAAAGGGTTAACCAAAGTTGATTAATGTAGGAACAATGTAATGAAGAAAGCACCGACATGAGCTTTCTACATAATTTGTATCCAATATTTAGCAATGACTAGTTTATTATAACAGGTACGCTTCCCAAATGAAATGCCGCTTAACAAGGTTATGCGATAATTACACGACGTATTGTATTCAAAGTCCAGCTAGAGCTGAGGATTGGATTGCTTTTTTTCGCTCACCTGGCACGAGTTGCCAAATCAAGATTTTGGTATGGTTCTGAAGCTGATGTTCCGAATTATTTTATATTAGATCCTGAAACTTGGTACAATGTTGACTTAACTATTTCGAAACTGGAATGTGGCTTCCGTACACAGTCAGATATAGATTAAATACACAGTGATTGATGTAATATAGTTAGATATAATATGTCTAAGATATTTCAAAGCAAAGAAATTCGTATTGGATCCAATAACAAGAATCGCCCAGGTATATTTGTGGTTAATTTCTACCACAGAGATTTGATTTGAACAATCTTGATAGAGGGCTTGTTGATGACATGAACATTTTTGAAGTTTTTATTGAAACACCTAGTTTAACTCATGTGACCTAGATATGCAACGGACCGAAACCTCTTCAGCATTATTGGCAAATGACGTCTAGAATTGTCAATATGCCAAATATCAATGTATGAAGATTTCACAATATTACTCAATGTAAATATGTGACGCCTGGTACGTTTTTGGAAGAATCTTGATAGTGGACATGTAGATGATGCTTTGTTTAAAATGTCTATGCTTAGCGTACTGTGGTTTCAGACAAGAACCTATTCAAAATTTCATTAAAAAACTGTTTAATTGTGTCACTTTGATATGCAACGGACTGAAACCAGTTCAGCAATATTGGTTTAACCCTTAGCCCGCCAAATAAATTGCCGTCTGCTATATTTCTCGTCTGCTTCAAGTTTCAAAGTGCTTCAAAGTTGCTCAAAATTGCTGAAAATGTTGTCCGAGTGTCAAACAGCTTGGATCCGGATGAGACGCCGAGTTACTCGGCGTCTCATCCGGATCCAAGCTGTTTGCATATGGAGCTATAGTCATGAGTGGCAGGCTAAGGGTTAAGACCTCTAGAAAATTCACCATGCAAAATAAGAAAAACCTGGCAATATTAGTTTCAGAGAAGAATATGTTTAAAGATTTCCCGATATAACCATATGTTAAACTGTTGCCCCCGTGGGACATGATTTAAAGAATTTTATAGAAGACATCGGTGTCTGTTCTGGATTCACGTTACATGTATTTGACATTCGTGTTTAAGTTTCATCAATGCCGAAAACTTGATCATTTGACAACATTTGCAGACGACACCTTTAACCCTTTCCCCCATAGAAGCGACTTTTATCGTATTTAATTTATTCCTCCGCTGAAGAAAATAGTTCCAATTTAATCAGTCATGATTATATAGTATAGGGAAAATTTTCAATATTCTAGCACATGGAAGCTTAAAGCAGGCTGAAAGTAAAGCAGAATGCGCCTTAGGGCGCATTCTGCTTTACCTTCAACCTGCTTTAAGTAGTCACCTATTTCAATACTAGAAATTGGCTATCAGGTAAAGGGTTAAAACAGACGATTGTTCGGCAGGAAAAATGTTAATGGCAATTATGTTATTATCGGAAGAGAGTTGGTGGCATCTTTAAGCTTTTAATCTCAATGACGTCATAAAGTTCATTTGCCAATAGTTTTGATCCTGATCAGACGCAACATCACGCGGCATCTGATCAGGATCAAAACTGTTTGCCACTTGTTTTGAAATTACGTCAGTTATACTGCCTTAAATCTAATTTTGAAACGATAGTGCAGACAACAACATTGAAGCAGATGACAATATGGCGGTGAAGGGGTAAAAACATGAAAGGGTTAAACACATTGAATTTTGAACGTATGGGCAGGAGCAAATTGATGTTGTGAATGATTTAATGATTATTGGTGTTGTTCTTATTTACACAGGAAACTCCTCTCTCTGAATACCCATAACCTAAACGGAAAAGGTTTAACCAGTTACCCCATAACCTCTAATTTATTCCTCCACTGAAGAAAATAGTTCCAATTTATTAAATAATGATTGTGTTCTATTAGAAAAAAATCTTTATCCTTGCAGATACATGTAATAGCTTAAAGCAACCTGCTTTAAGTAGTCACCTGTTTTCACACTAGCAATAGGATATGGGGTAATGGTTTAAAGGATATGAATAGGTTCAATTCTAATTTTTAAAACTTGAAACAAAACTAAAGTTTGCGCTAGAGTTGGTTCGTGCATTCGTTTCACCTATCATACCGTATGAATGCGAGATCTTAGGGTTCACTAAATCTCAGATTAGGAAAAAGATTTGCACCTGAAATTTTGTAAAACTGTACTTGGTGTGAGAAAGTGAACCTATAACGTGGCTGTTTTGGATATCTTAGAAGATACCCGTTCTTAATATACATGTACGAACGGTGTTGCAAAATATTGGTATAAAGTATGCAACTAAGAGAATAATTTGACCAGTATTATTGTTGATAATTCAACACTAGATCTATACACATAAAATGTAACATGTTATGTGTCATTTTTCGTCTGTTATGAAACAAATTTCAAAGTGTGCTTATTAAAAGCTTGTAGTTAAAGAAATTCACATTAGAACATTACATGTATTGTAATTTTTCGAATACATATTCGAAAAAAATACTGGTTAAGCATACCGTATAGCGGGTATTTTCTGCTGTCATAATATTTTGCGATTTTATGAAAAAGCAGGGTGAATTATATTCTACTGTTTTTATTTCTGCGCTTCTCTGAAAGCAGCATAATAAAATTCTGCGGATTCGATTCTTAAGATAATAATAAAAGCTATTTTACCTATACGCTCGCTGTTGTTTACATGTACGTAGAGTTCACTGTACTTCCGATATGGGCTAAAACCCAATCCTAATTTCGGCTTTTCATATATAGAGTAGTGGGTATGTAGATCTACGATAATTTGCAATTGGGTTTAAATGTGAAACAAAAACGATAAATATCTGAACAGGTATGTTTATTAACATGAATTACATCATTCTGTAATTATCATAAAAAATAAATACACGGCAGAGAATTCATATACCCTAAGGCCTTCACGACCTAATCCGGCAACACTAACAGTAGCAAACAGATTGGACCGATAATTACCTATAATTATACATTACCCGCTTTGTTGTATTCGGAGTACCTTGGACTTAGTCGCTTAAAATTAACTGTGCCGCGGTAAATATCGGTACATTTTAAATACGATTTGTTAGGGGGTTTCCAGCCTCTAATATAAGGAAATTTGATAGAAACTAAAATAATAATACAAATTTAATGGTCTAAATTGCCGAGTGAGTATGTTCTGTGGTTATCATAATATGATCTGAAAGCAACCAATGTCCGAGTGAGTGCAAATACCGATCACTTATCGAAGAAGCTATCATGTCTTTATCTGATAAAAATGTCGTTATAAGTAAGGTTCGTTATGCATTCAAGCATATATAGCAACATATTGAACAAAGTTCATCAATGAAAACTTAGCTTCGTTTATCTTATTCATGTCACGTATTTGTGTAATAAGGTTATGTTTTATGCAATGTTGTCATCATATATGCCATCTGTACGTACAGTGAGCGATAATGTGGTGAACTGCTAAATTTCTGTACGGCAGTGGATTTTCACCAGATCATGTAATTTGTTTTTAGATTATGATTCTAAGGGGTCAGATGGTGATAACAGGGACATATTTTAGTTACTTATCGGAGCCTCCGGGGCTCGGATAAGTACCTTAACGATAGCTCTAACTAGATGTAAATATGTGGATATGTTCACAAATACTGTAAACCTTGATGTCGTAACGAAAGTGATCGGCACTGCTTTGCTATAGTAGCATATTATTATATCAGACATACCAAAATATTAACTCACTTTCGAACGATGCCCTAGACAGAAGACTCAGTAACTAGTGGTAATACCACGTGACGTTGACATCATAAAAGCTACCATGTACGGCCGTATTTTGCCTAGACTCAACTTTTGAAAAAGCTGTAAGTATTTTATTTGTCAGGCAAATGTGACGAGACCCGGCCAATTCGAACGAGAAAGTAGTAAGCTTTGATCGTGTCCCCCTTTTCGAGGATTAAATACGGCGTTTTTGCTGGATCGGTGGAAAACTGGTTGGAGAGAGCGCAATGCAAACGGCTACTGTGGTCAGCGAAACATATTTCTCGGTGAAATTCTAGGTTTGCGTATCTGTTTAGGTACATTGACAGCAAATTGAGCTGTAAAATGAAGAAATAATCGAATTGTATGCACATGGTTCTGAAAAACACAGTGGAAATAGGGAAAATCAGAGATAATACGGGAAAGCTACTTCGGGAAGAAAATCAGAGCAAGGCCACGGTGGAAAGCGGATTCGATGGTGTTGAAGAAATCAAAAGTTATTGAACGATTATTCCTCTTAAAATTTTGTTTTTGACGCCATTATTACTATTATTAAAATACTTAAGTAGACATCTACCCACCAAAAGATCTTGGACAAACACATTTAGCTGGAACCACAAATATATATATTGAACGCAATGCCTATGTAAACAATTTGGATCGAGAGTCAGGCCAGACATAATGCGGGAGTAGTAGGGGATGGCTCGAAATAGACCGGTCATGTTTGGGAGGAATATTCAAAATGAGAGGAGGAGAAGGGGCGTAGTCTAAACTGTATACCATTTGGCTTAGGATTTCGAATGGTCGGGGAAAACCATCGAACAGGTTAGCGGATTAAGTCCAGGATTCGGGTAGATAATGTCGCGTCGAGAAAGGCTTGTCGATTTCCACCAACTTTGATAAGTGTGTGTTCCCTGTATCGTTTGAGATCGCCGAAATTTGGAGCTAGTTTGTTATTGTGACTAACGCAGTGAATTAATTTTTACTGGCTCGGAAAGTATTTACCTTTAACGAAAGCAGTTATGTTAGGAAAACGCGTTTAGCTCCTGGTATTTATTTAAATGTTTACCAAATTAATTTATTTATCAAAAGTATAAATTTATAGATCGTATATAAATATTAAGCAGAACACTTTACTTTTAATCTGCTTTAAGTGGTCATCCCTCCGCAAAACTAGAAACTGGTTATGGTGAAAAATGAGGATTAATGCAGTCAGTGAATGAAGAGTCTGCTTTACACTGATAAGTTGGTACATCTTTCATGCGACAAATTCAGGGCAACCAGAATCATAAAATGTGTCGTGCCCTGTTAAACATTAGTGTTACTCGGGAGGTGTATCATTAGAAAGTATAATGTATTCCATTAACCGATCAACAAAGAACCATGATGTTATTCTGGCCTTTTGGTACAACTGAAACAACAAGCTAAGGCTGGAAGTATACATACTACATGTTATACGACAGATGTGTATCATGAACAAATGAATATTGGCAATTTTTTCCCTTGCACATGTCTCCTTCAACTTCAATATATTGCCGGTTTTACTGGCAACTGAAACTTATTGCTGTTCGTCACCTTTGGAGGTAGAACAATCACCGAGCAAGTCATTTAGCTGGGAGCCGAACACATCATTGCAACTGTCAATGGCATCAAAAGCCCATTCTAGTGAATAAATAGGGAAGAGGCCAAAGCTCTAAATACCAATACGCAAGTAATATTTCAGTCTGCTCTTTGAATGTTTGTGGTCTTAAGAAATACAGAAACAACAGCATTTTGTATCATACTGTTCTAAATTTGACATTGTGGTAATTTGTGAAACCTGGCAGACATCGACAAATGATTTTGTTGATCTGCTTCCTGGTTATACAAACTACGACAGTCCTAGAAAAAAGGTTAGAAGTTATCGTGGAGCAGGTGGTGTGACAGTTTTCGTAAAAGACTGGCTTAATGAAAACAATATCGTGAAACGAATATATCCTGAATATGAAGAATGTGTCGTCTTATGTGTTGAAAAAGAAATTACAAAACATACATCAAGTATCATCATTTGCTGTACATATATAGCTCCTGTAAACTCTCCGGTGTATGAGAACCTTACTGTAAATGGAATAGAAAGATTCTGTGAAAAATTAACTAATATAGAGTCAGATCTAGGTGAGGTGTCCTTTGTTCTTGCTGGTGATTTTAATGCAAGGGTTAAAAATCTACAAGACTATATACCAGATGACAACATTGATTTCATATTTGGTGAGCAAGTTGACTACCCAGGTGATACATTCTGTAAGGCACGCTCTAGTCGCGACACTGAATGTAATACATTTGGCCAATCATTAATAGAAATGTGTTGCTCAAAAGACATTCACCTCTTAAACGGACGCTTCAATGACATTAATGGTAACTATACATGTACTGCAAATAATGGGCATAGCGTAGTTGATTATATCATCGTATCAACGAATTTGTTTTCAAGTGTATCTGACTTTTACGTAGATGATCTCGATATATCTGACCACTTTCCTATCGTTTGTAATTTAAACTTATTATCTAGTGATCAAACTTGTGAAGCCCCTATGCGTAATACACACTCCAATCTCTCACAGAGACAAACATATAAATGGAAGGACAATTTAAAGCAAATATTTATCCAGAATTTTAACAGACTATATGTTCAATTCTATGAAAACATAACAGATGAGAACATAACTGAAAGTCATATTCAGTTTGTAAATATTATACAAGAGGCTGGAGAGTGTATGCGCAGCAGAGGCTACAGTAAAACCAATATAGACAATACGGAAATACAGCCAGAGTGGTGGGATAATGACTGTAGTCGAGCGAAATATACAAAGAACTATAGACTTCGGCAATTTCGCATCTCAAACGCTGATACAGACTTGAAGGCATACATTGAAAGCAGAAATATCTTTAAAAACATGTGCCGCGCAAAACGCCTAGCTATTGAACGAAAGCGTCGTACCACATTAATAGAGAACAGGAAATATCCTAAAGATTTCTGGAGATGTATTAAAATGGCAAAGAAAGACTTAAATAGTGACAAGAGTTGTAAAATCTCAACCGAGGAATGGTTTAACTATTTTAAGGATTTATTTACATCACCACCAAATTCCGATGACGATGACGACCGTAACCACAATGATATATTTGAAGACTTTAACACACCAAATGGTAACACCGATGTTCTACGAGGGCTGTCCCAAAACATCGTAGACTTTCATTATAAAATTGTTATTTATAACAGCAGAGACAAACGCTCGTCAGGGTTTATAAACATAGGGATTAAGTAAGCCTGTGTGAATTTTTAACGCACTATCTTAAAAACTGACTAGGACGGAGTAGTTTGAAACACCCTATCCGTGCAACCTCGGCGCACACTGTAGTTACGTAATGACGTTATCGACGTCAACGTTACTCGTTTTCAAAATTTTCGCCGTGTTAATCGATGCATTCGCTGTGAAACACAACCAACTTGTCAAATACGCTGACGTATAATGTATTTCTTCATTCCCCATACGACTCTCATTGTTTCTTGTTTAAGCTCCTCAAAGTTTTCAACCTTAAGTTCAAATAACTGAAAGTTCAGGCATTTTAAATCTAATGGGGCTAGGTCACTGCTGTATGGCACATGTTCAAGCTTTTGAAAACCCTCCCCGGCAAATTTGAATTTTGTATACGGGAAGTGTGGCACCGAACGTTATACTGGTGCAATATGATGCTTTCTAAGTTGTCAATTAACCCTCAGTCGTTTCTTTTATATCGAAAAGCGGCATGCAAGAAATCTGTGTGATGAATCTGTTTCGAAATGCTTGATATCTCGCATACCGTCTCAAAAAGAGGTTGGACATATCTTTCTTTTTCTTTCTGCACTTAGCAAGCATACATCTATCTAGTATAGCCTCTCGTGATCATTAGTTTCTCACGCAATATCCGATGTACAGACGAGTTGCTGACCCGACGATTTTAACAAATTTTTTTCACCGCAAGATGCTGAACACCATGATTGATGACGCTCCGCACGTTTTTCGACAATGAAACCCTCAATTTATATCGGTCGTCCCGTCTTTGTAATTTTTTCTCTCAATCCATCCTTCTGAAAAACGCTTATGCTGTTTGGAGATCAGAGAGAAAGATGCTGATTTATACCTTTCTGTTGATTGTAGTTGTTTAAACGTCTGTGTCGGGGCCATATTTAACCTAACACAGAATTCTATAACATTTTGCTGCGCCGCCTTTTCCTTTGACGGCGTCATTTCTAGCGTTTTCCGAACACGGTACCATTCGCGATAACTCTATAGATGTTTTCAAAATACCGCTACGTTAATGAAATTTTCCAAGATGACGTCACATATAGCAACGTCAACGTTCATGACGCAATTTAGCGCGAATTCAAGCTCGAAGTTGCATTGTAGGAGGCTGAAAAATGCACACCTTTAAATCTACCTGTAAGATTTTTCGTGCGCCGCACAATCTAACCAGCAATTAATATTTGCTAATAAATAAAGGTGAGATGTGTTCATGAGCTTCATTATTTATTCTACAAATGTGAAAATGTTTGAAATAGCATCAGTAAAAAAATCATAGAAAAAACACGTCGGGTTCTTCAAAAAAATTATTTGTCCACGGTGTTTTGGGACAGCCCTCGTAGATAGGGACATTACTAATGAAGAAATTCTACTCAGTGTTAAGTCTTTAAAGAGCTCTTGCGCGGCAGGTGCAGATGGAACATGTATCGAGATGTACAAGTGTGTAATAGAAACTATATTACCATATTTAAACGCGTTGTTCAATAGCATATTGTCATCTCGACATCTACCACAAGAATGGTGTCTAAGTTTGATTACACCAGTTCATAAAAAAGGACCTCGTGATGACCCTAACAATTACAGGGCTATCTCGGTTGCAAACAGCTTGAGCAAAATATTCATTAAGATATTAAGTACCCGTCTAACATCTTGGTCGGAAGCTAATAATATAATTGACGAATCCCAAGCTGGTTTCCGCGCCGGATATTCAACCACGGACAATATCTTCAACTTACATGCTGTAATACAAAAGTATTTGTCACGTAGAAGAGGCCGATTCTACGTCTTCTTTATAGACTTTTTCAAAGCTTTTGATAACTGTGCCCATCAACAATTATGGAAGAGTTTAGTACGAAATGGGATTAACCAAAACAGTAAACTGCTTTCAGTGTTTACATCAATGTATTCACAGTTGAAATCCTGTGTTAAAATGAAAGATGGTTTGACTGAGTTCTTTAAATGTGAAATTGGAACAAAACAAGGCTGTGTGAGCTCATCTATAATATTCATATTGTTCATCAATGACCTATTAGCTTACATTAGATTAAAATGTAATAATGGTATATTTGTGACTCAAGAAATTGAAGATCTCCATGGTTTCATGTTCGCCGACGACGTCGCGACAGTCGCAGAAACAGCCATACAATTACAACTGAAAATTAATGCAATAGATCAATTTTGTAACTATACAGGGATGAAATTAAACATAGATAAATCAAAGATCATCGTCTTTAGGAATGGTGGTCACTTGAGGCATTATGAAAGATGGTATTACCAAGGCCAACAAATAGAGATAGTGTCATTTTATAAGTACTTGGGAGCCTTTTTCACACAACAGTTAAGCTGGACAAAAACACAACAGGTGCTTTCATTGCAAGCCCAAAAAGCTGTAAATGCTATTTTCCGTTGCCAAACATATTTTGGTCATTTTTCACAACAAGACGCTTTTAAACTATTCGACGCAATGGTGAAACCGATTCTTGTATATTCTTCTGCAATATGGGGATATCAAGTTTGTAGTGAAATTGAAAAAGTGCATTACCATTTCTGCAAAAGGTTGGCATGCCTTAACCAAAATGTTTCAAACTTTTTTGCATTAAGTGAATGCGGAAGATACCCCTTGTCCACAACATATATGACTAATTGTGTTAGATTCTGGACTCATATACTTACCATGTCAAGGAACCGCTATCCGAAACAGTGCTACATTATGTTACGCCGTATAGACGAAAGTGGAAGAACTAACTGGGCAACATATATAAAACGCCTATTATACACGTTTGGGTTCGGCTATGCATGGATAGTAGATGAAATTGGTGACGCAAAAGCTTTCATTAAACTGTTCTCTGGAAGACTAGTCGATTGTGCAAACCAAGATATATTTGCAGATATAAACTCGTCGCCAAAAGCTCTAACCTACAAATTGTATAAAAATGCATTAAATCCAGAAACATACCTATCAATACCTTTACCTTACATGTCTAAACGGATTCTGGCCAACTTCCGCTGTTCAGGTCACGGCCTTATGATAGAAAAGGGACGCCATTTGAACATCGAAAGAGACCTCAGATTCTGTAAATTCTGTTTGAAAAACGATGTTTATACAGTAGAGGATGAAATGCATTTTCTTATCATATGTCCGATGTTTAGTGAGTTGCGAAAACAATTCTTTAAAGATCATTGGCTTAGCTCTGTTATATGCCAACAGCTATTCATCACAATCATGTCAGACAACAGAAAAGACAGCATATATGCACTTACTAGATACCTTGTCAGTGCATTTAAATACAGAGAAACCTTAAATCATGACGCCTAGCTTTTAACAGTTATTATCATGATCTAATAAGTCACAGTCAATTAACAATAGACTCCTGATATTAGAACATGGACTCGTGTAATATTGTTATTTACCATGTAGACAAAATAAATATTTAATTTTGTCACTTCACAAAAATGTGATAAGCTTGGTGTCATGAATTAAGTGATCTATATTAACACTAGTGTCATAGTACACGTTTATCTTGTTTGTTATATACATTAGAATAATTCAATATGTTCATATCGTTTGTAAAAAATTGCATAATTATACAACGATGTCACTCATGTTACTTTACTGGTGGTATTATGGGCCGGAGGCCTTATATTGCAAATAAACTATTGTCATTGTCATTGTTGAGCGTTGGGATGTTGTCTTTGTTCCAGTCTTGTTCTAATGAAAAATGGCTTTTCAATTTATTTTTTGATGACGGCGATTTTTAAGGCGATGTTAAATTTCTTTCACTAATGGCATTTTTCATTCTCTTAAGGGGTCTCCTAAACCTCGGAGCTTGTGGAGTGCTTGGTGATGTTCCCGTTGTTTCACGTGTGGCATTATCACAGATGTTTAAATAGTTCAATATGCCTTTGTTGCAGCCTATCCATTAGTTCTGAAAAGCCTATCGTTTCCGTTTTCTTTGCTTTTTCTGTCTTCAGCGTCGCAGGTTAGAGCTCTCATCATTCTAAAAATAAAACAAACATGCAGTAAGTTTTTATTATGTTCTTTATATTTGGCATCATCTAGGAAAAGGTGGCATATTGTGAAACACACAGTGCCATCCAAGGGCAGCCATCTTCACACGTTTGTGATAGTATTTATTTTTACGCTGCACAGGGAGCTGTAGATGCTCATGGGCAACAACTATCTAAAACCCCTGATCAAACGCCGCGCATTACGCGTGTCGCTGATCAGGGATTACGATATTTGTCCCTCAATAAGTCATTGTTTCACAGATGTCGTTATATATGTAGAAATTAAGTTATTGTTACTTGAGCAAAGTGAAAATTGATAAAATCATATCATGACACGTTTTTTCGTCACCATAAAAACAGAGCAATCTGACCGTGGTATGTTTTACGATTAACCCAGTTGTGATATGACGTTATAAAATATAATAGTAAATTAAGTTTAGGTGCATTTCTTAAATGATGTCAAGATCGGTAAGATATCAACTCTTTCATTTTAACCCCGAACTTATCGATGTTCTACCGTGGTACATCGTCCAATATAAAACATTTGGTATTTTTAATATGCGCCATGTAACCAGTCGGGCTTTGTGAGTTTAAAATATTTTGGATCAAGAATCAAAGCCCGCATTTTGAGTTGCCTGATGTTCGATCCAAAATGTTTACATAGGCCTTGCGTTCAATATAGATGATTGTGTATCAAGCTAAATGTGTTTGTCCAATAGCTTTAGGTGGGTTCTTAAATATTTGAAAAAAAAATAAAAGAATTAGGGCAAAACAACATAATCGTTCATTAATTGTTTAACTCTTCAACACCATCGAATCCGCTTTCCAAAGCAGCTTTGCTCTGACTTTTCTTCGCGAAGTAGCCTTCCCGTATTATCTCTGATTTTCCCTATTTCCACTGTGTTTTTCAGCACCAGTTGCATACAATTCGATTATTTCTTCATTTTACAGCTCATTGTGCTGGCAATGTACCTAAACAGATAAGCAAACCTAGAATTTCACCGAGAAATATGTTTCGCTGACCACAGTAGCCGTTTGCCTTGCGCTCTCTCCAACCAGTTTTCCACCGATCCAGCAAAAACGCCGTATTTAATCCGCGACAAAGGTGGACACGATCAAAGCTTACTACTTTTTCGTTCGAATTGGCCGGGTCTCGTCACATCTGCATGAAAAATAGAATACTTACAGCTTTTTCAAAAGTTGAGTAGAGGCAAAATACGACTATACATGGTAGCTTTTATGACGTCAACGTCACGTGGTATTACCACACTGTGGTTTATCTAATATAAGCTGATAGTTCATCCGTCGAAATTAAAGGTGCCACACGGATTTCTTGTCAAAATATAATATATTACATGTATATAGAATTGTAATCACTAGAACCTGTAAGGTTAAGCGCGTTTGAACGCACAGCTCCTGTGTGAAAAGAGCCTTATATAAATCTGGATAACAATAATATTAATAACAATAAAGTTAACGCTAAATAAAATTATTTTCTACTCTTTTCTGTTTTGATAGCCATGTGTGAGAAACATGTCACATGTACGGTAATGTTAATTTCGTTACCACTCCAATGTTTTCTTCTCTTTTGCAATAGAACATGTGCGAATCAACAATACAAAATAACAGCTCAAATTAATAACACGCTATTAATTAACTTATTTATCCCGGAAACGTTTAATGGATAATTCCAATTTCAAATTAAGACTAGTCCATGTTTTACTGCTAATGATCGAATTTTACGATATGTTGTAAAATGACAAACAGTGCACGAGTCCTCTGATCAGTGATTAAACTGCACACAAAGGAAAAGTGGACAAACTCACTGTTTTTATGACGAGTATACTCGTAACTAGGGTTCAATGTCTAAATACCTTATATTTCAATTTGAGAAATATACCAGACGTCATGGCAGAGAATTGGTAAAACCTTATTCCATCCATAAAGCAGGCGGCATATATTTGCAATTAAACCATTTCTTGATCAAATACATCGTGAGGTTTTACCCCTTCACCGCCATATTGTTGTCTGATTCAATATTGTTGTCTGAAATATTGTTTCAAAATTAGATTTAAGGCAGTATAACAGACGGAATTTTAAAAACAAGTTGATAGCAGTTTTGATCCTGTTCAGACATCGCGTTATTCGGCATCTGATCAGGATCAAAACTGTGTGCAAATGCGCTTTATGACGTCGTTGAGAATGTAAGGGTTAATGATGAACCCATTGAACTCCAGTATATGCGACTGGTACAAACAGTGTAGTTAAGATTAAACTCCTTCATTTCAGCGCCCCCTCTCTTCAACGGCCCTCCGAAACAACGATCCTTCCTTACAACGACACTCACCGTAATTCCCTTAACGGGGTAATTAAGTCTAACTATTTTACTGCTGCAATATCGTCTGCTTAAGATTGTCGTCTGCTGCTTTCTCTCACAGCTACAATGTACATATAAGTGGATATTTTGATAGCATACATAAATTGACCAGTGACAAACAGCTTGAATCCGGATCAGACGCCGCGTTACGCGGCGTCTGATCCTGATTCAAGCTGTTTGTAAATATAAGCCAAGTCTTTATTGTACCTCTCTATAACGACTCCCTCCGAACAACACACACAATATGTGTCTCCCAGGGGATGTCGTTGTAGAGAAGGAGCACTGTAGATGGTCACCGCAATAGCCCTCTCATCAGGTCTGCATTGTTTTTGATTTATGAACTATTGTAGAAAGCTACCCTTAAATCATTTAAATTAACTATTATTAAATGAAAACTGGAATTATCAAGTTGAAGCTTCATGCGTTATGGAGTGCAACGGAGAAGACGTCATTATTTCCAAATAAACGCGTTTACACAAAGAATATTATTTCCAATGCCAACATTTTGAAGCCAAATCAGGTTCTGGATAACTCGGCGACTGATCAGGCTCCAAACTCAGTTTAAAACTACTACTACTGCTGCAATTCTACTGTTTCACAAAAACAAATTATAGTGCGTTACGCTGCGTCTGATCATGATTCATACTAATTGACATTCATATCAATGTTTCTTCAGTAAAAACCGCATAGCACTCAAACATATTTTAGTAAAATGACGAAAGATAATGAGACAATAATATGACAGAGCCTGTGACAGACAGTGATAAACGTTATAATGGCACTTAACCCCTTCATGATCAAAATATTCGGGAGATGTTTACCTCTTCACCGCTTTATTGTTGTCGTCTGCAAGACAAGTTTCAAAGTTAGTTTTAAGTTGTATTACTGAAAAAATATCGATAAGATCGTGGCAAGCAGTTTGGGGTCCTAGGTCCAATGTTATAAAGCAATTGAGCTGAGTCTAAGTTTGTTCTCAAGCATTTGATTGGTCGGATTTGAGCATAGGCTCAAATCTGACCAATCAAATGCTTGAGAACCACTTAATACTCAGTTCAAAAACTTTATAACCTTGGACCAAGAACAGAAGCAGCGTTACACGTTGTCTCATAAGGACGACACAAATTATTTGCAAACTCGCTTTAAAGCGTCTTTGAGAGTGAAAGGGATAAATGGTTAAAGTAACGAATAACAATATGATGGTGTCATTATATGGCACGGTTACTAGTGTCATATTCTAATTAATAACGTATGTTTTTTTTGTTTGTTTCTTATAACAACAGTCATGGTAAAAATCACGTAGATCGATGTGATCCTTGTTAATATAGATACGTAGGCTCGAGTTTCTATAACTGAATCTCGCTAGTGTCGAACTTACAGTGAAGAAGAAGTTATTCTTTCTCATTAAACACGTTTATGTAAGAACAACACTTCCCCCACGCAAATAGTTAAGAGCTATATCAGCGGCCTGGTAACCCGGCATCTAACCAGGCTCCAAACTATTTGCCACTCGGATAAAAGCGAATAGAATTGTTAAAAAGGTGTCAGTTTTTCTAAAAAATGCAATGCATTTGCGATTCCTTTGTATTTTAAACGGAAAAGATTAACGACTTTTCCACTGTAAAAAAATCACCTATGATGGCTACAATATACCTCTCATCAGGGTCTATGCTGTTTATTATTTTAGAAAATATTATAGAAAGCAACACTGAATAGTAACAACGGACTAGACTAAGTTGAAAACTATAGTTGTCCATTTGAAGTTTCATTTGAACCAATACACTTCTAGACCCGATGTCTGACAATTACCGTCTGGATTTAGAACACACGCTAAGTATATAACGGACTGCCTGGTCAGGAATCATACTGTTTCATTTTGGAATAGACGTCTCTCCTGCCCAAATGCCAATACTCTTAACTCATTCACTGCCTTACCCTGAGTACAGTAATCATTTGCAAACAGTTTGGATCCTGATCAGACGCCGCGTCACGCGGCGTCTGATCAGGATCAAAACTGTTTGACACTCGTTTCAATATTTCTTAAGTCAAAATACCTTAAAATCGTTGTTTAGAAATAGAAGCAGATGGCAATAGTTTAAATTTGATGACGTCATGGCAGTGAAGGGGTTAATCTGGGAAATAAGAAATAGACGATAATTTAGGACGAAGATATTAACCCTTTCCACGTTGTACAGGGCTAGAGTCGATTGCTGCCAACAGTTTCAAATCAAAGGAGGGTAACAGCAGCGCAGCAGTGCAAGGGTTTTAGTTTGTGACGCGGTAACTTGTGTTATATTTTAATTAAAACGTATGTTTATTATGTTTGTCTATGACGACAGTCATGGTCAAAATCATGTACATGTATATACATGTGGCCCTCTTACTAGACACATTTAACATTTTGACAACTTGATCTTGTTCTATCTTATATAAAATGCGTGCAGAGCATTCTGTATCCAGTTGGGCACATAGTTATTTGAGACTATTTTATATAATTTGCGTGCCAAGAATGCTGTATCCTTGAGAGCACATAGTTATTTGAGACTATCTTATGTATTATTCGTGCCAAGCATTCTGTATCCTGGTGGGGGCATAGTTATCTTTAGACTATTTTATATAATTTATGTGCCAAGTATTTTGTATCCTGCTGAGCATATTGTCATTAGAGATTATAAAGAGGATAATTGGTTTGGTTTTTTTTCAGTGTAAGATCGAAATATGATTCATTGAGTGAACATCAGACATTATATTTTCACGAGTGGCGAAGCCCACTGGGGGCCAACTAGGTATTACGATAAAATGTTTTGCTACGACAATTTAAATGGGTAGTATTACAGATTTGTATTGCTATGAAAGCAACTCTTGTTTCGTAAACAAACATTTCTCACTATATACACTGACTTAGTAGCAATACAAATCTCTTATAATACCCATGTAGGTGGTCGTAGAAGTACCTTTTGATGATAATACGTAGTTGGCCCCCCGTGAAACCACGAATGAAAATATAACAGTCTGATGTTCACGAAATGGATTAAATTCAATCTTACACAGAACAAATAACAGTTATTCTATTTATTTATGCTTTAAAGTCACTTTTTAAACGACGGTGTTCGACAATTGAAAGCGAGAAATATTATTTATCCCGTGTTGAGCCTCACGTCTATATCGAACATATTTTCGTGATAATTGCCGTACAATGGCGTCATTGATTTATTGATTTGACGTCATCGGAATTACGTTATTGCTTCCGATCTTCGATTCATGATCTTCCGTTGAGTGGTTCCCGACAAATCGGACTGCCGGAATTGACATGCAAAAACTGTTGTTTCTGGGCTACTTATGCAGATTACAATCTAATGACATTGCTTTTAAAGTTTTTATTCAAAGACTGTATCAGCATAAGTATTCGAGCAACAATAGGTCACGTGGTTTCATTAAAGACATTACAAGAGTGCTAAACAAAAACAGTCTTCAGAGCCACCTAGATGCTTTCGAAAAACACAAAACTTTCCCTAATAAACTGACATGGAAGAAACAATGCAGAAGAGCGGTTCTTTCCTTCGAGGAAAACGAATGGCTTATAAGGATCTCTCTTCATGCAGACTTTCAAAGATTCAAACTCGTACATTCGGATCTGATACCCTCATTTATGTGGAGATCAGCTCTGGATACCTCTAAATACCTAGAAATGATGACATTTGTAACAAAACTGTTATGCAAAAAGGTGGGCACTGACATGCCATGTTCAAAATGCGGCACGGCTACTGGCGACGAATTATTCCATGTAGTCTTCGAATGTGACCCCGGTAGAGCCGCAACTGCACTGCAATATTATCTACAAACCGTATATAACATCATATCTACCAGGTTTGCGAATTCATTATATGCAATGGACAAAAAGACACTATTATTGTATACTCTCGGGCGTATAGATAATACAGTCACTACTCTGGTACCGCCAGACATGTATAGTTACTTTCTGTGCATATCAGCAAACTTTTTAAAATACTGCTACGGATAAGTACGAATCTACAAATAAACGATCGTGAAAATGACGATTCACAGATTTTCAGAAGCTATTGACAATCTTGATTTCAATTTCACTTTCGTTTCGTTGAAATCGATAATTTAGGATTTCTCTAGCAGACAACATCGTTATTCGATGAATCTTGTGTAGGAATCTAACCAATCCCTGTTGATTAGGTTACCATCTTGAGATTCACCCATAACTTACATAATTTACATGATGTTTTTTGTTTTTTTCTTTGTTATTTTTTCTTTCTTTCTTTATCCTACCTTGACTACTTGGTTTTGTGTAATTGTATAAATATGTTTATATTATGTTAATAGTGTATCACTCATCAGAAATGGTGGAATAAAAGATGATATATACTGTACAAATACGTTTATGCAATAGTAAATGTAACTGAAATCATTAACATCTTCACTGACTTTAAACGATTGTCGTCTGCTGTGTAGTCTCATATTTCAATTATATATATGATAGAAAAATCATTGACATTAATGTTAAACAGTTTTGATCCTGATCAGACACTGCGGTTCGCGGCGTCTGTTCAGGATCCAAACTGTTTACAAATAATGTTTGTACTCGGGGAAAGGTAGTTGTGAAGGGGTTGTAAATTCATGTACAGTGGAGAAACTGTTATTCTTTCCCAATAAACGCGTTTACGCTAAAACTATTATTTGCAGTGCAAACAGTTTGGAGCCAGATCAGACGCCGGGTAACCCGGCGTCTAATCAGGCTCCAAACTGTTTGCCACCAAGATAAACAAGAATTATCAGAATTGTCAAAAAATTGTACTTTTCTACGTTTTAGTGTTTTGCGTTTGCGTACGTTTGCGTTTAAACGGGAAAGAATAACAGACTCCACAATCATGTAACAGAGTATTCCCAATACTATATTTTACAAATAAACAATCAACCATATGGAACAATCACGATAACAATTTGCCGCACAAATGAATAATGCATTACGAAATAGGGTACATATTTGACATCAATTTTGATTAATTTTTCACCCACTATGACACATAATTGACTTTCGTATTATAATAGATATGCATTGTGTTCCAGGTATCATAACCTGTTCTGGAAATGAGGGAATTCACCAATAAATACGTCACAGTTACAGCAATATAATTACAACATGGTGCCTAAAATAACTTAACTGCGCATGTTCTGATGTAGTGTCATATATAATTAGGTGTTTTACCATATTTACATCACCCCCTCCTCATTCGCCCATTAACACTCTGAGTGCAATTATGATGTAATAACCCGTTTGGCACAATCACTGCCATATTTAGTCCACTTTTGCATTTTAGGGTTGATTTTAACAATATACATGTATTTGAAAATGACAAATAATGTTGATCCATCCTGATCAGTGGGTCATTAAGGAGCCCTCAAATCAGGATCCACACTGTTTGCATTGGACAAGTGTAATCCTAACAGGTACACTGACTATACTCGTCGCTAGGGCTGAAAGTGTTAACTAGGTAATAACTAAAATTATATCCCTAAAGAGTTGTCAATATTTGATGTTAGAGGGAGATTTCATATACATGTAACTGCTTTTGAATAAAAGTTGTCCTCTGTGTTCACGTGGCTTTGATATAGTATTAAAGAATGTATTCTCTTGTATATGTGATTGTACATACTGAGATAATAAAGAATAAAATTTGGAAACTTGATAGTTTTAACCCTTTCATGATCAAATTATTCGGGAGTTTTTTGTCTTTGCACCGCTTTATAGTCGTCTGCTTCAACTTTGTTGTCTGCAATGTCGTTTCAAAGTTAATATGGCAGTGTGACTGAAGAAATTTCAAAACGAGTGTCAAACAATTTTGGTCCTGATCAGACGGCGTCCAAACGCGCTTTTAACCCTTTTGTGCCCACGGTCCTATATATAGGACATATGCAAACAGTGTAGACTCATTATGCGGCGTCTGATCAGAGTCTACACTGTTTGCTGATAGGAATTTCAATATTAAGCAAAATGAAAATGAAAATTTTGACCAGTGTTCCCTTTGAAAAAAAATGGACTAATCCAATATTTAAAACATAGAAGAATCCACTTGGCGTAAATGGGTTAAGCGCCATAGAGAATGAAAAGGTTAACGTCTACGTGTTGCTTCGTCTTGGTTTAATTCTACTATGGAATTTAGAATGTAATGAATTGTAACAACATTGATATTGGTGCCACCTTGTTTAAATTCTTATCAGACGACTTGTTTTGAAGCATCTGATCTGGAAACAAACTGTATCTTATAAAATGGCGACAAGTAGTCGACATGTTCATTACTAGCGTCTACCAAAGATGAACGTTATGTTTTCCCATTTAAACAAAAGTAAAGGCAAACACTAGATCAAAGCAGTGTTAATTCAAATAACTTTAGATCCTTAACATACCCTACATGACAATAAGTCTAGTCGGGATCCTAACTGTTCGCAAATTCCAATAAAGTGGCGCTTGCTAACGGTACAGTATAGTTAACAGCAGTACAGTTATGTTATCGCAATTAATCACAATGTGTTAAACTCTGAATAATGTGTTGAGTGACATGACTGTATAAATTCCTACATAGTGTTGCTTACTGTTTACTGTGTATGTATTGAATAACATTTTGCTATGTTATTGTAAATTTTATATGGAAATAACTACCGGGTATATCTATCAACTTTGCTACATTACCCTGAATACAATGAATAATTGCAATATACAAAAAATTGAAACCCTGACAAGATGGCGATTAACTAGTTTAAACATATTTTATTTCGATTTTTTACAGAAATGGGGTCGGACTACAAGTGCTCACCACTTAGTTACAGGCGATTAACTCTGCATATTATCGGAATTTAAAACTCTTTTCATACGACGGCGTCTAGTTGACGATACAAAATAAACGTATTTCAAAACCAATCAAATGTTTCTTCAATCAAAATGCTTAGAATCTTAATTTGAGAAATAATATCAGACAACTTTGAACATACGATAACTTGACAGTTTAGAGGCTATACCCTTCCCCCGTAATATTAATAGTGAGGTTTTTACCCCCCTCATCGCGATATTAATGTGTGCTTCAAAACTGTTTTCTGCAAGGTCGATTCAACGTTAGTTTAAGGTAGTATGACTTAAGAAATGTAGATACGTGAATGAAACAGTCTGGATCCTGATCAGACGCCGCTTTACGCGGCGTCTGATCAGGATCCAAACTGTTTGCAATGTCGGCTTTATGCAACATCGGGGGTGAAAGGGTTACTTTGAAGCAGCGTAGTACACAAAGCCTCACACCTTGTGACCACCCTTTCATACTCATGATTGTTAGCAATGACAATGAGAAGTTGTGAAATAGAATCAGGTCATAGGTAATTAATCATATTTACAACGCGAACTGTATTGCAGTTCGTGACCTATGTCTGCAAGCGTGTATTGCCATTGAAGTGCATATTGTTGATGAAAATGAACAGACCATGTAGATATATACTCATACTCAACATTGAAAAATAAAATGTAAATGGTGCGTGGCACCCTGTCATCAGTCATGTGAAATACTAGGTGATACTGCTCTAAATGTATCCAACCATAGGCCAGTTCAATGTACATTTACTTTACCTTCATATTTTGATTCTCTTGATAGCGATCTTAGTTCTAAACCGATAAAATGGAAATGTGTTGCAGAAAATGAAATAAGCAATTACCAGGATGTTTTGTCTGATAGGCTTGATAATATTGATAGTCACGTGGTATCAAGTAGTGATGACCCAAAGGCATTGGATGATAGAGTTTACTCTGAGATATGCTGTGCAATAAAAACTGCAACAGAATGCTCGTTTAGGAAGGTTAATTTTAGACCCTTTCTTAAACCACATTGGGACGATCAAATTAAACTTTTACACTAAGAGATGCGTGTTGCTAGAAATGCATGGATTGAACAGGGTAGACGTAGACATAATGAAAATCATTTTTATAAAGTTTATAAAAACTGTAAGCGCAAATTTCGCAAATATCACCGCACATGTTCCGAAAATTATCTGAAACAATTGAACGAATAGCTTGATGCTGCTGCTGGCATTGATTCAATATATGTTTGGAAGAAATTTAAAGAGCGCAAACAAACTGCGCGCGGCAACAAGAACCCAGAGATGAATTTTAAAGGGGTTACATATCGTGACCCTAAGGAAATTGTTTATCATTGGGGGCAATATTTAAGTGAAGTATACACAGATACTGATATGCCGTTTTATGACTCAAATTTCTGTAATCAGGTTGATGCGGCTGTTTACGATTTAAAGCAACACAGGACTGATGACGTCATATTTGTTCCTATATCTGTCAGCGATATTATTGCTGAGCTTAAATTCTTGATAAAAGGAAAATCCTGTGGCCCTGATTCAGTTTTTAATGAGCATATATTGCATGACGGTGAACGTTTACATAGCTCACTAATTGACTTATATAACTCGATGTTGCGATTGTCTTATGTTCCTGCGAGCATGAAACGTGGCACTAGCATTACCTTGTATAAGGGTGGTCGGAAAAGGAAAGATGACCCGTCTAGCTACAGAGCTATTACCATGTGCTCGGCAACTTTAAAACTCTACGAAAGGCTATTGTTAAGTCGAATCAAATCTGAAACAGATATTAACTTAAGTCCATTGCAAGGTGGTTTTCAGAAAAGTATGAGCTGTACGATGTCATCTGTGCATAGTATACAAAATAGTTTAATTCAAAACTGTTCCTTTGTTTTCTCGATGCACTCCATGGGTTTAAATGTTCTTTCATGGAAAGCAATAGTTAGTTTATATGAACATTTGGAAAGTTGGCTACTCTATAGTGGTTTTAAGTCTGAGTTATTCTGCATAAATGTCGGAACTTACTTCGACGTTCCTGTATTTATGTTTTATAAACGATCTTCTTCTTGAACTTGAAGAAAACTATATGTGTTTTACTGTCAATCAGATTCATGTTCCTGCTATTGCATCAGCAGACGACATGGTTCTATTGGCACTGACTAAATCTGGTTTATACAGAATGATGGAGCAGTGTTATAAGTATGCATGCAAATGGAGGTACCAATACAACGCACTTAAGTCAGCTGTTATTGTATGTAATGAAACTAAAAGTGTTTTTAAAAGTTCAAATAGAAAATGGTATTTGGGTAATGATGTTGTGCATGAACCTGATAATTATATTACATCTAGGAATTACTTTTAACAAGTATCTCAGTCTGTCTGAAAACATAAAAGATGCAAACACCAAAATTAAGGGAACATTGTTAAGTTTGGAACCATGTGGTATTGGTCTTGCTGAAGGGATTCATCCTTTTACATGTCGGAAAATATATAGATCTATTGTATTACCAAAGGGTTTGTATGGATGCGAAATGTGGTATGATATTACCGATTCTGATATTTTATTTCTGGAAAGAAGTCATAGGTTTTGTATAAAGTATATGCAGGGTATAAGTAAAAGAACTCGAACTGACATCGCATTGAGTATGCTAAAGGTTTACTCAATTCGGTCCCATATCGACAAAATGAAACTTACAATGTTTGGACAACTCTGTAGACCACCTGTCAGGTCACGTGTCAAATATATATTTTTGGCTCGCATGTATTCGAGTTATTTGTCTAATCATGTACATGATATTTCAATGATATTGCTGCAGTGCTTAGGAGGCATGATTTGTTGCACGTATTGCATACATATGTTGATCTAGGAGAATTTCCCCCTAAACACATGTGGAAAAATGTGGTGTCTAAAGGCATTAGTAAATTTGAAGAGAGTTATTGGTATGAGCGAACGTCTACAGAGGAGTACATTCAGTTTTTCTGGATCCATCCAACTTTTACAGATAGTAATATATGGCAACTTTGTAAACAACAACCGCATATGACACGGTGTTGCAGAAGTGTTATAAACATGATATCTAGAATGTGTTCATACAGACAAGAAAAATTATGTTCAAAATGTGGTCTATACTTTATAGTATTAAAGTACACCAGTAAATGTACTTTGTAATTGCTTTCAATCAAGTTACTTGGAAAAATGTAATCTTTCTGCATTGTTAACAAGTTTAAAGTACATGCATGTCCGTGCATAGCTTACTACTAAGATATTATGCAGGAAAGATTTATTATTGTAAATAAACCCAGCGTCACATGTTATCATGAAAATGTTTTCTGAATACACGTATTTTGCCGTATTTTTCTGTATACACACGAATTTTGCTTTAATATTGTTGTTAACATAAGTAACGGCTTTGTTGGGGACACAAGTTTTGCAGAAAGCTTCTGTATGAGCTTTCTGCATTGTTTTCGTCCTGCTTTAACTTTAAGCATTAAAATATCAACATTCCCTCTGAAGTCCCAGTCTTACGTAACAGTATGTCACTCAAATTATATTTATGCCTGACTAACCTAACCGATGTTCGATCTAAGTTACTCTGTTCTTAGTACTTTAAATTTTAGGTTGCATGTATACATTACAGTACATTCTATAAGTTTCTTCTCACAAATATTTATTCTAATTCTTGGTGTAAGTTTGTTTGTTTATTTTTGTTTTTGATATTGTTGTTCTCAACAGATGCATCTGTATGTCTTTGTCCTTGTACATGTACCATACTTGTCGTCTGTACTTTCATGTGACTGTGAAATTGTATATAGCATGCATAATGCATTTACTTGTATGTTTTTTTGTATGTAAATCTTCAATATTGGAGGAAATAAAGATATATAATTATATATATGCTTCGGACAAGCTTTTCAATACTTGAGATCAAAGGTTAAGAACATAGTGACCTTAACCATTTAAGCCCTGACGTAACGCATAGACACAAGCCATGTACATGCGAATAATTCACTCTCTGTGTAAGGTAAGGGTCCAAGGTTATAAAGCTTTTCAGTTGAGTCTAAAGTCGTTATCAAGTATTTGATTGGTCAGATTTGAGCCTAGGCTCAAATCTGACCAATCAAATGTTTGAGAACACACTCAGACTCAGCTCAAACGCTTTATAACCTTGGACCATTGACTGTTTTTCATAAATATATGGACCAAAAAAATATACATTTTCTAAATCGTTCATTTGAAACTTCAGGGAGGAAAGAGTTTAAATGGTACAAGGCTCGATTTTGTTAACGCTCACATTTTATTTTCCGATTGATGTGGTATAGGAAATATGAACAGCCAGTTTTTTTCTCTTTATAACTGAAGTCAAAGGTAAAGGTCAAAATTATAGGATATAAGATACTCTGCTATTCTCAGATGTATCTTCATATCAAAATTGCATCTATCAAGTGATCGGGCAGCATATGCTCCTCTGTACTCTGTATGTATATCATATACAGAAAAAGAAATGACTAAAACGTTCAATACCTTCACATCATTACCGGAGTAAAATGGTTATGTGCAAACAGTTTGTATCCTAATCAGACGCTTTGTAACGCGGCGTCCAATCAGGATCCAACGGTGTGAAGGTTAATCTTATCTGTCTTGAGTTAAAAACCCTAGAATTTAAATTTGAGACATTAACCCTTTACCTGATAGCATTGTTTTAGTATTGAAGATATGTGGCTACTTAAAGCAGGTTGAAAGTAAAGCAGAATGCGCCCTAAGGCGCATTCTGCTTTACTTTCAGCCTGCTTTAAGCTATTAACTGCTAGAATAAGGAAAGTATTAAATATGACACATATTCATTACGGTATAATTTGGAACTATTTTCTTCAGCGGATGAATAAAATGAATGTGCTAAAAGTCGCTTCTATAAGGGAAAGGGTTAAGGAGACGACAATTGTTGAAAGCTGATGACGTTAAAGCAGTGAAGGCGGAAATTCCGCAATCAGCTAGTGGGTGTGTACATATTATTCTTATAATAATATCATTATTACTAATTTTATTATCAATATTATCATAAACATAATGATCAATCATTATGTATCCATTACTTCAACTATTGGTTTTGTATTTTATTGTGGAATGGAATATTAATGTGTTTCATTCTTGAAAAGTTTATGTATATGTATATGAAGGACTGTTATCATTCTTTGTATGTATGTTTATAAAGGAATATTGAATTGGAAATGGAATTGGGACTAACTGATTTGGTTAAGGAAATATAAAGGGGTAAACAATTAATGTGAATGTCACAGTGGCCTGGATGTGGTAAGGGAAATATCAAAATTATACACAAACTGTGATATCCCTAGGTATTGTGATTTAGAAGATACTATGCTCGAGACAAGCTTTTTCTATACTCTAGTTCCAATGCCCAATTAACAGTGATTATAAGTAGTATATGCCATTTTATCATCCCCAGATGTACTCATACACGAACCTTGATGTCCCTTACTGATCCGGTATAGACAGACAGTACATGTTTGTTTCAAACAAGCTTGTAAAACATTTAAGTTCACAGGTCACTGTCAGGTTCAACCTGACCTAAGACTGCTTGAGACATTTTGATATACCTAGATGTACTAACGTATCAGGTTTCGTATTTGTAGCTCTTGTGGTGTATGAAATATGCCTCAAACAAGCTTTTCTCCATAAATGACGTCTGGGTCCAAGGTTATAAAGCTTTCGACTTGAGTCTGGTCTCGTTCTCCAGCATTTGATTGGTCAGATTTGAGCCTAGGCTCAAATCTGACCAATCAAATGCTTGAGAACTACTCCAGAATCAGCTCAAAAGCTTACTCACATACTAAATATAGAATCCCTAGCAGATGTGTTATAGGAAATACTTCCAGGAAAAATGGAGCTCAGGTCGACGGACAGACGGACACACAAGCGAACTTAAACATGCACCGTTCATACGTTATATCTCCAGCTATGATTCGATGCATGAAATGTTAGACAAAGAATAAGCGTATTTGTCTGAATTCAGACCACGTCATTATATATAGTAACGAACTGATAGATGAAAACAAATGTCATTTTAATTCGTACGCTGCTAATGATGCAATCGTCTTTATTTGCAAACAGTTAGGATTAGTCTAGACGCCACACAACATGGCGTCTGAATAGGATCGAATTGGTTTAAAATTCGTTTCAATATTTCTATAATCAATGTTTAAAAAATTGAATATTGTATAAATTCGCGGACGACAAATTGTTTTTATCAGACAAAAGTTTGGATTTAAAAAAGGAAAATAATAACAACGTTGAATTCTTCAGATTCAGTTAAAGTACAACATATACATTGTAACTACTGTAAGCAAGATACAATTATTCTGTTTAACACATTCGACAACATAAAGCGGAAAAGACAGAATAAAAGTGTAGCAGAAAGCTGTCCGCTTAAAGTGTATTCTTACTTTAGGCAGAAATATTTTAAATACAAATCAAAGTTATATTTTTTGGTCGTGATAGTGGAATCTTCTATAATATCTTTTCTTCGATATCTTAATGCTGCACTAGATGAGTGTCAGAGTATTAACCCATTTGTGCCTACGATCCCATATATGGGACATAGGCAAACAGTGTAGTCTCTGATCAGACGCCGCATTATGCGGCGTCTGATCAGAGCCTACACTGTTTGCTGATAGGAATTTCAATATAAAACAAAAAGAAAATGAAAATTTTGACCAGGCATCCCTTTGATAAAAAATGGACTAATCCATTAAACAACATGGAAGAATCCACTGGGTATAAATGGGTTAAACATGTTTGATCAAGACGAGGCATCGAACAACATGACATCTCTCTTGAATCAAAGCATCACCATTATCACGAACCATTCCTCAAAATATTGAATCGAGTAAATCCATGCCTTTGAAATACCATAATTAGATCATGTAAAACGTTGATTAAATTTGAATTTCTAACCATTATCAAAATAGAATATATATTCAATAACTACAGCCGTAGTAAGCGCAAAATTATGTTGCTGGTAGCATTTTCTAAGATATGTTTGTTATGCCTTAAAACTTTGCTTTGGGTGCATATAGTAATTGAACTGTGTGTTTGTCTACCCACCGTCCGTTCGTTAGTCCATGTAAACCTTGTCCGAAACATACTAGCTATACGGCATCGGTTATGTACAGACTCCTATTAGTACATATATCAATATCGTCCTGCGAATTCTTTCAAAAGTAAAAGAAGTAATAAAATGCAAAGTCGACTTGCGCACTCCGTTTTCATTCCTGAGCACTCTCTACGCCAATGCAGTTAAATATGAATTCCCGAAAGCAAACCAAACAATTAGAATGCGAAACTGGCACCTTGCATTTTCGTATATTTCCGAAGTATCTAGTAGAACATGTGCTGAAAAAATGAGATAATCTTATTTGTCACTAAGTTGCACCTTTTAATATATTGCTTATCGAAAGTCCATTTTAGCATTCTAAGTTTGGGGTAAACTGTTGGAATACATAAAAAACTGCGTTAGCATAGGGAGGGTTCGGGACTGAAACAGGAAGAATATTCCTTTGTTAAAACAAACATAAACCGAACTGAATATTAATGCCAAAAGGTACCAATATACAGCACTCCATTTCTACAACGACACCCAATGGGAGACAACGATTGTGTGCATTGTTCGGAGGGAGTTGTTATGTCAAGGGCACAGTGTACAATTATGTGGTCATACATTTCGTGTCCGGACTGTAATTGCGTGATCGGTAAATGGATTTTAAGATAACTTGCCATAAATGTGCACCAGACAAAGACGATATGTCGCATTTAGGTCCTATGTACATAGATCAAACGTTAAAATCACATTGTACAATAACGTTGTCACAAATATCATATCCGGTCTGTAATTCTTATCGTTGAATTGATTTCAAAACAACTGACTCAAATGTAGCTTTCCAATGTAAGGTAACCAGTTATATAAAAGCCTGTTTGAAGCATATTTTACTATCCAACATCCGTTACGGTTATTAAAATTTAACGTGCGAGTATAAATTAGAATGGTTTTGAGTTTGGCAAACTAATTCAGATCACCGTGCCCTTATCCCTATGACAACCTTTGAATTACCAGGCTGACGAACCGTCTATACTGATCTTAACTGTTTGCAAGTGCTTTGTTTTACTTAATCTGTACATTGCTCTGCAAGAGTGTAATTTTATAACGTGTCATTTCAGAGACGAGACGCTCTAATTACATATTCCTTTTTATCGTTACAAGATATCAATTAACTATTAGCCTGCTGCAGTTTCGTCTTCTATGAAGTTGTCCTTTACAGTTTCTAAATAGGAATTAATATAAAATCAGTTTAGCTTAAAACTGTACACAATTAAGTTCATACTGGTTAAATGCATTGTTTCACGGCGTCTGATTTAGATCAAACCTGTTGGCCAATTCTAGTCAAGTTGCTACTATAACAGACGAAGGATTAATAGTACAAAACATGGCACTGGGTTTCCAGTCGTTAATATATTATTGATATGCGACTATAGTACGATTGGAACGTGCTTGTGAAATCTTTGAATAAAAAGTTAAGCCGCTCTTTACCGACACTCAAGATAAAGACACATTATCGGTTTTAAGTCATGTGGCAGTTTAACACAGGAAAATATGAGCCATTTAAATTTATTTTGTAACGAGTCTATTTACCGTCTGGATAGAATATCAAAGGCATCTTAAATGAGTAAAGAGGTTCTTCTGTCAAAATTAATGTATTCTGTTATATTGCTTCTTGTGTCAGGCGATTTGTTATTGTTTTAACCTGTGCTTGAGACAGTGGTGATTTAAAGGGGACTGGAAGTGAAGAAGAATGCTGGCTTCTAGCGTAGAAAGGGTTTATCAAAGCCTTAGTTGATTGAATTAAGTTATGTTTGGCAATTAGGAAAAAGGAATGAATACAACATTCTACAGGAAGCTTCTACAAAAAAAATTTGCTTAAACTTCGTTTAACGTTAAGCAGTTCGCAATCTTAAGCAACGACAGAAAAGCTTTTTATTGAAGCAAGAACTTTTTGTTTTACTAAGTATTTTTAAATACTTTTTATACTTGAATAATGATTGTAGTTTGTACATAGGAGTGTGTCGTTTTTCCGCTTTAACGAACCAATGCAATTAAAAGTAGGTCAGTGAAATAAAAGAAGATGTGACATTTTTGACGATTTTTAACCCTTTACCTGATATCCTATTTCTAGTACTTAAGATATAGTCACTACTTAAAGCAGGTTGAAAATAATGCAGAATGCGCCTTAGGGCGCATTCTGCATTACTTTCAGCCTGCTTTAAGCTATCAAGTGCTATAATATAGAAAATATTCCTTATAATACATATTAATTACTGATTAAATTGGAACTATTTTCTTTAGCGGATGAATAAATCATATCCGCTAAAAGGCGCTTCTATTGAGGAAAGGGTTAAAAAGAAAATTCTTAGAGTTAATCAATATGTATTGTATTTCCTGTCCTATTACTCCATTTAACATTTTCACTGTCGTTATGACGAAAGTACCCGTCTACAGTGGATAATCTGTTATTCTTTCCCGTTTAAACGCAAACGTACGCAAACGCAAAGCACTAAAACGTAGAAAAGAACAACTTTTGGACAATTCTGATAATTCTTGTGTATCTTGGTGGCAAACAGTTTGGAGCCTGATCAGACGCCGGGTTACCCGGCGTCTGATCTGGCTCCAAATTATTTGCACTGCAAATAATAGTTTTAGCGTAAACGCGTTTATTGGGAAAGAATAACAGATTCTCCACTGTAACACAGTCGCTGTCATATTATCGTCTGCTTATATTTTTCGCACGCCTTAACTATTTAAATTTGTATAGTTTATGCGTGTCTACCAAAGGAAACATTGATATCAGTGTCAAACAGTTTTGATCTTGGTTAGACGCCGCTTTACGTGGCCTCTGATCAGGATCCAACATATTTGTAAATGCCAGTGTTGGCCGCATGGTAAAGAAAGGGATAAAACCTCTGAATGTAGTGATATATGTCAAACTTAAGTGAGTTGGGCAATTCCTTTCACAATCATGACTATTCTCCAATAAAGATAATATCTGAATGCATGCAAAAAAGTTAATACGAACAGGTTTTCCAACACAAAGACGCTTTCTGCATATCCTATATATAGAAATAAAAAATACACAATAACTACGCTTTTTACTTCTAAAATATAGTATTCCATTGAAAACAATAGTTACACTGTAGTCAAGGAATAATTCGAATAGTCATTATATTTATGGAGGTATGAAAAGATAACCTGGGTCTAAGGTTATAAAGCGTTTGAGCTGAGTCTGAGTGTGTTCTCAAGCATTTGATCGGCCTAGGCTCAAATCTGATAAATCAAATGTTTGAGAACGACTTTACACTCAACTGAAAAGCTTTATAACCCTGGACCCTAGCCACACTGTATGAAACCGCGAAGGTTTCATACAAAAGTGTGACCAGGTATTTTTTTTATATCTTCATGAATACAATAAATATTCCGCATTACTCTATATAATAATATCACTACTGTCTTTAAGAAAGTAGTTAAACTAGAGCATCTGACACTGGTGTTCGTTATCGAACACTTTTAAAGCATATGTTGTAGCCCTTCCCCCATCTATATTTTCCGCCAAAACGCGGAGTTGTTTTGTAGCAACGTCGTCGTCAATGACGTCATTTGGCGTCCTGCTTCAGCACAATCGGGCTAAGAGAATGAAGTACCGACAAGGCGTGGCCTGAAATCTATTTTTTCAAGGGCTTATGAAACAATAGATACAGCCAATCACAGCTCACCAAAAGTAATTAAAACAAAGAATATTAAATGATTCAGTAATGAACATGCACCATCACAAATGTTTCTTATATCCTTAGGAGCTTAAATCAGGTGCATGACGCTTTTACTTTAACCGACTTAAGGTGGTCATTTGTCTTCATTACTAGAAACAAACTTTAGGGTAATGGGTTAATTGAAGCCCTCAACTATTCTTTATAATCATAAACTAAGCAATTTTATTATCATTTATCGCTTTGCACAATTTAAGCTTTATTCATACAGTAGTGTTGCTCATTGTATATTTGTATTCAGTTATAATTCAAGCAAAATAAAGGTTATGTTCTTTACCTCCCTCCATCTTACTTTATGCAACCGTCAGTCTAAATGCCAAATAAACTATATAAAGGTCTAAATTTTGAAACAAAACACAATATGTTGACATTTCTGAATAAGAAACATTCTGACATTGTTCCAGATCGTTTGCAACAGTCATAGCTTGTTTTACCACAAACAAAAACCTTGTTTATGAGAAAAAATAATGTTTTCCCATGTATCAGCATGTTTTTATCCAAATATACCAGCATGTAAAGGAATATAGTTACAGTACTGAACCTTATTAAATTAAATTGATAATCGCAAGCGAATTGCCATCGAATTGCCATCGAATTGCCATCGAATCGGGCGCTTCAAAAAACAAATCCTACGTTTGAATATTTGTACGCGAATTTTCAAAAGCGGTTGTGACAAAAATGGGATCGTAAAAATAAACGAAGGCATATTTGCGAACATTTGTGAGGTTCACCACTCAAGAAAACTTACCCGAGGGTAAATTAGTATTTTGAAATCGCAAGCGAATTGCCATCGAATTGCAAGCGAATTGCCATCGAATTGCAAGCGAATCGCAAAAACTGTTAATTTAATAATATTCAGTACTGTATACATTGAAGACACTGTTTTTCCCGTTTAAACGAAACTAGACGTGAATGCAATGCAATAAAATGGAAACAATGACAACTTTCTTAAACATCAACTCAATAAATTTACTTAAATAACTCTATTTAGTTTGAAAAAAATGTACGGCCTGCTGCCTACATAGAGATGATGTTATTGAAGACACAAAAGAGAGAAAATGTGTACGTTAGAACGTGTCTCGTAGACAAATTCAACAGAACAGTAGAACCTCTCTATTACGACCACTAAAAGAATGCTAATTGTCTGTATTAAAAGACAGATGACAGCTTAAAGCAATGTGTAAGTGAAACAGAAAGCTCCTGTAGGAGCTTTCTGTTTCACTTTCACATTGCTTTAAGCAGTCACCTGTCTTAAGCAACTAATATTTGACACAATTTAGTGGTCGTAATAGAGAGGTTCTACTGTATTTACCCAGGAATAGTACAAATGGAAGTATGAAACATTGTTCATGTAAGTTGCAAAGGCACTCGAAAATGCAAAGACAAGAACTACAGCAATAAAAAGAAAGCTAGACATTCCAGCATTGACTTTGTCGGAGAATTTGCCAGAACCAGAAATAAAAAGAAAACTTGCTTTGGCTGAAAAGAAAGGAGCAGTGTTGGAAATCAACAACCTACATATTGTTAATTTATATTTGTATTGATGAGAAACTATGTATAGTTTAAATCAATAAAATATCTATCATATTTTGACTGATCACCACTTCAGGCACGCCTCCTCCAGAGTATACAGTAGAACCTCTCTATTTCGACCACTAAATTTTGTTAACTATTAGGTGTTTTAGACAGGTGACTGCTTAAAGCAAGGTGACAGTAAAACAGAAAGCTCCTTCAGGAGCTTTCTGTTTTACTGTCACCTTTCTTAAAGCTGTCACCTGTTTTTACACAGGCAATTAGTTTTTATTTTATTGGCCGTTATAGAGAGGTTTTACTGTACATGGATAATGGACCGAAGCACTCTTTGACATGTCTTCAAGCTGATCGTCGTTATGCAGGTTTCTATTAAACATTCACGCAGATTACAGAAATATTTGTATTGTACGAGATTAATTAACCCTCAATTACGACAACTTAATTGTGTAAAGTACTAGGCGCTTACGAAAACCAAGATGACTGTAAAGCAGAACACTCTGTTAGGAGCTTTCTGTTTTACTATCACATAACTTTTAGCTGTAACCGGTATTCTATACAATTAATTAGCATTCGTTTTAGTGACAGAAAAAGAGACGGTTTAGTGTGTGTGTTTTATATATCTTCATGTTTAGATGGGATTAATTAAACACTATTAGCTGGATATCTAGTCGATCTACACAGGTGACCTTGCAAATATAATTAAACTCATGTTCAGTTATGTTCATATCAATTAAACTCTTCACTGTCTTATAATACCCTTTATGTACAGTTCATTTCAAACCGGTTTCGAATCTAATAAGACACCGACTAACGCATATACTTGTAGAGTGATATTTCAGTAAAATTACAAAGCAAACGACAATTCTTAACCCATTTGTAACCAGTGGATTCTTTCATGTCTATATATTGGATTAGTCCTTTTTTCTCAAAGGGGTGCCTGGTCAAATTTTTCATTTTCATTTTGTTGTATATTGAAATTCATATCAGCAAACAGTGTAAACTCTGATCAGACGCGGCGCATGACCAGATACTACACTGTTTGCCTATGTCCCATTTATGGGATCGTGTGTACAAATGGGTTAAACAGACACTATCATACACGAATATTGGCCAAAGGATTTGTGATGAGACTTTAACTATTTAATTGCAAAGCTTTATTGTCGAACTTAACCCTCTCGTTCCCCCAACTATCGTTCGATTGATAGTGCCGTCGGCTGCAATATTCTTTTATAAGTCAGATTAAGGGACGTGACTGTGGGGAGGGGGTGATGACTGAAGAAATATCTATACAAGTGTCAACCCGTTCAGACCCTGATCAGGCGAGGCGTTATGTGGAGTCTGTTCAAAATCCAAATTTTCCGCATTTAGTCGCTTCTTGGCGTCATTGTCAGTGACAAAAAGGGTTTTTACTTCAAACGCGGACACCGAAACTGGCTTGACCTAGAAACAAACTCACGGTCGAAGCGTTGGTAGTGAAAATCTACACACATATGCATTGTAATACAAAAAAGCTCTCTATTAAGACCACTACATCGAGCTAATTGGCATGTGCTTACGGCACGTGACTGCTTAAAACAATGTGAAAGTAAAACAGAAAACTCCTTAAGAAACTTGTAGTTTATTGGTTAAATACAAAGTGATATGGCTTAGTTTTACAAGTTTTACAGAGCCCGGTAGCGAAATCGTTAAAGTAAACTATGCAATATTATAAAGTTTGATTCACGATAAAAAGACGAAATTAGCAGGTGCTGTACTTATGTAAATTCAAATTTAAGAAATAAAAGTAGACGGTTTTTAATTTTTTTTAAGATGATGGCGTCATGACAGTGAATATGGTTAAGATATTGCATTTGTATTTATTTCATTTGAACGGGACAGAGCTGCCATTTCTCAGGATTTTTTTTCGAAATCTTCGGGATTTTCTTAATTTTTCCGGACCTACGGATTTTTTTCCCGAAATGTTCTGCTCTTACATTCTTAATTTGGTATGTTATACATTGTTCATTAGGAAACATTAATATTTGTGTGAAACAGTTTATATTTTCATCAGACGCCGCGTTAAGCGCAACCTGATCTAGATTCAAACTAATTGCATAGTTATTTTGGTGATATAGAACCTGGCAGTGAAAGGGTTAAAGGTACGATTTCTTAAATCGCGTTTGAAAATATCGAAATCTTGGGATTTTTATGAGCATCTTATGTTAGCAAAGATTGGATAGAATACCGTCTTCTCCATTGTAGCACGCTGTGTACTTGTAGTTGTCGCCTGCTGCAACTGTTCTCAAAGTTAATTTACAGTCGAAACTCGATACTTCGAACTCTCTTAAATCAATCTTATGAACCTACCCGAAGACCCGAAATATGGGTGTTTTCGTACAAACACGTTTCGTAGAATCGCCATATTTCCCGGATAACATCACGGGGACCCAACCTTTTTGCAGCCTTATAATTTCTGTTCGCCCGAACAAATTTTCATCTGCTGAAATTCTGATTCCACTTCGTTCCTCTGTAGATCTATTTTGAGGAAACACAAACCAAGTGACAAAGAGTTTAAATCAAGGTCAATCATCGAGTTTCTCGGCGTCTGAACTGTATTTAAACTGTTTGCAAATACAATGCAAGCCAAATTATAAGAGTAAAACAGGTTTCAAAAATCCATTATTGCCATACATGTAATTGTAACTGTACACAACGAAACTCTGGAAATCACAAGATAGTCCTTTCTAGAGGAGGTTTCCACATTTGAAAGATTGGCAGTCAGTCAAACGAAGGTTACCTTTTACAGTTGACAGTTTAACCATTTCACTGCCAAGGCCGACAACTATGACTTTTAAACAGTTTGGATCCTGATCAGATGCCGCGTAACGCGGGTTCTGAACAGGATTCGAACTGGTTGAGACTCATATCAATGTTTCTTCATTTATGTCTCGAATATATGAGACGGGTTATTTCGTCATTTGACAGTGAAATGGGTACGACAGCTGGAGTTTATGACATTACTTCAATCCTGCGGTAAGCAGTTACAGTAGCGAAAGTGTTATATTCATTCCTAAAAAACGCGTTTATTATAAACTCCTTTCGTTCATTGCAAACAAATTGGAGCTAGATCAGACGCCGGGTAACCCGGCGTCTGATCTAGCTCCAATTTGTTTTCTACATCTTATTGCATTATATTTGGTTTCGGTTGAATCGTTCACTGCCAACGGCGCCAAAAGGATCCAAACTTTGTGACGTCCGTATCGACATTTCTTGTGAGATGGAGGATTGGCGAGCAAGTAGAATAAAGAACTTGGGAGAATGCTTTGTTTAGGTTGTTTTTTCAGACTTTCGGATTTGAGGAATACGGTGTTCGTTGGTAACACTGCATGTCGAAGCAAGTCCATATAAGTGCACGAGTTCCTACACAAAGTGCTAGGCATGCGGCAGACAGTTGCGTCTTAATTATGCGTCTTACCAGGATACAAAATGTCTATTGCTCGGTACGATATACAGCGCTCCCTCTCTACAACGACATCCAATGGGAGACAAATATTATGTGCGTTGTTCGGTGGAATCGTTTTACAGAGGGAAATTGGCTACATTTGCAAATAGCTTGAATCCAGATCACACGCCGCGTAACGCGGCGTCTGATCTTGATTCAAGCAGTTTGTCACTCGTCATTAAGTTTTTTTCCCGTCAAAATGTCCATTATGTAACTTTAGAAAAGTAGCAGACAACAAATTTAAGACGACGGCATTGCAGCAGTTTAAACGTTGAAATAATGGTCCTTTAGTTTAGTTTAAACATATTTTATTTCCCAAGTAATTTACAAACATTCATTCTTCACTTAACATAGAAATAAAGGAAAAAGGGTTAGGTCACAAGTTCTAACAACAATGGTCCTTTTTTAGGGGAACTGCGACAAGGGTCGTTGTTAGGAGGGAGTCGTTGTTGGGAGGGTCGTTGAAGGGAGGGAACACTGTAGTTTTATTTGGTAAAAAAACAAAAAATGATTATGAGTAATTAGATAAGTCGACAAATGGAAGAAGTTGCCATTACAGCGGCAAAGATTTCAACCCTTTTATTGCCATAAAAACGTCTGTTTTGAAATTTTGGTAAAGAGATATAAAAGTAAGAATGTATATACAGTGTTCCCTCTCTACAACGGCCCTCCCAACAACGACTCCCTCCTTACAACGACATTTGCCGCAGTTCCCTAAACAATACAATTATGTCTAACGATTTTACTGCTGAAATATCGTCTGCTTCAAATTGTCGTCTGCTGTTTTTTCTCAAATTACATTTTGATGGAATAATGAGGAGTGACAAACAGCTTGAATCCAGATCAGACGCCGCGTTACGCGGCGTCTGATCTGGATTCAAGCTGTTTGCTAATGTAAGCCAATTTCCCTCCCTATAACGACTCCCTCCGAACAACGCATACAATTGTTGTCTCCCGTTGGGTGTCGTTGTAGAGAGGGAGCGCTGTACATTTCAAAATGAAGAACATTCAAGGACGAATGTCAAACAGTTTTAATCTAGATGAGATGTCGCGTCATGCGGCGTTCTATTAGGGTCAAAGTTGTACGCAAATAACATTCAAAGTCGACATCGGCACACAAAGGCTTAACTGCATGTATTGCAAGTGACGACCAATTAATCCGAATCCCAATGAGCTTTAAGCCATTTCCTGTCGCTGCGGATCCTCACACTCGGAGTCGTCCGCTTCTGGAGGCTAATCACAGTGCTGCAGCTTCATTCATAAAGTTCACGTGCAAGGTAACGAAAACTAGTTCCGTGAGAATGGACGAATAGTACTAGAATGCTCTTGTTCATAAGGCTACATAGGATTATCATGGAGTTTTTAGCTCACCTTAGCACAAAGTGCTCAAGGTGAGCTTTTGTGGTCGGTTTTTGTCCGTCGTCCGTCGTTGTGCGTCGTGCGTCGTGTGTCAACAATCTTTTTCTCCAAAACCACTTGCCTGATTGCAACCAAACTTCACATGAATGTTTCTTGGGTCAAGCTCTTTCAAAGTTGTTCAAAGAATTTGAAACAGTGCAGAACTCTGGTTGACATGGCAACCGAAGTGGAAATTAAGGAAATCTTAGAAAATCGTTTTGTCAAAAACCACAAGGGCCAGAGCTTAGATATTATGCATATGTCATAACCTATAGGTCTTCTATCATAGTTGTTCAAATTGTGCCCCTTGGGTTAAAATTTGCCCTGCCCCAGGGATCACCGTTTTGCATAGAGTTATATAGTGAAATGTTCAAACATCTCTTTCTATGAAACCAATATGGAGAGAGCTTTGATATTTGACATGGTGTTACTTCAAGGGGTCATTTACGTATAATGTTGAATTGGTTCCGGTGTGTTGCATATCTGGGTCACCGGAGCTAAAATAGATTTTTCAAAGACAACTTCAAAAATCTTCTTGTTTGAAGTTCCTCGTCTCGAGTAGCTCCCATGTCACCATGGTCAGGTGAGCGATCAAGGGCAATTCTGGCCCTCTTGTTTCTTACTGTGGAATCAACCAGTTTCAAAACTGCCTGTTCCCTGTGTTCATGGCGGGTGACTGCACATACGTAAGTATTTAAGAAAACCCCTTTGTCTGAAAATAAAAAAAGGTTTTATAACAATAGTAAACTGGACACTGTTAATGGACATGTGTTAGCAGTTACTCCCCTAGCAGATTGTCTCTTCCATATTTGGCAGCTTGACGTAGTCTCGTCTAAAGCGAACCCGGTTTTTAATTTTGTATTTAGTTCACTTAGTTAACTGCCAAACATATCCGTTAACACATGTCTTTCTCTTTGACATGAAGATATGCCCAATTATGTTGTACATATACATATTTGAATTGCGGAGAATGCGTGTTATGTACTGTACATATGCATGTAAACGCTTTCTTAATGTTGGTTTTGCAGTGATATGCTGCTCGCAGTGATTTGAGGAGGTACCGGTTATAGAATTACTCGGCAAAAAGGAACAGCAAGTACTTACATCGATACCTGAAACTGTCTAAATGTAGATCAGTTACAGTGGAGAATATGTTATTCTTTCCCAATAAACGCGTTTACGCTAAAACTATTATTTGCAGTGCAAACAGTTTGGAGCCAGATCAGACGCCGGGTAACCCGGCGTCTGATCAGGCTCCAAACTGTTTGCCACCAAGATAAAGATGAATTATCAGAATTGTCAAAAAGTTGTACTTTTCCACGTTTTAGTATTTTGCGTTTGCGTACGTTTGCGTTTAAACGGAAAGAATAACAGATTATCCACTGTAGCCTTAGTTATGAAATGTTAGCTTACTATGATAACATTGGCAATGTCAATTGGGTCGTATACAAATGATATAATTTAATGTCAAATCAGTTTGGATATGCTTGGTTGCATTAATTGGTTGGCAATGAAAAGTAAATATAGCTACTTTCGGGGAAAGACTGAGCAATTAATATGTTTAAATATGTATTGATAGCTGCAATGAAAACATAAAACTAGCATTATATAAAAAAACAGAAACAATATAATTTATCTGGCAGACAAGAACAAATACAGTAGAACTTTGATATCTCGAACTCGGTTAAATCGAACATACCCGTATTTCAAAGTTAAAACGTGGCTTAGCCACGTTTTAATTTTGAAATATGGGTATGTTCGACTTAACATAGCATGAAATAATGCAGTTTATATGTATAACAATCGGATAGTTCGAGTTAAGCGAGTTCGAGATATAGAAGTTCGACTGTAGAAAGATCTATACCGTATGACATTTGACTGCTTTGGCTTATTTAAGATTATTCTTCACATTATCGAATGATTAACCATAACAGAACCGTGTAACACATTTGTGTTTTTCTCATAGAGATACCCTTTTCATGCCTTCACCATCGACATAGAAAACTTACCCTGCATCTTTATAGATGATGCTAAGGCTGACTGCAAGTCAAGCAGAAAGCTCCTTGAGGAGACATCTGCTCTGCTTTAAGCATCAACCTGTAACGAAAAAAACAACAACAAGCTATGAGGGGAAAGGGTTAACCCATTTGTGCCCATGATCCTATATATGGGACATAAGCAAACAGTGTAGAATCTGATCAGACGCTGCATTATGCGGCGTCTGATCAGAGTCTACACTGTTTGCTGATAGGAATTTCAATATATAACAAAATGAAAATGAAAATTTTGACCAGTCACCCCTTTGATAAAAAAAATTTGACTAATCCAATATATAAACATGGAAGAATCCACTGGGTATAAATGGGTTAAGCATTGTCGTTTGCTTTGTAATTTTACTGAAATATCACTATACCAGTATTTGCGTTAGTCGGTGTCTTATTAGATGCGAAACCGGTTTGAAATGAACAGCACATAAAGGGTATCATAAAACAGTGAAGAGGGTAATTGATATGAACATAACTGAACATGAGTTTAATTATCTTTGCAAGGTCACCTGTGTAGATCGACTAGATATCCAGCTAATAGTGTTTAATTAATCCCATCTAAACATGAAGATATATAAAACACACAACTAAACCGTCAAAAGCGAACAATACGGCGTCCCTGCATTTACTCCACATATGTTCTAAAAGTTAAATGGTGTGTTGAATGCAGTCGGTAGTGTAACCTATTATCCCATAAATACGCCTTTTTACGTCTTTAAAATATTATTCCATGAAAAAAAGTTCTAATTTTTTACAGTCAAGAATATTATGTCACAAATATTTTCTATATTGTAGCTGACGGTAGGTTAAAGCAGGCTGAAAGTAAAGCAGAATGCGCCATAACCTGCTTTAGGTGGTCACATATCTTTAATACTAAAATCCGGCTAGGGGTAATGGGTTAAGGCGGGACACGAGCGCTTTACGCGGTAGTCCGCCCTGAAGACTTCTGGATATTGGTGATTCTGTGGCCCGTTTCATAAAACTTCGTACGACAAATGTTGTCGTAAGTCAGATAATAAAAGTATCAATTATTAATCTAATCCTGTCTTGTGGCCTCTTTTTGGAATTGTCTTGAAAAGACGATTCCAAAAAAGATGTCACAAGACAGGATTATATAGAGAAAATCAGAAATTAAAAGTATTTTAAAGTTTTGACTTACGAGAACATTTGTCGTAAGAAGTTTTATGAAACGGTCCCCTGATGTATATGTAACGGAGGAAATAATTAATTGACTATTTAAACAGCAGTTTATGGTGCTAGACCTTGTATCATAGAAGATTTACTATTTTGTGTTACAATCATATTGTTTTAGTCACGTACTAATATTCATACGTTAAGAGGTAACACTATCAGTGTCAACTACATGCTAGCTATGTGCATATGAAACCTTTTTGTCCAAACCGGAGGCCTCATAATTAAAAAAATGAATTGAATATTGAGTTTTCACTCAACCCTCATCGTGCTAAGCGCGACTTGGCCCTTAATTGAAACACCTTGGATCTATATCAGACGCCGGGTAACGATCAAGCTGTTTGCCACTCATATTAATATTTTCCCAAATTAAAAAAATCGAAGTAAACTGGTTCATATCTTGGTAATAAATAATACACAAGGGAACCTAAAAACCCACAAGAGTCACTTAGTTTTGAAAGAGTTAAAAGTTATATGTCTTCGGAATTATTACTACATGTAACAATGCATTGTAGGCGTTTCGATTAAATTAGCCTTTACACTCTATGTACATGTAAGCGTTCTTTGCAACTGTATCAGTTGCAGTGACAGAGATAATTGACCTACATTCTCCGCACTTTGAAATACAACCATCATGTACAACAGTTGGATATAATCGGTTCAGTAACAAACCGTGGGAAAGACGTTATTCTTTAGTTAACCCATAACCCCATAATTACGCCTTTTTACACCTTTAATTTATTCCTTTACCCGAAAAAATACTCTCAATTTATGCAGTTATGAATATATATTATAAGAAATATTTTCTATATTCTAATAGATGGTAGCTTAAAGCAGGCTGAAAGAAAAGCAGAATGTGCCTTAGGCACATTCTGCTTTACTTTCAACCTGCTTTAGGAGGTCACCTGTTTTCAAAACTAGAAACAGGCTATGGGGTAATGGGTTACATGTCCATTACAATATTGAATACAGTGAGACACTGAAAACATGTATACATGTTCACTGACATTGGAAGCACACTGTCTAGAGTAGAACACATAGACGATGAGATTGACTGTAGAATTGCAAATGCCAGTGTAGCATTCGGTATGGAAGCGCCGCGGCATCAATCTTGCCACAAAGCGCAACGTATATAGACCAGTTGTGATCACCACATTGTTATATGCCTGCGAAACTTGGACCGTCAATGCCCGTTATGCCAAGAGACTTCATAACTTTCACAAGAACTGCCTAACATTCAATGGCAAGATAAAGTACCGGATACAGATGTACTTATCCGAGCTAAACAACCCTCAATACACGTTAACCTTCAACGCTGCCAAATTCGTTGGACTGGTCACATACGCCGGATGTCAGATTCAAGAATCCAAAAAGTGCTGCCTTTTGGAGAGCTATCTTGTTAGGCTCGGTCAGTATGTGGGCAGCGCAAAAGATGTATTGACTATCTCAATGCTAATTTAAAGAGGCTTGACATATATATTGAGACATGGGAAGATCTAGCAGAAGACAGAACTGCTTGGATAGCAGCTATATCAACTGGGGCTCGTTCTGCTGAAAATCAGCGATTAGATGAGTGTATCAGAAAACGTGCGCTTCGAAAGACGAGGGCGGCAAACAATTCACAACCTACAGCTACAGACTTCGTGTAACCGACCTGTGCCCGTTACTTCAGAGCAAGAATTGGCTCGACAAGTCATCTCCGGATACACCGATCAACTACTTAGATGTTCTGCTCATCGTCGATTACTACGGAGGAACACCATCGCTTAGTACCTAGATCTAGTACAATACAATGAACCTGTCGATTTTAACCACTGAATTGAAAGCTTATCAGTGTCATTTAACGGAGGTGGTAGCTAAAAGCAAGATGAAACTAAAGCAGACTGCTTTAAGCACTGAATATTGTACAGTGGAGAATCTGTTATTCTTTCCCGTTTAAACGCAAACGTACGCAAACGCAAAACACTAAAACGTAGAAAAGTACAACTTTTTGACAATTCTGATAATTCATGTTTACATGTATCTTGGTGGAAACAGTTTGGAGCCTGATCAGACGCGGGGTTACCCGGTGTCTGATCTGGCTCCAAACTGTTTGCACTGCAAATAATAGTTTTAGCGTAAACGCGTTTATTGGGAAAGAATATCGTTTTCTCCACTATATCTAATTTAATGGTCGTAATAGAGAGGTTTTATTACCCTACATTTTAAATGATTTCCTCTCCACCTACAAGTTGTTGCCCGTGTTTGAAATTTATTTAGCCTACATAGTAACAACTAACAAATGAATCACCAAAGTTTGCATTCCTTTGTTTCAAGTAAAACAGGCTTGGTCACTCAGTATTGTTATATTAACGATAGGCTATTTCATAAAAGTTTTTTTTTGTATTTCTGAGTCATATAACAGCTTACTTGTACTCTATGTGACTTCGTCTGCCATTATATGTCGATCGCACAATTCTTCTATTTAATTTAGCCCCTTTACTGCAACGGCGTCTGAATTTATTTATTAAATTTAAATTTTAGGTATTTTGACTAATGAAACGTTGAAATAAGTCTATCAGTTACCAAACTGTTTGCAAATAACAAGTGTACTCGGGGTAAGGCAGTGATGGGGTTAGAAACAATTTTCTTTTCTTTTTTAAATATATATATAGATCTATATATAATCAGAGTGTTAAACACTTCAGATCAAGATGAGACGGCAAGTGGTTGGTATCTCAGACAATTTAAAGTAGAATGACAATAAAGCAAAGACTGTGTATTTTATCCTTTTTGAATTGCATGTACAGTGGAGAATTTGTTATTCTTTCCCAATAAACGCGTTTACGCTAAAACTATTATTTGCAGTGCAAACAGTTTGGAGCCAGATCAGACGCCGGGTAACCCGGCGTCTGATCAGGCTCCTAACTATTTGCCACCAAGATAAACAAGAATTATCAGAATTGTCCAATAGTTGTTCTTTTCTACGTTTTAGTGGTTTGCGTTTGCGTACGTTTACGTTTAAACGTGAAAGAAGAACATATTCTCCACTGTAACTACTCTTCATACGGCGGTAAATAAAGTAGATAACAGCAATGTTAAAGGTGGTATTATTCAGGCAAAGTTTTATGCCAATAATAACTTTAAATGACCTTTGCACAAAAGTATCGTACTTTTCTGGTTTCGTGTGTTTTCTCTCTATAATTGTCAATTTGTATTCTGGGTTTCAGTCTCTTTAACACTCTCTCTGCAATAATGACGTCATAAGCTATCATTCTCGTTTTAACGAAACGATGTCGAAACGTTACTTGAGATCCCTTGCATCGTTAGCAGTTTTTGGTACGTTTTGCTAAGTATGGGAGACTATTGTTACATGTACACTGTTCTACAATTCAGTATGTTTATACAAAGATGTATCACTATATTCCATAGTTGCCACGTATAGAGTTACGGTATACAGCGTGTTTATGCAAACAATCCAAATAACTGGCAATATACGTAATGAAACGTACTTTAAAGTATTGAATGCTTCTACAATGTATTACCCTTTGAACCCTAGTCCCGCATATTGGCGTCCTTTGCAAAAAGTGAACATGTGAATAGTACACTGGTCCTATGCAAACAGTGAAGACCCAGATCAGAGGGCTCCTAGGAGCCCTCTGACCAGGGTCTTCACTGTTTGTTATAATGCCAAACATTGACAAAAACAACCCTTAAAAGTCAGAAACGGACTAGACTTAAATGGAAACTGGAATTGTACATTTAAAGTTTCAGGGAGGAAAGAGTTAACGTAATTATCTATGCGCCCTTCTACGTTTGTTTTAGGCAATTTCTAAATAACCACAGGCTTGAAATTTACATTTTACACACCTAAATAACGTAGTGAAACGTATTAAAAAGTGGTTGAAAAGTAGATCCTCTCTGAACTAATACGTGAGGAAAATATGTGATGCGCGGACTCTCTTTCGGGCTGTTTTTTGTGTAGTGCCCCCTAACAATCTATACCTAGTAAAGATGTGAAATGCGTCGGTATTTAGGTCTGTCATATGTTATACAGAGCGATATGTAGCGAAACATTGCACAATGTTGTTAAAACCAGATACACTACCATTCATGTACATAATAACCCATTTATACCCAACGGATTATTCCATGTTTATATATTGGATTAGTCCTTTTTATCAAAGGGATGCCTGATCAAAATTTTCATTTTCATTTTGTTTTATATTGAAATACCTATCAGCAAACAGTGTAGACTCTGATCAGACGCCGCATTGTGAGGCGTCTGATCAGAGTCTACATTGTTTGCCTATGTCCCATGTATAGGATCGTGGGCACAAATAGTAATATGTTTGTTTCCGATTATCTGCATGTTCAAATATGTAGTGATACCTAGCAATCAGAACGTGACAGTGTGACTGGGGCTTTAACCCTTTCGACGCCGACGTCGCATAAAGTCAACTTTTCAAACAGTTTGGATCCTGATCAGACGCCGCGTTAAGCGGCGTCTGATCAGGATCCAAACTGTTTAACATTCGTATCAGTATTTCTTTAGTCATACTACCTTAAATCTAACTTTGAAACAATATTGCAGACAACAATATTGAAGCAGACGCAGACGATAATATAGCGGTGAAGGGGTAACATTTACATGATTAACTTGGCACCAAAAGGTTTAAAGCCGATATTAAAATGTGACATTCAATAGGTTCCTCTTGACTCTGGTCATGAACTATTCACCGAGTTTGCATATTGTATGACCGACATAGTACCAATAACTAATGAATTGTCTCATGGTGGTCTACTTTGTTCCTTAACTATAGGCTTGGTCAATCAGAATGGTTACTGTTACATGGACAGCCATTCTGAAAAGAAATTAGTTCACACTTAAAAGAGACTGACAACTAAGTTTAAAATAAAAACAATCGCAAATGTTTATCAAAGGCTTATATGAACACGTAAATATTAGTTAAGAATAAGAAATTCTGTTAAAAATGCATTTTAAAGAAAAACTATATTTAGCTCTGGTGGGATTCGAACCCGGGACAAAAGCTATGTCAGACGTCCTAACCACAGGCCTATCGAGTCATTCATTTTCGACGATTTATTAAACCTACTTTAGTGTACTTTAATGGACAGTAAGTTATTCTTTCATGTGTATGCATACTTTCTCAATAAACGCGATTGTGCTTAAACAACTATGTTCACTGTAAACAGTTAAGAGCAATACCAGACTACAAGCTGTCAACGTTTACAATAACATATTTTCTTCATTTCATCAAATAACTTTTGCGACTAATTTCGTTAAGCAGAAAAACACATTCTCAACTTTGAAAGCGATAATATATATTTTGTAAGTTAAGAAAACTACCCAGAAATATAAGTAAATTTTGAAATTAACCTTTTCACCCTTACTGACGTCTTATAGCTCGTTTGCAAACAGTTTGGGTTCTGATCAGACGCCGGGTACAGCGGCGTCTGATCAGGACCAAAACTGTTTGACACTCTTATCGATATTTATTAAGTCAGAGAACCTTAAATCTAACTTTTAAACGTGTCTTACAGACAACAATACTGAAGCAGAAGACACTAAAGCGGTGAAGGGGTAAACATATCCCGAATAATTTGAGACTGAAAGGGTTAATCCTTTCACTTCACTAATTTGTTATCTCCGTGAATAGGTGTATGTAGGTCGGATATCCATCCCAACCCACACCTTACAATATACAGTAAACATTGTACTTTACAAAATATATTGAACATACTGTTTGTGAATAAATAATTGGAAAGGAAATTAAAAGGGGAAAAGGTAGATCTATGTAAGAAAATTAGTTATTTTGTAACAAAGAGTGTTGCAAACGTTACTAGCAGACTACTTTTATTTGCCAATGAATTGTACAGTTTTCGTATTATTTCCAATTCGACTTCAAAATCTTCCACTGTGATTGCAACTAAATGGTTTGTATCTATACAGTAAACCCTCTCTATTACGACCACTAACAGAAGGCTAATTGTCTGTATTGAAGGACAGGTGGCAGCTTAAAGCAATGTGAATGTGAAACAGAAAGCTCCTGTAGGAGCTTTCTGTTTCACTTTCTCATTCCTTTAAGCAATCACCTGTCTTAAGCGACTAATATTTGACACAATTAAGTGGTCGTAATAGACAGGTTCTACTGTATTTCGTTCCAAGTGTCTTGTAAATGAGTTAATACGCAATGCGTAAATAGTTTGGATCCTGATCAGACACCGCTTGGTAACATATTGTTTATGGATATTTACCCTTAATAACAAAAATAACTTGTAACTGTTTAAACAAATGTGTTTGTTTGGAAAGAATATCCATGTAGAATGGAGAAGACGGGTTTTGTTTAACAAACGCTCTACTGGATCATTCAAACCTTTTCAGCCATATAAACCTTACATCTAACAAAGCTCCAAACTGTTTTCTATGTAAAGTTTATCTATACCTAACGATAACATGACACGGTGTCATTTTCTCCATTTTGTTAAATTGCGTTCGCCGTTTGGCGCCATTGGCAGTGAACGAGTTAAACGAGCAAGAATAACGTCTTCTCAACTGTACATCTCAAGTTCAGTAACTAGACCAGAACAAAAGAACAATTTCAACACTTAACAAAAACTACACATGCTTTGATTAAATGAGACAAGGGCCATTTGTTCAAGATTGGTTTCGTCCTTTTCCGCCTAAGCACAATCCTGTTGATTCTGAGAGGCGGTGCGCATGCGTATTGCGCGTGGTTGATTTCTCCATATATTTTGCCTTCCATTCGTGGACTTCCATAGCGTTATTGGACAACTGCAGGTGAAAGAACAACGGCGAGGAAGAGCTAGTGGCGAGAACATCTGTTAGAATATTGGGAAAACAGGTGGAAGTTTGTAACATTTGGTGTGAGTTTAACCACCAGTAAAAGACTCAGGTACTAACACAATGGAATCCATATCTACCAGAAATTTTATTTCAAACGTACAGATGGTTGGAGCAGTTCTACTACTCGGACTGTTTCTTATTACCACACAAATAGGTAAGAGAAAATACTATGGAAAGCACGTTATTCCTTCCCGTTTGAACGCAAACGCAATGCATTAAAAACGGAGAAAATGACATCTGTTGAAAAGTGTTAATCTGTTTTCATTTGAATGGTGTTCGACTTGAACCAGATCAGGTGCCGGGTTACCCGGCGTCTGTTCTGGCTAAGAACTGTTTGCAATGGAGATTATTGTTTTAGTTTAAACGCGTTAATTTGGAAATAATACCTGTAACGCCTTCTCCTTTGTACGTACAGAGAAGAAGTTATTCTTTCCCGTTTCAACGCAAACGAAACGCAAACGCATTGCACTGTAGAAAATGACAACTTTTTGACAATTCTGTTTGTTCATTTTAATCTAAGCGGCAAGCATTTTCGAGCCTCAGCGTCTTTCTTTACTGTACGATTACCGTTGAAAAATACGTTTGAATACTAACGCAGTTGCGAACACATAACATTTTCGTATTCAAAAGAAACCTAACACAAAAGTAGTGCATTAGAATGTTAAACAAAATTACTGCATCTTGATGTAAGCATAGACCATGGTTGAGCATTACTCTAACCTGTTTGCAAATGACATCCGCTCTTGGGGTGCAGTGGAGAAAACTTTTTCCCAATAAACGCGTTTACGTTAAATCTACTAATTCCATAGAAAACAGTTTGAAGCCTGATCAGACTCCGGGTTATCAAGCGTCTGATCAGGCTTCAAATTGTTTGCCACTCTTATAAATAGTCAATATTTTCAGGAAGCTTTCATTATCTACATTTCACTTCATTGCTTATGTTAAGTTTTATTTTTATTAGTTTTGTTTTAACGGGAAAGAATAAGGATTTTTGCACTGCAACAGGTATAAGTACTTTATTATACCACAAATGTGTTTCTGTATTAAATTGGAAATACAGTGGCGTAACTATATTCTTTCCCAATAAACTTGTTTTCGCTAAAACTATTATTTACATTGCAGACAGTTCGGAGCCAGATCAGACGTCGGGTAACCCGGCGTCTGATCAGCCTCCAAACCGTTTGCTTCTCAGTTTAAAATGAGTCGTCAAAATTGTCAAAAAGTTGTCATTTTACCCATTTTAATGCACTACGTTTGCGTTTCGTTTGCATTTGAACGGGAGAGAATAACGTTTTTCCACTGTACGTAGTTGGAAACTGTTACATTACAGTTTAAAGAAAACGGTATATTACAATATTATGTTTAGACTTAATTGTCTAATCAAACATTATTGTTTGACTTACTCTATGTAATCTTTCGGCAATAAATACTTTTATTGCAGAAAGATTACATAGAGTAAGTCAAACAATAAGGTTTAGGCAGCCATCCCTTCACAGTCATGACGTCATCTGTTCTTAACAATTATTGGCTGCTTTAATTCAGCTTTTTTTAATCTACAATCTGCTCAAATAAGGAAAATACCTCTTTTGATACATACTCATAAACGTATGAAGTGGAACTATTTTATTCAGTGGATTAATCTAATAACGGTGTTAAGAGAGCTATGTATGAACAATGAGTTAACAACGGGGAATTGTTCGCATTGTGTATAGATCGTTTCAAGTCCGCAGCAGACTCTTTCAAAACTAAACCAGACATAATCAGTTATAAACATTTTGGATCAAGATTTTTCACAGAGTGTTTTGGTGTCTGATCAGGAACAAAATAGTTTAACACTCATTTTCGTAATGCTTAGAGAAGTCCAACTACCAAAGTTAATTTAAAACAAAACTGCAATTGACATATTATTACAGTGGAGAATCTGTTATTCTTTCCCGTTTAAACGCAAACGTACGCAAACGCAAAGCACTAAAACGTAGAAAAGAACAACTTTTTGACAATTCTGATAATTCTTGTTTATCTTGGTGGCAAACAGTTTGGAGCCTGATCAGACGCCGGGTTACCCGGCGTCTGATCTGGCTCCAAACTGTTTGCACTGCAAATAATAGTTTTAGCGTAAACGCGTTTATTGGGAAAGAATAACACATTCTCCACTGTAGCAAACGGTAAAAACGGTGACGAAAACGGTTAAACACAATGGTATACTTATCTAAACATCTAGACATATTTTACTCTCCAGCATTGTATTACATGTACTTTATTTATTTCGTTTCTTTTAAAGTATTCTACTTCTATATTTTTCCATAACGCCTGTTCTAGAATCGCAATTATTCTAAAGAATTATCAAAATTATAAAGTGTACTAGAGTGTTAACCATTCCACTCTCAATTACATCATAAAGAGTATTTGCAAACAGTTTTGATGCTGATCATGATCAAAACTATTTGCCACTCGTTTTGAAATTATGTCAGTTATACTGCCTTAAATCTAACTTTGAAGCTATATTGCAGACAATAATATTGAAGCAGACGACAATCTGGCAGTAAAGGGTTAAAAAACTCACGATAAATTTGATCACGAAAGGTTTGAAAATCATTAGATATTTCACCAAACGCTCGTTTGCCAAACACTGGTGCCCATTGCAAAGTTTCACGCCAATTCAGAGTAACTCTGTGTCTGAATAGACTCTAAACTGTTTGACATTTTTATTAAAATATATCGTTAACCTTTTAAAAGTACTCATAACTTTTAGCTTTTATTCAATCAGCTAATCAGCTTTGCCTACGGTTCGCGTTTAAACGGGAAAAATAACGTTTAAATACACTATTTAGCAACAAAAAAGTATTTGCATAAAGAAAAAATGAGCAGTTTATTTTGATCTTTCGTCTTTAGGCCATTAAAGTTGACATAGCATATAGTTAGGACTATGATCAGGATCAAAACTCTTTGTGAATAGTATCGATATTGTTTCTGTCCATGTCCTTTAACTTCCTTCATTTAAAATAATACAATGTGCAATTACAATAGGGCAATGTTCAATTAAATGTGTACGACAGACGCTGTAATAATGGTTAAGGTGTTGAGCTTGTTAAAAAAAAGCATTATTATATATTAGAATCATATAACAGAATATAAAAATATGCAATATTTTATCATCGCCGTTAGAGTTGAAAGACGATAGTATTCCCAAAAAACGCCTTTGTTCTGAAACCATTATTTCCATTTTAAACCGTTCGGAACCAGATCAGACGCCGGGCTCTTACCCGGCGTCAAACCAGACTCCAAACTATTTATTATTCAGACAAAAATAATCGCCATTATTTCCAAAAAAGTAATAGCGTCATTTTATTGCATTGCATATGCGTTTCGTTTAAGCGGGGAATACCGACGTTTTCTACATAGTACAGTTGAGGATCTGTTATTCTTTCCCGTTTAAACGCAAACGTACGCAAACGCAAAGCACTAAAACGTAGAAAATGACAACTTTTGGACAATTCTGATAATTCATGTTTATTTTGGTGGCAAACATTTTGGAGCCTGATCAGACGCCGGGTTACCCGGCGTCTGATCTGGCTCCAAACTGTTTACACTGCAAATAATAGTTTTAGCGTAAACGCGTTTATTGGGAAAGAATAACAGATTCTCCACTGTACATTACAACGAACATAAATCATAAAGTGATACGCAAGACTATTTGGTCGGGGCAGATACATTTCTCATATTCACAAATTGATATGTCTTGAAGATTTAATATGTTATTAATTTTATCTACAACTTCCATGACACAGTCATGTCTAATGTTAATGTGCGAGACGAGTTAACCCATTTGTGCTCACTATCCCATATATGGTGCATAGACAGACAGTGTATACTATGAGCAGACGCCGCATTATGCGGCGTCTGATCAGAGTCTACACTTTTTGCTGATAGGAATTTCAATATAAAACAAAATGAAAATTTATAAAACATTGATTAATTCAATATATAAACATGGACAAATCCACACAATTTGCAGACTACAATCACACAGAGTTCATAAAGTTACGTGAAGGAAACCCGAATTACAGCGATGTCTTTAATACGGGGTTTATTTTTAACCAATTCACTGCCATGACGTCAGCTGCTTTGAACAATAATTGTCGTCTGCTTTCATTACTAAGCATCAACATTTTGGTATATTTATTGAAGTTGAATCATTATGAATGTCAAACAGTTTGGATTGACAGCAGACGCCTGGTTGATGAACTATCGAACTAACTGCTTGGATTTTATTCAATTCAATTCAGTTTTTTCATTACACTAAGTTCATGATATACATGAATACATGAGGATTCTGATCATACAACGGAAATGAACTGGGTATATGATAATCTTCCAAACTGCTTGACGGTCCTATTTCCTTAGCTTCGGAAATGTTGACGCTAAAGAAATAATAATTAACATATATACACGATAACTGTGAGGCTAACAATATTTCATTAGCACAATATGAGAGATTTAAGGGACGGGCTAACTACAAAATCCGTTCTTCCCTTGCATTAAGTGGTTTAGACGTTATTCTTTCCCAAACACCCACTTACGCTAAAACTGTTATTTCCAATGAAAAATGGTTTGGAGCCGGATCAGAAAGACGCGCGTCTGATTAGACTCCGATCTGTTTTCAACTCAGATTAAAATAAATACAAAATATAGTAAAATATAATGGTTTCATAAAATTTTTTTTTTTTACATATGAGTGCATTGCGTTTGCGCTTCGTCTTTATCGTTCGAAACAGTGTAGACTCTGATCAGACGACGCATAATTTGGCGTCTGATCAAAGTCTCCACTGTTTGCTGATAGGAATTTCAATATAAAACAAAATGAAAATGAAAATTTTGACCAGGTATCCCTTTGATAAAAATGGACTTATCCAAAATAAAACATGGAAGAATCCATTGGACGCAAATGGGTTAAGCACAATTGCGCATATTGGGAAATAATAACATCTTTAGCACTGTAGTGAGAGCATATGGGCTTGATTGGGCATTAAGATTCGAGTTCTTTGAAATACTGACAATTATTGTAGCTATGTAGCCAACTGTAAAAATGTTTAGTGCGAGAAAAAGATGCAGTCTTAAGATTGTTTTGCAACGTAGATCTAAATCTAGGAATCTAGATACATGTATTTGTTTTGAAGTTTGGTTTATTTATAGGCCATAACTCCTCCCACTATTGCTACTTTACATGTACATGTAAATAGACCGCTTTGTTGGTTTAAAATGCCTTAACGTCATTTAGTTATTTAAATGCCGATCACGACCTCAATGGTATTTTCATAAAATTTGAATACGAAATGGATGCCCAAAAAATCAAATTGGAATTTGATCTGGATCTGTACTGTTTTGTGTATATCTTTTTTATCAGTTTGAAACGTCTTTTTAACTACACTTTTCACTAGCAATTTACACATATAATAACGTAACAGGCTCAATAAACTCAAGCATCGACGGTCTCTTACATTCTTGGCAACTGCTCCATCACGTCGCTATAAATACTAGCTCAATTGCAGTGCATTATACAGTGGAGAATCTGTTATTCTTTCCCGTTTAAACGCAAACGTACGCAAACGCAAAGCACTAAAACGTAGAAAAGAACAACTTTTAGACTATTCTGATAATTCATGTTTATCTTGGTGGCAAACAGTTTGGAGCCTGATCAGACGCCGGGTTACCCGGCGTCTGATCTGGCTCCAAACTGTTTGTATTGTAAATAATAGTTTTAGCGTAAACGCGTTTATTGGGAAAGAATAACAGATTCCCCACTGTAACTGTTTTCTTTAAATGTACCGTTACCAACTCCATTTTATAGTTATAGCCCACAAATACTTGGAGTTAGAACCTCTGTTAAATATTCAATAGTGCATGTCATTCAATTCCTACTCGTGAATTATTGATATTGAGCGCTAATGAAACAGACTGAAAATGTCTCAACTCCGACTGGGAATCGGACCCTGGTCTCATGCCTGCTTGGCGAACGCTCTACCTCGTCTGAATAAAAATTCAGCAAGGGAGTATAAACGTTCATTTGTACTACACCTTGCTACGATTTTTTGATATGACACATGCGTTGCGTTCTTCAATAACTGATGCTATAAAATGCAAAAGATATGTAGTAAAATTTGTATTGAAGACTATTTCATCGCGTTCTCGTGTCAATTTATCGCGTTCTCGCGTGTTCTCCCTCGCCCCCACCAAGGCGGTGTTTATATGCCATATTAGCGTGATTTCGCAATTTCGTCCTTAGGACGATAGTGGGGAACCACGCTGACTCTAATGGTACACCGCAATTTCTTCATTTTCGTTTTGCTATTTTAAGCCTTTACTGCTATATGACGTCATGGTTAGTGTTACAATGACACGCCTATGTTATCGTCTACTCAAATGTTACGTCTGCTTTTATCTATTAAATTTGGAATTGTATTCTATATTGACTTTAGATGCATTTATATGATTGTCCAACATTTTGGATCCTATTCAGACGGCATGTCTAATCAGGTTCCAAAATGTTTGCAAAAAATGTGTTTTCAGGTTTGGCAATGAAGAGGTTTATCCCTTCACTGCCATGACGTCATCAATTATAAATAATTGTTTTCTGCTTTTATTTCTCAAATTTATATGTTCGGTATTTTGACCTTAATTATTAAAATGAGTGTCAACACAGTTTGAATTCTGATCAGACGCCGCGTTACACGGCGTCTGATCAGGATCAAAACTGTTTGCGAATAACCATTGTACTCGAGGTAAGGCAGTGCTGAGGTTAATTGAGTGACAGCAGTAGTTGTTGTGCACCTACTGTATATGGACAAATAAAGCATTGTCTAGTTCACATCCCTATTAACGCTAACGAACTCTTCAAACAGACAGAGCGGTGATTAACCCTTCTCCTGCAGAAATACAGTCTGCTTCAAAAGTGCCGTCTGCAACTTTGGTAAAACTCAGATTGGTATTTTTTTCAATTGATAATAACTTAACAAGAAGTGTCATACAATGTTGATCAAGATTAGACGCCACGATACTTAAAAACTGTTGAAAACTACCAAGGTCGGCAGCGAAAGGTTATAGATTAATTTCATAAATATAACATTATGTTTTGTTTCCCCACTCTTAACTAATTCGCCGGTAGTTAGTTATGGTTTAAGTCATTGAGCACAGTGACGCATATATGCGTCCTTTACCAAACGTGTATCTCTGAAGAGTTAGTTTGTCCTATGCAAACATTGAAGTTCCAGATCAGAGGGCTCCTGTATGAGCCCTTTGATCAGGGACTTCACTGTTTGGCATTTTGCAATTTATTACAAAGTCACCCTAAATAGTCTAAAGTGGACCAGCCTTTATTACAAACTGGAATTGTCCATTAAAAGTTTCAGGGGATGATGAGTTAAATGATAAGGTTTTGATTATAACTCAAGTGATAACTTTGTCGAATGAGTCTTACTAACGAAACACTAATGATTGGTGTATTTGTTGTTCTTCTTTTTTAGGGTTTTTGACCTTTTTTTAATTCCATAATACTTTGACTCCTGTTTGACAAGTCGAATCCCTTAACACTTTCAACTGTCGATCTGTATGGTTTTAGTGCCAAGGGGCTTACTGGTTGCACCAGAGGATGAGCAGATTCATTATAGATCTTTAGCTCCAATTAATGTTTGGTTCATTGAACGTGTTTTCCGCGTCCTTTACAACCAGTGTACATGTGAACAGTATATTAGTCCTATGCAAACATTTTAGCCCCAAATCACAGGGCTTTTACCGGAGCACTCTTATCAGGGTGAACAAATTTTGTCATTTTGCAATACAATAAACAGTTCCCACATGCAGTCAAAAATTAACCATTTAAAGGACAGTGTTAATTGTGTTCACAGCTATAGTTGTACAGTAAAGCTTGTGTTAGTAGGTCATTGACAACATGACCAAACAGCAGTCTTACATGATGGTAGTAGCTTATTTCAAGTATATAGTTGTTCAGAAATTCCTTTACGGGCTTTTTGCATTTAGTTCAGATATTTTGAATGGCTGCTTCAGAAGTAGTTTTCTGTTTAATTCATGGTCGTCTGAGTTTTGCTTTTATTATATATTTGTAGATACAGTGGAGAATCTGTTATTCTTTTCCGTTTAAACGCAAACGTACGCAAACGCAAAACACTAAAACGTAGAAAAGAACAACTTTTGGACAATTCTGATAATTCTTGTTTATTTTGGTGGCAAACAGTGTGGAGCCTGATCAGACGCCGGGTTACCCGGCGTCTGATCTGACTCCAAACTGTTTGCACTGCAAATAACAGTTTTAGCGTAAACGCGTTTATTGGGAAAGAATAACAGATTCTCCACTGTACATAAGTAATCAGTCGCTATTCATGGGTGTTCTAACACATTGGTTCCTAGTAACAAGTGTACCCATTACAACTATCCATGTCATTTGCAAACAGTGTAGATCCATATAAAATAACTCTTGTTGGTTCAATCTGATCATTGTCTGTATTGCTTGTCACTTTGCAATACAGTGGAGAAACTGTTATTCTTTCCCGTTTAAACGCAAACGTACGCAAACGCAAATCACTAAAACGTAGAAAAGAACAACTTTTGGACAATTCTGATATTTCATGTTTATCTTGGATGCAAACAGTTTGGAGCCTGATCAGACGCCGGGTTACCCGGCGTCTGATCTGGCTCCAAACTGTTTGCACTGCAAATAATAGTTTTAGCGTAAACGCGTTTATTGGGAAAGAATAACAGATTCTCCACTGTATATTGCAAGAATAAACTCTATATTGTCAATAATTGACCTAACTTAAATGGAAACTTGAACTTTCTATTTGAAGTTTAATGGGTCAATAAATTATAATATAACCCAAACAGTAATTCAGAAAAGCCAAACGTAACTGTATGCGTTACCATTGTGTCTTTGGATCACCCTTGTATATCTATAATGAAATAGTCCATCAATCACAAAGGGAGGGTTTATTTGCAAAATCCAGGGAAAAGCAATTAATTTTTTAATCGAATCCGAAAACCTCGCAGATTCTGAAACCTCGCCTGTCCGAAAACCTTGCTAATCCGAACACCTCTCTCAACCGAACATTCCTGTCGGTCCGAGAGCGTTTGTTTTCAGAGGTTCTACTATTTTTATGACGGTCTGCAAAAAATAAACCAACATTTCAAAGGTATATATACATCTCTATAAAGTTTAGTATCCATCCTAAGAATAAACTAGATACCTAGCTTAACCGTCTGCACGCTGCGGGTGAATATGTGATGACAAATGCAAACACTTTAGTTTGGATACAGACGAGACGCCGAGAAACCACGCGTCACATCTGAATATAAAATGTTCGATTGTTTGGTCAAATGCTTTTAAATCAAATTGTTTCAAACGACATATTTTAAAGACGACACAATAACGCTGCGTGCAGAAGGTGAACCCCTTCACAGCCTTTACCCCGAGCGCAGTCATTGCAAACATATTTTGATTCTGATCAGACACCGGGTACAATGGAGAAAACGTTATTCTTTCCCATTTAAACGCAAACGTTGTGCATTAAAATGGGTTAAATCACAACTTTCTGATAATTTTGACGACTCATTTTAAACTGAGTGGCAAACAGTTTGCAATGGAAATAATAGTTTTAGCGAAAACGAACGCGTTTATTGGGAAAGAATAACATTTTCTCAACTGTAACGCGGTGTCTGATCAGGATCTAGACTTTTTGGCTTTTGGTACTCATTACAATAATTCTTTAAGTTAAAATTCCTAAAATGTAAATTGGAGATATAATAGCAGACGAGAATTGTTAAAAACAGAAGATGTCGTGGCAGGGAAGGGGTTAATGTGCAGACTGTAATTAACATTGATTGTTCTGTTCTTTAAAAGTCTCACAATACCTTACATTGTGACCGACGTGATCTTCTAGCAAATTAGAGACTGACCCTAAAAATGAAACATACCAAAAATAGACAAACACACAATTGTTGTTTATGACTTACTTCCGGTACGTGTCCGTGACTTAATATGTTCGAATCATTACATCGTCTGCTATAAATAGTAGTCTGTACTTTTTTAAAGTAAATGTTGGAATTATTTTTGTCTTTTATGAAATATACATGTAAAACAGTTCTGGATCAGACGCGTCTGATTTCGAGTTACCCGGAGTCTGATTTCGATCCAAACAGTTTGCAAAACCGGAAGTCAAAATGGGGTGAACAGGTTAAGGATTAAGACAGAGAGACACAATTAAAGTTGTCTATAGATATCACACACCATGAATGGTCATCAGATTTTTCAGGTTACGTATCTCTGATTGTTAATCCCAGTTTTGAAATGTAATATTCATGGGTGTTTTAAAATATTACAGACCACGGTAGATTTAATGAAACGTAGAACTAGACTATTTTTTCTTTTTACATATATGCAATGAATCCATTACTCAATAAATACGCATTTTCCCGCTTTTCATTCTTTCTTCCATGAAGGCAATACTGCCACTTTTATACAGTCATGCGTATGCACAATGATGGATATTTTCCATATTCTAACTGATCGACTAAGCCACATTTTAACTTTGTAATAAGAATATGATCGACTTAAGCGAGACCGAAATAATAAAAATCTATTATAGAAATGAAGGAAACGCGAATTAACCCTTTACCTGATAGCCTATTTCTAGTACTTAAGATAGGTGACTACTTAAAGCAGGTTGAAAGTAAAGCAGAATGCGCCTTAGGGCGCATTCTGCTTTACTTTCAGCCTGCTTTAAGCTATCATGTTCTATAATATAGAAAATATTCCCTATAATACATATTCATTACTGATTAAATTGGAACTATTTTCTTCAGCGGATGAATAAATCATATCCGCTAAAAGGCGCTTCTATTGGGGAAAGGGTTAATCATTTCACTCTCAATGACGCCATAAAGCGCGGCGTCTGTTCAGGACCAAAACTGTTTGCCACTTGCTATGAAATTACGTCAGTTATACTGCCTTAAATCTAACTTTGAAACGATAGACAAAAATATTGAAGCTGACGACAATATGGCGGTTAAGGGGTAAACACCTCACGATAAATTTGATCATGAAATGGTTAAAGGAAGTTTGACGGTAACTCATGCATTATCGTGAATAGCCCAATTAGGGGTTCAGACATTTACATCGATTTATATCACGTGATCTTAACACCATTTCTAATTTCAGATCTAACTTGTATGAACCGTTTTCTATTCTGGAAACCAATTAATGTTAAGTATGCAAATACTGTAGATCCTGATCAGGGGTGTCCCTTAGAAGGATTTCTCTAATCAGAATCTGCTCTGTTACTTGAATACATCGTATTTATTTTTATGAAACACTGCGTATTAATTAAAACCCACCCTATTGAAATACTCTGATATGTTTTCATACAGTGGAGAATCTGTTATTCTTTCCCGTTTAAACGCAAACGTACGCAAACGCAAAGCACTAAAACGTAGAAAAGTACAACTTTTGGACAATTATGATAATTCATGTTTATCCTGGTGGCAAACAGTTTGGAGCCAGATCAGACGCCGGGTTACCCCGGCGTCTGATCTGGCTCCAAACTGTTTGTAATAGAAATAATAGTTTTAGCGTAAACGCGTTTATTGGGAAGGAATAACACATTCTCCACTGTAGTGCAATAGCATATAAGAAATTGAGTATTCCAGGGTAAAAGGTTATAAAGCGTTTCTGATCGTTCTCAAGCACCTGATTTGGTTCCCAAACACAATATACACATTTGAAATTCTTAAATCCTTGTCTGCTATTATTTTCCATCGAAAGCTTTTTGAATAAAACTATATTGCTCATTGCAAACAGTTTGCAACTCATATTAAACTAAATCGAAAGGTACCTTTTATTAAAAGAAAAAAAGTAAGTTTTTTCATTTGATTACACTATGTTGCGTTTAAACGGGGAATAATAACATATTATCTACTGTCAGTAGGCGCATTATCATATAAAGTCATCCTGTATCTCAAATAGAGGAAAATGACAATTACATGTAGTATGAAACTAATAGTCAGTTAGCACGAGACACCTGCAATGAAGATGACCTTACTCTTTCCGTTTAAAAAAACCTGAACGCATTTTTATCTGAGTAGCAAGCAGTTTTGGACCTGGATATGCGCCGTGTTGACCATGTTTAAAATTGAAATAGAGGTACATGTACATGTTAATTGAACTATATTCGAATTACGTGTGCCTCAAGTCAATTGATATCAACGCAACGTCTGATCTAGATCCAAATTGTTTGAAACTCGTTTCTAAGTTTCTGTCATCTAAAATGTATAAATCTTAATCAAATATACCGGTATTACGACCTTTAGAATGATTAATCGAATTCGTAAAATTGAGGCTTCACAGTATGTTTTAAAAACCGGACCAACTCTCTGATAATACTCCGAATTTGCTTTGCAATGTCAGTTTATTTTTTCATGACGAGTATCATATGACATGAGGAGTATTGATCTATTCCGACTTGTCAAATATTTCCAGTCATGTTACTTTATCAGTAGGAGTTTATCTGCTAATGCAAGAAATAGCGCGCCGGGGACAATATTGTCACTAATTTTAATTCAAATTGAAGGTTTCCATTTTTCAAAACGGAAGCAGCGAGATGGGAGTGATTGTAGGCCGATGTTATTCCTGAATCTGAGAGCTAAACTGTCACGTTTTTGTCAATATCTAAACAGAATAATTTAGATTACCCACCCCAAGCAGATCAGAATCAAACACTATCTGCTTGACTAATCAAACTGGACCATTGCGTGTCGATAGAATGCTATTAAATCAGTCACAGTTGAGCTGAATCGGAAACCTATCGCTGCATTGGATCTGTTTATATTGAATTAATCCCTCACTGCCTTACCCCGAGCTCACTAGTTTTTTGCAAACAGCTTGGATCCTGATCAGATGCCGCGACACGCGGCATCTGATCAGGATCCACTCTGTTTGACACTCGCTTTCATATTTCTTAAGTTAAATTACATACCATTAGAAATTAAAAAATAAAAGCAGACGACAATTGTATATAGCTTATGACGTCATGGCAGTGAAGGGGTTAAAAGATATTGTCAAGTATGTGCAAATCAGGAGGAGACGCAAAGTTTCAAAGCTTAATATCAAACAAATCCTCACGAATGTTTTGCAACACACTTGCTGTGATGTTTTTAGCCCACCTGAAAGCCTCTTTAATCAGATAAATAATAAAAGAATTATTCAGTAAACGGGGTTGAGGATTAGGTTAAATTGAATCTAGTTATACAGTTGGCAGATCAAATGCAGTAAAATGTAAAATATGGAAGACTTAAAAAGTGTTCACGACTTGCTTTTCATATTGCGTAAGCGGTTTGCTCAAAATAGTTTGCAATTGAAATCAGTCCTTCAATATAAAAAGCTCAGTTCGTTTCGGAAAAGAAGAACGCCCGAATGTCTATATATTATTATTTTCAGTTCTCCTGGGTCGTATATGTTATATCATAATGATTGTTTGGTAATATAAAAACAACCTCGACTCACTATAACTCGAAAGTTTTATTACATGCATGCATAGTACATTATTGGCATTTGCCATGCAAGTAGTTACTGTGCTGCACGCTAAGGTTAGACAGAATGACACTCACATGATCATATCCATGATTTTATAAGATGATTGGACCTTTGCACACAATACTGACGGATTCTTACACAGGGATCCCTCCGTACAATACAACGACACCAAATTGAAGACACAGACTGTGTGCGTTGTTCAGTGGGAGTCGTTACAGGGAGGGAAATTGGCTTACTTTACGCGGCGTCTGATCTGGATTTAAGCTCTTTGTCACCCTTCATTATATTTATTCCATCAAAATGTACTTTTGAGAGAAAAACAGCAGACGAAAATTTGACGCAGACGATATTGCAGCAGTATAGGTGTTAAACATTTTGTCTTGTTTGTGGAACAGCTGTAAGGGTCGTTGTAAGGAGGGAGTCGTTGTTGGGAGGGCCGTTGTAACATGGTTGTAGCCAAGCAATATGGCGATTCTATGCAATGTAAATATTTTCACTATATTACGAGCACAAAAAGAAGGATAAATCATATACGTTAATTACAAGAAAGAAATGGTAGGATGTCAAGGCGAAGGGACTCAAGCATATAGTTTGATCATGGTCAAAACCGACAGAAAAACTCTTTTAGACTTTTATCTTTCTTTAACTTAAACACCCTTGACACCTCAAATGAATACGAGTACTCCCGGTTTCCATTAAAGAACATTGCATCTTAAGCGATATTGGATTGACAATAACAATAAGCTGCAAAATGACCAAAAGTGCAGATCCTGATCAGAGAGCTCCTGTAGGATTTTGTAAATGACGCATATATGCGTCAGTAAGCGTTATTAAATTCAATTTACGTCTCCGTCTTAACCCTGTAAAACACGCCTTTTATTTGAGTAGTCATAAACACTACACTTTACCGTAGAGGTGATAATACAAAAAGAAAATAGTGCTATGTGTGGGTAGGTCCTGCATTTCATGACAACTCATTTCATGCTTGGTAAAATTTTCGTCTGCAGCAACTGTCGTCTGCTGCTGTCTAAAAACAAATTTTCTAAATTCATTTTAAAAACATAGTCAGAGCGTCAAACAGTTTGGAACCTGATGAAACGCCGCGTTAAGCGGCGTCTCATCAGGATCCAAACTGTTTGCAAACGTATTCATTGTGGGACATTCCCGCCGCTAGCATGGTAAGCATTGACAATTCTTGCTATTTCTTCACAGGAGATCTTTCTAATGTAAAAACTAATGGCGGTGCTGGACAGAAGCCCCGTAGTTCCTGTTCATATAATGAGGCGATAAATTGGCATAGTGGACACATGTGTTTCTTTAGCTTGCCGAAAAATTGACACTGTTGAGAATAAAAATTAGACAAAACCATGGCAATGTTAATGTATCTCTTTCATTCATTTTGATTTCGTTTTTATGTGTGTACTGCTCTTTTGGAGTTTAGCATTTCACTGAAAAATCTTAGTTTAGTATAAATAAAGCGATCAGAAGAATTGTGTGTAACAGTCCATGCATTGCTAATTATCTTTGCCTTCTTCTATTATTCTTGTTGAAAGGATTCATTATTACTTACAGGCGAGATATGCAGACACTTACTCATTTGTAGAATATAGCTGTAAATAACATATAAACAGGAAACAGAGTAGACCCAGACGAGACGTCGATTTAATCTATTACACAATATCCTATTTCTAGTTTTGAAGACAGAAGACCACTTAAAGCAGGTTGAAACTATAGCCGAATGCGCCCATATGCTAGATTATTAGAAAATGGTAGATATTCAACTGTTTGAAGAGAAACTATTTTATTTAGTGGCGGAATAAATCAAAGGCGTTAAAAGGCGTATACATGAAGTATTGGATAAAGCAGCGTCTCATTCGATCTTGCACTGTTTTCCAAAATCACATTCTGTCTATTGTATTTGTTAATGGATTAATTCAATATCAAGGTTTCGTGCATCCCTTTAAAGCATGAATGACTATACTACAATTATGACCATTCCCCGCCCAACACTTAGAAGGATTCCTATAAGAGGTCGATAATTAAAGTACCGATGCGTATAAATACAGCGCCTTCAAACCATCATATGTTGCCTCGTGTCGTTTGCCTGTTAACAAACATTTAGGCAATTACAGCGCTCCCTCTCTACAACGATATCCAATGAGAGACAAAGAATGTGTGCGTTGTTCGGAGGGAGTAGTTATAGGGAGGGAACTTGGCTACATTTGCAAACAGTTTGAATCTAGATCAGACGTCGCGTTACGCGGCGTCTGATCTAGATTCAAGCTGTTTGTCACTCGTCATTAAATTTTTCTGTCAAAATGTCCATTATGTAACTTTAAAAAAAAAACTGACGACAACTTTCAGCACACGATATTGCAGTAGTAAAATCGTTAGACACAATTGTTTTGTTTGGGGAACTGCAGAAAAAGTCGTTGTAAGGAGGGAATCGTTATTGGGAGGGCCGTTGTAGAGAGGGAGAGCTGTATTGTTGAGATGTTTTGTTTCGTGGTTAAAATGCACTCTTTGTAACTCAGGGATTGCTTTGTAGAGTTTGAGTTCCTCGCGTCTTTTATGTGAAAAAGTCAACGAATGCCCCGCTACCGCAATGACCTACATATAACCAAATACTTTAAATCCTTTTTTCCTTCTCCTCATTTTGTAGACATTTTAGAGCGTTATATTAATGGAATGGAGGTCGTATATTTCTTTGTTTTTAGTATTATGTATATAATACTGTATTTGTATTTCTTAAACTAGTCTTAATTACATTTATTAAGTAGTAGTGATATTTGCATTGTGATAAGTCTCTTATAATTCTTTGAAGAATGGCATGGTTTAAAATACTCTTTGTGAGATTTGTTTGAGTATATTATGTTGAAACCATGATGAGACTATAATAAAGAATAAACAGTCAAACATAATTGTAAATTGGACGTTAGTGTAACACACAACCAACCAAAATAACATAACACATGAGGATAATGCATAAATATTCCAAAAAAGGCGTGTGCGCCAAAACAAAGTTACTGACCAGGCTCTAAACTGTTTGCCACTCGGATTTCAGTATAACTTCATTATTTTCTAGAACGCGGCCTCTGGTCAAGTTTCCAAACTGTTTAAAAATACAACATGTACTCCGGGTAAGGCAGGGAAGGGGTAAATGAAATAAAGTTGAAAAGTACCCGTACTTATAAACAGATCCCGTGTTTGTGAAGCGTTTGAGTTCAGCCTAAGCTCTCTTCTTAATCCTTTGATTGGTCAGATTTGAGCTTTGTGCTTAAATCTGGTCAACCAATAGCTTGAAAACGATCTCAGACTTATTTTATATGTTTTAAAAGCATGGAATCTGAGCTTTGCGTGGGCAAAACAAACTGGTTTCATAATCTATCGCTTGACTATTTCCATCAAACGCGGCAATCTTTATTAGCCATTTACGTTTGAAACGACTTGAGTATTGACACACAGAAGTTGATCATAACGTGTACGCAATAATTAACCTGTAATTCAATAGTGCTGACAAAAATTGCCCAGTAACTCATTTACCAATACTATTTTAAATTGACAATTCCAATTTACGATTGAGTTAAGTAATTTTCTAACATTAAAGCGACTCGCAACCAGATGGTGCATTAAAAATAGTAATTTGTAAATATGTTTCAAAAGCTTATATAAATGGTAAAGAATTAGTTTAGGATAAGAAATTCTGTTTAAAAAAATGTATTTCAATAAAAAAAAATATTGGTCTCTGGTGTGATTCGAACCCGGGGCCCGGCATTGGCGGACAGAAGGCAAAATAGGGGAAACCGCTTAGACCAATGGACCACGGAACTATCCGTTTATCTCGGATCGATTTAACGTATTTCAATGTGTAGTGATCGAAAGTGCATACAACTTCGTGATTCGGCTCGTGTTTATGTCTGAGTCCGTGTAGAGAAGCAACAACAACAACTATACCGTTAGCTAACGCTATAGAAAAACGATGGAAAATATCTAAAAATCTAAGATTCGGTGACGATTCTTGAGACTTTTTTTGGACTGATCATATTTTTTTAATGTCAGAAGCCAAATAATGCCACAAATTTGCTTTTATTTGAGTATTTTATTTTATTTTGACAAGTACACCATCCGGTTGCGAGTCCCTTTAAAGGGATGTTGCAAAATCCCAAAAATATAAGACCATCAGTGGACTCGTGTAGAAACCCTCTGATTTGGTTCTAGACTGTTATATAGGACAACTGTAGCGTGTTCAATTACCACTGTTTGCTGTTTAGTGTAGCAGTTTGTACCCCGTGTGCAGCATACAGAGTACAGCAGAGAAAATATTTTCTTTCCAAATACACGATATGAGTGCCACGTAATTTGGATGCTGGTCCAAAGCAGAATATTTAGGGCATCTGATTAGGCTCACTACTGTTTGCAAATGTACACGCGCACATGCAAAGGCATTGAAAGAATTTCGTTAAGTAAAACCTCTCTATTACGAACTCTAAAAAGAAGGCTTATTCACTGTGTTAAAGACAGGTGACCGCTTAAGGCAAGGTGAACGTAAAACAGAAAGCTCCTAAAGGAGCTTTCTGTTTTACGTTCACTTTGCTTTAAGCAGTCACCTGTCTGAAAACCTGGTAATTTTCACAATATAGTGGTCGCAAAAAAGAGGTTTTACTGTATTCTGGTTTTTTGTTTAAGTGTTTCAACGATACCTCGATTATGTTGGTCGATGATGTTGTGACATCTGTATTGTATTTGGGTATTTTATTGGAATAAATGGAATCAAAACTGACAATCGCTGGCATTCCCGCGGAGGCCAGTTTGTTTCTAAGCAAGTCTTTGATGTAGACTTCACGGTAAATGATTTTTCCGCGTGATTGAACGTCTACTTGAGCCTCTACTAGAGTGCCATCAACTGTGATCTTATAAATAGGAAATTATATGGGAAATCAATTGGAAAAACATAATAAATAAAACCCCTTGAAGTTCTCTGAAAGATAATTATCGTTGTATTGTGCTTTAAAAGTGATAAAAGTCGTTGTTGGGACTTTATCAGATCAATGGTATTCGGTCTCTTCACAGTGAGTTCGATTTCAATGCGATTTACTGTTGTCTTTAACCTGCAACTTGTCAAAGAGGCCCCCGACAATTCTGTTTATAATGATATACCTATTCATTGTCAGCACGCCTGAAAGTTTGCGTCCCTAACATTTCTCGTCTGCTACAATTACCATTGTAGATAAACCTATAACTTTGTTTGCGAAATATTATCTAAGTTTATAAAGGTTTACATCCAGATGATTCAAACGTATTTGAAATATGTCACATTTGTGCTAAATGTTCAACCTTTGAGTGCCGATGGTACTTGCAAATAGTAATACAGTAAAACTCGATTCTACGAACTCGCGTTTGTTCGAATATACCCATATTTCAAAGTTAAAACGTGGCTTAGCCACGTTTTAACCTTGAAATACGGGTATGTCGACTTAAACGAGATCGACTTATCAAATTCAACTCACGAAATACTGATAAGATTGATTTAAGCAAGTTCAAGATCAGACACCGGGTGATGCGACGTATAATCTAAATCCAAAAATATTGACATTTTTCTTTAGGTTTCTTTTATTTAAAAATGTATCAGCTTAATTTGACAAATTTTGCCGACGACAATTTCAACGCAGACGATATCACGACAGGATAAGAGTTAATACAATGAAACCTAAAATGGTCATATTCTGATTGATCTTGAATAGGTGCTTTCATATTTTGGTATTATAAATTTATATGCAGGGTTATTGATATCAAAGTATTCAATTGTAGGCTCAATACATATTCATTGAAATGTGTCCTGACATCACTTGGATCTTTAGCTGTAATAGACCATTACTAACATTGTTAAAAGCACATCTGATCAAATTATGAGGCGGTTCTAATAGACATTTAACAGAGAGACACATACAATTATGGTATGAGTTTGATACTCATAAACAATATAGTAAACAATGTGGTTCTAACAGGGTGTCCTCAAGCTATGTTAGTCCATTATAATGGCCCCTAATGGCACTAATGTCCCGTATACGCATCCTTTTGAGAGTTAGATTTAACATTATAGGCTACACTTAAAAATTTCAATCATTACATATAACTTTAAATACTGTTTGAGTTTCATGTTATTTATACGTAAATCGTAAAACATAGCATTAACACCAAGGGAACGCAGTAGTCGTATGCACTATCGCCAACTCTGTTTGTTTTTCATACAGTATCATAATCCGAGAAATTGGGTTAAAAATAAATTAAAGGAACTATTGGAATGTTTTCCGTTTGATTAATATTTTTATTGTTGTTTTTCTCTGTTGTTTCCAGGCACCTCACAGGCACGATCGTTATCTGCAAATGACGACTTTTTCTCAGATGGTATCATGAAAAGAAACAGTAAGTAACCATTTCATCGTCTAATTTATCGTGAGATTTTTACCCCTTCTGTCGCCACATTGTCGTCTTCTGCAATAAAGCTGTCTGAAATATCGTTTCAAAGTAAGATTTAACCCTATACCTGATAACTTATTTATAGTATTAAAGATAGGTGACTACTTAAAGCAGGTTGAAAGTAAAGTAGAATGCGCCTTAGGGCGCATTCTGCTTTACTTTCAGCCTGCTTTAAGCTATCATGTGCTATAATATAGAAAATATTCCTTATAATACATATTCATTACTGATTAAATTGGAACTATTTTCTTCAGCGGATGAATAAATCATATCCGCTAAAAGGCGCTTCTATGGGGGAAAGGGTTAAGGTAGTATGACTGACGTAATTTCAACACGAGTGTCAAACACTTAATATCCTGATCAGATGTTACTGTTTGCAAATGCGCCTTATGGCGTCCATGGTGGCGAAAGGGATAATTTATTGACCTTTCAAAGAATTCCCGTAGTGGTCTGCGTGATTATTTGTTAATGAAGCCAAATGCTTAGTGTCTTGCATTGTTAAGCAATATGAAAACCTTGCCTTAACTATACAATTTAAGTTTATGTCACAACCAGCTATTGATTGAACGGTGATTTACGGAAAGTGTCCAGTCTACAATAAAAGTTTTAATCCAGATACCTTGCTTAACCTTTTCTCGAACAATATTTGTGGTTTCATATTTCATCATTCACCATCATGAAAAATTATTTAACACACTATGGAGAAAACGTTTTTCTTTCCCTATAAAGGCATATATGCTTAAATCCATCTGGCCTTTGAAAATAGTTTACCACTCGGATACAAAAAAAATATTCAAGTGAGTGATTACCATTTTCTTTATTAAAGTGTATTGGGTCTGTACATTTTGTTATTGACATCGACGAGTGTTTTGCTTTGACGCAGTCAACATTTGCGATACGTGTACCCATCGTTGTCAAACACTGCGCTTAAGAAGAGTAAACTTGACCCATGCAAACAGTACCACAAACCCTCTATTTGTAATTTTATCGTAAGAACAACCCAAAACATTGAACAAACTAAGCTAGAGACTGAAATTGTCCATTGAAATTTCGAGGTACGTTAGGTAATTGATGCGAATGTTTTAAAGAGAGACTGCCCCGTCTGCTAGTACTAATACTATACATGTCATTAACAAACACTTTATATGTAAATAGTACACCTGTCCTATGCCAACAGTGAAAACCCTGATCAGAGGGTTACTAATGGGGTCATTTGATAAGATTATTCACTATTTGTTATTTCGCAAATTGTTTAGAAACACCCTTAAATAGTAAAACATTAACTAGATCTACACTTAAATGGAAATAAGAAATGTCAATTAAAAAGTTTTATTGTGTGAATGAGTTACAATGGATGTAAAAACCATTGACACGAAATATTGGCACCCTACGACAATCGATCTGGTCGAGTTTTATTGGAAAATGTGGTTAATTTGTTAACTCCATATCTCCAATTACGTCATCAGCTCTAAACAAGTATCGTCTGCTTTAATTTCTCAAATTTTAAAGTGTAAATATTTTTACTTAAGAAATAGGTTGTCAAACAGTTTTGATCCTGATCAGACGCCGCTTTACGTGGCGTCTGATCAGGATCAAAACTGTTTGAAAAAAATTGTACTTGGGGTAAGACTGAATGCGTTAAAGGACATGGCAGTAAACAGGTCATGACATAGTGGATATAAAACACTCTTAACGTGTGAGAATGTAACAATATGACTAGATTATCAGCGTGATACGCTGCAGTTTCAGATCGCGTGAATCGGTGTCGCTTTCACCAATATCATTTTATTACATAGCGCAATAAACAGGCTTTTAAATTACAGTATTATACAATTTCAGCCGACTGAGTTAAGGCTTAAAGTTTTATTACCCGAATACAGCACTTGTCATTGCATGTTCAATAAAACGCAATGAGCCAAAAGTGCTTAACCTATTTATGCATGGAGCTTGCATTGAACGCTTTATACAGTGGAGAATCTGTTATTCTTTCCCAATAAACGCGTTTACGCTAAAACTATTATTTGCAGTGCAAACAGTTTGGAGCCAGATCAGACGCCGGGTAACCCGGCGTCTGATCAGGCTCCAAACTGTTTGCCACCAAGATAAACATGAAATATCAGAATTGTCCAAAAGTTGTTCTTTTCTACGTTTTTAGTACTTTGCGTTTGCGTACGTTTGCGTTTAAACGGGAAAGAATAACAGATTCTCCACTGTATGTCCTCACTGGAAGAGTTCATTTTCGATAAACAAGGATGATATCTGAAGACAAAATAGCGTTTGCATTTACGGAATACAAAATAGCGTTTGCATTTACGGAAGACAAAATAGCGTTTGTATTTACGGAATACAAAATAGCGTTTGTATTTACGGAATACAAAATAGCGTTTGTATTTACTGTAGATCATTTTATATGGGGCGTCTCATCAGGTCCTACACTTTTTGCTAATGTCTTCTTTAGTAGACACTATGCTTGAATTGGTAAACATATTAAATGATGTACTTGGAAATCAGATGGTCGACCACTCGTGTACTTATGAGTACATGTACGCGCAGTCAGGTGCCCACTTTAAATAAAACTCAACAAAATATGCAGATGATAGGCACTTGTCAGATAAAATAGGATAACCTGTCAAAATAATGGTGTATCATCTGAGTATCAAACAGTTTGAGGCCTGGTCAGTTTTGAGCATGGTATGTCGCCGAGTGAATCGGCAACTGATATAAATCCTAACAGTTTGAAATAGATATGAGCCGTGTTATGACAAAACCTGCCTTAACAGACAAAGCACCGTTGTCATCACAGGTTCTGCCTCTGAGTTTGGTATACACTGTCAAATGCCGTAGATAATACTGCTTTAGATGTGGTGGGTATCAAACAGAGTAAATAAAAGCCAGCCGCCGCGACAAGGACGCGATGGCTAGCCCTTTATCTACGCTGTTTGCAATGTAGGTTTTGTCATGACATGGCTCATATCAATTTTAGTACAAATGTGTTTGTTGGAAAGAATTAGAATGTAAACCCTTTACCTTCGAATAAGGACAACACAATATGTATGAACGCTCAAAGCTAAGTGTTTGAACGATTTCTCAAACAGTATGAATGTATTCCTAAGTCATAACGAAATTATCTAAATCTTACATCAGTGTTTGCCTAAACATAATATTACATTTCCTTACAATACTTTGCTATTTCTTAAAAACAAGGATATTTTTTTCAACTTGATAATTCGGATTTGCTTTGGTCGATTTTTTCCATGTTTCAAAGTTAAAACGTGACTTAACATTCTGGTATGTTCGATCTAAAAATCTCGAGTAATCGATGGTTGACTTACCGCATTTACCTTAAAAATATACTGCTATTTCGTAAGCTTTAGGATGGATTCTCCTTTACAACATACTTATTTTTCCTTAACAATAAACCACTTTCCACAAACAATATACATGTACTAAAATACAGGGTACAATGTATAAGAAGGGATCAACTGAGATTAAGCGGTCATTTATGTATGTATGGAAAGACAAAGAAACACATATATTCCAATAAACATTGCAATACCAAAACAATCCCGAATTATTGTTTAAGAGGCTCTGCAAAAGTCTTTAGACTTTATTACCTGACTTCATGCGTATAGTCTGTTGGAGATGCGTTAGAGATCTTTCTCAAGCTTTGGATAGGTCAGATTTAAGATTTGAATCGCATGCGACCTATCTTAGGCAAATCTCAAAGGTTTGATAACCATGTGACTAGGTCACCATCAGTTCCCTTGAGTGGCTATTGAACTCGTATATGAATTCATATTCTAAAACAATGTTTCATATAATGCCTTGGCGTTTCGTTGTACAAAAGCACCATGCAACGAAGCAATTGTAATTACTTATATATTGTTTTGTTTCTTTACAGCATGGTGGAGTAAAAAGTCGCTGGACGCCTTAAACACAGTAAATCACGGTGGTAAGTCATTAAACTAAGTCATTAATCATTTTCATTTTACGCCCTGCTTGACGTTTAATTCATTAATCACATTTTATCCACAAAAGTAGACTTCAAAAGTAGACATCTACATCTTGGTGTCTCATTAGGGTCTGCACTATTCGCGTTTTCGTATGACACATTCTGATGTATGGGTAAACACTACAGTATCGTTAAATCACAATTATATCTATATTATCTATATTGGAATAATTCAGCAAACACATGGGAATGGTTCATTGTAAACTCAAGGCATAAGAGGGTTAAAACTACAAGTATGATTAGAAAGCATAATTATACACTTTCCCTTGTTTTACATGTCATACATTTCCATTGTCAAGAGCAACCGAACAAATCGGCAACTGCATATTAAATTTTAGAGAACTCTTAACTGTGAAATCAATACGGATATACCAATATGATATAACCCTAAGTGTGCATAAAAACGATCATTCAAAAGAAAAGTTTGAGTCATAAAAATCAGTGTCATCAACATGCTTATCAAAGGTAATATTAAACTCCTTTCTGAGTTTTCTGTAATACATTTGTGCTGCATAAATAAGTAAACAATGTCTGTCATTTTTCAGTAAATTCGTGCGAAACACATGTGTTACTGTAATCCTTACTTAAAGGCGACAGACATATTTAAATCCAATTTAAACGTTTATTCCGAAACAGCTGTCACGGTTAACTAATGGGAAACTTACAATGTTCTCTGTTTTGGTTTTTGCAGTCATTCAATCAAGCAACTCGGGTTCTGGAAAATGTACAGAAGCAATTGAAGTATTTGGTAAGTATCAATTAGTTAAGTATTATTACTCTGGCATTTATTTAGTTGCTGATTTAACTCCCACAATGTTCGTGTTTTTGTCAATAAGATTTATTGCCTGTTGGTAGTTCAAACTGTTTCTGAGAAACCCGATCGATTATTTAAACGTTTGCATTTAACCAACTAAACCAAAGTGACTTCAAAAAGTGTACATGTGAAAAGTACTTTTGTCTTATGCAAATAAGGTAAACCTAGAAAGGATCCATAAATGACCCACATGTTCATTTAGTAAACTCGAAATACATTATACAATTATAGTCGGAAATGGGCTTTATTGGGAATTAAAGTGTCCATTCGAGGTTGCAGGGAAAAACAGTTTTGCGATTCATTGTCATGCTAAAGTCGTCTTTACTTGATGAATATAGATTTTCGGTTCGTTGACGGAAAGCATTTATAAATATATATTTCTAATATACAAAAAAAGAAATAAAAGTCAAAATGTTTGCAACGGACACAAACGCATTTGGGCGAGAGAATAAAGGATATTTCCATGTACATATACTATCAATCTATGAGTTTATCTTCTTACCAACTATTATTGATAGAGTCACAAATAACAGTAAACGTAAATCGTTTGAGGTTCCCGAGAGAAAACATAAAATAGAATATGTTATATCAAAATTAGATATAATGAATATCTGGAATATATCTTGGGCGGGGAAATTAAATCCCAAAGATTTCGGTTAAACAAGTGTCGATGCGAATAGAGGATACTCATGCTGGTCAAAACTGCTACCCGTTCATTACCATACGCAACTGAAGTCGACTTTGCAACAGCATATGGCTTTTAAGACTGGCCTATACTGTTTAGCACTTTTGTTAATATTTGTTAAATCAAAACTGTGAATTTTAAATAAGATTACAGACGATAACAATAAACAAACGGCGTTACGTAAAAAATTGATGCGGTAAAACAATGAATGGAAACATACTCGTTTATTTTTTTACAAAGTCTTACTTATTGTTTTCTGTTTTGAATTTCCCCCTTTACACCAAGAACGTCTCTGGATAAGAGAAGGATCAAAAGACACACTGGATTAATGCAAATAAATTTAATTTTTGTTAACTGCAAATATTTAAAGCTGCCTCCGTTGCCCCGCAAAAGCAATACCTTTATCTCAGTTTGTATCATTGTGTCGCAGTTAAAACAAACTATAATTACAATTGCAAAAAACCCTAAAAAGGAAAATTAAAGCCAGAATTTTGTATTCTTTTACCACCCGTTAAAAGAAGATGCGTTTTGCGCTTTGGAAGCTTTCTGCTTTACTTTACTTTACTTCTCCTTCTTTAAGTTTCCATTTCTTTAAATCATCTCCTGATTGCCAAACGTTAAGCATTGTCAATTAATGCCCATCGCCCACATAGGTAGACATAAAGAAACAGTGTAGAGTCTGACCTGCATTGATTGCTGTTTTATATGAGTTGTTCTGTTATATGGACAAATACATAAGGAAAATATCCAGACGAAGATTGGTTAACAGCGTTATTCTTTCTGTTGAAATGTATTGCATATTATACATTAACAATTTTCAACTAATTTCAGAGTGTCGAACGTTAAATTTTACAGTTAGGGAATAAGTATATTTATAATTTGCAAACGGTGAAGACCTATATCAGAGGGTTTGTGAATAATCTTTCTGATCCGGGTCCAAACTGTTTGTTATATTTTTATTCACTTTGGAAAGAATCGCAAGTCAATATGAACTCGCTATTTTTTGGAAAATGAAATATTCCACGAAGTGTAAGGGGTAGGCATTAATTGTTTTCTATTTTTATTTCAGACTGTTACGTACAGAAGTGTGTGCAGAGCTTCGTCATCTGCGCCCGGGAAGCATCCACCGAGGAACTCTTTAGCGCGTGCCAAGTACTTCACAAACTCTGTGCTTCGTCCTGTTCGAGTAACGGCATATCTGAAACACTCTTGTGACGGACTAACACTATCAAAACAACAAAAAAATAACGTGTACAGAAAATCTATGTTAAGTTTCGATTCATACCATTAACGCTTGATTTTGAAAAAGAATTGATTGCGCATGACTGACAATAGTTCTTTAAATAGAATATAAACTCATACACATGTTAAGCATCTGCTCAATATAGTGCATGGAAAATCGCGAAAGGGAAACTAATAAAGTAGTTTTCTGACCTACTTTTCATCTTTCAAATATTCAAAATAAAATGTTAAAAGCAGTGTTTGGCATGTTTATTCTGGTCAGAATTCGAGTTACTCGATGTCAGATCTGGATTCATACTGTTTGCAATTAAATTCAAGCCAAGTAGTAATCGGCATGAACTGGTTTATATGAAACAGCGGCGATGTATGCCAATGAAGTTTTAACCCCTTCACTTTTTGACGGCATCTGCTTTAAACAGTCGTCGTCTACTTTAATTTCTCAAATTTAAATATTACGTAATATAACTTATTATATCTTGAAATGAGTGTCAAACCGTTAGGATCCTGATCAGGCGCCATGTAACGCGACGTCTAATCAGGGTCCAAACTTTTTTGCAAATTACTGTGACTGAGCTAAGGCAGTGAAGGGGTAAAAAAGCCCGTGTATTGTTTACGATTGACTGTTTAACCCTTTACCCCATAGCCTGTTTCTTGTTTTGAAAATATATGACTACTTTAAGCAGGTTGAAAGTAAAGCAGAATGTGCCTTAAGGCATATTCTGCTTTACTTTCAGCCTGCTTTAAACTAGTATCTGCTAGAATATAGAAACAAATTCTTATAATACCAATTCCTGACTGTATAAATTGGAACTATTTTCTTCAGTGGATGAATAAATTAAATGTGCTAAATGTTTCTATAGGAGAAAGGGTTAAAACATGACTGTCTACAAGGTTTAGAGATCTAAATTGAATACGGTCGTATTCGTTTAATAGGAATTTTAGTCATCTAATCAACATGTACAGTGGAGAAAGCGTTATTCTTTCCCGTTTAAACGCAAACGAAACGCAAACACAAAGCGCTTAAACGTAAAAAAGCACAACTTTTGGACAATTCTAATAACTCATATTTATCTAAGTGGCAAACAGTTTGAAGCCTGATCAGACGCCGGGTTACCCGGCGTCTGATCTGGCTCCAAACTGTTTACATTTGAGAAAATAGTTTTAGCGTAAACGCGCTTATTGGTAAAGAATAACGTTTTCTCCACTGTAAGCCAACTCTTAAAGAAAGTAAATGTTATAACAACTAATAGGTTAATGTAAATTTTGGAATGTTTGTATCTGAGTGTGTGAACAAAGTCTCCTGTTGGTATTAGAGAAACAGTACAATATACAAACCCTTTTCCCCATAGCATGTTTCTATAATTGAATACAGGTTACCACTTGAAGCAGGTTGTAAGTAAAACAGAATGCGACTGAAGACCAATTTGGCTTTACTTTTAGCCTGATTTAAGCTATCATCTGCTGCGGTATAGGAAATATTTATTATGATACATATATATGACTGTATAAAGTCAAAACAATGTTTTAGTTGAGAACTCTAATTAATGTGTTAAAATGCGCATCTTTAGAGACATGAGTTAATACTTAAAGTTGACTCATGTCTCTATAGATATGAGCCATTCATTAGCAATGCTTGGTTGATTTATATACATGTACTCGTATATTCTTATCATAGTATATATATATGTCACCCGTGCTTTTCAAATTAGACGGTCTGAACACGTGGGCATGTGTATTTGGAACAGTTATAAAATTTGTATTCGATAAACTGAAACATGCAGAAATAGTTAAGCCTAAAATTTGCTAAGTGACACACGACTTGATAATGTAAACAGATTGGAATCAGAACAGATGCCGAAAAACTTAACACATGACCAGGATCCAAACTGTTTTCACAGAAATATGTTGTTTTCGTTCAACTATGCAGACATTTCACTTTGAATTATGTTAACGTTTGATCTTTTATCATTTTATTTCTTTTCGGTTTGGTGTAGATCGATTTTAGAATTATATTTTGTGTTAGACTAATCGAATTATGATTTTGCTGTGATACCTAATTCTCGAACTTAACCCTTAGCCTGCCAATCACGACTATAGCTCCATATGCAAACAGCTTGGATCCGGATGAGACGCCGAGTAACTCGGCGTCTCATCCGGATCCAAGCTGTTTGACACTCGGACAACATTTTCAGTAATTTTGAGCAACTTTGAAGCACTTTGAAACTTGAAGCAGACGAGAAATATAGCAGACGACAATTTATTTGGCGGGCTAAGGGTTAAAACTCCTTTCGAGTGTGCATTTTACTAACAAATTTATTGGCAACTTGTAAATACTTTCACTATTATAGCGGACTAAAGTCGTCTGTAAAAATAGCTCGGATTCCGATCTGATACCGCGTTACGCGGCGTCTGATAAGGATCTGAACAATTTCACTCGGGTACACGCCCAGCGCTTATATAACGTTTGAGTTGAGTTTAAGTTTGTTCTCAAACATTTGAGATTTGGACCAATATAATCTGACAATACTCTGACCAATAAAATGCTTCAGAACGATTTAAGACTCAACTCAAACCCCTTATAAGCATGAACCCAGATACAGTTTCGTTCAAAAAGCTTTTAATTTAAATAATATCTAAAGCAGAAGATAAACTGGCGATGAAGGGGTTTAATCAGACGATTATATTTGGCGCTGAAAGCGTTCAGAGTACAAATGTATATTGATACGCTTGAATGTGTGATATGTAACATGATGATATAAAATAAAATGAGATGGTACATGTATGGTATGGATTAAACACTGATATGCCAGAATATAATAGAAAATACTGATTTATGAATTTGGGAATATCTATAAGAAATAATGTTCTTCATTTCAGAATAGAAGCAGTAATTTCTCTCTGAAGCGACAGAAAGTAAAAATAAATGTGGTCATTCAAAGGCAAATTACTGTTAAATGCAGGACAAAAGCTAAGCAGAAAGGGCTCTCGGAAGATTTCTGAATAACCATGGTCTTGTATTAAGCTGTCAACCACATTTAGACTTAGTGTGAACGTCGTTGGAGAGAGGTTTTACTGTATCAAAAGTTAACTCTTTCCTCCCTGAAACTTTAAATGGACAATCCCAGTTTCCATTTTAGCCTTGTCCATTTCTGACTTTCAAGGGTTGTATTTGCCAATATTTGTCATTGTGACAAACAGTGAAGACCCTGATCAGAGGGCTCCATTCGGATCCCTCTGATCTGTGTCTTTACTGTTTGCATAGGACAAGTGAACTATTCACATGTACACTGTTTGAAAAGGACGCCTAGATGCGGGACTAGGGTTCAAAGGGTTAACGAATATTATTTTGAAGTATTGGTAAAATATAGACGGTGAAGCATATACCTTACATGAGTCTTTATTTATTACATAGATAACTATTTTCTTGTCAAGCCCCATTTGACTAACGTTTGCAAACATGTTTAGTCCTGATCAAACGACAAGTCACTTGGAATGTATAGGGATCCAAACTATTCTAAACATGTACTTTTGTTCTCAAAACGGTTTATTAATATAGCTTTTAAACTCTTCAACAATATTTAAGAACATGATAAAATGCCAGATTAGTGGTTTAAAAACACTGCATTTGAAAGATATTATGTTACCTATTAGGACAAAAATATTCCCCGTTTTAATTAGATGCCAACGCAATGCAATGAAATATAAAAACTGACAGGTCTTTACGATTTGTTAGAAGCTAAGTCAACTTGATTGAAGTTTGGCCTAAACTTAGCTGTCAAGCTACTGAATTGGCTCCAAACTGTTTTAAACGACTTCTAATTATTTGATACCCATTTATTTTCGAAAACGAATAGCGTTATGCACTCTGTTGCATGAGATGGGAATATTTAAGCTTATTTTTTTATTTATTTAAACTATATAAATGAAGACTGTGCCGGGAATCAGTTTTCGTGTCCTCCTAATTTTTTGCACGATGGGTATTTTTTCCGTCTGCAATAATTGTCGTCTGCTATTGTTCTAAAATAGAATTTTCTTATTTTCCTTTCAAAACAGGGTCAGAGTGTCAAACAGTTTGGTTCCAGATGAGACGCCGCGTTATGCGGCGTCTCATCTGAATCCAAACTATTAGCAAAGGTTATGCCTGTTGTATATACTCGCCCCTAGCATGCAAAGAGTTGAACAGTGTAGACACTAGTCAAAATGCTCATAAAAGAGCCATCTGATCAGGATCTACATGACTTATTGTCATTTTAAAGATAGTCCAGAAACATCCCTTAGTCAACATACACTGGTATTTTGCCAAACGTGGAATATCCCGTTTGAACAAATAAACATTGATCGGAATAATAACCCTTCTTGTTCACAAGGTCGCAGATTTGTCAGATTTGTCAAATGTATTACAGAGGGGACGATGTTTATCTTTCCTATTTAAACGAAACGAAAACAATGCAATATAGTCTACAATAAGTTTAGCTTTTTGAAAATGTTGCCGACTCATTTTCATCGGAGTAGAAAACAGATTGGAGCCTAATCAGACGCCGAGTAACTCAGCGCTTGATCAGGCTCCAATATGTTTGCAATGGAAATAATGTGTTAGCCCAAACTCGTTGATTAGGAAAGAATACCGTTTACTTACCTTTAGTAGAATCAAATCCCTTGAGTTTAAACATATCAAAAAGGAGACAACGTCTGCGTTTCTGTGATATGTATGCATGCATAGTTGTAATGTGTGAGATTAACCCCTTCACTGCAATGACGTCATGATTTAAAATAAATTGTCGTCTGATTTTATTTCTCAAATCTAAATTTTAGGTATTAGGACTGAAGAAGTTTTGAAATGAGTGTCAAAAAGTTTGGGATCCTTACCTGACGCCGCGTTACGCGGCATCTGGTCAGGATTTTAAACTGTTTGCAAATAACTACTGTACTCGGGGTAAAGCAGTATAAGCAGTAAAGGGGTTAAGGCAAATTTGTCTGAGATCAAAGTGGATGAGTAATTGTTTCTGCCGCTGTATTTATCTTCCAATAAAGTTATAAATGAACATCATAAGTTGCCTTTGACTCCTTTTATTACCAAGTATAGCCAGACTTGTGTTAACCCATATGGCCATTTATACCCAGTGGATTCCTCCATGTTTTCCGTTGGACATATGCATCGAACTGGCAAATGAAGCGTTACCTTTGAAAACTCCCTCAATATTTATCATAATCAATTGTCGTCTGCTACAATTTCATTGTTTGTGAACAACTCAAAGTTAGTATGTTTACTTTTTTAAACTGAAGAAAAGTTGCATATGAGTAACAAACAATTCGGACCCATATCAGACGCTGCGATACATGGTGTTTGATCTGAATTCAAATTGTTTGCAAATGTAACCTAAGTCGCGCTTGACAAGCTATTGGTAAAAACAGGACATCACTGGAAAAGGAATACGGTGGAACCCCTCTAAACCGGACATGTGTTGGGACAACAAAAATGTCCTGTTTAGAGGGGTTTCCGGTATAGAGGGGTTTTAACCCATTACCAAATAGCTTGTTTCTATGGAAGATAGCTGACCGCTTAAAGTAGGTTTAAAGTAAAGCAGAATGCGCCATTAGGCGCATTCTGCTTTACTTTCAACCTGCTTTAAGCTATCATCTGCTAGAATGTATAAACTTTTTTCTTCAGTGTAGGAATAAATCAAAGACTTAAAAAGGCGTATTTATGACGTAATGGATAAAAATGAAGAAGTTTTTGAAAAGGGACCAGAGCTTTTGTCCGGTTTAGAGAGAATTCCGGTATTCAGAGGTTCCAGTTTGGAGGGGTTCCACTGTACATAAGGGGCCCAAAGCATTTATTCACTAATTCTTCAACAAACAAGTATACATGGCTCATAGACAAGGGGGTTGCTTAACCCTTTTATGATCAAACTATTCAGGAGTTTTACTCTTTCATCGTTTAGTGTCGTTTGCTTCAATTTTGTTGTCTGCAATATCATTTCAAAGGTAAACAAATAAGGCAGTGTGACTGAAGGAATTTCAAAACGAGTGTCAAACATTTTCGATCCTGTTAACGCGGCGTCTGATGAGGACCCAAATTATTTGCAAACGAGCTTTCAATCGTCATTGCAAGTGAAAGAGTTAAAGCAGTAATACAGTATCGCAAGAAGCTTCTTAACCCTTTACCTCATAGCCTGTTTAAAGTTTTGAAGACAGGTGACCACTTAAAGCAGGTTGAAAGTAAAGCAGAATGTGCCTTAAGGCACATTCTGCTTTACTTTCAGCCTGCTTTAAGCTTAAATCTGCTAGGCTATATAAAATATTTGTAATAGTAATTGTTCATGAGGGTATAAACTGGAACTATTTTCTTCAGCGGAGGAATAAACTAAATACGCTAAAAGTCGCTTCTATGGGGGAAAGGGTTAAGGGTGCATCAATGTCATAAGCCAATTTTTCAAAGTATCAAACTTTTTTTCTAACATTGTTTTTTTGGAAGAGCTGTTTATGATGAATGAAAAAAAAAAAAATATATATATGGTGGTGTCCTTTTTTTGAGCTACAGCGATTTGAAAAAGGTATGTCAAATTTGGACGGTTTTTTTTTCAAATTTTACCCATTCAGAGTACAAGCTTCAGTAAAATTTATTTCAAAACAAAACAAACATGATAATTTGGGTTTTCATTATTTATTTCATGTCTATGGTGGTATTTTCACATATAGAAACCAAATTTAGACAAAGCAGGCACCAGGTTTGAACAATATGGATCCTTGAATACCAAAAATATGCTATTTATAGGGCATGCTTTTATTAGGTTTTTTATTTTATGAAAAAAAAGTAAAAAAGTTTAAAAATGAAATAGCTCTAGTATTAAACTTTTCTTATATTCTACCAGATGAAAGCCCATACTAAGGCAGTTCAAAATATGAAAAGAAATTGAAAGGTCAGTGTTGAAAAGTTTGAGTTACTAAAGTAAAAAGAGTTATGTCCCTGTACAAAATTTACAAAAAAGTACCATATTGATGATATTTAGAGCTTTGTAAATTTCACATTTGGTGCCTGTTTCTCTTAAATTAGTTTTTGTATGCAGAAATACTACAATAGACAGGAAATAAATAACACAAAACCAAATTATCATATTAATTTTCATTTGAAATGGATTTTATTGCAACGGGCTGTTTAAAAAGGACAAAAAAAAGAAAAAGTGGGTGGGGTAAATTTAACATGGCCGTAGAGCCAAATGTTGTTCACCGAAATGTACACTTTTTCTATTTTTTTCATTCATCTTAAATAGATCTTCAATACAAAACCATCATAGAGTGTATTCATATACTTTATAAATTTCCCAAATTCATGAGTTTGATACACCCTTAAGGTAACTTCTACATTAATGTGCCTAGCACTAAGATTAAGCTGCTATTTGTCATAAACAAATGCAGCCTCGTCTACTTTTGATTTGCTTTACACACCACATCCTCTCTTATCCGGAAAAGTCTAGCAATGACACGGTCCAGAAGGGTTCGGTTTCAGTTTCACTATATCTTTGATTTAACAGTATATACAATAATATGTTTTGAAACCGACGATATCACGACTGTGGAAGGATACAAGCGCGTAACCAATTTGAAGAAAACAAAGAAAATATCAGTACATTAGAACAACAATTCCAAAAGGTTTCTTAGCCCATTCTGTCCTTGAAACTATTATATGTTTACGTTTTAAACTTTGTACACCCTGGCCAGAGAATTCCTTGAGAGGACCCATACATAGAGTCTCCGTTGTTTGTTTACTTAAATAGTATCTTAAAAATCACTACAAAACAACATAAACGTGCAACTTTCAAAAACAGGTGCCCCTAACTGTGTACCCTACGGCGATCAATACAGTCATTTCTATATAATAGAGAAACCCATAGGCAAGAGACAAACCAGTATATATGTAACATTAAGAGCATGGCAGTGTTTTGTAATATTTATCAGCGAATGATACAGCATAGTGAATGCTGATTCCGCAGAGGCTTTCAAATTATCAGCCCCACGAGATCATCGCCAATAAAAACGGCTACTATTCTCATCTGTCGTGTAAAAGCCGACGTACAGATTCAGATACAGATACAGGATATTTCTAATGAAGCTAAAGACATTAAAAATAACAGTTCGGTCATTGACCGTTTTCAAAACAAGTTCTGTTATAAATAGTGAAATGGCCGAAATAATGAAATAGCGTCATTATTATATTTGTGATAGTGATTTACCTTTAAAACTCCATTTCAATATTTAGGGCTATTAATCCCTTTCAAGAAATGTTCTTTCATGATACAGAATTGTGACAATGACAGAATTATGAGATGGCTTCATTGTTATACATTTGTATTAATGATAAGTTTTGGTCTTGGCTACCAGACACGGAGTTAATCAGCTTCTAGTCTGGCTAAAATGATTTACTTACATTGTAATACTGAACCGCACCTTATTTGAAATAGTAACTACAATTTTTTAACTCCATTCTTGCATAAAACGACGTTCTTAATAGGTGTATTCACAGCAAACCAATATATACTCACCCGTTATTCCATAAATACACCTTTATGCCCTTAATGTATTCGTCTACTGAAGAAAGTATCCTAGCAGGTGGTATCTTAAAGAAGGCGGAAAGTTAAGTAGATTTCCCCTTTAGGCACATACTACAATACTGTGAACCTGCTTTAAACGGTTATTTATTTTTAAAAGTAGAAACAGACTATGGGTAATTTGTAATATGTAATGGGACATGTTTTAAGGCCCGCTGTTAATAAAATTCTATAAAGAAAATAAATTATATATGTTTTCAGATGCCAACTGTTTTGCTAGAACAATACAATTCGAGTGATCGTTCCAAAATAGTTGAACCTGACACTTACCCGATGTGAGCGTACCAGGAAAGGTTACGGATATCAAAACAAACAACTTAACAAAACCAGGTGGTGCACGTAGGGCTGTTTTAAGATAAAAAGAGGCGGTAAAGTACAAATGAACTATATATAGAAATTATCATTGCAACTGACATTAACAATATAACATTAATCAATGCTCAAGAACACAGATGGCGGTATACATCCAATAGCCATGTCAAATTTACAAATACTTGTATTATTATATTAGCTCTGACTTCAAATTTGAAGATAATAATAGACGTTGTATCCTTATTGAAGTAAACTTTTGAAAATGTGTCGGTCAGCGAATGTGCAATGTATAGGTCTTGAACCCTCCAAATTTTGTGTCTATGGCATAGGACTTGGACTAAAAGACGGTGTGTTTACGGGATAAAGCTAGCTCTGTGTGCTGAATTTGAGCAGACAAAGGCAGTAAATAATTACAAAAACATTTGCAGGTAACCTGGAATGTGTTAGTACCCCCCCCCCCCCCCCCCCACACACACACACAGCAACACTAATTTGCAAATTGGTTGTATATATAGAAAAGCTTGCCATTTATTTGGCTATCAGTTGGTACAAAGAATCTGCTACAGTATTGACAAGGCTAAATTGTCTCACTTTTGCACCTGGTTTTGCGGCCATAAAAGTATACCAATATCTGAAGTATGCATGTGATTATTAGCAATAATCTAACAGTTTTGGACTACATTGTTACATTTAAATAGGTTATGTAATTTGAGGTTGGTAATGGAGACCTTGTATGAGCGGTTTGAAAATGGTTGCTGTGCGGGCTGCAAGATTGTAGCCAAGTACTATATACGAGACCCAAATCCGTGTAAAAGTCAAGTAGAAAGCTCCCATATGTTGCGTTAACCCATCGATCCTTAGTGGCGCGTATACGCTTCCTTCACAAACAATGTACATGCGAAGATTGCACGTGTAGAATGCAAACATTGTAGACCATAGTCAGAGAGTTCTTACAGTTAGGGTATACACTATTTATTGATTTTCAATATATATTTTAAAACATCAACAATAAATAATTAAATTTGAACTAGACTTAATTGCAACCTTGGATTGTACATTTTAAGTTTCAGAGGTCTATAAGGTTCTGCCATAATTTTCAAAGCTTGAACTTCAAAGAAAATACCAGTATGTTCGTTACTATTTATCTGTCCTTCTATAACCCTTTCCCCCATAGAAGCGACTTTTAGCGTATTTAATTTATTCCTCCGCTGAAGAAAATAGTTCCAGTTTATACCCTCATGAACAATTACCATTACAAATATTTTATATAGCCTAGCAGATTTTAGCTTAAAGCAGGCTGAAAGTAAAGCAGAATGTGCCTTAAGGCACATTCTGCTTTACTTTCAACCTGCTTTAAGTGGTCACCTGTCTTCAAAACTAGAAACAGGCTATGGGGTAAAGGGTTAATACAGTGGAGGCGACGTTAGTCTTTCCCATTTAAAGCAATTACACTTAAACTATACTTTCCATGGCAAACAGTGCGGAGCCTGATCAAATCAAATATAAATACATTTAATTGCGTTGATTGTTCGTTTCGTTTGCATTCAAACGGACAAAAATAACGTTTTCTCTAATATACATGTATCAATGTCGCAAATAATTTTAAGCCAGATCAAACACCAAGTTGGTCAGTAGCCTTCCTATGAACATGCTTCAGAATTCTTGCGACGTTGTTACAAATCGACACAAATTTAAAATTTAAAGCAATTATACATTCAACACATAGTCAAAGCGCCTGTCAAATACAGATGGTTTAAAAAAGAAAGACAGAGAACTTCTTGCACGAAGGTGTACGTGTTTTGCATGGACTTGTTTTTCAAGCCTATCTACCCATGCTAAGAATATTCCTGACGTATTGACCTTTACCTCTTTACTTAATAACCTGTTTCTAGTTTTGAAAAAAGGTGACTACTAAAAGCAGGTTGAGAGTAAAGCAGAATGCGCCCTAAGGCGCATTCTGCTTTACTTTCAGCCTGCTTTAAGGTACCACCTGCTAGAATTAATACAATATTCCTTCTGATACATATTCATGACTGTATAGATTGGAATTATTTTCTTCCGCGGAGGATTAAACGGAATGCGTTAAAAGGCGCTTCTATAAGTAAAGAGGTTAAGAGTAATAGAAGTCTGAGTAATCCTTACACCACCCTGTGCGACAGGTAAACTTCAAACTGTTAGCCCTTTCATAATCCCTTTTCGAGATCATACCCCTTCACCACCAAATTGTCGTCTGCGTCAACATTGTTGTCTGCAATATCGCTTCATAGTTAGATTTAAGGCTGTATAACTGACGCAATTTCCAAACAAGTGACAAACAGTTTTGATCATGATCAGGATATAAACTGTTTGCAAATGCGCTAAATGATGTCATTAAGAGTGAAAGGATTAAACATGTTCACATCCAAATAATAAGAATGAACTGATAAGCAAAACATTTATTCAATCGAGTTAAACGCTTTAAACAAATAAACGTTTTTGTTGGCAAGCTGTATGCATACGCTTTTTAAAAAATAACGTATTTCGATTATGAAACTTAAATGGCTCTTTCACAAAAATAGAATATTTTTCATTTTACTTTTTTTTCTTTCTTTTTTTTTGAGGGGGGGGTGAATTTTTGGAGTTGTTGTCTGTTTTGTTGTTGGTTTGTTTTTGTTGTTTTAATTTTGTTGTTGTTTTGATATACCATACAGTATCTAGTTGTCAGTCTTTTTTTACCATTACATTGCCATAAACACTGGTGGCCATTTAGATCCGAACTATTTGACAATTGTATTATATTATTTTAGTCATACTACATTAAGGTGCCGAAAACTATAGTGCAGCCGACAGTATTAAAACATCATATTTTATGACAGGCAAACACTGACTTCGACAGTAAGACATTGCTATGGCAGTGTTAATAGATATACCAAATATTAATCTATTCTTGAAATAAGCTATCTATATCTATTAAACTCGCTACAACCATTTACATGATGAACACGGTATCGGACTCAGCGAACAGTGTAAACCCTGATCAGAGTGTAGTTGGCTTGACCCTTTCATGATCAAATTTATCGCGAGATTGTACCCTTTCAATGCCATAGTGCCGTCTGCTTCAATATTGGTGTCTGCAATACTGTTTCAAAGTTAAATTTAAGGCAGAATAGCTGACGTTATTTCAAAACAAGTGACAAACAGTTTTGATCCTGATCAGACGCCGCGTTACACGGCGTCTGATCAGGATCAAAACCGTTTGCAAATGCGCTTAATGACGTCATTGAGAGTGAAAGGGTTAGTATTAAAGTTAACTTCGAACGTCTTTAACCCTTTACCTGATAGCATTGTTTCTAGTATTGAATATATGTGACTACTTAAAGCAGGTTGAAAGTCAAGCAGAATGCGCCCTAAGGCGCATTCTGCTTTACTTTCAGCCTGCTTTAAGCTATTAACTGCTAGAATAAGGAAATAATTTAATATGACACATATTCATTACGGTATAATTTGGAACTATTTTCTGCAGCGGATGAATAAAATGAATGTGCTAAAAGTCGCTTCTATAAGGGAAAGGGTTAAAAGTTAATTGGATTAGTATAGTAGTAAGCAACTTCGAGTCCAGTCTATGCCGAAAATCTTCCTAAAGTATAATCTGCAAGATACGTATTGACTCTTTCATCGCCATAATCGTCTTAAGCCTACTTTGCAAACAGTGTGAATCACGGCCTCTGGTCAAGATCCAAACTGTGTATGCGCTCGTGCCTATTCGTTGTTGCTGTTGTTATTTTTAAACAATCACGTTAGCTTAATTGACTCTGTATACAATTGCAGACTGCCAACTTTTGCAGGCGATGTATTTTTTGCGAGACAATAGAACTTGGTGGGGAGAAAGGTTAACCAATTTGTGCCCACGATCCCATATATAGGACATAGGCAAACAGTGTAGACTCTGATCAGAATCTACACTGTTTTCTGATAGGGATTTCAATATAAAACAAAATAAAAATGAAAATTTTGACCAGGCATCCTTTTGATAAAAAATGAATTAATCCAATATATAAACATTGAAGAATCCACAAGGTATAAATGGGTTAAAACGTTTGAGGAAAATCAACCATGCAATAACAATGTGTCCATGGTAGTATGAAACCAATTATTCCATAAAATGGAAATGATGGTTCAAATCAATACAGTCTTGAATATGTATCAAAGATATATTATATATATTTCAACAGATGGTAGCTTAAAGCAGGCTGAAAGTACGTTAAATGCGCGTTTACTTTCAATCTGCTGATTTAGGTTTGTCGTCTGACAAAAAAAGTTATTTCAATTCACAGTGCAATGATTTCAATCAATATCCTGATCAGACATGGGATTACTACTAATGGCTTCTGATCTGGATTCAGAATATATGCACTTTTACATATTATTCAGGACAGGATGTGGATTTACCCTTTACAGAGAAGCTCATACGAATGGTGACATTTGCAAACAAAACCATATTTCACTTCGGGTTTTAAAATGTCCAAAAACATTTAATTGTAATTATAACACGTGTAACTGGTTTTGCCTTTAAGGTATTCATTAGCACAAGCTCTGGAAATTACCCCCTTCACTGCCAACAGCACATACACTGACATTTACAAACAGTTTTGATCCAGTTCAGACGCAGACTAATTCAGCATATTTCTAGGATCCAATCTTTTCGACGCTTGTATCTATGCTATATTGGTTCAAAATACCTGAACTCTGCACTCGTTTATTTGCAGACAGCGATTTTCAGAAAACGACGTCATGGCGATAAAAGGGCTAACAGTGTCCTTTTAACATTTCTAAATCGATTTAACTAATTCAGTTATTGTCATTTGTGAAAGTTGTTCTCCCTAAATGTTCTCATTGACACAAGACACGTAAGTGTTCAAAATACATAAAGGCAACCATCTAAGTAAAAGTAAACGGAATCGGTCAATGGACATTAGCGTGGTGCCATGTACAGTTGAGAAAACGTTATTCTTTTCCAATAAACGAGTTAACGCTAAAACTATTATTTTCCATGCAAATAGTTTGGAGCAAGATCAGACGCCGGGTAATCCGGCGTCTGATCAGGCTCCAAAATGTTTGCCACTCAGATTAAATCTAATATTCAGGATTGCCCAAATGTTGTCATTTTCTCCTTATAGTGTATTGCGTTTGCGTTTCGTTTGCGTTTAAACAGGAAAGAGTTACACTTTCTCCACTAGTGGTGACGTTACTTTTGTTTACATGTAACACCTTCTGCGCCAAATATTTAGTGAGGTTTGTGACCCCTTGACATTTTATTGTTATCTGCTTCAATACGGTTGCCTACAAGAACGTTTCAAAACTAGATTTACGGTTTAACGACATAAGATATATCAATACAAATGTCAAACATTCTATCTCCTGATCAGACGCTGTGTAACTAGGTGTCTGTTCAGGATCAAAACTGTTTTACGAGCAGATAACGTTAGTTCTAGAAGTGAGCATGCGTTTTTATGGATTAACATGTTTAACAGTTTGAACACATTGCACACGACTGCAATTACAACAATGAAACCCTCTATTAAGACCGCTTAATTGTTTTAAATAATGGGTGTTTGCTACAGGTTACTTCTTAAAGCAAGAGGACAGTAAAACAGAAAACTCATTAAAACCACTGATTGCCTTCCTTTTTGTTCTTTGACAGAGGGGGAAATCTCGGTCTAATAAACAGAAACTATTCCCTATGACATTCAGCCCCAGAACTACGATAAAGTAGGAAGGTCTGTGGATATTTGTTTAGGTATTTTGACTTAAGAATTATTGAAATGAGTGTCAAACAATTAGGATCTGGATAAACGCCGCATAACGCCGATATTACTCGCCTACGGTGATTCAAGGGTTAGAGGGGAAATTGCAGGGCTGCCATTTCTCCGGATTGTTCCGAAATCTTCGGATTTTTATTCCAACAAATGGAAGCTGAAAGCAGGCTGAAAGTAAAGCAGAATGCGCCTTATGGCGCATTCTGCTTTATTTTCAACCTGCTTTAAGCATCACGTGTCTAAAAAAACTAGAAACAGTATATGGGTTAAAGGTACAGCTCGGAAAATAGCGCTAGAAAATTTGAAAATTTTGAAATCTTAGGATTTTTTCTATCAACTTATTGAAGCCCTGGAATTGTAATGTCTACAAAGGATTTCCGTTTTATGCTCATGGGTGTATTGGTTGAAGGTGATCTGGAAAAAACACGATCGATCGGTTTCAAAATATAACTGACAAAATAATTAAAAGTGGAAAGTGTGTAAATCAGCGTTTATTTAAGTTCAAACTTGTTGGACGCTTTAGAAATAGTAATTTGCCACATGTCACGTCGGTGTTGAATTTCCTTTAAATAGGATATAATGAATATTTCCGTACTTACGATATACACAACTTGATCATGTACTTTTGTTAATTCTAAAATGACACTTGAAATCGTCTCTATAAACAAAGAACAAATTTACCGTAATATATCAGTATGATTTACAATGATGTGAAACTCTTAGGGCATGGTCCACCAAAACGGTTCTCCTATTTAACTTATATAAAATGCGTCATTTCCAAGGTCCAAAAAATACAATTTTTATTCCAACCACATGTGCCACCCTATATTTCCCACAAAGATACACCCTTGCACAAGTGAAAAATGCAGAGAAAACAGGGGGTCATGTGGCATATAAGAAAATTCTCTTGGCTTCAGTGACATGACTGGTGTTTTGCTACATTTTGAAATAGGCACCGGCTAAACCAGGGACATGTCACTTCAGGTCACATAATTTCTCCAAAAACCTATCTATTATGACAGAAAGTCTTTGTATCTATTCTCTAGCAACCATGTATTACATAAAAAGCTCAAAATAGTAAATATTTCTTGACAAAAAGCTATTCTGGGGCAAAATGTTTGGCACTATTTCTTTGCCGGACTTCTTTCGACTACATCATGAAGCACTTCCGGTCTATTTGGTGATATACAACGATGTGAAACTAGTCCGGTTACAACGACCTTTCCTGTGTCCACCCTACGATAAATCCCATTTTAAGAACGCTCGATTGAAATAAATATATGCAAGTTTCAAACGTTTTGCTGATAGTTTGTAAAGAAGTTGACATATTAAAGTGAAAAATAGTTTATTCAAGGTATTTAGATGTTAAACTTGTTTAAAGCGGGGTTTAGAATAAATCTTTAAAACATTTTTAGATATGATGTTTATTTGAATGGGTAGAATAGAACAGCTACAGAAGGGGAGCCCTAAAAAAATAGTCTTAGGCGATTGTTCCCCTTTAATACCGAAAAGTTAACAGTGTAGACCCGGTTAAATCCTTATTTGTAATGTCAGAATCAGAATCATCTTCATATGGGTGTAATGGCCTCATATACCACGATTTTGGAGTTCTGACGCGCTGCAAATTGACCACTTGAGCCTTCGGCCCTCGTGGTTAATTTGCTACGGGTCAAAACTCCAAATCGTGGTATATGAGGCCATAGCAAACCATGGAGTGAAGATTATTTGTTTATTAATAATGAGTTGTTCAAACAGTGAACATTCAGTTCAGAAGATTTCTGGTTTGGTCGTCTGGGACAGTTTCTTAAAACTTCGTACGACAAAAACGGTCGTAAGTCACAACTTTAAAATAAATTTATTTTCTGATTTTTCTATCTTGTGACATCTCTTTTAAATTGTCTTGAAAAGACGATTCCATAGAGATGTCACAAGGCAGGATTAGATGGGGAAATAAATAATAATTGAGAATTTTACAATCTGACTTACAACAATATTTGCCGTACGAAGTTTTATGAAACGGACCCCTGTAGCGCGTTCAAGTACCGTATCGATGCAATCGATTGCAACAGAAAACGGTAACAATTTATCTTTAACGACCGTTAGGCTGTTACCGATTGCGAACGACACGAACGGCCTCAGAGGTAGTTCGCCTTCGCCAACAAGGAAAACAAAATGGCTACCAAATGAATTTAATAAAACCAGCGAACAGTCCTGACTTAATTTCTCATCCATAAACCAACATTTTTCGATACTTAAAACTGTATCAAACAAAGCAGCTTACATCTGAGCAGATAAATCTTATTTTTATATGCGGTAAAATTGATGCATTTCAGTTGATTAGTGCACTTTTGCTTGTGTTATTTAGATTCGCACATTAATCGTTCGTACCCTTGAATAGTTAATAAACAATATTTACATTCGCCCCGCACTGTTCTTATATAACACTATTCTAAAAAGAGACTTGCATGTTTCAATGAATGGTCATTTAAAATCCAGTTCTAGCCGGTTGGTTTATGGGCGGGGCTATACTGATCACGTTCAAATAGGTCTATACAGAAGTCCATATGGTAGGCGTGGTTTTAACGCGGAGTAATCAAGTATGGCGTGTGAGTAAATCGGTTTTAAAACACGCGACCTAAATTTAAGATGCTTATAATACAAATATTTCGTAACTTCGTGTGCTTTTAAATGTCTCAAAAAGGGTTTTAAACATATCCAGAAAGTTTACCAGTTAAAAGTCTCAATTTATCCAGTAATTATAATATGTGATTGGGATTACTTTCAGTCCATATATAGAGATCGTTACTACGATTAGCAACGCATAGCAACGGGCAAAGTGTCTATTAGTACGGATATGTACATTTCTCATTTCACAATGGAATATAAATATAAAAAATAAATTGCGTACTTCCGTTTTTCATGAGCTGATCGAACTTCAATGATTTTACTAGCAAAGTTAAGCGAGAAGCCCTTCGGGCTTCACGCACTTTGCTAGTAAAAGCATTGAAGTTCCATCAGCTCATGAATACCGGAAGTACGCAATTCATTTCTTAATTGGGGCGCAATGAGTTATTATTGAAGAGTATCGGTGAACGTTAGATGTCGTATTATATGGGTTGTTTGCATCGGTTAACGTTACTGTTCGCTGATACGGTACTTGAACGCACTATAGGTCAGCGTTTGTACTGTTTGTCTTGCACACCTTCATGAGTCAACTAGTGCTTATTCAGTTTGTCTAAAAACAGGGTTAATGACCAAACAACGAACAATCAAATAATGTACGGTCGCAACAAATACCACCCAACGTGAAAAAATAATATATCAAAATATCTAAAGGATCGGTAACAAACGGTCATATGGCCACTCTACGTCCAATCAACGGTAAAAACACCAATGCACCCAATGGCATCGCACTCGTAAACACGCACGCACGACGAACTCTACGATTTCCAAGGAAACAAATGCTACTGACGCACGTGTTCCTTCGCAAGATGCACGCAAGGAACACGCTATTCAGGTGTGCATGTTTCATTTTGATGAAGAAAGAAGCCGTGCGTGGCAAAATGGACGCAAGTTACTCGCAGTCGTAAAGAATAACGTAGGCATTTACTGAATTATCGAATAAAATGCGATGCCACTGTGTCTGACCGGTTGATTAACAAGCCTTCACAGCACGCACGTTTTCATTTTTGAATTTGGACTCAGTTTGTGTATACTTGTCCTGTTCGAATAATGTATAACTGGATAAGATGGCTCTCACAGAGATCCTTAGAGTCTTCACTGTTTGTCATTTATGCATTATATTGTAAAGAAACTCAACACAAATACATGTAGTCAAAACTTGGCTAGACTTAATTTGAATCAATTATGGGTCATTTCAAAGTCAATGATTCGTAGGAAATGACAAATATAAAATATCCAAGATTGTTTTAGACGCTGATTAACTCATCCAAATTTGTCCAAATTATTTCTATGAAAATCATTCCATGGAATACAAAACGAAAATTTGCTTCAAGGGTAAACCAATTTGTATTGAAGAAATGTATTGTATACACGGACCCTGCTTTTAACCGTTAGCCTGCGGTGATGCCGTCTGCTTCGAAATTGTCGTCTGCAAAATTTGTTAAATTTAGATTTATACTTTTTTAAGTTACGCGGTGTTACGCGGTGTCTGATCTGGATCTTAACTGTTTGCAAAAATCAATAAAGTCGCGACCAGCAGGCAAAGGGTTAACTGAATATTATTTAATCGCTGGGGTTGAAACGCTTATTACAGTGTTCACTCCCTACAACGGTCCTCCCAACAATGACTCTATTCTTACAACGATCTTTGTCGCAGTTCCCTAAACAGGATAATTTTGCCTAACCTGTTCACGGCTGCAAAGTCGTCTGCTGAAAATTGTCGTCTGCTGTTTTTCTCAGAGTTACATAATGTACATTTTGACGGAACAAACTCAATGACAGTGACAAACAGCTTAAATCAAGATGAGACTCCGCGGTACGCTGCGTCTGATCGTGAGTCAAGCTGTTAGCAAATTTCCCTCCCTATAACGACTCCCACCGAACAACGTACACATACTTTGTATCCCGTTTGGTGTCGTTGTAGAGAGTTAACACTGTAATTTGATTTTCCTCCCACACATAATTTGTAGGGTATAGTCTACCTATGCAGCCGTTCCTGCATAACTACAATGTACGACGTATAAACTAACACATGAACGAACAAACAAACTGACAAAAGCAATAACAATATACAAACACTTTGTCCAGAGACTGCAGTAACAATATGAGGAAAACTTGAAATATATTTAACCGCGGATACACATTGAAAAATAAGTATGAACCGTGCCCTGACTTATTTTAAGCGGTGACATATTGGTCTTGGTCTACAATGTTCTTCACCTAAACATGTCATGGGTGGAACAGTGAAGAAACGTTATTATTTCCCATTTAAACGCAAACGAAACGCAAACTCATTGCAAAATATGAAGAAAATGAGAAAAATTTGAAGATTCTGAATTTTGATTTTAACCTGGATGGCAAACTGTTTGGAGCCTGATCAGAAGCCGGGTTACCCGGCGTCTGATCTGGCTCAAAACTGTTTGCTATAGAAATTATAGTTTTAGCGTAAACGCGTTTATTGGGAAATAATAACGCTTTCTCCACTGTAAACCTAATGCGTGTGCAATTGTATAGATTTAGATCAATCTAAATATGATGCAACTAATGTCAGTCCATTTGATATTGTTAAATAAACTATTTATATACACATTATTAGATCTTAAACTTCATCCTAATTTGGAACAAGACTTGGCTTTATTATAAGTCCATTCACAGCTTTTGATCCATACGTATTGTACACGGATGAAAGAATATATAATAATGGTAAATTACATCTAACAATGCTTTGTGCGCAACAATGATATCATACAAATAAGTGTAAAAATGTAGAATATGTCATTCTTTAACATAATGTGACGTATGTATGCTAAAGTCCTTCTGTCTATTGCAAACGGTTTAACCCTTTCCCCCATATAAGCGCCTTTTAGCGAATATGATTTATTCCTCCGCTGAAGAAAATAGTTCCAATTTAATCAGTTATGAATATATATAAAAGAAATATTTTGTTATATTCTAGTACATGATAGCTTAAAGCAGGCTGAAAGTAAAGCAGAATGCGCCCTAAGGCGCATTCTGCTTTACTTTCAACCTGCTTTAAGAAGTCACCTATCTTCAATACTATAATTAGACTATCAGGTAAAGGGTTAAAGTCAGATAAGACCCCATGTAGCCCGGTGTCTAATCAGGATCCACGGCGTGTGCCACTCAGAGTAAAATAAAAGTTACCTTTTTCAAGAATCTGACATTTTCTGCATTTTATTGAATTTCGTTTAATCGGGGAAAAAATGTGGCGTGGCTTCTACTGTGAAAATAAAAAATTGGTTCCAAATAATGATCGAGATGTTTTCTTCGAATATTTTTCTGCCTCATGTTTGTCCTGGCATTACTCATTAACCGCTAGTGACGCTTTAATGCGTGATTTACAAATAACGTACAGTGGAGAAAACGTTATTCTTTCCCGTTTAAACGCAAACGTACGCAAACACAAAGCACTAAAACGTAGAAAAGTGCAAATTTTGGACAATTCTGATAATTCATGTTTATTTTGGTGGCAAACAGTTTGGAGCCTGATCAGACGCCGGGTTACCCGGCGTCTGATCTGGCTCCAAACTGTTGACACTGCAAATAATAGTTTTAGCGTAAACGCGTTTATTGGGAAAGAATAACGTGTTCTCCACTGTACCTGTGCAAAGTACGCATTTCCCATGCAAATAAGTAAGAATTAGATCAGAAGGCAAAGCACACTTCTCACTACCGTACATTCGGACATCGATGTCACGAACTCGCTTAACCCGAGTTTCCTCGTACAGATAAATTCCATTATTTTTACCTTGCTTAAGTCGAATATATCCTTATTTCAAACTTAAAATCGTGGTTTAGCCACGTCTGAACTTTGAAATACAGATAAACACGACATAAGAACATTCGAGGTAGCGATGTTTGACTGCATTTAACCCTTATCCTGAGGTGATGTCGTCTGCTTCGAAATTGTCGTCTGCAAAATTTGTTAAATTTAGATTTATACATTTTTTAGGTAAAGAAACCTAAAGAAGAGTGTCAAACAGTTTGGATCCAGATCAGACAACGCGTTACGCTGAATCTAAACTGTTTGCAAAAATCAATAAAGTCGCGACCAGCAGGCAAAGGGTTATAACTGGCAAAGTCCATTTGAAGTTTCAGGGCCCAATGAGTTATTTGTTAGAAGTCTAAATAATCAATATAAACACTTATGCAAGCTGACAAAACAATTTGATATAGGAAAATATACTTTAAACGTTTTTCACATTAAAAATGTTTCTTAGAAAATGTTTCTATTGTGAATTCCGCGAATGTTTCGTGCGATCGCTTCATTTGACAGGGCGTGTTGTTTCATCTCGATATATATCTGTTAGTTTTACCAGTTTCAGAAACTCAATCTAGAGCAATATGTATGATAATGTTTCAAACACTGAAGATAATGCCTTATGCAATACGTTTTACCATGGCATTTCATTTACCCCTTTTCTTATATAGTGTCGTCTGCTCAGAACAATGTGGTCTGGTATAACCGATAATTCTCAAATCTAAATTTTATGTATTCTGAGAAGCATCGACACGAGTGTCAAACAGTTTTGATCCGGAGCAGACGCCGAATTTAACGACATCTGACCTGGATCCACACTGTTTACAAGTACGGGTATTCATGAACATAGACAATGAAGAGGTTAAACCAGAAATCGATCCCCTGTAATTCATTAAGCGATATGAAAGTTGAAAGGAAGATATGCAACAAGCTCCTTAGCTCTTATCCTGTCGTAACTATGTCTGCTTTCAAAATATCGTAGGAAAAGATTGTCATACTAAGATTTGTCCATATTAAAATAATTGAAGAGGCATAAAGACGAGTGTCAAACTGTGTGGATCAAGAGCAGACGCCGCATTACGCGGCGTCTGATCTGGATCCAAATTGCTTTGAAAATATCAGTTAAGTCACTTTCAGTAGGCTATAGGGTTATGTAGTATCAACCTACATAATATGATCCCCATCATGAGAATCAAGGGTCAGACACGTGTCGTCTGGTTTTGATAACTCCATAAATTGCTCATAAAAATGCTAAAATTTAAAATATTTCAAGCGCAATATTAGGAATCGTACTTTTTACCCTTTCGCTGTCAGGCTTTATAACGCTTACGTAATTATGCAAACAGTTAAGATCCATGTCAGCCGCCGCGTTACGCATTATCTAAACTGTTTGACACCTATACCATGTTTCTAAGTATAAGACGCATTTAATGCCAAATTTTACAGAACAGAACAGAACAGAACAGATGTTTTATTTTGACTTAAGCATACAAGCTCATCATCATAACATATATACATAATAACATAAAACTGATGGTACTAAAATTATGAGATACAAGGCATGTTTAACAGAAATATCAACATGGACCATGTATCCCGAGAGTGCTCATCATTATCACAGGGCTTCTACTAGTTGACTAGAAAATTCTAAGATTTTCAATTTTTATCATTTTTTTTTTTTTTAAACGCGATAACCCAAAGCAGGCCGAAAGTTACAGTGGAGAATCTGTTATTCTTTCCCAATAAACGCGTTTACGCTAAAACTATAATTTGCAGTGCAAACAGTTTGGAGCCAGATCAGACGCCGGGTAACCCGGCGTCTGATCAGGCTCCAAACTGTTTGCCACCAACATAAACAAGAATTATCAGAATTGTCAAAAAGTTGTACTTTTCTACGTTTTAGTGTTTTGCGTTTGCGTACGTTTGCGTTTAAACGGGAAAGAATAACAGATTCTCCACTGTAAGAGCAGAACACCGAAGATTTCGGGAAATTCCGTAGGTCCAGATAAACTAAAACAAATCCGAAAATTTCAAATCAGAGTCTTCGGTGAAGGACAGCCCTCGGCCTCCATGCTTTACTTTTTTTTTAATTAGACATAAGTGTTTGCAAATTTATTATGTTCCACTCCATAAATTCTCATCTCGACCCAAAGAAAGTTCAATAATTACTGCTTTATAGCATTAACTAAAATTCTGAACTGTAGCTAGCAGATCTAGATATTTTCCAAAGCTAGTTGGAATCATGAATGTAATAAGACCGGCGGCATGCGTTTCGTAATAAGATTCCCTGGGCGCCTACATGGGCCCTACATGCATGTGTTTACCTTTTCAGATCTGACTGTTTACTTTCGTTATTTGTCAATTTAAACTCAAAATCTGCTTCAAATTGTAGATCCAAGTTTTATAGTTATCTAAAATGACGCTTTGATACCTTTTTCCCGGGTTGTTTGGGAGGAAAACATCAAACAGACCATGTTAGTCGATAAATGTATATGATATCTGATATATGCAATAACATATGATTAAATCAAATCAAACAGACCATCCGGACACTCGGAAATGTTTCGCTGACTCGTGTTTCTAGTTTTGTTAAACTAAATTGTTTTACTGACGCGTAGTAGTATAGTGAATCTATTTTAGTGATTCGAAAGTTAGTACAAAATATATGCACAGTACGCCTAATGATTAAAATTCGCTCTATATTTTTGCACGCTTGTGTGATAAATGCTTATATGTCATGGTTGATAGTATTTATTTTTACCAAAGATCCCTGTTATAGCCATTTTGAAGTTCGCCGTTTAATCCCCACTCAATATATTAATGCTACGTGTCCAACTTTCTGAATTTAGCGTTGTTTATCAGTGTCAAATTTTTTTAACATAAAGCATACTAGGGCTAAATTCTGGTCATTTGTTTCGTAACATTTAATTAAAAGTTAAAGTGCTCGGTGGGTATCTACCTGAGAGGACATACATGTACACCTGAATACACTCTTCTCACTTGGTGCTAGACTCGCCAAGACAAATCGAATTTACTACGTTATTTCCATTATTTGTTATTGTGTGTCTATTTCGGGAAAAAATCTTTTGAATTTAAATGAAGGCATCTACAATCGTGTCAACAATATTAAAAAAACACTGCTACTGATCGTGTAGTAATGTAAAATGGATACCGGTATTTGTTTAACGATATGTAATTTCTATACAAATATATATTCAATATTCTACAGAAAGATCGCGGAAAACAAGACTGACTGTGTTTATAAACTGGCAGCTATACGTACTGCGATCAGATAAAACACGTCAACGTGTGAAAAATAATGGGAAAGGTCTGTTAGAAAATTAATGGATATTCATTGAAAGTTTTGGCAATATCAGATTGAATCATGTAATAATTCCAGGAAGGTTGAAATAAACTATTTATCTTTTTTATCAGTAAAAATCTAAATCCGAAATGTGTGTACAACAATATTTTTGCAAAACCATGCAAGAGTTTAAATACAAAGCACTGTGAGCTTCTGAATGAGATTTTGGTTGTCTGTTATGCTGAACACGGTTCCTCCGCGGTTAAAAAACGTTCACATCTGACCAATCAAATGCTTGAGAACGATATCAGACTCAACTCAAACTCTTTTTAACCATAAGGCCAGGCAATGTGTTACAAATATGCACTTTCTTTTTGCTTGTCGGACAATTGTATCATTAGTAAATATGACAGTTATGTTGAATCTGATCAGACGGCCCCAACAGGAGACCTCTGGCCGAGACCTGGCTCCAAGGTTATAAAGCTCTTGAGTTGAGTCTGGAATAGTTCTATGCTCAAATCTGACCAATCAAATGCTTGAGAATGATACCAGACTCCACTTAAAAGCTTTATAACCTTGGCTCCTGCACTGTGCAGATCTCGACCAGGGGTGTCCTGTTCAGTTTCTTTTTAAGACAAATACATTTTTAGATACATGTATCTATATTTAAGGTTGGTTCTGAAATTTATATTAAAAAATGACAGAAAAAAACCTTAAATATGAATATCTGAAAATGTACTTGTCTTTATTAGAAACTGGGATCATGGGACAATAAGTTAACAAAATATTCGCTGTTGCACAGTATGGAAAGAATTTTCTTTGTTTTCGTTTAAACAAAGAGAATACAATAGATACAGAAAAAGTGTATATCTACAAAAGTTTTCAATCTTAGTGCCAAACATATTGGAGCCTGATCAACCAATATCTAATCTGGCTCTACATTGTTTGCAATGAACATTGTTTGTGTCCCTCCATGCATACCAAGTTATCAGCCTTTCGTTCATTAGCGAAAACGCTCGCCCCGAGCACTTTTACTCGGAAAGAACCACAGGTTCACATAGCTTTAGTTTCACATTATATGCCTTTCTCCTTTCCCTTCACTTGTGGTTTTCGCCTTGAACAGGGGTACACAATGCCTTCAATGGCCATTCCCAATCCTCTCATTTTCATCAGATTGACGTTGACCTTTACCTGTTTGGGGCTATGACTAAGCATGTGGCGACAGGGCTGTACATGGGCTAATTACTAAAGTTTAGTATTTTAGGCATCTATATGAGTATCAAACAGATTTGACCCTGTTCAGAAGCCGCACTGTACGACGTTTGGTCAGGGTCTAAACTGCTGTCAAATTCTAATGTTGATGGGCTCGAAAGTGAAAGGGCTAACACTGTTAAAATCAGATTGTATTCGTTGTGCATTGCAGTTCTCATTTTTCACGATAACTATCATATTCTTTTATCCAACTTATTTGTTTATCTTAATTCCCAAACGGGTTACACGTGTGCATTTGACAGAAACTCAATTAATATTTAATTCATGAATTTTCCTGGACAAAACATGGAACATACCCCATTTTATATGTTTATAGAAGCAAAGTATGCTCAACTGAAAATTAAAATGCAACACTGTGTAAAAGATCTTCTTAGAAGTTTTATCAGACCCCAAACCATGCTTCATTTAAATCAATATGTTACCCATCTGCATTTATACGTTCAATCAATTCTTCTCTTTTGACTGTTGGATTGTTTTATTATCAGTAGATATGGCAGTTAATCAAACATTACAGGATCTGTTCTGACGGCTCTGATTTAGACCTGCACTGTCTATCATTTTTCAATATAAATTTTAAAACATCTACTAATGTACTAGTCATGATATTATCATAGGGCAACGAGTTTCTGTTGCACAGTGGGGCAAAGATTTGTCTTGGTTTCCTCTTACACAAAAGATGGCACATAGTAATAAATATAAAAAACAACTTATATATGTTTGAAAATATTTACGAACAGTTTCTATTTCAGTGCCAACGTGATTGGAGTATGAAGTCTCTAATTTGGCTCTATATTGGTCGTAATTAACATTATTTGGGGAAAAGATTGTACCCCATTTAGAGAAATTTACTATTTACTGTTTATCAGAATGTATGCCAATGAAAAATAAATTTAATTTTCAGATGGCAAAGAATATCATTAATATGAGTAAGTGTTTCATTCATGCAAATTGGAAGGTTATCATTTCCGTTTAAAATATAAGATGTTTTAATGAGTGCCATACAGTTCGGACCCTAATCAGACGTCGCTTAACCCTTTACCTCATAGCCTGTTTCTAGATTTGAAGGCAAGTGACCACTTAAAGCAGGTTGAAAGTAAAGCAGAATGCGCCCTAAGGCGCATTCTGCTTTACTTTCAACCTGCTTTAAGTCAGTATTTGCTAGTATATAAGTAATATTTCTAATTGTACATGTTCATGCCTGTATAATCTTGAACTATTTTCTTTGGCGGAGGGATAAATTAAAAGGCGCTAAAAGGCGCTTCTATCAGGTACGGGTTAACACAACGTCGGATCAGCATACAAACTGTTTACAAACAAGCATTGTACTCAACGTAAGGCAGTGGAAGGGTAAAAAAACTCTGTCCTTATTACACTAAAACCGGCTATACAAGAAAGGCGTATATGTCATTGTTGATAGTAGATAGACAGAATAGATAGTATTTGTTATTACCGAATGACCTGCTGGAGCGAGTTGATGAGTTGACATTTGCTGTCTGTTAGATCTTAAAAATATCACAATACAAAATTGCCCAATTTTTCAAAAATGCGAGAAATTATTACATATTCCTTATTTGTCAGTGTCTACATTTTGGAAGCATGTGTGGGCTGAATTCTAGTCATTAGTTTGGTAAATTTTAATTGATAGTTGAAATTCTACGTTGGTCTCTGCTTGAAAGGACAAAATCCTGACATTGATGCTATTAGATTCTAATATACTTTGAAACAATTTGTTCTGCTCAAATGTTATATTACAGTCAAGGTTGTGAGAAGCGGTCACAGAAATAGTTCAAATAGTTAACTGCTATAACATAAGAAAGTTTTCATATTTTGATGATATTTTTGTTTCGTTGAAAGGGTTCGCTTGTATTTCAACAAAGGCCATTCTTCACCGTTTATACGAAACTAAAGACTAACGCAAAAGCATTGCAATGTAGAAAAACGGCGACACTTTTCAAAAATCATGACTACAGTTGGCAATATTTTGCAACCTGACAAGAATGCCGGTTACTCGGCGTCTGATGCGGCTTTAACGTAATTTGATATACATCATTTGTTTGACGACAAACGCATTTCATGGGAAAAATACCTTTTTCTTGACAATATAACACAAACTTGAAACGGATGGATGACAAGTTAAATCTATCAGTGTTCTATACAGCGTTATCTCCTTACAACGACCCTTTTCTCCACAGTTCCCCAAGCAGGAAAATCATGTCTAACGTTTTACTGCAGCAATATCTTCTGTTTGAGAAGGTCGTCTGCTGTTTTTTCTCAAAGTTACATATGCGTGAGAATTTTGATAGAATAAATATAATGCCGAGTGAGAAACAGCTTTTATTATATACCAATCGATGATTTATAGAGATTTCTCAAATAGATAAATTTGATATCGTCACAGTTGATATCACCACTTAGTCCAGTGATGATATCACGTTTCGTGACGTCACGTCAGAATAATATTTGTGACGTCGCCTCGCGTAAATAATTATTTTGTGTGTTTTTTTCTGTAAAAACGTCATAAATATATATATAATAAATAGATTTATCAATTCCTTTGAATATATATGAAAAATATATCACTCGAATGGATTAAACTCGTCCTGCGAACTCGTTTTTTAACCAGATAACAACCCATTCTCGTGATATATTTTCCATATCAATCCAAAGAAATTGATTATCCTCTATAAATCCAGATCAGACGCCACGATACGCGGCGTTTGATCTGGATTCAAGCTGACTGCAAATGTAAGCCAAGTCTTATTTTTCCCTTCCTTTAACACCATCCTCCGAAAAAAAAAACAATATGCATCCAACATTGGGTGTCGTTAAAAAGATAGAGCATTGTAGTAACTCTAGTATCAAGCAATCATAAAATTGACCAGCAAGTGTGATAACAAGATTGACTGTGTTTATAAATTTCTTGGAAAAATGTGGATAACGATTAAGGATATTCATTGAAAGCTTCAATGGCAATTTCAGAAGGAATCATGTGATGAATCCTAGAATGTTGAAATAAACTGTTTATCTTTTTATCAATAAACAAGAAATATCTTTAAAAAAGATATTCCGTCGCAGGTTAAAGTTTTTTGTGGGATACAGTATTCACTTACACACATGTAACCAGAGACAAAGTGTATACACTGATTTTCCCACATGCTAAATTTAGAGCTTATCCACGCCAAATTTAGAAATGATGACATAGTAACGCAGCAATAGTTTAGACTGCATCTCATTGTTTTGCCAGGTTTACACTCGCAAGATAGATGAGAAAAAATGACAGAACGCCAGTCTAGGCCATGTTGGCACATTGGCCGATAAGAGTACTGCATTTCAAGCACGTGGTCATTGACCAGGATTTCTGATCATTCCTGATTGGTTAAATTGTTTCATACAGTTGCGGTCAAATTGGGTCAATAGACAAAACAGACCCGTCTGCGACGGGAAAAATTAAAAATCTAAAAGAGAAAATTGCATACAGCAAAAGCTTGCAAAGCATGCTTTAGTTTAAACACGTGGCTCCGAGATTTTCCGAGTGAGATGTAGGATGGTTGTTATGAGGGCGTACCGTAAGTACCCTACATGTAGGTATTGCGGCAAACAGGCTTGAGAAAACAGTGTAGCCTGACCAGCATACTCCTGACGGTGTAGTCTGAGCAGGGTCCATGCTTATAATGCGTTTGCGTCGAGTCTTAAATCATTCTAAAGCATTTGATTGGTCAGATTTGAGCCAAGGCTCAAATCTAACCAATCAAATGCTTGAGAACGAATTCATGCTCAACTCAAACGCTTTCTAAGCGCTAGGCCTGGGTCTACACTGCTTACAATCAGTTGTGTTCCCCTTTCCGACGAATTACTATATAATAAGAGAAATTAATTCAAAATTTAGGATAATTATATCGTTTTACCAATGTTCAGGATTTTCACGGTTAATCTCAAAATTTGTCAAATATGATAGCTGATACTTTCATTGAGCAGTTCGTTACTTATAATCAATGTCTAAATTTACCAAAGAAAAGGCTACTTCATTGTCGCTTAAATATAGTGACAACTGTATGTATCTTAATTGGTTTTGAATAAAACGAAGCCCAAAATACTCAAGAAATGTAATAAATTTGACTTTTTGCAATAGACATTTGTTTGATCATAAATACAATTTATTGGGGAAAATTAATGTCTTCCTCATTGTTATTATCTGTTGGATGCATACTTAATCTAGAAATAGCCTTTGGAATGCAAATACTTCAATTGGTTTCGTCAACCTTTTGATAAATTACAACACAATGGGGCATTGTGAAGACCTTTTCTTTACAATATGGATATTATGCATAACAAGCAATATTGATCCAGATAAGGGATACCTGAATTACGTCTTTGATGGGCTCTAAGTATCGTTTTCTCTGCAAGGGGCAAGTGGTATGCTCTGTTACCGCACGGTAAAGAATCAAACATATATATGTGACGACCAGAGCTTTCTAAGGAGGCAATAAACACAAGCAAGTCGTAGTTTTAATCCGTTATAATTCCCAAATCACTTTAACAGTATCGGAATTCTGACTAACTCGTATAACCGGAATAGTAAGAGCTTTTATAGTGATGGCTAGTCCATATACTCCACTATAGTCCGGAAAAGTCCATTTAGTCCAAGTCCTTGTATTCCATGTAGTCCACATGGAATACTCCATTGGATCAAAGTCCAATGTACGTTACATATATTTATTAGACAAATATATTGTGCAAACATGTCCCAGTATACTTTTCAGTAGATCTAGTACATTTGTGCTTAAACTATCATTTAAGTTTAAAGAACATCTAGTTTCGCAGAAATTTGTCTTTCAACGCACATAGAAGTCGTTCAGCTAATTTTTCACAATTATACTCCCATGGTATTTGGGCTATTATTGAAACTATCATTAAAGTCACCCTAGGGATACGCCCCATATATTGCAGCCGATATGTGGCGCCGGGGAAATTCGAACTTGCACAGATACCGCCCTCTCACAATACCATCTACATCTTGGTCGAGTAGAGCCTCGGACTTGTATGCATGTGTCCGAAAACAATCACAGTGAGCCAAATTCGAACCCGGATCGTCCGGTCCAAAGTCAGACATTCTACTACTGGATCAAAGTGCCCCGCAAATATTTTGGAGGCAGATCAAAATCCTTGTTACAGTGGAGAATATGTTATTCTTTCCCAATAAACGCGTTTACGCTAAAACTATTATTTGCAGTGCAAACAGTTTGGAGCCAGATCAGACGCCGGGTAACCCGGCGTCTGATCAGGCTACAAACTGTTTGCCACCAAGATAAACAAGAATTATCAGAATTGTCCAAAGGTTGTTCTTTTCTACGTTTTAGTGCTTTGCGTTTGCGTACGTTTGCGTTTAAACGGGAAAAAATAACAGAATCTCCACTGTACTTGGCGTCTGCTCAAGGTCCAAACTGTTTGCCACCAAGATTTAAACATACATCAACAATTTTATAAACCCGTCATTTTCAATATTTCATCCCATTGTGTTTGGATTTAGTTTGGTTTAAATGGGAAATACGAATTCAGGGCTCCAGATAAGGGGAGTATTTCAAAATCTAAAATGTTTATATGCATAAAACCCTAAAGTGTTACTACTCATTAGAATCGTCGAAGAATAGTTAATAAACATTGGGGCGCAATGAGTTATTATTGAAGAGTATCGGTGAACGTTAGATGTCGTACTATATGGGTTGTTTGCATCGGTTAACGTTACTGTTCGCTGATACGGTACTTGAACGCCCTATAGGTCAGCGTTTGTACTGTTTGTCTTGCACACCTTCATGAGTCAACTAGTGCTTATTCAGTTTGTCTAAAAACAGGGTTAATGACCAAACAACGAACAATCAAATAATGTACGGTCGCAACAAATACCACCCATCGTGAAAAAATAATATATCAAAATATCTAAAGGATCGGTAACAAACGGTCATATGGCCACTCTACGGCCAATCAATGGCAAAAACAACAAAGCACCCAATGACATCGCACTCGTAACACGACGCACGCACGACGAACTCTACGAGTTCCAAGGAAACAAATGCTACTGACGCACGTGTTCCTTCGCAATATGCACGCAAGGAACACGCTATTCAGGTATGCATGTTTTATTTTGATGAAGAAAGAAGCCGTGCGTGGCAAAATGGACGCAAGTTACTCGCAGTCGTAAAGAATAACGAAGGCATTTACAAACTGAATTATCGAAGAAAATGCGATGCCAATGTGTCTGACCGGTTGATTAACAAGCCTTCACAGCACGCACGTTTTCATTTTTGAATTTGTACTCAGTTTGTGTATACAGTAAAACCTCGCTATTACGACCACTAAATTATGTTAATTATTAGGGTGTTTACGATAGGTGACCGCTTAAAGCAAGGTGACAGTGAAACAGAAAGCTCCTATAGGAGCTTTCTGTTTCACTGTCACCTTGCTTTAAGCTTTCACCTGTCTATTATACACTCATTTAGCCTTCGTTTTAGTGGTCGTAATAGCGAGGTTTTACTGTACTTGTCCCGTTCGAATAATGTATAACTGGATTAGATGGCTCTCACAGAGATGCTTAGAGTCTTCACTGTTTGTCAATTATCCATTATATTGTAAAGAAACTCAACACAAATACGTGTAGTCAAAACATGGCTAGACTTAATTTGAATCAATGATGGGTCATTTCAAAGTCAATGATTCGTAGGACATGACACATATAAAATATCCAAGATTGTTTTAGACGCTGATTAACTCATCCAAATTTGTCCAAATTATCAGTCCATAGAATACAAAACGAAAATTCGCTTCAATGGTAAACACATTTGTATTGAAGAAATGTATTGTATACACGGACCCTGCTTTTAACTGAAGATTATTTCATTGCTGGGGTTGAAACGCTTATTACAGTGTTCACTCCCTACAACGGCCCTCCCAACAATGACTCTATTCTTACAACGATCTTTGTCGCAGTTCCCTAAACAGGATAATTTTGCCTAACCTGTCGTCTGCTTAAAATTGTCGTCTGCTGTTTTTCTCAGAGTTACATAATGTACATTTTGACGGAACAAACTCAATGACAGTGACAAACAGCTTAAATCAAGATGAGACTCCGCGTTACGCGGCGTCTGATCGTGATTCAAGCTGTTAGCAAATTTCCCTCCCTATAACGACTCCCACCGAACAGCGTACACACATTTTGTATCCCGTTTGGTGTCGTTGTAGAGAGCGAACACCTAAACATGTCATGGGTGGAACAGTTGAGAAACGTTATTCTTTCCCATTTAAACGCAAACGAAACGCAAACTCATTGCAAAATATGAAGAAAATGAGAAAATTTTGAAAATTCTGAATGTTGATTTTTACCTGGATGGCAAACTGTTTGGAACCTGATAAGACGCCGGGTTACCCGGCGTCTGATCTGGCTCAAAACTGTTTGCTATAGAAATTATAGTTTTAGCGTAAACGCGTTTGTTGGGAGAAAATAACGTTTTCTCCACTGTAAACCTAATGCGTGTTCAATTGTATAGATTTAGATCAATCTAAATATGATGCAACTAATGTCAGTCCATTTGATATTGTTAAATAAACTATTTATATACACATTATTAGATCTTAAACTTCATCCTAATTTGGAACAAGACTTGGCTTTATTATAAGTCCATTCACAGCTTTTGATCCATACGTATTGTACACGGATGAAAGAATATATAATAATGGTAAATTACATGTAACAATGCTTTGTGCGCAACAATGATATCATACAAATAAGTGTAAAAATGTAGAATATGTCATTCTTTAACAATAATCTGACGTATGTATGCTAAAGTCCTTCTGTCTATTGCAAACGGTTTAACCCTTTCCCCCATATAAGCGCCTTTTAGCGAATATGATTTATTCCTCCGCTGAAGAAAATAGTTCCAATTTAATCAGTTATGAATATATATAAAAGAAATATTTTGTTATATTCTAGTACATGATAGCTTAAAGCAGGCTGAAAGTAAAGCAGAATGCGCCCTAAGGCGCATTCTGCTTTACTTTCAACCTGCTTTAAGAAGTCACCTATCTTCAATACTATAATTAGACTATCAGGTAAAGGGTTAAAGTCAGATAAGACCCCATGTAGCCCGGTGTCTAATCAGGATCCACGGCGTGTGCCACTCAGAGTAAAATAAAAGTTACCTTTTTCAAGAATCTGACATTTTCTGCATTTTATTGAATTTCGTTTAATCGGGGAAAAAATGTGGCGTCGCTTCTACTGTGAAAATAAAAAATTGGTTCCAAATAATGATCGAGATGTTTTCTTCGAATATTTTTCTGCCTCATGTTTGTCCTGGCATTACTCATTAACCGCTAGTGACGCTTTAATGCGTGATTTACAAATAACGTACAGTGGAGAAAACGTTATTCTTTCCCGTTTAAACGCAAACGTACGCAAACACAAAGCACTAAAACGTAGAAAAGTGCAAATTTTGGACAATTCTGATAATTCATGTTTATTTTGGTGGCAAACAGTTTGGAGCCTAATCAGACGCCGGGTTACCCGGCGTCTGATCTGGCTCCAAACTGTTGACACTGCAAATAATAGTTTTAGCGTAAACGCGTTTATTGGGAAAGAATAACGTGTTCTCCACTGTACCTGTGCAAAGTACGCATTTCCCATGTATCCCGAGAGTGCTCATCATTATCACAGGGCTTCTACTAGTTGACTAAGTAAGAATTAGATCAGAAGGCAAAGCACACTTCTCACTACCGTACATTCGGACATCGATGTCACGAACTCGCTTAACCCGAGTTTCCTCGTACAGATAAATTCCATTATGTTTACCTTGCTTAAGTCGAATATATCCTTATTTCAAACTTAAAATCGTGGTTTAGCCACGTCTGAACTTTGAAATACAGATAAACACGACATAAGAACATTCGAGGTAGCGATGTTTGACTGCATTTAACCCTTATCCTGAGGTGATGTCGTCTGCTTCGAAATTGTCGTCTGCAAAATTTGTTAAATTAAGATTTATACATATATTAAGTAAAGAAACCTAAAGAAGAGTGTCAAACAGTTTGGATCCAGATCAGACAACGCGCTACGCTGAATCTAAACTGTTTGCAAAAATCAATAAAGTCGCGACCAGCAGGCAAAGGGTTATAACTGGCAAAGTCCATTTGAAGTTTCAGGGCCCAATGAGTTAATTTGTTAGAAGTCTAAATAATCAATATAAACACTTATGCAAGCTGACAAAATAATTTGATATAGGAAAATATACTTTAAACGTTTTTCACATTAAAAATGTTTCTTAGAAAATGTTTCTATTGTGAATTCCGCGAATGTTTCGTGCGATCGCTTCATTTGACAGGGCGTGTTGTTTCATCTCGATATATATCTGTTAGTTTTACCAGTTTCAGAAACTCAATCTAGAGCAATATGTATGATAAGGTTTCAAACACTGAAGATAATGCCTTATGCAATACGTTTTACCATGGCATTTCATTTACCCCTTTTCTTATATAGTGTCGTCTGCTCAGAACAATGTGGTCTGGTACAACCGATAATTCTCAAATCTAAATTTTATGTATTCTGAGAAGCATCGACACGAGTGTCAAACAGTTTTGATCCGGAGCAGACGCCGAATTTAACGACATCTGACCTGGATCCACACTGTTTACAAGTACGGGTATTCATGAACATAGACAATGAAGAGGTTAAACCAGAAATCGATCCCCTGTAATTCATTAAGCGATATGAAAGTTGAAAGGAAGATATGCAACAAGCTCCTTAGCTCTTATCCTGTCGTAACTATGTCTGCTTTCAAAATATCGTAGGAAAAGATTGTCATACTAAGATTTGTCCATATTAAAATAATTGAAGAGGCATAAAGACGAGTGTCAAACTGTGTGGATCAAGAGCAGACGCCGCATTACGCAGCGTCTGATCTGGATCCAAATTGCTTTGAAAATATCAGTTAAGTCACTTTCAGTAGGCTATAGGGTTATGTAGTATCAACCTACATAATATGATCCCCATCATGAGAATCAAGGGTCAGACACGTGTCGTCTGGTTTTGATAACTCCATAAATTGCTCATAAAAATGCTAAAATTTAAAATATTTCAAGCGCAATATTAGGAATCGTACTTTTTACCCTTTCGCTGTCAGGCTTTATAACGCTTACGTAATTATGCAAACAGTTAAGATCCATGTCAGCCGCCGCGTTACGCATTATCTAAACTGTTTGACACCTATACCATGTTTCTAAGTATAAGACGCATTTAATGCCAAATTTTACAGAACAGAACAGAACAGATGTTTTATTTTGACTTAAGCATACAAGCTCATCATCATAACATATATACATAATAACATAAAACTGATGGTACTAAAATTATGAGATACAAGGCATGTTTAACAGAAATATCAACATGGACCATGTATCCCGAGAGTGCTCATCATTATCACAGGGCTTCTACTAGTTGACTAGAAAATTCTAAGATTTTCAATTTTTATCATTTTTTTTTTTTTAAAACGCGATAACCCAAAGCAGGCCGAAAGTTACAAGTACAGTGGAGAATCTGTTATTCTTTCCCAATAAACGCGTTTACGCTAAAACTATTATTTGCAGTGAAAACAGTTTGGAGCCAGATCAGACGCCGGGTAACCCGGCGTCTGATCAGGCTCCAAACTGTTTGCCACCAAGATAAACAAGAATTATCAGAATTGTCCAAAAGTTGTACTTTTCTACGTTTTAGTGCTTTGCGTTTGCGTACGTTTGCGTTTAAACGGGAAAGAATAACAGATTCTCCACTGTAAGAGCAGAACACCGAAGATTTCGGGAAATTCCGTAGGTCCAGATAAACTAAAACAAATCCGAAAATTTCGAATCAGAGTCTTCGGTGAAGGACAGCCCTCGGCCTCCATGCTTTACTTTTTTTTTTTTAATTAGACATACGGTGGAGAATCTGTTATTCTTTCCCGTTTAAACGCAAACGTACGCATACGCAAAGCACTAAAACGTAGAAAAGAACAACTTTTGGACAATTCTGATAATTCTTGTTTATCTTGGTGGCAAACAGTTTGGAACCTGATCAGACGCCGGGTTACCCGGCGTCTGATCTGGCTCCAAACTGCTTGCACTGCAAATAATAGTTTTAGCGTAAACGCGTTTATTGGGAAAGAATAACAGATTCTCCACTGTAAGTGTTTGCAAATTTATTATGTCCACTCCATAAATTCTCATCTCGACCCAATGAAAGTTCAATAATTACTGCTTTATAGCATTAACTAAAATTCTGAACTGTAGCTAGCAGATCTAGATATTTTCCAAAGCTAGTTGGAATCATGAATGTAATAAGACCGGCGGCATGCGTTTCGTAATAAGATTCCCTGGGCGCCTACATGGGCCCTACATGCATGTGTTTGCCTTTTCAGATCTGACTGTTTACTTTCGTTATTTGTCAATTTAAACTCAAAATCTGCTTCAAATTGTAGATCCAAGTTTTATAGTTATCTAAAATGACGCTTTGATACCTTTTTCCCGGGTTGTTTGGGAGGAAAACATCAAACAGACCATGATAGTCGATAAATGTATATGATATCTGATATATGCAATAACATATGATTAAATCAAATCAAACAGACCATCTGGACACTTGGAAATGTTTCGCTGACTCGTGTTTCTAGTTTTGTTAAACTAAATTGTTTTACTGACGCGTAGTAGTATAGTGAATCTATTTTAGTGATTCGAAAGTTAGTACAAAATATATGCACAGTACGCCTAATGATTAAAATTCGCTCTATATTTTTGCACGCTTGTGTGATAAATGCTTATATGTCATGGTTGATAGTATTTATTTTTACCAAAGATCCCTGTTATAGCCATTTTGAAGTTCGCTGTTTAATCCCCACTCAATATATTAATGCTACGTGTCCAACTTTCTGAATTTAGCGTTGTTTATCAGTGTCAAAATTTTTTAACATAAAGCATACTAGGGCTAAATTCTGGTCATTTGTTTCGTAACATTTAATTAAAAGTTAAAGTGCTCGGTGGGTATCTACCTGAGAGGACATACACCTGAATACACTCTTCTCACTTGGTGCTAGACTCGCCAAGACAAATCGAATTTACTACGTTATTTCCATTATTTGTTATTGTGTGTCTATTTCGGGAAAAAATCTTTTGAATTTAAATGAAGGCATCTACAATCGTGTCAACAATATTAAAAAAACACTGCTACTGATCGTGTAGTAATGTAAAATGGATACCGGTATTTGTTTAACGATATGTAATTTCTATACAAATATATATTCAATAATCTACAGAAAGATCGCGGAAAACAAGACTGACTGTGTTTATAAACTGGCAGCTATACGTACTGCGATCAGATAAAACACGTCAACGTGTGAAAAATAATGGGAAAGGTCTGTTAGAAAATTAATGGATATTCATTGAAAGTTTTGGCAATATCAGATTGAATCATGTAATAATTCCAGGAAGGTTGAAATAAACTATTTATCTTTTTTATCAGTAAAAATCTAAATGCGAAATGTGTGTACAACAATATTTTTGCAAAACCATGCAAGAGTTTAAATACAAAGCACTGTGAGCTTCTGAATGAGATTTTGGTTGTCTGTTATGCTGAACACGGTTCCTCCGCGGTTAAAAAACGTTCAAATCTGACCAATCAAATGCTTGAGAACGATATCAGACTCAACTCAAACTCTTTATAACCATAAGGTCAGGCAATGTGTTACAAATATGCACTTTCTTTTTGCTTGTCGGACAATTGTATCATTAGTAAATATGACAGTTATGTAGAATCTGATCAGACGGCCCAAACAGGAGACCTCTGGTCGAGACCTGGCTCCAAGGTTATAAAGCTCTTGAGTTGAGTCTGGAATAGTTCTCAAGCATTTGATTGGTCAGATTTGAGCCTAGGCTCAAATCTGACCAATCAAATGCTTGAGAATGATACCAGACTCCACTCAAAAGCTTTATAACCTTGGATCCTGCACTGTGCAGATCTCGACCAGGGATGTCATGTTCAGTTTCTTTTTAAGACAAATACACTTTTAGATACATGTATCTATATTTAAGGTTGGTTCTGAAATTTATATTAAAAAATGACAGAAAAATACCTTAAATATGAATATCTGAAAATGTACTTGTCTTTATTAGAAACTGGGATCATGGGACAATAAGTTAACAAAGTATTCGCTGTTGCACAGTATGGAAAGAATTTTCTTTGTTTTCGTTTAACCAAAGAGAATACAATAAATATAGAAAAAGTGTATATCTACAACAAATTTCAATCTTAGTGCCAAACATATTGGAGCCTGATCAACCAATATCTAATCTGGCTCTACATTGTTTGCAATGAACATTGTTTGTGTCCGTCCATGCATACCAAGTTATCAGCCTTTCGTTCATTAGCGAAAACGCTCGCCCCGAGCACTTTTACTCGGAAAGAACCACAGGTTCACATAACTTTAGTTTCACATTATATGCCTTTCTCCTTTCCCTTCACTTGTGGTTTTCGCCTTGAACAGGGGTACACAATGCCTTCAATGGCCATTCCCAATCCTCTCATATCACCCTCCATCAGATTGACGTTGACCTTTACCTGTTTGGGGCTATGACTAAGCATGTGGCGACAGGGCTGTACATGGGCTAATTACTAAAGTTTAGTATTTTAGGCATCTATATGAGTATCAAACAGATTTGACCCTGTTCAGAAGCCGCACTGTACGACGTTTGGTCAGGGTCTAAACTGCTGTCAAATTCTAATGTTGATGGGCTCGAAAGTGAAAGGGCTAACACTGTTAAAATCAGATTGTATTCGTTGTGTATTGCAGTTCTCATTTTTCACGATAACCATCATATTCTTTTATCCAACAGATTTGTTTATCTTAATTCCCAAACGATTTACACGTGTGCATTTGACAGAAACTTAATTAATATTTTATTCATGAATTTTCCTGAACAAACATGTAACATAGCCCATTGTATATGTTTATAGAAGCGAAGTATGCTAAACTGTAAAATGAAATTCAACACTGTGTAAAAGATTTTCTAAGAAGTTTTATCAGACCCCAAACCAGGCTGCATTTAAGGTGGTTCGAAGAGTAACATTGGTGTATGTTAAACAGCTAGATTTTTTGTAATTTGAGATTTTCAGAATTTGACTTTTTTAAAATATTGATATTTCCTGAAAATATGTCATGAAATACTTTTGTTTGCCCAATATCTTATAGTCTACGTACAGTTTACTTGAATGTACAGAAATTATTGAGTTATATCATTATATAAAGAAAATATTCCTGTTTATTAAAAAGTAGCTTTTTTCGACAAAAGGTCCTGTCAGAAAAAAACGGCACTGTAACTTTTTTTTATTTTAACGATTTTTCACTCTCCATATGGTATATTTCAATTTAATCAAGGTTTCAAAGAATTCTTGACACAGAATAAACTGACCCGCGAACCACCTTAAATCAATGTGTTACCCATCTGCATTTAGACGTTCAATCAAATCTTCCCTTTTGCTTGTTTGACTGTTTCATTATCAGTAGATATGGCAGAACTTTAATCGAACATTACAGAATCTGATCTGACGGCTCTGATTTAGACCTGCACTGTCTATCACTTTTCAATATAAATTTTAAAACACCTAATAATGTACTAGTCATAATATTATTATGGGGCAACGAGTTTTTGTTGCACAGTGGTGGAGAGATTTGTCTTGGTTTCCTCCTAAACAAAAGGTGGCACATAATATAATAGATATAAAAAACAACTTATATATGTTTGAAAATATTTACGAACAGTTTCTATTTCAGTGCCAAAGTGATTGGAGTATGAGGTCTCTAATTTGGCTCTATATTGGTCGTAATTAACATTAGATTGTACCCCATTTAGAGGAATTTACTATTTACTGTTTATCAGAATTTATGTCTATGAAAAATAAATTTAATTTTCAGATGGCAAAGAAAATCATTAATATGAGTAAGTGTTTTATTCATGCAAATTGGAAGGTTATCATTTCCCGTTTAAATGAAACACAATATAAGATGTTTTAATGAGTGCCATACAGTTCGGACCCTAATCAGACGTCGCTTAACACAGCGTCAGATCAGCATAAAACCTGTTTACAAACAAGCATTGTACTCAACGTAAGGCAGCGGAAGGGTAAAAAAACACTCTGTCCTTATTACACTAAAACCGGCTATACTAGAAAGGCGTGTGTGTCATTGTTGATAGTACAGTAAAACTTCGCTATTACGACCACTAAAACCAAGGCTAATTGATTGTATAATAGACAGGTGACAGCTTAAAGCAAGGTGACAGTGAAACAGAAAGCTCCTGTAGGAGCTTTCTGTTTCACTGTCACATTGCTTTAAGCAGTCACCTATCGTAACAACCCTAATAATTACCACAATTAAGTGGTCGTAATAGAGAGGTTTTACTGATAGACCGAATAGATCTATAGAGCGAGTTGACGAGTTGACATTTGCTGTCTGTTAGATCTTAAAAATAACACAATACAAAATTGCCCAATTTTTTCAAAAATGCGAGAAATTATTACTTATTCCTTATTTGTCAGTGTCTACATTTTGGAAGCATGTGTGGGCTGAATTCTGGTCATTAGTTTCGTAAATTTTAATTGATAGTTGAAATTCTACGTTGGTCTCTGCTTGAAAGGACAAAATCCTGACATTGATGCTATTAGATTCTAATATACTTTGAAACAATTTGTTCTGCTCAAATGTTATATTACAGTCAAGGTTGTGAGAAGCGGGTCGCAGAAACAGTTCAAATAGTTAACTGCTATTACATAAGAAAGTTTTCATATTTTGATGATATTTTTGTTTCGTTGAAAGGGTTCGCTTGCATTTCAACAAAGGCCATTCTTCACCGTTTATACGAAACTAAAGACTAACGCAAAAGCATTGCAATGTAGAAAAACGGCGACACTTTTCAAAAATCATGACTACAGTTGGCAATATTTTGCAACCTGACAAGAATGCCGGTTACTCGGCGTCTGATGCGGCTTTAACGTAATTTGATATACATCATTTGTTTGACGACAAACGCATTTCATGGGAAAAATACCTTTTTCTTGACAAAATAACACAAACTTGAAACGGATGGATGACAAGTTAAATCTATCAGTGTTCTATACAGCGTTATCTCCTTACAACGACCCTTTTCTCCGCAGTTCCCCAAGCAGGAAAATCATGTCTAACGTTTTACTGCAGCAATATCTTCTGTTTGAGAAGGTCGTCTGCTGTTTTTTCTCAAAGTTACATATGCGTGAGAATTTTAATAGAATAAATATAATGCCGAGTGAGAAACAGCTTTTATTATATACCAATCGATGATTTATAGAGATTTCTCAAATAGATAAATTTGATATCGTCACAGTTGATATCACCACTTAGTCTAGTGATGATATCACGTTTCGTGACGTCACGTCAGAATAATACTTGTGACGTCGCCGCGCGTAAATAATTATTTTGTGTGTTTTTTTCTGTAAAAACGTCATAAATATATATATAATAAATAGATTTATCAATTCCTTTGAATATATATGAAAAATATATCACTCGAATGGATTAAACTCGTCCTGCGAACTCGTTTTTCAACCAGATAACAACCCATTCTCGTGATATATTTTCCATATCAATCCAAAGAAATTGATTATCCTCTATCTATCGAAATACTTAAATCGACTCCTTATCATATAGGTTTGATGAAGTTGTTTAGCTCTGTAGACATGAGACCACTTAAGGAGGGTTGAGAATGAGGCAAAATACGCCCGAAGGCACGGTATGCTTTACTCTCAGCCTGCTTTAAGTTACAATCTGATAGGATAAGAATTTACCCCTTGTAACGCATGTTCATAACTTATTAGATATATAATCAACTATCTCCAGAGGAGATATAGCAAACGGCGTAGAATTACGCATTTGCGGAGCAATGGGTTAAGCTATGTTTGTGATCCAGACAAAAGGTGAACTGGATCCTGTGGAGACAGCGATTGGCTCGGTGACTCTTAAGTATCCTAACCACCTTTAATATGTTGCTTAAGACTGAACCAAATTAAGCCCAGACGCCGATCAAATATGCATAGAATATTACCATCCCTAGTGAGACGGCTCTGTCAACAAAACTTTCATAGACGTTGTCCTTCAGCAATTTGAGTTTCGAAAGCAATAACATATGGAATATGCAATAATATTATGTTTATATTCAATAATATATGTTTATAACATTGATGCTATTGTCCCCTGGGAAAACTTTCTCGTAAAATGGGTAAGACCTAAACATTCCTTGTACAACACAGGCATTGTCCAGGACCTTAACCATGAGTACTGCAGAGCACCTGCTTGATTGTAAATAATTCCAGCCAGATATAGCACCCCCCTCTCCTGAGCATCATTATTAGATATGTCAAGCTATAATTATGAGTATCCCTAAAACAGACGACTGCCTGGTGCGGTGCAAAAACAATACAGATAGCTTCTGAAACCGCTTTCGGCGTTGTTTATGCCTACACCACGCTATCACATAACGCTACCATGTCTCTTGGACGGCTATACTAGCTTGAGTGTTGTTAAAGAGAGGTTATTCAGTACAGTATAGACCTGTTGTTTACGAATTCCAGTGCAGTAACACGGTCAGTCAATATCACTTGTACAGAAATGGTACTGTCTGAACGTAACAACTGCAACAGCTTATTCTGTAGTCCATTACCGATTATTTAACACAAAACTATTATGCTTATGAGAATTGCCGTTAAGTTACTTCGTGTTTACATGTTCTAATACTAAGCTATCTATCCATAGTGAAATTCCTACGTTCTTCTTTTCATGAATGAGCAAATTTGACTTACCTCCATTGACTCCATATTTACAATTGTCCCACCTGCACGATTTGTCCGCTGGCCTACCCACGAAACTGACAAAAGAATGTCATTCACTGCAGGTACAGGTGCGGACTGTACCCGCCTGTCAATCATGTGGATAGATAGCATAGGTGTCAGTTTAACTGTGTCAATTTCAATTGGTTATTTTCTTTTCTTTACCCGTGTTGTAACTCGAACACTTTAATTACTATGTTAACGCTGACAACTAAAATATCAAAAGACAAAAAGAAATTATGAATTGAATGAGGAAACTTTCTTATAATATCTCGTTAATCTAAATAGTAGTAAATACCTTTATCCGCTCGTGGATCTTACGCACATGTCTTGTGTTTCGTTTAGGCAAGACAGCGCCCGGGACCCACGTGCGTTACATTATATTTATACATAGGCTGGAGCTGTAGTGTCGCCTTTCGTGATGGAAAGACGACTAATACAGCAACAGCTTGATCGATCAATAAAATTACTAATCCCCCACCCTGAGTTCATATACCATACCTGTTTTTCTTTTATACTTTTTTCTCTTTATTCAAAACGGAACCACAAAGTTATTGTTAAGTGTACATTTTGATATATCCCCTTGTTGTATGTAAATACCTGGGTGAATAAAAGATATGTTCTGTTCTGTTCTGTTCTTATAAATCCAGATCAGACGCCACGATACGCGGCGTTTGATCTGGATTCAAGCTGACTGCAAATGTAAGCCAAGTCTTATTTTTCCCTTCCTTTAACACCATCCTCCGAAAAAAAACACAATATGCATCCAACATTGGGTGTCGTTAAAAAGATAGAGCATTGTAGTAACTCTAGTATCAGGCAATCATAAAATTGACCAGCAAGTGTGATAACAAGATTGACTGTGTTTATAAATTTCTTGGAAAAATGTGGATAACGATTAAGGATATTCATTGAAAGCTTCAATGGCAATTTCAGAAGGAATCATGTGATGAATCCTAGAATGTTGAAATAAACTGTTTATCTTTTTATCAATAAAAAATTAAAAATCTAAAAGAGAAAATTGCATACAGCAAAAGCTTGCAAAGCATGCTTTAGTTTAAACACGTGGCTCCGAGATTTTCAGAGTGAGATTTAGGATGGCTGTTATGATGACGTACCGTAAGTACCCTACATGTAGGTATTGCGGCAAACAGGCTTGAGAAAACAGTGTAGCCTGACCAGCATACTCCTGACGGTGTAGTCTGAGCAGGATCCATGCTTATAATACGTTTGCGTCGAGTCTTAAATCATTCTAAAGCATTTGATTGGTCAGATTTTAGCCAAGGCTCAAATCTAACCAATCAAATGCTTGAGAACGAATTCATACTCAACTCAAACGCTTTCTAAGCGCTAGGCCTGGGTCTACACTGCTTACAATCAGTTGTGTTCCCCTTTCCGACGAATTACTATATAATAAGAGAAATTAATTCAAAATTTAGGATAATTATATCGTTTTACCAATGTTCAGGATTTTCACGGTTAATCTCAAAATTTGTCAAATATGATAGCTGATACTTTCATTGAGCAGTTCGTTACTTATAATTAATGTCTAAATTTACCAAAGAAAAAGCTACTTCATTGTCGCTTAAATATAGTGACAACTGTATGTATCGTAATTGGTTTTGAATAAAACGAAGCCCAAAATACTCAAGAAATGTAATAAATTTGACTTTTTGCTATAGACATTTGTTTGATCATAAATACAATTTATTGGGGAATATTAATGTCTTCCTCATTGTTATTATCTGTTGGATGCATACTTAATCTAGAAATAGCCTTTGGAATGCAAATACTTCAATTGGTTTCGTCAACCTTTTGATAAATTACAACACAATGGGGCATTGTGAAGACCTTTTCTTTACAATATAGATATTATGCATAACAAGCAATATTGATCCAGATAAGGGATACCTGAATTACGTCTTTGATGGGCTCTAAGTATCGTTTTCTCTGCAAGGGGCAAGTGGTATGCTCTGTTACCGCACGGTAAAGAATCAAACATATATATGTGACGACCAGAGCTTTCTAAGGAGGCAATAAACACAAGCAAGTCGTAGTTTTAATCCGTTATAATTCCCAAATCACTTTAACAGTATCGGAATTCTGACTAACTCGTATAACCGGAATAGTAAGAGCTTTTATAGTGATGGCTAGTCCATATAATCCACTATAGTCCGGAAAAGTCCATTTAGTCCAAGTCCTTGTATTCCATGTAGTCCACACGGAATTCTCCAATGGATCAAAGTCCAATGTATGTTACATATATTTATTAGACAAATATATTGTGCAAACATGTCCCAGTATACTTTTCAGTAGATCTAGTACATTTGTGCTTAAACTATCATTTAAGGTTAAAGAACATCTAGTTTCGCAGTAATTTGTCTTTCAACGCACATAGAAGTCGTTCAGCTAATTTTTCACAATTATACTCCCATAGTCTTTGGGCTATTATTGAAACTATCATTAAAGTCATCCCTAGGGATACGCCCATATATTGCAGCCGATATGTGGCGCCGAGGAAATTCGAACTTGCACAGATACCGCCCTCTCACAATACCATCTACATCTTGGTCGAGTAGAGCCTCGGACTTGTATTCATGTGTCCGAAAACAATCACAGTGAGCCAAATTCGAACCCGGGTCGTCCGGTCCAAAGTCAGACATTCTACTACTAGATCAAAGTGCTACGCAAATATTTTGGAGGCAGATCAAATTCCTTGTTACAGTGGATAATCTGTTTTTCTTTCCCAATAAACGAGTTTACGCTAAAACTATTATTTACAGTGCAAACAGTTTGGAACCAGATCAGACGCCGGGTAACCCGGCGTCTGATCAGGCTCCAAACTGTTTGCCACCAAGATAAACAAGAATTATCAGAATTGTCTAAAGGATGTTCTTTTCTACGTGTTAGTGCTTTGCGTTTGCGTACGTTTGCGTTTAAACGGGAAAGAAAAACAGATTCTCCACTGTACTTGGCGTCTGCTCAAGGTCCAGACTGTTTGCCACCGAGATTTAAACATACATAAACAATTTTATAAACCCGTCATTTTCATTATACCATCCCAATGTGTTTGGATTTAGTTTGGTTTAAATGGGAAATACGAATTCAGGGCTCCAGATAAGGGTAGTATTTCAAAATCTAAAATATTTATATGCATTAAACCCTAAAGTGTTACTACTCATTAGAATCGTCGAAGAGACGATTTTAATGAGTAGTAACACCATAAGATTAGCCGCTGAGATAGTATTACCTTTTATCTGCAGCCCTGCGAGTTACGTCTCTACTAAACCCTCTCCACCTATGTATGCTTATCACTATTGTTACAGGCGACAGCTATACAGAACAAACAGTTTATCTTTTTTTTCACTGTCTTGATATCTGACATGTACGGTGGCAAAGACGTTAAATGAAACGAAACGAAATCTAAAAGTCTCAAACTGTAAGCGAATGCATCCTACGGCAAATATAGACCATTTGTTTCAATATCAGGTGCACACAGTTTGAGCCTGATGTGGTTCAAAACTGTCTGTCAATGGACATGACATTTCAAGCAAAAACTGGTTAAATGTTAAAGAATAACGTTGTTCATACAGTACATGCATGACGCCTTGCTTTCTAAGAAACATGTACCTAAGTCCTTGTGTCTATTACAAACACAATCATTGAAGCTGACAATAACATAGCGGTGAAGTGGTAAAAAGCTCACGATATATATATTTGGCCATGAAAGGTTTTATGGGTTTGTACTCGTAATACGTTTTCCTAGATGTACATGTATAGCTGCATCACAACCTGGCGTGATATGTCTGTCTCTGTATCTCATGTATTAGCCAGTTTACATGCGATGTAGCTAGACGTTCATTTAAAGGGTGCTGCCTTTTTGCCCTCTCAGTTTTCATTAAGTTTTAATGAAATACATCGATTTAAAGAAAGGTGATACTTCCAATGACATGAGATACTGCAATCTATGTGTTTTTCCTGACAAGACAATTGTTTTTTCAAACAACAGATGTTTTGGATTCGCAAATTGTCGATTTGCACGTGTTTCTCAGTAAGATTTAAGGCAGTGTGACTGACGACCTTTCGAAATGTGTGTCAAACAGTTTGGATCCTGATCAGACGCTAGGTTACACGATGTCTGTTCAGGATCCAAACTGTTTACAAAGGCGCCTTTCCATGTCATTTGCTGTAAAAGGTTTAACCCTTTCGCCAAAAGAAGCGCCTTTTAGCGAATATGATTTATTCCTCCGCTGAAGAAAATAGTTCCAATTCAATCAGTCATAAATATAAAACTATATGAAATATTTTCTATTTATAACATAACAGACGGCGTGAGCGTTGAATAATACCCGTTGTTTAAATGTCATATATAACTAGTTAAATAACTATGCAAATGAGGTACGACACGACGTCGTTTACTTGTGACGTCATTAAAATGCGTTCTATGCGTTCAATTTTCAACGTCCTCATTCCATCATGTAGATTCAATTGATAGATTTTTTATGTTATTAATCAATATTAGATCTACATGAAAGTGTTTATTAATACATATGATAACATAAACATTATGCTAGTGAACGGGGTTAATTTGGAACAACTTTTTTCCTGTGTAGATCTACTTATATCGCGCTTAGCATTCACTTGACCTCAAATGTTTCGATAAATAACTTGTATAGGTTATGTTATAAAAAGAATATAACATTCGTGTTAATAATTTATTGGATTTATCAAACTCGTCGTTTTAGAAAACGATAAAACAACCACTGGGGGGTTAAACCTGGGTTTAGGGGGCGCCCAATCTCACTCTTATCTCCTATATTCACCTATAAAGACAAACAGTGTACATAAAATATAAACCCTGTTCCAAAACCTTACAATCAAAAAGACCGCCAACACAGTTAGTAAATACATGTAAAACATCTAATAAAAAATCTATGACAAGAATATTAGTAACACGGGAAAGAATTTAACATTCAAGCCCGTGCTATAAATAACCCACTGTGGCAACGGTCGAATTGTACTCAAGCGACTAGTCTGTAGTCACGAAAAACTGTAAGACATTGATGGGTTCAGGGTACGACAGAGAGGGAGGGAAAAAACAAACAAAGCACGAAAATCCGACATAACTCTCCCGGTTAAGGACGGCTTTTGAGATATAGTATCATGTAGTGCTAAGCCCTGTCTGTCGTCGCACAACCAAAGAGGAAAGCATGGTTATCAATTGTAGATTGATCGACAACCAAACGTGAAGTGCGCAGCAATATAGTTGGATCATAATCTTTTTTGAGGAAAAATCTAATACGTTTCACAAACAGGTTTTGAAAATGAGTATGTCCAAGAATCTTACGAAGTTTGTAAATAACATCACCATAAAACTCTGGATGTGAAATACCTTGCCGCAGAAAAGACTTTAAGTTACATTTATACTTGTTAATGAGAGGACGATTTCTATAAAATAATTTAGAAAATGTTTTACGAAGTTTATGAAATATGTACCCCTGTTTAAGAAGCTTTTCAGTAATAGTTTTATTACGAATGTGGAAGTCCTCAACAGAGGTACAGGCCCTAGCAAAACGAATAAGTTGTGAGATATAAACTCCGTAAGATGTAGAACGGGAAACATCGCCATCTAGATGAGGATAATTTACAATACTAAAATCAAAATCATCTCGTTTATCGTAATCTTAGAAGAAACAATTCCGTTATTTATTGAAAGACCCAACGCAAAGCCCAAAAATCAAGATAATGACGTTTGTTTTTATGATATTTATTTACAACTCATTCTACTCAGTATGTCTCCAAATTATTTGCAATAAACTATATACAGTTCGACACTCAAAGTGAGATACTACATTAGACGAAGAAATTTCCACCAACATGGAAGATAAATTTTTACCTGTATGCTACTTCCATCAGTAGCAAGACATACGTCCTTTATATTATGTGTGCTTCTTGACAAATCGTAATTCCTTGCGCTAAATAAACTCCCATCAAACGTGCTCTTACGTCCTGTCTACGGTTTCAAAATTTTGCAACACGAATTTGAGTGACCTGTGCGTTATTTGGCATTGTTTTGTCGTAGATATCTCGTAGGGTGATCGCGCGACTGGTTGTAACTGTGTTCTCTTATTTATTCAGAGGTGTTTGCTATGATTTAACCCTTATCATCCTGAATTGTCGTCCTTTTTAGATATATCGTCTACGGAAAATATTCAAAATCACAGCCACCATCCAATTTGTAAGTAATTGTTGTACTTAGGGCAAGGCAGTTAAAAGGTTAAGTCAGTATTAAAACTGAACACTATCAACCATGTGCGTCAATAACAAACACTTACATTTGATTCATTCAAAAGATCTCTCATCAGGGGTTCAGGGTCTGTGTTGTTTTTAGTTTGTCAAAATATGATGTTACGAGCAATCCGTATATTTGAAGTTTCGGTTTCAATTAGTTAAACAATATTTCTATATTTATCCGAGATATTGTAAGATAAACACGCATACCAAATAATATTGAAAGGACATTTTCGTATATTCATGGAAAACATGCATGTACAAAAATACGCGATTCACTATTGATCATTTCATCTCTACAGATGTTTGTATGTTCGATAATATAAAGTATACTCGTCAACGTAAAATCATTTATTCAAACATGCAATAATATTGTCATGGCCGTGCCTTAAACTCTGATGTTTCCGCATACTACCGTTTTTGCATAACTACAATAAGTGTCGTCTTTATAGTACTTGATATTAAGTTTTCAAAAATTCTTATCGTTTCACTGATAGCGTACTAAAAGTTGAACAGCTCATACACATAGAAAGGAAAGCAAAGTTTGACGTCGTTAAAATATGTATTCAATTGAATACATTTAATTTAAAACATAATGTTTCAGTGTTATCTAACCAGTTTCAGAAAGATAAAACATTGTTTAAACAGAAATAATATATATATTAAGATTATAATTATTGTTTTATTTATACCCGATTTATAGAGCACTCGTTTCACACAGGAGTCGTACGTTCAAAGGCGCTTCACATCAAATTGTATAAATGTACCTACAAAAGGAGAAAAGAACAATAACGACATTCACAAAAATATGATACATTATGGATTTTAAAACCGTCTTAATTTGTAACGCTTTCATAATTGCCAAAAATAAACGTCCTCAACATATCTAGGGATCCGTGTCTCAAGGATTTTAGAATACCCCTTCAAACTGTTATTATTTAACATCAAAATTTTTTAACCGTTTAAAGTCAACTTCTATTACGTAACGCCCTGCTGTGAACAGTTGAAGCAACTTATCAAAATTCTGAGACATGGTTCCCTCGAGAAGATAATTTCCTTTCATCTGCTTAACCGGCATGAAAAACGGCTACCAACTGCAAAAGCTTTCGCTGTTAATAAAGATACCGCATATTTGTAAATAAGGGGTTCGGTTAACGTCTGATAAGCGTGTCATTTAGACTGTTTGGCACAATGCAAATACCCCTGGTGTTCAACGTTTGTCCTATTTATTTCAACCAATAAGGAGACACATATTTTCAACGCGAGTTTCCTTAGCTGCAACCCTAATAAAGATACCAATCACATATCAATACTGATTTTAACATTGGGATACCCATGAATCACGCAACAGCAATTGGAGAACGTCTCTATCTGGTCACGTGGCTGGACCGGCTGGACCACGGGGTGCTAAATGAGGTGTGATTTATTGATCTAATTGCCGTGTAATGTGTGTCGTCTGGTGTTGAAGATTTTGTTAATTTGTAGAACAGAATGTCAGCTATTAGAATCACCCGGCGTCTGATCTGGTTCCAAACTGTTTGCACTGCAAATAATAGTTTTAGCGTAAACGCGTTTATTGGGAAAGACTAACAGATTCTCCACTGTAAATGGCTCCTGACCAATCCTTCGGTGTATTCTAATAAATATTAGACCTGTACCATAATAGTAAGGTATGCTTTCAAATACATGTAATTACATTAACACGTTAACTGTCTTACGCTAAGCACAATGGTTATTTGCAAACAGTTTTGATCCTGATATAACTGCAAGTAACTCAGCGTCTGATAAGGAATGAAACTATTTGACAACAATGTTACTTTAGTTAATTTACCTAAAATCTAAATTTAGGAATAAATTAAAGCAGGGAACAATTATTTAGAACAAATGATGGCATGGTAGTGACTGTGTTTAGAGTACTAAGTCTGTCACTCACGCATTCCTTTTACGTTTATATAGAGGATAATTGTTTTTTTCAGTATAAGATAGAAATTTAATCCTTTGAGTGAACATCAGACGTTATATTTTCACGAGTGGCGTCGCCACTCGTGAAAATATAACAGTCTGATGTTCACGAAAACGGCGATTGGTGATAATCCTCTGCAGTGGATTACCAAGTGATAATCCACTGCTATTTTCCGGCAATCCACCGAAAAGCATAAATAAACATGCCTAACTTTAACTTGATTCCTCATATTTACCATTTTACATGGTCCGGATAATAATAACGTTATTGTTACGAACATACGTGTTTATTTCAATTCCCAAATGGTGAATTACTTTGCGTGGTTGATATTTTATGCATGACTTTACCTGAACAAATCAAAGGGTTAGGGGCATTTGATACGTAATCTAGACAGCGAGCCCGTAACTCATTCATACCTGAAACTTTAAATGGAAAGTACCAATTTCCAATTAAGCTTAGTCAGTTTTAGAGTATCTAGGGTTCACTTTGACAATATATTTCAAAATTGACAAACATTGCAGACCCTGGTCAGGGGATTCCATTATGAGCCTTCTGATCAAGGGATGTCCTACTTGTATAACACATTTTACTCTTTAAATATACGTTGTTAGCTGATGGCTAGGGCTGTAAACCTTGTCGTCTCCCTGTAATTTTACTTAACAGATAAAACAGACCAGTTACCGTATTTGTTTGCCCTCTGATTACGGACGTAGATAAACAAAAATCAGTAATCTAACTTAACCCATTTGCGCCCAATAGATTCTTTCATGTTTTATATTGGACTAGACCATTTTTTATCAAAAGGATGCCTGGTCAAACATTTCATTTTGTATTATATTGAAATTTCTATCAGCAAACAGTGTAGATTCTGATCACGCCGCATAATGCGGCGTTAGATCAGAGTCTTCATTGTTTGCCTATGTCCCATATATGGAATCGTGGGCACAAATGGGTTAAGGCCTAACAGTAGTATGTATTCCTAATTAGTGTTTCAGGCGCTATAACTTTATGAGAAACCATGCTTATCTAATCTGGCACGATTCTTTGTTATATTAGTATCAGCAATACCCCATCCCTTTATATATGAGTATCCCCAAAGAGGTCAAACCAATACAATTAGCAAAGTATGTGTAGGTGTGATGCTGCTATCACGTAAAGTCACACCTCGATATCTCGAACTCGAATTTAAGCTTTTCATTCTCAAAGATGCCTAAAGCGCGCTTGCAAATAGTTTTGGTCCTGATCAGAACCCAAACTGTTTGACACTCTTATCGATATCTATTAAGTCATAGAACTTTTAATCTAACATTGAAACGTGTCTTGCAGACAACAATACTGAAGCAGACGACAATACAGCGGAAAAGGGGTAAAATCTCCCGAATACTTTGATCATTGAAGGGTTAACTAACAAGACATTGAGAATGAAAATGACGTACTACCTACGTTTTGGTCAGAAATTACCTTTTTTCGAATTGAACTAGATTTTGTCAAGCAAAATATTTGAAGCAAATTTGATGAACCAAAACTGGTATCTAGTTTGTTCACATGTTTTGTCCATAGTTTGACCTTATGGTTACGTTTAACGTGTTAACCCCCACTTAACCCATATTGAACTATACCTAGACTGTAATAGAATAATATTTGAAGTAAGTATGATGAGGGTTGACTGTAAACGGTGGTCTCTACTGTATAAACAAGTAATTTTAAGTACAACGATAGCAAACGACAGAATCAACACGTCACAGTAGTTCACTATAAGCACGCTGTGTTCAGGTGAGCTAAAATGACAAAATATGTACTAAACAAATATGTAGAGAGAATGAACAAGAATATCATTTTTATCCCGATTATTCCCATTTATACCTGTCATACAAACCCAAAGTGAATCTTATCCCGTTTATGCCAAAGACCATTGTCAATCTTGATGCCGATGTATCTATATATGTAGGAAATTTTGGGGTTTTTTGTCATTAACAGACAGCTTACCTGTAGATAATACACCTGTCCTATGCAAACAGTAAAGTAGCCCTCTGGTCACGATATGCATTGTTTTGCCATTTTTGCAATATATTACGGTAATTAAATCCATTCTAATAAGTCAAAAATTGACTAGACTTTATCTGAAATTGGAATAATTCATTAAATGTTTCCGGAGTGAATGAGTTAAGCCTCCAACATGCGTTAAAATTCTAGTGCTTTTATTGATTCAAGGATTGTTATGGAACAGCATGTTAAATGTAGATCTGACCAAAGGAAAACACTGTAGGTCATATCAGAATATCTGACGACAGATGCACCGAAAACTCTTGTAAGATCTTATTGTTATATAAAGATTGAAATACTACAGTTAACTGTTGTATGATTAACTAAGACCATTTTTAGTACATGTATAGAATACTGCAGCACGCCTGATTACAAGGATCTCGCGTCATGTACTAGTAAAATCATATCAATCCTTTGCTAAAATTGTTTTACGATTTCGTTATTTCAGACTCATATATAACGTCAAGATTAACGTGGTCAATCCCCATAGTAGTATACAAAACATGGTAGAGGTATAAAGACCGCATCGAGAAGGAAAATATCGTTTTAACATCTCTTCAGCATTTGTGATACCCATATCTCGCATTATAGTGTATGGTTAGATTACCGAAGATGTGGCTGTTAGTCTAAAATCATATAATGGTCTTACAATATATTTAAGTACTGAAAACACATTTCTTTATAAACTTATGCAACTAATCGAAACCTTAAATTTAATTTCAGATTATAAAGCGTTTCTATGTACATTATAAGTAGCGAATCTGAATGCTCTCACCATGCTTTCAAGACACTGACAACCACGTAGTATACACTTTTTAAACAAATAACCATATTAAAGCAAATGTGTGGCATTAAAGTGCGTATAGCTTTAAAGCGACTCGCAACCAGATGGTGCATTAAAAATAGTAATTTGTAAATATGTGTCAAACGCTTATATAAATGGTAAAGAATTAGTTTAGGATAAGAAATTCTGTTTAAAAAAATGTATTTCAATAAAAAAAAATATTGGTCTCTGGTGGGATGCGAACCCGGGGCCCCGGCATTGGCGGACAGAAGGCAAAATAGGGGAAACCGCTTAGACCAATGGACCACGGAACTATCCGTTTATTTCGGATCGATTTAACGTATTTCAATGTGTAGCTATCGAAAGTGCATACAACTTCGTAATTCGGCTCGTGTTTATGTCTAAGCCCGTGTAGAGAAGCAACGACAACAACTATACCGTCTACTAGTCGGTATAGAAAAACGATGGAAAATATCTAAAAATCTAAGATTCGGTGACGATTCTTGAGACTTTTTTTGGACTGATCATATTTTTTTAATGTCAGAAGCCAAATAATGCCACAAATTTGCTTTTATTTGAGTATTTTATTTTATTTTGACAAGTACACCATCCGGTTGCGAGTCCCTTTAAAATAGCTTCATAAGGAGTAACCGAAATAACTATACGAAACACTTGTAAATTATTCCATCTTATTGGTAAAGTGCTATATCGTTGAATGCAAATATTTAAAAGAAATGCAAGCTTCAAACAGTTAAAAAATACATGCAGGACAAATTCACACAGGTAAATATTGCTCAACGACGGGAAATTGCATATACGCGTATATTGATTTGCATTGTGCAAAATAGAATGGGCGTTAACTAATACAATGTAAGTTAAAAACTGAGTTTTCCCTCTTCATATATCTTTCATGACATCGTATTAAATGAACCCTCAAATTTATTACAAATAGATACTTTAATGCCTCTATTAAACAACTTCAAATGTTTAAACATCTGATCACGAAAATCTGTCCCAAAGGACGTTCAAATCTGTTAAGACGTAATAAAAGATCCCACCCAAACAACCATTGAGGCACCTCTAGACGCTTGAATTTTCACGGTGTCTGTGTGCAAATTCCAGGAATAGTCTCATGTTCCGGTGCAAACGTTAGCGCTCTGCCAGTCTTCGAACACGAATACTGACTACATTAAGTCTATTTTGAGGCGGTTGGTCGCTCATTACAACAACTGAGGTATTCAGGCTGAGATTTAATGAATTTGATGGCTCAAAATTTCCAGATTTAGCCGTTGTAGCAATACAATTAAAAAAATGTATATTCACGTTCGTTTATTCCCAATATTTGTTCTATCTACTGACAAATAAAAACAAATGTGTGCTGTAGAACACTTATCTACTGAAAATTTGTAACAAAATCCAATTTCGGGCAGTCTAACTTTCAGATAACACAAACACGTTTTTCGAAATTGACACCATGGAATTAAGTAACGTTATCGTAAAGTTGTAATACTATATGCCTTACTATTTTCAAGCAGTACTTTAAAAATCTGTGAATCGAACATAGTACATTACCTCGATGTGGTAGAAGTAACACGTGGACTCGCAGAGAATTGTTTATTTAGCAAATGACATAGACCTTGATAATTGGTAGAAGTACAGAAAAAACCTCTCCATTACGACCACAATATTAAGTTAATAAATAGGTTTTATGACAGGTGACTGCTTAAAGCAAGGTGACAGTAAAACAGAAAGCTCCTATAGGAGCTTTCTGATTTACTGTCACATTGCTTTAAGATGTCACCTGTATTTTATCCAATCAATTAGCATTATTTTAGTGTCCGTAATAGAGATGTTTCATTGTATAGTGTTTGTTCACAAAGTATGTTTTAAATTGGCACGTTTGTTGTACTTTTGCTAGAGTATATGTATACCCGTTATTTTCATCAGATTTGAATTGATATTATAACACATAAGATTTGAATTATCAGATGAATATGGGTTATTTAGTTCAATGGGCGAAACAATAAGAAGCCTATGATAGTTTTTATTGATAATATTCGTCTGGGGAATGATTTCCCCTTTTTGTTTCAGAAGTTTAATAATTATAAGCTTAATTGTATTTGTTTACGAAATAACTGCTCCCATTCACTAAACTCACTGTTGCTTTTCTAAGCATATTTGAGTTATACTCGTATATATGGGCATTTGCTTGTTTTTGTTTCTTTTCATTTAAGCTGTCTTTATGCTGCAAGACCATGTTGAATGTTAGATGGAATGGCAGGGTTTCGGCACGGTTTTCTCGGTGCAGTTCTTCAACATCTTGTCAAACTTGGCCATTACTATTTTTTTCAGTATATTCGTGACACTCTAAATTTAAATTTTGACACTTATGTGCACCTAAAGGTGTTTCATATGCATAATGTGAGGCGTTTACTGGATACAAAAGCATCAACTATCTTCCGTCGTTTAAACTTGAACAGTAGTAAAATTAGGCTCAGCTAGGTACCAGCGAACATCTAAGTAATCAAATTATTAATTCAATTGAGAGCTTTGAAATTAGAATGAGTGAAATCTAGTGAACAAAAATCTGCAAGAGTAAAGATAACGTGAACATTTATTTTTATGTGTAAGTTTAATGCATTTGCGTATTTGGCAGCACATTTATAAACCCTCTACTCTTGTATGCCATTTTACTGTTACATGTAGTTTTATTTATGTATATATAATGTGAATATGTATTCTGTTACATTATTGATTCTATGTTAATCGTCATCTTGTTAATGTTTAAATCTTATTCATCAAAACGTTTGAATTTATGATAAGTTTTTTAAGTACGGTACGGCGTGCAAAATGTCAAATACAGGTATGAGTCAATGTTTCTGCACCAAGTAGTGTGTGTATATTGGGGATACATTGTATGTGATTATATTTTGTTCATATTAACTCTTTCAACACTAATTACTCGTGTGGGTTAGAAGTTTCCCTTGTGGATATTTTTTATCAAAACATGAACCAGTCTACTTGGAAGTATGTGTTGTTTAATCAATACTGGTATTAATTATCAAACAGTGTAAACTTGGATCAGAGAGCTCCTATAGAAAGGTTCTTTAACTCAGAGTACAAAAGATTTTCCTTTACCTTGGAATTTTCAGAGATGTAACATTCCCGTTATCGGCAAGACTGCACTGGCTTGGATCTCTTGACCCGGGAGTGGTCACGTGATGCGAGGAGACCGCCATACACCCGCGGTAGTTGCAGTCCCTCGTCCCTGGTGAGTGAAGGCCTGTGCTGTTTGATTTCAATAGCTTCCTTGACTTTGCGTTTCAAGAAGCTGTCTGGTTTAAAGTCAAGACTTTGGTGCTGTCAGGTCTGACCATGTGTCTCGTTGCCTCACAATGCTCGTGTATGGCTGATGAAGTTCTTGTCATGTGTTCTTTCCTAAAATATCACACTGACCAAAAGAAAAAGTTTGATTTATCATATAAAGTGTGAAAACTGTGAAAATGATTATGTTGGCGAGGCAGCTAGACAATTAGACACCAGAGTGAAAGAACACATGGCAAGAACTTCATCAGACCAACCACCGGTCGCGTGATCCATGTCACTGCAGTCTTGTCGATGAAGGGCATGTGACATCTCCGAAAATTCCAAGGTAAAGGAAAACTTTTATCAAAGAAACCTCTTTGAATGGATCTACACTGTTTGCAAATGTAATGGGTATATATTAAGCAGGTTTACGGTGTTGAAAGAGCTAAGGTTTTGTTTTTTTCTTGACAAAAAACAGTTTTTTACATGTACATGTAGCAATCAGATCGCGTAAACCTATCACGTTTATAGGATTCATCACATTTTTTTTCATTTCAGTCAATGACATGGTGTCAACGTTTGACGTTCTTGCTAGACTTAAAATTGGTGACGGCCATCAAATACTTCAATTTTGTTATATAGGACGACACTCAGAAACAAAAATGTTTCAATTTCAAAGTACATGTACATTAAGTCTGATTTAGATAAAGTACATTTGACACATACTGGTTTATAACTTTTTAACCCCTTAAACTTGTAGTGGAAAGTTCCAATTTCCAACTAATTACAGTCAAGGTTTGACTATTTACTGTTGATTTTAACAATATATTTCAAATCGAAAAACAATGCAGACCCTGATCAGAGAGCTCTTTTTGTAACATTCTGATCAGGGACTATATTGTTTGCATAAAACAAGTGTACTCTTCTCGGGTACACTGGATGTTATTGACAAGTATAGACATACTCGTCCCTTGGGGTGAATTAGTTAAAGTAAAAGAACAATGTTTTTGAAGTCACCTATTTTCATGGTATGATATTAGAAATAGTCACTTTTTCATAGGGAAACAACATAATTAACACTATTAATATACCTGGTAATTGCATTTGACACATTCTTGTTGTAAAGCTGTTAAATATTGTTCTCGTCTATTTTATTATTTCACAGAGAATATCATCAGTACCTTAATCTTAAAGTTATCTTTGATCTATTCATGTTAATCATTTTAGTAAAAATGTCGTCTGCTTCAAATGGGCGTCCTTATGCTGCCATTGTGACGTAATAGCCCCGCCTAAGACAGTCACTACCGTTATATCGTTTGGTTCAAGTTTTCGACTGCTTTAGTTTTTTTATTTTATTGAACTTATGATATCAATACGTTTTGTCAAACAGTTTGGCGACGTATACTCTCGCGACGTCTAGTCGCCTACAGCGGTGAAAGAGTTATTAATTAGCCTTTATCACATAAACGTGTAAAATATACAGTGTAATATAAATAGTATGGCACAGTATGCATATATACTAATTTACGAATCATTCAAAAACTGTAGATCTCCATTACTACACCGACTTAATAAAACTGAAGTTTTACAAACCTGGAACACCATGAATTTGAGTCATCGCAATGTTCAAAGTGTTTAATTGGGTTTATATTTCTTCCTACCGAGCAACGCAAAAGAAACGACCTCGTAACATTAACAGTGACTCAGAAAAGGACTGATGAAGCAGCTTGTAGCATAAACAACTATTTTTTTAATTTGACGTTACGTCATTTTGGCGTCATGTCATAATGACGTAATTCCGAAACGAAGCTGAGTATCAAAAAACATTTTAGTCAATAAGAACCGATGTTGAGATTAAATCATAATTGAACAATTGAACATTGAGTCAGACAAATTGAATGCTTTTTACAAAATTTAGATGCTGTGTTTCCTTATTTGAACAATTAAGACGAATTGTTTCAAAAAATCTGTGGCAAAACTGAACTTTCGTACATGTATTTTTGTGTGTTAATGTAATAAAAAAGTCAAGTCAAGTGACTATGTAATAAATCGAATATTAAATCCGTATGTTTTTAGTATAAAAGGTATCGATTTCGTTGGTAAACTTTATAAAGTGCTCGCAAACGGCTCGCAACAGATTTTATCAAACTCGTTCAATGAATTCTATACTGGAAGCACACCCTTTCAATATCATCTGTCTATTAACGAATTAAAACACTCAAATCAAGTACCAGTAAGTGTATGTATAAATCAAATTAAGTGTAAGCTTTAAGTATATAAAACATACATCAGCATGCTTAGAGCAAGATCATATATAAAAACTCTGCATATGGTATATATATATATATATATTTCCGGTCAAGTGGAACATGGCATGTGGAGATTGTAACCCCATTAACCCTAATGGAACATAGTCCTTGACAAATTGTGTACCTGTAAAAAGTACAATTGTCCTGTGTAAACAGCGTAGAACAAGATCAGAGGGATATATAAATCAATGTTATTCAATACATTAATATACAAATGTAATTCAACTTTAGAATTTAACACGTTTCTACGATATAATTGGACGACGGTATTATTTTGAACAACAATGCGTTTGTGCTAAAGCAGTGGCGGATATTGCTAACAGTTTGGAGCAATATCCTGTTTTCTCCGTTACATTTAAATTGCATTGCGTTTGCGCTTCTTTTAGACCATTACCCAATAGCCTGTTTCTAGTTTAGTGTGAGGTTGGGCGCCCCTAAACCCAGGTTTAACCCCCTAGTGGTTGTTAATAATTAATTAATTTATAGTTGGTTGTTGATTGCTACTGACCGTACCAAGGCGGACTCCTATGTTCACTTTGCTTTATGTTTGTGTTGCGTGTTGTTTTCTATTTAGTGTGTAGATGAAGGAATGGTATTGCGTGTGTGTGTTTGTTGTGGTATGACTGTGTGTGTGTGTGTTCTGCTTGAGAGGTGGGTGTATTGTTTGTGTTACGTTTCCTGCTTGAGTCTTTCGTATTTATTTGACAACAAGTTACCACTTAAACCAGGTTGAAAGTAAAGCAGAATGTGCCTTAAGGCACATTCTGCTTTACTTTCAGCCTTCTTTAAGCTATCATCTGTTTGAATCTAGAAAATATTTCTTATGGTACACATTCTTGGTTGTGTAAAAATGAAACTATTTACTTCATTGGAGAAATAAATAAAAGGTGTAAAAAGGCGTTTTAATGGGGTTATTGGTTAAATATGAAATAATAGCTGCACAAGAGCGATAAATAGACCAGAATGACGTATTTTCCTAGCGCATACAGAAAATTGATGGTTCAAGTGTTTGTACAGTTTGAATGACTTTATTCTTAACTAAATTAACGCGTTTCTGCTAAAACAATTAGCCCGGCGTCTGCTCAAGCTAAAGACTGTTAGCACTCAAATAACAAAGAATCATCAACATTTTCAAGAAAGTAACTTTTTCATTTTTATTGCAATGCAATTGCGTTTCGTGAAGCATTAAGCTGTTAGCTTTATATAATCTGTAACTAAATCACGTTTAAGTGGCCGCTTAACTTAGGTTTTTCTGTATAAAGATTGAAACAAACTTTCAACATTTAAACAAGTCATTTTCTACATTCGACTGTATTTTGTTTGCCTTATGTTTCATTTAAAAAAATATGACATTTTAGCGGAGGTAGGCTTTGGTATTCTATTAAAGCATAACATTTATACATTATACAGCAAACTCGTACTTATTCAGCATCTAGTCAGGATCTTTCCCTCTTGCAAATAACAATTAAGTCGCGATTGGCAAAATATGAATATACATGTATAGTTTAAAATAAAACTCCATTGAATTATGTCTGGCAGCATACATAAATATGCCCTGGGTTTTATTGTATTATTGAATAACATACACATTAAGGTCTATACATATGCAGACACCATTTAATAAAGTACCAAACACAAACAAATAAGAAGCACACCCATAGAACAATCGCATATCACGTCAAAAACTAGTATTTTCAACTACATTGAAGTCAAAATGTGAATAACGTTATCAATCTTTGAAGAAACTATGATACATGGCCGTATCGATGTCGAGATATCAGCAATCTGTAATATGTTCCTCCATAGCAACCTACAGTGGTAAATACGCTATTCCTACCCACTCTACGCGTTTCTTACGCGTTGGTTAACCGTTCACTATGCGTTTATTATCCGTTTCGTTAAACGGCTTTCCTAGCCGTTTCTTTACGCGTTTCTTTACGCGTTTAAAAGAGCCCGGATGAAAGGGTCATCACTTAGCCGACGGACCCCTTAGCTTCAGCGGTTTACACACCCACTTTATGACATGTGTATTACAGAACACTAGGTGGTATCGCCGATAACATTTCTATCTTTAATTGGCAAAACACTGTTAATCCCCCGATATTTGAGTGGCATATGTATAGGCGGGTTACATAAATAGATTGGTTACAGGCGGTGGTCAGTGCCTGTCGATAAGATCCGAAATCTCCGCGTGAAACGGATACCTGAAGCACCAATCGCAGCATCTCTGGTATAATCGTTTATTAACGCGTGTAAACGGGTTAAGATCGTTAGGCGTTGACAGTTCGTTAAGCGTTCGTTAACCGTTCACTATGCGTTTCTTACGCATAGATTAACGCGTAAATGGGTAGGAATAGCGTATTTACCACTGTACTAGCTCTCAACATACACTCCGAAAATGAGTTAAGTAAAAACTCTCTATAACGACCACTCAATTTTGTTAATTTGATTATTTGGTGTTTGAGGCAGGTGATTGCTTTAAGTAATGAGGCAGTAAAACAGAAAGCCCTTTTAGGGGTTTTCTGTTCTACTGGCAACTTGCTTTAAGCTGTCACATGTATTTTATACAATCAATCCGTCGTCATTTTAGTGACCGTTAAAGAGGGATTCTACTGCATGCACTCAAATGTTAAATACGAATGGTAGATTAACCCATTTATTCCTCGACTTAAGAAAAAAGTTCCACTCTATACAGTCATGAACACGTATCGTAAGAAATATGACCACTATTCTAGCAGATGGTAGCTTAAAAGAGGTTGAAAATAAAGCAGAAAACTCCGTTACCTGCTTTAAGCAACCCTCTGTCTACTAAACAAAAAACAGATTATTGGGGGAAGGATTAAAGCAAGCAGAAAGTTAAAATTAAACGTACTCAATTAAACCGAGTCTGCAATTTTCAGTATTTGCTTTGTTGTATGTGCTTTCAAAGGATCTCCCCCTTATTCAGATTTACACAGTATCCATGGAGAAGAGAGGTATCTTTTTCAGTCACAGTGGTGGTCATTCGATCTAAATCTCATATATATGGTATCGCGCATGTGATATGTTTAACCCTTTACATCATAGCCTTTTTCTTGTTTTGAAAATAGGTGACTACTTAAAGCAGGTTGAAAGTAAAGCAGAATGCGCCATATGGCGCATTCAGCTTTACTTTCAGCCTGCTTTAAGCTATTAACTGCTAGAATAAGGAAAGTATTAAATATGACACATATTCATAACGGTATAATTTGGAACAATTTTCTTCAGCGGATGAATAAAATGCAAGTGCTAAAAGTCGCTTCTATAAGGGAAAGGGTTAACCCTTTAACCCATAACCTGTTCCTGTTTGTTAAAACAGGTTACTTATTCAAGTAGATAAAAAGAAAAGCAGGATGCACCTTTAGGAGAACACTGTGGTTCACTTTCAACATGCTTTAAGCCACCATTCGGAGATATACTGGAAATGCCTTCTGTCTTATATTCATGATTTTCATTGATGGAACTACTTTGCTTAGTGTTAAAAAAATAAGAGGTGTACAATACGTGTTTATGGATTAAATGGTTGAGACAATGATATTTGTTGTGATGGGGTGGGTGTACAGTGGAGAATGTGTTATTCTTTCCCAATAAACGCGTTTACGCTAAAACTATTATTTGCAGTGCAAACAGTTTGGAGCCAGATCAGACGCCGGGTAACCCGGCGTCTGATCAGGCTCCAAACTGTTTGCCACCAAGATAATCAAGAATTATGATAATTGTCCAAAAGTTGTTCTTTTCTACGTTTTAGTGCTTTGCGTTTGCGTACGTTTGCGTTTAAACGGAAAGAATAACAGATTCTCCACTGTATTTGTACTGGACAAGACGAGACTGAACCTTTAACTAAGAATGCACAGCATTTTGTACAGTGTTTGGGTAAAACTCCTCAATACACGCGTTTGTTCTAAAATAATGATGTCAGTTACAAACAGTTCGGGACCAGATCGTTTCTCTAAGATAAGAATCCAAACTGCTTGCCAATCAGATTTATAATAGTTTTTCGACATGTTAAACAAATCGTCATTTTTATATATTTACATTCACCCTGTAAAGTCTTTATGTAATCGTATAAAAAAATATGCAGTCCATCTCTCAGTGAACCTACAAATCGAAACTGGTTCCAGCCGGATAGATAGAGGACGGAGTCTCAGCCGGAGAGGTACCGACCAATGGTTGCTATGGCATATAATTAGGCTGAAATAAACATGCGCGACCTAATTTTTTAAAAAAATGCTTTAATAATAGATATTTAGTTGCATTGTTTATTTTTTATGTCTTATAAGTGTTCGTTAAGCACACAGCGACAGTTTACTTGGTAAAAGCTTGACTTTGTAATCAACTCCGAAACATGTATTTTGGACTACTAATTAGACAGACGTTAATCCAGTTGTGTCCCATATATGGGACATAGGCAAACAGTGTAGACTCTGATCAGATGCCGCATTATGCGGCGCCTGATCAGAGTATACACTGTTTGCTGATAGGAATTTCAATATAAAACAAAATGAAAATTTTGACCAGGCATCCCTTTGATAAAAAATGGACTGATCCAGTATATAAACATGGAAGAATCCACTGGGCGTAAAAGGGTTAATTCTGCACATTCCCGACACAGACAAACACGTCTTTTCGGAGTAGTTGACACTATGGTATTTATACAGGCTTTAACACGCTTGTTTTTTTCGGTTTTTAGCCCGTTAAGTTTGCTTTACGTTGTATTGTATCTTTTATATCATTAGTAAGCCTGTTTTTCAGTGCTCTTACAGTACTGAACCTTATTGAATTAACAATTTTTGCGATTCGCTTGCAATTCGATGGCAATACGCTTGCAATTCGATGACAATTCGCTTGCAATTCAAAATAGATCTAGTAACTTTACCCTCGGGTAAGTTTGCCTGGCTGGTGTATCTCACAAATATTCGCAAATATGCCTTCGTTAATATTTTCGATTCCCTTATTGTCACAACCGCTTCGGAAAAATCGCGTAAAAATATTCAAGCGTAAGATTCGCCTTTTGAAGCACCCGATTCGATGGCAATTCGATGGCAATTCGCTTGCGATTATCAATTTAATTTAATAATGTTCAGTACTGTAAAAGATGATGTTTACCATTCTAGAACGGGATCCGTTTCAAAACAATTTGGAGTCGGATCAGACACCGGGAAACTCTGTGTCGGATCTGGTTCAAAGATGTTTGAAATTCGTTAACCCATTACCCCATAGACTGTTTCTAGTTTTAGTTTAAACATATTTATTCAGCAAATATACACATCACATAGAAATATACAACAGAAAGAAGGGATTGAAACGAAAGACAATAAAGTCTTATAGGATTTCTCTCCCTGAACGTGCAATGTACAAGTAATTGCGAAATATATGGTCATTGATGTCGTTATACAAGATGTTTCTAAAAGTTTTTAAGAAGATAAATCAATGACATAATGTAATCAACAGTATATTTGATGTTATTAAATTTTGAAAGAATAATAAAGAAAAACAACTACTAACAATCTAGTTATGTTCAATAGATACCTCTAGCTGTTATAGTTATTACTGGCATTGGTAAAGAGAATGAGCTACAACGATATTGACTCACAGCACAGCATCCTCAGCAACAAAAATACTAACTAGGTGAACCGTTTGCTTCTAACAATAAATGTTTGTACTGCCTTGAATATGTGTGTATTGATATTGAGAGAAAGAGAGGTGTCACCAAACAACATAATATTCAATGATAGCTCACACAGTGCTGACACTGTATTGAAGAGTTCATGACGAATATGTTGGTAGAGTGGGCATGTAAAAAAGAAGTGGTAGGTGTCTTCAATCACCCCACACTGACAAAGTGCTGACTCTACGATACCCTTAGAAAAAAGATCTGCATTTAATGCACTGCATTTTGTACGTAGACGGGTATGTAGTACTTGCGACTTTCTATCACCAATGTAAAAATGTGCAGGTGTTCTTAGTCTGTCCTTGTTTAAGAGTCGCTTAAAAGTTTGTAGAGAGTTTGCACATTTTAATTCTGGCGATAGTGTATTCCAGTCACGAATAACAGTTGGTAAAAAGGAGTTGTAGTATTTGTTTGTTCTGCAATACGGAACTTGAATGTCCTGATTATTTCTTAAATTATATCGAGAAGTTTCAAGGACGGTACGTGGTATAAGGTCGGACAAGTAAGGCGGAGAGATATTATGGATCATTTTATAGAACATTATTAGTTTGTGATGTTTCCTGCGAGTGTCCAGGCTGTCCCATCCAATTTCATTATTAAGGTTAAGTAAGGAAACAAGTCGAGTTGAACCAGAGCATATACGTGCAGCTTCATTTTGTATTTTATTAAGTTCATCCTTTTCATACATTGTGCAGTTGTCCCATATGACGTCACCGTATTCCAACAATGGTTGAACAAAAGATAGATAGATTGTTTCAAGTGATTTGCGATCTAATTGGTACATAAGTTTGCGCATGACATTGATTTTTGGCCAAGCTTTGCTTTTTATATAATCAATATGTGAATGCCAGGAACAGTCGTTAGAAAGAAATAAACCTAGATGTTTGTGGTCGGTGACTTCAGCAATGATCTGATTATCCATCGATAATGAAGGGAATATGTTTGTATTTTGCTTTCGAGAGATAAGCATTGATTCAGATTTACTTGGATTAAAGGTAACAAGCCAATCTGATGCCCATTTAGAGATTATAGAGATGTCAGTGTTTAATAACTCGGTTGATGCTAATGCTTCATTTCTGTGATTAATGGTAAGATAAAGACTAGTATCATCAGCAAACAACCTGATATTGGAAGAAATGTTAGAAACAATATCGTTGATATATATTAAGAATAGCAGCGGTCCGAGAATTGACCCCTGTGGAACACCAGCTTTTATGTAATTCCAGTCTGATTTTGCTCCTGGTAGAACAACGCATTGTCGTCTGTTTTCAAGATAATCCGAAAAGAGTTTCAAAAAGTCAGCAGACAATCCGACAGCTTTTAATTTACATATAATACCCTTGTGCCATACTCTGTCGAATGCCTTGCTTATATCAAAGAAAATGACGCGGACCTCTTTTCCAGAGTCTATTGCTTGACAGAAAGCGTTATAAATATAGACTAATTGGTTGATAGAGGAGTCTCCAGGAACAAAACCAGACTGGAAAGGAGATAGAAAGTTAATGTCTTTTAGGAAATTAAAGATCTGTTGGAATAAGAGTCTTTCGAACACTTTCCCTAATACATTTAGTAGAGATATAGGTCTATAATTGTTAACAAGTGAGGGGTCTCCCTTCTTATAAACCGCTGTTACATGTGCTTCCTTCCAAATAGCAGGGAATTTTGAGCAAGATAAACATGTATTGAAGAGGTCGCACAAAGGATAAGATAGTTCGTTAGCAATTCGGGACAGGACACAATTATTAATTTGGTCGGGGCCTGGGGCTTTACCATTAGGCAATGATTTTAGAATACTGTTAACTTGGTCGATGGTTATTTGTGTCGGTCTTAGAATTAAATCGGGATTGTAGATAGGTAAATCGGGTGGCTCTTTGTTAGTTTCGTTTAGTTTAGATTGTGATGCGAAGAAGTCGTTGAGTATTTTGGCTTTTTCGTCATTATGTAGAACTTGTTGGTTTTGGTAATTTAGGGCAGGAATGGTTGGTTTGTTGGAAGTTGACAGGAACGATTTAAGTACATTCCACCAGTCCTTTGGTGAAAGATTATTAGTTTGAAGTTTGGTTGCTAAACTGTCGTAGTAATGTTGTTTGCTTTTTCTAATTAAAGATACTGTTTTGTTTCTAATTTTTCTAAATTTAGCCCAGTAATATTGGTTATTTGATCTTTTTGCTTGTTTATAAGACCTTTTTCTGGATCTAATATATTTCTTAATTTCATTTGTCATCCATGGAGGTTCGTTTGGTTTGATCTTAACAACTTTATTTGGAATGAATTTTGAGATTATTTTCATTAAAGTGTTTGTAAAGTCCGTTGCGTAAATATCAATATTTTCATGTTTTAATAGATTCCAATCAGTATCCTTTATACACTTTTTCATCTGCTCATAATCTCCTTGCTCGTACTTCCAAATTTTCCGAGTGAATACTAAAGACTTTGGTTTAACATATTTAAAAATGCTAGTTTTGAAGATAGTTCACAACTTAAAGCAAGTTGACAGTAAAGCAGAATGCGCAGTAAAACGCATTCTGCTTTACTTTCAGCCTGCTTTAACATATTATCTGCAAGAATATAGGAAATATTTCTTATGATTCTTATTTGTGACCTGATGAATTGGAACTATTTTCTTCAGTAAAGTAATAAATAAAAGGCGTAAAAAAGCGTATTTATGGGGTACATTGTAATGGTTTAAATTTAAAAAAAAATGAGAATTATTCTTTATTGCATAACACATGCATAGTATGCTTTTAGCAAGCATGGTATAAAATCGCAATACAGTGATATATAAACATAACAATAGGCAAATATAAACCGGTTCTAAACCCTTCATACATGTAATCGAAAAATAATAACGGATTGTCATTTGAAATAAATACTGTTTAAACTAATAACGGATTCCTTTATCTGAACATAACTTACCGTGTCGTATATGTTTGTATTCGATCAGCGTTGAAAGTTTTTGGCTCTTTTAGAATCTGAGTTATCCGCCGCCGTGCTTAGCGCGACTTGCATACAGTTAAGTTGAAACAAAATTTTATTCATAAGAAAAGGATTGGACAATGTAAACAGTTTTGATCCAGATCAAACACCTCGTCTAGCAGCGTCTGATATGGATCATAACTGTATGTCACTCATACTCATTTTGTTCCGTTAAAAAGCATAAAACCTAATTTGAGCTTATATCGCATACATTAAATTGGAAGCAGACGACAATTCAACACGATAAGGATTAAACTATTTACAACAACTCAGCATTGCACATCAAATCAATGTTGGCATTTTTGACTAATATAAGGTTTAAGATAAGCCCGTGAGATTTTAAATTCCAAATTGTAGATCAATATGCATATTTATGAAAGACTTTCAGACGCTTACAATCCCTTCACTGCCCGAGTACAGTTGTTATTTTCAAACAGGTTAGATCCAGTCATTCGCCGTACAAATACAACATCTAGTCTGGTTCAAAACTTGTTTACAATTATTTCAAAAGTTCTTAAGTCAAAATACCAAATATTCTCATTCAAAAGGAAAACACTTACATCAACTAGAAAAGTGTACACAAAGTACCATTCAAAGCCGTAACCGATGCTTAAATACGAGCTTTTCAATGTAAATATATAATGCGAATTATACAAAACAATAAATTCCTATATAAATGCAAACTAGAAAATTCAAGCTTGTGTGACTACTTTGCCATGAGCATAGAATCAATCAAACACGTATTCTGGGAGTGTCAATATTCTAGACCACTGTGGACAATCCTAGAGGCATACCTAAACGAGAAACAGTTAGATATAAACCCAAACTATTTGCCAATATCATTTGGATATTACGACTGCAGTAGTTTCTCAACTTTATTAAATACCATACTGATTTATGAAAAAAAAATTAAAACAATAAATATGCAAAAACAACTCCTTTATGCGATACTTTTATTAAATATTTGATACATGGTAAAAATATAGTGCGAATGATAGCAACAGCAAACAATAAAGAAGACCAGCATAACGGAAATTAGGACAACATACAGTTGAACTTTTAGTACAGTTGAACTTCGATATCTCGAACTCGGTTAGGTCGAACATACCCGTATTTCAAAGTTCACGTTTTAACTTTGAAATATGGGTATGTTCGACTGAACCGAGCATGCAATAATGCAGTTCATGTGTCGAACTATTGGATAGTTCGAGTTAAGCGAGTTCGAGATATCGAAGTTTGACTGTATTAACAAAAAGATTGCAAACAAAAGAGTGAATCATTCTTCTTTCTCAAACCTTCTGTTCTTCCCTTTTGTGCTACTCTATTGTTCTGACAACATATAACGTATTTCTTGTTGTACATAAATAGACAGACATAATATTTGTTCAGTAACTAATAAGTACTATATTATAGAAATGTTTCACCTTGTTACTTGTATTTGTGTGTGTATATATGCCGGGAAATAAAATATCAAAAGAAAATAGTTTCGAATTTGAGAAATAACAGCAGACGACAATTGTTCAAAGTATATGACGACAAGACAGTTCATTGTTTAATAATCAATGCGTGTTGTATAAAAAAATTGATATACATGTACAGACAGGAAGCTTTATAAACACACCCATTATAACAGAATAGTCAACATCCGACAGTGAATGGGGAAAATACTAGTATGATTGTTATTGTTCTAAGTAATTTACAAACATGCAACGTATGTTCCAACGAAATTCCTTTGACACAGGTGTTTGCTCAACACTTTATTATTATCATTTTTTAATAACGATATATAAATTTAGTATCAAAAAGTCATGGCCCAAAGTAATTTACATGAAGTAAAAAGAAAACAGTACGTTTCCAATTTTAACCAATATCCTACAAAACGCGATTTTTTATCCACATCAGGGGCCCGTTTTACTAACATACTTACCCAAAATTTTTGCGTAAGTCAAAATTTTAGATTTTAATTTATATTATTTATTATCACTTGCTACAAACAGCAAATAGCCAGATCAGAGGACGCGCTTGTAGCGCGTCCTCTGATCTGGCTTTTTGCTGTTTGCAAACGTTTATGATCGATAAATAAGAGTTAAACGATTTTAACTTTCGCAAAAAATTTGCGTAAGTTGTTTAGTAAAACGGGCCCCAGAGCTCGAGTGGCATGTCGTATGCTCAAGATACAAAGTGCTTGACTTTTGCTCAGATGTGTCTTCAGAAATACAGGGAAATGAATTAAACCCAACACATGTTCAAGCAGACCTAATGTAGAAAAGGAGTACTAATGCCATCATTGGGGTTCACCCTTTGGCATGTGTCTAAAACGGTTTCAAACGTTGTATAAACTCAGCCCCGCTATTGAATAATAAAGAGGTAAGCATGTTGGTAAAATGATAATACTTAGATAATACTTGGATTGGAGTTTACAAGAGACTATTCATGTTTATTAAAAGGTTTTGCGTCTGCTCAAAACTATATTACTATGCATCATCCAATTCTTTGCAGCCCTTGGCCCGAGGTTATAAAGCGTTCGAGCTGAGTCTGAGTGTGTCCTCAAGCATTTGATTGGTCAGATTTGAGACTAGGCTCAAATCTGACCAAATAAATACTTGAGAATTACTCTAGACTCAACACAAAATCTTTATAACATTGGAGCCTGGTCAACGTCCGATCATGGTTGTGGGGAGTTTACAATAAACACATAACTCTATATGTATTCTTGAAATGTTTCTACCCATCTATAGTGAAATTTCCAGAGCTACTGCCAGTTGAATATTTCCAACATGTGTCCATAATGTCTCCACAAAATCCTATCTTAATACGATCCTCATCAGTAGTCACAGCACGGGATTAAGTGGAGACAAAAGAATGTTAGTATTAAATTCAGGACTAAACGGCATATTTTATGATGTTGTATCTATATACAGTGTTGAAGATGTGATGATTTTTCAAATACTGCACACCAGCCATCGAGTAACTCGGCGTTTGAACAAACCTCGAACTGCTTGCTAATCAGATAAAAACAAATTGTCTGTATTTTTGAAAGAAACTTTTTTTTTAAATCTTGGTGCGTTTGCGTCTGGTTTCGTTAAAACGGGAAATGTCTTCTCCACTGTGTGAAATTGTTACTCACAATGATTCTATTATAATTGTCAGTGAAGTATAAAGTATATCAATATTTTTTGCTGTTTGATCCTCATGTTCTGTCAGCATCAATAGAAATGTAATGATAATAGTTGGTCCATCATAATGTTACCCGTAACCACAAAGCCTTTAGTTAGTCACTGTAAAATACATGTAGATAAAGCGTCATTGAGAATTATTACAAACGACAATTATTTTGCAGACGACAATAATTTTTCAGACAACAATTACATAGCGTTCTACCGGTTAACTGAGTATATGTGTTACTACATGTATCACGTCCAAGGAAGATAAATCATCATGTTAAAATCGTTTTTTTTAACTTAAGCCATGAGGGATTGGACACCAACAACTTTAACAGAGTGCTTTAGTCCTGTTATAGCTACATGTATATATGGCTGTGATAAAATTGTCAACGGACAAATTAATGGTATAGTGTAACGTTTTATGGTTACAGTCGTTCAAACGAAACTAAACGGCAACAAAATGTAATCGAATGTTTCTTTGAATATTATACTTGAAACGATTAACTCAGTATTAGTTTAAACCGACAGATCAGGGTCTACACTATTTGCATAATTATGTAATCAGTGATCTCTACAGAGGGCCGAAGGGTTGAAAGGGTTAAACGTTATGCTTTGTATGTTTATAGAAAAACGTTTTAAGTTATACATTTTCTCGAGCCAAACTGTGACCAAGTGCCAGTCAAGCTTTTGGGCTAAACGTGACTTAGCTGACACTTGCAGATTAGATCCCGATCAGACGCCCGTTTAGCGGTGTCTGGTCTTGGTACAACTTGTTTGGCACTTATTTTAAATACTATAATCCGAACATTGTAAAAATGGGTTTCACCCATATCCATGACCACGTAGCAAGGTTTTTTGGAATACGCTCAGCTATTAATATACAGAACATGTACGCTCGTATGTATAAGATTGGAAAGTTATTTGGAAAAAACCCAAACAGGCAATGTTATATTGTTACCATCCATGATAGTGTAGTTTAAAGTATCTTTAGTTCTGTAACTGCCTTTACGTCACTTATTTTTAACAATTGCCGTCTCGTTTTGTTCTTAAAATAGAAACATTTAGGGAGCCATGTCACGCGGCATCTGGCAAGGATTTCAACTGTTAAGACTTAAAACACTGGGGGCCGTTTTACTAAACTACTTACTCAAAATTTTTGCGTAAGTCAAAATTTTAAATTTTGATTTATATTTTTTATTATCACTTGCTACAAACAACAAATAGCCAGATCAGAGGACGCGCTTTTAGCGCGTCCTCTGATCTGGCTATTTGCTGTTTGCAAACGTTTATGATCGAAAAATAAGAGTTAAACGATTTTGACTTACGCAAAAATTTTGGGTAAGTTGTTTAGTAAAACGGGCCCCTGGCAACCAGATTAAGCATAAAAAGTAGCAATTTGTAAATGTTTGTCAAACCCTTATATAAACAAGTAAGTATTTGTTACGATAAAAAATATTCTGTGTGAAAAAAGCTTTATAATGAAAAAAGGATTTGAATCTGGTGGGATTGAACCCGGCATCCAGCATGTGAGGGTGGAAAAGACACACTCTTACCGATTGAACTAAGCGGGCTATTCTATAAACGACGATCGAATAAAACTTCTTAACTACTTCATGCGCGAACGGGTTCAATTGAGTCGAAATATATTCACTCCGTCTTTCGACGGAGTTGGAAAAAAACAGTGGAAAATATCAACAAAACTAAGAATCAATGACTTTACTTGAGGATGTGAGTAGAAGTACATGTTTTAGAGGAAGTTTACCCATGCTGTACATTTTTTGTCAGTTTAAATACGGAAGATTTTGGGGGCAGGTTGTTGTATTCAGACCTGAATCAGTTGAATCAATCAACGATATGTAGGTCAGTACCCTTATCGTGCTCTTAACGGCTTGCCTTTTTTCTTTGTACTATCGTCAGCTTTAAAATAGTCATCGAATATTTCGTTAAATTCAAAATTGTTAATTTCAAATTGTAAACAAAACTCGTTAAGACTTGTCTTCAGTTATAATCCCGATTAGACAGTGTATCACGTCTGATTTGAATCTAAACCGTTTGCAAATACCCATCAAGTCACGATCGACAGGCAAGATGTTAATATTGCTGTGTTTAATTATGTTTAAGCATATCTGTTTTGAGTACGATAGTACAAGTACGGGCTCCGAGGTTATAAAGCAAGTTAGCTGAGTCTGAGTGTGTTCATAGCATTTGATTGGTCAGAGTTGAGCCTAGGCTCAAATCTGACCAATCAAATGCGTGGAAACGAGTTTAGACTCAAGTCAAAAGCTTTATAACCTCGGGGCCGGGTGTCTTTTTTAAGTCAGTATCCTGAATCACTTTCTATATTGTAATTGTGTTGCTATGTATATATTTTGCATGGGCTGGTGGCCTGGAAGCAATAAAATGTTTGTCAAATGTTTGTCATTGTCATTGTCATTGGTGATTGATTGTGATCTAAAATGTTTGAAACAAAAACAAGCATCGTTCAATAAGTTTATGGTAAGTCGTAAAACTTCCAGAATAAATCCATGGAATTATTTACTCCGCCTTTGATCTTAAACTACAACAGTTGATAATTTTTGAGGATAGTTGCTACATACCGGCATTCCCTATAAATACGATCAAACTTCGATATATATTCGAACATAGCAATAGATCAAGCTAAATCACGTTATTAACTTTATAATAAGGATATGCTCGACTTAAGCGATTCCGAAATAATGAAATTCAACCAAAGAAATACGGATAAATAGGAGCAAAACGAGTTAGCTAAAGCGAAATTCGACTGTATTTAGTCTAAGTTATGGTTCTACCTTGCACCATGCTAAAAAACTTAGCTGACATTTGTAAAAGGTTTTAACAGTTTGTCTCCCCAAAACAAACCGCCTTGACAGTCGACACCTTGTCTCGATCCTGCACTCAATTTTAATCATCCTCATTAACCCTTTCCCTTATAGAAGCGACTTTTAGCACATGCATTGTATTCATCCGCTGAAGAAAATAGTTCCATTATAAACCGTAATGAATATGTGTCATATTTAATACTTTCCTTATTCTAGCTGGTAAAAGCTTAAAGCAGGCTGAAAGTAAAGCAGAATGCGCCATATGGCGCATTCTGCTTTACTTTCAACCTGCTTTAAGTAGTCAGCTATTTTCAAAACTATAAACAGGCTATGGGGTAATGGGTTAATTGAGGCATGGAATTATTTCAGTACATTGCACCCTACCTCCAACGGCCCATCGAACAATGATTCCCTCTTTACAACAAGGCTTGTCAGTATTACCACCCAAACAAGACAATTATTTCTAATTCTTTCACTGCTGCAATATCATCTGCTTAATTTTATCGTTTGCTGTTTTTTCTCAAAGTAACGAATTATTTGGACAAAAGCAAAACAAAGACGGGAGGCAAACAGTTTGAACTCAGATAAGACTGTTGGCAAATTATTTTTGGTATTAATATTCCCTCCCTATAACAACTCTCTCCGAACAACACACACAATGTTTGTCTCCCATTGGGTGTTATTGTAGAGAGGGAGTACTGTCATACATGTGTACGTGTATTTCCGAGACGGTATCTAGGAAGCAGGTGATAATTCATAACGATAATGATTTACAGTCGAACTTCGATATCTCGAGGTCGGTTTTGTCGAACATACTCCGTTTTAACTATTTGAAATATGGGTATGTTCGACTTAACCGAGCATAAAATAATGCAGTTCAAATGTTGAACTATCGGATAGTTTGAGTTAAAGGAGTTCGAGATATCGAAGTTCGACTGTACCAATAAAACGGTGGCTCTTTCCTATTGACTCATTCATATCTCCCAAAAGCATTTCTTTCTGGAACAGGTATGTTCATTGTAGACAGAAACTGTTGCCAGTTCAGACGCTGAGAAAGTACAATACTATGAACATTTTCAAGAAAATGTCATTGCTCCATTCTACTGCATTGCGTTATCCTGTAGTTTTGTTGAAAACAGTATAAGGTGAGTTACCTAGCCTAGCTTCAGATAAATTATTAAACTGTCTTCAATCAGTTTGTTTCTTTTAGTAAGTGTGTCCCGTAAACTGAATTATGTACCGATGTGTTTTACAATGAAAAACTCTCATCAGTTACATTCTAAATTAAAGTGAAATTACTGAGTTCTTGCCCATTATTTCATAAATACTTATTTTTACACCTTTTATTGTTTCTACACTAAATAAAGTGGTATCCACCAATGAATTCTTGACCTTTAAGCACAGACGGTATTTCTAGTAGTTCCAGATGGTAAAAGAAGAGAGAAGTAAAGAAGAATGATTCTAATTCAGCACTTTTCGAGTACTTTCAACCTGCGTTTAGCTGTTGGTTGTCATAACAAGTAAATGAAGGATGAAAGTAATGCCGTAAGGTCTTGTACATTGACAATTAAAATATTGTTTCTATAGATCAATTAGGCTTAAACTTCGCTTTTACTTGCAATAAGTCCAAAGTTATGTAATGTTTGGCAGAATTACTTGCTAAAGTTATTATGCCAAACATTAAATGTAGGATGTTATTACCAACTAGACAATATTCTCCGAATCTGATTGGTTGACTACACATAACATATACACAAGCAGCCACAGAAAATACATGTAGTAGTCAATTTTACGACATATCATTTCGGGTTTTAAGTGTCTTATTTAGAAGTAAAGCAATGGCCAGTGATTCGATTCCATGTTATTATGGTAAGCAGAATATAACGGAGGCGAGTAGTAATTGGATGACGTCATAACACCTCATTTGCATAATTATACCACTTGTTTTATACGTAAAATAAACAACGGCTGTTATCCAACGCTCATGTCATCTTTTATGTTATATACATTCTATCTTTCTATCTATCTATCTATCTATCTTCCGTTAATGTGAACCCCTTTGCGAGGACGTACACATGTCGCGCGTCAAGTTGTGAAGAGTGCTAATAAAAGTGAAAGTAAAAGAGAAAGAATTAAAACCGTAAAACAAAGTTAGAAGATTAAAAGTAAAAGATCTCTTCAGTTGGTTGTCTATGGTGAGATATGTTCAATGCTGGAGATAGCAGCATTGAACTGGTCTATGTTTGGTATACATCTTTATACATTGGTAAATTAAGTTTTAAGTTTAAAATCCAAGTCCGTATTGTTGTTTATTATTTTAACATATATTTCTGGTCGCTTCATGCCATAGCCTACGTATAATAAAATACAAGTGCAAATATCTGCTAACCCTTATAATATCGCCTACTCTGCAGTTGTCGTCTGCAAACAAATATATTCAGTGTTACAAAAACTTCATTAAAGAAACTTAAAGACGAGTGTCAATCTGTTTGGATCTACATCAGACGCCGCATTAAGCGGTGTCTGAATTGGGTAAAATATGTTTGTAATCGCGATTGGTAGAACACATTTTAATCATTCCAACCAAAAGTTTTTTTCACAGTAAGTTTTCTTTATACCTAGTCGATGTCTCCCCACTTCACTGTAAAAACCAAAAACATTGTAGACACATTACACATAGGAGCCTCCTTAAAAACAGCATTCAGCAAAACTAGTTTTTCGGTTATTTATTAACCCACTCTTCTGAACTAAAGTAATGTGCACGTCATGTAACGTATGATAAGTACGGTAAGTCTATTTTGTGTCCTTCACTACCTTTCATTTTAAACGAATGTATTTCTTGAACGTGTTCCCCATTTATAGTTTTATTAACTCCTCCCTTGGTGAAACAATCCATATGTACCATAAGAAACATTTTTATATATTAGAAGATAGTTGATTAATGCAGGCTGAAAGTAAATCAGAATGTGTACCAATGTGCATTCTGCTTTACTTTAAACCTACTTTAAGTGAACACCTGTCTTTACAACTAAAACAGGCTATAGAGTACAGGTTATATGTTTGTACTTTAGTTAATAATTATACTAGAAATAAGACATACTCGTATAAGATCGAATTGTTTAAATAGCAGGATTCAAACCGATTTTTAATCCTATCATTACTTTACACATTTTGAATTTGCCATAAAGTGCAGACGATAGATTTTAGCAGGCGACACTTAGCCTACAAAAGAAAAACGTGGCGGTCAAATTAGCCGCTGAAATAGTTAAAATCATTCAAAATATGATTGTTACATACACAGTGGAGAAAACGTTATTCTTTCCCAATAAACGCGTTTACGCAAAAACTATTAATTACATTTCAAACAGTTTGGAACCAGATCAGACGCCGGGTAACCCGGCACTTGATCAGGCTCCAATCTGTTTGTCACTCAGACAAAAATAAATTAAGTGAAATGTCAGAAAATAGTTATTTTCTACATTTTAGTGAATTGCGTTTGCGTTTAATTTCGTTTAAACGGGAAAGAATAACGTATTCTCTACTGTATTCTCTACTATTCTGGGGTGTCTTGTGACATTTGTAAAATATTTGTCATATAAAGTACCTACCGATATCTAAATTCAAAATGTTTTTTGAAGTCAACAAAGGCGTCAACTACGTTTTTCTGTGATATTTATGTTTTTCATAGACAAGAACATGTAGCAGAGAACGCAAAAAATTCAAAAAAGGTAATAAAGCGAATACATATTTCTTATATATAATTTCATCGTTTATTCCATAGAAACGCATTATTACACTTCACCTACACTTAACAAAACAAGTTCCATTTTAAACAGCCTCGAATGTTCACCATATATAAGAAACAAATTCTTTTCCTAGTAGGTGATAGCTTAAAGTGAGACAGAATGTGCCTTTATGCGTATTCTGCTTTACTTTCAACCTTCTTTAAGTAATCAAATGCCTTTAAAACTAGAAACAGACTATGGAGAAAAAGGTTAAATGCTTTCATGTCTACTGAATATGAAATGAATCTAGAACAGTCAATTATGATGTTTAGAGTAAAAAAGTAAAAAAAGGGGATTTGTTTTTAATGTCTCTAGATGTGAATATAACGGAATGCCTCGATTATCCGAAACTCGAAAAAAGAGTCTTAAACTTTAACCTTTTAGTTTGAACCATACTTAAAGAAACCATTATAATCCTACATAGTTTTCACAATTTGATCAAGGTTATATCCAATTTCTTGTCTAGTATATCAGAGTGCATCAAGGACGGATAACTCTCTAACTATTTTTTTAATTTTACCATAAAATTTATAATGGTAGAAAATACAAGGATATATAGTGTGTGCAAATTAAATACAAATCAACTAAAACTCGAAACAACTGGTTTAGGAGGTGATGTAGCTCAAATATGTTCCTCTTTTAGCTCTCGTGGCATTTATCCCATAGATCAGAGTCGCTGGACTACTTTTGAGAGTCCCATCAGATGAACATTCTGTAAAAATATTTTGAATTTGAAACATTGAACAAGAAAAAAATACAAACATGTCTGCACATTTATTTGGAATTATAACCGTTGATTTTGGAGAAGGCGATCTATTCATATTTCTTTGTTAGTTCTGGGGTCCATCGTTTGCGGTGAATTGGGGCCAGAATGCTAGTTTGTTAAAGATGACGATAACACGAACATATTTTTCTTATTGTTTTATTTTTTATTATTGTTTAACCATTTCTGTTTGATGAGAGCAAAAGGACAAAAAAATGTATGATTGTTGTTGTTGTTTTTTAATCTTGTGAGTGGTTTCGGTGAAGTTGTCATTTAACACTTATCCTGCTGATCGCGACTTTACTATTGTTTGCAAACAGTTTGGATCCAGATCAGACGCCGCGTCATGTGGCGTCTGATCTGGATCAAAACTGTTTGACACTCGTTTTTAGGTTTCTTGACTTAACAAATGTATAAATTTAAATTTAACAAAGTATCAAGACGACAATTTTAAAGCAGACAGTTTCACAGCAGGATAAAGGTTAAACCAACCGTTCACATAAAACATCGATTAGTACTAATTTAACTGAACTGAACTGAACTGAACTGAACTGAACTGAACTAATTTAACAAGCCTATTCTATATCGTAAAGGTCGAGGTCACAGTATCCCTAGCTCAAGTGGTTAAGGAAATATGCTCCAGATAATTTTATTCTATGTTTCGGGGTCAAACAATTTGCAAAAGTAATAACAATTTTCCACTATCGTGTAAACAGAGTTTAAGGAGTAAAGTAGGATAAATGTGATTTAATTTCTTAGGACATATGCAATGAATTCGTATTACAGACCAAGACGAATTTCACCAATTCTCCAAAAACACAGACAGCAATCTGCCTTCGATATTGTTTCACTTATCATTAATTTACTATTTTCAAAATACTGGCGATCATATGTTTAACCCTTTTGGCGCTGGCGTCGCATAAAGACGACTTTGATAGGAGTTTGGATCCTGATCAGACGTGACATCTGATGAAGATCCAAACAGTTAGACACTAGTATCGATTAAAGTCATACTATATTGAATCTTACATTGAAACGATCTTGCACACAACAAATTTGAAGCAGACGGCAATGAAGTGACAAAAGGGTTATAACCACACGATTAATTTGGCTCCGAAAAGGTTAAAATTGGTAATGTATCGGTGTTATAAAAATGTTATATGCGAAATAATTTTAATCAGCTTTTAAACCCTTTCTAATGAAGAATCTATCAAGTAAAAACCCGCTTGAATCCAGATCTGGGGCATAAAATTTCGTACGGCAAATGCTGTTGAAAGTTAGATAATAAAAGTATCAATTAGCATCTATTGCTCAAACTGCTTCTGTCTAGTAACATCTCTTTGGAATTGAATTTCAACGTTTTGACTTGCGATATTTTTTGTCGTACGAACTTTTATGAAACGGGCCCATGATGCCAATGTGTTTGGTGTTTGATATTGGTCTCTTCTGTTATCAAATGATAGCAAAGCCGCGCTAAACATGATAAGTGTTAACTTGACGAGTAATCTAGACGAAAAGTGTTCCTTCCAATAGTTAACTTGTCCTATGCAAAAATGTGTATAACCAAAACAGTTGACTTCTGCAGGAGCGGATCCTTCTGATCAGGATCTGCACGGTTTTCCATTTTGCAATAAATCTTAAATGTCGAAACTGGATATGACGTAAATGAAGTTTCAAAAGTTATTGACCTCAATCTATAATTAACGAAATATGCGTTTAGGTTTCAAAATATGCCTTAATTCATATGTCCCTATGCGTATTGCTTTCATTATAGGAATATACAACATATCTTTGACGTTCATGACGGTATGAGTACATTAGCTTCCCAGGGGGTAAATGACGTAAACGCCCGTTTACGTTAAATTTACCCCCCGAAGCTAATGTAGTCATACCGTCATGAGCGGCAAAGAGATGTTGTTTATTCCTTATATTTATATTTATATTTTCTGTCTTGTCAATTTAATGTGTTTATTGGCCAGATTTGTTTTTCTGTATAAGAATTTATCATATACCGGTCAAAGAGGTTTGATAGATGTAATGTCGATGTAATAGCCATTCCAGTTTCTAAATACGGTGAGAAAGTAGTCCCAACTACATGTACTCTAACTGTATTAAAAATTCAGGATTTCTCCAGTAAACTTTCTCTCTGTGAATGGAAAAGACTTACAAGGCAAACAAATAACAGTGCAACTTGAATATCTATTGCCAAAGCACATTCTAAAAATACAGGTCGCGGTTGTTTGCTTAACCCATTTACACACATAGCAACGCGATGGCAACGACCTATGGGTCTGTATCACTCCGCTAGTGTCATAAGACCGTCGACCAATGGGAGCTTAGTGTTAAGTGCCCGATGTAGTCTATTTGAAGAAGTCCACGAATAGCACGGGCGAAATCCGAACTGGCTAAAACCAGTTTCGAAGTGTAGGTTCATCGACAGATGTACCGCATATTTTTTATAGGATTACATAAAGACTTTACAGGGTGAATGTAAATATATTTAATATGCATGTGTTTATGAATAACATAGTTTCATGAAGGCAAACAATTGACCCTAGTTACCTTGACCTTGAACTTAGGACCCGTGGTTATGATTCCTATTCAGCATTTAGGTTTTAAAAATGTGTGTAACTTCTATGTCACTTGAAGTATTGCTTTCATATTTAATATGCATGTGTTTTTGAATAACATAGTTTCATGAAGGCAAAAAGTTTGACCCTAGTAACCTTGACCTTGAACTTAGGACCCGCGATTATGATTCCAATTCAGCGTTTAGGTTTAAAAATGTGTGTAACTTCTATGTCACTTGAAGTATTGCTTTCATATTTAGTATGCATGTGTATTTTGCCCCTGTGACATTGACCTCAGAATCTGCTTATAAATATCGAAATATCCCGCGTCTCTCTTACAACTCTCGTTAAGTCATGATTTTGGATTTTAATCAAAGCTTGAAGCAAAAATGTAATGTGTAGTGAAATGCTTTACTTTACCAATGTTATCGTAATTTTTTGCATTGCTATTTTAAAAGTTGAGATATGCGCTATTTTGGCAATGTAATGGTAAGATTATGAATTACATTCTAAAGCGATCTATTCCATATATACCTAAATAGAAATATCATTTGAATCTTATACATCGGTGGGGAAAATCCTGTAAGCGTTAAGATTGTGTGACAAGATTTTACCTGAAGTATTTTTGTGGCATTTGCAATGAAACAATGTTATCATACTGCAAAGTAATGTCCTTACTTTTGCCTGGCAAACACACCGTAGACATGGGCTCATGTACCCTGTGAGCTAATATGGTACATAGAAACTCCCCTTTGTAGGCCCAGTATGTTTCACTGCGTCAATAACAAGGTGGCGGACTACTCGACCCAGATAGGCATCATCTTTTTTTCTTAAGTGACGATTGTGATGTAAAAAATCGTTCTTGGTAATGAAATAAAGATGTTAAACTTTCATTTGACAAATAATATATTCCTTAAAATGAGCTATTTTTTAATATCCATCCCCGTCCATATTAACGTGAACACCGATTAAAAATGTGCCGTAACAAAAACATAGAAGTTAAAAACTGGATCCAAATTATTAAAACTGTAAGGGAGTAAAATGAGTACATGTACATGAAAGGCTAGACTCGCGGCTTAAAAAGTACCCCCAAGTCACGGCCGTACTTAAGATATACACAGATGGTTGTGTATAATGCCGAGGCTCAATCAGACACAGAACGTGTTTCAGTGTAACCAATACAGCATTGTACATTTCATACAAAAATGCTGGAATTTTCTGCATCTCACTAAATCTAACACTCAGGGTAGCGAATATTCTGCATTCATTTACAGAAATTGACAGCTCGTTACTGACATGTGAGCTATACAAATGTAGATCTATCGATGAAAATTGACCTTACTTTACTTTTCGTGCAGCACTAACGATCAAAAAGATCTAATATCAGATTTTTACTTTCACGTTGAATGAGATGAGGATCATATGTCATATGGATAGTTTCATAATCATATTGACTGATTAAAGGTAGATTCTGATATATATGTTTTCCCACAATAAATAGCACCAGCTATTTACCAAATGGCTGATCTACACATGACCCAGTGTTCAATGAGCATTCAATTTTACGGGTATGCAACATACCTCACAGACGAGAGTATATCATTAAATATGGTAATCTGATTGTTGCATAAAGGAAAGGTTTCGACTTTTACATTGGGATTTTAAATAAATTGTTAGATCTATATTTATGAAAACGATAATCAACACACAGATTAAAGAGCATAAATCCCTCCTTGTATTTCGCCGAAGACAGTACGAACGTCTATATTCACGACGACATCAAATAAATTCTGACGTAAAATATTGATACGTCAGTAAGATTGTGTTTTTAGAGTGCCCGATGAGGAATAAGTGTTGCATTATTTAAATGACGAAATGGGTGATAAATAATTATTTTAAAGCGATTCAATTGTAATAACTTTGCAGCGTAATAAATTCGTTATATAGTTTTTCCCCAGGGTAGGTGAATATTTTATTCCAAGTTGGTAAAATAATGAAAGTCTCGCCTAACGGCTCGTTCAACATGATTTTCCTCAGCCGGGAATAAACTCTCACGTACCCTGGGGAAAACTGTATACATGTAACTATTTTTTTTAAACTGAAAAGAAAACGGTATACGTTTAACCACTTCACTTTTTTTACCCCGAGTACTACGGTTATTTGCTGCTGACAGTTTTAATCGCGGTGTCTGATCAGGATCAAAACTGGTAGACTTTAATTTCAACATGTAATGTTATAATACCTACAAATTGAATTGAAGAAAAAAACAGACGACACTTTTATAAAATTGATGACGTTATGGCAGAGATGTTGGTTAACAGAACAAGCGTTGTATGATAGTTATGAGGTCTTAATATCCAACAGTACACATTTTCTTACTGTAAAATCTAACCTGAATATACTCAATCATTTACTACGTGTTAACCTTTTCCCTGTCAAGTTCGACAACACTTGCACTTTCATACATGGATCATGACAAGACGCCGCGTATATGAAATGTAACCATGATGAGACTCAAATAAAGACGCCGCGTAATACGTTTTCTATGGCAGTTAAATTGGTAGACAGATTAAAGTGCCATAAGGAAAGTGAAATGGTCGGTGGACTAGATACTGAACTTTACAGTGTATATAGTAAAATAAATATTGCAACAGAAGTTGTTTATATGCAAATACAACCCTGATATTAAGTATTTTCAGGTGTAAATAAGTTGATGTGTTTGTGTGGTGGAGTCTCATCTATAAACGTTTTTTATACTAAAAACGTTCGTCTATTGCAACACGTTTTGAGCCAGATCATACTGTCATTTTTCGATTGGCACCTTTTGTTTGAAATAAGCCGCATTAACCCATTTACGCCAAGTGGATTCTTCCATGTTTATATATTGAATTAGTCCATTTGTATCAAAGAAATGCCTGGCCAAATTTTCATTTTCATTTTGTTTTATATTGAAATTCCTATAAGCAAACAGTGTAGACTCTTATCAGACGCCGCATTATGCGGCGTCTGATCAGGGTCTTCACTGTTTGCCTATGTCCCAAACATGGGATCGTGGGTACAAATGGGTTAATCGAAACCAGTAGCGTTTCATTCTGTTATAATAAAACATTCCGTTAAACTGCCCTTTTCCATGTGATCCTTTTCATGACAATTATCATCTGACAGATTTGTTTTATCAGATACTCCCCAATGGCGACCAGGTATGCATTGAAAAAAAAGTAATTTATATCATATTCACCAAATGGAACATTACAACCGGAAAAACCATTAACCTTTAAACCATCATCACGCTGTAAATTATGATCTGCGTTGAAAAAGGTTGTCTGCAAAGTTATTAGATATAATTTTAGTATAGTGTTTGAATCGTAAAACACCAATACAGTTTTAAACAGTTTCGAGCAGGTTGTACTCTGATAAGATGCCGCGTCACGCGGCGTCTGAGTAGGATAAAACTGTTCGCAAATAATAGTCGATTCGCGTTTAGCTCGATAAGGGTCAACGCCAAGAGCAAAAACAAATAGAATCATATTTTCTACTAGCTGTAGTATATTGCAACCGAGCTAATATTCGGAAGCAACTTCTGCTGGGAGAGAAAGTATTGAGTTTCTTAATGATTATCCTATAGCAATTTTGAAATGGTTTAAATCAAAACAAACATGATCACATTCAGAATCATTTAGTATTAAGTACATGTATAAAGCTAAGGGATAATGAGAACTCTAAGTAATTAATGTCAGGCAACTATAACCATTTCAGTGTAAAAATATCGTCTGCTAAATGTGTCATCTGCAGTTCAGATTAAAACTTTGTTTCTACACGTTCAACTAAGGAAGTCTAGATACACTGCTTTACAAAATATTTCGATTGTGATCAGACGAAGATTTACTCAGCACCTTATCTTAATAAAAACTGTTGGAAGTTTCGATTGCAGAATGCGCGTGGCAGTACTGGGGTTAAACACCGAAGTGCAATTAGTGAAAACTGTTAATAGCAAATGGCAAATACCTTTGTGATAGATATTGAACACCGTTGATTCATATCATACGTTCAAGCCTTTGTTGACAGAAAATGTCAAAGTGGCAGCAAGTCGTAAATATATAGACAGTTATCCATCAGTGCACGGATCCTGAAAATACGATTAACTACCAACACGTTAAATAGAAAGCTCCAATCTGTAATTAAGTTTCGTCCATGTTTGACTATTTAAGGGTATTTATTTCAATATGTTCTAAAATAACAATGTACAGTTTGTAGACGCTAATCAGAGGACTCTTCAACCCATTTATACCCAGTGGATTCTTCACTGCTTGTATATTGGATTAGTCTATTTTTATCAAAGGGATGCCTGGTCATAATTTTCATTTCATTTTGTTTTATATTGAAATTTCTATCAGCAAACAGTGTAGACTCTGATCAGACGCCACATAATGCGTCGTCTGATCAGAGTCTGCACTGTTTGCCCGTGTCCCATATATGGGATCGTGGACATAAATGGGTTAAATTAAAGAGAACTCTGATCAGGGTCTATGTACATAGTTTACATAAAACAACTGTGCTTTTTACATGTATACTGTTTGTAAAAGACGAGTATACCCGTTAATAGGTTTGCATTTGTTAAGCCTAAAGTAAAACGGTCATTCAATATAAAAAACATGGGTATTATTTAATACAAGCATTGGTTTCATTCGTTATAAAATAATGCAAAACACTCTTATCTATAGTTCCTTGCATTTTATCATGCATTAAGCATTCACCCTGGCTTGGAAGCTATCAGCGCTATATCAAACCGTGATCACCATTAATGAGAGTGGACGTACTAGTTAATGACCTTGGGTTCCCTCAATGAAAGGATTTCTAGTAAACATTTCAGTCGTATTAGATGTTCATTCCACGTGTATTGTTATTGTTTATCCTTCTGTTAAATAGTTTAAAACATGTTTTTATCTTACATATCAAGATTTACAATGGCGACAGCGATTCTCTTTTCCAATGGGTCGAAACAAAACGCAATAAAATAAACGTAGAAAAAGGGTTTCTGCTGAAACGTGTTTACACAGACGCCTGCCTTAACACGTAAACAACACATTCCGTATAAGGGTTAGCACAAGGGGTTTACGGAATATATTCACATACAAATAATTATACTGCGCAATATACACAATGAACATAAATACAAATGTACACGTACATGTAAGCCAGTCAATTTATTGCACGAAAAAGACTATTGCTCTATAAAGATGGATGGTCGCTTAATGTTGAAAAGCAATGTAGAATCTCCCTATAGTCCTGCATTAAGTTACAACTTATAAAGGATACAAATATACTCCGATATTAAAAAATCGTTTTATACAAATTTGACCTTTAGTAATCAATATATTTTCCCATTGTAACTCATTTCGCCATAAGTTGCCATTTTACGACTTGAATTTATCTCTACACTAATGTAAAAATTTCACTTTAGAAAGTCATGAATATGCACCAAAAGATTTAAGTTTTTATCCAAACAGATCGTAGCTTATAGCAGGCTGAAACTTAAAGTGAATTTTGCTCCACTTTCAATCTGATTCAAGTGTAAATAGAAACAGGCTGTGGATTAAGTTACTCGTTGATTGACATAAACAGGTAGTACTTAGCAAATCTAGTTGCGCTTTGCCAGATAAAGATATATATAAATGGGGGAAAGAAACGTTTTTGTGTGGTTCTCTTTGAAAGACTTTTAAAAGGAAATGATGTTTTTAAGTGTCACTATATATAATATCTTAATATACACTTTTTAAATACTTAGATGTTTCAATTCTGGTTACAACATCAATCACTACACTGCCTTACCCCGAATATAATTTTTATTTGCAAACAGTTTGGACCCTGCTCAGACGCCGCTTTACACGGCGTCGGACCAGGATCAAAACTGCTCAACCCATTTTTTAAAAAACATATTTCTGAAGTCAAATGTCTAGATTTAAATTAGAGAACTTGACACAAACGACAATCGTTTAAAGCAGATAACGCCATGGTAGAGGGGTTAAGATATTTTATTACATTTTAATATTCCTGAAAATGAAATATGTGCCACACCCATATGTTTGTAAAACTCGATATATCGTTTGTTTCTGTATTATATTTATACCAAAATGTTTTAATAAATCTTATGTTTATAAAAATGATTTCTTTATTACGATGTTATATGTCACTCTGACAATTTCGATAGAATGCAGTGGAAAAACGTTATTCTTTCCCGTTTAAACGCAAAGGAAACGCAAATGCATCGCAATAAAAGGTAGAAAAAAGACAACATTTCGTCAATTAGGACTGTTCATATTAATCTGAGTGGCAAAGAGTTTGGAGCCTGATCAGACGCCGGGTTACACGGCGTCTGATCTGGCTCCAAACTCTTTGTAATGGAACTAATAGTTTTAGCGTAAACGCGATTATTGGGAAAGAATAACGTTTTCTCCACTGTACGTAATGTCAATTGTTATGCAAGATATTATTAAACAGTAGAGTCAATTCTAGTTACTCTGGCTGGCATGAATAGCTAAGATGGTAAAATGATATATTACAATTACTGCACTTTTATTGGGTCGATATCAGAATTTATGGAGTAAAGAAAAACATTATCGACCGAGGCCGAATCTATTCAATTCTAAAATGCATAAAACCTGAATTTGACAATTTTTGCAGACGACCATTTCAAAGCAGACGATAATACGGAAAGATAAGTAATAATCCAACATAAATAAATACGAAAGAAGACTCAAGCAGGAAACGCAACACAAACAATACACCCACCTCTAAAGCAGAACACACACACAGCCATACAATAACAAACACACACACACACATAAACATCGTTTATCCCCACAATCGGCCAGACTAATGAGTGTGTACCTTTTATCATATTGCTAGGTCTTTATCATTATTAGTTTTGTTGCTACTACATGTATCACCATCATCTCTAACGTTGTTAACCATGGTGCAATTTTTGCGCTACCATAGTAGCCGATCAAAGTTGCACAATTCTAGAGCATTTTCTTATTATGTATGGTTAAACTTGGGCTGCAGCTATCAATAGCATAGTTAAACCTTTCTATTACGCCAACTTTTTTTATTAATTTGTTTTAAGGAAGATATCTGCATAAGGATGTATCAAACTCATAAGTGATCTTTTCAAAACAGTTTTTGAAGAGCTATTTAGATGCTTTAAGTGGTTATCTATCTCTAATACTAGAATCAGGTTAAGGGTAATGGGTTAAATAGTTGTTTTCTTTATTTGTAGATTTATTGTCTAAATTATTGAAGTTGAACTTGTATTAAGTGGCCACCCAAAATGTAAAAAAACCAAAAAACGTTCCGTTCTATATATAAACAAGTGGCTGCTTAGTGTAGGACAGGAGTTAGGTGGGAAGGTCCTAAAGGAACTTTTTACTCTGCTTTTGTCCTGCATTTGGCAAACCCACAATACCTGTGTACATGGTTCTTCAAACATTGGCCCCTTAACATAAGTTTAATCACATATTGTATTCTGTTTGTTTCATGATTTGTTAAATATGATGTAACTATGTATATATGTCGAGGCCCACATGGAAGATTGGGCTTGCCTAAATGTGTAGCCTCAGTAAATAAAGTCGTTATTATTATTATTATTATTATTATTATTTCCGATTAATGGAAGAACTGAAAAAAAAAACATTTCCTGCTGTACAGTATAATAGCACTACAGTGTCGTTTGTTAATGTGTGTGTCAAATATGGACCTTTTTCATACTAAATAGTTTGTTCCATTCAAAGTACATGCTTCAGTAAAGTTTATTTCAAATGCAAACTAAAATTGCATTTTTATATTTATTGATTATATGTCTTTAGAAATATTTCACATAAAAGAAACTAAATTTAGACAAATCAGGCAGCATATTTGAAAAATATGAAGCCCTGAATACCATTTATATAGTGTTTTATGGATAGTACCTTTAACACATTGAAAAAGGCAGTAAAACATTTAAGAATATATATTATCATATGAAAGCAAACACTAAAGGCAAGTCACAATATGAAAAGAAACTGATAATTCGCTGTTCAAATATTTAGTTGTTAAAACTCAGTTAAATCTATTTACAAAATTTACCAATTAGTATCATATTGATAATGTTCAAACCGTTTTCGAATCGGATGCCTGTCATTTCTTAAGGTGGTTCGACAGCGGGCGGCCCGCATCTCGAGTTCCGGAAATGCTGACGACTTTCACCCGATCTTTGCGGCACGTGCTTATAGTAGAAAATTTACATAAAGAAACGTTTGATCTGCTTCAATGTTTTTTCTGTTAGCGCAGTTGGTACGGTGATTGACTAGCAATCCAAAGGTTCTAGGTACGATTCCGACTCGCTTCAAAAAAATTTTTAAATAAATTTTATTGACTAGTCAATCCTTAACGCAGTGATCAAAGACCAGGCTATGTTTAGTCACGTAATAATGAATAATATCAGATGCACGTATAGTCAAGTAACAACTAAACTTTGTGAGGATTTATAGCCTATATGACAGATGGCAGATTAACACAGGACAAAAGTAATGCTAAAAGATAGATCCTAAAGGAGCTTTTATGCATTTCTTTTGTTATGCATTAAGCAGTCACCTGTCTTTAAAGATCTACAGGCTACCGTATTCAATGGTCCCTTATTACAGGTTTGACTTATGGTATTATCTAGAGCTGACGGCATTTTAAAGTTGAACTCAAGGGAGGTTACTCGTGTGTAAACATTTTGTCAGAATTTCTGGAAATCATGTATAAAATGTAAATTCTACTGTAGATTTTCATAAAAAAATTGCGACTAGTAGAACTAAGTAATATCTATCTGATAAGAGTAAAATTAGTGTATGTTAACCAGGGGTTGATTTTTTGTAATTTGAGATTTAGTGACTTTTTCAGAATTTGACTTTTTTAAAATATTGATATTTCCAGAAAATATGTCATGAAATATTTTTGTTTGCACAATATCTTATAGTATCTGTACAGTTTACTTGAATGTACAGAAATTATTGAGTTATATTAGTTAAAAAAGAAAGTATTTCCGTTTATTAACAAAGGAGCTTTTCTCGACAAAAGGTCCTGTCAGAAAAAAACGGTACTGTAATTTTTTTTATTTTTACGATTTTTCACCCCATATATGGTATATTTCAATTTAATCAAGTTTTCAAAGATTTCTGACACGGAATAAGCTGACCCGCGAACCACCTTAATTTAGTTTCTTTATGAAAAGACTATCAAAGGCGTAGAACAAAACGTTTAAAAACTAAATTTATATCTTTGTCTTCATTTGAAATAGGTTTTGCTTTACTGAAGCAATTACTTTGAATGGTTCAAAATATGGAAATTACTATCCCTTTCCTTTTTAAACGGCCAAGCAAAAAATTGTTGAGCAGCATATGGAATTTCTATAATTATTAAATTAGGGATATCGTAAAGAACGTTAAAGCAAAAGAACAAAATTTTAGAGATTACCTTGAAACATTCACAATTTTATGAGTTTAAAACATTCTTTGAGCAAGTTGAAAGTAAATCAGAAATTCACTTTAACATCTTTCTTCAGACTAGTGTTGCAAAAATCATCAATGTTTGTTATTAACATGAGTAGAGTGAACTCCTTCACTCCTAAAACTTTTTTTATTATTACAGTGGATAATCTGTTATTCTTTCCAAATAAACGCGTTTACGCTAAAACTATTATTTCTATTACAAACAGTTTGGAGCCAGATCAGACGCCGCGTAACCCGGCGTCTGATCAGGCTCCAAACTGTTTGCCACCAAGATAAACATGAATTATCAGAATTGTCCAGAAATTGCACTTTTCTACGTTTTAGTGTTTTGCGTTTGCGTGCGTTTGCGTACGTTTGCGTTTAAACGGGAAAGAATAACAGATTCTCCACTGTAAATACGGTTTGTAATAAAGACTACATGTAGTTTATGTGTGGCTATTTAAGGTTGTTTTATCCACTTTTTAAAAAAATAACAAACAATGCAGATCCGGATCAGATGGTTTTACACTGTTTGCATAGGTAAAGTGTACTCCTCACAAGTACGCTTTTTGTAAATGACGAGTATACTCGTCGCTAGGGTTGAACGTGTAATACTGTAATAGTGTATAGTTCAAGAGTAATCTTTATTCGTGCTCTTTGTCATCAAACTAACATTGCACTAATGTCAGAGGTTATTTTCAGGTCTAAAGCATGTTGGTAAATTAAAAGCCTGTACTTCACATCAACGATCAAGACATGCTGGGGAGATAAATTCCCTCAACATAGTCTACAGAGCCGACGCATGGGAATATGCGGAGACGAGATTTACGAACATTTTGTACATCTATCTCTTACAATGATGTTTGGGTTTGTTTCATTAACCCCTTCACTGCCATGACGTCACCAACTTTAAACTATTGACGTATGCTTTTATTTGTCAAATTTAAGTTCTATGTATTTTGACTTAAGAAATATTGAAATGAGAGTCAAACAGTTTGGATTTTGATCAGACGCCGCGTAACGCGGCGTCTGATCATAATCCAAACTGTTTGAAAGTAACAATTACACTCGGGGTAAGGCAGTGAAGGGGTTACATGTAAGGTTATTGAATTTTAAACCCGTTCACTCTAATAACATCATCTGCTTTAAACAGTCGTCGTCTGCTTCTGTTTTTCAAATTTTATTGTTTTTACGTTTAGACTTCAGAATTATTGAAACGGGTGTCAAACAATTTATATCCCGATCAGACACCGCTTGAAGCGACATCTGATCTGAATTCAAACCATTTGTACAAAACCATTTTTCTCGGGGTAAGACAGTGATGGGGGTATTTTGTCCGAACACTAACAATAAAAACGAGAGCACCGCAAGCGGTACATTATACGCCCACTGGCAAAAAAATATATAGTTTTATCAAAATTTATTCTAACTTGTAGAGACTTAGAACTCTGAGAGCATAAACAATGCTGAAATAAAGCTTTTTCTAGCATATCTGAGTACACCAAGGGCAGATACAGTACTGAACCTTATTAAATTAAATTGATAATCGCAAGCGAATCGCCATCGAATTGCCATCGAATCGCGCGCTTCAAAAAACAAATCCTACGTTTGAATATTTTAACGCGAATTTTCCGAAGAGGTTGTGACAAAAATGGAATCGAAAACATTAACGAAGGCACGTGCGAACATTTGTGAGATACAACATTCAAGAAAACTTATCCGAAGGTAACGTTAGTACTTTGAATTGCAAGCGAATTGCCATCGAATTGCAAGCGAATCGCAAAAATTGTTAATTTATTAAAATTCAGTACTGTAACTCGACACAATGATTCTATTTGAATAATAATCAACCCTTTCATGAACTTATACTTCTTTAATTATACTGTGGGCAAACATAATCAAAATCCATTTAAAACTGTAGCTGCTAAATGTGTTAACACTGTCAAATAAGCCTTTTATAACATATTTGAGTACACCAAGGGCAGATAACTCTGTAACGAAATATCAAATAAATCTCAAACTTAACTCAGCTTCAGATCTTGGTGCAAATAACCTTTCTGTGAAGTTTCATTAATATCCTTCAAAAGGTTTTCAAAAAAAACTCTGGACAAGCTTTTTATAGCATATTTGAGTACATCAAGGGCAGATAACTCTGTAACGAAAATTCAAATGAACCTCAACCTCAATTCAGCTTTAGATCTTAATGCAAATATTATTTGTGTGAAGTTTCATTAATATCTCTGTAATAGAATTTAAAAAAACAACTCCGCACAAGCTTTTTATAGTATATTTGAGTACATCAAGGGCAGATAACTCTGTAACGAAATTCAAATGAACCTCAAACTCGACTCAGCTTTAGATCTTGATGCAAATAACATTTGTGTGAAGTTTCATTAATATCCCTTTAATAGTTTACCCACAAAACTCTGGACAAGCTTTTTATGGCATATTTGAGTATATCAAGGGCAGATAACTCTGTAAAGAAAATTCGAATGAAACTCAAAATCTCGACTCAGCTTTAGATCTTGATGCATATAACATTTGTGTAAAGTTTCATTAATATCCCTGTAATAGTTTTCCAGAAAAACTCCAGACAAACAAAATGTTGACGGACGAACGGATGGACAGGGCCACGCCAATATATGACCACCTCAAGAGGTGGGCGTATAACAAACAGAAGAATGTTCCTTCAGGATTTAAATCGTTGGATATAAGAATTTTTATTAAGGTTCTCATTTGTCATTCAGATTCTACCTTATTTTCATTGGATATATATACACGCTCTGCAGTCTGCACACTATAAATATTAAAGCGCTGCTCTTTGAATGTGATAACTCATATCTATAATATGCAGCTTCTCTGTAACTTATGTCAATGTAAAATCTATCAAACAGAATCTTCTATGCTGCCAGTTTTCTACTTGTAGTTTACAACTCTGTTATCGTTGTTTCAGGAAAAGACAAGGAATGTATTGAACAAGAGCTCAGCAAAGAGTTAAATGTGGTAAACCAGTGGTTGATTGACAACAAACTATCTCTACATCGAGGTAAAACTGAATCAATACTGTTTGGGTCTAAACCAAAGCTCCGGGTAAATACTAAATTTGAATACATCTTGTAACGGAAGAGAAATAATTCCAGCATCATCAGTGAAATACCTTGGAGCTACACTTGATCAAACTTTATTCTATGAAACTGTAGTAATTTCTGTTATAAAGAAGCATAATTCAAGGTTGAAGTTTTTGTACAGGAAGCGTAAATACCTTACAGCATATTCTAAAACACTTCTTATTAACTCTCTAAAACAACACCATTTGATTATGCATGCTGTGTCTGGTATCCAGGTCTCACCAAGAAGCTCAATTATCTTTTAAATATTTCTTAATATTCATAACTTAACTGTGATAGCATAACTCATGCCACTCTATGTCAGTACCATCATGTATAAGGACCACAATGGAAATAAGGGATATCCCTTTTTGTGTTATCCTTGGTGTATGGTGTGACTGTCATGGTCCATTATTTCATTCATGTACTATTTATCTATTTTACCATGTTTGTTATATTGTCTTACCATGTGTTGTTACATTTTATGCTGAAGTAAATCTATCTACAATTAGTCTTAAAGGGCATTTAAAATAAATATTCGGTTAATGCCTTCATCGCACTTAACTCTTTTAACACTATGTATCTATGTGGGTTTTGTTCCCTTGTGGATTTTTTAATAACCAAAACATAAAATAGTGTACTTTAAATTCTGGGTAGGTTAATAAAATACTGGTCTAAATTAGCAAAAGTGTAGACCCTGATCAGAGGGCTCCTATAGCAGCCCTATGTCATGGGTCTACACTGTTGGCAAATGAAACACTTATATTTTAAACATGTCAATGGCGTTGAAACAGTTATTCAGGATAAAATGGGGACGTATATTTCAAATGTTATTCAACTGTTTTCATATTAATATTTTAAAGAAACGATATTTATACAGGTCTCGTTTATTTTTCTCTGATATGATTCATAGATAATTAACTTTTTAGTTCGGATTTTGACTTTCCCTCCATCAGATCAGGTCTGGTCTTTAATTTCACAGCATCTGATAAAGACCAAATCTAGACAATCCTCTTTGCGATTTTCTATTCAAAATGCATTTAAACTAGTCCAATGACTTTTAAGATGGTTATTCTGAAGGATTTTAATTTGTTATGACTTAACAAACCCTTAATGCACTGTTTAGGCACACATTGGCAATTGGATAGAACCACCGATAGCTGAAAGGCTTCCCCACATGAAGAATCCGAATACCCAGACCGGGATTCGAACCCACAGCGGTGATGAGAGTCATAGTGACTTTACCAAAAGGCCACGGAAGTCGCAATTTTGAAGGAAACTATTACAGTATTGTATAAATATACAGACAGAGCCATTGTTCATATAATCCATTTATTGTCGAAATTCGATAGCCCAAACTCGTTTAACCCATCTGCGCCCAATGGATTCTTCCCTGCTAATATATTGGAATAATCTATCTTTTAATGTAGGAGGTATCTGGTCTGAATTTTCATTTTCGTTTTATATTGAAATTCCTATTATCAAACAATGTAGACTCTGGTCAGACGCCGCATTATGCGGCGTCTGATCAGAGTCTACATTGTTTGCCTTTGTCCCTTTTATGGGACGCTAGGCAAAAAGGTTTATTTCCAACAAAAACCCGTAACACGAGCTTGCTTAAGTCGACATATACGTATTTCAATGTTAAAGCATGACTGAGTCCCGTTTTCACTTTGAAATATAAGTTTTAGCTAAACGAGTTCGGATAATCGATGTTCGACTGTATATACTACTTGAAATATTTCATTTTCAATGTCGGTATCAAACTTCAATTTCCCTAATGACTACTGAAATAGTATACACATAGTGATGTTTTAGCCTCTCCCTACAAATACGTTTGCAATTCAAGAACTTGTCTACAAACGGTCTGGGTCCAGATCAGACACCAAGAAAATGAAGCGACTGACCAGGCTCTACAGTGTATTAAAATTAATCAAATTAAAAGAAAAATCGCCAAAATATTCAAGAATACCAGCTTCTACATTTGATTGCCTTCATTTTGCATTTAGTATTGTATAACCTTTAGTATGCTGTTGGCAAAGTTGAGACAAATATTGCAAAAAGGTTAGACCAAGATGAGACGATGAGTTACACTGAGTCTCATCTTGATCAAACCTTTAAAAAAAACTTTGCTAGTATGCAGAAGCAAGATACAATATATACAGTAAAATCTCGATTCTATGAAATCGCGTTTATTCGAACATACCCATATTTCAAAGTCAAAACGTGGCTTAGCCACGTTTTCACTTTGAAATACGGATTTGTTCAACCTAAACGAGATCGACTTATCAAAATTCAACTTACGAAATACCGGTAAAGTAGATTTAAACGAGTTCGTAGTATTGGATTTCGATTGTACTGTGATAAAAAATTATCCAACAATTAAACCCGCGCGAGAGGTCGAATGGCAGAACGTCGAATATTCTCATTGTTGTCCATGCCTTGGATGGGGTTTTAATTTCACGTTCATTTTTGCATGCCATTTACGAACTAATTTTCATTCACGATTCTGACAGTATATAACGATTGATAAACTGGAACTGATAGCTATCATATTTAGTCAGTGTTATCAGTTGAATGAGGAATTGCGACGAGACATTTAAAAAATAAAATAATTATACGATAACCCTTTCATTCCAATATACAACTTTGCATACACTTTGAATCCTGACTAATTACGAGGCGTCTGATCAGAACCAACATCTGTTTGGCATTTGTGTTGATAGTTATTCGAACTGCCTTAAATATTACGTCGAAGCAAATTGCCAGACAGCTTAATCGGAGTAGGCGATATTTTGTCAGTGAAACAGAAATAGACGATCGAATTTGGTGATGAAAGGATTATCAAAATACAACCAAACCACGAGAACTTCAATTCGTCTGCATTTAAAAGTTTTAAACTATTATCCTGGCTATATTTAAACGTTGAACTCCTGGAACCCGTCTTACCAAACGTCGTACGGCAAAAAACGGTCGTTAGTTAAAACTTAAAAAACAATCCGAGTTCACCAGCTTTTCATAACGATTCCAAAGAGATAACACAAGGCAGGATTAGATAGATAAATAAGAAATAATTAAGAAGTTTAGAATCTGACTTACGAAAATGTTTGTCGTACGACGTTTCGCAAGACGGGTCCCAGGGACCCATTTCATAAAACTTCGTACGACAAATGTTGTCGTAAGTCAGATTATAAAACTCTCAATAATTATTTATTTCTCAATCTAATCCTGTTTTGTGACATCATTTTGGAATCGTCTTGAAAAGACGATTCCAAAAAGGTGTCACAAAACAGGATTAGTTAGAGAAATCAGAGATTAAATGTATTTTTTTTTTTTTTACTTACGACAAAATGTGTCGTAAGAAGGTTTATGAAACGGGTTCCAGGTATGTCGACTTTAGCGAGTTGGAGAGACCGAAATTCAATTACAGACAATCGAGATAAGCGATTTGGGAGTTATTAGGATTCCTACTGTAAGTAATAAAACTGACCAGTGCAAAATAGAATCCATTATCAGAGCGCAGGTGTTGGTTTGTTTGCATTTGGATACATTGTTACAGTGGAGGAGAGTTGCTTCACGTTTAAACGCAAACGCATTGCACTTAAAATATAGAAAGCTGTTCATTTTAGTCTGAGTGGCAAACAGTTTGGAGCCTGATCAGACTTCAAACTTTTTGCAATGGAAATACATGTAATAGTTTCAGCGTAAAAGCGCTTATTGGGAAACAATAACGTCTCAACTGTATAAACGTTTGAGTTGAGTCTGTGATCGATTTCAAGCAGATGATTAGTCATATTTGAGATTTTACTTGAGACCGATCTCAATGAAACGTTTTTTTATCAAGGGACCTGAAACGTTTTTTTTATCAAGGGACCAAATGCCGAGTAATTATGTGTCTGATTGGGATCTAATATGATTGATACAGCGCTCCCTCCCTACTACGACTCCCTCTTTACAACGACCCTTGCCGCTTTTCCCAAAACAAGACAATTGTATCTAAAGCTTTCACGGCTGCCATATCGTCTGCTTAAAATTGTCGTCTGCTGTTTTTCTCAAAATTACATATTCGACATTTGACAGAAAAATACTTAATGATAAGTGAAAAACAGCTTGAATCCAGATCAGACGCCGCGTAACGCGGCGTCTGATCTGGATTCAAGCTGTTTGAAAATGTAAACCAAATTTCCCTCTCTATAACGACTCCCTCCGTACAACGCTATACTTGCTAATGCGGCGCCTGACCTAGACCCGAGTTGTTTGCAAAGTTCTGAATCAGGGGACCATCCTTTGAAAGCATCGAAAACAAAGCAAATATGGAACGTTCAAAAACTCGATTTGAGTCTGTTCATGATTAATACAGAAATGTGCAACATTGCTCACGTCCCCTAGCACCGGCTTTAGCGGGATTCGATTTTCAGCTATTAATGTGGTAAAATCAATGATCCCAAAGGACCAGAAAGTATTCAAACACTGAGAATGAAGAACGGGCGACTTTTTACGGCTTCCTCACAATCACTTCTGTTGTTGTGAAGTGACAAGTCCTAAACATGCGCATGACATTGAAAGGGTTTATTTTGATATGGCGTTTACTGTTTGCTCGCTATAACGGTTAAAACTATTCATCTCGTGTAAACTTTGCTGTCAAATTATCATGTACAGTGGAGAATCTGTTATTCTTTCCCGTTTAAACGCAAACGTACGCAAAGCACTAAAACGTAGAAAAGAACAACTTTTGGACAATTCTGATAGTTCATGTTTATCTTGGTGGCAAACAGTTTGGAGCCTGATCAGACGCCGGGTAACCCGGCGTCTGATCTGGCTCTAAACTGTTTGCACTGCAAATAATAGTTTTAGCGTAAACGCGTTTATTGGGAAAGAATAACAGATTCCCTTCAGAAACCCTTCAGCTATTACATGTACGACCACTTAAACGAAGTTTCGTTAGTTTCTACAAAACGAAGGCCAACTGATTGTAAACAAGAGCCCCATGGGGCATATGTCGCTCACCTGAGAATAGCTGTACATCAAAATGGAGATAATGATTTATGTCCAGGACGGGGTCGTTTTTTACCCGAGGGGCATAATTTGAACAATCTTAATAGAGGACCTGTAGATGATGCTATGTTCGAAATATCTAAGATCAGGGTACTAGGGTTCTAGACATGAAGATTTTTTTTAAGTTTCCATTGAAAAAAATCTATTTTTAGCTCCTGTGACCTACATATGCAACAGACTGGAACCATTTGAACAAAATAGATAAAGGGCATCTAGAAGTAACACCATGCCGAATATCAAAGCTCTGGCTATATTAGCTTCAGAAAAGAAGACGTTTGAAAATTGTGACCCCCGGGGTAGGGCTAATTTTGACCCCAGGGGCATAATTTGTACAAACTTGATAGAGGACCTGTAGATGATATGCAATCGACCAGAACCATTTGAACCTTATTGGTATAGGACATCTAAAAGTGTCACCATGCCAGATATCAAAGCTCTGGCCATATTAGTTTCAGAGGAGAAGACGTTTGAAAATTTCACTATATAACTCTATGTTAAACTGTGAACCCCTCCCAGGGCAGGGCCAATTTTGACCCAAGGGGCATAGTTTGTACAAACTTGATAGAGGACCTGTAGATGATGCTATGTGACAAATGTCTAAGATCTGGCCCTTGTAGTTTCAGACAAGAATTTTTTTTAAGATTTCCTTATTTTTTCACTTGGTTGCCATGGCAACCAGAGTTCTACATTGTTTTTAATTCTTTGAACAATTTTGAAACAACTTGACCAAGGGAACATTCGTGTAAAGTTTGGTTGAAATCTTTTCAGCGGTATATGAGGAGATGTCATTTGAAGCAATTGTTAAAGACAACAATGACTGTATAAAGTGAAATTATTTTCTTCTGTGGAAGAATAAATTAAAGACATAAAAAGGAATATGTATGGGTTAATAGGTTAATAAATATCATTATTTACATTTTCTAAATATAAGAAACTATATGTAAATGAGTGGCAAATAGTTTGGATCCAGATTAGATGCAGCATTATGTGGCATCTGACCTGGATCCATACTGTTTATGGCCAAGAATTAATTGTGGACTGATAGACAGAAAGATAAACAAACAAACAAACAGACAGACCAAAAGTAATATGCCTCGAACTAAGTTGTACTTGAGCATAAAATAGCAGACATCAACATTTCTGTTATGTATCTCAGTGACCTGAGTTCAGAGCTAGATATGGGTCAGTTATGCAATAGGAGACGGTCTCAGGGAGAAATGACTATTATCATGCTGAACTGTTGTCTGCTCCAAATGTTTGTATGTGAAATATGTAAAAAATAATAACTTATATTTTCTAAATATAAGAAAATATGTAAATGAGTGGCAAATAGTTTAGATCCAGATTAGATGCTGCATAATGTGGCATCTGACCTGGATCCAAACTGTTTGCAAAAATGTTGCATTTAGTATAAGGGTAGCTTCTTAGCCTGGAAGATACAATGGGTCTGTATAAAAACGGATCATTAGAGAGTTGTTACTGTCAGACCTGCATCAAAAAGCACTGATACTGCAATGGGTTGAGTCAAATTTGACCTTAGGGTTTTGATGTTTTACAATTTTGAAAGTGATTTAGTAGAAGATACTATTCATGCAATATCTAAGGTGTGGGAACAGTGTTTTTTTACAAAAGACTTGTTTAAAGTTTTTCACTTTTTTTAATAAATTTCAATCAGTAGTCCACATTTGAATTTTATTTTAACGATTTCTGTAGAGAAGCACCCAAGGAACACCATCAGCAATTTAGTTTTTCCCTCAAACTCGCGGTTTCAGAGGAGATGTCGCTTGAAGTAAATTTGAACGGACGGACAGACGGACGACAGACGGCGGGCGATCACAACAGCTCACCTTGAGCCTTCGGCTCAGGTGAGCTTAAAAGACAGGTGACAGATGAAAGCCAGGTGACAGGAAGACAGAAAGCTTCAAAAAGAGCTTTCTGTTTTACTGTCACATTGCTTTAAGCAATAACAATAATGAACATAATTAAGTAGTCTTAATAGAGAGATTGGTCTGTATATAAATGGTTTGCCTCTTCATATTGTCCTCTCAGTACTGTAATAAAGTATGTTTTAGTATTTCTAGGTAGATAAAAAGCAGGTAACCCTTTCCATAATAATCCGATTTCAACAATGGTTGCATTTTTTTTCAATAACTTTTGTACAGTCAGTGCAAGCATAATTGAAATCCACTAAACTGTAGATGCTAGATCTATAGCGTAAACACTCTTAACCCTTTACCTGATAGCCTATTTCTAGTACTTAAGATAGGTGATTACTTAAAGCAGGTTGAAAGTAAAGCAGAATGCGCCCTAAGGCGCATTCTGCTTTACTTTCAGCCTGCTGTAAGCTATCATGTGCTATAACATAGAAATTATTTCCTATAATACTATTCATTACTGATTAAATTGGAACTATATTCTTCAGCGGAAGAATAAATCATATCCGCTAAAAGGCGCTTCTATTGGGGAAAGGGTTAAAATGACATTTCCACACATAGAGGACTGAAAACTCTTGAATATCTACCGGATTTCAACCATTATCGCTCAGTTTGGTTTTACGAAAGGGAAGTCTACAGTGGACGCTAATTTTGCATTGAATACAGTTGTGCACAATTATCTTAATAATAATCGAAGGTTATATGTTGCTTTTATTGACCTGAAAAAATGTTTTGATAGTATTTATAGACATGCATTATGGCTTACATTGTTTAAAACTGGTATTCAAGACAAAGTATTGCGTATTATTAAAAACATGTATGGTGATGTTAAATCGTGTGTGAAGCATTGTAATAGATATTCAGATTTTTATTTTACTCAGTTGGATTAAGACAAGGGGAGGTAATTTCGCCAATCCTAGTCTCGTTATTTTTAGAAGATTTAGAGTTAATTTTACAAGAAAAACCAACTTCTGGTTTATAGATAGACGATAATGTAGTCATATTGTTATTGTTTGCAGACGATATGGTCCTGTTTGGTAAGTCTCCCTTAGCCTTACAGGAAAATCTGGATTTATTATTTACATATTGTCAACAATGGGGTCTTGAAGTGAATAACGCAAAAACAAAAGTCATGGTATTTAGAAAACGAAAAGCTTTGCGTGAAGATGTAAAAATGGACTTACAATGGTTTGCCTATCGAAAATGTAGATACATTTAACTATCTAGGAACTGTCTTAAAGTATAACGGTAACTTTGGCGCTAATAATGAGTGCGTTATTGGAAAAGCTTTAAAGGCACTGTATACCTTACTAGTTAATTGTAATAGAGTACCTTTAAAGCCAAAAACGCTTTGCCAATTATTTGACTCGTTTGTGGGTTCCATTTTGAATTACTCGTCCGAAATTTGGGGGTTTTACAAATCAAAAGACATTGATAGGGTTCACCTTAAAATTTGCACACGCATTCTAAAAGTTCCAATAAATTCAAGTACCATTGGTGTTGGGGACCTATGTCGCTATCCTCTTTTTATTACCCGTTTTTATAACGTAATTAAATATTGGTGTAAAGTAACCCAAACAGACAACATAATTTTGAATAGATTGTATAACTTGGCTATGGGAGACTTCGAACAGGGTAAGAAAAATTGGGTTTGGCATGTTAAACATTTGTTTGATATTTATGGTTTTTCTGAGATTTTTAATAATTTGAATCCAGTTGCGGTTCAAACATTCCCGGCTTTATTCAAACAGCGTGTTGTTGATTGTTTTGTACAGGAATGGTATGAGTCAGTACAAAACAGTCCTATTTTGGAAGAGTATAAGCACTTTCAACCCACATTTTCATACGAACTATATTTAGATGTTGTACCCCACGACCTAAGACTTTATATAACAAAGTTAAGGTTATCATCTCATTCTCTTAGAATCCAGACCGGTCGTTACGACATTAATAGAATTCCAAGAAATGAGAGAGTTTGTACTTGTTGTAATCTTTCGGACATAGAAGATATTTATCACTTTATTTGTGTCTGTCCAATTTACAACGAGATAAGACATAAATATCTAGATAAATTCTACTTTGTAAGGCCATCAATGTTTAAGTTATGCCAACTGTTTCTTAGCCATGAAAAGAAAATATTACGGAATTTAGCTTTATTTACTAATACCCCCATTCCACTGGGCGGCGGTTCCACTGCGCTCATGGCGATTCTCCAAAATCATCCAAATCGCCGTAGAAGCGCCGCCAAGTGCATAAAATTTGGACTTGGGCGTTTCCAGTACGATTTTAGTACGCTTCAACGACGACCTCACTGCGCTAATCACGATCCCACAACGCTGTTACTGCGCTTCTACGGCGCTTTAAGTCTCTCCAAGACGCTTATACTACGCTGTCACTACGATAAAGGATTTCTGACTACGCTTCCACTACGCTTACTACGTTGCTACTGCGACCTTACTTCGACCTAAGCGCAGGAGCTACGCTTCTGTTGCGCTTCTTGAACATTTCTGTATAAAATATTCGATTTTACTGCTTTCGCCAACCACTCAACCATCTCATCTTTATGTTCAGTAGTCAGGGCAGTCACTTGTTTTCCTTTCTTAAAGACATCTCCTGACGACCTTTTGATCATAACGCTTTGCCAGATTATTTACTGTCAATCTCCTTGCAAAAAGCATGGGTCTTGTGCATATTGAACCATCGAATCGTCTTATGTGAGACCGGACCTTTATATTTGATAGTTTAGTTAGAAATAACCATTGAAAATCACTAGAGCATGAGTATAATCTGGACATCACCAGGTAAACTGAGATTGTGTTGCACATGCTTTACAGTTACATTGACACCTCCAGAACAATGGGCTGGTGTCCCTCAATGGACTGAGGAAAAGTCTTTAACCGCATCCTTTCTACTTCGCTGAGCTCATCTTGTTGTTCATAGGGATGCAGTTGGGACTCTACTTCGAGTGCTGGAGAGTGTACAGCGGACTAGGCTTCTTGACAAACAAGAGATTACTCCACCTGAGGTTCAGGCTGCTTGACAGTAGCATGCGCAGCCCTTGATTTTCTTTCGTTTTGGCATTTTTAATTATTGATGTTTACAGTTTTAAGTGCAAACAAATAATGAAGATAAAGGTAGAAGTAATGCATATTTATACACTGGTCGGCAAGCGCGAAACGTAAATCGCCATGCGCGAAACGTAAATCGCCATGAGCGTGGCTCAGTTGCCAAGAGCGTAGTGGAAGCGAAGAGGAAACGCAGTCAAAGCGCCGACAGCGTAGTGAGAGCGTAATAGAAGCGCCGTGGTTTGTGATTCATAAATGGTCGAATCGCCGTGAAAATGCTTTGATCGTCGCTAGATCGTACAGAGCGTAGAGAGATCGCCCACAGCGTACGAGAAAACGTAGCGGAATCGCGGACAAATATCTCGACGCTTTTACTACGATGCGACTGCGCTTCCTCTACGTCAAGCACGCTGCGACTACGATACCACTACGCTCATGAATTTCTTAGTACGCTTCTACTGCGCTTCTGCTGCGCTTCGAGTCCACGGCGATGCCACTACGTAAATTTTGAGCAGGGTCAAAACATTCGCCGAGAGGTGGCGATCAAGGCGCTTCTGTTACGCCCTTGGCGTTTCTACTGCGCTGTTGCCGTTCCTAATACGATTTGCGGCGATTTCCCCAAAATTTCGAAGCGTAGAGGCATCGCCGCTCAGTGGAATGGGGGTATAAAGAAGCATTTAGTTTAAGAAACAGATATGTTAATATTGTACAAGAGTAATTAATACATCCTTTCTGAAAAGACCAGACCCCATGCTTAGAAGACGTTTGAGTTAGGTTTGGGATCGGTCTCAGACTTCTCATTGGTCGGAGTTGAGCATATACTCAAATCTGATCGATCAGGGGCTTGTCTCTGTTCTCGGACTCGGCTCAAACTCTTTATAAGCATGGACCCAGATCTCTTTGTTTAAGAACTAAGTAAACGTTATTTATCCATAGTATAATAATAAGTTTTTACTCTTCCAGTTGAGACAAAGAACAACGTATATGTATAGCATGTATACATGTAATGGTATAGGTTTGGATAAGCCTATTGATTCACGTAACAGTTTGTATTTAAATTGTATTGTACAAGTATGACGATGTGTCGTGTGTACAAGTCAAATAAAATTATTGTTCTGTTCTGTTCATTATCGAACTCTTCCGAGATTTTATGGTCATACTGTATCGAACCATGTTTGAGAAAGATTGAAAACAAATGGCCTCTAGTAAAACACTAAAATTGTTGAAGACGCCCGATCGACACCGGGCATTCAAGTATCATTAACGCTCAACCGAGCTTTGCTCACGTGAGAACGCTCAACCGAGCTTTGTTCACGTGAGAACGCTCAACCAAGCTTTGCTCACGTGAGCTAAACATTATCGACAATCGTTATTTCTCAAACTCAAATTTTAGGTAAATTGACTAAATGTATATCTTAATTAGTGTCAAACACTTTGTACCCAGAAAAGACGGCGCATAACGCGGCGTCTTCTGATCAAGATCAAAACTTTTGTAAATTGTTTCTACAAACATAATTATATGTTACTGTATAGTCTACAAACACTTAATACTATGTAGAGAATATGTGGAAGACACGATTTGCCGATAAGCCAATAAGTGTGAAAAAACCTGCAAATACAGTGGAGAATCTGTTATTCTTTCCCAATAAACGCGTTTACGCTAAAACTATTATTTGCAGTGCAAACAGTTTGGAGCCAGATCAGACGCCGGGTTACCCGGCGTCTGATCAGGCTCCAAACTGTTTGCCACCAAGATAAACATGATTTATCAGAATTGTCCAAAAGTTGTACTTTTCTACGTTTAAGTGTTTTGCGTTTGCGTACGTTTGCGTTTAAACGGGAAAGAATAACAGATTCTTCACTGTAACTAGTGTGCTCGGGGTAAGGCAGTGAAGGGGTTTACTTTTGGAATGTGCTAAATACAGTGGATAATCTGTTATTCTTTCCCGTTTAAACGCAAACGTACGCAAACGCAAAGCACTAAAACTTAGAAAAGAACAACTTTTGGACAATTCTGATAATTCTTGTTTATCTTGGTGGCAAACAGTTTGGAGCCTGATCAGACGCCGGGTTACCCGGCGTCTGATTTGGCTCCAAACTGTTTGCACTGCAAATAATAGTTTTAGCGTAAACGCGTTTATTGGGAAAGAATAACAGATTCTCCACTGTATCTATTGTAAAAGAAACGAACGACAGACGCTATGCAATAATATGTACATTTTGAAAATGTTAACGATATATCAAAATATTCAGCGGCCTGATAAGACACCAATTCATTCGACATATAATCTTGCTCTAAACTGTTTGCACAGAAATAAGCGCTTGATCATAAATAATAACGTTTTAACCACTGGCACTAGAACAACAAAGTTTTTTTTTATATATATAATCCATTTCGAACCGTAAAAGCTACTGTCATATAGACTTTCATATAGATATTGTGTTACTTAAAAATTATATTATACATGTCTACTGTTTTATAGATCTCACAGTAGATCCTAAATCTGACACAGTAGAATTTATTGTTTTAAAAAATTCCAATGTAGATCTATATCTAGCTAAGCCTATAGACTACTATCATATAGACTTTTCAAACAGTCATAATATATACATCAAGTGTCACTGAAAATGTGATATATAGGTCTTCTGTCAAATAGATATAACTTTAGATCCTCAATCTGACTCACTAGAAATTCAATAAAAAAAAAAAAAATAATAATTTTTTTTTTTGGCCTTATTGATTGATAGTAGACTATCGCTACTTAGATAAACTAACTATACGATAGTAGGCTTAGATCTATATACAATATACAATCTTTTTACGTTTCCAGTGTCACCATTATGACCTTTACATACAATATCTATATAATAGTATGGTTATATATATTTATTTTATTTCCATTGTCAAATTAAACATTTATGCAGTATTTTTATATTTCTATAGTGATATTTAGGACAGTAGGCTTATCTATAGACCTATACAGACTAGATCTAGATCTACTCCACAGAATAGTTTTTTCTCCAATTCCTTGTGTATCATATTGAGGAGCTGTGAGATCAAAATGTCACTAGACCTTTATACAACTTTTTATATCTATGATTGAAAGTTAATATGATAGTAGCCAATAGGCCTAGATACAGATCTACTAAAAAAAAAAAAAAAATTATTTTTTTGTTCCAGTGCCAGTGGTTTTAACCACTGTATTCAGCAGTGCCATGAAAAAACCTTTTTTTGCATTGCAACATTGTACAGACAAAGCAGACAAAGCACCGTTATAATCCCAAACTCTGTATCTGAGTTTGGTCTACACTGCCAAATACCGTATATAAAGCAAAATAAAGTGTTTGAGATGCATGTGTGTGTCAAAGAGTGACTGGCCTTGATCTACACTGTTTGGAATGCAATAAGGCCGGATTTGTCATGGCACGGCTCATATAATATACATTCAGTTGATCTAGATTTTGGCTTGCAATGATAAAGGAGTATAATAACTTTACATTTTATGTTTTATTCACCAAACAACATAGATTTAACAGTCCTTCTTATTCCCTCTTCCATATCATCCTTAATACAATCAAACGTGGTCATGGCAAGTTTGCGCTGTACTGGATCTCGGGTAACCATCAGTTCACCGAACAGGTATACGCCCATAGCCTGGTTAATAAAACAAACATGGTGAGTACCCTTTTAATCTGCAACAGTTGGCGTTTTCTATGGTTCTTAAAGTAGAAGTTTCGAAAATATATTTTTAAAACAGAGTGTCAAACAGTTTGGATCCAGATGAGACGCCGCGTGACGCGGCGTCTCATCAGGATCCAAACTGTTTGCACAGAATATCACGATTCCGCTGCTAGTGTGCAAACTACAAAGAGGTAACAATAGAAACATACACGATTATCTTACTCAAAATAATAAACTTTAAATAATCAACCTATCAGTTGTTCATGTTTAATGCATAAGCAATCAAACACAAACAGTCATAAGCATACACACCTAGGTTTTCTTTCCTTTTCAGAACACAAAAGGGGTTCACATTTCAGACTGTCCAAAACAAGTTGAAATCAAAGGCTGATAACTTGAATGTCGGTATGATTTCAACTACAACAAAACTTTCCCGGGAACGTATGGCCATATATATACACTTATGCTTTAACATTGAGTAAAGGTTCCAGAAAATCTGTTGCACCAGAGTCGCAAAAAGTCGAAACAGTTTTGATCAAAATTTGATCGAAACTGTCTGACACCCTTTTCGATATTTCTTAAGTCTTATTTTCATAAATCTTACGTTGAAATAATCTTGCAGACAACGATATTAAAGCAGACGACAAAGTAACGGTGAATGGGTAAAAAACCCACGATTAATTGGGAACCGAAAGGGTTTGGGCAGCAACCTGTTTTTAGAAATCACCGTTACCTCATTGATTGGTTCAGGGCTGCCATGAGTAGACATAAAAAATCCTAAGATTTCCAAATTTGCATTTTTCAAGTGCGATTTTACGAATTGTACCTTTTCCCAATCGCCTGTTTCTAGTTTTGTTGACACGTGGCTGCTTAAAGTAGGCTGAAAGTAAAGCAGAATGCGCCTTAAGGCGCATTCTGCTTTACTTTCAGCCTGCTTTAAGCTACCATGAACTAGAAAAAATCCGAAGATTTAGGAAAAATCGGGAAAAACGGAAGCCCTGTTGGTTGCTGTACAAAGATTTTACTGTCCTCAAAATCTTTGTTTAGACAGTCATGTCTTTTAAACCACGACAAGCTGCGGGTGAATTTGTGAAAACTGATGCAAACAGTTCGGATCTAGATTAGATGCCGAGTAACTCATTGTCCCATCTAGATCAAACTGGTTGGCAATATGTTCTAAAACAGTAAATGGAGATCAATCAAATCATAGAAGTGTTGCGGAGGACATACTTTGCAGACGACAATGACAAGGCATGCTAAATGTTTAATGTGTTCTCGTATTCACCTTGCATAATCTAATTACACTAATCACTTCAAATCATTAAACTGGCGTAACAGTCTGCATGAAAATGGTTTAAACTCCGCCGCTGTTCTTGGCAGAAAGCATTACTTTTTATAACAGAACATTAATGCCAGATTCAGCGTGTTTACACACACCATGGTAATTGTTTTAAACAGCTGTAAACGTCTAGTGCATTTTAATCCTATTTTATGCTAAGTGCGAATTAGCTAATAATTGCAGACAGTTTGGATCCAGATAAGACGTAACGCGGCGTCTTATCTGGATCGAAACTGTTTGGCGGTACACCATTACATATTCAATTTTTTAGTTTAAAAAGCATAAACACTGATTTTGAGTTTTTTTCAACAGACGTAATATTTGAAGCAGACGGCAATTCATTATGGTAAAGGTACTGTCAATATTTTCTTTGCAGCTGAATGGCAGATCTTGGCTATCTTATACTGTTGCTTTATAATGTAGCCATCCGAAGAAGAAGCATGATATTATTTCTGTGTGACAGTTTATTAAACGAATAGTCCTATATATGTTTCCAGGAAAAGCACATGTATTCTAGCCCCTGTGACATAGATATGCAACTGACCAATACGATTGGAACACCTTTGAAAGAGGATCATTCCTTAAAGTTTAGTAAAACTTGAATCAGTAGTTTAGGAGAAGTACACCGTGACACTGTTGGCAAACTATTATAAATTCGGTTCTGTAAGTGCACCACGTGATATTAAAGAACTGTACTTATTTATGTCTCGGTGTTTCGTGAAACATCTGAAATATCAGCATGAATCAAATTCGGTTTGAAGCAGGTATAGCAAATACCGGTATTTAACCATTGTAATTTATGGCATAACCATTATAAATATATACTAAAAAGAAGAGTGTCAAAGTAAGTGACACATGCTACATGTATGAAAGCGTTTATCGACTCTGAAATGCATTTTTGTTGTATGTAAACCTGTAAGTATACTCATAAAGAACAGTTGAAGATGGTACAGTGGAGAATCTGTTATTCTTTCCCGTTTAAACGCAAACGTACGCAAACGCAAAACGCTAAAACGTAGAAAAGAACAACTTTTGGACAATTCTGATATTTCATGTTTATCTTGGTGGCAAACAGTTTGGAGCCTGATCAGACGCCGGGTTACCCGGCGTCTGATCTGGCTCCAAACTGTTTGCAGTGCAAATAATAGTTTTAGCGTAAACGCGTTTATTGGGAAAGAATAACAGATTCTCCACTGTATGTAGCACGCTGTCATCTAAATATGTACTCACACACAAAATATGCCATCCCTAGCTGAAAAAGCTAAAGCTGATCAGCTTTTTCTACAAAATTAGGCCAAAGGTTGAGGTTTTAGAGACCTTGAAATAGTACGCGACACTCCGACCTCTAAAAACATCCATCCCAAGATGTATCCACACATCAGTGTTGGCATTAATCCGAAACATCATATGCGATACGCTCCTGGGCCCGTTTCATAAAACTTCGAACGACAAAAACCATCGTAAGTCAAAACTTAAAAGTACATTTAATTCTTATTTCTCTATCTAATCTTGTCTTGTGATATCTCTGGAATCGTCTTTTCAAGACGATTCCAAAGAGATGTCATAAGACAGGATTAGATGGAGAAATAAATAATAATTGAGACTTTTTAAGTTTTAAACCAGGTCAGATGCCGCATAATGCGTCGTCTGGCTCCGAGGTTATAAAGCTTTTGACACGAGTCTAAACTCATTCCCAAGCATTTGATTGGTCAGATTTGAGCCTAGGCTCAAATCTGACAAATCAATTGCTTGGGAACTCACTCAGACTCAACTAAACAGCTTTATAACCTCAGAGCCTGGTCTGGATTAAAGCTGTTTGAAACTTCTTTTTATGCTCTTTCAATTAAACAAGAGCCCCATGGGGCATATTTCGCTCACCTGAGAAAATAGCTGAAAAAATGGCGATAATAATTTAGGTCCAGGACTGACCTAGATATGCAACAGACCCGAACAATTTGAACAAATTATGTAAAGTATATTTAAAAGTGTCACCATACCAAATATAAAAGCTCTGGCCATATCAGTATCAGAGAAGAAGACGTTTGAAATTTTCTCTATATAACTCTATGTAAAACTGTGACCCCAGGGGCGGGGCCAATTTTGACCCAGGTGCATAATTTGAACAAACTTGATAGAGGACCTGTAGGTGATGGTATGTGCCAAATATCTAAGCTCTGGCCCTTGTAGTTTCAGAAAAGAAGATTTTTTAAGATTTCCTTATTTTTTCACTTTGGTTGCCATGGCAACCAGAGTTCTGCATTGTTTTTAATTCTTTGAACAAATTTGAAAGAGCTTGACCCAAGGAACATTTCTGTAAAGTTTGGTTGAATTCTGTCAAGCGGTATAGGAGGAGATGTCATTTGAAGCAATTGTTAACGACGACGCACGACGCACGACTAACGACGGACGACGACGGCCGCCGGACACAGGGCCATCCCAATAGCTCACCTTGAGCCTTTGGCTCAGGTGAGCTAAAAAGTATAAATAACAGTTTTAGCAAAATTGCAGGCAACACTTTCAAAGCAGGTGATATTTCAGCAGAATAAGGTTTGAAAGGGAATTTTATTAACTTTGTCCTCATGACGTGACTTTGATAAACGACCAACGGAAAATTTTAGTATTGACAACCATTACAAATATCGGCGAAACTCCCATGCTACGGGGTTTCAGATAAGGTGAGTATTTCAAAAATTAAAAATATTAGTTCTGCATTAAACCCTTTTGTGCTGAAACCGGTGAGAAAATGTTGGATTCGTTCAATTTCCCCCCTCTCAACCGGCTCATTCGCAAAACAAGCTAAAGTAGCTTCCAAATTAACATATTAGATAGATACATGTATATATTGGCAAGAAACTTGTGAAAGCTAATCTATGTCAGATCCCTAGTAAAATTATTTATCTCACTTGATCATATTAAACTGTCATATTAATTCTAGATATGTGAACACATTGTAACAGTTACCCTTATCAAGCGATAATCTAGAAAAAAGTGAACTAGGACCGTCTTAAAAACAAACAAAAAGTTCAAATACAAAAGTGATGCGATACGCTCAGTCATGAGAAAAATGTTTTTCAAGAGAATTCCACAGTGCTTGTGTTCCAACTGGCCTGATGATTGAGTTTAATCTCCCGCTTAGTATCACTCCACTTACCATGAACATATATCGTCATATCTATATACAACATGTGAGATTGTACATTGGTCGCCCACCCAGACTCGTGGTTTTTCCGGAACTCCGGTTTCCTCCCACATTAATTACCATTTACAATCAAACTTCGATATCTCGAACTCGGTTAAGTCGAACATACCCGTATTTCAAAGTTAAAACGTGGCTAAGCCACGTTTTAACTTTAAAATAAGGGTATATTCGACTGAACCGAGCATGAAAAAAAATGCAGTTCATGTGTCGAACTATCGGATAATTCGAATTAAGCGAGTTCGAGATATCGAATTTCGACTGTATGCCACCATTAGAGCCATCGAGAATGATTAGTATAAGTTATCATAACTTGTTAAATCATCGATGTTAAATAAAGTTTATACCTTTCTAATCAAAATCAGAGTTTTCCCCCAATCGAGTGCAAGACTAATAAAAAACGGCGTCTATGAGAAAACAGTGCTGATCCTGATCAGACAGCTCCTTCATGAACTTTCTGATCTGGGTGTACACCTTTTTACAAAAAGCGTCAGCACAACAGAAGGAATTATCATGAACCCTTTCAATGATATATGACTTTTGAAAATTAACGAGATTTGGATGATTTTTTAAAAACGCTTTAAAAAAATTAGAAAATGAAACACACAGTGAAGACACTGGCCATCTATTTGCTTAACTCGATCCTCCCTGAAACTTTAAATGGACAATTCCAGTTTCCGTTTTGGTCTATTCCATTTCTGACTTTTAAGGGTTGTTTTTGTCAATGTTTGACATTATGACAAACAGTGAATCCCCTGATCAGAGGGCTCCTTTTGGAGCCCTCTGATCTGGGTATTCACTGTTTTCATAGGACAAGTGTAGTTTTCACATGTAGACTGTTTGAAAAGGACGCCTATATGTGGGACTATGAATCAAAGGGTTAAAGGATGTAGTTTATGGCCACGCTTTTTTGTCGGATGTATGATGTTTTAGTAAAATATAACAAGAGGGCCATGGCCCTTAATTCGCTCACCTGAGGTCATTGTGCCTTAGCTTACTAGGCAAGACAACCTTTTAATACAGCTGTAAATGGAATTATCTTCCAGACAAAAAAAACCATGACAAATTGGAATAACTTAAAAAAAATATTGTTGGCAGGGTTACGGCCCTTATCCATGACACTTCCTCTTATCATTAAGCTACATGTATTTCCATATGATTATTTATTGCACATGCTGCTTTACTTTCAACCTGCTTTAAGTTATCATCTACTAAGATATAGAAACTATTTCTTATCTCTTACATTTTATGACTGTATGACTATGGAATTATTTTCTTTAGGAGGAATAAATTAAAGGCGTAAAAAGGCATTATTATGTATGGGGTAATGGGTTAACATCAGTAGAACTGGAGTTATCTCCAGGACAAGAAAATATGACACTGGGAAATAACTCAAAAATGACATTGACCTTTGTAGGACATGACCCAAGTTATAAAGTTTCTAACTTATGTAGTTCCAAAGTTATGGCTAAGATTAAAGTTGTGGACTGACAGACAAACAAATGGACAAACAGACAAAAAAGCAGACAGACAAAAACAATATGCCCCCAACTAAGTTGTGCAGGTGCATAAAAATGTAGCAGACAACACCATATGTTGCTGTTACAGTGTACCTCAGTTGACCAGAGTTCAGTTATGTAATACAGTTCTGTCAGTTCTGCAGCAGGGGTCTTAACTCTTATAATGCTGAATTGCTGTCTGCTATACAAACATTGAATGTGAATTATGTAAACAAAATCATACTTTACATTTTCTAAATTAAAGAAACTATGTAAATAAGTGGCAAATAGTTTGGATCCAGATTAGATGCAGCATAATGTGGCATCTGATCTGTATCAAAACTGTTTGCAAATATCAGTGATTTATACTATATAACTCTATGTAAAACTGTTACCCCCGGGGCGGGGCCAATTTTGACCCCAGGGGCATCATTTTAACAAACTTGATAGAAGACCTGAACAATTTATCTTTAGCTCCTGTGACCTAGATATGCAACCGACCAGAACCATTTGAACAATTTTGGTATAAGACATTTAGAAGTGTCACCATGCCAAATATCAAAGCTCTGGCCATATTAGTTTCAGAGGAGAAGACGTTTGAAAATTTCACTATATAACTCTATGTAAAACTATGACCCCCAGGGGCGGGGCCAATTTTGACCCCAGGGGCATAATTTGAAAAAACTTGATAGAGGACCTGTAGGTGATGCTATGTGCCATATATCTAAGCTCTGGCCCTTGTAGTTTCAGACAAGAAGATTTTTTAAGATTTCCTTATTTTAGCACTTTGGTTGCCATGGCAACCAGAGTTCTACATTGTTTTTAATTCTTTAAACAGATTTGAAAGAGCTTGACCCTATACATTCCTGTAAAGTTTGGTTGAAATCTGTTCAGCGGTATAGGAGGAGATGTCATTTGAAGCAATTGTTAACGACGACGGACGACGGACGACGACGGACGACTGACACAGGGCTATGTTGAGCCGAATTATTCACACTACGAATTCTTCACACCTGTGAGGAATTCGTAGGAATTTCATACGAATATGTCACACATTTGTGAATAATTCGTACTTACTCTCAGCCCCCCCTGACAGTAGATACGAATTCTTCACATGTCGATTTTTTTTAAAAACGATTGTAAAAAATTTGTGCATACGAAAACGTCACACTTTCCAAAAAGCTTTTAGCCACCAGATGGATAGGGGGACATATTAGGTTTGCTTTACTTGATAGATGTCTTATATATTCACATAATGACAAAACATATGTACTAGACTGCCTGTTTAAATTGGGTCATAAGGTAAAAGGTCAAGGTCACATGGGGTACAAATGTCACATTTTCGGCACACGATATAATTAATTATAGACACATAAAACTGAAAAATAGCATGGTAGTAATAGCACTTTGGTGACCATATAATTTACTCGATTCCGTCGTATCGGATATTATTCGGTCCGTCTGTACGATGCATTCTAAGAACTTTATAAATGTATGTACCGGTTTCTGTGTCACCAGCTGAAGGCAATGATGACACGTCGGGGTCGGTCAACTTACCGTAGACTGTCTGTCCGATCGTCCGACTGTCATGGTTTTGTTTTTTACTGAAGTTTTAAAGGTGAAATTTCATTTAAAGAGTTTAATGAGTAGACGTGTATTGCAAACACAGTTCATAATTATTGTATAAACACCGTGAGAGGTATTCCCCTTTCTACTATTTTCCGAGAGATTCTGCCATTCCGAAGCTTTTGAAATTAAAATTTCATTAACGACTATCGCGGCAGTTTGTTCGAATTTTCAAACCATTCAGATTGTTTTCAAATTCTGCATGTTGCTAGTATATACCCTGTTGTGCAGAAATATGAAATAAAATAGGGAGTCCCCGAACTGGTTCTTTTCTTAATAGCTTGTTTTTTGGTATACCCCTAATTATCCAGAGACACGTGCTGTTGATAATAAAATCTCAGAACACCCCTCTTCAGCTTTGTAATTTTCCTTAGATATTGGGTTATTCATATGTTTTCATAAAAAAGAAAAGAATATGAGGAAGTAGCATAAAACATGGAAACAACATTTTATTCGTCAATAAAGGGAACACATCAAATAGTTATTTTTCAAAATATTTCTCCTACAGTTCTTACATTCAGATTTTGCCAATATGTTTCACAAATATTAATAAAGCATTAATTTACTGAAATCACTAATTACAGTTATGGTTACCCGAAATATTTTTTCTACAAAATACAAAGTCTGCATGTAGAGTAACGCATGTCTATCCAATTACATATAGGGCTATCTATAAATGATATATGTTAACCACTTTTAAATGCTAAAATGTGTCAAAATCCACTGTTTAATCGTCAGCAATATATCACTTTACAAGCATTATTAGTATATATAACTTATCGTGGACGCCAAATTATATGACCACACCATTAAGCTTTTTGAGGTAGGAAAAAATACAAATTTCAAATATAAACTATATTGAATTGGTTAAAGGGAGACAACACATCAGAAGTTTTGCAAAAGTTGCTTCCCTTTGACTGTAAAAAAAATTGAAACTGGCGCGATATTCCTTAATCGAAAGAGATTGATGTATAAAAGTGTTTTGCATGAGGATCATAACTCCTGCATCAGTGCGGTGAGAGTAATTCCTTCTTTCAGGAAGATGAATTAGGCTAAGCTCATTTGCTTACAAGCAGCGCATGAGATCAAAACTACCAACATGTTTTTCTTTAAGTTCATAACAGAGGTGATTATCTCTGTCCAATAAACTAAAGCCCTTAAATAGCGTTAACATAGGGAGGTCTTTGGGGTTACACAAATGATACAGTTTTGACCATCTACATGCACTTGTACATGATTGGTTTCTAGTATTCAAGCTTGAAAAATAAGGCCATGAGTAGGTGGGATAAGTTTAGATATGAGAGCTTAGTGAAAACTTGCCCAATTTTAATGTCGCCATTACAGTAACCATGGGCTGCAAGAAGAGCGACTCCGACCATCATGGCCCTCTTGTTTGAGGCTGATTGCAGATCTGAACATTTACACATGTATACACAACAGATGAATGTGTTACGCGATACTCTGTCATTCAATAAGTAGCAACTGCGCTAACTTTGGTATCTGTTGCAGATGTTGTATAGGAAATATTTAAGTATTTTTGAAAATTCGAACAAACTACCTCGATAGTCCTTAAATACCGGACGGGCAACGGTTTTTAAGACGGGCGACCATCATCGCCCGATATTGGTTATCGTGGGTTCAATATACGAATGAGGTTTACAAAGACGCACTGATTTCACTTCTTTGTTATGTTGCTCACTTTCTTACATGGAACCATACTACCGATTGCCTTATCGTGTAGTCCAGATCATGGGCATTCAGTAAAAACGTGCAATACTGTGGGAGACCGAAAGGAAACCGGTGTTATCCGGTTGCCAGTCGGGTGCCGGTGTAAAGACGAAATGTGCCCCCCCCCCCCCCCCCCCCCCATTCTAAAGAGTGACACATGAGGACAATTTTTGACGTAGAAAACTGTCCTTGGCATAATACATGTAAAATGACCCGGGAGGTTAATTTTCTGAGTCGAAAAATATCCCGGGGTCACAATTCTGAGTGGTAGGGTCACTTTTCGTCATTACAACGGCCGGTATATGATAGACAAACGCCGGATGGAGACGGCCTTGTCCGACTTCTGACACGCTTGTATACGTTTGTATATTTGGTCAAAAGCTTTCTCGGTTCCGATCGACGTGTAAGGTGCCCGGAATCGACCGATTTTAAGGCGATGTCGTTTCTATGACCGTCGTTGAAACTAGCTTTTAACTCCACTTTAAAATCAAACCGAGGCCCAGAATTCTGAGTTCATACTATGTTAACAGTATTTCAGTCATATCTCGACATAAAGCTAATTGCATATGGGAGAAGAAACAGGATGCACGTCATAAACTGTATCAGGTAAAAAATTGCATCTGGGTAAAAGCACCGAATTTCCGATAGCCAGCTTGAAGGCTCCTCCAAATGAAAAAGCCCAAATGTTCAGATTGGGATTCGAATCAACAGCAGTAAGGAGCCAATTGAGTGTAAGTTATAGTCACTATGAGCACTGGACCACGGCCACGGGTCCCATCTCTCCCCATCCCGTTAAGAATACCAACAATCTACCAGCATTCGGCAAGCAACCTGTCGGTTGTCTGCCTATTATGCCTCAAAGGAAGCCGGGAACTAAGCATAAACTCAACGGGACTTAAGTTTGATCATTGGATAAAAAAGGCTGTACTTATCCACAGATAATTCTTCGGATTTAGGTCGGCTGTTAAAGAGCATTTTTGATCAAATCGTAAACACTGCATGTAAAAGTGGATAACACAGTTTTAGCGCACCCGCTTCTTAACAATGCATCCCGAGTTCGATCCCGGGTCATGACAGTACGGGAAAGGGTCGCCTGTTTTCCCTAGTACTCTAGTGTCATCCCACAAAACGACGCAATACACCATCTTTTGCGCTATGGAAAGTGATTTGCCTAAGCTGTTAGAACTTGTTTCATAAAGAAATGTTAAACGAAAGGTGGTGTGTGAAGAATCCGTAGGTACCAACAGGTCGTTCAAAAAGGGGGTACGAAAATCTCACACTGCCATTATGTGACATATTCGTACCAAATCTTCACACATTGGTCACACGAGTGGAAGAATTCGTACCCTTTCGTACGAATTCTTCACACCTCTAATTACGGTGTGAAGAATTCGTAGTGTGAATAATTCGGCTCAACAGGGCTATCCCAATAGCTCACCTTGAGCCTTTGGCTCAGGTGAGCTAAAAATAATTGGTGCGTTCTGGAAAATGTACAATCCAATTATAATTTTGCAATATCATGTTATAATGAAACTTAAATATCAAAACTTGACAAACATACATGTAATAGAAAATTGGAATTTTCCATTACAAAGTTTATGGTTGAATGAGTTTACCAGTGTTTATTACCTGATGATTGATCAGGAAGGATTTAACCTCCTCGTAGCTTTCTACAACTCTATGCTTCACAACAAGTTCACACCATCGGTGAAGCACCTGAAATAAAAAGATGAGCGACGTCTTGAGAAATGACAAAGACAAACGGTATAGACATAGATCCGTTTCCGAAATAGAACGTTTACCGAAACAGGATATAATTATATTAATGCTATTTTTCGGTTGGTGATAAAAACAACATTTTACTAGTTTTGAAGATTGTTGATAGATATAAACGTAGAACAAAGAAATAGAGTATTGCTGAATGGATACATGTTCCTCGTCACAGAACGGTGGGCCACTTCAATACTTTGACCACAACTTCAATCAAAGGCAACGGACTGACGAGAGACGGACGGATTGACAGAGAGATAGACATGCGGAAACAAAATCTTAAGCTTTCTTGCTTTAAGCAACCACGTGCTATTATTTTAAAGGTAGTAATAGAGCGGTTTTACTGTAGTTCGTTTGAAAATGTCAGAGCCAAAAAGTGTTTACAAGCTAGACATCGACGTACTTCATATTAACAGCATGGTGCAAAATAGGAACATTCTGCATAACTTGAGTGCAAACAACATTGTACGCTGGGATTTTTTTCGTCTGCAACATTGATCGTCTGCTATTGTTCTAAAATAGAATTTACTATTTTTGTTTTCAAAACAGGGCCAGGGCGTTAAACAGTTGGGATCCTGATGAGACACCACGCTGTGGAATGTACGCTGTGGAATGTGGCTATGTTGCCAAATAGTATTCACTCTATATTTTCTGGAACCTCATTTATGAAATAATATCTATTTGATTTATATATACATGTCAAATACAATTTAACCCTTTACCAAATTTCTAATTTTGAAGACAGGTGAGTACTTTAAGAAGGTTAAAAGTAAAGCAGAATGCGCCTTAAGGCGCATTCTGCTTTTCTTTAAGCCTTCTTTAAGCCTCTATCTGCTAGGGAATAAAACAATTTCTTATGGCACATGTTTATGACTGTATGTGCTAAAAAGCGATTCACTTGGGTAAAGGGTTAAACGAAGCTAAACGTTCTGCAATAAATATAAAACCCGGCGTCTGATCCGACTCGAAACTCTTTGCAATGGAAATGATTGTTTGAGTACCCGATACAAACACGTTTATTGGGAAAAATAACATTTCCTCCACTGTATGTTGCTTGTATAAGATATACAATTTTGTTGTCTAAAACACCTACGCTTACTCTTAAATCACTCAAAACAAACCCATTATATGAGTGGCTGTATGAGGAACATACTACAGTGGGGAATGCATTATTATTTCCGGTTGAAACGAAAATAAAACCAGAAGCAACTCAACAACACGAAGAAATAATCAAGAGTTGTCAGAAGGCAACAAAGCTTATCTATGGCACATTTCTAAACTTAAAGGCTAAGATCAAATACGCATGGATCTAAGAATAAAACTTAAAAGCAGAGTCTGAGGGTAAGGTAAAATACTTCAGACGCATTCATGAGGGTGTCAAACAGCGTAGATCAAACCTAGCTGAACGCGGTGGCTGGCCTTGGTCTACACTGGTTTCAATGCATTAAGACAGGTTTTGCCATGACACGGCTCATTTGTTTTAACACAAACGCGTTTATTAGGAAAGGACAGCGTCTTTTCCACTGTAACATAAAATTATTGTTGTCCATGATGTCATGCTAGCTACAATATCATCAGTTCATCTATCCTGGCATATTTACACATCTGTCGTTCTAAACTATTTGTATAACTGGCCATTATATTCCACAAAGCTTACCGATATTGCACTGAGCGATGTTACAGTCGAAACGCGATACTTCGAACTCACTTAAATCGATCGAACCACTATTTCAAAAGTCAAATTTTAACAAATCGATCTCGCTAATGTCGAACATACCCGTATTTCAAAGTTAAAACGTGGCTACGTGGGCTTGTTCGAACAAACCAGAGTTCGAAGTATCGAGTTTTAGACTGTGTATTTGATAACCAATCCCAAAGCAATCAGTGTCCTACGTCTTCAAAAATACACCATTATTTCAATTTTGGACGACACTTTTCCCAGAATGCAACTGGTGATGGCAGTATAACAATAGCGAACCTTTTATGGGTTTACTTTTCATTAGCAAAACACTGTGGATCCTGATAACACTAAGTGACGCGACGTCTTCTCTGAATTCAAACTGTTTGACAGGAATGTTGATGTTCCTTCAATGTTTTGTCTGTTTTTATTTCTTTCGAAAACAATACCAACAACAGTAAAATACATAAACTTTAAACATCGATGCTTACGACAAGAAGCAAACGATCATGTTACATTACAGAGTGTCATTCCGGACATCAGGGGCCCGTTTAATAAAACTTCGTACGACAAAAACAGTCGTAAATCAAAACTTTAAAATACATTTAATATCTGATTTCACTATCTAATCCTGTGTTGTGACATCTCTTTGGAATCGTCTTTTCAAGACGATTCAAAAGAGATGTCACAACACAGGATTAGATTTAGAAATAAATAATAATTCAGACTTTTATAATCTGACTTACGACAACATTTGTTGTACGAACTTTTATGAAACGGGCCCCAGTATAGAAATATACTATACATTTTCGTTATTAATGCACGTACTGTGGCGTTATTTGACGGAATTTGATGAAATAAAAAGTAGATATTGGTACATTAATCATTTCCCGAGGGTACCACTAGAGAATATCGGCGATCGAGTCTATTTTAGCATCAGTTTAAGTCGAAAGTTAAGACAACCTGTTGTATTTCGTTGTATACCTTGTCTTGTGTTAGAAGTCTAGTATAAACAATAGTCCCACGGGGCATATTTCGCTCACCTGAGAATAGCTGACAAAATAGACATAATGATTTATGACCAGGACGGGGTCATTTTTTACCCGAGGGGCATGATTTGAACAATCTTGACAGAGGACCTGTAGATGATGCTATGGGCCAAATATCTAAGATCAGGGTACAAGGGTTTTAGACAAGAAGATTTTTTTAAGTTTCCGTTAAAAAAAACTTTTTTAGCTCATGTGACCTACTTATGCAACAGACTGGAACCATTTGAACAAAATTGGTAAATGACATCTAGAAATGTCACTATATAGAAAAAATCTCATTGTAGCTCCTGTGACCTAGATATGCAACAAACCGGAACTTAAATGCGTAAAGGATATTTTGAAGTGTCACCATACCAAACATCATTAGTGTCAGAAAAGAAGACGTTTGAAAGTTTCACTATATAACTCAATGTAAAACTGTGACCCCCGGGGCGGGGTCAATTTTGACCCCAGGGGCATGATTTGAACAAACTTGATAGAGGACCTGCAGATGATGCTATGTGCCAAATATCTAAGCACAGACTGCAGTTTTTGACAAGAACCTTTTTTAAGATTTCCTTATTTTTTCACTTTGGTTGCCATGGCAACCAGAGTTCTGCATAGTTTTTAATTCTTTGAACAAATTTGAAAGAGCTTGACCCAAGGAACATTTCTGTAAATTTGATTGAATTCTGTCAAGCGGTATAGGAGGAAATGTCATTTAAAGCAATTGTTAACGACGACGGACAACGCACGACGACGGACGCCAGACACAGGGCCATCCCAATAGCTCACCTTGAGCCTTTGGCCCAGGTGAGCTAAAAATGGTTGTTTTGTTGTTTGTTTGTTTTTGTCGTAGAATGCCCGTAGATCGGACCGACCAATATTCGGTTATTGGCCCTTTTCGATTAAATTATAACTGTTGACAATAACATAGCTTTTCTAAAATAACAGGATGTTTCTCTCAGGAAATGTATTGTTTATCGATAAGCAGCAAAACACCACCGTTTTAATCCTCTGAAAAAGGTACAATTGCACTCTTTGTACAACAATTGATAGATGCAATACATCAACACTATATACACTACATGTACTTGTTATGAAATAGGATTGTTGTTAAGAAATAGGATTGGAGTGTAAATAAGATATTTTGTCGTAAAGAGTCAATGCCCGAAATATTGAAAATAAAGCGTCGGTCACAAGCTGAATTCAGATTGGATGTCTAAAAGCTCATTCAGTGTTTAGAGAGTTGAACTTCGACCTCTCTAACTCTTTTTTATTTAGCGTTCTAGAATAAATATTACACATCTAGCGTGTGATTAACGTGTGCCTAACGTACGAGAAACGTGTAACAGCGACAAGGAAGATACCCCTGAAAACCATTAGCGTGTGGTAGCGTGCCACTGGCGCGCGACAAACGATTTGTCAACGTTAGACGTGCGTGTTGAGCGTGTGACAAACGTGTGATTAACGACAGAATACGTTCGTTTGCCTTTAGTCACACGCTGTGTGCGCTATGGGACCGCTCAGCGGCCAGTGAGTCGTTCACTGCAAAGCAAACGATAAGTAACAACCAAGTAACGATAGAGTAACGACTGACTAACGATAGCCGAGCGCATGCAACGCTCGGTGAACGTTAGTATAACGTTCGATGAAAGTTCTTAAAACGATCTACAGCGTTTAAATTAATCGTTTGAAGGACGCTGGTCTCAGAGAATTTTGTGTGCATGTTCAACTTTTTTTTTAGATTCAGCGTTCTCAGACGATTCCCGGCGTTCACACAACGCTCTTCTGGCGCTATCCCAGCGACAATGGACGACAACCAACGTTTCCTAAAACGTCAGAGAACGTTGGCCAGAACGTTATGATGTGACGGGCCTATCAGCGAAATGACCGAGTGTTGCTTTCTTGAGCGGATGAGCACTGAGTCAAAGTTTTGGAAACGACACTGACTAAAGCCTGTTTACATCAGAGATTTGAAACCGTCAAAAAGTAAACAAGAGGGCCATGGCCCTTAATTCGCTCACCTGAGGTCATTGTGCCTTAGCTTAATAGGCAAGACAACATTTTAATATAGCTGTAAATGGAATTATCTTCCAGACAAAAAAAACATGACAAATTGGAATAACTTAAAAAAATATTGTTGGCAGAGTTATGGCCCTTATCCATGACACTTCTTCTTATCAAGCTACATGTATTTCCATATGATTATTTATTGCGCACTCTGCTTTACTTTCAACCTGCTTTAAGTTATCATCTACTAAGATATAGATACTATTTCTTATATCTTACATGTTTATGACTATATAAAGTGGAATTATTTTCTTTAGAGGAGGAATAAATTAAAGGCGTAAAAAGGCATATGTATGGGGTAATGGGTTAACATCAGTAGAACTGGAGTTATCTCAAAGACAAGAAAATATGACACTGGGAAATATCTCAAAATTGACATTGACCTTTGTAGGACATGACCCAAGTTATAAAGTTTCTAACTTTAACAAAGTTATGGCTAAGATTAAAGTTGTGGACTGACAGACAAACAAATGGACAAACAGACAAAAAAGCAGACAGACAAAAACAATATGCCCCCAACTGCAGGGCATAAATATATAGCAGACACCGCCATATGCAACCTCATCAGCTGACCAGCTGACCTGAGTTCAGTTATGTAACTCTGCCAGTAGGAAATTTGGCTAGGGTCTAACTCTTATAGTGCTGAATTGCTGTCTGCTATACATATTTTGAATGTGAATTATGACCTAGATATTTAACCGACCAGAACCATTTGAACAAACTAAGTAAAGGACATTTAGAAGTGTCACCATGCCAAATATCAAAGCTCTGGCCATATCAGTTTCAGTGGAGAAGACGTTTGAAATTTTCACTATACAGTATTTATGGAGGGAAAGGGTTGAATCCTGGACAAGAAAAAAAAGACAAAACATACAGATAACTCTAACAAAACCAATATTAAACATATGTATAAATATGGCAAAAGACATAATTACATAACTGTCAGTGGATCACTTCCAGACCCTGTTTCTCTAAGTATGAAGCAGACTAAACCATTTATAAACTTTAGCAGACAACATGTTCAGCTAAGACCATCAGTTCAGTGGCTGAGGTCAAGTACTGGGTAGTATGGTAGAATTAGCAACTACTCTGAAGGCTTACCCTTACCAGACTGAAATGATATCTGCTTAAAACCTACTGTATGCGAAAAGTGACAAAAAAAAGAATTTAGAACATGTTCAGTTGGTAAATGAGTATCAATAGTTTGGATCCAAATTAGATGCAGCATTATGTTGCATCTGATCTGGATCCAAAATGTTTGCAAATATTGGCTATTTGCCCTTAGTATATTAAGAGTAACTCAGGTAAAATACAGTTCTGCTTTTGCTTCATCAAAAATACTGTAAAACCTGCCTAGAGCAGCACTTAAACTGCGCAGGGTGGCGTCAAGTGTGACCCTAGGGATTTCATTTTAACAAACTATAGAGAGATCGACCAGGAGATTCTACTGTAAAAATATCAAAGCTTAGGGCCTAGTAGTTTTTAGCAAGAAGGTTTTTTAAAAAAAATTTGCTTTTTTGCTTTTTCAAGCAGAGTTTTTGCTTTTTCTCTTTCATTTAAACAACTTCTGTAGAGAAGCATCCAAGGAACATCATGAGCAGTTTGAATCCGCCCTACAATCCCCGGGTTCAGAGGAGATGTCGTTTGAAGTAAAAGTGAACGGACAGACGGACAGACGGACAGACGTACTACGGACAATGAGCGGTCACAATAGCTCACCTTGAGCCTTCGGCTCAGGTGAGCTAAAAAAACAAAAAAAACAAGAGCCCCATGGGGCATATTTCGCTCACCTGAGAATAGCTGTACATCAAAATGGAGATAATGATTTATGTCCAGGACGGGGTCATTTTTAACCCAAGGGGCATAATTTGAACAAATCTTGATAGAGGACTTGTAGATGATGCTATGTTCCAAATATCTAAGATCAGGGTACTAGGGTTCTAGACAAGAAGATTATTTTAAGTTTCCATTGAAAAAAATCTATTTTTAGCTCCTGTGACCTACATATGCAACAGACTGGAACCATTTGAACAAACTAAATAAAGGACATCTAGAAGTAACACCATGCCGAATATCAAAGCTCTGGCCATATTAGCTTCAGAAAAGAAGACTGTGACCCCCGGGGTGGGGCCAATTTTGACCCCAGGGGCATAATTTGTACAAACTTGATAGAGGACCTGTAGATGATATGCACCCGGCCAGAACTATTTGAACATTATTGGTATAAGACATCTAGAAGTGTCACCATGCCAAATATCAAAGCTCTGGCCATATTAGTTTCAGAGGAGAAGACGTTTGAAAATTTCACTATATAACTCTATGTAAAACGGTGACCCCCGGGGCGGGGCCAATTTTGACCCCCGGTGCATAGTTTGTACAAACTTGATAGAGGACCTGTGGATGATGCTATGTGCCAAATATCTAAGCTCTGGCCGTTGTAGTTTCAGACAAGAAGATTTTTTAAGATTTCCTTATTTTTTCACTTTGGTTGCCATGGCAACCAGAGTTCTGCATTGTTTTTAATTCTTTGAACAATTTTGAAAGAACTTGACCCAAGGAACATTCCTGTAAAGTTTGGTTGAAATCTGCTCAGCGGTATATGAGGAGATGTCATTTGAAGCAATTGTGAACGACAACAATGGCTTTATAAAGTGAAATTATTTTCTTCTGTGAAAGATTAAATTAAAGGCTTAAAAAGGAATATGTATGGGGCAATGGGTTAATAAGTATCATAATTTACATTTTCTAAATATAAGAAACTATGTAAATTGAGTGGCAAATAGTTTCGATCCAGATTAGATGCAGCATTATGTGGCATCTGACCTGGATCCATACTGTTTATGGCCCATAATTAATTGTGGACTGATAGACAGAAAGACAAACAAACAAACAAAACACAAACAAACAAACAGACAGACCAAAAACAATATGCCTCGAACTAAGTTGTGCTGGAGCATAAAAATTTAGCAGACATCATCATTTCTGTGTGTATCTCAGTTACCTGAGTTCAGAGCTAGCTATGGCCCATGGGTCAGTTATGCAATTGCAGCCAAATTGCTATTATTATGATGAACTGTTGTCTGCTCCAAATGTTTGTATGTGAAATATGTAAAAAATCATAACTTATATTTTCTAAATATAAGAAAATATGTAAATGAGTGGCAAATAGTTTAGATCCAGATTAGATGCAGCATTATGTGGCATCTGACCTGGATCCAAACTGGTTGCAATAATGTTGCCTTTAGTTTAAGGGTAGCTTCTTAGCCTGGAAGATACCATTGGTCTGTATAATCAAAGCACTGAAAGTGCTGAAGGCTTGGGGATTGCAGTTGTGTGGTGGTGAGTGGAAGTGAAAGATATTTGCATAAAAATGTGTAAAAACTAAAATTGTTAATTGATTTATTTATGATGAGGATATGGTAAGTAGTTGTAAAAGCTGGAGTGTGAACAAAAGTAAGTGTGGGCATAGACGAACAAAAATTTAATTTTTAAAGCCTGAAGCTTCTATTTAAAGGACATTATAATCGCGTGAGCATTTATCAGCATTAGCCGGATCAGTATATGACGTGGTTTATGTGGAAGTGACATAAACTTAAAAGGCCAGTATATTAGTTTTGGTCCATTGTTTCCTGTCTAGGGTATTGAAGAAATGGCCAGCAGTGTAGACTGTGCGGGTCTATTGTTGGTGGATGTGAATGACAAATCTTAATCATGGGGCTCAGTTTAATTTACTGAACCTGTTGGTTAAAGTGGTAGGTTGTTTGCCAATGGCTGGAAATATCTATTTTGCTAAATCGTTAATGAAATCAACACTGAAAACACACTCATTCAATACCCTTTAAAGCTGGATGGAAGAAATGTTCCATTTGGCATCAATGTGCTTTATCACATCAAAATGTAACAAGAGTTGTCAGAGAGACAACAAAGCTCGCCATCGGCACATTTAGAAACTTAAAAGCACACTCAAGGTCACCGAGGTCAAGCTTTTTGCCTGCATGGAAAGGTCTTGTCAATATACACATGAAAATTAAATATGAAGTTACACGTCAAGGGACATAAGAACTATAAACGTTTTTTGAAACCTAAACACAGATTTCGAATCCTTAAACCCTGGATCTAAGTTCAAGGTCAAGGTCACAGGGGTCCAACTTTTTCTGTGCATGGAAAGGTCTTGTCCATATACACACACATACCAACTATGAAAGCAATACCTCAAGGGACATAGAAGTAATAGGCATTTTTCAAAACCTAAACACAGATTTCGAAACCTAAATGCGGACCCTAAGTTCAAGGTCAAGGTCACAGGGGTCCAAATTTTTCTGTGCATGGAAAGGTCTTGTCCATATACACACACATACCAACTATGAAAGCAATACCTCAAGAGACATAGAAGTTAAAGGCATTTTTCGAATAAACAAGCATTTGTCGATTGAATTTAATAAACAAATACTGATTCACGTGTTAAATCCATATCACAGGGTCATTTAAACATATCTTTGAATATCTCTAACAATGTTTTTTATGTATTACAATGTATGCAATACCATTAAGCTTACCCGTTCTTGCATTTAGCATAGATGTTTCATCTTTAGGTAATGCACTAAAATGCACCAATATAGCATGATCGGGTCGTTTGGGGTATTCAAAAGTAGACTGTACACTGTCAAAAGCGCTTTGAGAAAGCCTAGGGGACCCCGTATGACAGAATTTTTAACCATGGTCTCAATGTACATTTATTTATTATTGTTGAGATATTTGTTACAGATTTACTACCTATAGCATTCTCCACCTATAGGTGCTATAGGTAATGCACTGAAAATGCACCAATATTACATGATCGGATCGTTTGGGTTATTCAGACTGTCAGAATCGCTTAGACTCGCACACACGTCAGAACTGAAAATGCGCCAGGGGGAGCTAGTCTCGCACCAGGGAAAAAGATTTGCCTCCGTTATTGCTCGGGACAGAATGTCCCCAAGCAAAAACGGATCATTAGAGTTTTTACTGTCAGACCTGCATCAAGTGGCATTGGATATGGCTAGGGTTGAGTCAAATTTGACCCTAGTGTTTTGATATTTTACAATTTTAAAGTGATCTAGTAGAAGATACTATACATGAAATATCTAAGGTGTGGGAATAGTGGTTTTTTACAAGAAATGTTTTTCACTTTTTTTAATAAATTTCAATAAGTAGTCCACATTTGAATTTCATTTTAACAATTTCTGTAGAGAAGCATCCAAGGAACACCGTGAGCAAGCTAGTTTTCCCCTTAAGCTCTCGGTTTCAGAGGAGATGTCGCTTGAAGTAAATTTGAACGGACGGACAGACGGACGACGGACGGACAGACGGACGGCGGGCGATCACAACAGCTCACCTTGAGCCTTCGGCTCAGGTGAGCTAAAACATAATAATAAAGTACCAAGTTATGTCTACCTTCAGCCAAAATAACCGTTTAGCCGACTGTATGTACACTCCCCTGACCATTGAGCAAGCTTGGCTACAATGTTGAGCACTGCTACCATATAGCATGTAGGCAGACGTAGTACCAGATCAGACCCATGATTATTTGCAAACAGTTTGCATACTGATAAGATGCAACGTTACGCGGCTTCTAATCAGGATCCAAACTGTGCGGCACCCATAACGATATAACTTCAACGCTCGTACAAATTAACTCTGAGCTATAAATGTCTGGCGAAAACTGTTAAGCAGACGACGATGACGTCACGTCATCAGTGGGGGTTGGTCATGACAGCGAAGAGGTTAACCCTCCCCCCCCCCCTAGAAGCACCTTTTAGCGTATTCATTTGATGCCTCAACTGAAGAAAATAGTTCAAATTTATACAGACATGAACATGTACCATTAGAAACTTTTTTATAACCTAGCAGACGGTAGCTTGAAGCAGCTAAGTGGTACGTCTGATCAGAGTCTGCACTGTTTACCTATGTCCCATATATGGGATCGTGGCCATAGATGCGTTAAGAGACAACGAACTTACATCTGGGTTACGTGCATCTAAATTGAGTGCCTGTTGCAGAAAGGACAGCACGTCAGCGTGTATCCTGTTCTCTTCTAGAAGTAGCTCCAGCAACAAGATCAACTGATCATTATTTAACTGAAAAATAAAACAAACAGTAACTCGACATTTGATGAAGAAATTAAGAAATAATAAATTAATACCAGTGTTTTATCGTGCAATAGAACACCGGTAGGAGTTGAAATGCGTAGCAATTAAATCATGAGGTCGAAGGCACAATAAGAAATTATAGTTTAGCAAATTTCGATCAATTAAATCTAGAACTATCTTCACAAGATTGGGATAATGAAGTTTTTAATAGTAACAATATAAATACAGTTTATTCTAATTTTACAAATATAATTGAAAAGTGTGTAAAGCACCATATCCCCACTAAAGTTGTTGTTATAAGACCAAATGATAAGCCGTTTATAAATAATACAATCCGTCATAAAATGCGTCAAAGAAATCGTGCCCACCAAAAAGCAAAACTCTCTAACAATCCGAACCACTGGGAAAAATTCCGCAAATTGAGAAATGACGTCATCACTCTAGTTCGACAATCTAAAGATAATTACAAAAACAAGCTATGCTCTCAGTTGACTGATAAGAATATCCCTCCTGGTAAATGGTGGCGTATAACAAAATCTATAGCTAAACTTAATAATAATAATACCTGCAACCCACCATTAATTGCAAATGGTCAAATAATGTTACACCCTACCCAAAAAGCCGAGGCTTTCAACGAATACTTTTGTTCGGTCTCCAAATTAAATAGTGAGCCACCGTTACCTGAATGTAATGCCCGCACACAATCTAAGCTTCGAAATATAACGGTACTTGAAACGGAAGTGATAGACCAATTAAAACTCCTAAATACATCAAAACCCTCGGGTCCGGACAATATTAGCCCAAAAATCTTAAAAAACGTGATCTCTTCAATTTCAGCACCCTTAACTAAACTATTTAACCTGTCCCTCACCCATCACGAAGTCCCATATCAATGGAAACGCTCACATGTAACCCCGATCTATAAAGGGAAAGGGGAATCAAACTTACCAAATAACTATCGTCCCATTTCTCTTACCAGTGTTGTGTGTAAGATAATGGAACGGATCTTATTTAAACATCTTTTCAACTATGTCAAAGATAATAATCTATTATGTAATCGTCAGTCAGGGTTCCAACCCAACGACTGTACTGTTAATCAACTAATTGACATTTATAACTCAATAATATCAAACCTTGATAAAGGTAAAGACGTACGTTTTATCTTCTGTGATGTGGCGAAGGCTTTTGATAAAGTCTGGCACAAAGGTCTACTACTTAAACTTAGGGAATACGGAATACAGGGTAATATACTTGGGTGGGTTGAAAGTTATCTCAGGGATAGGGAACAAAAAGTAGTGACTGAGGGTTTCTCTTCTGGTTTCTCAGCTGTTGAGGCTGGAGTGCCGCAGGGCTCTGTACTCGGTCCCTTCCTCTTTTTACTCTACATTAATGACATCACTGATAATTTAATAAACAATGTAAGTCTTTTTGCAGACGATACTTCTCTTTTTATTATCGTAGATAAAGAAGAAGAGGCAGAATGTGCTGCATCTTTATCAAATGACCTTGACACAATTAACAATTGGAGCAAAACATGGGCTGTTTCATTTAATCCACAGAAAACAAAGTCGCTTGTCTTTACAAGAAAACACACTTATCACCCACCAGTTTACTTTGCTGGAGAAATAGTACAGGAAGTTAATTCACATACACACCTTGGCGTTACATTTCAATCTAATGCTTCCTGGTCAGAACACATTGAAACTATTTATAATAAAGCCTCTAAAAGACTAAATATACTGCGAATGCTTAAACACTCTGTAAATCGTTCTTCTTTAGTTACTATCTATCTCTCATTTATACGTCCTATTCTTGAATATGCTAATTCTGTTTGGACAAACTGCACGCAGCAAGAGTCAGATCTATTAGAAAGTGTCCAAGTCGAAGCAGCACGTATCATTACTGGCCTGCGCCGAAATTCATCGCGATCTTGTCTTTATAATGAACTGGGAATTGTTTCTCTCTTTGAGAGAAGACAAAACCACAAACTTATAAACATGTTCAAAATACTAAATGGTTCATGCCCACAATATTTAACAGAACTTATTTCTCCTTTCTTACCTCTTGAGACAACATATAATCTCCGTTCTCATGGGCAAACACTTCAAATCCCAAGAGGCAGAACAACTTCTTTCCAGAATAGCTTTCTACCAAGTACGATTAGAGAGTGGAATGCTCTTCCAAGTACAGTTAAATCGGCGACGTCCGTTGATCAATTCAAAAACAAACTGCATTCACTTAAAAATACGCCAAAGCCTCCCATTTATTTTATCCTAGGCTCACGTCGAGAAAATATAATTATTTGTCAATTACGTAACAATGCCAGTTCGTTGAATAAACATTTGTTCGACCATTTTCTAACACAGTCACCTTCCTGCCAAAATTGTACCGATAATTGCGAAGACAATAACCATTTCTTTTTTGTCTGCCCATCATTCCAGTTACAGAGACATAACATGTTCAGAGCACTTGATAATATTCCAAACCTAGGCGAGATAACTCTTAATATCTTATTGTATGGCGGAAACGGTCTGAGCACTGAGTCTACCTGTGAACTTAATGATATAGTGACCTGCTATATCAGAAGCACCAAGAGATTTGATTGATTGATTGATCATTGATGAAGCTTATTTTCGTTTGTATGTTTTTTCTTTCTTCCGTTTACTTGGTTAACATTGAATTACTCAAAGGTTATTTACATTCAAACAATACTTAGTGCTGTGTTGATAATAACAACCGTATTCATGTATCTAAAGTAAAACTTTCTTTTTCAGCTATTGAATAATCATGTATTTTGTTATGTTATGTAACTACCTTGTGCCACTGGAGAGGACTTACATAGGCAATGCCTGTTGTCCAATCCATTTCATTATTTGAATAAAATATTGTTTAAACCAACCAAACCGTATTAATTATTCGCCTGCAAGTCGCGACATCATGCGAAACGCGGAGTTTGATCAATATCAAAACTGCATGACCCTCATTTCAGATAATTGTGAATTTTATATTTTGTGAAGCAGACGATGCCTCATCGGCTATTTAAAATAAGGCAGACGATAAAATGTCATTTTAACGATTAACCAAGTTTATGCTGAATGTATCATATCAACTAGCGTATTCCACTTTAGAACAAGAGGGTCTTAAAGGCCCTGATATCGCTCACCTGTTGTAATGAAGCCTAATAAATTTACCTTTGGGTATCACCGGTTTTAATCTAAATCCATTCAAATGTTTAGTAAAGCATGTAAACAATATCCGAATACGACCTATTCTAGTATAGTAGAGTTCACCAAGGGCAAATAACTATAGCTTACTGAAATGAAGCCTTTTCTAGCATTTCAAAGCATATCAAGAGCAGATACCACAATGATCAGATTTAAAAAAGAATTGCACCACTTCGATAACAAATAGATGTATACATTGTGTGCATGTATTATCAAAATACATTGAAGGTGCAGTAGTTTAATCACTGTAAGATATGACATTTTCAACACACCAATGATCAGAGTTTTGCCAAAATTTACTCAATTGAGAACTTATGGTTATAGACAATCTGAGCTAGTTTGAGAAGGATTGGATAAACAGTGTGGTCTTAACTGTCTAAACGCTATTATATATAGTATTTTGAGCAACTCAAGTGCATATAACTCTTGACCTTTTTGATCGATTACAACAAGAATTGAACTCATCCGAACGCTTATTTTCATATATAATCTGAGCTAAGTTTAAAAAAATGTATAAAAACTGTGGCCTCTACAGTATAAACGCTGTAAAATATGGCATTTTCAACAATTAAAGGTAAATAACTCTTTACCTCTTCCTCCGATTTCAACCATAGGCGAACTCATCTGAACTCTTATAGTCAGATACAATCTGAGCAAGTTTGATTAAATATGGCATTTCAGCAATTCAATGATAAATTTCTCTTGACCTATTGGTCCGATTTAAACCATAATTGAACTCATCCGAACTCTTATCACCGAGGCCAACTAGGTATTACGATGAAATGTTTTGCTACGACAACTTATATGGGTATTATGAAAGATTTGTGTAGCTACGAAAGCAACTTTGTTTTCGTAGACAAACATTTCTCACTATATACAATGACTTCGTAGCAATACAAATCTCTTTTAATACCCATATAGGTTGTCGAAGCAATACGTTTTGATGATATACGTAGTTGCCCTCCTCCCCACCACCCCATCCCCCCGCGCTTGTGGTAATAAACAATCTAAGCAAGTTTGAGGAAGATTGGATAACAATTGTGGCCTCAAGAGTGAATACACTAAACCTGTTTATGACGAACCACCAATGTCTTAGTTAAAAGGAGAAAGCATAACTTCTATTCCAAAGTTGTTTCAACAGTGACAGGGTCTTGATCGAGGTATGGAAACTTCCAGGATATTGAAGCATAAATAATTGAAAATGTCTGTAAGTATGCAGTGATTTCCATAGAAATATCTAACAATAATTCAAGTAAGATTTAGTTTCTGGGAAGCTTTGATGTCGTTTAATTGTTTTCCTTGGTCGACTACTTCTATTATACCTCCTTCGAAAACACCTATTTTGGAATTAGTTTTTATTCATCCTGAAGACATCAAAGTAGCCACCCTTACAATGGAGTAATGGCATTCATTCGCAATAAACCCGTTTACTCAATAACAAACGGTTTGGAGCAAGATCAGATGCCGGGTAATTCAGTCCCTGATCTGGCCCTTACCAGTTTTTCATTTAAGGAAGTCTAAATTGTCACAAGTGTATCATTTTATCAATTATATTCCATTTCGTTTGAATCTAATTAGTTTAACGGGAGAAAATAGTGTCTTTTACACTGTACCTGGCCGTGTTTACCAGTTTAACATATCATACTGATGCGGAAATTATTGCTCTCTACTTCTGTTTCTATGCTTTAATCTTAATTTCCTATCGTTAACTTTTAAACGAAATACTACACCATAATTTCCACACAAATTGACTGATTTTACCCTCAAAGAGACAAACACGTGGTACTCAAACATCTGACTGTAAAGTCCTTGAATTACAACCTTTTGTTTCTTTGAGAGTTAAATCAGTCATTATGAGTGACGTTCACATGCCGTTTGCATGTGACTTCTGCATACGGTATTGCATTTATGAATAGGGTTTGTAGGAGTGTACTTTATGAAAATAGTTCACGTCCCCGTTGTTTATATCTTTAAACTATATATAGAAGTAAGGTATGCAACACACATTGCAGCATTTCCAGAAATTCAAACAAAACAGACTTTAACCAAACAATCACGGGTTTATTGTTTATCAACTAAACTATATTCGTAAACAAAGTCTTAATGTATAACTTAGAAGAACGACATCCGAAGAAATATGTTTCACGAGCTATAAGAACATGCTCTCAAATATTGAATAGCATAAAGATATTAAACTCGACTCGAGAAAACCATCTATGGTTGTTCGTGCAAAGCGTATATACGAAACTTGAAATACGTAATATGCTTGAATTTCTATTCTGTACAAATGTCATCTTTAGAAAATCGCGCCATGAAAATGACTGAAATATTACGATCGGATCAAAGCTCGCCTGCTGCAATCATTTTTAACAGGTAATACATATAGAAGAGTGTATCAGTACATTGTAATTCAACCCACATGGAACCTCCATTCCAAATAACAGCTTCCTCAGGCAAATATATATTGTAGTGCATTCCAATTCTTTTTCCTTAACTTTACGATTTCAGGGAAAAACCACCCAAATTACGAAACAGGTGAAATAATGAGTAAAAATCAATTTTAACTAGGCTACAACAATAATGTGTTGACAGGTAACCTCCATGCCAAATATAAGCTTTCCAGTACAAATATTACATGTTGTTTAGCACTTTAAAACTTAAACCTGAATATCTAAAGCCAACGTCTGAGTCCACAACAGGTGTAATTATGTGGAAAACATATCTCAATATATTTCTATTTGAACTACACCCCATCAATGTTCAACTCAACCCACATGAGGCCACCATTCCAAATATCAGCTGCTTAAGGCAAATATCTCGTGTAACATTAGAGCATTTCAACACTTACCCTAACCCTTATTCTTGAGCTCTAAGCAATAATTTTTACCTTGATATCTAAGCAATAACTAAGTCTAAAACATGTAATATTATGACTTAATTCAATACTTTTTCTATTTTAACTACGTTCAATCAATGTGCATCCTATCGGACACCTTTATTTCAAATAACAGCTTCCTATGACAAATATGCCATGTTGTATGTATTAAAGCATTTCGACACTTGTCAAAACACTTAAGTTTAAAACAGGTGAAATTATGACAAAAGTTTTTTCGTTTGTTTCAACTTGAACTACGCTACATCAATATGCCACCCACAGGGAACCTCCATCCCAAATATAAACTTTCTAGGGGAGACATTTAATGTAGCATCAGTGCATTCCAACACTTACCCCAAAACTTAAACCAAAACCATCAACCTTTCGTCAGTTTCAAAATTCTTCAAAATTATATTGTTTTATTTTCGCAGACGATATAATATTAATTGAGCTGACGACACTTCAGTATGATAAGCGTCAACCCTTTCATGATCAAAATATTTGAGAGATTTTTACCCCTTCACCGTTTCATTGCCGTCTGCTTCAATTTTGTTGTCTGCAATGTTGTTTCAAAGTTAAAAAAAACCCACACAGTATGACTGAAGAAATTTCAAAGCTTGTGTCAAGCAGTTTTGATCCTGATCAGACGCCGCGTTACGCGGCGTCTGATCAGGATCAAAACTGTTTGCAAACGCGCTTTAAAGCGTCATTGAGAGCGAAAGGATTCATTCTTACCTTTGGTAGTCGTAACACTGTTTGCAAGTCAATCTTCTGTCTCTTTCTCCAGTGTAGTTTTGTGTACGATGTCTGAAGACTTTCAATCCGTTCCACCTACAATTTCATTGAGATCTTTCAAATAGAGTACAAAATTAAACTCTCTTTAATTCATATATATCAAATTTGAAAAACCAATTGCACAATGATGAAATAGTAAAATTCGATCATTTTACATTATAAGGTATGTATGACTTTGGGAACTAGCTTAATACGTCATTGATGCACAAAAAAAGAAACATCAACTGCAGGTATCAAGCCTAAATAGTTGCAAATTGCGCTTAAAACTGTTTTTGGTTGAACCGGCCTTAATTAGAAAACATCTTATCATTTTAACTTTACCATTTTACTGCCATTGGGTGATATTTCATTGCCCTTGGGTGTTAACGGAAAACGACTTCTAAACCCTAAAATTTAATCCATGGCAATTTCTAGTTATGAAGGCAGGTGGCTACTTAAAGCAGATTAGTCAGGCAGCGTTTCATCTAGATACAAACTGTTTGACCCTCGTCTTTAGTTTTCTATAATTCGAATTGCATAAATCTGAATTTTACGAAATTTGCAGATGACAATTTCAAAGCAGTCGATATAATAGCAGGGAAATGGTTAAAACTATAGAAAATGTATGTAATACTTTTACGGAGGGCCTCATGGAGGATTAGTCATTAGACTAAATGAGTTACCCTCGTTAAATAAAGTTCTTCCTTCATTCATTCTTTAGATTAAAGCCGCATTTGCCTTAAGATGCATCCTGCTTTACTTTCAGTCTGCTTAAAGCTATTATCAGCAATAAAATAGAACATATCTCTTGCAGTACAGATTCGTGACTATATATTGTAATTGTTTTCTTCAGTGGAGGGTGGCATTAAAGTCTATGGAGAAATGGGTTTAACAGGACAAAAAGCAAAAATGCCTTAACTCTTATCGTGCTAAATGCGACTTAGCTAATATTTGCAAACTGCAAAACGCGGCGTCTGATCTTGCTCTAAGCTGTCTGTCACTTATATAACTATTTTCTAAAGTTTCAAAAATACCAAAATTAATTATTTGTTTTTTCGCAGACGATATATTTGAAGCAGACGATAATTCAGCTTAATAAGGGTTCATGAGCTGAATCTTTATAAATGCTTGAGGCTGGTTCTCATCCTTTACAACACCTAAAGGTCTTGGTTTTTGAGAAGCTGCCACACCTATAGACTGTATAAAATGTATCATTTAAAGGGATAATTCAATACAATTCAATACAAAACCAAAGTACAGTATTCAGAACATGTGTTGTCAATACGAGATAAAAAAAAATAATGCAGAAAACACATATGCGAGCTTTCTACAAACTTAAATTTTCTAGTATGCATCAAGCAATTAGTTGTCTTAATAGTTATCTACTTTACTCTATCCGCTGAGTACTCGCTTAACTCATTCACCCCAGACAATTCAAATGGACAATTCTAGTATTCAATAAAGCTTAGTCTATATTTTGATTTTTGAAGGTTGGTGGGTTTTTTTAAAATTTTATTGCAAAATGATAACAGAGCAATCCATGATCAGAGGCTCTTTAATGAGACATCTGACCAGGGCACTGTTAACAAAGGACAAGTATACTCTCTACTAGTACCCTGTTTGTAAGTGACGCGTATGCTCGTAGCTAGGTTCATGGGTTGGAACAAGATTTACTGTAATATGAAAGCATGTTATAAATATCAATTACAAAATTTTAATACTGTTTCAACGTTAGCTTTTATTCCTAGACAAAACAACTAACGACCGTGCAAGCGAGAAAAGTGAAATTTAAAGTTTAAGCATGCACAAATGATATTGGGAAAAAAGCGATTCTTACCAAAGCGATAACGATGGTGGCGGGAGGAATCTCCGTTAATTCGGGCCGTTTCAATTCCTGGAAGAAAAGAAAACATGGTTGTCTTGAATAATGTGCTTTGCCAAACGCGCCCCCATGTGTATACTTACCGCACAATATGGTATAATTGTTGGTGCGAAGAGTCTTGATAAATGAGGCCATTATGGCCCAATCACGACAAATATTCGAACACTATTAGACCTGTACCGAGCTTTTCATTTATAACATTACCCTATAGCTTATTTCTAGTTTTGAAGATATGTCACCACCTAAAGCAGGTTGAAAGTAAAGCAGAATGTGCCTTAAGGCACATTCTGCTTACTTTCAGCCTGCTTTAAGCTACAATCTGCTAGATATATATCATGATACATATTAATGATTGTATTAGCTGGAACTGCTTTCTTTAGTGGAGGAATGAATCAAAGGCGTAAAAAGGTGTATTTATGGGGTAATGGGATAAAAGAAGGTGCGCGAACAGTCTTTGAAAATATTTACTGCCATGACGTCATTTGCTTCAAATAACTGCCGTCTACTTCTTTTTCTGAAATATATAATTTAGGTTATATGGTAATGAATGATTAAAGTGATGTCGTAAACAGTTTGAATGCTGATCAGAAGCCGCTTGACGGGACGTCTGATCAGGGTCAAAACTTTTTGCAAATAACTATTATAACTTATTATTGTAAGACAGGGAATGGCATTAGGCTTTAACCTCATGTTAGCGCCTTTAAATTTACATCTTTTTTTCATAGGAAAGCCTTTTCATGCTTCTTTCTAGTCATAACAAAGAGCAATAGGACCTGTCTATGCATTCTGACAGGAGGGTGGTTAAAACAGATTGAAGGTAAAACTTGAAGCTCCTTTAAAACGTTCTGCTTAACTTTAAGCCTGTTATAACCACATGTCTTAATTACTGCAAACCAGCTATGGGGTGTTCACGACCATAATCATGTCGGACTTTATAATGCTTTCTTGAATTATTATTTACGACGTATTACTAAAACGGGAAGGGTTGTGTGAATATAATATCGGTACAAGTGATAAACAAGTTGGTTCCCGATCAGACTCCAAACTACTTGTAGAGCTGCAGAATGTTGAGTCATATGTCTGTAAAATGGTGCTGACAGGCAGGCAAGTGATATGTACAGTAAAATCCCTTTATTAAGACCCCTAAATAGAAGGGGAATTGATTGTATAAAATACCAAAAAAAAGCTTAAAGCAACGTGACGGTAAAACAAAATCTTCTTTAGGAGCATTCTCGTTTACTACCACTTGTATTAAGCAGCCACCTGTCGTAAACACCTTATAGTTAACACAATTTAGTGGTCGTAATAGAGATGTTTATAAGGGATATTTGTGAAAACAGTTTTTACACAGATGAGGCGTAAAGAAACTGTTCGACACTCTAAAAGCTTCAAATAAAATGATATAATATAAAATGTAATATTACACATACTGCATATGACTTAATTTGCATATGGAAATCTGGCAATTTAGTGTCTATTTAGAAGAGATTTATCATAATGTTCAATACTGCTGTTCGTAAAACATCTTCAACTGCAACAAGCATAGTTGCTGAAAACAGATTGATGTTTTCGCTTTGAGCGGTCTTGTTTCTTTAACACCGTCCGTGAGTATATACGTGCCACAAGGGAGTAGGTAAGGTGTTCTACTGCGAGTGCGTAGAGTTCAATATCTGAACATAGTACATATGGGTTCACTATAGCAAAACCCCACTATAGACCACTTAATTAAGTTGCTTATGTTGTCGCCTGTCTTTAATGTAACACATGTTTGCCTAATTTCAGTGATAGTAATAGAGGGGTTTACTGAACATTTCAGTATATACAGGCTGTACCAAAATAGCATTAAAAATATGCATTGGTCTTAAGTTATGAGTATTTAAATGAAGAACCCTAATTACGCACGACAGCTTTTAGCAAGGTTTAAAGCATAGTCGAAACAATCATGCAACTGTTTTATTCTTTACCTGTATATTTCGACTACGAATTGTCCCAGAAACCAGCACATACAGTGGAGAATCTGTTATTCTTTCCCGTTTAAACGTAAACGTACGCAAACGCATAGCACTAAAACGTAGAAAATGTCAATTTTTAGATATTTCTCACAATTCATGTTTATCTTGGTGGCAAACAGTTTGGAGCCTGATCAGACGCCGGGTTACCCGGCGTCTGATCTGGCTCCAAACTGTTTGCACTGCAAATAATAGTTTTAGCGTAAACGCGTTTATTGGGAAAGAATAACACATTCTCCACTGTATACATACTGCACATGCAGATTGAGTCTGCTAAGTCGTCATATATTCTTTAAAGAATTGATCACACATTGTCTGTCATTTGAGCGTATTTCAACATGCTGCTCAGTGCATATGGCACCAATGGCGATTAGGAAAAGTTACACATGTTTAATTTATATTACATGTCGTCTGATTATTCTTGTCAATCATTTTAACTTGCGCTGTTTATTTTTATTAGTGTAGTTTTACAACATTATTTTATTTTCAAATACTCGTGTCATGCAGAGACGCTGTGATAAAAATGACATTTTATATGGTTGTTTCATTAAATAGTAAAACATGTTTAATAACCGATAAAACAAAATGAAATTACAATATAGACTCACTATTAGGCAATAAAATTCCAAATGAAATCGTGTGATGTTTGGATTCAGTATCAAAGGCGAAAAATGTGGATAAACGTCAAATCACCGTACAGTGAAAACGGCTTAAACATTATTCGCGCCACGTGAAAGACAAATCGATATCATGTTAAAGGAGGTTTTCGATTGCTTTCATTATTACATTAAAATGCTCGTATCTAAAAATCTTATGAATGTTATGAAACCAAATTTAAACGACATATGAAAATATGTCGTCTCTACTTATCTATACACATCTTATTTATCGGTATTGATAGGAATTGGATATATTGCATATTTGATCACAAGTTCCGGTTTGTTGTGGTTGTTGTTGTTTTTAAGGGGGGCACCCTGTACCTCCGCTATGTGGATGTCGATGTAATACAGTGGACAATGTGTCTTTCCTGTTTAAACGCAAATGGAATATAAACGCGCTGCAATAAAATGTAAAAAATGACAACGTTATGACAATTCTGAATGCTCAGTTTACACTGAGTGACAAACAGTTTAAAGCCTGGTCAGACGCCGGGTTACCCGGCGTCTGGCCAGGCTTCAAACTGTTTGCGACGCCGCTTAAAATGAGTCGTCAAAATGTTGTCAGTTTACCTATTTTAATGTATTGCGTTTGCGTTTCACCTGCGATTCGTTTGTTTTTAAATGGGAAAGAACAGCGTCTTCTCCACTGTAAGAGGAGTTATCGGGATTCGAAAGTTTCAAATACAGAAGTCGATTAAGCAAAACCTAGTCTACCCGTGTGTTTTCGTTTGAAATTCGATTAATCTAGCTCGATTATGTCGAACATAGCCGTATTTTAAAATTAAAACACGACTTAACAACATATAAACTTTGAAATACGGGTACAATGTAAGTTCGATATTTATAGATAGTTATATATATAGAGAGATTCAAATGTATGAAATGATCCCAATTAATCTAAACATTGTATGTATAAATAAACTATAGATCAAAATCGCCGCTATTTCAAACATGGGAACTTCAAAACCATGATCAAACGTGTCTTACTCTTATAGAGACCATTTCCATTAAGTTTTTGAAAAGGCTTAATGCTATACATGTACGTCATAAACAACATTGTTTATCAAAACAGGGGCATTATCAGGAAAAGTATGCTTACAAACGGTTTGTCAGCTATTTGTTCCCAGCAAAGTTCAGCAAGTATAGTAACTATGTACAGTGCTCTCTCTCTACAACGGCCCTCCCAACAACGACTCCCTCCTTACAACGACCCTTGCAACAGTTCCCTAAACATGACAATTGTGTCTAATGCTTTACAATGTAACTGCTTCAATGTCGTCTGCTTAGAATTGTCGTCTGCTGTTTTTCTCAAAGTGACATAATGGACATTTTGACAGAATATAAATTAATTACGAGTGACAAACAGCCTGAATCCAGATCAGACGCCGCATTACGCGGCGTCTAATCTGGGTTCAAGCTGTTTGCAAATGTAAGCCGATTTCCCTTCATACAACGACTCCCTCCGAACAATGTACATACTCTTTGTCTCCCATTGGGTGTTGTTGTAGAGAGGGAGCTCTGTATTTCCTTAATACAATGGAGAGAGCGTTATTCTTTCCCTAATAATTGCGTTTATGCTCAAAACCTCATTTCCATTGCAAACAGTTTGGAGGAAGACCACCCTTTACTGTATGAAACTCAAATTAAAATGAGATGTCAACAGTTCAACAGTTCAAAAGGTTGTCATTTCCAAATCTTATTGCATTGTTTTTACGACCAGTTTTGTTAAAACGAGACAGAATAATGTATTCCCCCTGCATGTAGCTTATTTCAAGTGTTTACCTCTTTCAACACTATGTAAATCTTGCGGGTTATTAGGTTCCCTTATGCCTCGTTTTAGTTATCAAAATAAGAACCAGTCTACTTGGAATATTCTGGGTAGTTTAATACATAAGCAAACAGTGAAGACCTATATCAGAGGGCTCCTATAGGAGCCCTCTGATCAAGGTCTATACTGTTTCCAAATGTAATCATTATATTTTAAACTTGTCCATGGTTTCGAAAGAGTTAAGACGGGTTTAACCCTTTACCTGATAGCATTGTTTCTAGTATTGAAGATATGTGACCACTTAAAGCAGGTTGAAAGTAAAGCAGAATGCGCCCTAAGGCGCATTCTGCTTTACTTTCAGCCCGCTTTAAGCTAAAATCTGCTAGGCTATATAACATATTTGTAATTGTTATTGTTCTTGAGGGTATAAACTGGAACTATTTTCTTCAGCGGAGGAATAAATTAAATACGCTAAAAGTCGCTTCTATTGGGGAAAGGGTTAAGCACACTGAAACTACAACAGAAATTTCCTCAATTAATTTTCTACTTATTTTCAGCATCGGCCTGTCGAAATACAGCGAACGTTACATAAGGCTTTTTATCAGGACATGAGAGAAACACGAAACGTCATTTCTATAAGGAATAGGAATATAGGAAAGGTGAATAACGGTAATGCTGTTGACAAAGGATAACAAGAACGTGTTTGAAGTATTCATTACCAGTTTTGTTTGCTTAGTTTAACTCAATGACCCCTGGTACATCAAACGGAACTCCAAATTCAAATTAAGTCTCGTCCGTTATTACCTTTTTAAGGTTCATTTTTACGCAAAACGGCAAACAGTGCAGATCAATCATTGGTCGTTTAACACAAATTTGACAGTATCTTTGTAATACAGAATAGGTGTGGACCTAAATACGCAGTCAGTAGACTTTACGCAGGAAAAGGGTTGAACAATAGGTCTATTTTAGTGCGTTTCTCTCTTTGATGAGTCACAATGTTTAATTATGCAAACGTATGAAAACTCATGTTCGGTTAAGTTTGTGTTTAGTTAGTAATTTTACTTAGTATGACATTTTACTACTTAGTAATTTTACTTAGTATGACATTTTACTACTTGACCAATCTTCTAGAAGTAAAATATGACTAACATTTCTCATACAATCCCAATGTTGTGAATCACCCGAACCGCCACTTTGAAATGCAATACAGTATTTGGTAAAGACATGATATTACTATTTCAAGTTCTCAACTGTAACCCATTTCATACAAAAATTATATAGGGGCCTAAAACAGCAATAAGTAATTATTTCTCAATCAATGTGATTTCCATTGCAAATAGTTTTAAGCCAATTCGGCGCCCAGTTACCCGGAATCTGATCAGGCTCCAAACTGTCGACCACTCATATGCGCCGTCAACATTATTAAAACATTGTCAATTTCTCCAATTCTATTGCATCGCATATTTTTACGTTTTGTTTCGATTATGTTATGTTATGTATAAACGAGAACAGTTAAACAAGCAGTTCAGATCATCCAACAAAAACAAGAGCGTCAAACAGTTTGGATGCTAATAAGACACCACCACCTTTCGCGGCACCTGATCTTGATCTAAACTGTTGTCAATGGCGCGATGAGCAAACGAGTGAATCAGAACTTTTATTCGCCGTTTACAGGTGTGGCATAAAGTGTATAAAGGTATAAAAAGTATTAGATTTCTGTTATTTCACAAAGCTTAGTATTTAACTAATGCTCAAAATACTGTGTAACAGTTATCCGATATTTTCATAATGTGATGCGTTTTAAATAGTCCTTTCAACCCAATAGGCAACTTACATATAATATGGTCATGGAATAATTTAGATCCTAATTAAACGCCGCAAAACACGTCGCTTGATCAGGATCCAAATTATTTGGAACTCAAATCAGTTCTTCTTAAGTCAAAACTTCAAACACTGGTATATGAATTTTGCATAAAACTGTAGACAACAAATTTAACACACGATAATTGTTTGGTCTGCAAAAGGTTTAAAACAGACGACTAAAGTAAAAGGGTTAGAATAATTTCATTTAAGCAGATTGTTCCAAAATTGGTGTTTTGATACATTGGTGTCTTGGTGCATTTTATAACTAATATAATTTAGATGTGACATTGGGTGTTTAAACAACTTTTTCAAGCATCTTTGTCGCTTTTCACTCATTATCCCCAGAGACTTCCATGGACAATTCAAGTTTACAATAAAGGCTGGTCCATTTGAGACTATTAATGGTTGTTTTTTATAGTATATTACAAAATGACAAACAGTGAAGTCCCTGATTAGAGGGCTTCTGTTTGCATTAGACAAGTGTACTCTTTACATGTATACTTTTGGTAGAGGACGCATATGTGCGTCACTAGGGCTCAATGGGTTAATGTTGGGGTTTTTTGCAGACCATACATTTGAAGCAGGCGGCACTTCAGCATGATAAGGGTTAATCAAGATTCGGACCTGAATTGAGATAAGAATGCTTTCAGCAATCAGAAACCAATTTGATTTGTATGTAATGCCCAGAACAATGCATATATGACAATGGATAATGCGACCGGTTTCTAGAATTACAGCCAAGTCTGTTTTAACCTTTAAGAAGTTATTTTTTTTACATAATATTATATATACGTTAAAGTCAAATTGTACTAGGCGACCTCAGAAAAAATCACAGTCCTGATGCCAGTTTTCATGCTTGTAAAGCGTTTTAGTTAAGTCTTAAATCGTTCTCAAGCATTTTATTGATCAGATTTTAGCCTAGACTCAAATCTGACCAATCGACTGATTGAGAACGAACTCAACGCTTTATAACATTGGAGCCAGGTGTCAGCTTAAATCATTCACCCCTGGTACATCAATGAAGAATTCAAGTTTCCAATTAAGTCTAGTCTGTTTTTGGGACTGTTTATAGATGCTTTAACCCATTACCCCATAGCCTGTTTATAATTTTGAAAATAGGTGGCTACTTAAAGCAGGTTGAAAGTAAAGCAGAATGCGCCATATGGCGCATTCTGCTTTACTTTCAGCCTGCTTTAAGCTTTTACCAGCTAGAATAAGGAAAGTATTAAATATGACACATATTCATTACGGTTTATATTGGAACTATTTTCTTCAGCGGATGAATAAAATGCATGTGCTAAAAGTCGCTTCTATAAGGGAAAGGGTTAAAGAAACAGTTGACGAAATTAGAAGCAACGCTGACACGGATCAAAGAGCTTCTTTGGTAGCCCTCTGATCGGGGTCTTCATTATGTGCATATAATCTACATCGATTGAATATGACGTGTGTACTCTACACTAGTAAAATGTTGGTAGATCTAAATGACACACGTGCGCGTCGCATGGGTTAAATACATGTACATGGCAACATAAAGCATATTTTATCGGTTGCCCAGCGAAGTTTGACAATACATGAAAATACATGTAATACAAAAAATACATCAATTACTCATTGAGTTATATGATTCTTATAGTCTAACGCCCTTTTGACCTTTCATTCTGGAAAACAGTTTAGCCGAAGTACAAAAGTCAATCACATGCGTAGGTGTACAAATATGAACGATCGGTTCCTGGCCCCAAAGACCAAAGACCAATACACCTTTTTTCCGTCTCTAATTTATTCCTCATCTACAGTCATGGATATGCACTATAAGAAGTAGATTCCATCTTCAAGTAGCAGATGGTATCTTAAACCAGACTGAAAGCAAATCAGAATGTGCATTCTATTTTACTTTCAAGCTACTTTTAAGCAGAAACATGTTTTCAAGTACTTTACTTGTATTTTCCCAAACTTTCTGCTTCTTAAAATAGCCATTACTGATAATAATCAATGTTCAAAAATGGAACATTCAATATAAAATATCAGTTTAAAGGTTAACTAACTAGCAAATGTTAAATTTCATCATTTCTGATTTTCTTTGATACCATTTTAAGTATTACTTTTGGGCTTGTTATGGTATGACTCACTTGTAACGCCTGCCTTATCCATGCCCTGGTGATTTGCAACTCACAAGACAAATATGATTCAGATTCAGAAATCGCTTTTAAAAGGGTCTGGACTGAGATAAATCTTTGAATCAAGAATGCTAAGAATGTTTTTCTCCTGCATCAATTGTCCTTTATAACTGTCACAAATTCACAATTTTCAACCAAATAAAGCGCTCCCTCTCTACAACAATACCCTATGGGAGATAAAAAGTGTGTGCGTTGTTCAGAGGAAGTCGTTATAGGGAGGGACATTGGCTTCTATTTGCAAACAGCTTAAATCCAGACTAGACGACGCGTAACGTTATCCTGATCTGGATTCAAGCTGATTGTTACTCGTCATTAAGTTTTTTTCTGTCAAAATGTCCATTGTGTAACTTTGAGAAACACAGAAGACAACAAGTTAAAGCAGTCGTGAATAGGTTGGATATAATTGTCGTGTTTAGGGAATTGCGACAATGGTCGTTGTAAGGAGGGGTCCTCCCTAAAACTTCATATGGACAATACCTCCATTTTAGTCTAGTCCATTTCCGTCGTTGAAGGCTTGTTTTTGTCAATGTTTTGCATTATGACAAACCGTGAAGACCCAGAACAGAGGGCTCCGTACGAAGCCCTCTGATCTGGTTCTTCGCTGTTTGCATATGACAAATGTACTATTCACATGTTTACTGTTTGCAAAGGACGTCAATATGTGGAATTAGGGTTCAAAGGGTTAATTAAGACAGTCCTGGTTTCGATGCAACCGAGTAAAGGGTTAACTCATTCAACCTTGAACATTTTCAATGAACAATTCAAAATTTCAAATCACATTAAGTCCATATTTCACTATATAGGGAAGATTTAACGGTATATTTCAAAATGACAAACAGTGCAGACCTTTATCACGGTATTCAGCATTTTCACTATTTGCATATAGGAATAAGTTACTCTACAAAGGTACACTATTTGATCCTGACGAGTTAACTCGTCGCTAGGGTTGAATATGTTAACTAACAGACCACCTACATGGCCCTCAAAAGGCATATTCAACACAGACAATACCTTATCCCGACTGCAATGGTTATTTGAAAACAGTATGGTTCCTGATCAGGATCCAAACTGTTTGATACTCGTTGCGATATTATTGTAGTTAGTTTACCTATTTAGAGACATAGAAAAACAGACTAGAATTGTTTAAAAACATATATAGATCTAAGTTTAATTGCAGAGAAAGAGTTAAATCGAATCATTCCTTCATTATACTTTACACCACGTACATTGTACATCGCTAACCCTTGGTTTGGCATATATGCATTAGAATCTAACCATATTGTCATCAAGTTGATTTTCATATCAGTCTTTTTATCATTCAGTTCCAATAAAACCTCCGCCTGAGTGTCTAACAATTTGGATCTTGATCAGACGCCAGATTATACGCCAAGTAACTCGGCAAGGTCTAATCAAGATCCTAACCATTTGACACTGTTACATATAAAGTCAGCCTATTGGCAAAGGTTAATGAATTTGTTTTGATTGTATTTCAATGACACGTGACCGGGCTTGTGCCTATCTGGGTGATTTATCATAGTCATGGATAGAAAATTCATTTATTTAATGTTCTGAAAATAATGCCAGCGCTTCTCATCAAGTGGACAATTAAGATCCACTGTTACGATAAGGCGTTCAGTTAGAATAAATTATCACGGCTCCGGCGATACACTCCCTCGTTGTTTTTAAAAGGTTTTTAAAAGTGATCTAAAGCTTTACTAATCACTTATTAGCATGCTTATAATTCATAAAGAATACAAAAAAAGTAATTTACCAAGTTAAAGTCTACTTTCAGTCCGAATGACCGCTCAGCCGAATGTACATTTACTCCCCTGATCATTATGCCATCTTGCCTACAATATTGAGCACTGCTAACATATGGCGCAGTCAAATGCAGCCACAGTACCGACTCAGACCCTTCACAAGTACCCATTTGAACCCCTGGGTGAAGAGGAGCAATTCGCGGTACATGTCTTGCTCAAGAACATTCCTGTACATCATCGGGGATTCAGAAAAAAGCCCCTAGTCAGACCGCTGGTCCGGCGGGGGATCGAACTCACGACCTCTGGTACCGTAGTCCAATGTGTTACCACTGCACTAAGTACTGTCGCCGAGTTTTGTTAACTCATTCAACCCTAGCGACGAGTATGCTCTTCATTTACAAACAGTGTACCTGTTGGGATAACACTTGTCCTATGCAAACAGTGTATACCCTGATCAGAGGGCTCCTTAAGGAGCCCTCTGGTCAGAGTCTACACTGACGTTTGAAATATATTGTTAAATCAACCCTAAAACGTCAAAATTGGACTAGAAGTATTTTGAAATCGAAGTTGTCCATTAAAAGTTCCAGGGGTGAATGAGTTAACCCTTTAATAGCCAGTAACTACAGTGGTATAGCAACCAGTTTGGGCCCAGTTCAGACACTGATCAGGGTAACTGTTTGATAATAACACAAAAGAAATTCATCAGGATAGCATATATTCAATTCTAAAAATATTTTCTAATCGCATATCCAAATAAGTTTAAACTTACATGACAGTTTCGGCAACGGAGTGCCGAAACTGTCATGTAAGTTTAAACTTATTTGGATAAGCGATTAGAAAATATTTTTAGAATTGTTTGATAAAAGTTAATACAAATTCCAAACTGCCTTACATCTAAATTTTAAAACAACAGTACATACAACACCATTAAGACTTAAAAAGATTTAAACAGATAATAACATCAGGGCATATATACTTTAGTAGAATTAGAAACAACCAAATTATCAATTTCATATCAATTTCATATACGAGCAAACTCTGTAAGCTAGATCTAGCAAAAGTATTTTTAAATGACTGGTTTTACAAGTTTCGTTCGCTATGCTTTTTGGACAATCTAATGTTGTGACACGTGGTCCCATTGCATACAGAATACTTGTATTGCAAACAATTAATTATGCTATAGTGTGGTCCGTGTAAAATACTTAAAAGGGACTGTTTGATATACACTATCACTATTTTTTCCCAATAACCGAGTTTAATGCTAAAACGTTATGTAAATTGCAAACTGTTTGGAACCTGATCAGACACTGGGCTACCCGGCGTCTGATCAACCTCCAAACTATATTGCAACTCTAATTAAAAATGCCATCCAGTTATGTTCTATTTTGAACTGCGTTGCGATACTTTGTGTTAAGTGTCGGTGTCAAAACCCCGGAAGACTTCTGTACTGTATGAACCACAGTCTGCAGCCGAATGTATAACGTACCGTTTATCCTTAAATCTATCATTGTTTTTTGCGCTACCAATTGATATTCTATTATGTGCTAATTTCGACAAGACATGTCTATGGAACGTGGATAAAAATTCCCCATTTTTTCCCGTTTCAGTTTGACTTATTTAAGGCATTTCCATGACGAGTTTGGAAAGGTGGCCGACTGTTCCTTGAACTTTAGAATGTTTTACAAGTTCCCAAGACCTTAACTTCAAATTGTTACCTTTTCATCACGATAAGCGAGTGCATTCGACTTTACAAACAGTTTAAATCTTGATCATGAGCCAGACTGTTTGATTATCATTTCAATGTGTCTATAGTCGATTCGCCTTTAAACTACAGTCGAACTTCGATATCTCGAACTCGATTAAGTCGAACATACCCGTATTTCGAAGTTAAAACGTGGCTTATCCACGTTTTAACTTTGAAATATGGGTATGTTCGACTTAACTGAGCATGAAATAATGCAGTTCATGTGTCGAAATATCGGATAGTTCGAGTTATGCTAGTTCGAGATATCGAAGTTCGAATGTAGCTTTAAAAAAGGTCAAATCAATCACTCCTTCACTGCTTTATCCCAGAGTACAATAGTTATAAACTTGCAAACCATATGGACCCTGATCAGACATAAACGCATTGCAATAAAATGAAGAAACAAACAACGTTTTGACAATTCTGACTTTTCGTTCAAATCTGAGTAGCAAGTAGTTTGAAGCCGGGTTAGACGACAGGAAACCGGCATCTGATCTGGCTCAAAACTATTTCCAATGGAAATAATTTTAGCATTAGCGCTTATTAAGAAATAGTAACATCATTTCCGCTGTATAGAGTGGCTGAGTGATTGTGCCCCGTGTTTATATGCGATCTTTTTTAGAATAAATCAAAAGACTAAACGGTCAATCAAAATACGAGACATTATTAAAAGATTTGTGTTGAATATTGTCTTTCGACATCTACTACACACACAATTACTTTTGATTTTAAATAAGTTGCTTTAATATGTTATATTTAAGAAATGAACTGAATTTTTTCGGCGTTCAATTTGCCGATTATTTTCTGTCGCTTATTTCGCTTGAACGCCGAAAACATTATTTTATTTCTTATATTTACAATTTTTTGCTGTAATTTCTAATATTAGATTATCATTTTGTTTGTACGCATGTATGTTTAGAGGTTGATAACACGAATAATGTGTACCTTTTAAGGAACAGCCATGACCGAAATACAGAAGCTGTGTACATTCGAAAGCAAAAAATAAGTTGCATTGTTAACATTCTTTAGAATATAACCTACATTTTTAACCAATCAAACTGCCGTTTGCGCCCCATTAAGTACGGCACTTAATCATTAAGAATGTTGTTGTGTTTCGACGTCGCGTGGTGTCTTGCGCGCGGTACAGATAACTCCGCCTCGTAGCAACTAGTTGTAAAGAATGCCATATTTTGGCGATCTCACAACCAGAATAAACCAGCTTTGTTTACGATACGTGGGAATTATGTAGTCCTCGGCCAATAAAAATATAGGTTATATTCTAAGTCAGTTAGAACATATGAAGTGAAATCTTAATGGTTAAGAAGGGGCCACTCGCTAACGCTCGTTACGCCCCTTCTTAATCATTAAGATTTCACCTGATATGTTCTAACTATAACAAGGTCAACAACTATGACAGTTTGGCGCGAAATGCCGATTTGACGTCATTTGAAAGTGACGTCATTTTTAAAGAAGGATAAATATATCGGGGGCGGGGGTGTCATAAAGAAACGCAGATAGTTGATGTGTATAAGGTATGTCAATTTTCTCGCAGTTTATCTCATTAATAAAGAAGAGTTTAAGTCGGGAACCATGGTTTTTACTTATAGGAAGACATAGATCGATTAAGAACAAATTTTGAAACATCCGCCAAATGTTCCAAAAGATTAATTCGCGAATGGAAATTGCATATGCCCCGCCTCCTCTTCGAAACTTGTCCACAAGCCCCGTCCTCTCGAGAAATAGTGTTTTATACGATATGAACAGCGTTTTCTTTTCAATGGAAAAGAATTGGGCGAATGTAAATATCTTGACACCCAGACGCTGAGCCAGTGATATAAATGTTTATGAGTTTGTAAAAGAGGTCATCGTAAAATTCCTAAAAATTGGAACAACCTCTGTAGCTGCTGTAATTAATCATACACTTAAACAAAATCTAATTGCTTTTATCAAACAGTAATTTGTTCAAAGGTTCAAACTGAATGACAATCAATGTAAACCCTTGTCAGAATGCCCCTTAAGGAACAGTCTGATCAGGGTCTACACTGTTTGCTCAGGTCTGTCTGTCCCAATACTTAGTGTCATTCCTTTATATTTAAATACGTACGCTTGGAATGCCGGGTTTCTCCAGCCACTCTCGCACTGTATCACTGTTAATTTTGGTTAACCTGTAATATAAGAATGTCTTTATTGTTTCAAGTATAGTTTAATACTGTGTACATTGGTAGCTTAGCGTAACCAACCTATCTTGAACATAATCCATTCCGCGTTAAACGGGCACAATTCCATCGCAAAACTGGACAGAGATTGGAACCTACGCCGAGTAAACCGGCATTAGATCTGTTTCAAACTGCTCCAAACACTAGTATAGTATCTATATTCTATAATATTAAGGAAAAATAGTTATGGTATGTTTTACACCACCAAATTGATGTTTGGAACGTGACCGCATAAAGCAAGATTAAAGCAATGCAAGGAGCTTTCTGTTTTTCTTCCATCTTGCTTTAAGCGGCTACTTATACTTAACACAGTCTTTAAAAGTTCTAAAGAGCGGTTGAAATATGGAGTTTGACTAGTTTATTCATTAATAATTATCTCAAATACGGTATGGCTATCACACAACTATTGTTTCTTATAATTTCATCATGCACTTTCAGAGACACCTCGTGACAACAATATTTGACCTCATGGGGCTTAAATCCAATTTATTTTATTTGATTATCATAAACACAATTCTAGGTTCGTGTCATTTTATTCAGTGCCTTTCCACAACTGTACATGTAGCACACACTCATGTCATGCGTTCAGTAAAGAAATTGTTAGCCGTGGTTGGCCATCAATTGCGAGTTGGCTACGTGCTCTGAAATAAAGTGGAGAAAAACGTTATTTCTCCGTTTCAACGTAAACCAAATGCAAACGCGTTGCAATGAATAATAGAAAATTACATTATTTGACAATTCTGACTGCCAGTTTTAATCTGAATGGCAAAAAGTTTGGAGGCTGATCAGACGCCGGATAATCAGACACCAAACTGTTTACAATGGAAATAACAGTTTAAGTATAAACGCGTTTATTGGGAAAGAATAAAGTTTTCTTTACTGTACTCTGCACGCTGCACACGGGGCACCAACTGCTAACCTAAACCTCAAACAGTGACAACTGAACACACTGCTGTATAATCATTAAACCGGTTTATAAGCGTTAGGTAAAACTGTATTGCCTAACGCTTAACCGGTTTGCTGAAGTGTTATATATATGGTCAATTCAAGTATTGAAATATAATCAGTTTATCATACAGTGCTCCGTCCGTTGACGGTCCTCATAACAACGATTATTATATGCCTCTGTATGATATCGAGCGTTTCCGCGTGTATTTGCACAGTAAAATACAAGAGTCTGTATCAGCCACCTTGTATCAGCCACTTTGTATTTTACTCTGACCTCGCTTTCGATTTAACGTGACGTCATTTACGTACGTGTACAAGTGCCGCGTTATTCATTGTGGCAAACAAAAAATCTTGTTCTGCTTCAAATAACTAATAAATTTTGGCTATAAAATGATTTAAACAACTATTTAATTGTTTCTGGTGTGTATTCAAGGCATATAATAAACATATTACCAGTTGGCAGTGTGCTACAGAGTGTTGCATTTAGCTCTCGACGTTTTTGGCGGAAACAACCGATCAGACTCGCGCCAAGGCGCTCGTCAGATCGGCTATTTCCGCCAAAGTCGTCTCGAGCTAAATACATCACTCTGTATCGCACTGTCAACTGGTAAATACATATGCATTTTGACAGAACATACATCAAGATGCATGATAAACAGTTTGAACACAGATCAGACGCCGCTTTACGCGGCGTCTGATCTTGGTTTAAACTGTTTGCAAATATATTCTTATGGTATTAATCTGCCCTACGTATAACAATTTCCTCCGAACAACACACTTAATATTTACCTTCCATAAGGTGTTGTTGTAGAAAGGGAGCGCTGTACCGACTTTTTAGGGATTGTTTTAGAAAATATTTCAGAAATATAAAAGTAAAATAAACAGTTCAGATAAAGGTCATGCATAAGGTTAACCCATTACCCCATAGCCTGTTTCTAGTTTTGAAGATATGTGACCTCTTACAGCAGGTTAAAAGTAAAACAGAATGCGCCTTAGGGCGCATTCTGCTTTACTTTCAACCTGTTTTAAGCTATTATCTGCTAGGATATAGAAAATATTTCTTATGGTACATATTCATGACAGTATAAAATGGAACTATTTTCTTTGGCGGATGAATAAAATGAATGCGCTAAAAGTCGCTTCTATAAGGGAAAGGGTTTTAATCGTCTACACCGATTACAAATTATTCAAAGTCTGGTTATCAGCATTTAACCCTTTCCTCATAGAAGCGCCTTTTAGCACATTTCATTTTATTTCTCCGCTGAAGAAACTATTTCCAATTGATACAGTCACGAATATATATCATAAGGAATATTTTCTTTATTCTAGCAGGTGATAGCTTAAAGCAGGTTGAAAGTAAAGCAGATTGTGCCTTAAGACGCATTCTGCATTACGTTTAACCTGCTTTAAGAAGTCTCCTATTTTCACAACTAGAAACAGGCTATTGGGTAAAGAGTTAAAAGCATTAATCTGTTCCCTATGACACGTTCTTCCATACATAAGTCGTAGTCATGCCAGTATCAAATTATTATTGTTTTATTAATGTTGCTACAGTGTTAACCTCTAAAACCCAAACCGGCAAACTCCTTAACTCTAGATTGTCAAATATTGGCCACATAAAACCGGAATTCAAAATACAATACAAAGGAAAATCCAAAAGCACGTGTTCTACATGCTACACAACTATTTAACGAATACCAATAAATAGTTCTTAAATACATTTGGCGTCTTTTTGTAATAAAGTCAGTAGAGTTTATTATATTTTCATTATTTCACATTGATTAGTTTAAACATATTTATTGCATATAATATACATGCAGGGGATTGGGCTACAAGTTTTTACAACATTATATAATGCCCGCTCCCCAGATATTAACAAAACAGTGACATGACAATAATAGAGGTAACATTACTATTTTCAGTATAAATAGCATAGCAATTTGAAAACAAATTACCATGTTAATATCATCATAAAGAGTAGAGAAAGAGAGGAAGGAAGAAAAGTGCTAAGATCAAATTCTTGAATTCAAAAACGGTTGGAGGCTCGGATGTAACGATGAACTGCATTAAAAATAACTTTGTTGCAACCAGGAGAACAGTTTGGGTTTCCAAATAGTAAAATGTCTAAATTGACAGTTGTTATAGGTATTATATCATGGAATAGAATATCCCGCATATGTACATAGTTTGGACAATCTAAGAAGTAATGGAACGCATTTTCACATTGATATCCACATATACATGCTGGGTCGTTTATTAAATTACACCTGAATAGATCGTAATTTAGTAAGCTACAGTTATGCCTAATTCTGGTGTGAACAATATCTAACCGTCTATTGCCGAAAAAATAGTGAAAAGGGGATTTTGGTGTTACTATGGTTAAGGACGATTTAAATGCAGAAATAGTTTCTTTAGTACGAATACCATTGTCTAAATTATTCCATAACCTTACTGACGTTGGTATATAGGATTTGTCACTGAGGGTTAATCTATTTCTTGGCATAGTATAGTTATCACTATTTCTTAAAGGATACAAAGACATAGTTGATACTAAAGGTGGTAATAGGTCATTAAGATAGTGTGGTACCATATTATTATGTATTTTATAGAACAATAGTAATTTTCGTCTTTCCCTTCGTTCGTAAAGTGGTTCAAGGCCTGATTCAAAGTATATAAGTTCCCTTTTGCAAAATATGGGAAGGCCACATGCTATTCTAGCAGCTTCTAACTGTACATTTTCTAGCCTTTGTCTATCGATAGCTGAGCAACCGTCCCATAACTCACACGCGTATTCAAGAATAGGAAGTATGAAACATTTATAAATTCTGATAAGGGTCTTTTTATTTAAAATGTATTTAAGTTTTCTTAAGGTGTTTACTTTCTTCATACCAGATTCATATATAGTGTTAATGTGAGCTGTCCATTTTGCATCTTTTGATAGAGTTACTCCTAGATGGCGATGTGTATCTACAGGATTCAATGTAGTATTGTCAAATATTAAGGATATATCTTCATTATCTAATGTATTGGAGATGAACAAAATTTCTGTTTTCGAAGGATTAAATCGAGTAAGCCATGACTTTGACCATTCATTTAATACAGTTAAATCTCTATTCATAAAAGTTTCAATGTCCAATGTGTTAAAGGAAGAATATGAAAGGGATGTATCGTCTGCAAACAGGCGAGTTAGACTTTCTAAGTTATCAGCTATGTCATTAATATACAATAAAAATAATAAAGGGCCTAACACAGACCCCTGTGGGACACCAGCATTAGTATTGCCATAATGTGAAATATTACTGTTTAATAAGACTGACTGATGTCTGTTGGAGAGATAACTCACTAACCATTTTAAAAATTGACCATTAAACCCATAACAATGTAACTTTTTAATAAGACCTTTGTGCCATACTCTATCAAACGCTTTAGAGATATCGCAAAATATTAAACACACATGTTTCTTGTCCTCTAGCGATTGACAAATACTTTCATACATTTCTATCAATTGGTAAACAGTTGTATGGCCGGGTAGAAAGCCTGATTGTAGATTATAAAATAAATCATTGTCAAGTAGATAATTATACATATGTTTAAAGACAACCCTCTCAAAAACTTTACCAACACATGAAATTAGAGACACTGGTCTATAATTCATTACTTCATGACGGTCGCCTTTTTTAAAAAGAGGAATAACAGTTGCTTTTTTCCACAAAGAGGGGAAGCGCTGTGTATTTAGAGACATGTTAAATAAAATACATAACGGTTTATTGACTGAATTGGAAGTGTATTTAAGCATTTGATGACTAATTAAATCACAACCAGATGCTTTCCCAAATTTGAGAATGCGAAGAATATCAGAAATTTCATTTTCAGTTATATTATGCAAATTAAAAGATGAGTTTGTTCGACTATCAAAATTTGGTACTTCAGTTTCACTATCATCAATAGTCGAAATAGAGCAAAAGTATTTATTTAACAATTCGGCCTTTTCTTGGTCGTCAGAGACAATTGCATTATTCTGGTTATCAAATAGAGGGGGGATAAGGGAAGAAGAACCTACTTGTTTTGTTAATCTATTAATAAGTTTCCAATAGGATCTTGAATCACATGTATATAAACGATCAATAAGTATATTGGCATTTTCATAAAATGAAACCCGAGCAAATTTTTTCATGTTGTTTACTTTATTTCGTTGTCGTTTAAAGTTACTTAAGTTTAATGTTGTTTTGTTGTGCCTGTATTTGTGATGCAGTTTTTCTCTGATTTTTATTTCACGTCTTAATTCAGATGTCATCCAAGGTTTATCTGAAGGTGTCTTAGTGTAATCTTTTTAGATGGTATACACTGTTTAGCCATTGATAAATATTGGGCGGTGAATCTGTCACATTCATCGTCAACTGACGATGCACCGACAAATAAGCCAGCCCAATCAAATTCATCAACTAAGTTATTAAATTTTTCATAATCACCTTTTTTGTACATCCATATTTCTCTTTTGTACGAACTATTTAATTTTCCCACTATGTTTATATATGTTACACATGCATTATGGTCACTTATTAATCTATCAATATCAATTACAGAAGAGTTGTTAAAGGAGACGGGATCACTTATTAGTATTGGATCTAAAAGAGTGCTACACGTGGGTCCTATTCGGGTTGGTTCTGTTATAGTATTTGTAAGATTAAATCTAGTAATTATATCGTATAGTGGATATCTGTTTATGTTTGAAAGCATATCTACATTTATATCACCAGTTAAAATCAAATTAGTTGACGTTTCGTAAGCCTTATCTATAGCAAATTCTAAATATTCCCAAAAACTATTGTTTGAATTTGGTGGCCGATAAATTGTCCCTAACATTATTGATTGGTTGTTTATTTTTATTTCAATCCATACTGATTCATAAGGTGCTGATTCTATATCAAACCTTCTTTTACAAAATAGTGATTCAGAACAATAAACTAATATACCCCCTCCCGCGAAATTTCTATCCATCCTAAACGGTTCTGAGAAATTTTCTATTAACAAGTCAGACATAGGAATATTGTTATCAAGGTGGGTTTCTGTTAAGCACAATATGTTGTAATCTGATGCAACATCTAATAAAACATCTAATTTAGTTCTTATACTGCGAGCGTTCCAATTAAAAATAGACAATTCAGAAAACGGACCAGGATTAAGTTCAACATCCATCGATAGTTTGAGTAAAATTAACAAAATTAGCTGAAAATCATTATTTTGTAAATACGTTTTACATGATATGAACAACATGCAGAAGTAAATATTCATGAGGTAAATCTGAATTTGTTTTGCAAAGGCACAAAATTCATCTTTAAGATTTATATCAAAATATATATTATTACATCTCCTGATTAGACGACAATAACGCTTACAGTGAAAGACACCAATGGCAATTCTATGTGATGTTATTAGATCACACATTAACCATTATCAAAACTAGACCTCACAAAACTGCCAAAAGTGTCCACTGAAAAAATATTATCGTAACTCTCCAAAGCCTTCAACCCGTTGTACATCACTTGAACGTCTAACAAAGCATAGATAGAAAGAAAAGAAAGAAGGAAGAAGAAATAACATGCCAGACAATAACTATATCTGGACTTCGGTGTCATATTTCTGATCAGTTGCAGGTAAACAGAATGTATTGAATTCGACAACTAATAAGGATTGATACATATACAGTCTATACAGTAGACAGTTAATAGTAGTAACATGCAATTAAGAGTTGCTTATATAGCACTTGTTACACGTTTAGAGTATCCTATGGTAAAGGTTTATATACTCATACTTGTAGTAATATTTATGCCCCCGCGACGAGTCGGGGCAATGCTGTTTTACCAGTTTCCGTCTGTCAACATGTGCCCGTTTCATAAAACTTTGTACGACAAAAATGGTCGTAGGTCAAAAGTTCAAAATACATTTAATTTCTGATTTCTTTATCTGATCCTGTCTTGTGACATCTCTTTGGAATCGTCTTTTCAAATAATAATTTAGACTTTTATAATCTGACTTACGACAACATTTTCGTACGAAATTTTATGAAACGGCCACAAGATACGTACAACTCTGTCTGCCTCATTCATACAACCATATATAATTTTACAAAGTTGTATCAAAATCCATTCATATTTGTAGACACTAGAGTATAACAATGCTCAAATAAAACCTTTTCTAGAATATCTGAGTAAATGGACGGAATGACGGTAGATCATTTTTGAGAAAATGACCTGATCTCAACAACCATAACGTGTACTTATAAGCAGTATGTGCAACTATAATCAAAGTCCATTGAAAACTGTAATTGCTAGAGTGTAATCACTGTTAAATCTTGCTTTTTTCAAACACCAAGGGCAGATAACTCTTGACCAAATAATAACTGAAATAACTCAAGAACTTATACCTATATATAGTTTATTTAAGTTTTATTCAAATTCAATCGAATTTGTAGACACTACATGTAAAACGTTAAACAATAATGGAAAAATCCTTTTAAATACACCAAGGGTACAAATCTCTTGACACAATGGTAAGATTTCTACATTATTGCAATCCTTCGAGAACTCGCATTGTTTGCAAGCATAATCAAAATCCATTGAAAACTTTCGCTGCTAAAGTGTTAACAATGTTAGATATGGCATGTTGGACAACTAAAGGACAGACAAATCTTAACCTATTGGTCCGATATCCGAACTCTAATGGTCATGGATACAAAGTGTGGCCTCTAGAGTGTAAACACTAAAACTTTTGACGAACGACGGACAAAGCACAACATACAGTTTTGTGCAAAAGCTCACCCCGAGCAAGTTCAGGAGAGCTAAAATTGGAATATGTGCGCATAAACATTTGCAAAACAACGTGACAAGCTTCTCTGAATGGTTTTACTACTTGTCACAAAAAAATAATGAAAATCTACAGTAGACTTTACATTTTATACATGATTTCCAGAAACTCTGACAAAATGTTAACACAAACCGAGTTACCTCCCTTGAGTTCAGTTTCAAAATGCCGTAAGCTCTAAATAATACCAGAAGTCAAACCTGTTATAATGGACCATTGAATACGGTAACCTGTTGGTCTTTAAAGACAGTTAAATACTCAATGCATGACAAAAGTAATGCATAAAAACTCCTTTAGAATCTATCTTTTATCATTACTTTTGTCATGCGTTAAGCTGTCATCTGTCATTTAGGCTATATATCCTCACAACGTTTAGTTGTCACTTGACTATACATGCATCTGATTTGATTCATTATAACATGTGTAACTTAACATAACCTGTACTTTGATCACTGCGATATGGACAGACTAGTCAATAGAATCGGACATTTCTTTTTAAAACAAAAGTTGGACCATATGGGACTCGAACCTAGAACCTTTGGATTGCTTGTTAACCACTCTACCGATTGCGCTAACAACGAAGACACTGTATCTTATCAAACTTTTCTTTATGTAAATTTCATAGTATAAGCACGTGCCGCAAAAGATCATGTGAAAGTGTTCAGAACTTTCGGAACTCGAGATACGGGCCGCCCGCTGCCAAACCACCTCAAGACAGATGGCTCCTTAACCCTTATCCTGCGGTGATGTCGTCTGCTTTGAAATTGTCGTCTGCAAAAATTTCAAACTTAGATGTATACATTTTATAAGTAAAGAAACTTAAAGACGAGTGTCAAACAGTTTGGATCCAGATCAGACGCCGCGTCACGCGGCGTCTGATCTGGATCTAAACTGTTTGCAAAAATCAATAAAGTCGCGACCAGCAGGCAAAGGGTTAAAGCAAGGTGAAGGAAAAACAGAAAGCTCCTGCTTTAAGTCCGAACCTGAGTTTTATACAATCAATTATCCATTTTTTTAGTAGACGTAATATATAGTTTTTCAGTAGATCTAATATGAAATTACTTACTGATCAGAAGAAAGGACCTCCATAAATAGAGATATGATATCCTGAAAAGCAAATAAGAAGATCTGTCACTTCAATCACCTTTTCAACATTTCTTAATTTGGTGTTGTAATTTGCTTTTAAATTGACATCAATAATAAGGGCATAAATAAAACATCACTTCAATTAACTCCGTAGTTGTTCACATTTAGGTATTGTAATTGATTTCAAAGTTTTACACCGTCGCTGCCAACCACGACAACAGTAACATTAGTTAACAGACAGTTTGGAATACAATGTAGGTATTTGACACGTAATAGTGTTTCTAAGTAAAGAACGCATACAAATCTTAATTTTCAAAAATAAAAGCAGATGACCAAATGAAGCAGACGATCAAATGTCAGTGACTGCTTTAGACATGTTATGACGTCTTAACTGCAGTAAAAAGGGTTAGAACTAGCCTACTATTTTTAATTTATCAGAAGAGAACATTATTTAAACTTTTTCACTTACCATGGTGACTTAACGTACAAATAGATGACACGTGATCAGGAATCATCTAAATAGTTTGCCCTTCGTGTTAAATTTTTAAATAAAACAAATATATTGAATTTGAAACTCATCCCATAAACCATATTATAGCAAGATATGAGATAATTTTTTAAACGGCAACCGTTTATATATCCAATTCATTTATTTCTTTAAAATATACATAACTTTTATGACGAAATTATTCAATATTAATTATTACAGCGTTCCCTCTCTAAAACGACAACCAATGGGAGACAAACAATGTGTGCATTGTTCGAAGGGAGTCGTTATGGGGAGGGAAATTTGCTTACATTTGCAAACAGCTTGAATTCAAATCAGACGCCGCGTAACGTGCGCGTCTTATCTGGATTCAAGCTGTTTGCCACTAATCATTATTGTTTTTTTCTGTCAAAATGGCTTATATGTAAATTTGAGAAAATCAGCAGACGACAAGTTTGAATAGACTATATTGCAGCCTAAAAGGGTTGGACATACTTGAATTGTTTAGGAACAGCGGCAATTGTCGTTATAAGGAGGTAACCGTTATACACATACAGGAGGAACACTCTTGTTACATTGCGTTTAAATGAAACTAAACGCAAACGTACGGGGGCCAACTACGTATTATCATCAAACTGTATTGCTACGACAACCTGTATAGGTATTTTAACAGATTTGTATTGCTACGAAGCCAGTGTAAACAGTAAGAAATGTTTGTCTACGACAACAAAGTTGCCTTCGTAGCAATACAAATTTGTTATAATACCCATATAATTATGTTGTCGTAGAGAAACATTTCATCGTAATACCTAGTTGGCCCCCAGTGAAACATATTGCATTAAAATAGAATATTTGTTTTTTTTTAAAACAGTAACAATTTATCTTAATCTTATTTACAAACCGTTCAGAGTCAGATATGATGCAGATTAAGGGTCAGTTTAGCCGGCGCGTGATCTGGTTCATGGCTGCGCATATGGCGCGTTTTAACCCTTTGAATCCTAGTCACGCATATAAGCAGTGGAGAATCTGTTATTCTTTCCCAATAAACGCGTTTACGCTAAAACTATTATTTGCAGTGCAAACAGTTGGGAGCCAGATCAGACGTCGGGTAACCCGGCGTCTGATCAGGCTCCAAACTGTTTGGCACCAAGATAAACAAGAATTATCAGAATTGTCCAAAAGTTGTTCTTTTCTACGTTTTAGTGTTTTGCGTTTGCGTACGTTTGCGTTTAAACGGGAAAGAATAACAGATTCTCCACTGTAAGCATCCTTAACAGTGTACATCGTGTACATATGAAAATCACAATTGCCCTGTGCAAAAAGCGAAAACCTAATCAGAGAGGCCCTTTAGGAACATTCTGACTAGGGTCTGCACTGTTTTTCATAATTAAATACATTGACAAAAACAACCATAATGTCAAAATACAAGAGGGCATGAAGGCCCTGATATCGCTCACCTTTTATAATGGAGCCTGATAGCTTTACCTTCGAATTTCACCTGTTTTATTCTAAATCCATTCAAATTTGTAGTATAGCATGTACACAACATTGCAATATGACCCATTCTAGTATGTATAGTAGAGTACATCAAAGGCAGATAACTATAGAGCCTAAATAATACTGAAATGAAGCCTTTTCTAGCATTTCAAAGTAAATCAAGGGCAGATAACTCTTGCCACAATGATCAGATTTCAACAACTTATCCGAACTCTTGCGGTTATATACAATCTGAGCAAGATTGGGAAAGATTGAATTAAACGTGTGGCCTCTAGAGTGTAAACACTGTTAAATATTGCATTTTCAGCAATTCAAAGGTAGATAACTCTTGACCTCTAAGTCCAATATCAACCATAATCGAACTCATCCGAACGCTTGTGGTAATATACAATCTGAGTAAGTTACAGAAAGATTGGATAAAAATTGTGACCCTAGAGTGTAAACACCAAAATTGTTGACGACGGACGACGAACGACGGACATTCAAGGATTGCAAAAGTTCACCCTGAGCTTGTTCAGGTGAGCTAAAAATGTATTTACCAAAACAACCTTAGCTACGCAAAAATGGACAATAATTATTTAGAAACGGAACGTGTCCATTTGATGTTTCAAAGAAGAAAAGGTTAGGAAAGTAAATCGTGTTCAAAGCATACGTTTGATGTGATGAGTTTATGGTGGAAACGTCTCACTGCAGATTGTAAAAATTCCCGGAATCTCTCCCGTCCGACTTCATGTTCGAGGAAACGGAGTAGAAAAAAACCCTGGAATGTAAATCAAAATGTTCTTATGACAACACTTTAATCTGCAAGCTCATTGACCATTCAGTCCGATATTACTCTAAGACGTCTGACAAAGATTCCCCAATTCATCATTTGGGTAAATTCATTTTCAAAGTTGGCAAGTGGTTTCAGATAAGAAATTTTTGAAGTTTTCATTCAAAAAATCTAATTTAGATCATGTGACCTAGATATACTAAGAACCGGAACCATTTCAACATTATTAATAAAGTACTTCCAGAAATGTATGCCAATATTAAAGGTCTTATCATATTAGTTTCAGAGAAAAAGATGTTTGATCATGTCACAATTTAGCTCTATGTAAAACTTGCCATGGGGTGGAGCCACTTTTAACCATGGGGCATAATTTGAAAATACAGGATACGGAAACATTACGTAATATATCTAAGCAAAGGGTACTGTGATTTCATACACGAGGACTTTTAAAGTTTCATTAAAATATTATAACTTATGTGGCCTAGATATGCAACGGACCGAAACCATTGCACAAAAAACTACGAAATGATCCTCTAGATAATGCTAAATATCAAACTAAAGGCCATACAAGTTTTATTGAGAGACATGTATATATGGTAGGAAACAAAAACTATGCTGGGTTGGGTAAAATTTATATAGGCAAAGGTATACTTGATGTATTTGAGAGGATATTGTATTTACAATGGAACTGCTCTTTAAATTTCGACCAGTAAATTGCGTTTAGACAGGTGGCTGCTGAAGACAATGCTGTTTTCAAGACAAGCTGAATGTAAACAGAAAGCTCCAGGATGCGGTTTCTGTTTTACTTTCATCTTTCTTTAAGCTGCCACCTGCCCTTCATACAATCACTTAAGCGTTACTTTAGAGGCTGTAAGCGGCTTTTACGTCCACCACATAAGCACATAACACCTGCTGTTGTGAAGGGATAAGTACGGGTATGGGTTTTATTCCTAACCGAAGAGATACGTTCCGGTAAATGTTATTCCTAACCTATTCCATCTAAAGTTTCGTCATACTGCTTCAAAAATCCATGCAACCAATCTAAAGGCATGTGCAGACAATGCATTTTTTGACTGATTGTACAATATTGATCCCATTATTTCAACCTTTCGCCATAAGTAAAATTCCTTCTAAAAAATGGCTACTTTCAGTATAAGCACTGAGGAAGCCCCCTAAAAGGGGGCATCCAATTGGTTCCAGGGATGTTTGAATGTTTCTCTATAAGAGTCTGTTTAAACTGTGACCTCAGGGACTGGGTCTTGTTTTACCCCAGGATCATAATTCGAACAATTTTGATAGGAGACATGTAGGTAATGCTATTTTAGCGATAGTCCTAGTTTATAATTAGTTTCCGGTGCTTCTGTTTCTATGTTGGTTGCAATAGAAGAAAAATACTCTCACATTATTTAAACTAAGGTTTAAAGATTCTAGAATTAGACCTAAATGTAAATTGACATTTCCGTTAAAGGAAACCAGTCAAAACAGGCATCATATTTACTGTCCGGAAACAGAAATAAACACGCTATTTGAAATATAAGTCAACGCTGTTTGCCCGTATGGATGAAACAGTGGAACACAACATAAACCTAATAGGCTTTCTAAATACGGCTAAACGAAATACAGACATTTAGGTGAAAGGAAATAACTCGAATGTGGAAATTAACCCCTTAAATACCATGACGTCATCTGCTTAACCCTTTACCTGATAGCCTATTTCTAGTACTTAAGATAGTTGACTACTTAAAGCAGGTTGAAAGTAAAGCAGAATGCGCCTTTGGGCGCATTCTGCTTTACTTTCAGCCTGCTTTAAGCTATCATGTGCTATAATATAGAAAGTATTCCTTATAATACATATCAATTACTAATTAAATTGGAACTATTTTCTTCAGCGGATGAATAAATCATATCCGCTAAAAGGCGCTTCTATTGGGTAAAGGGTTAAATAATTGTTGCCTGCTGTTATTTATAAATTTTGAATTTCTGGTTAATTTACTACAACATTATCGATATGAGTGACAAACAATTTGGATCCTGACCAGACGCCATGTTTAACGCGGCATCTGAGCAGGGCCCAAATTGTTTTCAAAATACCCATTCTACTCGGGGTAAGGCAATGAGAGGATCAATAACGTTTTGACCACATGGACATAATTTGAACAATCTTGATAATGTACCTGTAGATGGTGCGTTGTGCAAAATATCTAAGATCAGGGTACTGTGGTTTCAGAGAAGAAGATTTTAAAGTTTTTATTGAAACGATCTATTTTTAGCTCACATGAGCCGAAGGCTAAGGATGAGCTATGGTGATACCATTCCGTCCGTCGTCCGGTGTCCGGCGTCCGGCGTCCGTCGTACGTTCACATTTTCAAACAAGAGCCCCATGGGGCATATTTCGCTCACCTGAGAATAGCTGAAAAAATGAAGATAATGATTTATGTCCAGGACTGACCTAGATATGCGACAGACCAGAACCATTTGAACAAAATATGTAAAGGATATTTAAAAGTGTCACCATAGTGAATATATAAGCTCTGGCCATATTAGTGTCAGAGAAGACGTTTGAAATGTTCTCTATATAAATCTATGTAAAACTGTGACCCCCGGGGCGGGACCAATTTTGACCCCAGGGGCATAATTTGAACAAACTTGATAGAGGACCTGTAGGCGATGTTATGTGCAAAATATCTAAGCTCTAGCCTTTGTAGTTTCAGACAAGAAGATTTTTTAAGTTTTCATTGAAAAAAACCTATTTTTAGCTCATGTGACCTAGTTATGCAACCAACCAAAACCATTTGAACACTTTTGGTATAGGACATCTAGAAGTGTCACCATGCCAAATATCAAAGCGCTGGCCATATAAGTGTCAGAGAAGAAGATGTTTGAAAATTTCAGTATATAACTCTATGTAAAACTGTGATCCCCGGGGCGGGGCCAATTTTGACCCCAGGGGCATAATTTAAAGTACTCGATAGAGGACCTGTAGGCGATGATGTGTGCCAAATATCTAAGCTCTGGCCCTTGTAGTATCCGACAAGAAGATTTTTAAAGTTTTCATTGAAAAAAAATCTATTCTTAGCTCCTGTGACCCAGTTATGCAACAGACCAGAACCATTTGAACAATTTTGGTAAAGGTCATCTAGAAGTGTCACCATGCTAAATATCAAAGCTCTGGCCATATTAGTTTCAGAGGAGAACACATTTGAAAATTTCACTATATAACTCTATGTAAAACTGTGACCCCGGGGCGAGGCCAATTTTGACCCCAGGGGCATAATTTGAACAAACTTGATAGAGGACCTGTAGGTGATGCTATTTGCCAAATATCTAAGACTCGGCCCTTGCAGTTTTTGACAAGAAGATTTTTTAAGAGTTCCTTATTTTTTCACTTTGGTTGCCATGGCAACCAGAGTTCTGCATTGTTTTTTATTCTTTGAACAAATTTGAAAGAGCTTGACCCAAGGAACATTTCTGTAAAGTTTGGTTGAATTCTGTCAAGCGGTATAGGAGGAGATGCCATTTGAAGCAATTGTTAACGACGACGCACGACCGACGACGCACGACGACGGACGCCGGACACAGGGCCATCCCAATAGCTCACCTTGAGCCTTTGGCCCTGGTGCGCTAAAAACATCTCCTCTGAAACCACTGAACCGATTTCAACCAAACTTTGTCAGAAGCATCAGTGACAAGGGGGAACAAAATCTTGTTCAAAGAGTTTGGCTAGAGTTATTCCACTTGCTGTAGGATCAGATTTTCTAACATGACCGTATAGACAACTTTTAATGCATAAGAAAATCTTTAAAAATCTTCTCAGAAACCCAAAGGCCCAGACCTTTGATATTTGGTATGTATCATTACCTAATGATTTTCTAGCAAGATTGTTCAAATTTTGACCCTGGGGCCAAAAATGACCCCGTCCTGGGGCTTATCAGTTTTTCTTAGGAAAACCTTATAAAATCTTCTTCTCAGAAACTGTATGGCCTAGATCATTAATATTTGACATATAGCTTTGCCTTATGGTCCTATACCAAGATTGTTCAAATTATGACCCCGGGTCAAAATTGGCTACGCCCCGGGGCTTATCAGTTTTACATAGACTTATATAGGAAAACTTTTAAAAATCTTCTTCTCTGAAACTGTAAGGCCCAGATCTTTTATATTTGAAAAAAGAAAAGGAGTCCTCTGGATAGGGTCTCCACTGTTTCATATTAGAATATATTGACAAAACAAACCCTAACTAGTATATGGTGTGCTAGGCTTAATTGATAAAGATGGGTGGACACTGAATGTAGAATGGAAATACTATAACTAGAATTGTCGTCTAGGGACTAACGAATACACCCGCTGCACTTACGAGCTACAAAACATGAAACGTGTAAGTTTCATTATCACCCCTTCGAAATACGTAATGGAAGAAATAGTTCTTCATGCATATATTGAGTGAACTCTATCAACCTGTAAAGTTGTTTTCGTTTTACAAAATCTGATGAAAGCTACCAAACAATAATCATTGATGTTCAAATATCTCCATTTGGAAAAGGCGTACTGGTAAAACATTTTTTCATGTACATCTTTTAATAGATGTATCTCCGTGAACCTTTGCAGAAGTTTTCCAGTATAATTTGAACAGCTTGGGAAGACCTGAGCTTAAGGGCCAGGATTTTCAGACGGACAGGGTAATAAGTACCTTGTATTTTTGGCTTTTTGTTTGTTTGTTTCGTTTTGTTTGTTTGTTGTATATTGTTGTTTGTGTCTTGTTGCTTTTTTTGTTATGGCTTGTGGGGTTGTTGATTGTTTTTTTGCGTCCAATATGTTGCCGTTTGGTTTTTTGTTGTTTTGTTTTTTTTTGTTTTTTTTGTTTTGTTTGGTTGTTGTTGTTGTTGTTTGTTTTTGTTTTGTTGTTGTTGTTTTTTTGTGGGGGGGGGGGGGGTTGGGGGGGGGGGGTTCTGTGTGTTATTGTTTGGGGTAGTTGCTGTTATGTTCTTGTTGTTGGTATTTTGTTTTGTGTGTTGTTTCGGTGTGTTTGAGGTTTTAAGTGATTCTTTCAAATGTTGTTTAACTGTGGTGATATTGAATAGAACTCCGCCACTGCTTTGCCCCGAGTACAATATAGTTATTTGCAAACAGTTTGGATCCCGATCCGACACCGTGGCGTCAGATTAGGGTCCCAACTGTTTACCACTCTTTTGTAAAATTGCCTTAAACGTAATATTGAGATATAACGGCAGACGAAAATTGTTTTAAGCAGATGATGACATAGCAGTGAATGGGTTTAACTGGTTGGTTCTCGTCAATAGAGGGCGCCACTGCAATTAACTTTCCCAAAGAAGACTTATGATTGGATTATGCTTGTTTGTCCAAATATAGCCTGCGGCTGTATCCTTTGGTATCTCGTTACATCTTTAACGACAAAGACAACGGCAGTAGAGCTCGCAGTCTTACATGTAATGCTATTTAACTAGGTATTGAAAGTGGCAATAAATATCAATAATACAGATTACCCTTCTAGTAATCAACTTTAACCTACCCATTCTTGAAATTGCAAATGGACAGTTCCATTTTCTAATGAAGTCTGGTCAATTTTCGTCTATTTAGGTTGATTTTCACAATGAGTTACAAATTGACAAACAGTGCATACCCTGACCAGAGCGTTTATGTAGTAAACCTCTGATCTGGGTCTACATTGTTTGCATATAACAAGTGTGAGTTCCCACATAATGCGTATACTCCAGTAGAATTCACACTGTTGGCTGAATCATGGATGATATTTTGTTGATATAAAATAAAACCTAAGTTTAGAAGTAATATACGCCACTTTTAGAAGACTAAACATTCTTTCCCTAAGTGTGTATCTACAATTTTGCCAATACTTTGGATTTAAAGGTAAAATCATCATACTGGTGTTGCATGCCTTGTTGTTACTAACTGGTATACCTTTACAAATGAAAGGTTTGGTTTAACCTTTATAATGCAATATACATATCGCCTTCAAAATTCGTCGTCTGCAGTAATTCAAATAAATAATTTGTCCGCAATTACTTTCAAGAAATAACATCAGATTCAATTAATATTTACATGTACATGTATGTGCAAACAGTGTGAATCCACGTGTGTGGCCAGGTTAACCGACGCTTTACGTGGGTCCAATTGTTTTGCAATTACAGTTATCATAAATTTTCCCAAAGAGTGCAGAAGGTAAAGAAAAATCTAGACTAACTAGTAACCTGTCTAACAGTGTTTTGCCTCTAACAATGTCTGCCCTTGTTGCTACACTGCAAATGACCAGAAGAAGATGGAGGTGAACTAAAAAATTCCAACGGAGTTTCCTTCTAACTGGAAAAGCGAAGCGCTCAGTTATACGTGGAAAATGTTGTACAACAAAACAATATACAGTCGAACTTCGATTTCTCGAACTCGGTTCAGTCGAAAATACCCGTATTTTAAAGTTAAAACGTGGCTAAGCCACGTTTTAACTTTGAAATATAGGTATTTTCGACTGAACCGAGCATGAATTAATGCATTTCATGTGTCGAACTATCGGATAGTTCGAGTTAAGCGAGTTCGTGATATCGAAGTTCGACTATAGTTTCCTTTGAGATTATGGTAAACTAAAAACTAAATCTATCGTTTCCATTGCAAACAATTTTGAGCCAGATCAGATGCTAGGTAACCCGTCGACTGATGAGGATCCGATCTGTTTTCCCCTCAGCGTAAAACGACCATTCAAAAATGAAAAAGGGTCATTTTCTACGTTTTATTGGAGTGTGTTTGCGTTCTGTTTGCGTTTAAACGGGAAAGAATAACGCCTTCACCACTGTAATCATCGATCAGTGCTGCATCATGTCAGTTTTATTCAGATTGTTGTTATGCTGGTTAACTACAGCCTCCTACTAACCAAAATACGATGTATTGAGCATGACGCCGTAGTCTATAAGGACATGATTCGATGGTGAAATATACTGAAGGAAGCATTCCATAGCCGTAATTTACGATACCATGATCCAGACCCTGTTTGCAAACAAGCAGTATACTCAGGGTATGGCAATGAAGTGGTTACATGATTGTTCATGGTAAACTCAAAACTACAGAGCACCAGATAAGGGTAGTTTTTCCAAAACTAAAACCTTTGTTTCTTAATTAAACCCTATGGTGTCACTACTCATTAGAATCGTCTCTTTGAGACGATTCTAATGAGTAGTAACACCATAGGATTTGGTGCTGAAATGAGTGAGAAAATGTTTGATTTGTTGAAATAACTACCTCTTATCTGGAGCCCTGAACTAGTACCCTGACATGATGTTTTGTTAACTTATTACAGACATAACAAAAAGTCAAGTCAAATCAAATCATTTTATTCGGCATAAAACGATACATGTCTGTTGCCTTACACCAGGCGGTTGATAAACATTAAATAAAGCATTAAGAAGAGAGTGAATATTATTTTAAGTATACATGGGAATTATTGCTATTAATAAACAAGGTGTCTAAATAAACGTATTCATTTGTTTCCTGGCCGGTCATCAGCATAGCATTGATGTCTGGTTTGGCTCCACATCTCGTTTAGTACTTTTCTTGGCAATTATGTTTTATTCTAACTTGATATTCATATCATAAACAGCAAAAATAATATATCATATATACTGGCCTTGTAAATATTCGGTAATCTTAACGTCATCTGATCAAGTTCCGGTATAAATACATCTCGAAACAAATGAGACATACTGGCATAATACTTTAAATAAATTAGGGTCTTTAAAATATCACGAAATAACAAGATATATTTTACTACGTTTACCACTCTGCTGGTTCTAGATTTAAGGTTGGTGCTATACTTTTAACCTACAGTTATATTTTCATCATAATTCTTTTCATTTTTGAGTCAATCGGTTTGATAATTTTTAATAACATAAGTGCACTGTGGCCTTCAGTTTGCCTTATATTGTTGTGATAAATTTCAAACATTTTGGGACCAGGTACTTAGGTTTTTTTTAAAGTTTTTGACACTCGTCTCCACATTAAATTTTATTCAGTCTTCGCTCGTCTGAACACTTTGGTTTTCTCCGAGTACTCCGGTTTCCTTCCACAAAAATGACCAAATACGTCACCATTTGAGCCATCGAGAGTGCTTTATATAAAATAATGAAGCTTGTTTCAGTGTTTCCGTTGGGTCTGAGATAGTTTTCAATTATTCTATTTTTCAGATTTGAACATTTGATTTCAAGACTTTATAACATTGGACCCTGATGAGACGCTGAACTATTCGGTGTCTCATGTCGACCCAAACTATTTGGCTCTCTGATGATCTTCTCTACAACCGGAGGTAAACGCATAACCCAATAACCCATATGTAACATTAAATTAAGGTGATAGTTTAAAGCAGGTTGAAAATAAGCAGAATGTGCCTTATGGTACATTCTGCTTTACTTTCAGCCTGCTTTAATCTACCATTTACTACACTATATAAAATTATGTGTTATGGTAATTGTTCATGAGGGTATATAAACTGGAAATCTTTTTTTCAGCGGAGGAACGAAATAAATACGCAAAAGTCGCTTCTATGAGGGAATGAGGTTAAATCAACTATAAGAACTACTTTAGACGACAAGTTTCGCAGACGTAAGTGTGCTAAAAACATTTTTATAAACCTCTGTTATGCAATAACACATCTTGTTGCACCAATAGAGTTATTATTTTCCAATTCTAATAAAGATCTTCCACCTAAACCAGTTATATACACCAACGAACATACATTATGAGCATGAATGTGTCATAATCAGGGAAACCAATAATCAAATATCATAAAACTAGTTGTAGTACGCGATTCCTAATGGTATATATTCAAATGTAGGAAGCATAGGTTAACTTCATTGTAAGGGTAATTTGTTAATTACAGTTATAAAGAATAAACACTCTCACAGAAAAGCCACATGTTTTGAATCTTAGTTTTATTAGATCTACGACGAAAACCTGTGTTTAACGGCCACACAATGATAAGGCATATGGGTCTTTGCATGTACATATTTGCTTAATGCAGGGGTAATGCTGCTAGCTTTGTATACGCTTATCAATAAGCCATAATTTAAGTGAACGCTTGAAACAAGTTTTAATGTGTATTGGTTCTGGTATGCAAGTTTATGGTACTGAAGCTACAGTAAGAATAACAATAATTGACACGCGTGCTCACTATAAACTCGCTACTAAATATACAGAGGGGGAGAAGCTGTTCTTACCCAATAAAAGCATGTATGCTAAAACAAAATGCCCTCCCGGCGTCTGATCAGGCTCCAGTCTATTTGCCACTCATACCAAAATAAATGGTCAAAGATTCCAAAAGTATGCAATTTTTTACACGTTTAAGACTTTGCGTTTGCGTTTAGTTTCGTTTAAACGGAAATATAACTGTCTTCTCCACTGTAGTCGATGTATTTATGGCCAGTGTTTTACTTACTTATACAAATAAGGATGACCGTATACAATTTAACTATATTGATACATGGGCATTAACCCATTCGGAGCCAGCTTCAACAACAGTAACATCGCCAGTAGTTTAGATCAGGATCCAAACCCGCGTACCATAACGCGGTGTCGGATCATGATCAACAACGCTCGTCTTATCCATTTTAAAACGTAGCGATATTGAGAGCATGTGTTGAAAGTGCATGAAAGTTTTAATTCATTCTTTGATTGAAATGTGCCATGATAGTGCAAGAAGCAATACTGTTTGATTTATGTTATTTCATTTAACCTAGAGATTAGAGAATTAAGATCGATGTTCTTGCCTTTTGTACAAAATGCCCATTACAGTACTGAATTTTAATAAATTAACAATTTTTGCGATTCGCTTGCAATTCGATGGCAATTCGCTTGCGATTCAAAGTACTAACGTTACCTTCGGATAAGTTTTCTTGAATGTTGTATCTCACAAATGTTCGCATGTGCCTTCGTTAATGTCTTCGATTCCATTTTTGTCACAACCTCTTCGGAAAATTCGCGTTAAAATATTCAAACGTAGGATTTGTTTTTTGAAGCGCGCGATTCGATGGCAATTCGATGGCGATTCGCTTGCGATTATCAATTTAATTTAATAAGGTTCAGTACTGTAAAATGATCATAACTCTGAATATAAGGGGTCACGTGACAAACCTGTGATATACGAGCAGTCGAACTTGATATATCAAACTCGGTTATGTCAGCCACGTTTTAACTTTAAAACACGGGTATGTTCGACTCAATCGAGCATGAAGTAATGTAATTCATGTATCGGAATATAGTGTAGCTCGAGGTAGGCGAGTTCGAGATATCGAAGTCGACTGTCTGTCTCTTAAATTTAAGTATCACAATATCATGAACATAGAAATAAATAGTTCTGGCTTTTTCTACATAATGCCCATATTTGACTATAAAAGGCGTTTAACTCTGCAAAATATATTTGCAAAAATCTGAACCTATGGACTATTTGTTGCAAGGTTCTTCAAATTCGATCAACAAATAAAGGCAAGAGTGTGCTTACAATGAAAGTTTAACAAAACAGAGAAAGGGGCATCACTCTTAAAATCAACCTTACCTTGAGATAATGCAGTTGCATAAAGCCCTTTTCTGGATTCATGCCATTCTTAACATAAGCAATGTTTTGGTCTGATAAGCACTGCTCTTCTGGCCTGAAAACAAGTGTCAAATTATAAAATATACAAAACTGTTATAACTAGAGCTAATTCTAAAAGTGACATATACCCTCTACATTCACACGAAAAAATCCATGTGCATACCGAATGACGCTATTAATAACAAGAAATATGTAACATTATGTGACAAATGGCCCAAAAGTGTTGTATTAAAACTGGAATGCATTTTGTTGTAGGCAGGCCTGTAAATATTTGATATACACAATATTTGGAAAAGGGTCCGGTTTATGAGATACAAATAGACATAATTTGGGTATTGATAAAATAGAAAACTGAACTCTCAAATATATATGTAACCATATGTTCTTTATAAAGAGGCACCCGCGCCGAGACGGGTTTGAACCCGGTCATGCACTCTATCACGTCGCCATAAAAGCGCGCTTGTACAGCAAGGCCGTACAAGTCATGATAGACCTACACACTGTGACATATAAAACTAAGATAGTAAAACGTTTAGCATGCTAATGGCCAGTTTTGGGTTGATAGATGGATGAGTTGGGTATCATGGTACTGCGACACTGAACATGTCAACTAGCGCCGATGAATCATTGAATTAGTTGATGATGAGGATTGATTTCAGGGAGATGATTTTGGCTTGGTCCAATGTTATAAAGCGTTTGAGCTGAGTCTAAGTGTATTCTCAAGCATTTGATTGGTCATATTTGAGCCTAGGCTCAAATCTGACCAATCAAATGATTGAGAACGAGTTAAGACTCAACTGAAAAGCTTTATAACCTTGGACCCTGATCTCATTCGATGCCAGCCAGCGCATGAGATGATAACCAATTAACCACCGACCTGCCGACCTTATCCGCAGAGTGAAAAATGTCGGTAAAATAAACAAGCGCTGCAAGGTGAGAAGGGTCTCTGGGCCAATTTGTGAAAACTTGTCTCTAGTTGGGATCTGGATCAGATGCAACGTTACTAAACGTGTTCAGGCTCCGAGGTTATAAAGCGTTTAAGTTGAGTCTGAGTGCGTTCCCAAACATTTGATTGGTCAGATTTGAGCCTTGACTCAAATCTGACCAATCAAATGCTTGGGAACGAGTTTAGGCTCAAGTCAAAAGCTTTAAATATAACCTCAAAGCCAGGCGATTAACAATGTTTTACAAGTAACAAGATAGTGTCTACCATTAAATGAAGGTAAGTCAAGTACAAGCAATTTTGTAGAAGACAAGTCCCGCAGACTATTAAGTTAAAAGTTTAACTGCGTACTGTAGCGTCTCATTAGGATCCAAACTGTTTGATAATCTGATAGTGTTTTGAAAATTCTATTTTAGAACAGTAGCAGACGACAATGACAGTCAAAAATAATAAACAGTATGCAAATAGTCAAGCAGGAAACTCTGCAAATCTCAGTCTTATTATTTAACTCTAGATGCTAAATTTTAATCAGAAATAATGTCAAAGCCACCTGATGCTCGCCAGTTTAAAGTTAAATCTAAAACATGTTTTAAGGAAAACAAAACTAATTATTTTCATCATTTCACTTCACTGCGTCAATGTTAGAACCAAAATGCAACTCGATGCCAATTTTCAGCATCGTAGAACGATAGTACTACGAATGTCATGGTCTAGTGACATGGTCCAAAACGTGACAAGTTTTAAAACAAATTTATTATATACATATCGATGATTTATAGAGATTTCTTAAACAGATAAATTTGATATCGTCACTGTTGATATCATCACTACATGTAGTGATGATATCAATTTTTGTGACGTCACGTCAACATTAGTTTAAAGACATCGCGGTAATCAATTTTGTTTGTTTTGTCTGTAAAAACGTCATTAATATAAATAATAAATAGAATAATCAATTCCTTGACTCTTTTTATAACCAGATAACAACCACTTCTCGTGATATATTTTTCATATCAATCCAAAGAAATTGATTATCCTCTATGTATTGCTTTTTCAGATGAAACTTCACATTATCAATATTTGATCCAAAATGAACTAGAACCATTAGCCAAAGGCTAACAAATAGATTTATTGTTTATTATTGTTTTTTAAAGTCTCATCACAGTTACACAGAGTCATATGTACATAAATACAACACATGGTTAAAAGTAACTATGCCATTCAGATTTGAATTATAAGAGACTATGTTAAAATATCAACATGGTTAACACATATCATATACTTTTACAATAAAAATGCCTAGTAGACGTGTATTTATAAAATTGGGTTCATAACTATTATACATTAAAATATATAAACTTGAATAAATTGACTAAAACACGCTATACACAGACGTATTAAAACACTATCTTAATGGTAAAGACAAGAAGTTCTATGTTTTAAAATTGCATCACAGGTTTTGGCAACAATTCGCACTAGACAATCGGTGGACATTACAAATATAAACTTGTCTACGTCTGACATATTTAAATACTCCTCAGATGCATCGTTCGCTAAATCCATGAGTTGCTTCCTTTGGTCATTATACTCGGGACAAACGATTAGCGCATGTATCTCATCCTCCACAGTATTCTGACAAAAGGGGCACACTCTCATTTCAACATTTTGGTTGATATAACGACCTGTTTCTATATTAAGAGGCGCCACCCCGCACCTAAACTTAGCAAAGGCGGCCCTATGAGATAAAGGCATATTAAGTTTACAATATCTTTCAACCCCATAGAAACGTTTGAACAGTTTATAGGACCTCAACTTATTTCTGCCGTTGCGACTAGGTCCTGTTTCCTGGTCTATACTAATTTGCCAGTCGTACATATGTTTAATTGTTAGCTTATGGAATACCTTGTTTGCAAACGTTTTACCACTCACATGGCTACAATCACTTAAATATTGCTGTACATCAAGAGTTGATAACATGTTTTTAACAGAGTAGCACCAGTTCTTACACCTCAAATTACTGTTAGTCTTACACCACATAAAAATACGTTTGTTCAGTCTTGATGTGTCCATCGTCATTAATCTATGCCAATGAAGACAGACACATTTCCACTGCTTCGTAAACGAACTTGTCCATCCCATATCCCCTGAAACGGCTGCATTAGGGGTATATTTGCCAGTGCCAAGAAAAAAGCGCATTGCCCTATTCTGGACGGCATCTATACAAGAAAATGTTCTAACTCCCCAGACAGCCGCTCCATAGGATATTACGGGCCACACCATAGCATCATATAATTTGGTATATACAGTATAAGGCATTCCACCTAAAATCTTTGACTTAGCAATTAGAAGTCCTAAGGCTCTACTAGCACTTTGAGCCACCATTTTAGCCGTAATTTGCATATCTAAAAATTCATTTAACACCAATCCCAAATACTTATACTTGTTAACAATCGAAATACTATCAGTACCACACATAAATTGAAATGAAGTTAAAGGCAAGGATGCCGGTCTGAAATGAACAATATTACTCTTTGACGTATTAATATATAATCCATTGCTACAACACCATAGCGACAGAGCATCTAACATATCTTGTAGATCATTTTCATTCTCAGCAATAAGCACAATATCATCAGCGTACATTAATATACCAATAACATCATCTCCAGTGTTCACACCCTTCCCTAAGGCCTTTATTCTTAGCGCTAGGTCATTAATAAAAATATTAAATAATATCGGAGATATCGAACATCCCTGTCTAAGACCCGAAGAAACATTGAACCATTCCGTCATATGTCCATTCAGGCGAACACATGCGGATACATTAGCATATAGAGACTTGAGAGCACATAACATTTTACCGCATATACCATATCGTTCTAGCTTTCCCCATAAAATATCTCTATTAACAGAGTCATAGGCCTTTTTAAAGTCTATGAAAGCACAGAAAGTTGACCTTTTCATCTTTTTCCTAGTATCAATTAAATTTGTAAGTGACGACACATGATCAATTGTACTACGCTTCTTCCGAAAACCGTTCTGTTCATCAACAATAATGTTATTTCTTTCACTCCATACAGCAAGTCTATCATTTATAACAGAACAAAAAAGTTTGTACATACTATTTGTAAGGGTAATACCTCTATAAGCCAACGGGTCCCTCGGGTCAGCACCATTTGACTTTGGAATGGGATTGATAATTCCCTTTCCCCAATCAGATGGGACAATACCCGAGCTAAAACACACATTAAAAAGGGCGTGTAAAAACATAAGTGTGGTGTCATTTTTCAATACCTCACTAGGAATTTCATCTGTACCAACAGCTTTACCTTTCTTTGCATTTGACATGGCTTTTCGAACTTCTAAAACAGAGATGTTTTCATTTATATACTCACAACGATTGATTTCATTACCTGGTCTATATATCATTTGATCCGTTGCAGAGTCAGGCAAAATATTATAAAGTGCATAAAACTCATTCTTCCATTTTTCAAGAACATGTTTCCTATCATGAGTAGCTGAACCATCCTCAAGGATAACCTCCATGGGTATAGATTTACTTTTGGAATTTGCAATACCCACGTTACCAATATCTTTCCAAAATGTATTAGGGTCAGTGTTTAGATTTGTCAGTAAATCATTCTGAAGCTGGGACCAATACTCTCGTTTCGATTGTTGTACCAGGCGATCAAACTGTTTACGTTTGTTGACATACGTCGCCTTATAGGACGACTTGTTGGATGGTTCAGCACATCGTAACCAAAGACGCTCATTCTCACACACCTCATTCCACAATAATGACAGTGAATTATTCCACCATGGCTTACCGACTCTCCTTCGCTTATTGGAAGAGCCAAACTGTACATATTGCTTCTTATATTTAAGCTTAGCCTCCATATCTAGTTTAACAACCTCTGTAAAGTCAGTATAAGCCTTATCAATATCAGTTTGCAATCTATGCCCTGTCTCTAATTTATCAATTGCAGATACTATTTCTTGCATAACAGAGTGCTCTGCAAGAAATGTATCTGGAATTGTAGTGACATCAAATTTACGTCTAAAAGGCACAGGTGCCTCGTCATTAGGTGACTCGATACCCTCATCTCGTTTGCATGGCACATTTACATTCCATATTAAGCAGGAGTGGTCGGGGACTGCAGACGGTGAAAACCCCCGTCCAGTGCACCACTGATTTACAATATCTGAAGATCTTAAAACAGTAAAATTATCAAACAATTCAATTTTATCGTAACTGGCTATACAGTAATCGACAACCGAGCAATCTTTGGAAGATATTGAAGTAAAGTCATTCTTAGTTGTTTTACGACCATTAAGTAAACAGAAGTTACAGTTAATGAGAAAATCAATGAAAATATGGCCATACTTATTAGTAGTATAGTCAACAACTTCACGTGGTATAACATTATCTACACCAGCAATATAGTCCTCGTCTGCACCACAACGAGAGTTAAAGTCACCACAGATAAATACTTCACCCATTTCCTGATATCTGTAAACACTAGTTAACAGATTATCAAAAATGAGTGAACATCAACTGGTCTTGATGAGTTCTCTGGTGGGAGGTAGCATACACATGCTATAATACTATATTCATAGTCATTACATTTCAATTGCAACCATAACATATCTTCTATCTCATCATCAAGTACACTGACAGAGTAGGCAGAAAGAAGCTCTTCCTTTACTAAAAATCCTACCCCACCTGAACCAGTTCGAGCTCTAATATGTTGAGTGTCACGATTTCTATTAAACCATTTAAATCCCTCGACGGCTAGATTTTGAGATTCATAAAGATGGGTCTCAACAATACCAATTATATCAGTGTCTAAGTTAACAACACACGTAGATCGAATAAAATTATTATCAGACAAGGTATTCGTACTCCTACCATTAACATTCCAACACCCTGCGACTAATTAATGTCCCTCCCTGTACCGTCCCCTCTTGGACCAGATCCACTCGCACCCCCTCTATTGTCACTATGGAACAAGCTGCTGTAGCCCTGTCGATCCGACCCCTGTGTCCCACTGTACCCGTTCCTCTGAAACCCCCTGTGATCTTCGTCCCTCTCTCTTCCACGCTCTGCACTCCTCTCTCCCCCACGATAACTATTCTGCGCTCTATTGTCTCTGCCCCACTCACCCCCGCGATTACTGTCCCGCTTTCCCCCACTGTTTCTACCACGGTCTGCTCCATGGTGTCTACCATGTTCTCCCCCGCGGTTTCCGCCACTCACTCCCCCACGGTATCTCCAATGGCCACCCCCACGATAGCCCCTACGTTCTCCCCCGCGGAACACCCCACGCTCAACCCTGCGGTATCCTCCACCACTCGCATTGCTGGATCCTTGTCCATCAACAGAATCCCGACTAGTGCCGGATGCCTCCTGATCACCCTGGTCTACCCTTTCCGACCTTCTCACGACACGATTTCCCCTCAGCATTACGTCCCTGTCACCTTTGTTTATTGCGTTGATCAACTGACGCATGTTTGCATTGAGCAAACGCTCTGACTGTGTCTGGTCATTGTCTATGTACACGTTCTTGTAGTCAGTTGAGCGTAATTCCTTCTTCGCACCCATAACCTTTGCTTTATCTTCTCCAGACTGGAAAGAGGCTATCACGACTCCAGCCTTAAGTCCAGAACTGTTTTTCCGAATCGCCGATAGGGCTGAAACATCTTGAATTTTCAGTTTATCTTTTATCATAGAATTCACCTTTGCCAGGGTATTCTCTCCGTCGTGCTCCGGCATGTCACGAATGGCAATTTTTCAGGGCTATGTCAGGTGTCAATGAACATCCAGCACAATTGATTGACTCAGCGAGACTGTCAACTCTAGCAGTCAGGTTATTAACGTCGGCCTGAAATTCACCTTTAAATTCTCCAACACGCGTGTCCACTACCCCCTGCAATTTCTTGACCTCAGTATTAATGCGTTTGTCAATTATATGGGCTACACGGTCTGAAAGCTTCTTTTCAAGGTGTGCTTCAAATAGGTCAATTCTATCACTTAGTATCTGCTGATTAGAGTTTTGCGATTGTTCTAGGCTGTCAACGCGATTTGTTAGCTTCTTGATGTCTGTAGCAATCGATCTCAGTAGACGCGTCATCTCAGCTACATCTCCACTGTTGGCCGTATCTGTCACACTGTCACCTTTCTCTATTGTACGATCACTATTTTCTGATCTGATACTCTTATCTTCATCAGTACTCGCTACACCTGTCACACTGTCCCTCTCGTTACGGTTGGTATCCTTCCCATTGCTCAGATTATCGCGATCACACGATTTATCTACACTTTCCTGCCTTGCTTTTGGACCGTTCATAAGATTTCGCCTAGCTCTTGCTACAGGCCGTCTATCTTCACCCTCTCCCTTGTGCTTCTTCAAGTCTGTCTCTGTTAACACCGACACATCAGATGTCGATGCCCTCCGCTTCCTACTAGAGGGAAGAGGTGTTCTGAGGACCACTGATGTTTGCTGCGAGCACAAAACTTCATTAACGTACTCTTCCGCCTCCTTGCAGAGTCCCTCGGATTTTGCTCCCCGTCCGTCTCCATCGCCACTCATTGCGACAGCGGTCAAGCTCACACACTGCAATTTGGTGGTCTCTAGCCTGTCCTGCTCTCGGCTCGCTGGTCACCACTCAAGTCTATATAATACACGCCTCAATTATCCTGTGCCGTGAAGCGTGACGACTGACCAATTATGTAGCGTCGATGCCAAAAAAAAATCGATATCAATTCCTTACACGCTACAGAAATACATCGGCAAAAATAACTTATTTTCACAATTTACAACACAGTTCTTGCAGAAAATGCAAAGTCTTGATAATCAAAGGTTCCACAATACCTTCACAGGTAGTCCTCACTAAAATTTAAGTTTTAATATCCGAGTAAACACACAATAATTACGTAAAATGCTTCCGTATGAAAAATAAACAACCATCACCTGTATCACGTGACAAGTAAATATCCCCAACAAACTACCAAGCACAATGTTTACATGCACACTGTTTGTAAATGAGGAGTATATTCCTCACCAGGGATGCATGTGTTAAGCTTACTTGCATAAACGACTGCAAGTTCTGTTTTTCTTTTCTTTTCCTTTTTGAGTGGCTGAATGAATACAAGTTAAGCAATAATTGGCAGTTTTTTATGCTTAACATACTGAGCTGTCATTGACAAGAATGGTCATCTAGATATGACGTATAAACGGTACAAGCCCCTGGCTCCTAAAATAGCAACAATGGTGCACTAATGCTGATTTACTTGATTCTTACTAAGCCTATTTGGATCCTATATAAATGGTGCAAAAAGGCCTAAGAGCTTAAGAAATCTCGGACAAATTTATGTCACTGTACCACGTATACACGCTAACGTGTCTTCAGTGAGATTCAAGGCCACTCCAACGACCTGGGGCCCGTTTCATAAAACTTCTTACGACAAATGTTGTCGTAAGTCAGATTATAAAAGTCTCAATTATTATTCATTTCTCCATCTCCATTAGATAGAGAAATAAGAAATTAAATGTATTTTAAGGTTTTGACTTACGACAATATTTGTCGTAAGAAGTTTTATGAAACGGGCCCCAGAGCTTTAACACATTTACAATATAAACCTTAACACTTTCCCCAATAGAAGCGCCTTTTAGCGTGTTTTATTTATTCATCCGCTTAAGAAAATAGTTCCAATTTAATCAGTTATGAAGATATATGATAGGGAATCTTTTCTATATTCTAGCACATGATAGCTTAAAGCAGGCTGAAAGTAAAGCAGAATGTGCCTTAAGGCACATTCTGCTTTACTTTTAACCTGCTTTAAGAAGTCACCTATCTTCAATACCAGAAATAGACTATCAGGTAAAGGGTTAATGTCTATTAACCCTTTCACTGCCAACTTTTTCTTGAGACTTTTACCCCGTCACCGATTCATTGTCGTCTGCTTCAATTTAGTTGTCTGCAATGTCGTTTCAAAGTTTCAAAAAATAAGACAGTATGACTGAAGAAATTTCAAAACGTGTGTCAAATAGTTTTGATCCTGATCAGACGCCGCGTTACGTGGCATCTGAACAGGATCAAAACTGTTGACAAACGCGCTTTTAAGTGTCATTTAGCGCGGAAGGGTTATAGGGGACATTTGCAAACAGTTTAGAATCTGATGAGACGCCGCGCCACGCGGTGTCTCGTCAGGGTCTGCACTGTTTGAAATTGCATATTAAATGTCCTGCTGTATAAAACAGCATTGCGGTGTCCTTAGATCACCCTTGTCTACATGTGCCTATAATGAAATCTTCCAGCATGTGAAGTTTATTGCAATATCCAGGTATAAACGGTTAATTAAGATACATATAGGTGTTCCACGTAGAATAAATAATGCAGAGACAGGAGCCTATGTGTCTTTTAATCCGAAGTTTATCTAAAATATCTACAAATTTCAACCATTGATTTTAATAAAATTCTGAATTAAGCCATTTGTTTTGATCTTTTTCCACAGAAAACGTACTTGCATTTCACTTATAGAATCTATAGATACTCATTCTTATTTGACATTCTTGTGAGTTGACTTCAAGGAATGCACGATTTATTAAACTGGTCAACAGTGCAGAAACTGTTCAAATGTTTCTGAATCCAATAAAGGTGCATTTCAATAAAATATGGAAAATAACAATACTTTGAAGACGACGAAGATTAGCGGTAGATCTACATGCACGTTAAATGTTAGTGTTCAGTTTTGAGCATGAGTGGTCCGGTGACTAATCCAGTTCTATGCTGTTAACAATGGGCTTTATTTTTTGAAAAACAAATTTACTGTAATGACCCAAAGTATTGTAACAGACATGCTTGGGCAAACAATGTAGACTCTGATCAGACTGCTCCAATGGAGCAGTCTGATAATAGTCTACACTGTTTGTTATTCAGTTTACATCTTATGAACAAATTACAGTGTGGTACAATTAATTTGTTCAATTTTTAGGAGAATTATAGCATCTTTACAGGGAGTGCAATGTTTAGGAGTTTACGGTATTTTGTCCGGAAGGAATTACTTTTAACTCTAAGTAGTACTTTGCTGTCCAGAAGAGCTAAAACTGACATGAATCGGATGATATCGATTTATTTTCTTTCTGTATTTGTAGTTATTCATAAATAATTCTGACAGAATGTTCACATCACATGTTCGTTACATGGGTATTTTATTAACTATCTAGTGCATCACCCAAGAGTCATCTTAGTAGGTCAAAGTCCAGGTAATACTCATCTAGATTGAAACCCATTGAGAATTGCGTGGGAGGATTTCTTTTGAATAATATATGAATTGTATCATGCACAGTCAGAACTGTCTGTCTTACCCATCCAAACAGTATCTTAAGACAGGTGGAAACTTAGATAATGCAGATAAAACATTAATGCAGAAAGCTCCTAACGAACTTTCTGCATTGCTTTCGATGTGCATTAAGCAGCAACCTGCCATTTCTTATAAGTGGTTTCCGTATTTCTTTACAAATTCGCCAATAGATAATGGTCTGACTGAACTTTTGTTCTGTTAGTACCTGTTCAAGGCTATATTCACAGACAATAAAGAATGTTACAACCGTTCATGGACGATAAAGAACAAAGTTTTACAATCTGGTCCACAATTCTGATTAATGTCAAATACTTCCACTGTGTTCATGTATGTGACCATTGGCAGGTGACGGCTGCTTAACTCATTGAGACCAAGTGACCCATATATGCATCCTCTACCAACAGTGTACCTGTGAAGAGTACACATGTCTAATGCAAACAGTGAAGTCCCCGATTAGAGGGCTCCTATCAGAGACTTCACATTTTGTAATATATTATATAAAAAAAAAAAAAAAAACACCTAAATAGTCCGTAATAGATCAGCCTTTATTGTAAACTGGTATTGTCCTCTGGAAGTCTCATGGGATACTGAGTTAAACCTATGACCCCACAGTTTTTTTCCAAATTGTGAAGACAGGTGTCACCTTAGAGCAATTAGAAATACATGTAAAAGCAAAATACGTTTTAAGGTGCATAATCTGCTTTAATTCCAGCCTGCTTGAAGCTACTGTACCATCTGCTACGATAAAAATATGTTTTATGGTGCATATTTATGACTGTACAAATTGGAAGTATTTTCTTCTACGGTAGAAAAAGAAAAAAAATAAAGGTGTTAAAGGGTTTATCTATATAGTATATAATAGGTTAAATCATATTGAAAATACTGCAGAAAGCTCTTGAGTTGGCTTGCTGTATGAAAAGTGAATTTGTTTTTTGATATGATGTGCACGATGCAAACTTTTGCAAACTGTTTTGATTCAGATAATAAGCCAAGTAACTCATCTGGGTCTAAACTGTTTGAAACTCTGATTATATTTTCTTACAGAAAGTGCATATAAAGTAACTCGAAGAACTTTTGCAGACAAAAAACATTTGCAGACAACTATTACACAAGATGCAGAAAGTGAAAGACTATTTAGGAAACTGTTTCGTTACAATATCTTCTAATTGCAAGAGAGCACACTCGAGTTTTTACATGTCAATGGTGTCTAACTTTAACCCATTACCCCATAGCCTGTTTCTATTTTTAAAGAAAGACGATCACCTAAAGAAGATTGAAAGTAAAGCTGAATGTGCCTTAGGCACATTCTGCTTCACTTTCAACCTGATTTCAGCTATTATCTGTTAGAATATAGAAAATATTTCTTTGATATATATTCATGACTTTGTAAAATGGAACTCTTTTTTCAGTGGAAGAATAAACTGGAACTGCTATCACTAAAGGTGATAAATACCCCCACTGCAACTGACCTGTCACAAACAGCACAATGACATGTAGAAAGAATAATATATGCATATTAAGGAACAAAATTTCAAGTTGAAAACGGGCATAATTCTGTCAAATTTTATGCCAGAGTTGTCAGACTTTAAAGAAAATTCTCATAATACAACACTAATAATGTATACCACGTTTGAAGACAATACCATGTATAGTTTTCAAGAAAATGGCATGTTCTCAGAAAATAGAATAAAATTTCAAGTTAAAAAGGGGCATAATTCTGTCATTTGTTGGCAAGAGTTAGGTAACTTCAAGTAGAGTCTGCAAACATCACACTTATAATTATGTACGAAGTTTGAAGAAATTGTCATAAATAGTTTTCAAGAAAATGACATGTCCAACGAATAAACGCAAATTTCAAGTTATAAAGGGCCATAATTCTGTCAAATTTTGTGCAAGAGTTGTCAAACTTCATGAAAAGTCTCACAATACAACACTTATAATGTGTACTTAGTTTGAAGACAATATCATAAATAGTTTTCAAGAAAATGGCATGGGTTAGGGTTACCCTAACACTAACCCTAAACACCCTAAACCCTAACCCTAACCCTAAAATCTAGTTAAAAAGGGGCATAATTCTGTCAAATTTGGTGCAAGAGTTATGAAACCTGTTAATGAGTGTCCCCAAATAACATTAATAATGTATCCAAGTTTGAAAATGGTAGCGTATATGGTTTTAAAGAAAAATGCAAATTTCCCGGAAAAACGCGACGGACCGACCGACATACGGACCGACCGACGGACAAGGCGTTTCCTATATAGCCTCCACCACTAGGTGTTGGTGGTATAATTAGAGAGGTAAAAAGGCGTATTTATGGGGTAATTGGTTAACCCTTTACTGCCATGACGATGTCTGCTTTAGACAAATGTCGTATGCTGTTATTTCTCAAATTTTGAATTAAGGTATTGTAATGAATGTCATCAGTTTGGATCCTGAACAAACGCTACGTAATAAGCCATCTGATCAGCAGTAAAGCTGTTTACAAAACAAAATCATACTGGAGGTAAGACTGTGAAGAGTATAACCCAGCCAAACCTACAAACTGGTATTTGCAAGTAGTTTGGCTTCTGAGAAAGTGTTCTGGTAGTTAAGCATCAGGGGCCCGTTTCATAAAACTTTGTACGATAAAAGCGAGCGTAAGTCAATACTTTAAAATACATTTAATTCCTGGTTTCGCTACCTAAATTATAAATCCTGTTTTGTGACATCTCTTTAGAATAGTATTTTCAAGACGATTCCAAAGAGATGTCACAAGACAGGATAAGATGGAGAAATAAATAATAATTGAGACTTTTATAATCTTACGACAACATTTGTCGTACAAAGTTTTATGAAATGAACCCCTGAGCAGGATCAAGACTGTCTGACAGTTGTTTATGGTTTCATCAGCTAAAAGGACGCACACTATTACTTTTTTGCTATTTTTGTCTGCTTCTTTTGTTTGGTGAGGGGGTGATTCAATGTTATGGGATGAGACAGAAGTTTGTCATAAGTACATAAAAGCAGTTGCACTTTCACCTGTTCTCTAAATGACAAATTTCAAAGGTCAAGCTTTACCTCTAGCATGTCATGTCATGTATGCATTGATCAGTAAGATACAATTGGGACAAACCTTATTAATTAACACTTTGCATGTTAGGGGAGGATATATCTACCACAGTGAATACATTTGCAAACAGTTTGGATCCTGATGAGACGCCGCGTAACGCGGCGTCTCATCAGGGTTCAAACTGTTTGCCATTCTGACCCTGTATTTAAAAGACATTTTGAAACTTCTTATATTAGAACAGTAAACTGTTGCAGACGACAATTGATGCAGAAAAGTTTAATGCAAATATCATGATTTCAGTTCTTGAACTATTCCCCTTGTCTTGAGCCCTGAGTTCATCAGAGTTTTCATGAACACATTTATCAATAACATTGTATTTATCTATAACATTATTTTAATCCTTTCGAGATTGAAAAATTCAGTCCGCCGAAACAGAGACAAAGAGTTTGGACTCTGACCAGACTCCACGTACGTGGGGCCTGATCTGGGTTCAGACTGTTTGTAAATATTTCAAAGTTGGACTTCTCACATTCAAAACGGTTAAGTACCTTTTTAATTTTCATTTGCATTTACTTTCGACTGACGTAAAATCAATGCGTTGTAAATATACATACTTAATGCTTGTAATTCTCCACTATTACATGTTTGCATTAATGAAACAAAAAAACACTAGGTCTATCGAAGTAATATTTACGTATAAACCGTTGTCTTAGATAATTATATACAGTTGTCAACATGAATGCAATATCATCTTTTGAGTAGTTGCTTCATTCAATACAGTTTTAAATGTACACTGTTAGCATGAAAAGGGTAAGAGTTAACATTTTGACAACCTAGATGAATTACTCTCAGTTAATACATTATCATAATGCAAGCAAGATGAAATACAGTAAAACCTCTCTATTACTACCAGTTCAATGAAAACTAATTGATTTTATAAAAGACATGTTACAGCTTACATGTAAAGCAAGGTCACAGTAAAACAGAAAGCTCCTAAAGGAGCTTTCTGTTTTACTGTCACCTTGCTTTAGGCAGTCACCTGTTGTAAACACATAATAATAACAAGAGCTGCATGCGGCCCTAAATCGCTCACCTGAGTAACTATTGTGTTATACTTGATGCATAATGAAGTTTGTCATTGCATGTATGTGGACTGTGCATGAAACTGTAACAACTCGGAATTAGGTTTTCCTGTAGAAGTATATATAAAACTGATAAGCCCCGAGGCGGGGCCATTTTTTACCCTGGGGTCATGATTTGAACAACCTAGGTAGAGGACAATAAGACAAAGCTAGATGCCAAATATAAAAGGTATGGGCTTTACGGTTTCAGAGAAGAAGATTTTTAAAGGTTTTACTACATAAGTCTTTGTAAAACTTATAAGCCCCGGGGCGGGGCCATTTTTGTTCCGGAGTTAATGATTTGAACAATCTTGGTAGAGGACCATAAGGCAAAGCTAGATGCCAAATATAAAAGGTCTGGGTCTTAGGGTTTCAGAGAAGAAGAGTTTTAAAGGTTTATTCCTATATAAGTCTATGTAAAACTGATAAGCCCCGGTGGTGGCCATTTTTGATCCGGAGGTCATGATTTGAACAATCTTGGTAGAGGACCATAAGGCAAAGCTAGGTGCCAAATATAAAAGGTCTGGGCCTTACAGTTTCAGAGAAGAAGATTTTTAAAGGTTTTCCTCTATAAGTCTATGTAAAACTGATAAGCCCCGGGGCGGGGCCATTTTTGACCCTGGGGTCATGATTTGAACAATCTTGGTAGAGGACCATAAGATAAAGCTAGATGCCAAATATAAATTGTTTGGGCCTTACGGTTTTAGAGAAGAAGATTTTTAAAGGTTTTCTCTATAAGTCTATGTAAAACTGATAAGCCCCGGGCCGGGGCCATTTTTGACCCTGGGGTCATGATTTGAACAATCTTAGTAGAGGTCCATAAGGCAAAGCTAGATGCTAAATATAAAAGGTCTAGGCCATACAGTTTTAGAGAAGAGGAGTTTTAAAGGATTTTCTATGAAAAACTGATAAGCCCCGGGCCGGGGCCATTTTTGACTCGGGGGTCATTATTTGAACAATCTTGCTAAAGGTTTACAACATGATGCTACATGTGAAATCTTGGTAGAGGACCATAAGGCAAAGCTAGATGCCAAATATAAAAGGTCTGGGCCTTACAGTTTCAGAGAAGAAGATTTTTAAAGGTTTTCCTCTATAAGTCTATGTAAAACTGATAAGCCCCGGGGCGGGGCCATTTTTGACCCTGGGGTCATGATTTGAACAATCTTGGTAGAGGACCATAAGATAAAGCTAGATGCCAAATATAAATTGTTTGGGCCTTACGGCTTTAGAGAAGAAGATTTTTAAAGGTTTTCTCTATAAGTCTATGTAAAACTGATAAGCCCCGGGCCGGGGCCATTTTTGACCCTGGGGTCATGATTTGAACAATCTTAGTAGAGGTCCATAAGGCAAAGCTAGATGCTAAATATAAAAGGTCTAGGCCATACAGTTTTAGAGAAGAGGAGTTTTAAAGGATTTCCTATGAAAAACTGATAAGCCCCGGGGCGGGGCCATTTTTGACTCGGGGGTCATTATTTGAACAATCTTGCTAAAGGTTTACAACATGATGCTACATGTGAAATTTGGTTATCCCAGGACTTATAGTTATTGACAAGAAGATGTTTAAAGTTTTGACTTTAGTTGTCAATATTACGTAAATACGGAAAATGACCACGCCCTCTGGCGGCCATGTTTTTTGACGGATCAAAATTCTTTGAACAATTTTGAAAGTATATTAATTGAGAAACATTTTGGTGCAAACCAAAATGAAATCGGACCAGTCGTTTTTGAGAAGAAGATTTTTTTAGATATTGTGCATGGTTGTCATGGCAACAAGACCGTTTGCCCCACCCACTTTTTTTTTTACACTTTTTGAAGCTCACAACTACAGTATGTATCTGACCAAGTTTGGTTAAAATTTGGCCATTGGTTTCAGAGAAGAAGTTATTTGAAACAAATTGTGAACAGACAACACCGACACGGACACCGACACCGACGGACGGTGGACGGCAACCGATCACAATAGCTCACCTTGAGCACTTTGTGCTCAGGTGAGCTAAAAACAACTCAGTGGTTGTAATAGAGAGGTTTTACTGTACTATTCACTATAAATAATGTTTATTGCATGCTTAATAAATATTGTAGCTGTCATCTGTTCTAAATATTTTTTTTTAATCCTTATGGAGTCTCAACAAGATCAAAACTGTTAACAAAGGCAATCACAGTATAACTGTTATGCAATTTAGCATGCTAAGATTTAAAAAAAATTAAAGTACAGTTCATTTCCCTGGCATTATACTGATAACTACAGTGACTGTTGAAATAAGATGGCTGCTTATGGAGGAAAAGAAGAGTAACAGCAGCGACTGTGTGACATGCTATATCCTTCTAGACTTAACTATGAACATAATTATGTGACAGTCATCATGGTATTAAACTTTAGGAGACCTTTTCAAAGGTCAAACCTATAACAATTCAATACACAGTAGATGGCTTTAAAGAAAACTGACAGCTTTAATCAAGATGAAAGTAAGCAAAACGCTCCTAAAGGAGGCGTCTGCTTAACTTCCATCTTGCTTTAAGCAGCCCGCTAAAGCCAGCCACCTGCGTCAAAACACAGAAAACTTAATTCATTTAGTGGTAGCAATAGAGGGATTCTAATGTATAAACATGATGATTTCTGAAAACATGTACATGTAACTGATTAACACTACATAACTTTAATGCAGACAGCTCCAAAAGGAGCTCAACATGATGAAAATGATAATGCCTCTTTATTACTTTGCATATCCTTTTCATGGTTCTACCCTGTTGTGACAAAATGTCACTGGAAACAAATGGTGTGTTCTTATTAACCCTTAGCCTGCCACTCACGACTATAGCTCCATATGCAAACAGCTTGGATCCGGATGAGACGCCTCATCCGGATCCAAGCTGTTTGACACTCGGACAACATTTTGAGCAACTTTGAAGCACTTTGAAACTTGAAGCAGACGAGAAATATAGCAGACGACAATTTATTTGGCGGGCTAAGGGTTAAAGCAGGCCCAAAGTAAGGAGCACAACTCTTATAGCAGCTGATTTACTTTTAGTCTGCTAAGTAGTCACTTGTCTCAAACACTGAAACTCCTTTAACCCATTACTCCATAAATAGATTTTTTACGCATTTAATTTATTTCTCCCCTTTAGAATTTAGTCTCCCTTTATTTTGTGTTGATAAGATCTATGTACAGCAAATAATTTCTATATCCTAGCAGATGGTAGCCCAAAGCAGGTTGCACATTAAGCAGAATGTGCCTTAAAGCATTCTGCTCTACGCTCAACCTGCTTTAAGTGGTCACCTGTATTGAAAACTGGACAAAGGCTAAGAGGTAATGCTGGTTAAAAGAAAGGGTTGAAGAGAAGAGTTACGGTAGGCTTAGAGGGTGCATATAACTAGTTTCCGAAAGGGTCAAGAGAATCAATCAAATGTCTAGTGTTATGCCAATGCCTGTATGTTTCACCAACCTGAGAGTCTGTAGATCACTGTGTATGTTTCCTATCTCTGCCTGCAGGGTCCGGTACTTCAAGAAATCCTGCAGCTGGACATAATGCATCGTCTCTCCCTCTGACCACTATATAGAGAATTTACATACAATAACATTACCTAACGATTTGATAAATATTTGGAAATGATAATATATGTACATAACAAAACCAAGTTTGATATAGATTGCAGAAAACAATTTACATACAACATAACATTACCAAGTTTAATCTATATATTACAAAGTGGATGATTATTTCAATAACATTACCAAATTTGAAATAGATTGCACAATTAATAACATAACCAAGTTTGATAAAGGCTATATAGAAAGGAGACAGCATTTAAAATACATTACCAAGTTTGACAAAGATTACATGGAGGCATTAAAAGACAGAGAAAAGAAAAAAATCTGACATTTAAGGCGTTTTAATTAAATACAATGAGAAATGTGTTTATATTATTTCTCTATACAAGTTTTGTGATAAACAAATAAAATCTACTTCAGACAGTTTGGACCCAGATCAAACCATAGGCATTCGGCCCGTTGGCTATGACACTACCCCTAGCTGCTATAACCCCCTCCATCACCACCAAACGTGGATAAAATACCCTAAAATCTATCCATACATTCAATAATCATCATAAAAGAACATTTCCTGAAGTTTCGTGAAATTTAAAAAAAAAAAAATTTTTTGCTAATTTATTAAGTAAAATAGTAAAGGCTGCCATGAAAAAGCGCCTTGCAGAAGCAACCCTCAAGTTCCCAACCCTGTCATTTTGTCAAATCTTGGACGATCTGGACAGATGATGGCTCATTGTTTACAGCAAACAGTTTTCTTTGACGATAATTGGTAAAACATTCAAAGCAATCGGCGAACACGCGCATGGGGACTCGAAGGGTGGGGAGACCCCTTATTCGGAAACCATCTGTCACGCAAAATTTTCCCAAACAAACGACTGGTTGCCCAGTCAAACTATTATCATTCTAGCGAACCCGAGAACCAGCTTCAAAGCAGGAAATGACGCAAAAGTCAAGCGCCTCAATTGGTCGTATTCGAATCAGGACAACCATAGCGTTAGTTGGACGTGTTGTCAACAGGTTCTATTCGAATCACCACTTGATGTTTTCCGTTGACAAAATGTTGTCAAACCATCAAATCGTTGACCACAATTTCGATTCGAGTCGGGTCAAAAACGTTGTAATCAGTAAATCTTCGAGCATTTGCTCCGCCTAGTTTTCGTTGACAACAAATTGAATGATTCGAATACGACCAATGATATCATATCCGTTTGTCAACCGAAACGAAACGAAAGTTATCTAGAAATTTATTTCGTAACAGAAAATGCTCAGTTACCGATAATTCAAAAGGTATTTATTATATATTTCATTTTCTATTAATTACCCGTACCATGGTGTAATGCATGGTCGCAAATGCACTTGTTAATCGCTGAATCAGTGAATGACTGACGAACAAGTCCAAAAATTAAGGTGACAGAAGGATTCCGATATCAGGTGCCTATCGAACTTTTTATTTCTTCACTTGTGCTCGTGTCTTGCTTGGGCTGTGAGCTAACTTTCTTTGAACAGAACTGTTAAATGTAAATAATAAGCCATCATTTGTCAAAATCGGCCCAAAAATGACAAAATGACAAGGTTGGGAAGTTGATGGCCCTGAATACACATCCACCTTCTCATTGTATACATACATGATACGATTTTTTTTTTTTTTTTGAAACTTCTTGAAACTTCTTGAAACTTCTTGAAACATTTGTTAAGGATGTTTGTTGAACATATGGATGTATTTTGACTCATTTTGAAAGATTTGGGGGGGGGGGGGGGTCATAGCTTACGCGCCGAAAACCTGTGGATCAAACACCAAGTAAATCGGTATCTGATCATGCTCCAAACTAACTGTTATTCAGATTTTAATAAAACATAAATGTTCAAACATAGCCGGCAATGGATTGTTTTGCATTTACATTTTGGTCGATTTAACTAATTGAACTCTAGCAATGACTATACTCAGAATTAACAAACACTGTAATTGCCCTATGCAAACACTGTAGATCCTGATCAATACATTCTTAAAATCAACATTAAATAGTGTAGAAACTTCTTATGCCTCCAACAAGTTCTATGACTAAAAATGAAGCCATAGCATGGGACTAAGTGGGGGCATAAAGGAGAACACGTTTAAATTAATATATTAACCCTTAGCCCGCCAAATAAATTGTCGTCTGCTATATTTCTCGTCTGCTTCACGTTTCAAAGTTGCTCAAAATTACTGAAAATGTTGTCCGAGCATCAAGCAGCTTGGATCCGGATGAGACGCCGAGTTACTCGGCGTCTCATCCGGATCCAAGCTGTTTGCATATGAAGCTATAGTCGTGAGTGGCAGGCTAAGGGTTAAATATAAGTGGTTTACGCACTCTTATTTGGAGCCAAAATAAATTATGGTACACAATTCAGGGCTCAAAATAAAAGGGATTATAATCTATAAACAGAACAAATCCAGCAATATTTTCACTTATTTCAAGACCAAATCCAATGGTGTAACTACTCATAAGTACCATCTCGAAGAGACGATTCTAATAAGTAGAACACAATGGAGTTTAACGCAGAAATAAAGACTTTACTTCTTGAAATACCCCTCTTATCTGGAGCTCAGGAATTTCTTAAAACAACCATTGTAAATAACTGTTATTGAAAACATTTGCTTTTTTATGGTTCATACTTATAGGTAAACTCATGAAGGAGCTATCTATACTTTACTTTTATCGGCATTTAGCTGTCACATACTTGTCTTTCAAAAATTCAACATCGAACATGTTTTATACATCCTTTTCTTGATAACATTTTTCAATGTTTTTGGCAGGTAGTTACTTATAGATTTTTTCTGCCTTAGCTCATTCACCCATGAACTTAAAATGGACTAAGTTCCCTATTATGTTACAGTCCATTTTTGACGATTTTAGATTAATTGTGCAACATGTCATAAAGGGGTGCTAGTCAAAAACCCATTGCATTTAAATGTCCTATTGCCTCAATGTACCATCTTTGGTAAAAACATACCAATTTTGAAAAAAAAATTATATTACAACCCTATTTGACTATTATTTGTTGATGAAAAAATAAAATAGTGATTTATATATGTAACTGGGATGAAATGAAATATTTTTTGTTTACATAAGATGTACATACGATATTCCTATGTGAGTATTATCCTCCTAAGGCGGAGTGCATACCTTAACCCTTTACCCCATAAATACGCCTTTTAACGCTTTGAATTCAGTCCTCCACTGAGGGAAATTTTAATAGTTCAAATTCATACAATCATAAATATGTATCAAAAGAAATTTTTAATATACTAGCAAATGATAGCTTAAAGCAGGCTGAAAGTAAAGCAGAATGCGCCTTAAGGCGCATTCTGCTTTACTTTCAACCTGCTTTAAGGGGTCACCTTTCTTCAAAACTAGAAACGGGCTATGGGGTAAAGGGTTAATACATAGAGTGCATACCTTAATTAGAGGACTCATTTAGGAGCCCTCTGATCTGGGTATACATTGTAGGTACATAACAAGTGTATTTTTACAGGTACACTATTTGTTTAGGATTACTGGTCTCTATGGTTAAATGAGGTAATAAATAGCCTGCTCCTCCGAAGACGGAGCATGGCTGCCTATATGGCGAGGTAATTGAAAACAGCTATGCACGTAATCCTCCAGCTTGACAGACAATAATGTCTGTACCAAGCTGTCCTGTGAGTGTTAAGCACAGGTACGCCAACAACAACAATAGCCTGCGAAAAACAAGATGTAGGAAAAGTTTTGTAACATAGAGTATATTTAAACATATATGAAAATAGATAGATCTATTATGATATAAGCCTGTTTAAGTTCACATGGAAAAGTCTTTCTGACTCAACTTTACGACAGAATCAAGGATGATTCCATGACTGTTAACTACATGTACTTGCATGATAGCGATTAAACTATGAGTAGATCTGTCATTGCCAACAGCCTGGATCCTGCATAACTCATCTTTTCAGAACCAAAACTGTTTGACACTCTCACCCTGATTTGAAGAGAAATTCTGAGAATTCTTTCCAGAACAGTATGAGATGATAATTGCTGCAGACATAACAAGAGGGCCTGAAGGCCCTGATATCGCTCACCATTTGTAATGAAGCCTGATAGCTTTACCTTTGAATTTCACCCGTTTTATTCTAAATCCATTCAAGTTTGTTGACCTACTGTAGTATAGAAGAGTACATCAAAGGCAGATAACTAGAGCCTAAACAATACTGAAATGAAGCTTTTTTCTAGCATTTCAAAGTATATCAAGGGCAGGTAACTATTGCCACAATGATTACATTTCAACAATAATTGCACTCCTTCCAGAACATATAGCGACATCCTTTGTGTACAAGTATAATCAAAATCCATTGAAAACTAGTTGCAAGAGAGTAAACGCTGTAAAATATGGCATTTTCAGCAATTCAAAGGTCGATATCTCTTGATCTATTTGTCCGATTCCAGCCATAATCAATCTCATATGAACCTCTATGGCCATATACAATATGGGCAAGTTTGAGAGATCTTGGATAAATATTGTGGCCTCTAGAGCGTAAACACTGTTAAATATATCATTTTCAGCAATTCAAAGGTAGATAACTTTTGACCTATTGATCCGATTACAACCATAATTGAACTCATCCAAAGTCTTATGGTAATATACAATCTGAGTAAGTTTGAGAAAGATTGGATAAAATGTGTGACCTCTAGAGTGTAAACATCGTTAAATATGGCATTTTCAGCAATTCAAAGGTAGATAACGAAGGGGTATAAAAGCCACTACCCGGACGGAACCGAACCGAACCTAGCCGAAATTGGCCGGACCGAAAAATTTTCGGAGTTCCACTATAAGCATAAAAATAATTTAAATTGGACAATTTTGGTACGTATACGGTCAATAACCTATTATTTACACACTGTAAAAGTTTTATAACCATCAGAAGTCTGAATGTTGAAAAAAATGCGATTTTGTAATTTTAGGGGGTATAAAAGCCACTACCTTTCAAATTTCAGTTAATACTGTTTTTCTTCTTAAAAACAGCTTTGTGTCATGTTATTTCATAATAAAATTATATCAAACCTTGTTTATTTTATGGCATGTACCAAAAAACCATATTTGGGGAAACATAACTCTTAAATTCACATTTGAAGTGATTTTCGTACCGGAATATTGGTCCAGCGTAATATATTCATTTCCATAAGAATGACGCAAACTGTATTTTTCCGTCGTTTTATAGATATGATATGCAGAATGCTTATATATTATCAGATATTGTATACTAATCTTTTAAAAAACACAATTTTTTATGTTCAAATTCATTAAGAATATTAAAAAGTTTTTAAATGATTGTTGAAAAAGGTCTTAGAAGATAGAACATTATTATAAACTTTGAACAATAATAGCAATTATTGACCATGCGTCTATTAAAATCATGCTATTAAACAATGCAAACAACAATTATCAAGTTATGAACCAACTGTTAAAGGCGACACACTTTTCAGTTAGTTTTATGTCTTTAAACTATCTAAGTAATTAGCAGTTATGATATAAACAATCTACATAATTAGCAATTATGACTTTCTTTGATAGCTTTTCAATATATGGAAAAATGGAATACAGTGCTAACCTTGGTAGGATGGCTCACTCACTGGTCATCTGATCTAGGTCTACACTGATTGCATAGGAAAAGCTTACTCTTCATAGCTCATATTGTATCAAGCGACAACCATTAATTGCTGGTATTTACTTATTGTTTTGTAAAAATAAGGCAAAAAATTGCATTAATCAGTCATCTGTTTCAAAAATGCACTGCCACTTCTTCTTCAATTAGTGATCGCTTAATACAAGATTGACTGTACACGAAGTAAGTTCAACATTCGATATTAATAATCATAAAAATGCTCAGGGAACTAATCTCTCTATATATATATATATCGATCTCCCCCTCCCTCCCTCTGGATATACAGGTTGTGTGATTCTTACGGAAATGAATATATTACGCTGGACCGTTATATTCAGGTACGAAAATCACTTCAAATGTGAATTTAAGAGTTATGTTTCCCCAAATATTTTTTTTTTTGGTAAATGCCATAAAATAAACAAGGTTTGATATAAGTTTATCATCAAATAACATTACACAAAGCTGTTTTTTAAGAAGAAAAACTGGATTAACTGAAATTTGAAAGGTAGTGGCTTTTATACCCCCTAAAATTACAAAATCGCATTTTTTTCAATATTTAGATTTCTGATGGTTATAAAACTTTTACAGTGTGTAAATATTAGGTTATTGACCGTGTACGTACCAAAATTTTCCAATTCAAATTATTTTTATGCTTACAGTGGAACTCCGAAATCTTTTCGGTCCGGCCAATTTCGGCTAGGTTCGGTTCGGTTCGGTCCGGGTAGTGGCTTTTATACCCCTTCGTAGATAACTCTCCGAATATTAGTCTGATTTCAACCATAATCAAACTCATCTGAACTCTTATAGTCATTTACAATCTGAGCAGGTTTGAGATAGATTGGATTAAAATTGTGGCCTCTACAGTGTAAACACTGTTAAATATGGCATTTTCAGCAATTCAAAGGTAAATAACTCTCGATCTATTTGTCCGATTTCAACCAAAAGCAAACTCATCCTAAGTCTTATAGTCATATACAATCTGGGCAAGTTTTAGAAAGATTGGATAAATATTGTGGCCTCTAGAGTGTAAACACCGTTAAATATGGCATTTTCAGCAATTCAAAGGTAGATAACTTTTGATCTGTTCGTCCAATTCCAACCAAAATCGAACTCATCCGAACTCTTATGGTCATATACCATCTTGGCAAGTTTTAGAAAGATTGGATAAATACTGTGGCCTCTAGAGTGTAAACACCGTTAAATATGGCATTTTCAGCAATTCAAAGGTAGATAACTCATGACCTATTTGTCCGATTTCAACCATAATCGAACTCAGCCGAACTCTTATGGCATTATAATTTATACCATCTGAGCAAGTTTGAGAAAGATTGGATAAATATTGTGACCTTTAGAGTGTAAACACTAAAATTGTTGACGCCGGACGACGCACGACTCACGACGCACGACGGACGCCGGACATTCAAGGATTGCAAAAGCTCACCCTGAGCTAGCTCAGGTGAGCTAAAAATTACCAGGCATGCAAGGAGTTAATGTACACTTTGAGACATACAAAGGTCATTTATCAACGACAACAATACATGTATCTCAAACTACATGTAGCTTAAATCATTCACCCCTGAGACTTCATATGGACAAAAATCCAAATTACAATTATGTCTAGTCCATTTATAATATATACAAGGTTGATTTCACTAATATAATGCAAAATGAAAAGAATTAAGAATGATTGAAGGATCAATCTCTATTTTTTTAAAAAGATAGACAGGCGGAAGACTGACAACGGGCGGTCACAACAGCTCACCTAGAGCCTTCAGCTCAGGTAAGCTAAAAATTCGCTTGCAGTATTTAGGGTTGGTGGCTACCTTAAGGAGGAGATGTAATTTAATAAAATTGTTGATGACAGACGTTTGAACAGACAAACCAAGGACTGACAAAGGATGATCAACATAGCTAACTGTAGCATTTTGTGCAAAATCATTGAACCTGTGTGGAAGAAACTTGTCCTATGTAAACCATGTAGACCCTGATCAGTGGGAACCAAGAGCAGCTGTCTAATCAGTGAAGGCAATGTTAAGCATTTGAAATATATTGTAAAAACAACCTTAAATATTCAACAAGATCACTGCATACAGTTGGGAAAAATTTATTCTTTCCCACTTAACATGTTTAGGCTAAAACTATTATATCCATTGCAAACAGTTTAAAAGGAGTTGTCAAATTTGTCAAAGGGTGGCCATTTTACCCATTTTAATGCTCTGCATTTGAGTTTCGTTGCGTTTAAACGGGAAAGAATAAAGTATTCTCCATTGCATAATGCTGGTGCCAACACTCATCTGTTTTTGAAGATGAATTAAAAAATTCAGAAAAATTAGGTCAAAGGTCAAGACCAAGGTCAATTGGTAAAATATGTTGGTTGCCTAGATAGACCCTTTGAAGATCAACATGCATAAAAAAACGTTGTAGATGAAAAAATGAATAAGATATAATAGCCAACATTAAGATTTCTGATGACAACAAGAACAATGAAAATCTAACCGGATCAAATACTCTGTATTTTCTCAGTTTGTACAATTCTACAAATACATGAGAATTTTCCTAGCACTAATGGGGATGACAATGTGGAAGTTTCCATTTAATGTGTCAGAGGTAAATGTGTAAATTTATCCCTTAGCTTCCATAGTAATCTGTGAAAAACACTTATAATGACCAACTATTAAAGCATTATATACTATTCCAGGTGGCTGCTTAACCCTTTACTCCATATATATGCCTTTTTACCCATTAAGTTCATTCACTGAAGAAAAAATAGTTCCTTTTGATACAGTATATAAATATCACATGTATGACGGGGTGACAGTAAAATTGTCAACTTTCGGTAAAAATACTGTTAACTGAGGCGAAGCTGAGGTTGACAGTAGTTTTCCGAAAGTTGACAATTTTACTGTCATGTGATAATTAATTTATTATACCAAAAAACGAATTCAAAGTATACTTTTGATACAGTATATAAATATCACATGTCTGACGGGGTGACAGTAAAATTGTCAACTTTCGGTAAAAATACTGTTACCTGAGGCGAAGCTGAGGTTGACAGTAGTTTTCCGAAAGTTGACAATTTTACTGTCATGTGATATTTAATTTATTATACCGAAAAACGAATTCAAAGTATGAACAACTTGTATACTCAATAATGGTATGTAATTGCAGTAATGAGCAACAAATAATCACAATATTGAATAATAACAGTAAACTGGTCATATCACAGACATGTGGTATCACAGTTACTTAAAGTTTTAATAGTAACTGCAGTGCTCACACATTCAATCCCAGTGAAGAGTAATCTCATCATTTACAAACAGTGTACCTGTAAGGATTACACTTGTCCCATGCAAACAGTACTTGATCAGAGGGCTCCTAAAGGAGGAGCCCTCTGGTCAATGTTTATACTGTCTGTCATTTTGAAATATATTGTTAAAATCAACCCTAAGTAGTCAAAAATTGACTCTAGGCTCATTTTGAAATTGGAAATATCCATTAAGAGTTTCAGGGGTGAATGAATTAACGGAAAAAACAATGTTCCTGTTTTCGTTGCTGAAAACATGTTCAGTGGTAGATCTAATGGAAATGAACCTGGCAATTGCTGAAATTAAACTGAGGAGCAGTTCAATTTATGTCTGCGACTCTGCTGTAACATTGCTGAATCACTTGGTTTTAAATTTTCTTGACCTCTCCTGAGAAGGTAATAAATCACGTCTATTATTATTATTATTATACCAGATTTATATAGCACTCTTTTCACACAGGGATTGTGCGTTCAAAAGCGCTTTACATGAAATAACATATATGTACCTACAAATCTAGAAAAGACAAAATAACTACAATTAGATCTGAAATAAAACATGAATAAACATATAAAAAAGACAGTCCCCCAAAACGGCGATCACATTACCCCCATCAATCAGCAATGACCCGACCGACTAAGTAATGCCGACTGATATGAATAATGGTAGAGCGCCAAAAGCAGGTCATCGACAAAACACAAATAACTATAATTAGATAAAATAAACATGAATAAACATACAAGGGCCACTCATAATGGCCCTAAATCGCTCACCTGGTACACCATGGCAAACTTGACCTATAGTGACCTAGATTATGACTGGACATGTATACCCACAATCAACCTATAGAGTGTAAACAAGATTTTCCAATGATTTGACCTAGTTTTTAACCGGACATGACCCATATTCAAACTTGACCTAGATATCAATGCGACAAACATTCTGACCAAATTTCATCAAGATCCAATGAGATTTGTAGCCTCAAGAGTGTTCACAAGGTTTTTCTATAATTTGACCTAGTGACCTAGTTTTTGACCAGACATGACCCATATTCAAACTTGACCTAGATATCAATCAAACAAACATTCTGACCAAGTTTCATCAAGATCCAATGTGATTTGTAGCCTCAAGAGTGTTCACAAGGTTTTTCTATGATTTGACCTAGTGACCTAGTTTTTGACCAGACATGACCCATATTCAAACTTGACCTATATATCAGTTAAACAAACATTCTGAGAAAGTTTCATCAAGATCCAATGAGATTTGTAGCCTCTAGAGTGTTCACAAGGTTTTTCTATGATTTGACCTAGTGACCTAGTTTTTGACCGGACATGACCCACATTCAAACTTGACCTAGATATCAATGAGGCAAACATTCTGACCAAGTTTCATTACGATCCAATGAAATTTGTAGCCTCTAGAGTGTTCACAAGGTTTTTCTATGATTGAACCTAGTGACCTAGTTTTTGACCCGACATGACCCACATTCGAACTTGGCCTAGATTTCATCAAGACAAACATTGTCATCAAGTTTCATGAAGATCGGATGAAACTTGTAGCCGCTAGAGTGTTCACAACCAATTGTGGACGGACAGACAGACGACGGACATCCAGCGATCCTAAAAGCTCACCTTGGCACTTCGTGCCAGGTGAGCTAACAAAAGACAGCCCCCAAATGGCGATCACACTACCCCCATCAATCAGCAATGAACAAACCGGCTAAAGATTGCCGACCAATAGAAATAATAGCAGAGCGCCCAATGCAGGCCATCTAATGTAACATAACTAGGAAAAATAGCATGCGACCATAACTAAAAACTCTATAGAAGATCAATAACATTATTAACAAGAGCCCCATGGGGCATATTCGCTCACCTGAGAATAATTGGAAAAATGAAGATATTGATTTATGTCCAGGACTGACCTAGATATGCAACAGACCGGAACAATTTGAACAAAATATGTAAAGTATATTTAAAAGTGTCACCATACAGAATATAAAAGCTCTGGCCATATTAGAGTCAGAGAAGAAGACGTTTGAAATTTTCTTTATATAACGCTATGTAAAACAGTGACCCCCAGGGCAGAGCCAATTTTGACCCTCGGGTCATAATTTGAACAAACTTTATAGAGGACCTGTAGGCGATGATATGTGCCATATATCTAAGCTCTGGCCCATGTAGTTTTAGACAAGAAGATTTTTTAAGTTTTCATTGTAAAAAATCTATTTTTAGCTCCTGTGACCTAGTTATGCAACGGACCAGAACCATGTGTACAATTTCTGTAAAGGACATCTAGAAGTGTCACTATGCCAAATATCAAAGCTCTGGCCATATTAGTTTCAGAGAAGAAGACGTATGAAAATTTCACTATAAACCTCTATGTAAAACCGTGACCCCCGGGGCCGGGCCAATTTTGACCCCAGGGGCATAATTTGAACAAACTTGATAGGGGACCTGTAGGCGATTCTATGTGCCAAATATCTGAGCTCTGGCCCTTGTAGTTTCAGACAAGAAGATTTTTTAAGTTTTCATTGGAAAAATCTATTTTTAGCTCCTGTGACCTAGTTATGCAACTGACAACAACCATTTGAACAATTTTAGTAAAGGACATCTAGAAGTGTCTCCATGCCAAATATCAAAGCTCTGGCCACATTGGTTGTTTGAAAATATCCCTAAATAACTCTATGTAAAACTGTGACCCCCGGGGCGGGGCCAATTTTGACCCCAGGAGCATAATTTGAACAAACTTGATAGAGGACCTGTAGATGATGCTATGTGCCAAATATCTAAGCTCTGGCCCTTGCAGTTTTTGACAAGAAGATTTTTTAAGATTTCCTTATTTTTTCACTTTGGTTGCCATGGCAACCAGAGTTCTGCATTGTTTTTAATTCTTTGAACAAATTTGAAAGAGCTTGACCCAAGGAACATTTCTGTAAAGTTTGGTTGAATTCTGTCAAGCGGTATAGGAGGAGATGTCATTTGAAGCAATTGTTAACGACGACGGACAACGCACGACGGAGGACGACGGACACAGGGCCATCCCAATAGCCCACCTTGAGCCTTTGGCTCAGGTGAGCTAAAAATGGTGAAAGCTGTCCAAGAATTGTACCACAGAGAAAGAGTCTAGCCACACTTTGTTCTGAATATTCATGATGTCAAATCAATAAATATGTGACGTCATGGCAGTATGTTCGAAAATTATACTGAGCCTGGCACAGTATAATTTTCGAACATTCCTTTGTCTATGGTAGCGGGCGACAGTATTTTTGACGTCATTTACGACGTTTGATTACCAATGGTAGCGGGAGACAGTATTTTTAAGACAGTTATTTTTTCCCGCTGGGTCTGACAGTATTTCTATGACACTGTGGCCTATGGGAGATTAACATTGTAGATAAAATTGAGGTATAATAATTATCAATGTGCAACATAAAAAATAGTTCCCATATCTTAGCAGATGGTGGCTTCAAGGCAGTATGCACTTTAACCCATTCCCCCATATATACGCCTTTTTACGCCTCTAATTTATTCTTTAACTGAAGAACACTGTCCCAATTTATACAGTTATGAATATGTATGATAAAAAATATTTTCTATATTCTAGCAGATGCTAGCTTAAAGCAGGCTGAAAGTAAAGCAGAATACACATTCAGGTGCATTCTGCTTTACTGTCAGCCTGCTTTAAGTGGCCATCAGTCTTCATAACTAGAAACAGGCTACGGGGTAATGGGTTAAGGCACATTCTGCTCCACTTTCAACTTGATTTAAGTGGTCACCTGTCTTCAAAACTAGAAACAAGCTATATATAGATGAAATAATTAATTTTACAGCAAGATGGAAATAAGGCAGTCAGAGCTTCTTTCCCTTCTGCTTTACTTATATCTTGCTATAAGCTGCCACATATACTTATCTAAATTTAGTGTTGTGAATAATTTGACTCAGATAACATCAATTAAAACTTAAAAGTGTCATCAAGGTAAAAGGTAAATTGATTATTTTAACTCTAACCATGCTAGCGGTAGATATGTCCCACAGTACAGTGGAGAACTGTTATTCTTTCCCATTTAAACGCAAACGTACGCAAACGCAAAGCGCTAAAACGTAGAAAAGAACAACTTTTGGACAATTCTGATATTTCATGTTTATCTTGGTGGCAAACAGTTTGGAGCCTGATCAGATGCCGGGTTACCGGGCGTCTGATCTGGCTCCAAACTGTTTGCACTGCAAATAATAGTTTTAGCGTAAACGTGTCTATTGGGAAAGAATAACACATTCTCCACTGTAATTACCTTTGCCTTATAAACAAACTGACCTACTAGTAGAAGGTAGATAACTCTTGTCACAGTTTAGCAGCATTACAAATCAATGAAAGGTACAGTAAAACCTCTCCATTTTGACCACTAAATGAGCTAAAACATTAAATGCTTTAGGCAGATGGTTGCCTAAAGCAAGATAAAAGTAAAGCAGAAGGCTCCTGCTTTACTTTGTTCTTTCTTTAAGCTGTCATACTGTACTTCTCCAACTTGTTCCATACTTCAACTGAAGTAATGCAAATACTTGTTCTTTAAGGTGTACTTATGAAGAGTACACTAAGTCTTGTCCTATAGATGCAAGCAATGAAGATCCAAATTAGAGTACCCTCGGATCAGAATCTTCACTGTATGTCATTTCATAATATCTCGAACTCGGTTAAATTGAACATACCCGTATTTCAAAGTTAAAGCGTGGCTTAGCCACGTTTTAACTTTGAAATATGGGTATGTTCGACCAAACCGAGCATGAAATAATGCAGTTCATGTGTCAAACTATCGGATAGTTCGAGTTAAGCAAGTTCGAGATATCAAAGTTCCACTGTTTATCATAAACACCACCTTCAGTAGTCAAAAATTGACGAGTCTTAATTGGAAACTGGAACTACTTTTCTGAGTATTCAGGGGTCAACAAGTTGAACTTCAAGTGGTTACCTGTTTTCAACACTAAAAAACAGACTATAGGATAAAGAATGATACTCCAACTTCTTTTGAATGGCTGTTAATTAATACAAATTTGACCATATCACTTTGAAAAACTCCATTTAATGTTAAAGGAAAAATTTAGCACTAAAGGAACTAAATTGTTTGTCAAGAATTCAGGTTTTATAATGTACTTATTAGTGACTGGTCCCTCAACCTACTAAACTGTCTGACTCTCTACCCTTAGATTTCTGTCATAGCTTTTTTCAGTGTTTAAGACAGGTGCTTGCTTTAAACAGGCTGACACTACTTAAGTAAGCTCCTACAGAAGCTTTCTGTCTTAACATTTAGACTAACTTAATTCTGTCATTGCCCACAGTGCCAATTTTGACTTTGCAAACGGTTTAGATCCTGATCAGATGCTGTGCAATGCAGTGTCTGATCAGGATCAAAACTGTTTGACACTCATATCAAAATTTCTTCAGTCAAACCAGCCCTCAAGACTGTAAAAATATTGCAGACGACACTTCCAATGCAGACAATACTTTGGCATTAAGAGGGTTAAAAACAGACGATAAAACTTGGCAGTGAAAGAGATAACCCTTTACCTCATAGCCTGTTTCTAACTTTGAAGACAGGTGACCACATAAAGCAGGTTGAAAGTAAAACAGAATGCACCCTAAGGCGCATTCTGTTTTACTTTCAGCCTGCTTTAAACTACCATCTGCTAGAATATAGAAATTGGAACTATTTTCTTGAGTGGATGAATAAACTACATGTGCTAAAAGGCGCTTCTATGAGAGACAGGGTTAAAGCAGCCCCTAGTCTGAGGGTTAAAACATGTTTCTTCTTGGGCAGTGTAGAAGTATGCAAGGGCATTATTTCTTTAACCCTTTACCCCATAACCTGTTTCTAGATTTGAAGACAGGTGACCATTTAAAGCAGGATGAAAGTAAAGCAGAATGTGCCTTAAGGCACATTCTGCTTTACTCTCAGCCTGCTTTAAGGAACCATCTACTAGAAAATAGAAATTTAAAGCTCTCTGTAGGCAATTTCTGCTTTACTTTCTATCTGCTTTAAGCTACTTTCTGCTTATATAATAGAGGTAATATTTATTATGGTATATATTCATGACTGTTTAAATTAGAACTATTTTCTTTGGCGGTGAATAAATTAAACGGGCTAAAAGATGCTTCTATGAGGTAAAGGGATGAAAGGAACAGGTAGACTGCACAAACAGGAAACACTAAAAAGTACGGGATTGGACCATGAATCATTTATTCAACTGGGTTGTGCATGAAATCAAATTTAGAATACCAACAACTATGATTCACTAGATCATGTTCTGAGCACCTAAATATTGCATGTTAATAACAATGAAATGTGAACAACATTTCAAATGACTCACTAGTGTTGGGATTGCAGACTTATAATGGTGAGAATAGGACTCATAAACTAAAATAGTAAAAAGTAAGCAGAATAGTACATTCTGTTTTATTTTCAACCTGCTAGTCATCACCTGTCTTCAAAATGAAGAAAAGGGCTATGAGGTCAAAAAGTTAACTTTTTCTGCAAATAAAGATTTATATTAACAGGATGACTCATGTTGCACAAATCAAATATGGATGATGAATCAACAAATCAAGGAATCAGTAAAGACCAAAACAGAAATAGAACTTTTCCACCATGTATATGTAGAATACTACCCGTTCATCCCATAACCTTTTTCAGGGTTTAAAATAGGTGAGTGCTTAAAGCAGACAAAAGGAAAAGCAGAAATTGCCTACAGAGAGCTTTCATACTTTCAGATAATGATTGCTGAAATAACCCATTACCTCATAGCTTATATCTAGTTTTGAGGATAGGTGACCACTTAAAACAGGTTGAAAGTAACAAAGAATGTGCCTTATGGTATATTCTGGTTTATTTTCAGCCTGCTTTAAGGTAGCTTGATAGTTTCGATACTGCAAGCGGATTTTTCTTATTTATCATCATGATTTCTAATTTATTCCCCTATTTTATAGCTGAATTGTTTAAGTGGTACACATGTCACCACAAAATGTCTTTTTTAAAAAAATATTTTATTTTTTTACGATTTTATAAGACAAATTTAAATAAAATTCAAACAGTGATTTCAAAGCCGTCTTAATTTGTAACACCTTTAAAATTGCCCATAATACACTTCATTAACATATCTAGGGATCCGTGTCTCAGATTTTAAAAATTCCCCTTCAAACTATTATTATGTAACATCAAAGTTATTTTACGGTTTAAAGTCGACCACTATTACGTAACGCTTTATAACGGACCACTGGAGCTACTTATACAATTTCTGAGACACGGTTCCCTCGGGGAGATAATACCCTTTCATCTGCTTTAAACCGCATGAAAATCGGACCCCAACCGCGAACACAATCGTTGGTCAAAGATGCCGCGTGTCTGAAAATAAGGAGGTGCCGAAACGTCAATTAACTGATAAGCGTGTCATTTTGACTGTCTGACACAGTGCGAATACCCCCGGGGTTCAACTATGTCCTTTTTGTTACAACCAATATACAACACATATTTCGTAAGCTATTTTCCTTAGCTCCACCCTTAATAAAATATACCAATCATAATTCAATAGTGATTTAAACATGCGAAACCCATAAATCACGCAACAGCAGCTGGAGAACACCTCTAGCTGGTCACGTGGCTGGACTACGGAGTGCTTAATGAGGTGTGATTTATTGATCAGATAGCCGTCTTATGCGTTTGGTTTGGTGTGGGAGATTTTGGTAAAATGTAGAACAGAATGTCGGCTATCAAAATCGGAAAAAGGGTTAAAAACACAATTTTTGCAGTTTTAAAGCTATAAAGACACCTTAAGCTTCTATCTGCTAAGTTATAGGAAAATGTTTCTCGTGGAGCATATTCATTACTGTATGAATAGGAACTATTTTCTTCAGTGGAGGAATACAATAAAGGCATAAAAGACATTTATTTATTTATGAGGTAAAGGTTTGAGCAGCCAACTGTCATAGTGTAAGAAATGTTTCCTAAGGCTTCTTTCTCATCAGGCAATTCCATGAGGAATAGGCAAATATGTCAAATGGCACTTCTTCTTTGGGAGAAGGTTAAATAGATATATAGCCAGGCAGATGCTTAACTATATCTATAGCCAGGTTGCTGCTTAAAGCAAGATGAAGGACCTTTCTGCAGTTAAACAGTACTTCACTATGCTGCTAATAGTCCAAGACACTTCATACAAATTAACAAAAACGGTGTCACAGTAAGTGACAAATGCCCCCAGGTGTTCTGTCACTGAAATGTATTCATTTGGCCATAAAATAAAACCATACAGCAGGCATGGTACTCACCATACAGCAGGCATGGTACTCCTTGCTGTTGTTGTGATGAATATGTACAAAGAAACAAGCTTTTTCTAATGTTTTAATGGTGAATTAACTCTTTTTGACCTCTAAATGGCCTTGACCTTTGTTTGACATGACCCAACTATACTGAGCTAAAGAACTTCTTGAGCTGAGTACACAAGTGAAATATGAAGCCTCTATCACATGTAGCTCCAGAGTTAAGGCCAATGTTAAATAACCTGTATTTGACCTCTAAATGACCATGACCTTTGTTGGGCATGACCCAAATTGTGCCAAGCACAAAAGCTTCTTGAATTGAGTACACATTCCAAATACAAAGTATCTATCACATACAGTTCAAAAGTTATAGCCAATGTTAAATTCACCCAATATACCTCTAACTGACCTTGACCTTTGTCTGACATGACCCAAGTTGTACTGAGCTCAAAAACTTCTTGAGGTAAATACACATACCAAATATAAAGTCTCTAACTTATGTAGTTCTAAAGTTATGGCCAATGTTTAAGTTGTGGACATCTGCATAATCGCCTAAAGATGCCTCTAACGTATCCTGTTCAATCTCAAATGAGGATTTAAAAAAAAGTAATATACCAAGTTAAAGTCTACTTTCAGTCCGAATGACCGCTCAGCCGACTGTACATATACTCCCCCTTTACTACATTGTATTGGTGTTAAATGCAGGTGGTAGCTTTAAGAGGAAAGAAAAACAGACAGCTCCTATGAGAGTTTTCTGCTTTACTTTCATGTTGCTATTAGCTATCACATATCTTCACAAATTACCCCATAAATATGCCTTTTTACACCTTCACTTTATTACCTTACTGAAAAAAATAGTTTGACTATACACAGTCAAGAATATGTGCCATAAGAAATAGTTTCTGTATCCTAGTAAATTACAGCTTCAAGCAGGCTGAAAGTAAAGCAGAATGCGCCTTAAGGTGCATTTTGCTATACTTTCAACCTGCTTGAAGTGGTCACCTATCTTCAAAGCTAGAAACAGGCAACGGGGTAATGGGTTAAACACAAATTAACAGAAAATGAGATGATATGTCAGTTGGATTTACAGTGAAACCCTTCTAAACTGGACATGCGTGGACACAACATAAATTTACTGTTTAAAGGGGTTTCCGGTTTACAGGGGTTTAAACCCATAGCTTGTTTCTAGTTTTAAAGAAAGATTATCACTAAAAGCAGGCTGAAAGTGAAGCAGAATGTGCCTTAAGGCACATTCTGCTTTACTTTCAGCCTGTTTTAAGCTATTATCTGCTAGGATATAGAAAATATTTCTACATAGATAAATGTTCTTGACTGTTTAAAAAGGAACTATTTTCTTCAGTAAAAGAATAAATTATAGGCGTAAAAATGTGTATTTATGGGGTAATGGGTTAAACACAAATTTAACACAATTTGATATGCTATATCAGTTGGATATAGGTGATTTACCAAGGCGGCCATGGAGGAGAGGTATAGTAGTAATTAGTGCAACAGCAATACAAGGCTGCTATTTCTCCGCATTTTTCCTAAATCTTCGGATTTTTTTCTAGTTCATGGAAGCTTAAAGCAATTTTAAAGTAAAACAGAAAACTCCTAAAAGAGTTTTCTGTTTTGCTCTTACCTTTCTTTAAGTTGCCACTTGCATTTCATATAAATAGTTAGCCGCTTTTCAAGTGGTTGTTATAGTCAGGTTTCACAAACTTTAATTCACCCTTTCTCTTTCAACTTGGTTTCTTTTTACAATTTAAATTAAGCTATAACGATGACAACACTAAGTGTTTTATAAACTTATGTCCAAGAGGACTTTATATACACCACATATAACTATAGCAATGCCATTGAATGTATGTGTTGCTGCTGTTATATCTTATGGCATTAAAGTTCTTTGAGATACTCATGGATACTTCAGGACAAGTGAAAGGAAAATGTAAACTGTGTGGGACATTTATATCGGGATCTACAAAAACCACATCAAACTTACATTAATAAAATAGTTTAAAAATATTATAGTCAGTGTATGCCTTAAAATTCTCCCATGTAATCGAAATGTAATTGCAATTACATTTTTCAAGTAATCGTAATTTAATCGATTACAGACTCTGTAATTTTCACAAATTAACCGTAATCGTAATCGCATTTGCTGTAATCGTAATCCTAAATCTTCGGATTTTTTTCTAGTTCATGGAAGCTTAAAGCAGGCTGAAAGTAAAGCAGAATGCGTCTTAAGGCGCATTCTGCTTTACTTTCAGCCTGCTTTAAGCAGCCACTTGTCAACAAAACTAGAAACAGGCGATGGATAAAAGGTAGGATTCGTAAAATCGCACTTGAAAAATGCAAATTTTGAAATCTTAGGAATTTTTTTGTCAACTTATGGCAGCCCTGGTATAGTAGTAATTAGTGCAACAGCAATATTTCATCTAACCTGCATACTCCTGGCATGTATGATACCCTCAGTGTATGTACAGAATCCTTCACTCAGCCACTCTTCATGCCAGTCTCGTGGACCAATCAGCAAGCCAAACCAGCTATGACTGAGCTCATGAGCCACACGAACCAGCATACCTCCATCAGAGGACAGTACAGATTGAGACAAGAACACAATGCATGGGCTGTAATACAGAAATGAAGGGAAATGAATAAAACTTGTATTAAGAGACCAGTCAAAAGACAGTGAAAAGGCATATCTTAACCCTTTTCCTGATAGAACTTGAAGGGCCTTTTAGCGCGTTTAGTTTATTCCTCCATTGAAGAAAATAGATCCAATTTATAAAGCATTGAGTACGTATCATAAGAAATATATTCTATTTTCTAGCAGATGGTAGCTTAAAACAGGTTGAAAGTGAATCAGAATGCGCCATAAGGTGCATTCTGCTTCACTTTCAACCTGCTTTAAAAAGTCACCTATCTTCAAATTATCAACATGCTGGGGTAAAGGGTTAAGGGCATATGAGCGCAAATGAAGTTTCTATAGGATCTTTATGAAAAAAATTCTGTATAAGTTCTTTAAACTCTTCTTAGTGCCAAAGTTAAAAGAAAACCATACATTATAATGTTCGTTTTGTCTATAGGCACTTGAAATGTATAATGTAACCATCCTCAGGAAAGAGTTGGCATGCATTTTTTTGGCTTTCTGAAATAATACCAGGGCTGCCATGTCAATCCTAAGATTTCAAAATTTGCATTTTTCAAGTGCAATTTAACGAATCGTACCTTTACCCCATAGCCTTTTTCTTGTTTTTTTAAAATCCGACCACTTAAAGCAGGCTGTAAGTAAAGCAGAATGCGCCTAAGGGCGCATTCTGCTTTACATTCAGCCTGCTTTAAGGTACCATGAACTGGGAAAAAATCCAGAGATTTAGGAAAAATCCGGAAAAATGGCAGCCCTGTAATGCTAGGTAGTAATTAACACAATCAATCACTAAAACAGTTAAAAGAGATTCTTACTAAATGTATGATACAAAGTGAATAGCTTTTTGTTTGAAATATTTGCATTTTTCTTAATTGTTTTTGGCTAAAACTCAATAAAAACACTTACTCTATCAAAATCTACAAATAAACTTTACACCATAAATGTTTTATGTTTAAATAATCAGAAAATGGTTAAAAAGTATATGTCATAATGCTTTTTGAAACTATAGGCCCTTTTATATAAACACTAATGGACTTAATGAGCATGCAGTTCTTCAGTGTGCTCTGGTTAATGCCCATATTCACTTTGATCAAAGTCCTAGAATTTCCCCTTTGTAGTACTAGTCTTTCTTACATGTTTTTCTTGTTATTTCTTTGAGTACAGTACAATAACCAGTAAAAACATGTTGGCAGTGATCATTAACAGGAAGATGCATTTCAAAATTTCCTTTACATGGTATGATACGTCAAATATTATTCAATATTTTTCAAACGGATACAGTGGGAAGAACAATATTTCATAACCAATACAACCAATCACAATGCAATAAAATGTTTTTATTTAACTCAATGAACCCTGGTAAGGAGTTTAACTCATCATTTAGAAAAAAATATTATGTAAAGAATACACTTATCATAAGAAAACAGTGTACATGTATATGGAGATCAGAGGGCTCCTAAAGAAAATCAATGTATCGGAACAGGTAGGATCCTGCTTAAAGCAAGATGACAGTAAAGCAGAAAAGTGAAAGCTCTTTTAGGAGCGTTCTGTTTAACATTTATCTTGTTTTAAGCGTGTGTTAAACTATCGGATAGTTCAGGTCAACCAAGTTCAAGATATCAAAGTTTGACTGTATATTAAATGCGCTAAAAGGTGCTTCTATTGGGTAAAGGGTTAACTGATAGGCGTCTTCAAAACTGATTATTCACCTTCTTTTGAGTGACAGCTTGACACAAGTTTGACTGTACAGTCGAACTTCGATATCTCGAACTCACTTAACTCAAACTATCCTATAGTTTGACACATGAACTACATTGTTTCATGCTCGGTTAGATCGAATATACCCATATTTCAAAATTAAAACGTGGCTAAGCCACGTTTTAAGTTTGAAATACGGGTATGTTCGATATAACCGAGTTTGATATATCGAAGTTCGACTGTATTACAAATCAGAATGATCAACATTATGTAGTAATGCCTTACCTTGCCATACCCAGACTGGCAAAGCTGTTGGGTACTATCAGAATATCCAGCCTATAGAATGGGTGTGGTCCAAACAGCCAGCAGGCAGCCTCCATACACCTGGGCATGTACTCCAACAGAAGTGTCTTCGCTGCCTCAAAGTGTTTTCTTGGTGAAATCAGCCGGCAGGGTAGAATTGAGCTGCCTGTCTCTCTGAATTAGGGAATCATTAAAGTCATCAAAGATGATTGTTTCAGATTTTAACCCTTTCCCCCATAGATGCGCCTTTTAGCGAGTATGATTCATTCCTCCACTAAGGAAAATAGTTCCAATTTTATCAGTCATGAGTATATATTATAGGGAATAGTTTCTATATTCAAGTACAGGATAGCTTAAAGCAGGCTGAAAGTAAAGCAGAATGTGCCTTAAGGCACATTCTGTTTTACTTTCAACCTGCTTTAAGTAGTCACCTATCTTCAATACTAGGAATAGGCTATTAGGTAAAGGGTCAACATCATTTTGTTTCAACCAAACCCTTTGATGTAATAAATTTAACACTGTACAGAATAGTCTGTCTTTAGATTGGTTTGAAAAGATTTGATCACTTAACCCATTACCCAATAGCTTGTTTCCAACTTTAAAGAAAGTGTCCACTTAAAAGATCTGCCACTTAAAGCAGGTTGAAAGTAAAGCAGAATGCGCCTTTAGGCACCTTCCGCTTTGCTTGGAGTCTGATTTAAGCTATCATCTGCTAGAATATAGAAAACATTTCTTATGATACATATTCATGACTGTATAAATTGGAACTATTTTCTTCAGTGAATGATTATTTTAAAGGCATAAAAGGCATATTAATGGGTTTATGGGTTAAAACAGGCAGAAAGTAAAGCAGAAGGAGCATTCTGCTTTACTTTTAACCTTCTTTGAGCTACCATCTGGAAATATACTTGGAAACATGGTCTGTGTTTTATGTTCAGGACTTTTTAGATAGGTACTACTTTCCTTAGTGGGGAAGTTATTAGAGGCATGAACAGGTGTATTTATGGAGTAATGAGTTAACCCTTTCCTCCCTGAAACTTTAAATGGACAATTCCAGTTTCCATTTTAGTCTAGTCCATTTCTGACTTTTAAGGGTTGTTTTTGTCAATGTTTGGCATTGTGACAAACAGTGAAGAACCTGATCAGAGGGCTCCTTTCGGAGCCCTCTGATCAGGGTCTTCACTGTTTGCATAGGACAAGTGTACTATTAACATGTACATTGTTTGAAAAGCACGCCTATATGCGGGACTAGGGTTCAAAGAGTTAATGAATAGTCAAAACATATAGTTTGTGGTGACTTAAAGGCAAAATGAACTATTTCAGTAGTTCAGAAAATGGTTGTAGGTCAAAACTTTAACATGCATTTAATTTCTGATTTCTCTATAGATCTAATCCTGTCTTGTGACATCTCTATGGAATTGTTTTTCCAAGACGATTCAAAAGAGATGTCAAAAGACAGGATTAGATGGAGGAATAAATAATAATTGAGACTTTTATAATCTGACTTACGACAAAATTTGTCCCTGGGCTCCAAATAGGTATTTCCAGTACTAACATTCCTATGTACCAATTAAACACTATGAAATTGCCATTCATAAGAATTATGATACCTCTTTTAGATGATCTTAATGTTTATTCAAAACATAATGGTTAGTGCAATAAGTCAATGTTAAAAATGTTTAGTCAACTAACTTATCTGGATTTGTGAGTCATTACTTATTATGGTGATGTTAATACATGTACGTCATAAGTACAAAGCCCAAGATAAAGTGGGTATTTTAAATACAATGTACGGTACTTACTACTAACTTAGTAGTCCACCAAGCTATCTGTTGTGACCACTCTTTAGACAATAATGTGTAGTCACAACATAGGGTAACTTGGAGAAGACATAAATGAGAAAATTTTGAAAAGCTCCAGTTTACCCTCTCTTCAAGGTAGAAGTATGGAAAAAATGCAGACTCTAGAGCACGAAAATTCAATAAAGATGTAATGTAAATTTCTATTTAGTTAGTCTCCGCCTGATGCATCATGCATATTAAATGTTTTCTATGCCTGAAAATTCATTTTTTACCGTTTTGCACTTATAAATACATGTATAATTATATAACTTTACATCATACTTCTTCCCCCAAGACACAATGATACATGTACTTGTTAGCCAGTATATTTGAGTTCATTTTTACTCCTGAGGAAGGGAAACAGACCCTAAACTAGGATAGTGAGTGAGCAATTTGTAAAATACCAATATGGTTTCCTTGTTTAAGCTTTAACCCTTTACCCCATAGCTTGTTTCTAGTTTTGAAAAAAATGTGACCACTTAAAGCAGGTTAAAAGTAAAACAGAATGCACCAATGGGTGCATTCTGCTTTACTTTCAGCCTGCTTTAAGCTACCATCAGTCAGGATATAGAAAATATTTCTGTTGGAAAATGTTTATGACTTTATAAATTGGAACTATTTTCTTTTGTGGAGTAATAAATCAAATGTGCTAAAAGTCGCTTCTATAAGGTAAAGGGTTAAGAATGTTTTTTTGTTGTTTTTTTTATCTACGTCATACACTGCTACAAACATAGAAAATAATGTGTGATTGCTCCAGGAGTGGTAATAAGTTGAGTACATGTAACATAAAACTTCTAAGAATTGTGACACCCTGTATAACTGCTATAATGGTTCTGAAAATAACCCATTAACCCATAAATACGTCTTTTTGTGCCTTTGATTTATTTCTTCACTAAACAAAATAGTTCCAATTTATGCAGTCAAGAACATGAACCATTAGAAATATTTTCTTTAGCCTAGCAGATACGAGGGAACAGTAAAAAGTTTAGTACATCGCACGATAAAAAGTTGTAAACGCACGGAATAATCGTGCCTTTTTACTATTCATACGGTGCAGTTCTTTATCTACACGTTGATATCAAAACCATGAATATGCGACAAGTACAAGCTACATAAAATTGGGATTTAAAATTGCTGGTCATACATACTAGTGTTAAAAATGGAAGAACAAATTAAGAGGGCCTGAAGGCCCTGATATCGCTCACCATTTGTAATGAAGCCTGATAGCTTTACCTTTGAATTTAACCCGTTTTATTCTAAATCCATTCAAGTTTGTCGACCTACTGTACCGGTAGTATAGTAGAGTACATCAAAGGCAGATAACTAGAGCCTAAACAATACTGAAATTAAGCCTTTTTCTAGCATTTCAAAGTATATCAAGGGCAGGTAACTATTGCCACAATGATAACATTTCAACAATAATTGCACTCCTTCGAGAACGTATAGCTATATCCTTTGTGTACAAGTATAATCAAAATCCATTGAAAACTGTAGTCTGCAAGAGTGTAAACGCTGTAAAATATGGCATTTTCAGCAATTCAAAGGTAGATATCTCTTGATCTATTTGTCTGATTCCAACCATAATCACCCTTTTTCCAACTCTTATGGTAATATACAATATGGGCAAGTTTGAGAGAGCTTGGATAAATATTGTGGCCTCTAGAGCGTAAACACTGTTAAATATATCATTTTCAGCAATTCAAAGGTAGATAACTCTTGACCTATTGATCCGATTACAACCAAAATTGAACTCATCCGAAGTCTTATGATAATATACAATCTGAGTAAGTTTGAGAAAGATTTGATAAAATTTGTGGCCTCTAGAGTGTAAACATCGTTAAATATGGCATTTTCAGCAATTCAAAGGTATATAACTCTCGACCTATAAGTCTGCTTTCAACCATAATCAAACTCATATGAACTCTTATAGTAATATACAATCTGAGCAAGTTTAAGAAAGATTTGATAAAAATTGTGAACTCTAGAGTGTAAATACCGTTAAAAATGGCATTTCAGCAATTCAAAGGTAGATTACTCTTGATCTATTTGTCCGATTTCAACCAAAATCAAACTCATCCGAACTCTTATGGTCATATGCAATCTGGGCAGGTCTTAGAAAGATTGGATAAATACTGTGGCCTCTAGAGTGTAAACACCGTTAAATATGGCATTTTCAGCAATTCAAAGGTAGATAACTCTTGATCTATTTGTCCGATTTCAACCAAAATCAAACTCTTCCGAACTCTTATGGTCATATACAATCTGGGCAGGTTTTAGAAAGATTGGATAAATACTGTGGCCTCTAGAGTGTAAACACTGTTAAATATGGCATTTTCAGCAGTTCAAAGGTAGATAACTCATGACCTATTTGTCCGATTTCAACCATAATCGAACTCATCCGAACTCTTATAGCAATATACCATCTGAGCAAGTTTGAGAAAGATTGGATAAAAAGTGTGGTCTCTAGAGTGTAAACACTAAAATTGTTGACGCCACACACCGCACGACGCACGACGGACGACGGACGCCGGACAATCAAGGATTGCAATAGTTCACCCTGAGCTAGCTCAGGTGAGCTAAAAAGGCTCAATGAAAAGTGCAGAAATACGGGTCTCTTTCAAAACTCGCAATGAATTAAAAGTTGAGCCCAAAACTATCTATAATGAAATATGCCAAGTTTATGGGGATAATGAAGTTCCCTATAAGCTTGTCAGAAACTGAATTGCGAAATTCAATAGTGACATAGACTCTATTCAAGATGCCTCTAAATCTGACAGGAGATGCACAACAGTGACACCGAAAAACACCTCAAAGGTCAGAGAAATTTAGCAATCAGGTGCAAGATATATGTCTAGGGAGATAGCTCGAAGGATCGGCATTTCGGAAGCATCTACTCGTACGATTCTAAAGAAGAATCTTGGACTTTCGCGTAAAGTTACCCAATGGATACCACATATCCTCACAAACGAACAAAAGACAGCATGTGTGAAGATGGCCAAGAAATTATTGAAATCGTATCCTAAATTTGAGCGGAAAGGTATCGTGAATAGAGTGATTAGAGACGAAACGTGGGTTCATGTTTTGAATCACAAAGGAAAATAGCTATTAAGTAATGGGCCACCAGAAACGTTCGTAGACCAGTTATTGCCAAAATGTAGCTCAGTGTTAAGAAGGTTATTTTGGCTGTATTTGTCGATATTATCGGTCCTATAGTTCAGTTATCTGTACCTAAGGGGTGCACAATTACGGGAACATTGTACAAACATAAATTACTGAGAACGTTAAATAAATACCTTGAAAAACGTTGACCAAAGACAAGACTAATAAGGAGTTCGTTTACTTCGTGATGATGCTCCAGCACATACCACTAAGGTTGTAACTGATTTTTTGAAATCGTAAAATGGGACAATGCTTCCCCATCCACCTTATTAACCAGATATTGCACCTGCAGATATTTTCCAGTTACCAAAACTGAAAGTGATGTTGTATGGAAGAAAATATGGCAGTCGCAACTGGGTTACCTCACCTGTTTACCAGTGTTTGAAACGTATCCCAAAAGAGGACTACGAAAATGCTTTTCGGAAGAGGTTGAAAAGGTTGAAGTTATGTGGTTCTCACAATTGAGAGTACTTTGATGTAAATAAAAAGAAATAATTTCAATATTGCATTCAGGTTAGTTTTTATTGGCCCTTGGACAAAACTTTTTACGGTTCCCTCGTATTAGCTTAAAGCAGACTGAAAGTGAGGCAGAATGTGCCTTAAGGCACAGTCTGCTTTACTTTCAGTCTGCTTTAACTGGTAATCTATCTTCATTGCTAGAAACAGGCTATGGGGTAATGGTTTAACTACCATGATAAATGCACTACAGTGTATCAGGGGTAAAAATGGTGTCTACACTGTTCACCCAGGCTTGACTATCCTAAAACTTAGGATCATTATGGTATTTCAAAATTAATATTAACATTCTTATGTCTTCTCAAAGCGATATTGATATTCATAGATTTTGTTTAAGAAATTAAAGAGAAAAGATTATAGCTATGTGCTATTTTCTCAATTTAACCAATTACCCCATAGCCTTTTTCTAGTATTGAAGACAGATGACCAGTTAAAGTAGGTTGAAAGTAAAGCAGAATGTGCCTTAAGGCACATTCTGCTTTACTTCCAGCCTGCTTTAAGCTACAATCTGATAGGATATTGAGAATTTTTGTATTGATACATATTCATGACGGCATATAGTGGAGCTTTGTTCTTCAGTGAAAGAATAAATAAAAGGTGTAAAAAGGCATATTGATGGGGTAATGCATGGGTAAATACGGCACATTTGGCTGCACTAGTAAAAATACATGTACATGTGACTCATAAGAACAGTCATTCATTCTGTGTACAATTCCAGGCTTGTTTTTTAACTCTTTGCTAGCCTATAACGTCAGAAAACTATTTAAAGTAACTAGTAAATTGAATACCATTTAAACAACAGATGCACCAATGTATTGTATTTGATGGAAACTGTTCACTTTTTAACCAATTACTCAATAGTCTGTTCCTAGTTTACAAGACAGGTAACATAGAGCAGGATGGAAGTACAGCAGAGTGCCCCTTTAAGCACATTCTGCTTTACATTATCAGCCTGCTTTAAGCAACCATCTGCTTAAATATATCAAAAAGATCTTATGGTACATATTTGTTAATGTATAAAATGGAACTATTCTCTTCAGTGGATGACTAAGTTAAAGGCGTAAAAAGGTGTTTATATGGAGTAATGGGTTACTATACTAGATATTCATACTTTCTTAATTTTCCAATCCAAATTAGGTTCAGAGTGTCAAACAGAGTCTCATCTGAAACCACACTGTCTGCAATGGTGATTATGGCTTTGCCATGAATGTGGAAAAGGTTAAAGGACAATTTCAGTCAGTTTGCCTGTGTGTTTTTAATGTCACATTTAACAGTACATGTATTTCAGTTTAAGTGCAATGTCCAGCTAATTACAGGTCGTGGAATATCTCAGATGCCCTTTAGAATAATAAATGTACTGTTCACTGTTTATGGCACAAACAATCAACAGGGTAGAAACATTGACTTTCCACAAGCCTGCAGTTCAGGAAGGCTTTCCCACATGAATACCTGAATTGCCCAAATTGAGATTCGAAACCCACAGCAGTGAGGAATTTAGTGATTGGCTGATTGCCAGTCACAAGACAATGACTATACATATAACCACTCAGCCATGGAGGCCCCCAGTGTGGTTCAGGTGAAATTCAGTAAAACCTCTCTATTATGACCAAGGCTAAATGATTGTGAACAAGAGTTGTCAGAGAGACAACAAAGCTCGCCATCGGCACATTTAGAAACTTAAAAGCACACTCAAGGTCACCGAGTTCAACCTTTTTGCCTGCATGGAAAGGTCTTGTCCATATACACATGAAAATCAAATACATGTATGAAGTTACACCTCAGGGGACATAGGAAATATAAGCATTTTTTGAAACCTAAACACAGATTTCGAAACCTTAACCCTGGATCTAAGTTCAAGGACAAGGTCACAGGGGTCCAAATTTTTCTGTGCATGGAAAGGTCTTGTCCATATACACATACACACACATACCAACTATGAAAGCAACCCTCAAGGGACATAGAAGTTATAGGCATTTATCGAAACCTAAACACAGATTTCGAAACCTAAACGCGGGCCTTAAGTTCAAGGTCAAGGTCACAGGGGTCCACATTTTTCTGTGCATGGAAAGGTCTTGTCCATATACACACACATACCAACTATGAAATCAATACCTCAAGGGACATAGAAGTTATAGGAATTTTTCGAAACCTAAACACAGATTTTGAAACCTAAACGCAGGCCCTAAGTTCAAGATCAAGGTCACAGGGGTCCAAATGTTTCTGTGCATAGATAGGTCTTGTCCATATACACACACATACCAACTATGAAAGCAATACCTCAAGGGACATAGAAGTTATAGGCATTTTTCGAAACCTAAACACAGATTTCGAAACCTAAACGCGGGCCCTAAGATCAAGGTCAAGGTCACAGGTGTCTAAATTGTTCTGTGCATGGAAAGGTCTTGTCCATATACACACACATACCAACTATGAAAGCAATACCTCAAGGGACATAGAAGTTATAGGCATTTTTTGAAACCTAAACACAGATTTCGAAACCTAAACGCGGGCCCTAAGTTCAAGTTTAAGGTCACAGGGGTCCAAATTTTTCTGTGCATGGATAGGTCTTGTCCATATACACACACATACCAACTATGAAAGCAATACCTCAAGGGACATAGAAGTTAAAGGCATTTTTCGAAACCTAAACACAGATTTCGAAACCTAAACACGGGCCCTTAGTTCAAGGTCAAGGTCACAGGGGTCCAAATTTTTCTGTGCATGGAAAGGTCTTGTCCATATACACACACATACCAACTATGAAAGCAATACCTCAAGGGACATAGAAGTTATAGGCATTTTTCGAAACCTAAACACAGATTTCGAAACCTAAACGCAGGCCCTAAGTTGTCAAGGTCACAGGGGTCCAAATGTTTCTGTGCATGGAAAGGTCTTGTCCATATACACACACATACCAACTATGAAAGCAATACCTCAAGGGACATAGAAGTTATAGGCATTTTTCGAAACCTAAACACAGATTTCGAAACCTAAACACAGGCCCTTAGTTCAAGGTCAAGGTCACAGGGGTCCAAATTTTTCTGTGCATGGAAAGGTCTTGTCCATATACACACACATACCAACTATGAAAGCAATACCTCAAGGGACATAGAAGTTATAGGCATTTTTCGAAACCTAAACACAGATTTCGAAACCTAAACGCAGGCCCTAAGTTGTCAAGGTCACAGGGGTCCAAATTTTTCTGTGCATGGAAAGGTCTTGTCCATATACACACACATACCAACTATGAAAGCAATACCTCAAGGGACATAGAAGTTATAGGCATTTTTTGAAACCTAAACACAGATTTCGAAACCTAAACGCGGGCCCTAAGTTCAAGGTCAAGGTCACAGGGGTCCAAATTTTTCTGTGCATGGAAAGGTCTTGTCCATATACACACACATACCAACTATGAAAGCAATACCTCAAGGGACATAGAAGTTATAGACATTTTCTTAAAATTGTTTACGCCGTTCACGACGACGCCGACGACAACGACGACGGAGACGACGACGACGGAGACGACGACGACGGAGACGACGACGACGGAGACGACGACGACGGAGACGACGACGACGGAGACGACGGAGACGACGACGACGGAGACGACGACGACGGAGACGACGACGACGGAGACGACGACGACTACACCGGGGGTATTGCAATAGCTCGTCATGTACTTCGTACAGGCCAGCTAAAAAGGCAGGTGACAGCTTAAATCAAGGTGACAGTAAAACAGAAAGCTCCTAAAGGAGCTTTCTGTTTTACCGTCATCTTGCTTTAAGCAGTCACCTGTCATAAACGCCTAATAATCAACACAATTTAACCCTTTCCCTGATAGAAGTGCCTTTTAGCGTATTTAGTTTATTCCTCTATTGAAGAAAATCGTTCCAATTTATACAGTCATGAACATGTACTAGGACCATAAGAAATATTTTCTATATTCTAGCAGATTGTGGCTTAAAGCAGGTTGAAAGTAAAGCAGAATGCACCTTAAGGTGCATTCTGCTTTACTTTCAGCCTGCTTTAAGCGGTCACTTTATCTTCATACTAGAAACAGGCTATGGGGTAAAGGGATAATGGTCATAAAAGAAAGGTTTTACTGTACGGGTACTGTACTTACATGGTTTGCGCTGCTTCCTCATGACTCACTAAGTCTGTTTGCTCCCAACAGCCAATGGCAAGGGCTAATGTGGAACTGGGCATCTCCATGTTAGTGTAGTAATGATAGGTTTCATAACCTGTGATACAAAAACAGGAACAGGAAAATCGCCAAATAAAGGGATTATTTCAAAAACTAAAATCTTGAAAAAGTAGTATTTATACAGCTGTGTTTTAACTCTTTCCTCCCTGAAACCTCAAATGGACAATTCTAGTTTTCAATTAAGTCTAGTCCATTTTTTACTTTTCAGGATTGATATTTACAATATATGTCACAATGACAAACAGTGTAGACCCTGATCAGAGGGTTCCTTAAGGAGCCCTCTAATCAGGGCCTACAGTGTTTGCATAGGACAAGTGTACTCCTCACATGATCTGATCTTGGTCTACACTGTTTTCAAAAAGCTTTAAAGGAAAATGGACAGCTGATTACAACTTGGTTAAAACAAAAGTTCATGTATCAAAAATGCCAAAATTTAAAAAGAATCTTCAAAAACTTTTAAAATAATGCATTTTAGCATGTTTTAGTTTGGATAACAAACTTTATTGGAGGCCGCCATTTTGTTTACCTGTGTGACATCATTTATACCCTGTCGGTATATGTTTACAACAAACAAGAAAGACAGTCTGTGAAATTTATATTAACTTAATCAGTTAAACCCTGTTAAACATACATGTTTCATGTACAGTTGGAGTTTATGCGAATACCCATGTAAGTTGACCGCTGCTGGTATTTTGAATGGTTTTTTTAAAAGAACATTTTAATTCACAAAACTAATTTGAAATGTCTGAAACTGACCATAGTTTTACATTACCTTTCGCGGCATAATGCCTTTAATTTTCTAAAGAATACTCCTGAAATATTAACACGGGCCATTAACAAAGTGAGCAAGACATCAAATGTTCCAACCTTTCACGCGGCCGGTAAAGACTGCAGTCGTTATCATACATTTCTGGTAGGGGCAAGCCCCGTGTCAGCGAAAATGCATGTCTGCCTCGACGGTTGGTTTATGAGTTTATGGGTCTGGTTGATAACTCTACGTCACTAGTGGAATTAGTGGGTTTTTTCCAATGGTAAGGACATCAATTATCAGGAGGGACCAATTGCAATCAAGGCGCAGCATGCCATTGTTAATACACATAAATGTCTGAATTGTGTGGGTGTTTGTCTAGTTGTAATATTCATTTCGTGTTAAAACAAAATTTTTGGAAAAAAGGGTTTTCCATCTATCATTAAGTTTAATTGTACTTTTATCAACAGTTTAGCTAGTATTTATTCGAAAATCACTAAGAGTTTGAAAGCCTTTTATCTGAGAAATAATGACTTTAGTTGTATGTACCCTGTACATCCAACGTACCTGACAACATGCGTGCGGAGATGTGACGTCACAAATAGGATAAAGAACAAAAAAGTTCCGCTTGCGAATATTCAAATATGGCGGCCTCCTATTTAATTAGTAGAGACTTACAGGGATTGTAAGTTTATTATCTATTATTTATGCTTATATGCATCCTAACGACAATGGGATTTGGACATAATGTTGTTTGTAAGACAAATCTACAATATAAGACTGACTTAACTCTTTGAACCCTAGTCCCGCATATAGGCGTGCTTTTCAAACAGTGTACATGTGAATAGTACACTTGTCCTATGCAAACAGTGAAGACCCTGATCAGAGGGCTCCGAAAGGAGCCCTCTGATCAGGTTCTTCACTGTTTGTCACAATGCCAAACATTGACAAAAACAACCCTTAAAAGTCAGAAATGGACTAGACTAAAATGGAAATTGGAATTTTCCATTTAAAGTTTCAGGGAGGAAAGAGTTAACTTGAGCTGTCCATTTCCCTTTAATATATATACTACTTAAGTAAGGGAAGATTAATTCTGTGAAATGCATCAACAACAACAGGAAAATCACTATCCCTAAAACGATAATAAGGAAGCAGTCAAACCTTGTAAGTAACCAGTCCTGTTTCCTACATCACCAAATTGGAAAATAAGTGTAATAACCTATCGGTCTGTTTTGAACATTAGGCAGAATACTACCTATCCCTTTACCCATTCACCTGTTTCCAGAATAAAGACAGGTGACAACTTTAACCCATTACCCCCTAAATACGCCTTTTGACACCTTTAATTTATAACTCCTCTGAAGAAAACAGTTCCACTTTATACAGTTATGAATAAATATTATAAGAAATATTTTCTAAATCCTAAAAGACAATAGCTTAAAGCAGGTTGAAAGTAAAGCAGAATGTGCCTTGATGCACATTCTGCTTTACTTTCAGCCTGCTTTAAGTAGACACCTGTCTTCAAAACTAGAAACAGGCTATGGAGTAATGGGTTAAGGCACATTCTGCTTTACTTTCAGTCTGTTATAAGCTACCATCTGCTATGATATAGAGTTTATTTTTTGCCGTACATATTCATGATTGTTTAACTTGGAACTATTTTCTTCAGTAGAGGAATAAAAAGCCATATTAATGGGGTAATGGGCCGCAGTCAGTCAAAAGTGAAGCAAAAAGCTTCTTCAGGAGCATATGCTTTAATTTCATCTTGGTTTATAGAGCTATCAGCTGTACTCAATGATGTAAATGAATATTCAGCTGTGGCACTATCATTGAGAAGTAGGTAGAAGTGTTGTTAGGCTCTTCTATGGAGGTAAGGGTATAATGGTCTCTTAACCCAATTCCCCATATTTAGGCCTTTTTACACCTCTGATTTATTTCTCCACTGATAGAAATAGTTCCAATTTATACACATGAATATGCATTTGAAGAAATAGCTTCCATATCCTAGCAGATTGTAGTTAAAGCAGGCTGAAAGTAAAGCAGAATGCGCCTCAAAGGGGCTCGCAACAAAATGGTGTATTTGCAAAGTTAAAAGAAAATACTCAATTAAAAGCAAATGTGGAGCATTATTGTGCATCTGGCATTAAAGAAATACGATCAGTCTAAAAACATCCTTAAGAAAACTCATCAATGTTTAGTTTTTTAAATATTGTCCATTACTTTTTTCAACTTCGTCGAAAAACGGTTAATCTATTTCGAATTAATTGAAACCGTTTGTGCATGAAGCATTGAAGTACATGTATGTCATATCTAGTCAATCTGTGTTAAAAGCGGGTGGCGGCTAAATACAAAATGAAATTAAGCTCCTTTAGGAGCTTTTTGCTTTACTTGATTTAAGATGCTACATGTATTTGATCAGAGAATCCTCATTTTAGGCAAACTATACTGTGTATAATGACAGGGTCAGGGCTACTATAAGTTGCTCATAAAAATCCTAAGATTTCTCAATTTTCAAGCGCAATTTTAGGAATCGTACCTTTAACCCTTTCCCTGTGAGGCTTTATAACACTCAAACAGTTAAGTTCCAGATCAGATGCGACAAAATGCGACATTTGATCTGGATCTAAACTGTTTGACACCTATAGCAATGTTTCCTAGATAAAACATGCCTAAAATTCCAAATCTTAAAAGTAAGAGCAGAAATCTTAAGAAACTTAAATTACCAACACTTGCCTATAGGAGAATAAGAGGAGACATGATAGAGGTGTTCAAAATTCTAAATGGAATCTACGACTAGAAAACTGATAAAATTCTAAAACTAATATGTGATCACACTACTAGGCCAGGTGGTAGAGGCAACTCGAGAAAACTTCATTCACAAGCATCGCGCATAGATATCAGAAAGTATAGTTTCACAGTTAGAACGGTAAACCTGCGTTGGAAAAGAACCTTAAATAAACCTTAAGTAAGTAAATCCGAAAATATCCTTATAGTAGGTCAAGAGAAATTAAGAAAAATCCGAAGATTTCGAAAAATCTGAAAAAAGGGCAGCCCTTCAAGGTACTGGCATTCTTATGAATAGCCATTTCAGAGGAAAGGATGAAAGTGTCCTATGGCACATATATGAGGCGAAAAGAGTCAAAGTTACCACCGAAAATATTCTGAAAATATACTAGTCATAACAGAGGCTTGCGATGTCATTTAAAGCAGGGGTGAATGTAAAGCTGGGCTCACTCTATGCCATAATTACTTTCAGCCTGCTTTTAATACCAAAAATTATACCATCTGTTAATAGATTGTATAAAGAAAATGTTTCTTATGCTGTATAATCATGACTGTATATATTGGAACTGTTTTCTTCAGTGGAGGAACAAATTTATGGCATAAAAGGGTGTATTCATGGGGTGATAGGTTAAAATTGTCATTTATGATTATATACCAGACTAACCTTCTTTGATAGCAGACACTGTGGGATTCCTGTCTCCACTCATAAGCACCAGGGTACCAATAGGAGCATGGATGTTGGCTGTCCAAGTTGCCATAGCAACAGGCACATCTTGACTGGGAAAGAGAGACCGGTTGTTGATCCAGTGTCCATGGGTGTATACACAAGGTCTGCAATTATAAGAATGTAGCCAGGTCAAGTTTTCAAGTTTTATTTGTTCTTGCAGGGCTGCCTTTTCTCCGGATTTTTCCTAAATCTTCGGATTTTTTCTCCAGTACATGGTAGCTTAAAGCAGGCTGAAAGTAAAGCAGAATGCGCCTTAAGGCGCATTCTGCTTTACTTACAGTCTGCTTTAAGTAGTCGCATGTCAACAAAACAAGAAACAGGCTATGGGGTAAAGGTACGATTCGTACAATCGCAAAATTGAAAAATGCAAATTTTGAAATCTTAGGATTTTTCATGTCAACTTATGGCAGCCCTGTTCTTGTGCTTCTACATATTCCCCGGTTGACGTTGGTAGTTTACGTCAACCTGGGAATGCTGGGAGATCATGTGATACTTGAGTGAAATTTACAATCTTGTCAACGTTTGTCACGGAATTAAGTGTTTCTGCTTTGGACCCTTCATTAGCAATTTGTATTGAAGTCACCAATCACATAAGTGAGTGGAGTGGAGGACAGAGAGTTTGGAGTGTGAACAGTGTACATGTACAAAAGGTTCCACAAACTGGTACACGGTTGTTTTACATACGGTTTGGATTGACGTGTAGCTATGTAATAAAAGAGATAAGCTGTACACAAGTTATTTATCCGCCTTTACTAGAGGGTCACAAGAATAAGACAGAGGTACATCTATACAGTAAATTCTGAATAAGGGGAGATCCTTTGAAAGCACAGAAAACAAAGAAAATACTGAAAATTGCAGACTCGGTTTAATTGAGTCTGTTCATGAGCAATACTGAAATATGCAACAGTGCTCACGCCCCCTAGCACCAGCTTAAGCGGAATTCAACTTTCGACTGTAAATGCGCTGAAATCAATGATTCCAAAGGACCAGAAAGTATAACAACACTGAGAATGAAACCTGAGTACAATGGGGAAATTTAATTTATACCAGGGCTCCAGATAAGAGAGAGTTTTCCAAACAAATCCAACATTTTCTCACTCATTTCAGCACCAAATCTGACCAGAGTATACACTGTTGGCTAGTTCAAAGCAGCATCTATTAGCCTACACATGATTCCAAGTAGACTTATTCACATTTGTTATATGCCAAATTCTGATGCAAATATCACTTGTCAGAATGAGAAACCACCTGCCCTGGGCTTCCAGCAAGTGGGTTAGGGTAAAGACTGCTGTATAGGAGCTTTACTAATTTTGAGACGCTGCTTATAACCCATTACCGCATAGCCTATTTCTAGTTTTGAAAACAGGTAACCACTTATGGCAGGTTGAAAGTAAAGCAGAATGTGCTTTAAAAGTGCATTCTGCTTTACTTTCAGCAAGCTTCAATCTGCTAGGATATATGGAAACTATTTCTTATAACTTGTCTACTCATGACTGTTTCAAGTGGAACTATTTTCTTCAGCGGAGGAATATATCAAAGATTTAACTCTTTGAACCCTAGTCCCGCATATAGGCGTGCTTTTCAAACAGTGTACATGTGAATAGTACACATGTCCTATACAAACAGTGAAGACCCAGATCAGAGGGCTCCGAAAGGAGCCCTCTGATCAGGGTCTTCACTGTTTGTCACAATGCCAAACATTGACAAAAACAACCCTTAAAAGTCAGAAATGGACTATACTTAAATGGAAACTGGGATTGTCCATTTGAAGTTTCAGGGAGGAAAGAGTTAAAACGGCATACAATGTCATGTATTTATGGGGAAAAATGCATGTTTCTTTCAGGGTTTTTTAATAACTCCATTTTCATTCTTTTTCCATAAAAAATGTATGCTTTCATATTTACATTCAATAGACAAATTGTATGTTAGAAATATTATTTAGTTTTTGATGATATATATTTTAATAGTTCATTGATTCTTCTTGAAAATTGGGTTGTATTTATATTTTCTACTTATACTACATGATGTTGGAATGTAAAAATATGTATGGATGTAAAATATGTGAATAAAATTATTGGAGAAAAAAAAATGGGATAGTTGCTGGTTAACTCACTTAACACGAGCGACATGTGTTAAAGATATTTCCAGCATGAGGCCAGATCAGGTTCTAGACTGTTTTACAATTAGTTCTTGTTTCTTTAATTATCAATAAGACCATACCAATAAGAGGATTTAAGAAGACATAAATATAAGCCGATGACAGTTTGTAACAGCACTCATTGCTGAAAGAGTTAACACAAGGTTTGACTGTACAGTAAAACGGTAAACCTCTCTATTACGATCACTAAATTTGTGTTCAGAATTAGGTGTTTACTTGTGACTGCTTAAAGCAAGGTGACAGTAAAACAGAAAGCTCTTTTAGGAGCTTTCTGTGTTACTATTACCTTGCTTGAAGCTGACACATGTCATTTATACAACCAGTGAGCATTCATTTTAGTGGTCTTACTAGACAGACTTTACTGTACTTAATACCTTCCATCCTGATCCTGTGTCCATTTCAATGACTGACCATGAGGACATGTTTGGTAATGTATTTGTATGACCTGTGGAAACTCTGACCAGTCTGTCAAACCATCTTTCCAAATCTTCAAGCACTTTTTCTCGTTTGTGTACTTAAGCGTCCGAGTTGGTACTGATGTTGCCATGTCATTTAGTCCAAGTTTTTCAACAGCTTTATTAGTTTCATGGCCTAGGAATGTATGTGCCAATTTGTCTGAAGGAATACACATCTCATGCACCATCTCTACCTTCAAGTCCCATGAATCTAACACCATCACAGGCACTGCTGTTGTAGTTGATGGTGATCTAACTGCACAGTTTATATCACGTTTAATTGTGATATTATCACCACTATTAACTTCCACACAAGAAGGAATGTTATGAATATTGTCAGATTCAAGTGTGACATCATTTATTTCAGATTTACTACAGGCCTGAAATTCATTAATCACCTTTGATTTTCTTTCTTCTACAGTCTGTTTGGCATAGCTGTGCTCACTTGTGTCATTAGCCAAATCACAATGACTTCCACTTTGTATACTAGTACCAGCATGGCACACACTATCTACTATTGCTTCCTGACAGTCTTCTGAATTTGAAATACCAAAACTAGCAGCTGAAAACTGGCAGGATTCATTGAAACATTCTGAATCAGCTGCACTTTCAATATCACTTTTTAATGTGACGTTTTGAGTACAAGAAGTTCCTGTCAGACCTTCATTTTTCTGATCTGCTGTATCTACTTCAGAAGAAGCATTTAGTTGATCACTTTCACTGCTGACAGTTGCCCTTTTTCTAGGCTCACAGAACAATGTAATGAATCCAGAAAATATTGTATGATCAAAGTTGCACTGCAGATCAAGCACAAAATGCCTGACATGAATATCACCAATGTTTGACATCAAAGGAAGGTCAAGGTCATGGCTGTCATTGGAATCCATAGTCTGTACAATAAAACAGAGAGATAGTATATTGATGACAAGTATAAATATAGACAATCCTATAGTTTAACCAATTACTCCATAGCCAGTTTCTAGTATTGAAAATAACTGATCATTTAAAGCAGGTTGAAAATAAAGCAGAATGTGCCTTAAGGCATATTCTGCTTTACTTTCAGCCTGCTTTAAGCTATAATCTGCTATAATAAAAAATTTTTATCTAATAATACTTATTCATGACTGTATAAACTGAAACTATTTTCTTCAGGTGAGGAATACATTAAAGGCGTAAAAAGGCGTTTTATAGGGTAATGGGTTAAGCAATTACCCCATAGCCTGTTTCTAGTTCTAAAGACAGATGACCACTAAAAGATGTAACTTAACCTTATAGCTTGGGTGGCTTTGGTGAACAGGTCCTCTGGAGTTATATAAGCGTTATCGACGGTCAGGAAAAAAATCGATATTTGGAATTAATTATCACTTGTTTCCTTAATATTTTCTACAGTTATTTAACAATACAAACATTCTTTAAAGAACAGTCTTTTTCAAGTTTTGACGCAAAAGAATAAATATGTAGAAAAGGAAAGGCAGTAGACACACATGACCAAGGCAATATATATGGTGTTTCCAATCTTTTATTTGTTCCAACGTTTCGATCCCTCACCGGGTCTTTTTCAAGGATCTTTTAAAAGAATAAATCAAAACAAAGTCCTAGCATCAATTAACCCCTAGGCGCATGGCACACACGTTAATTAGTGTTTGGAAAATGCCAAAGTGAAGGCAGTCTGCACAAAGGTGTAAATGGACCCATTATGTTTTAATTAGAAGCAGAATGCGTGGACAGGTTGACATGAAAATTATGTCACTACTTAATCTCAGTCTGAGCTACATGAATAACCCATTCTTTTAATGATGTATTTCAGCCGTTTGTTAGCTGTCATTTCATTGGGTCAGTCGATACCAAGAGCCAATGAAATGACGTGGCCGCAATTGCGGTCACGTGATTGAATATGGAGGTCAGCTGTTGATATTGGACTGTTCAAACAGAGAGTGAGCGAAATTTGTAGACTCGAGAGCGATTCCCCGACGGTTTATGCCGGTAAGTTGCATGTAATATGTTTGTTTATTGATTGCATGTGTCCGTTTCTCCCGTGCGTAATGTTGCTGTTCAGTTTTGAAAATGACGATTGCACAAAGTTTGTCTACCTCACAAAATGGGCAACGTTCGCCTCGGATTTTGATTTCGTTTACGAGACCAAGTATAATTGCACGATAAATGTAAATGGTTATCATTAGTGTGATTATTTAGGTACTTGAAAATGTTGGATCTAGTTGAATTGATCAATATATGTAAAAAATATGACGTGTTTTTTTCACGGGAGGTAGTGAAATGGCCCTTTTGACAGTTCGACCCCTTGTCTATGATGCATACTCACATACTGGGTTTGTATATTTTTTGGTCATTTTATGCCACCACAATCAAGCAGACACAACCCCCCTACGTTCTGGTCCCTTGTGCTCCAGAACAATCAATAATGATTATGACTGGGAGGCGTGTCATCTATCAGCAAAGATCTTTTCAATTTTAAGGATTACTTATTATTATACTGACACTATCTTAATGCAACCACACATCGCTTTTTTTATAAATATGGGCAGATTTTTGTCACCGAACTAGGTAGTCTGTTTACAACAGAAACAAATGGCGATATCTGGAGAAGGGAGGTCACTTTGTAAAACCGCACAAGTTTTAAGATATAGCGACGATACGTGTTAACGGATGATGGACAATTCGTCACCATGCAGATTCGTCACCAAAGCATTATAGTACAAAAGGGGTAGTCAATTCGTCACCAAAGGAAATATAGTACAAAATTTTATATACTGATTTAATGAGTATAATTGTTCACACATAGAGGTGTTTTAATTACCTTTTTTGTAGTGTTAATATACACGTTATGTAGATCAAATTGACACTTACATTTTGTTTGGATCCCGATATATACGGACAATTTTTGGTCAGTCAGTTAGGAGCCCGATATACGGGAAATGTAATTATTTATGGATATATTTACGCTATGGGCAATTTGGTAATATTTTACCAAATAGTTTGGATCCACATATGATCTGGCTCCAAAATGCTTGTCAAGCGGAAGAAATAAAATGCAACCAGAAACTATAGATGACATTTTATTCCAATACTTTTAAGCGTTGATTGGAAATAAATCGGAGTCAGAAAAGATTTAGATCGAAACTGTGTTATCTTTTTAAAACTTCATAGGTGAAATAACCTGAAGACCGATCATATCATATCATATAAACCTTTATTACATTAAAGATAGAAGATCTTCACACCCGCTTCCTAGTTACTATATAAGATGTCACGTAGGCTAAAGCAAAATGAAAGTAAAGCAGAAGGCAACTCCATCTTTACTTCATGGCTGCTTTTCCCAAATAAAAGTGGGGGTTTATGTATATAAATAAGTCCATATCTCTAGAACACGCTGTATGGAATTATTTGATAGTATAATGAGATAGATTATAATAAATGATGATGTGCAATAAAATTACAGTTAGCATTTTTTACAAAATTAAATGCAGCAGTGATAAGTGTATATACAGATAATAATCATAATCGTGCCTCAATTAAAATCCTCTGCAAATGCCGCCAAGGACCTAAACCATAGATAACCAGAATTAATTTACACTGATCGGCACACGTATAGTAAAGGTCTTGCATTAAGCTTACCACTGCATTACTTTTGTCCAACATTAAATGGGATTAAGTATTTAATTAATTTCTTACTTTCTCATCATTTTTAAACTATTTATATAACTACCTTTAATCGGTGATATTTGAAGCCTGAATCAAAGAAAACCTGTTATCAGTATCCAGTTTCAAACTGAATGGCACCAGGAACGTAGATTATATCTAATATACGTTCCTGATGGCACGTGACTGACTGACACGTGTATGTTCACTGAGCATGACATTCCTTTGTACGTGTGCCTATGATATTTACATTAATTGGTTTGTTGTTTTTACAGTTTAATATCAATACAGGTATGACAGGTCGGGTAATTACCAATCAACATTTCACACCAGATTAACAACAATGTACATGTATCCTTGCTTCTTGTCAATTCGCCACTTCTTGTCAATTCGCCACTTAAGCAAAACTTAGAATTCCGTCACGAGCAGGCTACTGAGGATGTCCAAAAACTACAGAGGATATCCGAATACTGGGACAGTTTAACAAAAGAAGATTTTAAGGGCAGAAAGGTAAAATAACACTAATTCACAAAAAATCACCACAATTCAACAGAGAAGTTAGTACTGTCCGTTGTTACCTTTTTATTGTTAAGTTGTAAAAGTTATAATTTACTTTTTAAAAAAATTAAATATTTCAAATCATTAAAATTGTTCCAAGTTTCATGAAACAAACTATAACATACTGACAGAGCCTACATTGACCTAATTATCGAACAACCAATCAGAGGTGGCGAATTGACAAGAAAGCATCCCGGTGATCCAGAGCAATGACCTTGTTCGAAAACGGTACAGTTATTTACACTTTGTATTTATTTCACCAGTTTTATTTGTATATATTCGTGTTACTGAAGGTTCAGTTCAGAATTAGATCCGTGAACAATTAAGAAATGTTACATCAGATAGGCGCATGCGCGAAAAATATAGCTAAGGGTGGCGAAAACACAGGTAAACAGGCTAATTAAAGTAATCTGCCTTTGGCGGTATATATAACAAACTTTTACGTTTGACCAACTGTTTCTTACTGTATTAATTAGATCATTTTTTGCATTCATTTTAAATAACATATTCGAATATTTTTAAAAACACTCAATCAATAAATACATGTCAATTTCCGTTTTAGAGAGGATTTGTCTCGCATTTCCATTTTTATTTTAGATTAGTTTAATGAAACCAGGGTCAGCGAACATACTCACGTATTTGTTTTAAGACAGTTTTTTTTAACAATCCACCCTTCTCAAGTGCAAGAACCTAAACACATATTTACTTTGAAAAGTCTTCCTATCATTAGTGTTTTAGACAGTTGGCTGCTTAAGGCAAGATGACATTAATAAGGGAACACGTATAGCAGCTTTCTGCAACAATTTTCATGCATAATGGCAGTAATAAGGGTGATCATATATGATCCTCCTTAAGCAGGAGGGATTAACGTTAATTACACAATAAGTTTTTGCCGCTGCAATCCGTGTCGCTAATTAATTTGTACATGCACATGTGGAATGTTATTTATCTAGTATATTATATCTAATTACTTTAATATATTTAGATATAAATAAACTTGGTCATAGTTTTATCTTTTTTTCGAAAAATTTCGGCATCTAGATTCATCTTTTATACTTATAGTAATTTATATATTACAATTGTAAATTCTAGAATATACCATGGAGGAATTATACCCATAATTCCTCCATGAATATACATATGGGCTTATCGATACTTGTCAATTTCAACAATATAACTTATACAATTAACAGAAAAATGATCCTGATCATATATATACCAGGTAAGAAAATACCCTATACAAAGTCTTTGGTGACGAATCGTCTTTTGCCATTACTATATATCGCTTTGGTGACGAATTTGCATGGTGACGAATCGTCTGTAATTCGTGTTAACTCCCTTATTTAATATACTCCATTTACATCTGCTACTAGGAGCTACAGTATATCCGTTTATAGTTCGACGGCAATTAATGTTATGGATCTAAATCAATAGTACCAGGAACGTACCGTACATTCTCTATATACGTTTCTGCTAATACTTACAAAACTGTACACGTTTCAGAAACCGTATGCAGCCTGGAGATTTTTGGTACAGTAATTTGTTTGAAACGGTTATTGAACTTGAATTGCTAAAAATGCAAAAAATGTTCTATCTATCTTCCAGTGAGTCAAACCCCTGTTGGGGACCTAGACTTGTTTACACCACAGAATTATTCCGTGTTTACACCTTAGACAGGGGCGTTACCAGCGATACACACTTACGCACGTGCGTAACATCAGTTTGAAAAATGAAAAACCAAACATGGCCAAAAATGGAAGGCTAAGGGGGGTTAGACCTTAATGTCTAAAATGAAGATTTCAAACACACTTCAGAGCTCACCACTTCATTTCTAATTTCCATTTTTTCTCCCCGGGGGAGGACCTCCGGACCCCCCGCCAGCATTGGTCAATTTCAAGTTTCAGAAACTAAAGAACTTCAAAGACGACAGGCTCAAGCCTACGGCGCTAGATCTACATGCAATCTGCTACATGTACCCCTCGTGCGTCTAAACATTGATGTCATTGAGTCAAATATTTCTAGCAGAAAAAGATGTTCTTCTTCTTCCCATTAAGTGCAGGGGCCCTTTGGAGCATCGACGCACTGACAGTCAGAGTATGTTAGTCAGAATATAATGTCATGTCTCATATAACGAAGCTTTGGACAAAATTGTATGGTTCACATAGTTTGTATTTAGACAATTTTCGGTTACGATTTCAACAGAAAAACCATTTATAACCCACAAATTGCATATTTCCTTAGCAAATTTAATAAATTAGTACATAAAATGTGTATATACATCATCTGAAACTGTTTTATGAACCACAATAGGTATATTTAGGTGTATTTCGGTGTATTCCGGTTATTCTAGTAACTGTAAACTTATGGTTGAAATTGGACCAATAGATCAAGACTTATCTACCTTTGAATTGCTGAAAATGCCATATTTACACTCTAGAGGCCACACTTTTTATCTAATCTATCTCAAACTTGCTCAGATTGTATATGACCATATGAGTTTAGATGAGTTCGCAGATTATGGTTGAAATCAGACAAATAGGTCAAAAGTTATCTACCTTTGAATTGCTGAAAATGTCATATTTAATGGTGTTTACACTCTAGCAGCCACAATTTTTATCCAGTCTTTTTTCAAACTTGCTTAGATTGTATATTAGATCAGGGACGTAGATTATAGGGATTTGAGTCTCGCGAAATCTCGCAAAATAACGTGTCTCTAAGAGATCTTACTCGTACGCGTGTCACGGTTAAGCTTTTGTGTTGTATTTTATAACAGCTAAAACTTCTAACACGAGCTAAGTTGGGGGTAAATTACACGCAGCATTTACAGATAAAACATAAAATGGTGGCGTGCTGTATATATTTTTATTCTTTAATATGTTTGAAGTACATTTTTGTCCCTGCGAAGTTGGTCATATTTGCAAAGAATCCCTCGTTTTTTGTTCGATTTAGTAGTTATAGGTACTTTTATTCAAGTTGTGGTGACCAAACTGCAGGCTCGATTGAAAAGATCACATAGTGTACTGATATATAAAGGAATAAAGGGTGGCATGAACTATTTGCATTCATCGTGTACTGTGTTTAAAAGAAGTTGTTGTCTTTGCAAAATGCCCATAATCATGCTGATTCAGTGTTAACAAAATGGCGGCATTTCCCGGTCCGCCTGATCGGTAATTTGTTATTATACACGAAGAGTAGCTTATTTCGTGTTAAATTGATGTTGCTATTGAGATAATTACAAATTTTTTCTGCAATCATGTAGATCTGTAATCATTTATTTCATGGTTGTATATCTAATCTGTGTAAATATATTTTGCAGAATTTGAAAAATGAGCTGCGATGCCGCACAGAAGGAAAGGTGTGAAGCGTCCTATAGAACGTGTTAGAAAAAATATTGATGAGAAACGTTAATTACTTAATAATTTCACTGATAACTAACCAGGTTATTAAACAAACAAACAAACAACAAGAGAAGACCAATTATAATAATTACCGTATATTCGCAGCCATCTGTCGAGTTATGCGGGCTTAAATATCGCAGCATAAGTACCGTATATAGCTATAAGTTCTCGGAGGATGCAATTATTGTTGAAATCTAATCATTGTGGCAATAGTTATCTGCCCTTGACATACATGTACTTTGAAATGCTAGAAAAGGCTTCATTTCTGAATTTTCAGTATTGTTTAGGCTCTAGTTATCTGCCCTTGATGTACTCTACTCTACTAGAATTATGAGGTTGTATTCCAAAATTGTTAACATGCTATAGTACAAATTTGAAAGGATTTCAGATTAAAATGGGTGAAACAGAAAGGTAAAGCTATCAGGCTTCATTACAATAGGTGAGCGATATCAGGGCCCTTTTTGTTTGACCTTGACCTCTGAGGTCAACGTCAAGGTTTTGCATTAGTCTGGGTTGAACAATAATAGTATGCATCTTTTCACAAAAATGTCGTTTTCCAGACATGATACGGGGACTATGCACTGTGGTTCACGTGGCTTGATGTTTATATCATATGTTTTGTCGCTGATGTTGCCTGCAAATAGCAGGACTTATGCACATTTTGAATAAACTGAAACTGAAACTGCAAACGACTGCACCTATGGTCACTAAACATCATATGTTGATGCTCCTCAATGAGTAGACTATGATGTGTCACAGTTTGGTGACCTTGACCTTTGACATTGTTCTCTAGGCTCAACAATAAGGTTTTGTGTTAAAGTCTGTTTTAAACAAAAGATTGCACCTACAGTCACAAAACTTCATATGCTGATGTGCCACAATGAGTAGACCACAATGCACCACAGTGTAAGACCTTGACCTCTAGAGTCAACAATAAGGTTTTGCGTTAAAGTCTGTTCTGAGTATTAGACTGCACCTACGGTCACAAAACTTTATATACTGATGCGCCTCAATGGGAAGACGCAGACAACAATTTTAAACAGACTACATCGCAGTAGTGAATAGATTGGACATCATTGTCTTGTTTGGGGAAAATGCCAAGTGCTGTTGTTAGGATGGAATAATTTTTAGGAGGGTCTTTGAAAGGAGGGAACACTGTAGCAGATATTTATTACTTGCAGGTTAGGTGACTGCTATGGTTTGCAGACAGCCCATTGTCACAATCAGTAAACGTGTAGCTGCCATCATGGCAACAAAAAGTACATCAGCATTTGACACTGGAGTACTCCCAAAGCTGTTGTATAAAAGTGACAACTTTCTGGTCGTTAGCAAATGCCATGACATCAAAATCAACAGTGATGACAGGTCAGAGGTAACAACAGAACAGCATCTTAGATACCTATATCCTGATCTGGTGGATGAGAATTGTAAACACGGATTCAGGTAATCTTAAGCATCTCAGCACTCACGCCATTTAACCCTTAGCCCGCCAAATAAATTGTCATCTGCTATATTTCTCGTCTGCTTCAAGTTTCAAAGTACTTCAAAGTTGCTCAAAATTGCTGAAAATGTTGTCCGAGTGTCAAACAGCTTGGATCCGGATGAGACGCCGAGTTACTCGGCGTCTCATCCGGATCCAAGCTGTTTGCATATGGAGCTATAGTCGTGACTGGCAGGCTAAGGGTTAATACAGTACTCCCTCTCTACAACAACACCAAATGTGAGACAAAGAGTGTGTGTGTTGTAAGGAGGGAGTTGTTATAGGGAGGGAAAGTTGCTTATGTTTGTAAACAGATTGAATCCAAATCAGAAGCTACATAAGGCATGGTCTGATCTGGAATCTAGCTGTTTGCCACTCGTCAGTATGCTTTCTTCTGTCAAAACGACCATTATGTGACTTTGAGAAAAACAGCAGATGACAGTTTTTTTAAGTAGACGAGATTGCAGCTATAAGGCTGGACATAATTGTCTTGTTTGGGGAACAGCAGCAAGGGTTGTTGTAAGGCCTGGGAATCATTGTTGGTGGACTGTTGTAGGGAGGGAGCACTGTACACCAACCAAATCATGTGGTTGTGAAGAGACACTTCTAATGAGTAGTCACAACATAGGGTTTGGTGGAGACATAACTGAAAAAATGTTGGGAATATTTCTCATACCTGGAGCCTAGTATTTACAGTGTTCCCTCTCTACAACGGCCCTCTGAACAACAACTCCCTTCTTACAACGACCCTTGCTGCTGTCCCCAAAACAAGACAATTATATGTCTAATACTTTCACTTCAGCAATATCGTCTGCTTAAAACTGTCTTCTGCTGTTTTTCTCAAAGTTACATCTTGGACATTTTGAGAGAAAAAACTTAATTACGAGTGACAAACAGCTTGAATCCAGATCAGACGCCGCGTAATGCGGCGTCTGATCTGGATTCAAGCTGTTTGCAAATGTAAGCAATTTTACCTCTCTATAACGACTCCCTTTAAACAACGCACACATTTTTTGTCTCCCATTGGGTGTCGTTTTAAAGAGGGAGCGCTGTACTATCAACTATAACTATAAAGTTTTTGCTCAATAAGAACTTTTCAAATGCCCCTCGTATAGTGTACATGTATATTATTTGAAAACAGTGTAGACCCAGATCAGAGGGCCTATCCAGTCAGTGTGAGCAGGTCAATTTATAAGAAATTTAAAGATATCAGGGCTCCAGATAAGGGGGAATAAATTTTCTCACTAATTGCAGCACCAAATCCTATGGTGTCCTACTCATTAAAATCGTCTCGAAGAGACAATTCTATTGAGTAGTGACGCAATTGGATTTGATGCAGAGATAAAGACTTTAGTTTTGAAATACTCCTCTTATCTGGAGCTCTGGATATAATTTGAAATTTTACCATGGTAAGGGTTAACATAATAGACATGTATACTGAGCATAATGTATAGTTTTGTTCTTGTAGGTTTGCTCATCGCCTGGACTATGCAACAAGTGGAGTTCTGTGTCTTGGTCTGAACAGAGAAGCGGCTAACAGCCTGTGGAAGCAGTTTTTTGCTAGAAATGTAACAAAGTTTTATCTGGCACTGGTAAGTCACAGTGTGTTAACTCATAAGCAGTTACAGAATCTAATTAACCCTTAGCCTGCCACTCAAGACTATAGCTCCATATGCAAACAGCTTGGATCCGGATGAGACGCCGAGTAACTCGGCGTCTCATCCGGATCCAAGCTGTTTGACACTCGGACAACATTTTCAGCAATTTTGAGCAACTTTGAAGCACTTTGAAACTTGAAGCAGACGAGAAATATAGCAGACGACAATTTATTTGGCGGGCTATGGGTTAACTATTTTCATGATAGCAGTGGACTAGCTATTATCTGTACAAACAGTTTTGATCCTGATGAGACGCCGCATAATGCGGCGTCTCATCAGGATTCAAACTGTTTGATACTCAGACTCTGTTTGGAAGATAAATTTTGAAGTAGAAGACAACACTTGTTGTAGGCGAAAAGATTACTCGGCATGCAAAGAGCTATGTCAAGACCATTGTTAACCAGGGAGGGTTGTTTTACAATAAATTTGGAAAGTGACAAACATACTTTTCACATGGGTTCAATGTGTAAACCTTTGAAACCCTGGTATATACTTGTCCTTTACAACAATGTTCACAGGACACATGCCGTGACCTTGACGTGATGGTGCTATTGAAAGTATACAGGTTATAGTATGGACAAATAAGCGTTGATCTCACATTGTAAATCACAATAACCGTACGGATTAAACATATTGTAATAAGCAGAAATGGAAATAGGACCCAAAGATCAATACAGAAAGATTGGCTAATCATTACCCCGAGGTTACAGTTTCACAAAGAGTTATACAAAGAAACTCTCAAACATCTCTGAAACTAAAATGGCTAGAGCTTTGCATTTTAGCATGATGTAACTTCTAGAGAATCTATACCAATATTGTTGAAATGGTTCCAGTCCATTGTGTGACTCTAAGCCTCATGAGCTTAAAAAAGGTTTTCAATTCCCATGGATGAAATTTTAACGGAGTTAAAGTTTGATATGACATTGGTAAGTTAGATTTACTATTTACTAGGGTTGTTTTGATTATAATTAATTCACTCATTACCCCATAAATACGCCTTTATTACATCTTTAAAATATTCCTCCACTGAAGAAAATAGTTGCAAATTATAAAGTTATGAAAATGTATCATAAGAAATATTTTCTATATCCTAGCTTAAAACAGGCTGAAAGTAAAGCAGAATGTGCCTTAAGGCACATTCTGCTTTACTTTCAACCTGTTTTAAGTAGTCACCTATTTTCAAAACTAGAAACAGGCCATGGGGTAATGGGTTAAGGGACACAGTTTTCCTTGAAACATCTATTGTTGCTAAGAAGGTATTTTGTCTTCAGGTCAGAGGTCATGTTAAGGAGGACATGTTGTATATAGATGTGGCTACTGGAGATCTAGAGGACCAAGACTGGCCAGGTCGCAGGTGTGTTCCAGGCCACCCTCAGTGTAGAAAACCCAAGGACACAAAGACTCTGCTGATCAGTCTAGAGAAGGGAACATACATGGACAGACCAGCTACTAAAGTTCTACTCAAACCACTTACAGGTTATGACAGACACGTTTAATCCTGTATTAACCCATTACCCCGTAAATACGTTTTTTACGCCTTTAAGCTCTTCCTTCACTGAAGTAAATGATCCACTCTATACAGTCATAAATATTAACCATCAAAGATATTTTCTATATCTTAGCAGTTTGTAGCTTAAAGCAGGCTGAAGGTAAAGCAGAATGCGCCTTAGGGCATATTCTGCTTTACTTTCAACCTGCTTTAGGTGGTCACATATCTTCAAAACTAGAAATAAGCTATGGGGTAACGGGTTAACCCATATCTCCATAAGTACATGTACTAATTTCTACTCAATTGATTTATTCCTCCACTATAGAAAATAGTTCCGCCTTACAATGTCATGAATATGTATCATAAGAAATATTTATATTTTATAGCAGATGGTAGAATAAAGCATGCTGAAAATAAATCAGGATACAACTTTAGATGCATTCTGCTTTACTTTCAACCTGCTTTAAGCAGTCACCCATCTTAAAAACGAATAAATGTGGGATAAGGTTAAATGGTCAGCTGTCTTTAAAATAAAGAAACAGGCTATGGTATAACTGTTCAAAGTCCCAACATTACTGTCAAATTGCCAAAATCGCGCAATTTTAAAAACCTGGAAATGTAGGCACATTCGTAATCAAGACCTATAAAAAGAAGTAATCCCAAATGATTATGGAGGCAACATTGCTTACAAACCTGTAAAATTGGTGGAAAAAAGTGGAATTTTAAATTTGTTTTGTTGACATTCCATCGAAGACGAATTATTAAGGAAATATATGTTCAGGCTTCGTTCGGCTTTGCAGTCAGTAAAGCTAATCTATAAAAAGAGGTAATCCCCGATGATTACGCTATCCTACGAACATTCTCGGAACCAGCCCGCTAGTCTAATTTGTAAACAAACCCGCTTAAAATGTAAACCAACACGATAAGAATTCGACACATTTAGGTAGGATTCTTTAGGAAGTGGGGGCATATGTCAGGCTTCTTACACACGATTTCACTTAGTTTTAATACATGTACATAGAAAATGCACACATATAAGAAATTGCGCGTTTTAAACACCAATTTCAGTAGTATTGTGCCTTTAAACAACTACTTGGTAAAGTAGCTTGGCGACCTCTATGACAAGTGACTGCATAATACAGGATAGAAATAATGCAGCAAGCTCTATGGAAATTTTGACCTCATTGACATTGATCTTGATCTTAGCCTCTACGTTTAAGTGTCAAAATATGTCTATTGACTATTTAGGATCGTTTTTTGCAATGCATTGCACAATGAAAAACAGTAAAGACACTGATCAGAGAGCTCCTAAAGGAACCCTCTGATAAGGGTCTACACTGTTTGCATAGAACAGGTGTACTCTTTATAGATGCACTGTTTATAATTGACTAGAAAACTCATCACTAGGGTTAAATGTGTTAAGGGGTTTCTATGGAAAAAAGGGTTAAATGTTGTGAATGTCTGCTTATAACCACATTTGACCCCTAAATTATGACCACTAAAAAGAATGTTATTGATTGTATAAAAGACTCAAGCAAGGTGAAAGTTAAACAGAAAGCTCCTAAAGTAAAACTTGCATTTAGCAGCCATCTACCCTACACACCTATAATGATTAGTGTAACACAATTTGGTGATCGCATTAGAGAGTTTTTACTGTTTTATTTGTTTTATACCCATACAGGTAGGACCCACCAGTTGCGTGTTCACTGTGACCATATTGGTCACCTTATAGTAGGGGACTACACGTACAGTCTGCGAGCTGACACAGACCCAGACAGAATGATGCTACATTCACACAGACTCATCACAGACACAGGACGAGAGATGTTGGATATTACCTCCCCTGATCCCTTCACACATGACCAAGTCAACCAGTGGATTCCTACTGAAACGTGTTGCTCAATAGACAGTGCCATGAAAACAGCAGCCTCATTTGATCCTATTGATAATTGTGTGAAAACAATATCACTATGTGTAGAAACAACTTGATGAACAGTTACAATTCTAGATTTACAAAATAACTTTTAAACAGACTGAAAACGAAATAGTGAATTGTAAAAAGAAAAGAAAAATACTCAAATAAAAGCAATAAAACCAAATGTGTAGCATAATCGTGCATCTGGCATTAAATAAATATGATCTGTCTTAAAACATCCTCAAGAAAATTCATCAAATCTTATTTTCCATCGCTTTTACTACACAGTCTACTAAAAATATGTTTAATCCATCCCGGATAAAAGAATAGCACACTGGCTGTGTGGTTAAGACGTCTTACTCAATTTTTTTTCTATCCACGTATGCCAGGTCCCTGTTTTGTATCCAACCCCAGCGGAAAAAAAATATCTTTGAAATGCATTTTTCAATCAGAATTTCTTATCACAAATTAATATTTACGTATTTATTTAAGCATTTGACTTACATTTACAATCTAGATGTATTATTTTTTATGCCAAATCTAGTTGTGTGTCTAAACAATGACAAATAAGAGAGACTTTGAATTGTGGATTGTCTGGCAAAATACTAATCTAGATTTACACTGATGCTAAAGAATGTATATACATGTAATCTATGCTCAGGAAAACACCAGCTTGCATTACAATGTAGTAGAAATTGCATGTAATAAAACCTCTTGTGTCATTCAACTCATTATGCACAGATTGTATTTCATTTAATCAAAATATACAGTAAAACCTCTCTATTACGACCACTTTGTATTTAATTTAATCAAAATATACATTAAACCTCTCTATTACGACCACTTTGTCTTGAATTTAATCAAAATATACATTAAACCTCTTTATTATGACCACTTTGTATTTAATTATTCAAACTATACATTAAACCTCTCTATTACGACCACTTTGTCTTTAATTTAATCAAAATATACATTAAACCTCTCTATTAAGACCACTTTGTATTTAATTATTCAAAATATACTTTAAACCTCTCTATTAAGACCACTTTGTATTTAATTATTCAAAATATACTTTAAACCTCTCTATTAAGACCACTTTGTATTTAATTATTCAAAATATACATTAAACCTCTCTATTACGACCACTTTGTCTTTACTTTAATCAAAATATACATTAAACCTCTCTATTACGACCACTTTGTATTTAATTATTCAAACTATACATTAAACCTCTCTATTACGACCACTTTGTCTTTAATTTAATCAAAATATACATTAAACCTCTCTATTACGACCACTTTGTCTTTACTTTAATCAAAATATACATTAAACCTCTCTATTACGACCACTTTGTCTTTACTTTAATCAAAATATACATTAAACCTCTCTATTACGACCACTTTGTATTTAATTATTCAAAATATACATTAAACCTCTCTATTAAGACCACTTTGTATTTAATTATTCAAACTATACATTAAACCTCTCTATTACGACCACTTTGTATTTAATTATTCAAACTATACATTAAACCTCTCTATTAAGACCACTTTGTATTTAATTATTTAAACTATACATTAAACCTCTCTATTAAGACCACTTTGTATTTAATTATTCAAACTATACATTAAACCTCTCTATTAAGACCACTTTGTATTTAATTATTCAAAATATACATTAAACCTCTCTATTAAGACCACTTTGTATTTAATTATTCAAACTATACATTAAACCTCTCTATTAAGACCACTTTGTATTTAATTATTCAAAATATACATTAAACCTCTCTATTACGACCACTTTGTATTTAATTTATTCAAAATATACAGTAAACCTCTCTATTAAGACCACTTTGTATTTAATTTATTCAAAATATACAGTAAACCTCTCTATTAAGACCACTTTGTCTTTAATTTAATCAAAATATACATTAAATCTCTCTATTACGACCACTTTGTATTTAATTATTCAAAATATACATTAAACCTCTCTATTACGACCACTTTGTCTTTAATTTAATCAAAATATACATTAAACCTCTCTATTACGACCACTTTGTATTTAATTCAATCAAAATATACATTAAACCTCTCTATTACGACCACTTTGTATTTAATTATTCAAAATATACATTAAACCTCTCTATTACGACTACTTTGTATTTAATTATTCAAAATATACATTAAACCTCTCTATTACGACCACTTTGTCTTTAATTATTCAAACTATACATTAAACCTCTCTATTATGACCACTTTGTCTTTAATTATTCAAACTATACATTAAACCTCTCTATTAAGACCACTTTGTATTTAATTTATTCAAAATATACAGTAAACCTCTCTATTACGACCACTTTGTATTTAATTTATTCAAAATATACATTAAACCTCTCTATTACGACCACTTTGTATTTAATTATTCAAAATATACAGTAAAACCTCTCTATTACGACCACTTTGTATTTTGTTTATTCCAAAATATACATGAAAACCTCTCAATTAAGACGGTTTATTTGTGTTAATAACTCGATTAGGTGTTAACAACAGTTTACTGCTTATAGTAAGGTAACAGTTAAACAAAAAACTCCTGTAGAAACTTTCTGTTTTACTGTCACCTGTCTTTTATAAAGTTTTATACAATCAATTAGCCTTCGTTTGAGTAGTTTCCATAACCTTAGATGAGAGAGGTGTTTGTGTGGGTGTTTCCATATACAATTGTTTATACGCGTTGGCATGGAACAAAACAAATTTAATAAAAATACCACAACTGGTTAAGTAGCTGCACTAAAAAGAAATTGACAATATTTCGATTTTTGGTCTTTGTGTTAAATTTCTGATGATAGGCCTAAAATGAGCAAATTACACACTTTTTCCACTTAGAAACGTACAAAATGCTAAACTATCTAACCTGACTTTATAAGCGCCATAACATTTAAACGTAAGCAAAAACAGTTACACTTAGGGCAAACTTTGAAGAAATTACAGTTAAGATACTGTAACAGTAACATGGAGATTCAGAGCCCAAGATCAGTTTAAACATATTTTATTTCCAAAATTTCAACATGGAAATGGGGTTGGGCCCAAGACTGCGTGGGAGACCAAGAAAATCATGGTCAGATTGTGTTAAGGCTGGCATTAATGCATGCAACCTAGATGTTAACCCACTCGACAGAGCTGCTTGGAGATCAAGTATCAGACAAACTAGCCGCCTGCTGCCTACCCCAGATGCTGGGACACCCGCAGCAGATGACAAATCAAATCAGGATTAACTAACTAACATACATTAACTTAATGATGCAATATTATATGCAATTAAATTATGAAGGAAATGCCAATATCAAAATATTATTCATACATTTTGTCATTGAACAAACAGGTCTAATTGAAATGGCACAACTAGGTAGATTTTGCTTATAAATCAGAAAATATTTTTGTAAAAAATACTCATTACAAATAATGTTTAGATCTACATAAAAGTAATCAAAATCGCATTAATGTCTACGTAGGTGCATCCATTTCAACTAATTAAGACATTTTGTTAATTTGTACGAGGACCATTCAATTAATAGTGAGCCTTGTTCTATAAAAAAGAAACAAACAAACCAAGCAGCAAATTCTTTTCTTTATTCCCTCAGAGTATTCCTCTTTAACGCTTATACCAAAGTTCAGCCGTGAAATCCATCCGTGTAATGCTTTATTGAAGGCTGAATTGGGTATACTGTTCATATACTGATATATGGCAGACCAAATGGCAGTTCTAGTCCGAAATCGGCGTCCCTGGGAGAACTGTTTCATGTTTTGGAACAACCAGAAGTCATGCGGGGCAAGGTCTTCACTGTACGGGTGATGGGAAAGCACCTCGGTACATTTTCTTGACGGAAATGTGGTAATTATTGTGGACTTGAATGCAGGAACATTGTCATGTACATGTAACATATAGGCACCATGCTATCCGAACGTTTTTCGGCTTTTGTAACATTATACTTTCAATTTTTTCAATACTATGTCTATTTAAAAGTTCTACTCCGTGGAATCAGAACTTGTACTGTATCGCCTCTTGCATTAACACGAATTGCTACATTATTGTCTGTACACTTTGTGTTGTTTTAGCAACTGGGTCTTAGGCCATTCAATATAGAATTCGACCTAGACAAAATTGCAAAAGAATTTCTGATTGTTGTCGGCGAAACTAGATATGTATATTATCTCACTGCAAAAAGTTGGAAGTTGGAGTAGGTGGGGAAAATTAAATAAAATCGATTTTAATCCGCTCTACTTTACGCAAAATCCGATGGCCTGTACAATATACCATAGAAGTATTTCCTGACGTAAAAGCTAATGACGTCATCAATATGACATCATTATGCCTAAGAAAATGGCGATCGCAAGGTTTTAAATTTACTTCCGGGTGTAAATTATTTCGAATAAAGCCGATAAAAGCGATACTGGACATTACCGGTAAGTCAAAAATATTACATTTGTATCACAATTGCAATACTGAAGACGGGTGATTTCGTCTGTGTATTTATTATTGCACGAAATTTAATAAAATGGCGAGTTTCACCGCACATTTGTTGATTTCAATCTTGCAGGCTTTGGTTATTTTTTTTATGAAATAACTGAGTATTTGCGTAATAGTATTTAATACATGAACATCGGTATAAGAATTAGGAGGAAAAGAGTGATAAAAGCGAAATTATGGTGAAAATAAAACGGCCTCTTGTTCGATTTTTAAAACTACGGAAGCACATTTATGTCATAATTCACTGGAATTTCGCGATATTATAACGTTTTCAACAAAATTGACTTGCACGGATTTCAAGTCATTTATACTTATGTCTTTTTTCAGATTGAACAGAAACCGGTAGCCCAACTCATTATGTCGAAGTCAGCACATGAAAGTTAAACTCTGACAAACAGAAAACACCATTATGTAGAAGGTAAACTCATTATGCTTATAAACCTCACATTATTCTGCTTTATATAAAGAAGCGTTGCGCATGACGTTCGGTATTCCCGATTTTGATGCTATTTTTTTTATAGTTGAAACCAAGCGTTGATGACTTTTGAACATTTCGTTTCCGTTTGAAGCGTGCATAATCCATAGCACTCACTTTCACTTATGTTTTTCTCGAAAGGATAAAGCTTAAAACAGTTTAATGCACGCTCTAAAACGCTTAAATGGCATTTTTTTTTGGAAATAAACACTTCTCAATCGAGCTGATGAAAATAAGCTGATCAAGTCGAGAACAAATCAATTTACGTCATCAATATAAATGATGACGTTTTGAATGACATAAGTTTAACATATGCATGAATTTAGTTTTTCAATTGAGCAAGAACATATAGTTCAGATTTTAAGCTAGTTTTAAAGTAACTTTTATTTAATAAGATAAAGTAAAATAAGAACATTATATAAAGTTAATGTTTATAATAAAAGGAAAACTATCACAGTTTGTGAGCCGGGGTCTTGTATCAGGTCTGGAATACACAACCAACTCAAATTGATACAAGACCCCGGATCACACACTGTGGAGATGTTTCGTTTATATCAAATTTAATGTATTTATGTTTAAAAGGATTTTCTTGGTTTATTAGATTAAAATACAATTTTATCTTTACAAGTGCACAACAGTACAAACAAAACATTTTGTCCAATATTTTCTAGTCATTGACTGCTTCCTTATTAACCATATTCCAACTATGCAAATTAGCTGCCCATCTGCTTAATCTATGCTTTGAGATAGAACATGAATTTAACAGTTACGTTTAATTTGTATACATGTATGTTATACGATTGCATAAATTGCAAAGGTATGTTTGATACAGCTTTATTTACTGTCTCTGAAAGCTTAATACTTATTTGTTTTGTTTTAAAAGACACTTTCGACAATGGTTCAGTTTAAATCTATCCAAGGTCTTTTGAGTTGCATCGTTACAAGGATAAAATGTGTCGATCATATTGACTTATTGCATTGTTGTTCTTGTTTCAGATGGACAAAACATGCAATGTGTGAGAACAGCTACTGAAATTGGGGACCAGCCAGTTGTAAACCTGGGGCATAAGGGAACTGAGAGTCTTAACAGAGCAAGCTTGCGTAAAAACGCCGACATCAAAACAGAACGTGACTATTGTATTAATTCAAGCTGTAAACGTGACTTTATTTACAAACGAAATACTCAAACAAATAGTGAAAATAATAGTTATAAGATGTCTTCTTGTGTTTGCGCTACACGTTTCATGTGTCGTGAACACGGAGTAAATACACACGGAGAAGAAATGACCTATATAACCTATGCATTTTCACAAAACCGCTGTCTTCCGTTAGTAATCCGATACCTGTAAACTCGACATAGCTCAATCGATCGATAATTCAGTACGCCGAAGACACCAATGTGTTATTATTACCTACTGTTAGCTACAATTACATAAAATCCTCATTTTCGCATAATTTTCATAATATAATGGTCTTAAAACGGCTTTAAGGCTACGAGAGTCTATTCTTTTAACTAAAAAGATTTTATGGCGATTAAGAGGTGTTGCCAAATGGATTTGCGGATAAACGTGATTTATGACGAAATGCGATGTTCAACACAATATGGCGACTAGAAAAAAATCATTATACATGTACCTATATGGTATTGTGTGTTTATAGAAGTGCATTTCCTGTAATGCATTTCTTCTAAATTTAACAAAGAAAACTTAATGAGATCATGATCTGTTGCGCTAAGCCATATTTAAGGCGATTAGTTTCTAGTTGAAATGGTGATTTCTCGACAATAGTGTCATTTTTAGGGACACAGACATAGATTCGTTTTCGTTTCACTCAAAATTTGTTCTATTGTAATACCAATTAATACCATGTTAATGTTCTTTCGCTTCATACATTATTTTTAAACATTTGTTTTGGAAAATACTCTCACAATCATGAATTTAAAATGACCCATTTATAGACAATGGATCTTTGTGTGTTTTACACACGTAATTCTCAACAGCCCTACAGGGCACCATAACTACTTGTTTACTGCAAGAACAAACGCATGTTTTTCTGTAACCGACAGATAAGTGTCTTGGTTATCTATCAAGGCCATCATTTATAGAATCGTAAGGAAAATTAGAAATTTATTGAAGTTTTTGTAACGGAAGGCAGTTTTTTGCGCGTGAGCAGTTTATCAATCGCGACCGGTTCGCTGAATGGTCCTTTGGAAGACAAGATAAATCACAGGCATGCTAGTTTCTCCTCCGAATTTATTTACTCCGTGTTGTGGTGTAGTTTGTTCAGATGGATGGGTCTTCGAACCCATACATGATGAAGTTGAGGCTGTCGAGAACAACATTAGCAACGAAATCAAATGTGTAAAGTTATCATATTTAAACAAGCACGCTAGTCCAACAATCGTATATCCTTGGAATGCGGTATCGACAGCATTTATTACTTAGCCTGCATACACGTAGACAACTATCACTAAAGGTAACATATACCCCACCCTAAACTTCCTTGTCACAAACCCCATTTAATGTCATAAATACCAAGTAAAAACTTGACATTCCTTAGTATATGTGCAACAGAGTACAATAACAGACCTTAACCAAAAAACCTAACCATGGTCACCTGTCTTCAAAACAAAGAAATAGGCTTTGGGTTAAAGGGTTAAACACAAAATCTTAATCAAATTGAATAGTGCTGGACATATGACCATTTTCTTTAGAATTGTATATTCTTAAACTCATTTAGTCCAGGAAGCATATGTGCTCTTGTACTTGTTATAGCTAAGCATTTTTTTCAGTTCTCTTGTAAACGTTTATTTTTGAAATTACATTATAAAGATTATATCTATTTTATTTGTGTACCAAGAAAGGAACAAAATTTCAAATTTAAAAGATGCATAATTCTGTCAAACATTTTGCAAGAGTTATGATACTTTAAATAGTCTCCAAACATCACACTGATAATGTGTACCAACTTCCAAGCCTGAAGACAATATTAGGGGACACAATTACAAAGAAAAATTTAAAAAGGGGTATCATTCTGGGAAATTGTGTGCAAGAGTTGTGAAACTTGTAATAGAATGTAACCACATAACACGGATAATGTGTACACAGTTTGAAGATGGTATCATAAATAGTGTTTAAGAAAAAGACAAATGACCCGGAAAAACGTGACAGACGGACGAAGAATGTGGATTCCTATATAACCTCAACAGCAGGGGGTGGCGGTATAAAAGAAAGATTAATATGCACTCAATAACGTGAATATTTTTCAATTATGATTATTTGCATATCTATGTCTAAATGACAGCTATCTGTATCTATCCTAAATATTACCATGTTATGTGTCTCGTGCCGCAAAATCCAACTCAGCCGTTCAATCAACCACTATGGCTTGGGTCAAATTACCCCACCCACCATAATTGACCTTAAAGCTTCAAATGTAATTGTTTATAAAGATGTTAACCATCACCATGTTAAATTAAGCTGACTTGTTATTCATGAAAAAATATTTTATAAAAAAACACCACATAAAATACGTATGTTTCATAAAAAGTGTCTTATCCACCATTCCTGGGGTTAAATTACCCCACCCACTAAATGGACTTTAAAGTTTCAAATGTAATTGTTTATAAATATTTTAATAATAAATATGATGAATTATTAATGTATTTAAATAAAATTGACAAGCAACTGACGAACAAAACTATTTATATACTTAAAACACAAATAAAATATGAATATGTCATAAAAGTTTGTCTTTTTGTCCATTCTGTTCCACGAATAAAGAGTATTTTCATCTGATATACATGTTAATTCCTATAAAAATGGTATAATATGCATTGAAATTTAGTACTGATAAAGTAAAGATACCACAAAGTACCTCAGATTATTGAAAATGATGTAAATATCGGTAATAACTGATCCATATGTGAGTATGTACATAATTGGCGGCCATTTTGTCGGCCATCTTGAATTTCGAACTTTCCCCCAATATTTGGAAATGCAAATTTTAGTATGTTGTAGCACAGGTATATGGGGATCATATTATGATAGAATAAAATCTTTTGCAATTTTGTCTAGGTCAAGCCCTTTTTTGGGCTAGATTGAATGGCCTATCTCCTCATATCTTTATTTGCCCATATCTTGTTATAATCATTTTTCAAGTACCCATGTTTCGTCAACTGTATAGTTATCTGAAAATGCCCATGAAGTGAAATGTTGGTATTTATTCAGTAGTTTACGGGCATTCTCAATACTGTCTTGTTTCGCTCATCAGTTAACATATTTTGCTCACATCTAGCAAATACGCCTGACGCCAAGAAGATTCTTTAAAATATTGAGTAATGATACAACAGACATCCCTATCTTCGTTATAGTGATTGGGGCATCATTCAGTAATACGTCGCTGACTTGCTAAACGGTTTTGGAATTAGCAGTAGAATTCGGTTTTCCTGGAATTGGTTTGTTTTTGAAGGTCAGATCTCCACTTTTGAACCTCTTCACACGGCGATTAACGGGAGCATAAGAAACACTATGATACACAAATGCTTCACAAACTTCATTGTGTACGTTTTCTTCGAAATCCCAAGTAAGAAACGAGTTTTTGATACAACCACATATTTGAGTTCTAGTTTCATTCAACATTTTTCACAGAGTGTCTATGAGTAGGTTCACATCACACGGCTATTGTTTCAAAACTACCAAACCGATTTTAGTGAAGCTTATTTTATATGATAGAAGAAAGCTTGAACAAATACTAGCACAAATTCGCACGTGAAAATGGTGCATTTTGACAGAATGATCAGTGTAGGCTCAATATTAATTGAATGGTCCTCGTACGTGTTTTGAAGAGAACAGCGAGTCATTGTCATCACTCCGGCGTCCATGTTGTAGGCAATCTTCTTTTTTTCTATGTGTCAATTATCCATGAAAGGCATACACATGGATATTAAGATCTTTGATACAAACAAACAATAATTAACTCTTATGTTATTTAGCATGTTTTATTAGGCCATGTGCAATAATATGATTATAGAGTTAGATACAATGTACATTATTTCCTATTGTGGGCAGTATACATGGGCTGCCTTGCCCAAGAGGCACAATGGTGGATATGATGGCCAATAACTGATACAAAGCATATCTGTCTTAAAATTAATATACAGAAGTCGCATTCTGAACCGGCATATACTATGTAGAGTTTTTACCGTTTATATGATACAAAATCGGATCAATATGCAGTTGAACTTTGATATCTCAAACTTACTGAAGACGAACGTATACCTATTTCAAAGTTCAAACATGGATAAGCCACGTTTGAACTTTGAAATAAGGATAAATTTGATTTAAGGGTGTATCAAACACATAAGCGATTTTTTCAAAGTATTAAACTTTTTTTCTATCATTGTTTTTTTGGAAGAGCTGTTTATGATGAATGGAGAAAAAAATATGGTGGTGTCCTTTTTTTTAGCAATAGTGATTTGAAAAAGGTAGGTCAAATTTTGATTTTTTTGTTAAAAAAAATTACCCTTAAGGCGCATTCAGCTATACTTTCAGCCTGCTTTAAGTTACCATATGCTAGAATTTAGACAATAATTCTTATGATGTATAACCCTTGACTGTATAAAAAGAACTATTTTCTTCTGTGGAGTAATAATGTAAAGGCATAGAAAGGCATATTTATGGGGTATTGGGTTAAACAGTGGTAACATGGCCCCCTCCAAAATGCAGTTATTTCTTCATTAATTCTTGTTGTATCCATCCGGGTTCATTGACTGCCATCGCCACATGTCATGGCCTGGAATAGACAAGATACTTATGAAGCACATAAAATCTATGTAAATAGGCAATTTCACCCACTACCCCACAACATGTTTCTTCGTTTTGAAGACTTGAAGCACATTGAAAGTAAAGGAGAATGCGCTTGAAGGCACATTTTGCTTTACTGTAGTCTGCTTCAAGCTACCAACTGCTGTGATATAGCAAATATGTTTTATGATACACATTCATGACTAGAATAAATTGAACTACATTTGTATTTTATTCTATGGAGAAATAAACTAATTGCGTAAAAATGTGTATACTATATATGGGTGAAGGGTAAATGAAAATGTCATACACTTAAAGACATCCATAACAATAGCAACGCAGAAAAAATCTCAGAGATGTTTTCTCTGTTCTTGTTTAATTTGACTTCTGAATTATCTTGTCCCGTAATGAAGCGTTTCTCTTTTCTTTACGTCCCTTTGTTGAAGTTTACGTTTCTGTAGGTCAGTTACGGGGAGGTACTGTAGCGATGATCATGCGACTGGGCGTCACGTGCTCATTCGGTTCAATGACTGCTGCATATTGCACCACATTCTTGGTACATTGCCATTTGGCCTTTGTAATCTTTGCTACGTTTTTGTGTAAAAGCAAGCTATCGACTAATACAGTGTTAGCATTTATTATCGAGCATGATGTGGGGCATTTGTGTTTGACACACAAATTGTTCTGTTATACAGTGTATCTCACTTTTAACGAGGTCATCAGAATTGTCTGATTTATTTCGTTATATCACAATTTCGTCATATTATTGCCGCTTTTTGTACTTACACATTTTTGACAGGTCTAGGTTTGCTTTCCATCCCATTTCAGTCTCCGCTAAAGAAGCATCTGAATAGAATGCGGCTATATCACCCGCCCGACGAGGAGCTATCTTGTAAGGGACCTGCATTAATACAAATACATTTAGAATAAGTAAGAAGTTCAACAAATCCATCCAATGGGGACTAAATAATATTATGTAATTAACAAATTCGTACGTGCAACATTTAATGGATATTTAAATCTAAGTAAAACACTTACTATTTTTTATTGCTGACTGTTTCGTCCACTACTATAGACGAAACAGTCTGCAATAAAAAATAGTAAGTGATAAAAAACATGTTTATTATAGATTTACCAACACAACGAACACGTTCAAAAATTTTAATGGAAATGACACTTTCCGATTAGGTATTCTCAATTTAAAACTGTTTAGGATTTATTTAAGCAATATATTTCAAAATACATGTATTCTCCACTGTATTCTAGCATGAGCCTGTCTTGTGTATGGTTCAAATCACTGTCATTTTCTTATTTTCGGGAGAGACTAACGTGTCCCCCACTGAGCCCGTCTTGTGTATGATCCAAGGTACTTACGGTTTGGCCTGTAGCCTTCTCGAATGCATTGACCATTTCCAGCACAGAAGTGTTCTGGCCTGTACCCATATTATATACCTAAAGGAACAACATAACACATTCAACCCTAACGACGAATATACTCATCATTTACAAACAGTGTACATGTAAGGGTAACATTTGTCCCATGCAAACAGTGGATACCCTGATCAGAGGGCTTTTTAAGGAGCCCTCTGATAAGGGTCTACGTTGTTTGCCATTTTTGAAATATATTGTAAAAATCAACCCTAAATAGTAAAAAACGAACAAGACTTATTTTAAAATTGGATTTGTCCATTAAAAATTTCAGGGATGAATGAGTCAAAGGATTGAATCAGACATAGCCCTTTCGCTGTCATGACATCATCTGCTTTAAAATATTTGTCGTTTGATTTATTTCCCAAATTGAATGGTTAGGTTATTTGACTAAATTGAGTAAAACCATAACGAGTAACTGTTTGACAAATATCAATGCACTCTGATTACAGCGACGAAAGCGTTAAAAATTAATAACGGATAAGGCAGACACTGTGTCTTGGTCGTTTAATTAACTCTTTCAATAATAAGTATCTCTTGTGGATTATTATGTCCCCGTGTGGACCATTTTAGCTACCAAAACATGAACCCGTTTACTTTGAATTCTGGGAAGTTTAATAAATACTGGTATAAATTAGCACACAGTGTAGACTAAGATCAGATGGCTCATATAGAAGCCCTCTGATCTGGGTCTACATTGTTTCATCTCATTTGGAGCCAAATTGTTTTACAACGATGACAGTGTGCTAAAGGTTTAACATTTCTTTTATAAACGGGAGGCTGTAAGCAGAAGTAGAACTAGATCTACATGTATATGTATCTTAAACATTCATTTACCGTCGAACTTCGATATTTCATACTTGCTTTCGCCAGGTTTTACCTTTCATGATCAAATTATTCGGGAGAGTTTTACCCCTACGCCGCTTTATTGTCGCCTGCTTCAATATTGTTGTCTGCAAGACACGTTTTAAACTTAGATTTAAGGTATGACTCAATAGATTTCGATAAGAGTGTCAAACAGTTTGGGTTCTGATCAGACGCCGCGTTATGCGGCATCTTATCAGGACCCAATATGTTTGCAATCGCGCTTTAAGGCGTCATTGAGAGTGAAATGGTTAAGCGAGTTGGTACCTCGAACTGGAGTCATTTCGAACATATCCGTGTTTCAGGGTTGACTATGGCTATGCCACATTTTGACGTACGGGCAAGTTCGATTTATCGAAAGTCAACACAGGAAATATCAATAGAATGGAGTTCGAAGTTTCGAGTCTTGACTGTGTATTGTAATTTATATGAAGAGGAGAAGCATTTATATAAGTTTACCAAAACTTGTTTTCTAATCCTTATATTCATATGTGAAATCATATGTATTGTCATTTATGACTGTATCTATTTTGAAATAAAATACTGTTTAAACTAAGCGAGTTGGTGAAATCGAAAATGAACTGTAGAAGTATGTATAAGTTCTAGGTGTGGAATTTCGACTGCATATCTAATACACTTAACGAATCTTCTAACTGTGCACTTATATATGGTATCATATCTCCGGCGCTAATGACCAGATCGTGCTAAAACGTTACAGAAATCAAGAAGACATATTTCTGATGGTAATATGTTTACTTTATTTAATACAAAACAAAAAATATATGGACTGGAACGAAAAATATGAGTGAGTAAAAAAGTCTGTTTCTCAAAAAGAGAGAAGGGACGTATACAGAAACCTCAGGTGCGATTCCCTACTCTTATTCGCTGGTTATTTTAGATACCCAGTGTAAAGAACTGATCAATACATTGGGCTTCGCTTTTTATAAAGTCTTATCCGAAGGAATTGGTCGGGCGGGGGATCGATCTCACGACCCCTGGTATCGTAGTCGAGTGCGTTACATTTCGACCACGTCCGACGGTGAGTGTAACCAAAAGTCATTAAAACAGTATTTTTGTCAATTTAGACAAATTTAATTCAATAACGCCTTTGTCCAGCATCGTTTTATAACAGCCTGACGCATAGTTGAACGGCTATTCAACGTCGCTCGATCAAGATCAAGATATTCGTCCAACAACATGTTTTCCTAATGTGCGGCTTGATAGCGAATGCAACAGAAAAATATCGAAACAATTTCTCAACAGTTCACGATTTTCTCGTGCAAATTAAGTATTTTGTCGTTTCATGGTTCACTGGGTTTTCAAACATTTTTTTTTAAATTTGATAACGATATGACATTTCAATGTCCGTCAATAGCCAACACGGAAAAAATTGTGTAGAAATTCTTATAAATAACAGATATATAGTGAAAAGAAAAGTGCACAGTTAGAAGATTCGTTAAGTGTATGTGTTTCTTTACCTTACATCCACACCCCTCATCAACTTTCTTTATTGCAGCCACGTGTCCCTTTGCTAGATCTACAACATGAGTATAATCTCGGACACCTGGAATATCATACAGTAGAGAAGACACTATCATAACCAGTTGCAATTTTCAACATTCCATTGCACTGCATATAGACCATGTCATGACAAACCTGCCTTATTGCATTGCAACATCGTACAGACAAAGCACCGTTGTCACTCCATGCTTTGTATCAGAGTTAGGTCTAAACTGACCAACACCGTAGTTAATACAGCTACATAAAATGTTTTATGTGGGTGTCAAACAGTGAAGATCAAGGCCAGCCGCCGCGGCGGCTGACCTTAATCTACACTGTTTGCAATGTTTCTCATGACACGGCTCATTTGCCGAATTTATTTATGCATTAATGACTACATGTATTTCACTGCCATGATAGCGTTTTCTTAAAATGTGTCGTCTGATTTTATTTATCAAATTTATAAATACGATCGAAGAACTATCAATATGAGCGGAAAAGTCGTGTGATCAATATCCACACTGTTTATAAATGATAGTCTGTATGAGGCAAGTATGTGAATATTCTGCTAAATACATTACACTTTTACTGTTTTATCGCCTGCTGTAATATTCTTACCGCTAGAATATCGCCAGCATTGTAAGGGTCATCTTCAATATTTAATGGTCCTAGATCTATAGATGCGGAGGCATGTAGTGATTGACCTGTCTGTCTGTCTGTTCGTGCGTAAGAGGTTAACCAGATTTTACCGCTTCTTCTAGCACCAACACCGCTTACTCAAATACTTCAAACTGTATAAGTATCCAAGTTACTTGGATACTTATACAGTTGTTGCCTTGGATCATGCCCTATATCACCTAACCATTTTTACCTTGATCTAACTTTGACTTAAGCATTTTAAATGTGCTATATCTTTGCTTACTTAAGAAATGATAAATTTATACCAGTGTTTTCTCGTGCAATCGAACACTGGTAGGAGTTGAGATGCATAGTTATTTAATCACGAGGCCTTTAGGCCGAGTGGTTTAATTACAAGCACCCCAACGACTACCCGTGTTCGATTGTTAGATAAACCACTGGCATTAGTTTATTATTTCGATTCTAACACATAACTAACCTGAATTTGCACCGAAACAACGGCGCTACATTTCTTGGCGTACGCATTTTCGAAGCCATATGACGTCACGTTAGAACGTTACAGCGCGCGAGTGTTTTATTGAAATTCTAACACACCTCGCCCACACCCCTATATAAGCGAAGAAGGGCCGCCTCAGTGTACGAATTTTCAGTAGAACACTCACGCGCTAAACGTTCTAACGTGACGTCACTTGGCTTCGAAAATGCGTACGCCAAGAAATGTATCGCCGTTGCTTCGGTGCAAATTAAGGTTAAATTATGTGTTAGAATCGAAATAATAAATTAATACCAGTGGTTTATCTAAAAATCGAACACTGCTAGTCGTTGAGATGCTTGTAATTAAAACACTCGGCCTAAAGGCCTCGTGATTAAATTACTACGCATCTCAACTCCTACCAGTGTTTTATTGCACGATAAAACACTGGTTTGAATTTATTATTTCTTAATTCAAACACCGAGATGACCCTTCTTCGGTTATATATGGGTGTGGACGAGGTGTGATAGAATGTTAGATAAAACACTGTTTTTAATTTATGTTTCGATTCTAACACATAACTAACCTTAATTTGCATTTTCGAAGCCATATGACGTCACGTTAGAACGTTACAGCGCGCGAGTGTTTTATTGAGAATTCAAACACCGAGACGGTCCTTTGTTAATGTAGGGGCGTGCGCGTAGTGTGTTAGAATAGACTCTAACCGATTCGTAGAGGGTCTTCCCTTCTGATTACAATGCTTGATACTGACACATATGTTGTATTGGACCATTACTAATCCACCCATATTATCAAGCCTTTATTTTGACCTTGATCTTGGCTTAACATTTACTTAAATTACTTTAAATTGGCTATTTCTTGGTTAACAAGATTTTACTGTTTCGTTTAGTATCAACACTACTCCATACAATGACTGCATACTTAAACGGCTGTTGCCTTGGACCATTACCAATTCATTCATATTGAGCCACCCTCAACCTTAATCCTTTTTCATAACCTAGATATTATTGCTGCTTTGTGATTTACGTACTGCACGTATATGCCATTTTGCTTTGCCATATTTCCTTATATCTTTGTTAGTGGTCAAAAGCAATGTATATTGCTGATATAACCTAATAAAAACGGAAACTTAATTCAGAATATATTGTCAAGGATGCCGCTGGAGGGATAAGTGTTTAAATGAATTCAGTCTCGTTTCAAGTGTAAAATAAATGGATCCTGATCAGAAGCCTCGTAACGCAAAGTCGCATTTTGGCCCTGTTGGTATTGAAAGAGTAAAACTTAGATGTTGCCTAGTTTGGCCTTGCAAATCAGTTACAGTTTGATCTATATACATGCATAATTCTCTAACTGGTGTGTATCTGTAAAATAGTTCAGATTAAAAACAAACATAATCACCCCACAAAACAACTAACAAGAGAAGTGTTGACCAATATAAAGAAGCAAACAACATGTAAACGCATCTAACCTTGTTTCAGTCGCAATTTCATGCAATTTCGACCTACATCAAATACTGAATATCTCAAGATTTGACCAGGATCTATCTAATGTAAAGAGTTGTATTCTGCCTACCAGTGCCATCCCGAGTATCATAATCATTTCCTAACACGTAGAGTTCCTTGCGTCTCCCAACTGCCACCTGGGCTATATAGGGCATAAGGTTGTTTGGAATACCTAATGGGTCTTCGCCAATTCTACCCGACGAATGAGCACCAACCGGGTTAAAGTAGCGTAACATCACAACGTTCCATTGCTATAGGATATAAGACAGAGCATTCATTTCCTTGCAAACATATAATATTCGAAGTACCTTGATACTCAGACCTGTGTGGTTTACACTATATAAACCCCTTGATTCCTAGCGACGAGTATATTCGTCATTAACAAACAGTGTATTTGTGCAGATTAAACATGTATGTGTCCAGTGCAAGCAGTATATACCCTGCTCAGAGGGTTCCAACGGGAGCCTTCTGATCCGGGCCATAATGTTTTTCATTTTTCAATATACATGTTTTGTTAAAATTAACCCTCATTGTGTAAAAATCGACTAGACGTATTTGGAAATTGGAATTTTCCACTCAAAGCCTCGGGGATGAATGAGTTATATTTTTGAAAATATGATATTAATCTATATATTTACATTCACCCTGTAAAGTCTCTATGTAATCGTATTAAAAATATGCAGGTCAATTATGAACCTACGAATCGAATCCGGTTCCAGCCAGTTAGAAAGAGGGCGGAGTCTCCGCCGCGAAGAAAATCTTCCATACGGCGGAGAGATACCGACCAAGTTAGGATCTACTTTTAGATTATCCGTTTGGGTATCTCGAAACCCCTATTTAAAGTCGCAGACAGTTCAATTAAAATCAAATTGCGATAAAAAAAATTAAATGCTGTTTTTAAGGGAGGTTATCATATTACGCTCCGTCATTAAAGCTGTACGCGTTCTCTCCCTTCTCCGAGTGAGTGGTGTTCTATTTATAGATTAGACAAGTTGTCTTCCAATTACGGTTTGAAATTGACAATTTCAAACAATTTGTTCACCAGAATTACATAGGAAAGTCGCTCAAACATAAAGCAAAATAATGCATTCACACTTACTAAATTGGTAACGTAATGTTCCGTTATGACATATTTAAACTAGCCTGTGTGTATCGGATATGCCACGGATAGCCGCGGGTGTGTGTACACGCTGACTGTGTAGTCGCATTTCAGCGTTGCTATTCGCGTTGCATTGTGTAAAGCGTGTATAAAAACTTGCGCCAACTAATTGTTTAAAATATGCTTTGATAATGGATATTCAGATTGAAATTTTTGTTTTAGTTTCTTACGAGCGTTCTTAAAGCAAAGCGAGAAAGTTTACTGGGTAAAACCCTGAAATTATCATGCAAATACAGTATGTGTAGTAAGGACTACTTTTGACACCCTATTTAGAAACCGGAAATGGCTATTACATCGATATTACATCTATCAAACCCATTTGGCCGGTATATGATATATTCATATACATGAAAACAAATCTGGTCAAACAATACATTAAATGGATGACAGAAAATAAAAATATAAATATAAGGAATAAACAACATCTTTTTGCCGCTCATGACTGTATGACTACATTAGCTTCGGGGGGTAAGTTTCAATGCCTTTAACCATCTTTAACCATCTGCTTTAACCATTTAAAACATATACATGTAGTCTGATAAAAATGGCTCAAGCGTCTATCCAAATTTTAATATGAAGTATTTTAATTGAAGAAATATACAGGTTGGGTACTGCTCAAACGCCGTGGTGTGGGGCATCTGATCTTGATCCAAACTGTTTGCAATGTAAACTCCAATCGCCTATGGTGGTGAAAGGGTTAATCATTTTAGGAAAACATAATATTTCTTTCATTAGCATAATAAACATGGACTATAGTAAAATCATGTTGAATTTAATTCAATACAGAAAAAGGCACAATGTGTTTGTGTGTGGCAGAATTAAAGTGCAGAGTATAAATTCATAGATTCAAATAGACACTGTATATTGCCCACGTCTCTTGTTTGAACAAATCATGCTTAACAAGCATTATATGTATAATATATTTACTATAATTATTTGCGTTAATAATTAACAAAAACAAAGATATATATGTTTATGGTAAACTATGTCATCTGCAACCAGGATAAAGCAAGACCAGGCGCCGGGTGAGTCTGGTGACCCCTGGCCTCCAAAATGTTTGCCACTCAGAATAAAATTGAGTTGTCAAAAGTTTCCGCCACTTATTGCATTGCGCTAGTTTCTGTGGTGTTTAACGTCCCTCGTGCTGCTTCATACACATCGCTAGTTATGCCATACCACTAAGCTATATCTAACAGCCTTTACCCTATATAAGCGACTTAAAGTGCATTTAATTTATTCCTGCACTGAAGAAAAAGAGTTTCTATTTATGCAGTGAGAACATTGATCATAAAAAAAATATATCCTATATCCTAACAGATAGTAGCTTAAATCGCATTCTGTTTTACTTTCAGACTGATTTAAGTGGTCAAAACTAGAACCAGGATATCGGGTTATAGTTTAAACCTCTCTAATTAATTAAAGCTAATTTGGTCCAACCAAATAAGAGATGTTGTATAGTAGCTCTGTTAGTAAAACATTTTGCGGAAACGTAATGAACGAGTTTGAATCTTAATTCTATGAAGAATTCCATGATTCAATTTACATTGACATCTTAACCCTAACACCTATAACCTGTTCTTAGTATTAAAAAGGTGACCACTTCAAGCAGGTGAAAAGTTTAGTTTCAGCTTGCTTAAAATAAGCTAATAACTGCTAGGATGGAAAAGAGTTTTATGGAGCATATTCAATTAATCATTATTGTACATGTATAAAGTGGAACTATATTCTTCAGTGGAGGAGTACATTTTTAAAAAATGCAAATTCACGGAATATTGGATTAACCCCTTCACTGCCTTACCCCGAGTACTTACTTACTTACTTAATCCTGATTTCATTTGTCATCTGCTGCGGGTTTCCCAGCATCTGGGGTAGGCAGCAGGCGGCTAGTATGTCTGATACTAGATCTCCAAGCAGCTCTGTCTCGTGGGTTAACATCCCCAAGGTTGCATACATCCATGTCTGCCTTCACACAATCAGACCATGTCTTTCTTGGTCTCCCACGCACTCTTGGACTTTGAACCTCCATATTGGTGATGGACTTTATTTAGGATGAGGAGCGAACATGTCCATACCATCTTAGACGCCTAGAGCGTAAGGCAGCTGTCACCTCCTGTATCCCCAGCCTGGTACACAAAACATCGAACGGGATGTTCTCATGGGGTTTGGCGCCGTAGATCCAACGAATCATTGCTCTGTCATTTCGGCGGAGCCTCTGTAGGTCTGGAGCTGTCGGGGCCCATGTTTCATTACCATGAAGAAGTGCAGAGCGGACACAGGTCTCAAAAACTTTCCCACGGTTTGTGAGGGATATGTGCCTAGATGTCAATATCGGCAGAAGCTTCCTGAATTTACCCCAGGCAGTACAACATCTGGTTACTATGGCAAGAGAGCAACCACCAGCAGCACACAACATGTCACCAAGATAGCAGAAGCTGGCTTCAACGTCTAACAGGGTACCATCAATGTCTACTTGTGTGACTGGTCTGCCATCGATTGGGCGTGCTTGTCCACGACACCTTGGGCAAACGTAAGTGGGGTTGGCAACAAGTCTCCCATGGACACCACTACACTTCTTGTGTACCCAGAGCACATGATTGCATTCACTCCAACACCGCTCCGACAGACAGCACAGGGGAATGCACCAGAATCACGGAGGACATCAAGGCCAGGTCCTGTTATCATGAATTTGGTCTTTTTCATGTTTCTCTCAGCCCCTTGCTCTCCATCCCATCCTTCCAGGCTTTGAGTTTTGCCACACATTCCTCCAGAGAGTCGGCCATGATGGCAAGGTCGTCTGCATAAAGGAGCTCCCAAAGCACGCCGGAGCGGAATTCACGTGACAGCGCCTCCAATACTAAGACGAAGAGGAGCGGACTCAGGACCGATCCCTGATGGACACCCACTCCTACACTGAACTCCTCGCTGTATTGCCCACTGACTCGCACACGACTCCTTACATTTGCATACATTCCCTGGACCACACGTACAGCCCACTCCTCTACACCCAGGCTCCTCATTGCCCACCAAAGGACTTTCCTTGGTACTCTATCGAACGCCTTTTCAAGGTCGACAAAGGCATAATACAGCTTCTTGTTTGCTGCAATATGTTTTTCCTGAAGTTGGCGGATGATGAATATTGCATCTGTGGTGCCCTGGCCAGGCACAAAGCCAAACTGCATCTTGTCGATGCTAACCATCCTACGGATAGAGGTGTCCAGTACACGCTCCAGCAGCTTCAACACTTGGTCAGTAAGCTTTAGCTCCCGGTAGTTACCACGGTCAAGGGCATCACCTTTACCTTTATAGAGGTTGAGAATAAAGCTCCCCTCCCAATCCTTAGGAATAACCCCAACCCGGAATACCGCCTCTGCCAAGTCCCTTAGCAACGCTATGCCCTCCTCGCCTGCAGCTTTTAACATCTCAGCAATGATGCCTGACGGCCCCGCCGCTTTGCCACATTTCATCTTGCTGAGAGCATTCTGGATTAGATCCAATGTGACTGGTGGGGATGGGCCTTCCACTGGTGCAACCTCAGGAAGTAGATCACTGGGCCACTCAAACTCGACATTCAGCAACCTACTATAGTGCTCAACCCAGGCCTTCATCTTTCCATCCTCACTGAGGGATAACTCTCCGGCATCATTCTTGACGCACTTCTCGCCCACAACATCCTGGCTCGACCTGTCCATCTGTTTAGCAAGTTTGTAGATGCTACCATCATTGGGCGAGATGTTGGCAAACTTGTCCTTTTCAGCCTCCAGCTTTGCATGCCAGACTGCCCTTTTGGCCACACGCTTAGCCTCGTTGTAGGTAGCTTTAGCCTGGTTTGCCTCACTCAGTTTGCCAGCCTTGACCAGGGTTTTGTAGGCTCTGAAGCATGCCCGCTTAGTCTTAACAGCTTCATCAACCTTGTCATCCCACCACCAGGTTTCTCGTTTCCATTGGTGGTTCTTAGAGAGGCCACAAACCTCAGTGGCTGCATCCAGGAGTGTGGTTTTCAGTTTGGACCACACATCTTCCACATCACTATCAGATATGGTGGTAGCAGTAGCGGCTACTTTATGCTTGAAGGTAAGAGTACAGTAGTTATTTGCAAACAGTTTGGATCCGGATCAGACGCCGCGTTACGCGGCGTCTGGTCAGGATCCATACTGTTTGATAATCGTTTCAATATTTCTTAAGTCCAAATACCTAAAAAAAAATAGAAATAGAAGCAGACGACAATTGTATAAAACTGATGACGTCATGGCGGTGAAGGGGTTAACATGTACCTTTTCTGCTGCACATATATCCTTCAGTATCTCCTCTATGAAGTATTTAGTCTTGCCGTATGGATTCGTACAACCTCCAGTAGGATGTTTTTCATCAAAGGGCAGATATTGAGGATGGCCATAAACTGTGGCAGAACTAGAGAAGATGATGTTGAACACCCCAAACTCTTTCATTACCTGCAACAGACGTTTGGGCCAGTTAGAAGTGACGACATTTTTAGAAACTACAATTGAACTTAGATATCTCGAACTCGGTTATGTCGAACATATCCGTATTTCAAAGTTAAAACGTGGCTAATTCAATTAAATTAAGGCATTCGAAATATGGACGAAAGTGATGGTAGATTTGATGGTTTACAATACACATGTCTGAGTGTGTCAACTAATCAGAAACATTGTCAATAAACACACTGAACCCTAGCGTCGTCCTTTATAAACAGTTAAGACTAAATTACCATTTGCAAACCGTGAAGACACAGGTCAGCGTATATCTTTAGCAGGGTCTAAAACTGTTTGTGATTTGGCAAACTAAGGCAGAAAAAGTTTTAATATAGATCTAGTAAATAAACTAAACTTTATTGGAAAATGGAAATTTCAATTGAAATTGTCACGTATGAATGAATTAAGGAGCTAAAGAACAATATTTGGTCCAATGGTCACAACAATCACAGGAAATCCAAAAAAGGGGGAAATATAGTAAGAGTCGAAAGTCAGTAATTCGAACTCGCTTAATCGATCGTAACAGTATTTAATAAATTATTTTCAATAAGTCTATCTCGCGTAAGTCGAACATACTGGTATTTCAAAGTTTAAAGGTGGATAAGCCACGTTTTAACTTTGAAATATGGAAATGTTCGAGCTAACGGGAGTTCGAAGTATCGAGTTTCGACTGTATATCAAAATCTTGATCGAAGCTCACCTCCAATAAGTTGGTCGTTCCACCAATGTTTGTTTTGTAATACACCAAAGGCTTTTCACAAGACACCCCAACTGCTTTCAATCCGGCAAAATGCATTACATAATCTATCTTATGCTGGAAATACAACCACTTATTAACCCATTTGCGCCCATTGGATCATTCCATTTTTTATATTGAATTAGTCCATTTCTTATCAAAGGGATGCCTGATCAATATTTCATTTTCATTTTGTTTTATATTGAAATTCCTATCAGCAAACAGTGTAGACTCTGATCAGACGCCGCATAATGCGGCGTCTGGTCAGAGTCTACACTGTTTGACTATGTCCCATATATAGGATCGTGGGCACAAATGGGTTAACCCCATCACTGTCTTGATATCATATGCTTTAAACAATCAATATTTGCGTCTGCCTTTATTTCTCAAACTCAACTTCTAGATGAATTGACGAAAACAATATCGTTATCTGCAAACAGTGTGGATTCTGATCAGACGCCACGTGACGCGGCATCTGATTAGGATCCAAGCTGTTTGAAAATAACCATTGTACTCGATCTTAAGCAGTTATGGGGTTAACATGTACAAAATAAATGCAGTTCAAGCCTCCTTGTCACCTGGAGTAAAGATTACTGGTCTCTCAAAGAATTAATGTCATCTTAACAATTGCTTGAGTACTTTAACCCTTATCCTGTGGTAATATCGCCTGCTTCGAAATTGTCGTCTGCAATTTTTTAAAATCTAGATTTAAACATTTTTTAAGTAGAGAAATACAAAGACGAGTGGCAAACAGTTTAGATCCAGATCAGACGCCGCGTTACGCGGCGTCTGATCTGGATCTAAACTGTTTGCAAAAATCAGTAAAGTCGCGACCAGCAGGCAAAGGGTTAATATATACATGTACACTATTTAACACATCATATAGCATGTACTACAAATGGCAAAATTTAGTTAGGATTTGCAGTTAGTAATGAAACTTAAGTTTTATTGGAGCCGTGTAGACACACATTTTTATATGCTGCTATTTTGTTACAATGTATTACCTTTTATTCAAAATGTTAAATGAACACAATATAAGCAAATTGTCCTTGTATTAATTTTCAAATTACATAACGCTGCGGAGAAATTTTAAATTAACCGTTACGGCTCTCCCATTCTTAACGCAATTTAAAAAAGTTTTTTCAAATTTTGGTGGGGGTTGTTGTTGCTTTTTAATTGCGTATGATCTGCTAAAATTATAGTCTGAAATTCTAAGCCAAATTCAATTAATTTTTAGTTTTGAACGAGAAAATATTGATGCTGCTGATAAGGTTTTACACTATTTTCAATGTCTTGGACCTATTTTGCATGTGACATGGCTTGTAGCGGCATGATTTGAAAAAAATTCTAATTTGAAAAGTTTTAACAAATCATGTCAATTTTTTCAAATCATGTTTTCACAGTCGACTTGATTTGAAAAAAAAACATAATTTGAATTTTTTTTACAAATCATGTCGAAAACCGGCATCTGTAAATTTGATTCAACATGATTTGAAAAAAAAAAAGTTTTTACATAGGCTGGTATTTAATAGCATGCATATATTATTTATATAAGTGTTTCCGGCACCGCAACACAGTGAATATAGTTGAGTTATTTGAATGTGAAATAAGACAGTCAGTAGAAATAAAAGCTTCATAAGTGGCATGTATTCGTATCTCATGGGGCTGCACATTTTGAATGGAGGCATGTCAAGGTCAAGGTCGTCGTTGAAAGTCAAATATTTAGGTGAATGTCATAACTTTTGAGTCAGTAGATAGAATTACTTCATAATTGGCATGCCTCTGCATCTAATGGAGCTGCACAGTTTGAAAGGAGGCATGTCAATGTCAAGATCATCCTTCGATGTCAAATATATAGGCCAATGTGATAATTTTTTAGCTAGTAGATAAAATTACTTCATAATTGGCATGCGTGTACATCTTATGGAGTTGCACATTTGGAAATGAGGCATGTCAAGGTCAAGGGCGGAAAGGGGGACAAACCGTTGTTTTACAAACGCATCATGTTGCCTGCACATCTAGGTGTAGATCCAGGGTTTTCGGTTAGGGGGAGGTGCGTAGAATTTCGAAAAAAAAGACATCCTTAAACAAAGAAGAAACAATATGCTTTTGTGAAACTACGCTATGTCCGGCTTTCCGCCCTTGACATTGAAGGATGGCCTTGACCTTGACATGTCTTCATTCAAACTGTGCAGCTCCATGAGATGCACGTGCATGCCAATTATTAAGTAATTATATATACTGACTTAGAAGTTATGACATTCACCTATATATTTGACCTTCAAGGATGACCTTGACATGCCTCCATTCAAAATGTGCAGCCCCATGAGATACACATGCATGCCATTTATGAAGCTATTATTTCTACTGACTGTCTTATTTCACATTCAAATAACTCAACTGTATTCACTGTGTTGCGTTGCCGGAAACACTTATATAAATAATATATGCATGCTATTAAATACCAGCCTATGTAAACATTTTTTTTAAAAAAACTTTTTTTTTTCAAATCATGTTGAATCAAATTTACAGATGCCGGTTTTCGACATGATTTGTAAAAAAAATTCAAACTATGTTTTTTTTTCAAATCATGTCGACTGTGAAAACATGATTTGAAAAAATTGACATGATTTGTTAAAAATTTTCAAATTAGATTTTTTTTCAAATCATGCTGCTACATGGCTCGTATCGTTTATACCTTCTTGAAGAGATCTCTAAGTTCCTCTTTATCCAGTAGGTCTACATTGTACGTAGGGATTTTCGTAGCCGTAATCTCTTCAACTCTGTTCAAACTCTCTGTAAAGAAGTAAATACTGAATAACTTACCCTAGAACATTTTACCGTTATCATGCTGCGTTGTCGTTTACTTCAAATATATCGTCTGTGAAAAATGTAAAATAAAATCTTTTTTTAATGAGACAACTATGAGTATGAGTGGCAAACAGTTTAGATTCAGATCAGACGCCGCGGTACGCGGCGTCTGATCTGGATCCAAACTGTTTGCAAATATTAGCACGATAAGGGTTAATGCCTGTCGTCGACACAAGTTAGACTATAAAACACTGATGTGATCTGCACTGTTTGCTATTTCAGATAAAATGCTCTATTGTGCGGGGAAATGCTGATTGTCCCTGTGTTTCTATAATGAAATATAAGGCACATGACAATGGGTTATTGCAATATCCAGCAATAAATGGGTTAACTTAAGAAATTAAACAAATAGGGTTAAACAGTTTGGATCCAGATAAGACCCCGCATGTCGCGGCTTCTAATCTGGGTCAAAACTGTTTGCATATTTCTTGTAAAGTCAAAGCTACCAGGCAAATGATTACTGCTAACATTTTACGTAATACAGCGCTCCCACTATTCATTGACACCCAATAGGAAACAAAACTGTGTGCGTTGTTCGGGTCGTTATAAGGGGGAAATTGGCTTATATTTGGAAACAGCTTGAATCCAGATCAGACGCCGCGTGACGCGGCGTCTGATCTGGATTCAAGCTGTTTGTCACTCGCCATTATGTTTTTCCTATCAAAATGTCAATTTGGTAAATTAAGGGGGTAGGTGCACCTTTGGAAAGTAATTACCAAATTCTTCAAACTTTGCATAAAGACAGTAAAATTAGTTTCTATGACAAAACTGGTGTAAAAAGTGGGGGTACCGGACCTTTCTTTTTCACAATTTGAGATTTTTCAAGGCTACCCCTCTAAAATTGAAGCTTCATAAAAACTCCTACTTTTTTGTACTACGGTTTTTCAATCTTTATTTAAACAATCTATTTGTACAAAAAGTATCCTAATTTATATTACCATAGTAAGAATAAACTCTGAAAATAATGTTTTATCAAGATCCAAAATAAAAATGTTTGATTTCACCGGAAAGGAGTAAAATTTACCCCACCCACATTTTTATAATGGGATAATAAGGCACAGTGAAAATTGCCTTACAAATTGTAGCAAACTAATTACCAAATTTTTTATTTGTTGTTTTTAGCCTTGCAAACAAAAAGTTTTAGTGAAATAGCAAATAAAAACACAGGGTCCCGGATCTTTTAAAAAAGATATAGATCATTTTATCTAAAAAATCATTTTTTCTCATTTTTTCAATTTTTCGTGTATTTTTACTAAAAATATTTTTTTTCAAAAAAATTTCATTTTATCTATTGAGTTATCTATAATTTATACTAAAACTGTACTACCATGAAAATTTCATGCTTATATTCTGAGAAATTGAAATGAAATCGGATGTAACAAAATGCAACCTACCTATGAAAACAGTGTATGCTGTAAACTACGAATAGGACATAAAACTTAAAAAGTCCCTTCCGGAACGAAAATCCAATTTTTTCTCGGGAAAATAGTATTTTATTACTGTATGCATTCACCAAAAATGAGTTCTTAACATTTTTTTGAAAATGAGTTCGTAAAATTGTTCGGAAATTTCATAATACATGTAGTATGACAGTTTTAGTTTCATATCTATGGTTGTTTGCTTTAGTATGACCATTTCAGCAATACGTTATCTCAGTTCATAGCAAAACAACCCTTCTATGAGCTCGAACAGTCTGATCATCCTTTTCGTTGATAAAATACAGGAGAGAAATGCTATTCTTTCCTAATTGATGCGTTAGTGATAAACTATATATAAGGCCCCGAGATTATAAAGCGTTTGAATTGAGTCTGAGGTCCATTGCAAGCATTTGATTGGTCAGCTTTGAGCGAGATGTCGTTCGCAAGCATTTGATAGTTCAGATTTTAGCGAAAGCTCAAATCTGACCAATCAAATGCTTGCGAACGACCTCAGACCCAACTCAAACGCTTTTTAGCATTGGACTCTGATTAGACACCGCCAAGTGACTATTATTGTTAAATGTATCTTCATCTTCAATATAATTAATTATTCATTTATTCGTTTATTTGTATTTGATTACTAAAATGAGTATGCGCGTTTCCTTGAACGTTAATATTGTTAGTATGTATACGTGTTGGACTTTTTTCCTGTTTATGTATGTCTGTAAAATAAGGATGAAAAGGGAATATAGAATTGAAATGAGCTGAATTGACATGGCTCCTGGACGTCAACATTACACATTACAAATATTGCATGGCGAATGTAGTTTGCAATGGAAATAATTGCTTCAAAAAACGCGTTTATTTCAACTAAAGCTGTTGAAAATGCATGACCAAGTGGTTAGTACTTCGCTCTGTTGATCGAACCAAGTCCTTCACTGACATTGCGTCATCTGCCTCTAACTTTTCATGACGACATAGCTACTTATGTCATATCGTATTTGCTAGTCAAACAGTTTAAATCCTGATCAGACGCCGTGTTTTTAAGCGTCATTGAGAGTAAAAGGGTTCAACTGTAGTTTGAATCCAAACTTAATTATTTATGCAACTGCAAAAGGACACACTGAGGAGTGATTCATTAGTTTACCTATACAACTTGGACCTAATACTAGGTGACGGCACACTGCAGTAAAGAGCTTTGTTCAGGAACAAAATAATAAAGGCGCGTGCATGCCAACAGATTGTTGCTTAATTCATGATCGGCGCAATAATATAAGCTGTTACAAGGTGAAGATAAAGATTAGGCGGAAATCAGTCAACGGTATCACGTGACATTAAGAAAAACTGAAATCCAAATTTGCTCTAACATCTGGGTTTGTTGGGGGGTTGGGGGGGGGGGGGTTGTTGGTTGTTTTTAACTAAATGCCAGGCGCTTATATACGCACGTAACCATTAGTTTAGAAAAATGACTTAAATGAAGTTAAGAAATACATTTCAACAAACAAATAATAAGCTGAGTCCAAGTCCTTGACCATAACTTTGAAACTATATGTGAAAGAGACTTCATATTTGGTACGAGTATACTACTCAAGAAGCTGTTGGGCTCAGTATAGTTTGAATCATGTCAGACAAAGATCAATGTCATTGAAGTCATGGTCACAACCAGGGGCATATTGTTTCACAAATACATCTCCTTATTTATAGATAAAGGTTCAATTATATTCAGCACGACAATTTTTTGTTACATTGTACCATCAAAAGGAACATTTATTTCGAATACATACCTTTTACTTTTAGTTGATATTTAACCTTGACCATATATTTGTGAATTGTTGTAAACGCTGATGTTATTCTTTCCCAATAAATGTTTTTGTGTTTAAACAATTACGTCAATTGCAAAAAGCTTGTATAGCCAGATCAAACTTTATAATGCTTTTTAATATGTTTTAAGCTACGATCTGCTAGGATAAAAATCCGAATACTTAGGAAAAATCCGATGGCAGCCCTGTGCTGCAAGGTTGAAGGTTCCTGGTGATATGAGTACATGTACGTGTATTTGAATACTGCATGTTATTAAAATTTTATATCCCTAGAGCTATTTCTACCTTGCATCGGTTCTGGTGGGACTTAATTGTTATTGAGGAATTATCAATGCAACAAGCAGAACAGGGTTAATATCCACTAAAATATTGAACAATTTGAAACATTGTCTTTTTTAATAGTAAAACAAATATACCCATGCAAGAATTCACAAAGTTGTCCAAGACAACAACTTGGTACCCGGCTGTCACTAACTCTATCACAGCATGGCTACCAACATAGCCTGCTCCGCCAGTAACCAGCACACAACTATTGGAAGACATGGTGAAAGTCTGAAAATATTTGTACATGTAAAGATAAACCGAAATATGTCATCCAATCTAAAGCACTCTGTCCTTTCCGTAAAATCACCAATGATACAGTGGGGAATACGTTACTCTTTCCCGTTTAAGCGCAAATTAAACGCAAAAACAATGTACTACAGCGCTCCCTCTCTACAACGACACACTATGTGAGACAAAACATGTGAGCGTTGTTCGGAGGGAGTCGTTATAGGGAGGGAAATTGGCTTACATTTGCAAACAGCTTGAATTCAGATCAGACGCCGCGTAACGCGGCGTCTTATCTGGATTCAAGCTGTTTGTCACTCGTCATTTAGTTTCTTTCTGTCAAAATGCCCATTATGTAACTTTAAGAAAAACAACAGACGACAACTTTTAGCGTACTGCAATGCAGCCATGAAAAGCGTTAGACATAATTGTCTTGTTTGGGGAATAGCGGCAAAGGTCGTTGTAAGGAGGGATTCGTTGTTGAGAGGGCCGTTGTAGGGAGGGAGCGCTGTAGTATGTAGAATATTACAATTTTATGAGATATCTTACTACATGTATTTATTTTAAATTGAGTAGCAAACAGTTTGAAGCCTGGCCTGACGCAGGGTTAACGGTTATACTATATCAATGGCGAAGGTGGCGGTCATTTATGGCCGCTATTTCAATTTTTAATAATAATAGAAGTTTAAAGTAACTGTTGACAGCTATACATGTATTTTCAGGATCAGTGAATTAAAATATAAAAACAAATTGTATTTTGAGGAATAAAGGTAACAATGGCTGCCGTTTCACGTAAAAGAAATCTACTAAAAGGGTAGCCATTTTACTTAAAATAGACTAAATAATTAAATATTCTGTTTCAAAATAGAAATATAGAATAAATTACATGATGAAAATTGTGAAATTTGGCACACATGATTATTACCTAATATAATTCAATAAGAAATTTTCCAACACATTTTGGTCGTAATTTGGGGACGCTTGTCAGTGAACTGCCAATAATGCGTTCAAACCCACGTACTTTATATCAAGCAACCATTTTTTTTATTTTAAAATATTTTTTTACAACGTCATGTTTCTGTTCTTGGCCAACTTGAGTTTATGGCATTTTCAACAGAACTACACTGCAATCTAACGTCTTTCTTCATCTGCAAACAACATCTAAGTAGACCAAATATCACTGGTTATTTTGGCAAAACTCTTTCTGAATGTTATTGTATTACATGTGACGATGAACAATGCATGACCATGATCCTCTTGGTTTAATTTATAAATGTTTTCTGAAAGTAATTGCTACTAAGGTTATCAAAAGAATGTTTGTGCAAAATCCGCAATATGTTTCAACTGAAAACAATTTTTATAGTTTTCACTTCGGGCATATAATGACAACATGCCAATTCAACTGGCGACTCAAAATGAATGTGGATCTAACAATTATGATAGCAAATCATCCGAAGACTATTTTGGAAAACTATTTCATAGTCAAGAAAATGGTTTCAAATAACAAGGTTTTACTTTATCGATATAAGGAACGCCTTCCCCATCCATTGGAGACCAATGGTGTACGCTAGAACAAGAGTACCTCATGCACAATACAATACAATACGTTTTATTCGTAAACATAGGCCTCCGGCCCAAAATACAACATTTATACACAATTTACTGAGAGTTGTGTCAAATAAACATAATCAATCATGTACTGACCCCTTTCAATGTATATAAATTATGTGTGTTTTATACATTTTACAATACTAAAATTAGCAATTTCCTATACAAACAGTGTAGACCCAAACCAGAGGGCTCCTGAAGGCTCTGCCATGTCTGTCCTTGTTAAATATATTGTAAGGACAATTATACATGTATTGATCCTTATTCGAAAGACAGGACTTATCCACCTGAAGTTCAAGGGGTCAGTGAATTAAAGAGACAAATAAACAGTTAATCAGATTAACTGTTATTTTTTATCTTATATTAATCGACCACAAATATATAGAAAATTCATGGCTAGTTTAAATAACAGCAGCGTTTGTCAAGTGCAGAACTAAAATGATGCAGAAAGGCACTTTCAGCATCATTCCCATTCTACACCGGACATTCACTGGTCTCAAAAGAGTAAAGCCTTTCTTCCATATGTGGTCGATCAACACAAACCGCACGGCCGTGCTACAGTGCTAGTCTTTTAATAAGGCTGCAATGAAAATTGAAAGTTTTCTTATAGTATCGTGGTTCTCAGTTGACATTAACCTATATAGTTCGTTTCTACTTTGCCTACCAGAGTACCAGCTATATAAAAGATCATCCCTCACGCTTTTGTATTTGGGACATTCAAAAAAGACATGAAACTCATCTTCAACAACTGATACGCCCGACTGGTGGAGACAGACTGCACATGTTCTTTGTTCTCTAGTCAACTTTAAGTGTCGACCAACTTCAATTTGAAGCTTATGACTGGAGCATCTAAAACGAGCCAGTGCTTTCCTATAATAAAATGACAAGTCTATGCAAAGGTATTTCTCAGGAGTCAATAAACTTAGTTTTTTTGTAGAAATCACACCTGGACGAATCCATAATACTTTCATGCCAGTTTTGCGACATACAGTCAATAATTCTTTGCTTAAATAGTTGAATAAAACTTTTTTCATCACCTACTTCTTGAGAAACCTAGGCATAGCCGAAACCGTACCGAAATAATAACTGTTGAATATTTGTGGCCCATGTATGTCTACCAGCGTCGCTGATGGATTTTAACATTTTATAACAGTTTTTAGGGTATCTTGAATCTGGCATTGCTAGTAATTTCAACCAGTATTTTATACACTTTACATGGTATTGAACACAAATCGGAAGTCTTCCGCATTCTCCAAGCGCTACGCTATTATTTACAGATCTATTTACACCTAGCAAGTATTTACAAAACTCAACGTGTACCTTTTCAATATCTTCTGAGTATTCAGAATACAACTGTCTGCAAAATGAAAATTCTATTCTATTAAAAAGGGGTCATATATACATACATTGTGTATATGTTGTTTACAACGACCTACATTACTAGGAGACTAAATACGAAACCATGAGCTGAATGGTAGAAACGTTAAGTTCATCAATGCAAAACCGAATGGGAAATAATAGAACATTCCACATTTTATACACTGACCTTATTTGACCATAAAAAGGAACATATCATCAACAATCATATCAATTCCTGCCATTTGCAATCTCAACCGTACCATTTGGAGAACAAACTGTCGTATCAAGTATAATTATGATAAAACCGGCCTAAATTGGATCGAGTTTTCGCATGAACTATGGTTTAATTACATACATGTATAACTACATTCTTTAGATAAATGCTCGTATTTAGCCACATGACAAAATTATTTTGGATTTAAAAGACAACAACATAACACGTATTGTATGCTATAATTGTATTCAATAATACCGTGACTCTCTGTGTCTTGCCACTAGAACCAAGGACCACAATGGAAATAAGGAAAATGGTTTTCTATGTTTGTGTTATCTTTGGTTTCTACGTTTCGTAGTGCGCATTACATGGCTCTTATATATTTGCTTTAATTATGCTTCGCCATGTAACGTACATTTTTACCGAAATAAATCTATATCTATCTAATTGCATTTTGAAATACTATACAAGTTTCAAGATAAATCAAAAATATGAAAACTTTCTTCCTTTTCCTACATTATGACTTTATTTGGCAATAACGGAAATACATTCAATCAAATTATTCAAAATGTAGCAAATCTATGAAATTGTTCGATCTATTTAGGTAATTAGGGCATGTACTTTAAAAATGAATTCAAGTCATCGTGTAAGCAAACATGATGGACAGACAAATGGATGGACAATAATGCCATATTTCCACATAATACGTCCCGTCTTCGATTTAATAACTTTGATAAAAAGTTAACCAAATATTATTTTGTGTAAATTATATTGAAATAGGGACAGTAGTATGTGTCAAAAATAGATTCAAAGGTTTCATAGTCATGTAAGGTATATATTTGTACGATAGGAAACATGGCATTATCTGACGAAATCCAATAGAAGGTCAGGCTTACATACCTTGTGTAAAATCATATAAGATAGGTAACTAGGGATGGATCTAACGAAATTCAGTAGAAGTTCACGAAAAGATAACTTCTACAAAATTATATTCAAATCGGCCCAGTAGTATCTGAAAAAGATAGTTTCTTTTGGTTCCAAATATCATATAAATGATAAGACATTATTTCCTCACCTACTAGCGGCAATGTCTTATAAGCTAAGAAAAACATTTTAAAAAATTATTGAAGTGGGTCACTATTGAATCATTTGTATTAAAGCAAGTTAGAGCCAATGTTCCATACAAGAATATCATTAAAATTTATTTCATTTGGTTGATATGGCTATGTAAGGAAATCTTTCCCGACCAACTGGCGACAATGTTTGATAAGCTAAAAAAAAAGTTTGTTTTATTGGGTTGCTGTTACCCCACCTACTGGCGGACATGTTATTTTTTAAGCTAAGCAAATTATTTGAAGACTTATTGAATAAGGACACTAGTGGATCATTTGTGTAAAAAAACATATGAGATCATGACAAGAAGATTGTTAAAAAAATATCTTTTGGTTGCTATTATCACACAAGGAAATCTTACCCCGGCCCTATTTTTTAAGCTAAGAAAATTATTTGAAGAATTATTGAAGTAGGACACTAGTTGATCATTTGTGTAAAAAATATCACTTTAATGGTTCCAGACAAGACGATTTTAAAGTGTTTCTTTTGGTTGTTATGGTCATATAAGGAAACGTTTCAAACCCCCTTGTGGCCATATTTTATGAGCTCAGAAAAAGTATTGCAAGACTTATTGTAGTGGGACACTAGGGGCTCTTTTTATATAAACAATCATAACAACACAGAGGTTTTGAACAAGAAGATGTTTCAAATGTGTTTCTTTTGGTTGCAATGACCATATAAGGAACCCCGCCCCATCCCCTGGCGGCCATGTTTGATAAGCTATGAAAAAATATTTTAAAGAATTATTGAAGTGGGTCACTAGCGGATCATTTGTGTAAAAAAGCAAATTAGAACAGATGCCCCAGACAAGAATATTAATAGAGTTTGTTTTTGGAAAAATACCGCACTGTCAAAGCATTTTGTATAAGGTCGGTCATAGATACTTTATAAAATGTAAAAGCACATGGTCCGCGCAATTTGAAAACTATTACAAATTACGATATGCTGCTAATAATATTTAACGTTATTTGAAGATTTGTTTTTCATTTTACGTGACGGCGCCCCGATTCTTAACGCAATTATGTTGTTTGTTTCTTGGGTTTATTTTTCAAATGTGTGTCTACACTGCATTATTTACAAATCTCGTACATGTAATGGCACCACGTGTCGTAGAAAGCACTGTATACTCAGATATCTAAGAGCTCATAAAGGAACCATCTTCCCAGAGTCTGCACTGTTTGTCATTCTGCTTTATACTGAAACGACAATCTTAAATTGTAAAAAAGAGACTAGACCTAACTTGAAATTATAACTGTGTATTTGAAATTTCAAGGGTCGTGTTTAAAAAAAAGAGTACATATATAAGTGAAATGAATAGAACAGATTTGTTTACCTTAGTCTGAACACCGACTTCTATCGTAGATCCAACTAGAAGATGTATAACAAAGGTAAATGCCAACCTATTACTCCATAGATACGCTCTTTTACGCCTTTAACTTTTTTTCCAATTAAGAAAATATTGCAATTTAAACAATCATGAACATGATTCAAAGAAAATGTTCTGTATTCTTGCAGACGGTAGTCTAGAACAGACTGAAAGTAAAGCAGAATGCGCCTTCAGGCGCAATCTGCTTTACTTTCAACCTGTTTTCATCTATCTTCAATACTGGAAACAGTCTATAGAGTAAAGGTTTGACTTATTAACACAGACACGTGTTATACGCGCAATTAATACACTAGAGAGGGTCAACAAACGTTTCATACATGCTTTATGTCTCCAACAAACCTTGTCTTGTGATTTTAATTAGACCCGTCTCTTCGAGACGATTCTAATAGCGGTCACATTAATTGGTTTGGATGAGACCTAAGAATGTTAGTACAAATGTGTTTGAAATTCTGAGGGCCCGTTTCATAAATTTCGTACGACAAAAACGGTCGTAAGTCAAAACTTTAAAAAAACCAAAAAAAAACCATTTAATATCTGCTTTCTCTATCTAATCCTGTCTTGTGACATCTCTTTGGAATCGTCTTTTCCAAAATGTTGTCACAAGACAGGATAAGATGGAGAAATAATTATTTAGAATTTTTAAAATCTGGTTTACGACCATATTTGTCCTACGAAGTTTTATGAAACGGGCCCCTGATCTTATTTGACGCTCTATAAAATTACGCTATACTAATAGAAGCTGATATCTATACAAATTTAAGAAAACAGACACATTACGTGTGTTGCAGGGTATGATGGATAGTCCTCACACTATCGCGTTCACGATCCAATTAAGTGTGAACTACTATATTACTTTACCTGAGCTCAGATCAATAATAGCCCAAATTCGCTAATGTTAAATTGAACGCTCTGATAGCCAACAAGAGGGCAATGATGACCCTGAATCGCTCTCTTGGTAGCCCACGATTGTGGTCACGGTGGCAAATTCATTCACCCCTGAGACTTCCAATGAGCTGTTCTAGTTTCCAAATATGTCTAATATTGTCTAGTATAGTTTAACGCATTTATGGTGTATTTAAACATCATATTGCAAAAATGGCAAACAGTGCAGACACTGATCAGATGAGCCCTCTGGTTATGATTTAAACTGCTTATATAGGACAGGTTGACTCTTCACATGCACAGTGCTTGTAGATGACGAGAATACTCGTCGCTAGGGTTGAATGTGTTGAAAGTGGTATCCGAAAACAAGATATTCAATTAAGCTTTTACGGAAACAATAAATGGAAACACATTCACCCAACTCACTGATTGTCATGTTCACTTCATTTATGAGTGCTATATCGTGAAATTGGTAGATGTGCAGCCATGGATCATTAATTTTTGTGTAAATTATTTTTACATTATGATAAGCCAATGCTTTATGACCTAAAGAGTTTCTAAGTTTTACCTACAGCCATAAAAAGAAAAAGCCATCATATTTTACGTTTATTAACCATGTGAAAATCTTGCACAAACCACTGACAGCCATGGCTTTAAGGGATGTTTTAAGAACTGTGTTAAGAAGTATCCCACATATAATTTAAGCAAACTTTTTTTCAAATAGATTTTAAACGTTTACCTTTAACCATAAATGAAAAATATGCCTTCCAACTGGCGGACATGTTTTTTAACCATTTACTTCATAGATACGCATTTTAACGCGTTTAATACCGATTACTACAGTGAAAAGGATAGATTGATAAGGTCATTAATGTGCACTAAAAGAAAAAAATAATTTTCCTGCCAGATGGTACCTTGAAACGCATTCTGCTTTACTTTGAATCTGCTTTAAAGAGACTGAAAACCAAATGGTGTGTTTGCAAAAAATAGAAGAAAATACTCAGATAAAAGCAAATGTGTAGCATTATCGTGCAACTTGCATGAAAATAATATGATCAGTCGAAAAAACATCCTCAAGAAAAGTCACCAAATCATAAGTCACTTGAGTCATCTGAGTCATTTTTTATTTTCACTGGCTTTTTAATCCTTAACTAATACTTATGTGTTTATATAAACGTTTGACATAAATTACAATTTGTTTATTTTACAATGTATGACATCATTTGGTATTTAGTCTCTTTAAGGGGCCACCTTCAGTATTCAAAAACAGAAACTGGCTATGAAGTAAGGAGTTAAGCTAGAAACATTGTGGGGACCTTCTGAAAGAGAATTATCCATGGATCGTTACTGCAAAATTATTTTCAAATTGAGCCAGATGTTTCAGACAAGAACATTTATTTGGTAGTTTACACTATATAGTCCACTGGCGGTTAGGTTTCTAAGCTACATGTAGGTAACTGGAAAGGGGTCATCCATGAATCATTTCGTGTACAATTAATTTCAATTTGGTCCAGCAGTTTCTGATATGAAGATTGTTAATGGTTTTATATAGGTTGCCATGGCGTGTCTTGCTTATGGTAGGGGTCCCATAGTGATGATGAATATTCTAGGTGCGGCCGGACAAACGTTGTGAAGGCTTTCTTAGTGACTTCCTGCTTTCAACTGTATGACAGCTGACATCATTTAAGAACTTATACATATTGTACCAAGTGCAGAGTAGCTCACATATAACGAAATCCTCCGGACAAACTGACTTCAGTCTTTAATTATATCCCAATTGGGATTTTGATTTGTAATATCCAACATTTCGGTACGAGCGTTTCACTGTATAACCAAAATCCATTCAAAACTGATGTTGCTAGAGTGTAAACACTGATATGGCATTTTCAAAACACCAAAGACAAATAACCTATATAGGTTCGATTATAACTATAATCGTAAATATCCGAGATCATATGGCCATATACATTCTGAGCAAGTTTAAAAAGGATTGGATAAAAAGCGTTTCTATTAGAGTGTAAACACTAAAATTGTTGAAGACACAGTGGACACTCAGGGATAAAAAAAAATCTCACTCTGAGCTTTGCTACGGTAAGATAAACAAGAGGACCATGAGTACCGTGAATCGCTCACCTTGTATCCCATTATTAGTCATGGTGACATTTAAATTGGTCAAGTGGTTTCGAAAAACAGTCGTATTCTAAGCTTTCACTGTTTTTGTAGCCAGAAAGAATAACTATTCCAACGTGTCCCCCTAAAATGTGTGCGTGCGGGTGGTGGTTGTAGGGAGTTAAACACAAACACTTCATTTCAACACATGAAAATTTATAACCTTTATTTCACATCCCAAGTTGCAGATTATAATTAACAACAAACTATAACAATATATTTCAATGATTACAATGAGGTGGTACATCCAACAATCTGTCTGTAGTTTGCTGATATTATGTTTAACTCATTGAGCCCTAGTGACGCATATCATATATGCGTCCTTTGCCAAAAGTGTACATGTTAAGAGTACACTGGTCTTATGCAAACAGTGAAGTCCCTGATTAGAGGACCCCTGCAATGAGAACATTTTCCTTATTTGATAAGTTAATGTAATAGTTCAGATGCTAGGTGTTCATAGTGGGCACAATTTTATATATGAATATTCAGCAGGAGACCAGTTAAGACCATAAATATGGAGGTACCATAAAGAAAAAACAATGTAGGCCCAGTCTTAGCCGCCCAAATCTTACAGCTTTTGGGGATGCTATCTAATTGTACTAATTGCTGTACCAGTAAGTATTCAAGCTGCAAACCACAGTTAAAAATTGTGTTTACACACCATCCAATAGACTATATGAAAGCTCTATAAACATTTTCAAAACTAAGCTATCACCTTTGCTCCCTTCAAAAGGACAATCTTTATTTCCAATTTAGTCCAGTTCATTTTAGGTCTACATGTAGTACATATTCATTACTGTATAAGGGGGAACTATTTTCTTCAATGAATGAATAAGATAAAGGCATATGTGGTAATGGATTAATACAGCATTTTTACTGTACTGTGCAAGGACAATTTGTTAACTCTTAGCATGCTGCTGATGAGATCATGATAACCTTTGCAAACAGTTTGGATCCTAACATGACAATGCATGAAGTGGCAGGCATTCCATCAAGATACAAACTGTTTGACACTCTAACCCTGGTTTAAAAAAGAAATTTTGACAATTTCTGTTTTTAGAATAGTAGCAGATGACAATGTTTTAAGGAGACCAAAAAATAAGGCAAAGAGTATCAGTGTGATCGTGATTTGAGACAATCCATTGTTCAGTGGTATATAGTATATATATCCAACATTCCATCACAATCAATCAACTGGCTATCACTTGTTTGTTTAGTACGTACAGTACAACCTCTCTGTTACGACCACTAAAACGAAGACAAATTGATTGGATAAAAGACATGTGACTGCTTAAAGCAAGGTGACAGTAAAACAGAAAACTCCTGTAGGAGCTTTCTGTTTTACTGTCACCTTGCTTTAAGCAGTCACCTGTCGTTAACATATTATAGTTAACACAATTTAGTGGTCGTAAAAGATGGGTTCAACTGTACAATCAAACTTGAGTTAATCAACATTTCTGTACAGAAGCATGGAGATCTTTAGCACTTTATCCCATAACCTGTTTCTAGCGTTGATGACAGTTGACCAATTAAAGCAGGTTGAGAGTAAGGCAGAATGTGCACATTCTGCTTTACTTTCTGCCTGCTTTAAGCTTCCTCTTGCTAGGATATATAGAAAATATTTCTTATGGTACTTATTTATGACTGTATAAAACTCAGCCATTTTCTTACAGTGGAGGTATGAATTAAAAGCTTATAAATGCCCATGCCAATGTCAGCACTAACATAACCTGACCATGTCTGTCTGAATCTCCCACATACTCTAGAGCCAATTTCTTCCTACTGCCTACTCCAGCAACTGGGACACCCAAAACAGTTGAAAACTAAACTCTGGATCTCACAAACTAATAAAAATGACTATTTCAGTGTGAATAAGTTAACCCTTCTATCTCTGGTGTAATGAGTTAAGCTGACATTTGTCAAACATGCCGTTAATGCATCTTCTTTCAGACCCTTGCCCTACAAAATCCTCTTTTTTTTCAAGCCTTTATCCAATCCTCATAGAAACGTGATTTCATGTTTCAAATTTGCCCCCAACAAAGAACCATTGGAAACTTTCCTGCATTCTGACAGCTGTAAGCTTAAAACTGACTAAAAGACAAAGCAGAAATCTCCTGACAGCTACCTGTCCTTAACACAGAGCACAAGTCAATTAGGAAAGGGTATGATGCATGTAAATGTATGTATACAAATGGCTTACCAGCTGTGATTCTCTCAATTTTCCTAAACCCATTTCAACCTTTGAATGATGTATACCGGTAGATATCTTGAGGCAAAAATGATGTCTGCTTTAACTCTTAACTCTTTCCTCCATGAATCTTACAATGGACATTTATTCTTATCCATTTTAACTATTTTGGGTTATTTTAGACAATATATTGCAATATGACAAATAGTGAAGACCCAGATCAGAGGGCTCCATTAGGAGCCCTCTGATCTGTATATCTATAACACACATACAAAAAAGAAAAACATTCCTACAGTACTAGTTTTGATGTTATCAAATAGGTACAGTACTGAACCTTATAAAATTTAAAAAAATTGCGATTTGCTTGCAATTCGATGGCAATTCGCTTGCGATTCGATGGCAATTCGCTTGCTATTCAAAATAGTTACTTTACCCTTGGGTAAGTTTTCTTGAATGTGGTGTATCTCACAAATGTTCGCAAATATGCCTCCGTTAATTTTTTCAATTCCATTTTTGTAACAACCGCTTCGGAAATTTCGCATAAAATATTCAAACGTAGGATTTGGTTTTAGAAGCGCCCGATTCGATGGCAATTCGCTTGCGATTATCGATTTAATTTAATAAGGTTCAGTACTGTACTGTGTTAAGTATCAATTCACTTAAGGAGAACACAAATATTTCATGAATGATGACTGCTTAAAGAAGGAGTTTTTTGCAATACCTTTATTCTGCATTAAGCAACAATATATTATTCAGTGATTTCCATACTTCTTCACTGTTACTAGTACAGTAAAACCTCCCTATTACATCCACTAAATTGTGTTTATTATTTGGTGTTTATGACTGTTGGCTGCTTAAAGCAAGGTGGCAGTAAAACAGAAAGCTCCTTCAGGAGCTTTCTGTTTTACTGTCACCTTGATTTAAGCTGTCACTTACCGTTTGTACAAGCAATTAGCATTTATTTTAGTGGACATAATAGAGAGATTTGACTGTATATTTATTATGATCACACCAGTTCAAGTTATCATTCATAGACAATAGAGATGGCTATAAAACGTTGTTTTACAATCTGGCTGATCATTCTTATGGACATTAATACTGTGACAGTGATGTTTTACTTTTCTTGATACTGATATATTGTCTAATATCATCAGTGAGAGTAACATGAAAGCAAGGGTGTTGACCCATTACCCCACAAATACACCATTATACAAGAGGGCCTTAAAGGCCCTGATATCGCTCACCTGTTGTAATGAAGCCTGATAGCCTTACCGTTGAGTTTCACCTGTTTTAATCTAAATCCATTCAAATTTGTAGCATGGCATGTAAACAATTTTGGAATACAACCTCATAATTCTAGTAAAGTAGAGTACATCAAGGGCAGATAACTAGAGCCTAAACAATACTGAAATGAAGCCTTTTCTAGCATTTCAAAGTATACCAAGGTCAGAAAACTATTGCCACAATGATTAGATTTCAACAATAACTGCACTTCATATACTTTGCGTACAAGTATAATCAAAATCCATTGAAAACTGTAGTTGAAACTTGCAATGTTGTAATAGTCTATTACAACATTCTCCTATATCCATAGCCTCTTAACCCTTTACCCCATAGAACCGCCTTTTAGCGAATATTATTTATTCCTCCGCTGAAGAAAATAGTTCCAATTTAATCAGTCATGAAAATATATTAAAGGAAATATTTTGTTATATTCTAGCACATGATAGCTTAAAGCAGGCTGAAAGTAAAGCATAATGAGCCCTTAGGCGCATTCTGCTTTACTTTCAACCTGCTTTAAGAAGTCACCTATCTTCAATACTAGAAATACACTATCAGGTAAAGGGTTAAGAACTGCTGGTTGACTACCTTTTCCTCTGTAGTCACTAATGCAGATTGCCTACAGTAAAACCTCTCTACAACAACCACAGAATTGTGTTAACTATTAGGTGTTTATGACAGAAGACAGCTTAAAGCAAGGTGATAGTAAAACAGAAAGCTCCAAAAGCAACTTTCTGTTTTAATGTCTCCTTGCTTTAAGCAGGCACCTGCCTTACATATGTTTGCAATCAATTAGCCTAATAGATGTTTCACTATACAGTAAAACCTCTCTATTACGATCACTAAATTATGCTAATTATTAGGGTGTTTACGATAGGTTACCCCTTAAAGCAAGGTGACAGTGAAACAGAAAGCTCCTTTAGGAGCTTTCTGTTTCACTGTCACCTTGCTTTAAGCTGTCACCTCTCTATAATTCAATCAATTAGGTTTCGTGTAAGTGGTCGTAATAGCGAGGTTTTACTATACATGTATATCCAAATGATACATTAACCCTTATCTTGCTGCGATACCATCTGCTTTGAAGTTGTAGTCTGCAAAATGTGTTAAATTTAGATTTATATACTTTTCAAGTAAATAACATAAAGATGAGTGTCAAACAGTTTGGATCCAGATCAGATGCCACATCTGATCTGGATCCAAACTGTTTACGAAAAAAATTGATGTCACAATCAGTAGGCAAAAGGTTAACAATGTCTCCTGAATTTAAACTGTACAATACTGAATTTCCTTTAGGAACCCTCTGATCTGGGTCTATACTGATTGCATAGACTTGGAGGAAGCACTATTAAGGTAGGTGTTATTTAACAATTCTAATCAAATCAATACATGCACTTCAACAAACTGTACAATACTGAATTTCCTTTAGGAACCCTCTGATCTGGGTCTATACTGTTTGCAAAAGATGTCTATACTTGGAGGAAGCACTAATAATGTTGGTGAAATTTTACAATTCCTATCAAATCAATACTACATGTACTTCAACACATCCTTATATCCATAACTTCTATATAAAGGCTGGTTTATATCTTAACATATTCAACCCTAGTGGCGAGTATACTCGTCATTTACAAACAGTGAACCTGTGAGAATTACACGTGTCACATGCAAACAGTGTAGATTCTGATCAGAGGGAGCCCTCTGATCAGGGTCTACACTGTTTGTCATTTTGAAATATATTGTTAAAATCAACTCTAAATACATGTAGTCAAAAATGGACAAGACATATTTTGAAATTGGAATTGTCCATTAAAAGTTTCAGGGGTGAATGAGCTTAACATTAACCCTTTCCTGCATAGCCATCAGTGCAAATCACATGTTATCAACTGATACAACATTAACAATGTAAATTATATCATATTGTTTGGTATGGTTGCAGCAGCATTGAGAAATGAATAAATGATGTTTTATGGCACATCTAAACAGATTATTAGAGAGCTCTTATGAAATTATATCTCTTTAAAATGTAACAGTATTTCGGTCATATCACATTATTGAGCTAATTATAGATGCCCCTCATAGTCCAAATTTATTATATACACATGTTTAAGTTTCTGCCTTATGTATTTACATGTTTAGCCCTGCACTGCAGGCATAAGGAATGTAAATATATTACAGATGAGCTAAGTTCTCCAGAATGTATATATTTGTTGTCCTTTTGAATCTTGAACCATGCTTATTTCAACATCATTATGAAAATTGATTGGACCACGAAGTAATGAAGTCAGATAAAAGGTCTACATGAAAGTTCTAATTAGTCAAACCTTACATATTTTAACCCTTCTTCTGCTAATAGCATACATACAAAACAGTGTAGAAGCAGATCAGACAGCTTTTGAAGGGTCTTCACTGCTTCCATATCCCATTTCCACATAGCTTATTATAAGTATTGAAGATAGATGACCAAATAAAGCAGGTTGAAAGTAAAGCAAAATGTGCCTTAAGGCACATTCTGCTTTAATTTCAGCCTGCTTTAACCTACCATCTACAAGGAAATAGAAAATATTTCATTTGGTATATGTTAATGACTGTATAAAGTGAAACAATTTTCTTCGGTGGAGGAATAAATTAAAGGTGTGTAAACGCATATGTATTGGGAAATGGGTTTAAGGATCTGTGAGACATTAGTCTGCACTTTCATGCTAAAACTTAATCGTATCTTATTAGCCAATGAAATAGTTTAGATCATAGATGCTCATAGTGGGCGGAGTTTTATATATGAATATTCAGCAGGAGAAGGATTAAGATAAAAAAATCTTCTTAACCTCTTCAAAAAAACAATAGATGCTTGCTGTTCAAACAGTTTGATCTTAACCCATTACTCTATAAATGAGCCTGTTTACACCTTTAATTTATTCATCCACTGAAGAAAATAGTTCAACTTTATACATTTATGAAAAGGCACCATCAGAACTATTTTCTATATTCTAGCAGATGGTAGCTGAAAGCAAGATGAAAGTAAAGAAGAATTCACCTTAAGGCATGTTCTGCTTTACTTTCAGCCTGCTTTAAGTAGTCATCTGTCTTCAAAATTAGAAACAGGCTATGGTGTAAAAAGTTTACAATATTTTGTTATTAATGTGCACAAATACACAAACAGTCATAACTAATGTAAGCAAACCTAAATAATTATGCGCATATTTTGACAAGTAGCAGCTTAATGCAGAAAAAAAGTTATACAGAAAGATCCTTTAGGCGCTTTCTGCATCACTTTTGTACTGCATTAGATATCAAATTATCTCCAGATCTCCCTGCACCCCTATTAGAATATCACTCTTAATTCACAAACTTGCAAGACTTTATCTGAAAGTTAAGTAAACCAGAATGGGTAATAAAAGATTACAAAGCTCACCTCCTGCAAGGAACAGACTTTAACACAAAACCTTAACATTGACCCTAGAGGTCAAGGTCACTAAACTGCAGTGCATTGTGGTCTACTCATTGAGGCACATCAGCATATGAAGTTTTATGACAGTAGATGCACTCATTTGCTCAGAACAGACTTGAACACAAAACCATAACGTTGACCTTAGAGGTCAAAGGTCAAGGCCACCAAACTGCAGTGCATCCTGGTGTACTCATAGAGGCACATCAGCATATGAAGTTTCGTGACTGTAGGTACAGTTGTCTGCTCAGTTTATGATATCTAAGTCCAGGTCGCGGACGCCGATGCTGGGGGTATAGCATAAGACCCCTCACTTTGTGGAGGTGAGTTTTAAACCTGGTTAAAATGCACACCAATTATAAATTGAAAGCTATCCTATCTAAACATATGATGAGAAGCAATCTGTACATATATCAGCTGTATTGACTATTTTGTTTAATACAAAAATATTCTATAAGAGCACAATTTAAATAGATGATATGATCACAGTTTTAAAGGTGTACTAGCATTATTTGTGTATAAAATCCCCGAATCCCAAAAACCAAACCCCAATGCCCTCAATGGGTTGTCCCCAGTAATACTACATGTTTCGATGACATGGAATTTCAATCAATAAAAACACACTAAGTCATCCCCTTCATTAGCTCTCCTTGTTAAAGCCATTTGGGTTCATAGACTGCCATCTCCATATATCTTCACCTGCAACAAAAACAAAAACAGTGAAACCTATATCATAATGACAAACTGTGTAGATCCTGATTAGAGGGCTGCTGAAGGAGCCCTCTGATCAGGATCTACACTTTTTGCATATAGGACAAGTGTACTTTTCACAGGTACGCTGTTTTCAAATGATGCATATATGTGTGACTAGAAATCAAAGACTTAAAGCAAGGCGACACTTCAACAGAAAGCTCCTAAAGGAGCTTTCTGTTTTACTGTCACCATGCTTTAAGGGTGTATCCAACCCATAAGCGATTTTTTCAAAGTATCAAACTTTCTTTCTATCATTGTTTTTTTGGAAGAGCTATTTATGATGAATAAAAAAATGGAAAAAAAAATATGGTGGTGTCCTTTTTTTTGAGCTACAGCGATTTGAAAAAGGTATGTCATATTTGGACTTTTTCTCTCAACTTTTACCCATTCAGAGTACAAGCTTCAGTAAAATCTATTTCAAAACAAAACAAACATGGTAATTTGGGTTTTCATTATTTATTTCATGTCTATGGTGGTATTTTCACATATAGAAACCAAAGTTAGACAAAGCAGGCACTAGGTTTGAACAATATGGATCCTCGAATATCAAAAATATGCTTTTTATAGGGCATGATTTTATTAGATTTTTTATTTTAAGAAAAAAGAAGTAAAAAAGTTTGAAAATGAAATAGTTCTAGTATTAAACTTTTTCTTATATTCTACCTAATGAAAGCCAATGCTAAGGCAGTTCAAAATATGAAAAGTAATTGAAAGGTCAGTGTTGAAAATTTTGAGTTATTAAAGTAAAAAGAGTTATCTCCCCTTACAAAATTTACAAAAAAGTACCATATCGATGATATTTAGAGCTTTATAAATTTCACATTTGGTGCCTGCTTTTTCTTAAATTAGTTTTTGTATGAAGAAATACTACCATAGATAGGAAATAAATAACACAAAACCAAATGATCATATTTGTTTTCATTTAAAATGTTTTTTTATTGAAGCGGGCTGTTTGAAAAGGACAAAATAAGAGAAAGTGGGTGGGGTAAATTTTACATGGCCATGGAGCCAACTGTTGTTCACCAAAATGTACACTTTTTCTATTTTTTCATTCATTTTAAATAGCTCTTCAATACAAAACCATCATAAAGTGTTTTCATTTACTTTGAAAATTTCTTAAATTCATGACATTGATACACCCTTAAGCAGTCACTGTTGTAAACACCTAATATTTAAAACAATTAAGTGGTTGTAATAGTGAAGTTTTACTGTAGCACAATCAGTGTTGATTGCCTGTTTAATGAAGATACATGAACAATTCTAAAGATAGAAAGACGCCTAAATTTGGAACCATAAAAATGCAGAACTCCACAGTTGACAAATCACCAGTTTATTTTAAATTGTTGGACAATAAACATAATGAAACAAACAGTATAGACCCCGATGAGAATGACTCCTGATGGAGCCCCGTCATCTAGGTCTATACTATTTGCACAGGATGCATCTTGTGTACTGAATTGCTAAAAAGTGAGAATTAAGATAGATGAACAAATTAACAGTTTTCTTTATTACTGAGAGTAAAAAGATTTCCATCAGTCCAACAGTTAACTTTATGGTCCACCTAATTTTCTGTAACCTTATTATTAACACAACTTAGTGTTTGTAATAGAGAGGTTTAACTGTACATGCTGAAAAGGGCAGTATCACAGGAAGGCATACAAAAAAGGGTTAAGATCACATTATCTATGTATTTATCCTAGCACACTTACACATTTTGGATAGATCTAGTTTTGCTTTCCATCCCATTTCCTTCTCTGCTAGTGAGGCATCTGCATAGCAAGAGGCTATATCACCAGCTCGGCGGGGAGCAATATTGTGTGGAATCTAAAGTTTACAAAACATATGAATAATTTGCAATAAACTTAGATCAAAATAGGAGTACAGTCAAACTTCGATATCTCGAACTTGCTTAACTCGAACTATCCGATATTTCCAAACATGAATTGCCTTATTTCAAGCTCGGCTAAGGTGAACATACCCGTGTTTTAACTTTGAAATACAGGTATGTTCGATTTAAATGAGTTAGAGATATCAAAGTTCGACTGTATTAATCCTTGTAGTGCACTTAAATGTCAGTTTTAAATGTGACTTGATGTCTGATTTTGATCTAAACAGTTTCCAATGGAAATAGTTGTTTAAACAAATATATGTTTTTTAGGAAAGAATGAAGTCTTCAACAGTACCATGTTAGTCTATTGATTCATAAGGCAGTGTCAATATATCATCTAAAACGTGTGCTCTTCCAATAAGCCCAATGGGTAGATCAATTGAAAAGTTCTAAGCATGAGTAGATTGACATTCAACCCTAGCCACAAAAGCTGACATTTACAAGGTTCCAGATAAAGGGGAGTAATGTGATTAAATCCAACATTTTCAAACTAATGCTGCACCAAACCCTATGGTGTTACTACTCATTAGAATCGTCTCGAAGAGACGATTCTAATGAGTAGTGACACCATAGAGTTTAATGCAGAAAGAAAGATTTTAGTTTTTGAAATACTCCCCTTATCTGGATCCCTGCATTTACGTATCTCTTACGTATTCTGCCGACTTTTACATTTACCTCCCTGATCACTGAGTCACTGAGTCCATTTACCAACAGTGTACCTGTGAAGAGCACAATCGCCATATACAAACAGTGTAGACCCTGATCAGGGGGCTCCTGTATGAGCCCTCTGATCAGGGTCTGCACTGTTTGTAATTTTGCAATGTATTGTTTAAATTGACAAATAAAAAGTAACTATTGGACTGAACTTTATTTGAAATTGGATTTTCCATTAAAAGTTTTAGAGGGGAATGATTTAATACTGTATTTTGTATGATGCAGGTTACTTACTGGTTTCCCTGAAGCTTTCTCGAAGGCCTTGGCCATTTCCAGTACAGAGTAGCCCTGGCCTGTGCCAAGATTATAGACCTGCAAGGTAAAATAAAACACTGTGTTCAATAAACCCATATACTGTACCCTGTTTTGTCTGTTTTAGTTTCAACTGAAACCTTACACAATGATTGTTAACCCATAACCCCATAAATACGCCCTTTTATGCATTTAATTTATTCTTGCACTGAAGAAAATAGTTCCACTTTTTACAGTCATGAATATACATCATAAGCAATATTTTCTATATTCTAAAAGATGGTAGTTTAAAGCATGCTGAAAGTAAAGCAGAATGTATCTTCAATACTAGAAATAGGTTATGGGGTAATGGGTTAACATAAATTATAGGAAACTATCAAGGACTGTTCAGGTTGTACCTCTATCTAGTGACTATCTAGTGAACATTTGAGAAATGAAGGAGTCAAATAAATTCCAATATTCATTTTTTCTAGACCAAATCAAACCCAATGCTGTGCCTATCAAACAGTATTACTTCTTCAAGATGATTCTAAGAGCTTTCAGCATTACTTTGTTCTTCATTAATTTAACCCTTCTAGTTTTAAAGACATGCAAAAACTTAAAGCAGGATGTTTGTAAAGCAGAATGTGACTACTTTCAGCCTGCTTTTAAACTACTATCTGTTAGGAAATATATTTCTTATTAGGGCTGCCATTTCTACGGAATTTTCCGAAATCTTCGGAATTTTAGCTTAAAACAGGTTGAAAGCAAAGCAGAATGCGCCTTAAGGCACATTCTGCTATACTTTCAACCTGCTTTAAGTAATCGCACTTGAAAAGTAGAAAAATTTGAAATCTTAGGATTTTTCAAGATCCATTTATGGCAGCCCTGTCTTATTGTGCACATGCATGCCTGTGTAAAGAATATGGGGGGTATAAATTAGAGGTGTAAAAAAGGCTTATCTCTGGGTAAATGGATAAAGCTGACATCTTTACATACAGTAATCTACAAATTTATTATCTACTGTACACAGGTTTAACTGTAATTCAAAACATTGTTAGTTTCTACCTTGCATCCACAGCCCTCCTCTATCTTCTTTAAAGCAGCCACATGACCCTGTACTAGATCTACCACATGGATGTAGTCACGAACACCTGAAATAGACACTTCAATGTATAACTGTGTTCCACCAGACAAAACACATTGATGCTTTGTACATCACCAAGTGCACTTGGTGATGTACAAAGCATCAATGTGTTTTGTCTTTTTTGTTTCAGGATGTAAACTGTTTTATACTTGTACTAATTGATTTGTGAATTAAAAACAGACTTTTGGCTTACAAAACTGTTTTCAAAGGCTGTTAGCTGACAATCTTGTAGCAGTATATACTATGTAGTATAAGTGATGAGTTTGAGTTAAACAAACACTTGTAAATGCCTACCAGTTCCATCTGGTGTATCATAATCATTGCCAAACACCTGCAGTTCCTTGCGTCTCCCTACTGCCACCTGGGCAATGAAGGGCATAAGGTTGTTTGGAATACCTTGTGGATCCTCACCAATCTTCCCTGAAGAATGCGCTCCTACTGGGTTAAAGTACCGTAACAGCACAACATTCCATTGCTGTAAAAGAGGACAAAAAAATCATTGAGTTTTCACGAAATCAAACTGACTTTGATCCTCAATCACAGGTACTAGTAACTACATAATGGCAGTTATAGGGTGATGGACAAAATAAATCATAAATGCACTCTTGGAGAATGAAGTCTAAGTTATTTGTGAGTGATGGACAAAGTAGATGAGTGACTCATTGATATTCTGCTCAAATAACCAGAGCATCTCAGTAGAAAATCATGTGAACAATAAAAAAAAATAAAAAAATTAAGGGAAAATCATGTGAAATCAATTATGTCTATATCACTAAAGGTCTTTCTTACTGACTGATCACTCATAACAAGCTGCACTGTATTTGTGATATTTCCTCCATAGCCTTCAATTTATTATCCCACTAAAGAAAATAGATCCCCTATATATACAATCAAGAATATGCATCATAAGGAATGTTTTCTATATCCTCGGAAATAGTAGCTTAAAGCAGGCTGAAAATAAGGCAGAATGTGCCTTAAGGCACATTCTGCTTTATTTTCAACCTGCTTTAAGTGGCCAACTTTATTAAAATCTACAAACAGCCTATGGGGTAAAGGGTTAAACAAAAAATCTCAAGTTTATGATGCATTTCCCGATACAGTGCTTACCTTTTCTGCCACACATATATCCTTCAATATTTCCTCAATGAAGTATTTAGTCTTGCCGTATGCATTTGTACAGCCTCCTGCAGGGTGTTTCTCATCTATAGGAAGATAACTAGGAGGACCATAGACTGTGGCAGAACTAGAGAAGATGATGTTGAACACTCCAAACTCTTTCATTACCTGTAACAAACCAACTGTTAATTAGTTCTGAACTACAGCACTGACTTAATTGACTAAACATTTGTTGTGAGACCAAGTCAGTCAAGTTAAGTCAAATCATTTTATTCGGCATAACATGATACATGTCTGTTGCCTTACACTAGGCGGTTGATAAACATGAAAAAAGCATTAAGAAGAGAGTGAACATCATTTTAAGCATACAGGGAGATTATTGCTATTAATAAACAAGGTGTCTAAATAAACGTATGGATTTGTTTCCCGGCCAGACATCGACATTGATGTCTGGTTTGGCTCCAAATCTAGTTTAATACTTTTCTTTGCAATTAATTCTTTTTTACTTTATATTCTGAGACCATTCTAAAGCACTGACTTAATTGACTAAACATTTGCTGCGAGACCATTCAGAAGAGGATTCATACGGATACTTTTCACCTGCTGAATATTCATTTACAAAACTCAAACCACTATGAAATGAACATTTATTAACCCTTTCACTCTCAATGACGCTTAAAAGCGCATTTGCAAACAGTAACCTGGCGTCTGATCAGGATCCAAATTGTTTGACACTTGTTTTGAAATTTTTTAAGTCATACTGCCTTATTTTTTAAGTTTGAAACAACATTGCAGACAACAAAATTGAAACAGGTAACAATGAAATGGTGTGGGGGTAAAAATCTCCTGAAAAATTTGGCAGTTGAAGGGTTTACAGAATCTGAAGTATTACACTGGCAAATAACTTGGGGTAAAATCCAAAGGAAAAAGAACTTTCATGTGAGATCCTGTAAGCAAACAGTCCTGACCTTGCTCAGATAGCTCCTTCAGAAACTATCTGAGCTAGGCTTACACCACATTCAAAAAGCATCAATATTGTTATTTTCACAGTAGGTGTCCATACAAGCTGATGATGTTTAGTGGCAGCTAAAGTTGGATACATAAGGAGAAAGCAGAGCTTTATGCTTGACTAGCATGCTGCTCGAGGCAAACTCCTACCATCAGTTTTTTATTTGATGACTATGAGATAAAGGATGAAAACAAATGGAAAGACAGAGGTGTATGGCATTCATTGTTCTGTGCTCTTGTATGAAGCTCACCTCAAGCAGGTTGGTTGTTCCGCCAATATTGTTTTTGTAATACAGCAATGGTTTCTCACATGATTCTCCAACAGCCTTCAGTCCAGCAAAATGCATCACACAAGTTATCTTATGCTGGAAAGACAAAGACAAATTACTAAATCAATACAGTTCAAACTCTGTCACTGAACAATTCAAATTACAGTAAAACCTTTCTATTACCATCACTAAACGAAGGCTAATTGACTGTATTATAGACAGGTAACAGCTTTAAGCAAGGTGACAGTAAAACCGAAAGCTCCTAAAGGAGCTTTCTGTTCTACTGTCACATTGCTTTATGCAGTCACCTGTCGTAAACACGTAATAATCAACACAATTTAGTAGTCGTAATAGAGAGGTTTTACTGTATTGAAGATTAACCCCTTCACTGCCATGATATCATCTGTTTTGTCATCTGCTTTCATTTCCCTCAAATTTACATTTCTGGTAAACTCACTTAAGTAATATCAAAATGCGTGTCAAACAGTTTATATACTAAAGAAATGCAACATTATGTAACATTTGATCAGGATCTGCACTGTTTGCAATTAACCATTTTACTTCTGTAAGGCGAAAAAGTGGTTTAAGAAGCAACAGCCTAGTATGTCTAACTTGTAGTATAGGGCAGATAACCCAATTTATATAACATAGGCAATGAAACAGAATTACTTCCCTTGACACATTTGTTCTCTTTTATCAGCATGAAAGTAACGTTTGATCAGGACCATGCACTGTTCATTCCTAATAAGATTCAACATAATCAGTCCACTCCAGTAGAACATGAGCTTAATGCCACCATGTTGGTCATACTTGATTTCAGATCAGCATGACAGCAATAATGTTTGGTCAATTGCCTGCAACAATCATTTCTTCAAAATTAAAACAGATTTTAAAGATGGCCACCATGACTGCTGTTTTTGATTTCAGATACAAATGAAAGAATGAAACAACATTTGGTCAGGACAATGCATAATGGACAAACATGGATGGCAATAACTCACATGATATTTTTATGAGAGCTTAAAAGTCTACTTAATCCTAATGATGCTGAAACTGTGGTCTGCTTCGAATACTGGTATATTGTCTGCCCAAAAAGATCAAATTTAGTTTTAAATGGTTTTTGATCTGAAGATAAGTTGAAAATAAGTGACAAACATTTTGGATCCAGATCAGATGCCGCATTATGCGGCATCTGATCTGGATCAAATTGTTTGCAAATGTTAGCTAAGTCACGCTTAGCATGATAAGAGTTAACTTATATGTGTTGTCACTAAATATTTCACACTGCAAACCACTAACACACGTATGAGCAACATGATTGAAATAGGCACTCAGACACTGTAGCAAATGCTTCTGACCAATGACTGACAAACATTGTTAACCCTGATCATATTCCACACAGGTAATACAGTAAAAACTCGATTCTACGAACTCAGGATAGTTCAAACATACGCATATTTCAAAGTTAAAACATGGCTTAGCCACGTTTTAACTTTGAAATATGCGTATGTGCGACTTAAGCGAAATTGACTTATCAAAAGTACTGGTAAGATCAATTTTAGTGAGTTCGTAATATCGAGTTTCGACTGTACATATAAATCAGCTGATCAGGTTCTACACTATTTTCAATATCTGAAGCCTATATCTAATTAATATGACATTGCTCATATCATTTATACCTTCTTGAAGAGATCTTTTAGGGCTTCTTTATCCAGTAGGTCTACATTGTATGTAGGGAATTTCGTACCCGTAATCTCTTCCACTCTGTTTAAACTCTCTGTGAAACAATAAATATCAGACTGAATAACCTACCCTTAACTTTACTGTAGATCCAGATCAGTTTCGGTTTAACCCTTTATTCTATAGCCATTTCTAGTGTTGAAGATAGTTGACCACTCAAAGCAGGTTGAAAGTAAAGCAGAATGTGCCTTAATACCTATTCTACTTTACTTTCTACCTGCTTTAGGTTTCCATCTGCTAGAACATACAAAATATGTCTTATGATACATATTTATGACTGTATAAATTGGATCTATTTTCTTCAGTGCAGGAATAAATTAAATGTGTAAAAACATGTATCTATGGACTAAAGGGTTAATACATGCAAGGCTGATCAGTCTACAATGTAGAATATTGGAAGCTATTGTTTCTTGCCGAAATTTTAAATACAGTAAAATTCTAGTCTACCTTTTTAAACAGATTTCTGACCTCCTCCTTATCCAATAAGTCTATTACATAGAACGGAACAGTTGTATCGGTGATTTCATTCACTTTCTTTATGCTCTCTGTGAAATAATAAATTATCATGTTTTCATTACACTTTCCATCATAGCTGGTTTTCAATGTTTAACCCTTTACCCCATAGCTTATTTCTAGTTTTGAAGACAGGTGACCTCTTAAAGCAGGTTGAACGTAAAGCAGAATGTGCCTTAAGGAACTTTCTGCTTTACGTTCAGCCTGCTTTAAGCTACCATCTGCTAAAATATAGAAATTCTTTATCACACATATTCATAACTGTATAAATTGGAACTATTTTTTTCAGTTAAGGAATAAATTAGAGGCGTAAAATGACGTATTTATGGGGAAATGGGTTATTCCTTTCATCCATAAGTAAAAGTGCAAATCACCTATATTCAGCTGTGTTTATATATTCAGCTATATTCAAGCTGCTTTCTTGATTTTAACTTTCATCCTTCTTGAACTCATTTTAACCTCATAAATACACCTATTTATATGCCTTTAATTTATTCCTCCATGGAAGAAAATAGCTCCAATTTAAACAGTTATTAAAATCGACAATAAAAATAGCTTTTATATCCTAAAATATGGTAGCTTAAAGCAGGCTGAAAGTAAAGCAGAATGTGCCATAACGCACATTCTGCTTTACTTTCAACTCGTTTTAAGTGGTCATGGATATTCAAAACTAGAAACAGGCTATGGGGGTAATGGGTTGATTTTTTTGTGCTGGTGGCTATAGGGGAGAATTATTTGGCTTCTTTGGAGGCAGACATGCCAGACAATGGTTGGTTATCTACCCTTTTATACATTGCACGGGTTTAAGTGACATGTTTAAAGTTGATAGTACAGTGAGGGAGACATGCCTTCTACTTCAAACGAAACAAAGTGCAATCAATGCAATACAATGCTAATCATGATGGGTGTTTACAACTGTTAGTGATTTTTTAAAAATATATTTGTGAGTGGTGAATAATAGTGTGCTTGATCAGATGCTGAGTCACTGGATCCAAACTGTTTGCAATGAGCATAAGGCTTGCTATTTTTTAGCATAACCATGTGCATGGGTTAAGAAGAATGTCTTCCACCGTGTAACATTTATCTGCTTACCCATGCTAGCATTCACTAGGTTATCCAAGACCACAACTTGGTACTTGGCTTTGATTAACTCCACCACAGCATGGCTCCCAACATAGCCTGCTCCGCCAGTAACCAGCACACAACCATCAGAAGACATGATGATAGTCTGAAAATATATGTATGTATGTACAGCGTTCCCTCTCTACAACGGCCCTCCCTACAATGACTCCCTCCTTCCAACCACCCCTGCCACAGTTCCCTAAACAGGACAATTATGTCTAACACTTGTACTGCTGTAAAATTGTCTGCTTAAAGTTGCCGTCTTCTGTTTTTCTCAATGTTACATACATGTATTGGACATTTTCACAGAAAAAAACTTAACGACGAGTGACAAACAGCTTGAATCCAGATCAGACGCCGCGTTACGCGGCGTCTGATCTGGATTCAAGCTGTTTGCAAATGTAAACCAATTTCCCTCCCTATAACGACTCCCTCCGAACAACACACACAATATTTGTCTCCCATTGGATGTCGTTGTAGAGAGGGAGCACTGTATTTCTATGACCTCTTACTAAAATTTAAACATCAATTATCACAACAATTTCTATTAAGATTGCCTAGAGCTACTCGACTTGGCTTGCATTTATCCAATTACTCCACAGATACACCTATTTATGCCTTTAATTTATCCTCCATTGAAGGAAATAATTCCTTTTTTTACAGTCATGAAAATGCACCATAAGAAATATCTTCTATTATCTTAGCTGATGGTACCTTAAAGCAGTCTGAAAGTAAAGCAGAATGTGCCTTAAAGCGACTCGCAACCAGATGGTGCATTAAAAATAGTAATTTGTAAATATGTGTCAAACGCTTATATAAATGGTAAAGAATTAGTTTAGGATAAGAAATTCTGTTTAAAAAAAATGAATTTCAATAAAAAAAAATATTGGTCTCTGGTGGGATTCGAACCCATGGCCCGGCATTGGCGGACAGAAGGCAAAATAGGGGAAACCGCTTAGACCAATGGACCACGGAACTATCCGTTTATCTCGGGTCGATTTAACGTATTTCAATGTGTTGCGGTCGAAAGTGCATACAACTTCGTAATTCGGCTCGTGTTTATGTCTGAGCCCATGTAGAGAAGCAACAGCAACATCTATACCGTCTACTAGTCGGTATAGAAAAACGATGGAAAATATCTAAAAATCTAAGATTCGGTGACGATTCTTGAGACTTTTTTTGGACTGATCATATTTTTTTAATGTCAGAAGCCAAATAATGCCACAAATTTGCTTTTATTTGAGTATTTTATTTTATTTTGACAAGTACACCATCCGGTTGCGAGTCGCTTTAAAGCACATTCTGCTTTACTTTCAACCTGCTGTAGGTGGATACCTGTCTTCAAAACTAGAAACTAAATGGTAATGGATTATTAGGTTTTATTCAGTTAGCATTCTGTAGCAATCTTAATCCTTACTGCTATATATTTTTGCAAATAATGTAGACCCTGACTAGAGAGCCCCTGAGGGACCCCTGTGAACAGGGTCTCCACTGATTATTTTCATTTCAAAAATATTTTGTCTGCAAAAAGTCATAGAAATTCAACGTAATTAGTTGGTCATAGTTACAAACTAGAATAATCGATTTGAAAATACATCTATCAGCATTGTATTAAGGGGTAACAATATTGTAGTGTACTGTCAAGAGCATGATATAAATTTCGTCTATACAGTCGAACTTCAACATCTCAAACTCCCTTAACCCTTTGAACCCTAGTCCCGCCTATAGGCGTCCTTTTCAAAAAGTGTACATGTGAATAGTACACTTGTCCTATGCAAACAGTGAAGACCCAGATCAGAGGGCTCAGAAAGGAGCCCTCTGATCAGGGTCTTCACTGTTTGTCATAATGTCAAACATTGACAAAAACAACCCTTAAAAGTCAGAAATGGACTAGACTAAAATGAAAACTGGAATTGTCCATTTAAAGTTTTAGGGAGGAAAGAGTTAACTCGAACTATCCCATTTATCGACACATTAACTGCATTATTTCATGCTCGGTTACGTCGAACATACCCATATTTCAAAGTTTAAATGTGGCTAAGCCACGTTTTAACTTTGAAATACGGGTATGTTCAATTCAATCCGGTTCGAGATATCAAAGTTCAACTGTACAATATATCTATATTATCTAACATTTTTAAGACCAGTCAATCTTATTTTCTAGAGATTACTAAATAGAAAGACCCATTTGCAGTATTTAGTACAAGTGGTAGGCAACGTAATTGCTTAATGCAAGACAAAAATAGTACATTTGTTATATGCAAACATTGTAGATCAGATCGGAGGGCTCTCTAAGGAGCCCTGTGATCAGGGTCTGCATTGTTTGTCATTTTGCAATATATATCAGAAAACAACCCTAAACAGTCATAAATCGGTCCGTCTAAAGACCCCAAACCTCCCCAAACTTATCCAAACCTCCCAAAACCACTTTGAAAAGCAAGTTTTTTATAATTCTAGCAGATTGTAGCTTAAAGCAGGCTGGAAGTAAAGCAGAATGCGCCTTAAGGCGCATTCTGCTTTACTTTCAACCTGCTTTAAGAGAATACTTGTCTTCAAAACCAGAAACAGGCTATTAGGATAGTGAGTTAATATTTAGAGGTAACTGTGTAAAGTGATCTTAAGTTTTGTTCGAGTTGTTCCCCTTGAAAAGAAAAACATCGAATATTTAATTTTAAATTAACATTTTTTCATTGTTTTAGCTTAAATTTGCCATTTATAAGCTCTTTTTGATTAGATATTAAGGAAAACAAGTAGTTTGGATTGTTTTCAAGTGCTTTAGGCAGGTTTGGAGTGGTTTGGGGTCTTTAGACGGACCCGTCATAAATGGACTATAGACTTAATTTGAAACTGCATAAAGTTTCAGGGGTGAATGAGTTAACCCTTAGCCCGCCAAATAAATTGTCGTCTGCTATATTTCTCGTCTGCTTCAAGTTTCAAAGTACTTCAAAGTTGCTCAAAATTGCTGAAAATGTTGTCCGAGTGTCAAACAGCTTGGATCCGGATGAGACGCCGAGTTACTCTGCGTCTCATCCGGATCCAAGCTGTTTGCATATGGAGCTATAGTCGTGAGTGGCAGGCTAAGGGTTAAATTTATATGATATGCCTACATGCATGACCTGATATGATACAAGTATGGGCCAACGCCTTTTATATACATGTATGTACATGTACTTGCATCACTAAAAACTTATCTTAATCCTTTATCCGATTGCCTGTCTCTGCGTTGGAAGACATATGATCTCTTTTTTAAAAGCAGCTTGAAAATAAAGCAGATTTTGTCATATGATGACATGCATTCTGCTTTACTTTCTTCCTGTTTTAAGCTATCATCTGTTAGGACATAGGAAATATTTCTTATGTTGCACATTCATTACTGTTTAAAATATAACTTTTTTCTTAAGTTGAGGAAAAAGTTAAGTGCGTTAAGAGGTGTATCTATGGAGTAGGGTTATCGGTAATCTTTAACATGCAATTATTTCTCATTGAAACTTCAAATTGATTTGGCTAAAAATACCAATAATGATGATCTTAAAGGATACACTTACAACACTTAAGATTATATATTAACAATGCACAACAGTGCAGACCCTGATTAAAGAGCTCCTTCAGAAGTCCTCTCATCTTGGTCTACATTGATTTCAAAAAATCATGTTTTTCATAATTCCTGCATTCTAAGAACTCAGGTTTTTACAGTCATAACTCAGATAGATTAGCTAATATCAATAGTAACATTATACTAGGTTTTTTGGCCAGCTATTCCGTAGATGATCTACAAATTATCCTTGTCAGCATTTCTGTTGTTGCCTCTAATTATAGCAATAGGTAGGTTTTTCCATGTATAAATAGGTTCTTTAACTCATTAATCATCAGTAAAGGACCCTATAAATATATATGCCATTTAATGACTTTAATTTACTTCTAAACTGATGAAAATAATTCCACTTTATTCCCTAAAGAATATAATGCACCATAAGAAATTATATATATTTCTTTATCCCAGCAGTAATTTGGTATCTAAAAAGCAACCTTAAAGTAAAACAGAATGTGCCTTTTAAAAGGTGCATTCTGCTTTACTTTCAACTTGCTTTAAGTGGTCTGCACTCTCCAAAACTAGAAACAGGCATGGGGTAATACTAAGAGGTTACAGGTGTACAAATATATCTAGCTGTCAATTTTCGTAACTGTCCTAAAGAAAGAAAGCTTGACAAGCATGTTAAAGATACAGTAACATTTATTCAAGGATCCTTTAACATTAATTACGAGCAGATAAAGCTTGAATAGGCAAGTAAACATAAGAACAGACTTGAAAGTTGTAACAGTAGAGCAAGGTGAATCCATATTTAACCAATTACTCAATTCCCTTTTTCTAGTTTTGAAAACAGGTGACCAAGAATGCACTTAAAGCAGGTTGAAAATAAAGCAGAATGCGCCATAATGTGCATGCTGCTTTACTTTCAGCCTGCTTTAAGTTATCATCTGCTAGGATAAAGAATTTCTTTTTAATAGTTCACAATCATAACTTAATAAATTGGAACTATTTTCTTCTGTGGAGTAATAAAGTAGAGGCATAAAAAGGCCTATTTATGGGGTAGTGGGTTAAGCAAGTTTTGAGATGCTGACAGTTTGTGCCAGTGTGTCTGAGTACAAAAAGTTACTGGGTTACTCTGGATGCAAAATCAACTCCAGGTTTTATATAAGCCGGTACATTTTTATTTGATTCAGAATTATAATTGATAATCATTGGTTGGCTCTTTATTTTCATTCAGAGGCACTTAGGGTATTCCATTTCATTTATTTCTAAATCAGTATATTGGCTTGTTTTATCCTCAACCCTGAGTTTTGGGTTTTGTTGCTTTTTCAATCATAGGCTTATTATGTAGCCCCAAGAAAAGTTATATTTTTTATCCATTTTGCCATGGTCAATAACTTGATTGGTACAGTGGAGAATTTGTTATTCTTTCCCAATAAACGCGTTTACCCTAAAACTATTTTTTCCGTTACAAACAGTTTGGAGCCAGATCAGACGCCGGGTAACCCGGCGTCTGATCAGGCTCCAAACTGTTTGCCACCAAGATAAACAAGAATTATCAGAATTGTCCAAAAGTTGTACTTTTCTACGTTTTAGTGCTTTGCGTTTGCATACGTTTGCGTTTAAATGGGAAAGAATAACAGATTCTCCACTGTACATTCCCTTGCAGACATTATTCCAATCTTTTTTCCATTCCAATTAACTTCTAGTAGAAAAAAAACATTGGATTTTTGCATCACAAAATCCTAGGTAATCTTTGGAATTCCATGGAATACATTGGAATGTTTTGTTGGAATACTTTGGAAAACATTGAAACAATATTCCAACATAATCCAATATATTCCCTGAGGTAAAACATATTGAATATATCTTAGGAACTTGCATTCTGCATCAATATACGTATTCCAGAAAGTTTGGAAAATATAGAAATTTAATATTCTGACTTCTCAAGTAAAATTCCAGTCTTTTTCAATGTTTTCTTTTTCTTTTTTTTTTTGGTGATAACAACTCGGAATAACTTTCTGTTGACCTAGTTATTTGAATTCAAAATAGGAGGGAATCTCTGCTGACATAAATTCTACTGTTAACCCTTAGCCTGCCAGTCACGACTATAGCTCCATATGCAAACAGCTTGGATCCGGATGAGACGCCGAGTTACTCGGCGTCTCATCCGGATCCAAGCTGTTTGACACTCGGACAACATTTTCAGCAATTTTGAGCAACTTTGAAACTTGAAGCAGACGAGAAATATAGCAGAGGACAATTTATTTGGCGGGCTAAGGGTTAAAACAGATTTCTGTGTGCTATATGGCAATTAATTTATTAAGGTGGAAATAAAATCTGTAATACTAATACATAATGTGTGAGTACATGTGCATTTAGTTCATACATATTAAATAGTTTTGTATGTTTCTTTTTTGTGACAACATTTTGTAATAATTTAAATTGCTTTTTGTTGGTATGTAAACTATTTTGGTTAGCCCATATGTATGTAAAGTTTCATTCCTTGAAAAAGCTAGTGGTATTTGTATAAGAATAATAATGTTTGTGTCAGCTTGATCTTAACATTGTTGCATCTGAGTTTTCTTTTAGGCTTACATAATATAGTGCTCACATTTTTTTTTATTTTCTTTTACATTTTAGGCTGACTGCTTTCAGGAATGGTTCACAGTATTTTTTGTTTCAGTATATAATTATATTCAAATTGTAGATCAAGCTCTTTGTCAAACCTATTTATCATTATTTATAAAAAAAATTAATATTTTTGATGTTTTCTTTATGTAGGAATGCAAATTTCTTATTAGTAAGGAGCTTTTAACCCTTAGCCCGCCAAATAAATTGTCGTCTGCTATATTTCTCGTCTGCTTCAAGTTTCAAAGTGCTTCAAAGTTGCTCAAAATTGCTGAAAATGTTGTCCGAGTATCAAACAGCTTGGATCCCGATGAGACGCCGAGTTACTCGGCGTCTCATCCGGATCCAAGCTGTTTGCATATGGAGCTATAGTTGTGACTGGCAGGCTAAGGGTTAACATGATTGTGTATATATGAAAAGGTGCTATTTTAAAAACAAAACAAAATACACCAGACAACATTATCATGTTTGTACACATTCCCAAACAAATATAATGTGTTTTTTTCCCCTATTTGGATTTCCTAGGAATTCCAAAGTATTTAAGATTTTATTGAATAAAATTCCAAAGAATTCCAGTGTTTTCCAACCTTGAAAAGATTGGAATTCCTAGGAACTTCCATAACTAATTTGCTTTGTTGGATTATATTGGAATACATAGGAAAAAGAGTGCCAATAATTATACCAATTTTAAAGTATTCCAATGTCGTCCTAGATTAAATTCTAAAGTATTATAATGTTTTCCACCTTGGAAAAGATCGGAACCTCCATGATTTAACTGAGTTGGATTATTTAGGAATACATTGGAAAAAGAGTGCCAATACCACCACTTCCAAAATTTTAATAGTCCAATGTTTTCCAATCTTAAATTCCAAGGTATTCCAATGTTTTCCAACTTGGAAAAGATTGGTATTCCTAGGAATTCCCAGGGCTAAATGATTGTGTTACACAATATTGGAATACATTGAAAAAAAAGTGGCAGTAACGGCCAATGCCAATTATTCCAATGTTTCCTTTAAGCTTAAATTCCAAAGACTTTAAGTATTCCAATGTTTTCCAAGATTAAATTCCAAATTACGTACTCCAGTGTTTTCCAACTTGGAAAAGATTGGAATTCCTAGAAATTCCCATGACTTGGCAGTGTTGGATCATATTGCAATACATTGGAAAAAGGGTGTCAATATCACCAATGTTTTCAAAGCTTAAATTCCTATGTATTCCTAGGATATCTTAGGAATAAAATCCAATGATTTCCTAAGGATTCCTTGGAATTCCAACTGAAATTTTGCAAGGGAATTGTTCACAAAATTGGTGGCAGCTTTGGGATATGGAATGACATGCCAGAAATGCGTATTTGATGTTTTACAGTATATTGGATATTTACAAACTTTTATTTGGTATTAGTCAAAAATTGAATTTGGTATTGTTCATCATTTAATTAGGCATTCAGAAATTTCTTTACTTTTTGTTACCCTTTAGTTGGTATAGTAATTATTTTTTCATGCAACTCATTTGGTAAATAGTACTAAATACCCCTAAAAGCAACTTATCTGTAGCTCCCCGTATTCATATGTCACATTGTCTCTGCCCTTAATAATCAGACTGCCATGTGAGCAAGGGTGACTTTGGGGCGAAATGTGATGGAATAAGAGTACAAATAAACATTTCTACAGTCTGACTGTGGAATCTGGCTTTACAAGTCAAATTGTTCAGTGTTTATGATTATATATCGGTTGCAAAGTTTATCTGAATGTTTTTTTAGGTTAGAAACTGGATGGGTGACCGCCAGGCTATACTGTTGGCCTGGTTGTCAAGTACCAGTACATCTATGAAGCTTTGGCAAACCGATGGGTCCTAAATTTTGTAATGCTGATTGATAGTTTGACAGTATTTATTTATAACCCTTTCTATACTGAAAATCATACATAACATACTATCCTCCAGTGACCAATTTCAACGCACTGTGACTTAAGAGAAAATTTCCTCACATCGCATTTCAGTCAAAATAAAATGTATATGGACTGATTGAAGTCTTAGTTCAAAGAAATCAACCTGTTTTGCTGTGGAACTTTCTCCAAAATGTCCTACATCTGCTCAACGTTGTTAGCGGCCATGTTTATTTATTGGGGCCCTATAATGACGCACCTGATTGGCTGCCTATTTTTTGTGCCATAATTACTTTCTATTGACTGTGTACGCGTGTATTTTACATTTACGTTGCACAACAACATCCAGAACTTGGATCTATAGTGTGATAACACACAAATAAACGATTTATATATTTTAATCATTGTCAATAGATAACACTGGTATACGATACTGATGTGCAAGATATTGGAGCTCCTGTTCTTATATTGGAACAAAAGCTGTTAACAAGGAGTTTGGGGAGCACATTCTGTACTTCTTTTGATGTGCCTAGAATAATAAATAAATACAATTACTAACTGGATCCACACTATTTCCTAAAATATTGAGAACAGTAATCAAATTAAAAGCAAAATTGACTGATGCTCAAATTTCTAGATAGCGCGTACGGTACGGTATGCCTTTGTGTGAAAAAATCTCAATGCAAGGATCTATTTACATAGAAGTCACGTGACTATTGGATGACACATTTAAACAAATGTAGCAGACAGGTACCACTAAATTTTAACCCGTTCTTTTTTTCCAAAGAATAGACGACATGTAAAGGTTAGATAGATTTTGCATTAGCAAAAGTACATGGAAATATGATGAATGTAATCAAATGTGCGTTCTCTTACCTTAGCATCTCTAAATTAAAACATATTTTGTGCGACAGTGAGACACAAGTCTTTACTATATTATGTTGCAGTTATGACACTCGGAGGTCGCTTAACACAAGAACGTAAGCAAAAGAAAAAATGTGTTGAAATAGGGCAGCGTTATTTTAGGGCACTCGAGGATAATTGAACAGTATAAACACTGGTCAGAATGCCCTTAACTTAGAGATGTTTCCTCAGCTCATTGATGGAGGCCCCCATTGTTCTCGATAGGCGTGAAAAAGCATGCAGCATAAGCTGCCAGCGGGTAATCCAATCTCAGTTTACCTGGTGAGGCCCAGATAAACTCATGCTCTAGAGGCTTTTCACTGGTCATTTCTAACCAAACTATCAAACATAAAGGTCGGGTCTCACATGAGATGCTTCAATGGTTCTTTGCTACCGGCATGTGCACAAGACCCATGCTTTTTGCAAGGAAATAATGTCTGGCAAGGCGTTATGACCGAAAGGTCGTCAGGAAATGTCTTTAAGTCTAAGAAGCCTTTGAGACTGATCAAGGTCTACACTGTTTGTTTAACATGGTCATTTTCAAAAGTGCATTAATCTACATGAGAGAATCGGCATTCAAATTGAAAGATTAAACTTTTTTTAAACTTCTATACACCGACTATGTTCAAACTCAAGCATTCACTGATTCAGTTCCACCCTTCAATTCACATTCATACAGAACTGCAAGCGAGATCAAAATGTTATATCCTACCTTGGCGATAAAAGAGATGACAGTAGTGACGTGTCACAGTGTTAAAAACTCTTGAACAACAAGGAAGTACTGTGCCAAGATCAATAGATTCTACCTTACGTGTGGATTTGACAGTTTACCTGAAAGGGTTCAACGTTGGAACTGAAAGCAGGGAACCACGTAGGACGCCAGAGATAAAATCTAAACCGCATCTATCATTCGAGGTCCCTTGTTTTTCTTCCAATGCGGATAGTTTTATCCAAAAAGAAAAACATTCCGTCTACGTCGCTTGACTATTTGAACTCTTCTAAACAAAATGGGCTGTGATGGTGGTACGATTCCAACTCGTGATGAGCTTGTGAGGTTGAAAAAGAAACCCGAACAGGTAGATATAAATGTCGCGTGTCGTTCACTGTGTAGATTTGTATCTGTTCATATAAATTGAATGCTTTTCGGACAATACCAGTATTTTCGGATAGTTCAACTGTTCTATTTACGACTTACATACATCTTAAGTTATTCTACATATAAATTATACGTTTGCGCAGTAACTATTGACTATTACGCTTTAAAAATTTACGTAATTGGATTGGATTTGTCTTAAAAAGAAAATGAGAGAAAATGTGTAAAGTAAGAAATCAGATTTAGGATACTAAGTACAGTTCAATATATTTAAGATATAACAGCTGTCTGTTCACCGCCTCATCTTACAAGACTTAGTGTATCCAATCAGATACCAGATTTTTTGCTACCCAGGACGTTTAGCTACAGTCGTTTTGCTACCCAACTGGAAGCCGTTTCGCCACCCCGTAGGCGTTTCGCTACCCAATAATTATCCTCGCGATATTATAGGGGAAAATTAATATATCTTTAAATCATTTAGATTGCCGGATGTGTCTTAATCACTTGTCGAATTTGCACGTGTCGGTAAAAAGTAAAACCTGTGATCAACGACCGCACAATGACAAAGCAGTCGGGGCTCATCAACGATAATGTAGATCTGCTTAATACCATGCCACTGATGCTGGCATAATTTATTGAGAAAACAATCAATCTCATTTTTGTTTGGTTATCAGGGTCTGAGCAGATTTCAAACTGTTTGCAACTCCTTACATTTAACATTTAGTCAACTCATTTAAACTTTAATGTTGCAGAATGAATGAACCCCTATGAAGTAACCCCTTCACTCACTGTCTTAACCCCTAGTACAAAAGTTATTTGAAAACAGTTTGGAATCTCATCAGACTTTGCGAAAACACGACCTCTGATCTTAATCTAAACTGTTTGATACTCATCACCAAAACCACACCCGACTTATGGCCCGGTCATAGTCTTTGTCAAGATATTTTTGTATAAAATCTGATTAAAAACAGTGTGTACTGATATCAAATTAAGAATCAAAATTTTCCGTGAATGCTGTCCTATTCTGTATCTAAATACAAAATAACTTGTTTTCATAAGTTTACCATTAAACAGTATTCCAGTTTCACTGGAATTCAATTTGCAAGCCTGATGAATTGACACTTAACACTGGTCAGTGTTAATCTTTGTGAGATTAGCCGAACCGAGATAAACTACACATCTGGCAGCTGCTAGTGCTGTGTGTACTGACTGTGGGTGTTGGCGCGTGTAATTTGGATTGTAAACACATTTATCTAGACCAGTCATGTACAGTGACGTAGCGGCATAGCTGCTGTTATGTATTTAGTCTAGAGGTGTTGAAGGTGTTACATTTCAGGGCTGGACAAATATTTTTCAGGGCAAGCTGCTCAAAATTTTGGACTTGCCCCATATTTTCAGCGAGGAATATTGGTCACCGTTGGGGGCAGGGGCTCTGATTATTGCTGTGTTTGATTGTTAACTAAGTGCAACTAGACAATAGGTTGGTTAATTTACAATTTTTCCCAAGAATTTGAGCTTGCCCAGATAGGAAAATCAACCTTGCCCAGGGCAAGTTGCTGTCTGAATTGGACTTGCCCCAACATAATTTGAGCTTGCCCATGGGCAGGGCAAGTGGATTTGTCCAGCCCTGCATTTAATTGCTTTAATCACTGATTAATTAACATGAGAGCTGTACATAAAGGAAACTATAGAAATTATTCTTACAGGTACGGAGAGATTCAGTAAAGCTAATTAATGTCTATTTTGACAAGGTACGATGGTTACATTGTACTTCCCTCGATTTAATAACAAACATTTGCAAACAATGTCTGAATACCGGACACTTTTTTCTGTTACCCGACAGTTTTACTTTCTGTTATTGTATACTTTTAACGGGCGAGATGCATGTGGTGAACATGTTGTCACCTGTTTAACTCTTGCATTGCCATGGAATGGACGAGGTAACCCATGTAATGCTACAGTGATGAAAACGTCATTCTTTCCCAATCAACGCGTTAATGCTTAAACTATTACTTCCATTGCAAACAGTTTGGAGCCTGATCAGACACCGAGTAATGCTGTGTCTGATCAGACTCCAAACTGTTTGCCACTCAAATTAACAATTAATTAGAAATATCAACAAGTGGTAATTTCCTACATTTTAGCGATATGCGTTTGCGTTTCGTTTGCATTTCAACGAGAATGACTAACGTTTCTCCACTATAAGTACCGTTTGGTTAACATTTGCAAAGGGTTTGGATCCAGAGAAAACGTCGTGTAACGCGGCATGTGATCTGGATCCAAATTGTTCGGCACTCATATTCAATTTTTATTCAATTTGAAAAGCATAGGAATTATTTTGAGTTTCTCCGCAGACGATATATTTAAATCAGACGGAAATTCAGCATGATAAATGACAACGAACATTTGAAAACAGTTTGGATCAATATCAAACACACATTAAATCTGCGTTTGAACAGGATCCAAACGGATAACACTTGTATCAATGTTCATGTAGTCAATGTCCGAAACTTTGCATTGGAAAATAAATGCAGACGGCAGTTTCAAAGCAGACGACAATATGGCTGTAAAAGAGTTAACAACGCAATTTAATATTGTGCCTGTTCGGGAGAAAAATCTCTGGCCCTTGGTTTGGTTATAAAGGGATGGGAAAGGAATTATATACACCGGGCTAAAATTATAAGGTTAAAATATGTATTGACCTTAATGCTAAATGCTTAAAAAGAAAATGTCACCTAAATTTATAAATACAGGAAATACATCGCTTACCTTTCTAGCTGAGTACTAACTTGGAGCATATAGACAAACAAATAAGTAGTTATTTTACGGCATGACCCAGCACACAGGTTGCACGATATACTCGTGCAAGTTAGAAAAAGGACCAATAAAATATATAGTTGGTTTATGTGTATTTCAATATTTTAGAAGTGGATATTTTAATTTACTCTATTAAATTTAACACACTCATTATTGACTCGGTGTAAATTATTTATTAAAATCTTGGTATAAGTCAGATACAGTTTCTCGTTCGCTTTAAAAGTGTCCGCTAACAACGGTAAGGGTACTCTTTCGCTCGGACGAACAACAAAGATGTCCGAGGCTTTGCCTCGGACATTTTGTTGTTCTTCCTCGCGAAACAGTACCCTTACCGTTGTTAGCGGACACTTTTAAAGCGAAACTCGAACGGTATCTATTACTTACCAAAAAGGATTGATAAATTAGGATCGCTTACTTACGCACTTTCTGTTTGGCAAACTTGATGAAAAATTTAAACGACTTATGGAAGGGTCAACGTAAAAAGCCAGAAATTTGAGGACAAAATAGGGGGATCAGGTATTCGAACCTGCACCTAACTATAAACGTCTTAGCATAAGCTTAAACTCGTCAAACCTACTGACTAAACTCGTAAACTTTACTGACTGCCCTATTCTATTTTACGATATCATATAAAAGTACTTAGCATTAAGAAGATTAATTTTGCTGCCGATCTTCTAAAGGAATGCTGATTCCCCTCTAAAATAGACTGCCCTAATTTTTATGGTTCATTGCTCGTTGTTTACTTATATCTGTTTTTAGCTCGCCTGTTCGTAGAACAGCAGAGCTAATGTCATACCCTGAGCGTGGGCGTGAGAGTGGCCAAGGTTAAAGTTTTTTGGACAGGTTGTTTTAAAGCTTAATATTTGTACTAGGGTGCTGATATTTTGTATGGAGGTTCATTTGGGGTTAAACATTGATGTTATGAAGTTTTAATTTAAAAAATAATTTTAGTTTATGTCAATTTTCAACATGTTTTGGACTTAGGTTTTTCGACTACAAATCACCAGGTTAAATTTTTTTGGACGGGTTGTTTTAAAGCTTAATATTTGTACTAGGGTGCTGAAATTTTGTATAGTGGTTCATTTGGGGTCAAACATTGATGTTATGAAGTTGAAATTTAAAAATAATTTTAAATTTTGTCAATATTTGACATGTTTTGGACTTAGATGTTTTCCTACTAAACACCAGGTTAAAGTTTTTTTGGACGGGTTGTTTTAAAGCTTAATACTTGTGTAAAGGTGCTGAAATTTTGTATGGAGGTTCATTTGGGGTTAAATATTGATGTTATGAAGTTGAAATTTAAAAATGATTTTAATATTTGTCAATTTTCAACATATTTTGGACTTAGGTTTTTCGACTACAAATCACAAGGTTAAAGTTTTTTGGACGGGTTGTTTTAAAGCTTAATATTTGTGCTAGGGTGCTGAAATTGTGTATTGATGTTCATTAGGGATCAAACATTGATGTTATGAAGTTGAAATTTAAAAATAATTTTAATTTTTGTCAATATTTGACATGTTTTGTACTTAGGTGTTTTGCTACTAAACACCAGGTTAAAGTTTTTTGGACGGGTTGTTTTAAAGTTAAATACTTGTGCTAAGGTGTTGAAATTTTGTATGGAGGTTCATTAGGGGTCAAACATTGATATTATGAAGTTGAAATTTAAAAATAGTTTTAATATTTGTCAATTTTTGAAATGTTTTGGACTTAGTTGTTTTGACTACAAATCACCAGGTTAAATGTTACACGAGTTGTTGTAAAGTTTAATATAACTAGATTTAGACTCAACATTAATTTAATAATCTTTCTAAACTGAAAACTGATTTGCTTTCGATACAAGATGTTTTTTTAGACTTAAACTTTAAACAGGCGAGCATCAGGTAGCTTTGACACCCATTTCTGGTTAGCTTGACTATTCGAAGAACATGGAGAGCTATTGCAGTCATCCTTGCGTTGGCGTCGGCGTTGAATGTTAAGATTTTTTATCAACATAGAAAATGTCATCCTCTTAAACCATATATCACTGCAACTTATGTTTTTATTCAGCGAAATGTTCCGGGTAGCGAAACGTCTAGAAACAATCCAATCTATTTGTCACCCTTATCCAGTGATTAAATGTATACTATAGGAATAAACAACATATTTTTGACGTTCATGACGGTATGACTACATTAGCTTCGCAGGGGGTAAATTGCGTAAACGCCCGAAGGGCGTTTTCGTTAAATTTACCCCCCGAAGCTAATGTAGTCATACCGTCATGAGCGGCAAAGAGATGTTGTTTATTCCTTATATTTATATTTATATTTTCTGTCTTATCAATTTAATGTGTTTATTGGCCAGATTTGTTTTTCTGTATAAGAATTTATCATATACCGGTCAAATAGGTTTGATAGATGTAATGTCGATGTAATAGCCATTCCAGTTTCTAAATATGGTGAGAAAGTAGTCCCAACTACATGTACTCTAACTGTATTAAAAATTCAGGATTTTTTCCAGTAAACTTCCTCTCTGTGAATGGAAAAGACTTACAAGGCAAACAAATAACAGTGCAACTTGAATATCTATTGCCAAAGCACATTCTAAAAATACAGGTCGCGGTTGTTTTCTTAACCCATTTACACACATAGCAACGCGATGGCAAGGACCTATGGGTCTGTATCACTCCGCTAGTGTCATATGACCGTCGACCAATGGGAGCTTAGTGTTAAGTGCCAGATGTAGTCTATTTGAAGAAGTCCACGAATAGCACGGGCGAAATCCGAACTGGCTAAAACCAGTTCCGAAGTGTAGATTCATCGGCAGATGCACCGCAAATTTTTAATAGGATTACATAAAGACTTTACATGGTGAATGTAAATATATGTATTTAAACGCATATTAGGTTTTACATTAAAGTCTGTATTGATTAAGCGACTGCACCTACTGTCACGAAACTTCATAACTTTATGCTGATGTGCCTCAATGATTAAACCATGATTCACTGCAGTTGGGTGACCTTGACCTGTGACCTTGACATCTAGGTTCAACATTAAGGTTTGCGTTAAAGTCTGTTGGTCTGGAAACTACCTAAAAAATGCCTATCTATGGAGTAAAGGATTGAGTAGACAATATCCTTTCCAAAATCATATCAGTGACCTTTACCTTTGGTGCAGAAATTAATGCAAACTTGTTCAAGGTATTTTCTTGCCAAATACTTGTATGAAATTTGATGAAATTCCATTCAAAAGTGAAGTTATTATTTGGTGTAATCACTTGGGATCAAAGCCTTGGTCTTCCAAACATTACAGCAAGTATGTTACACCACAAAATATATAAACACTTAGTTTTAATATTTCTTTTGTTTTTCCTTACAGAAAGATAAGACTGCAGACCTTGCAGCAAAATGGAAACTTTGTGCAATCACACAAGATCCCCTGAGGAAACCAGTGATGGCGTGTGAGCTTGGCAGGTATGTAACTTACACTTATATATAAGTGTTGGTATTCCCTCCCTACAATGACATTCCCAACAATGACTCCCTCCTAACAACAATGTATGTCGCTGTTCCCTTAACAGGACAGTTATGTCCAACCTTTTCTCGGCTGCAATATCGTCTGCTTAAAATTGTCATCTGCTGATTTTACTCAACGTTACATATAAGGGGACCTTTTGATACAATAGATATAATAACAAGTGACAAACAGCTTAATTCTAGATCAGACACCATGTTATGTGGCGTCTGATCTGGATTCAAGCTGTTTGCAAATGTAAGCAAAGTCTTTATTTTCCTTCCCTATAACGACTCCATCCCAACAACACACACAATTTGTGTCTACCTTTAGATGTCGTTGTAGAGAGTGAACACTGTATATATAACCCTTAGAAGTGCCTGTTGACACCTTTACATATTCCTCACATACAGTGTTCCCTCTCTAAAACGACATCCAGTGGGAGACACAGATTGGGTGTGTTGTTCGGATGGAGTCATTATAGGGAGGGAAAATCCAGACTTGGTTTACTTTTGCAAATAGCTTGAATCCAGATCAGACGCCGCGTTACGCGGCGTCTGATCTGGATTCAAGCTGTTTGTCACTCATATTTAATTATATTTATTCTATCAAAACGTCCACTTATATGTTATTTTAAGAAGAACAGCAGACATCAATTTTAAGCAGATGACATTGCAGCAGTAAAAACGTCAGACATAATTGTCTGGTTTAGGGAACTGAGACAAGGCTCATTGTAAGGAGGGAGTCATTATTGGGAGGGCCGTTGTAGAGAGGGAACACTGTACATGTAACGTAAATGCCTTTCCATGCATCTTACATGTCCTTAACAAGAGCCATAGGATACCTATAAATTCTCTGCATGCAGAATGATAGTATGCAGCATAATGCTTACCCCCAGACTGAAAGTATTGCAGAGTGTGCTTTCCATTGCATTCTGCTTTACTTTCAACCTATTTTAATGGGCCACCTGTCTTCAAAACCAGATACAGGCTGTGTTGTAACGGGTTAACCCAATGATTTACCCCTTAGAAGGTTTCTAGTTTTGAAGACAGGTGGCCAAGTATACAGGCCTATGGAAGCCTTATGCTTATTAGTTCTGTTATAAACAGGTTTAAGCCTAAAGCAAAATGAAAGTAAAGTTCATGAAAGAGCTTTCTGCTTCATCCTGCTTTAAGCAATCATTTGTTTTTAATATGTATGGCTAAAAACCTATACAATATAGCTTGCTTATAAAGAAATTGGATTTAACGAAAGATTGGCTTTAAATTAACACACACAGTTCTCTAACTGACATTTAGTCAAATGGACCTGATACATGTATATCAAAATTTGGATATAAGAAAAGAAATCGAGATCCCGAGGACTTTGTTATACCATAAGTTAGCTTCACTCTAAAGGAAAGTATTAACCCCTTCACTGCCTTACACAGAGTACAATAGTTATTTGCAGACAGTTTGGATCCTGAACAGTTACTGTGTAAATGATCAGAATCCAAACTGTTTAACACTCATTTAAATATTTCTTACCCCATTACCCCATAGCCTGTTTCTAGTTTTGAAAATAAATGACCACCTAAAGCAGGTTGAAAGTAAAGCAGAATGTGCCTTAAGGCACATTCTGCTTTACTTTCAACCAGTGATTTAAGCTACCATCTACTAGAATATAGAAACTAGATTTTACCATATATAATCATAGAATTATTTTCTTCAGTGGAGAAATAAGTTAAAGGCGTAAAAAGGCATATTTATGGGGTTATAGGTTAAGTCAAAATACCATAAATTTAGATTTGAGAAATAAAAGCAGACAACAATAACTAGTTAGTTAAGAATTGATGACGTCGTCGTAGAAAAGGGATTAAGCATCCTTCTATGAAAAAACAAGGAGATGTCTAAAAACAGATGGTTGTTTAACCCTTTCCCCCATAAAAGTGCCTTTTAGTGCATTCAGTTTATTCCTCCCTGAAGAAAATAGTTCCAATTCATACAGTCATGAATACATGTACATTTGTATGTATCATAAGGAATATTTTCTTTATTCTAGCAGGTAGTAGCTTAAAGCAGGCTGAAAGTAAAGCAGAATGTACCTTAAGGCGCATTCTCCTTTATTTCCAACCTGCTTTAAGAAGTGACCTATTTTCAAAACAGGCTATGAGGTAATGGGTTAATGCAGAACAACTGACTGTTATGCAGAACTCTTCTTAAGAAACTAGCTTTCAGTTGGTTTGATTCTTTTAGAAGGGATTACTTTTATAGTTACTTCCCAAAGTCATCCTTTAGATTTCTGTCAGAAAATTGATTTGCAATAAAGTTATTTGGGGTATTATTAAATATTGGCTCTAGATGAAGGAAAGTAATAGGGGAAAATTATCAGGAAAATATATTCCATTATTTTTTTTAAGTTTTAACCCATATGATGCTGGAACAGGATATATCTGTCATTTGCAAGCAGTATAGACCCAGATCATGGATAGATGGATGAGTTGGGTTCAATGGCACTGAGACACAAAATAGGTCATATAGCACAGATGAACCATGAGAAAGATGATGATTTTAGGAAGATCATTTGTTTTGGCTAATCTCGTTTGTTGTGAAACATCAAATGGGATCGAAACCTTACCACCTTTCTGCCTTCCTTTTAGTTCTTGGCAGAGGGGATAATCTCGGTCTAATAAACAGAAACATTCCCTGTGACAATTATTTAGCCCAAGGTAGGAAGGTCTCAGGGAGACCCAGATCAGAGAGCTCCTTTATGAGCCCTCTTATTAGTCTGAACTGTTTGTCATACTTTGAAATATTTTGGAGACAAACCCCTTATTGTAAATTAGTCATTTGTCAGTAAAAACTGAGTACATTTGAAAATACAGTATTGCAAAGGTTAAGAGAAACGGAAGATTTTGAGAACAATGCTACTGACTAATCATATATCCTAGAGGGAAGTTACAATGTGGTTTAATTGAATGGAAATCAACATAACATTTGACTTTGCTACAAGCCTTACAATCTAATTATTATATTGCATGACTACCAAGACATACCATGGGAAGCTTTAAACTCTATTGGCCATTTTGAAATGGATTAATCTAGAAACGATGTTAAAGGAACATAAACACTGCATACCTGTGTACATAACTGACAAAGACTGTTGAAAGGTAGATAAACCATGCAGTCATACTGTTTAGCTATTTGATCATACAGAGTTATCTACCTTTACAATTGGTAGATACATGTATATATCTGGTTACCCCTACCTTGTTTAACTTCGAAAGGACTGTTTAAATTGCACTTAACACTAAAGATTTTCCAGTTGGTTTTGTTTGCCAATCAATTACTGATGTAATATGAACACTACTTCTGTCACAGTCTGACATTCGGGTATAACTAGAGGCCTTCTGCTTGATCAAACCTGGGTTCAAAAGATGCACACTCGGTATGCTTTCTTTAACCCATTACCCCATAAATACTCCTTTTTATGCCTCTTATTCATTCCTCAACTGAAAAAAAGTTCCAATTTATACAGTCATGAATATTCAGCATAAGAAATATTTTATATATCCTAGCAGATTGTAGCTTAAAGCGGGTTGAAAGCAAAGCAGAATGTGCCTTAAGGTACAATCTGCTTTAATTTCAACCTGCTTTAAGTGAACACCTATCTTCAATATGAGAAACAGGTTGTGGGGTAATGGGTTGACTTGGAATGTAGCTTAAATAATGCAAGACTAAAGTAATGCAGAAAACTCCTAAAGGTGGAGCTTTCTTTGTAACTTTTGTCCCACATAATGCAATAATATTTCCTGTGAGATTATGGAATGCATTCTCATTGAGTGTACACTTACCGTAAGCCTTTCTCCCATAGAAGTGCCTTTTAGCACATTCAATTTATTTCTCCACTGAAGTCTGAAGAAAATAGTTTCAATTTATACAGTCATGAACATGTTCCATTAAAAATAGTTCCTCTTTCCCAGATGATGGTAGCTTACAGCAGGCTGAAAGTAAAGCAGAATACAATTTAAGGCACATTCTGCTTTACATCCAACTTGCTTGAAATGGTGACCTGACTGTCTTCAAAACTAGAAACAGGCTATGAGATTATAAACAGGGTTAACACAGAGTTGACTATTTTACAATAAGATTCGGGGCCTGCAGTTCACATTCATCAGATTGAGACTCAAGAATGATCTCTTAACACTTTGGGTAGAGTCCCAGATTGTTCCATCCATTTCAAGCCTTAGAATGTGTCTGTGAATTCTAAGCATATGGTCTCTGTTGAAGTCTAAGGCATTTGTGAGAGGATAAATGTTTGTCAGTTTTGAAACACAATCATAGCTAAAGTTAGAACTCGTTAAACTCAAACTATCCGATAGTTAAACATATATGAACTGCATTATTTCATGCTCAGTTAAGTTTTAACTTTGATATACGGGTATGTTTGACAAAACCGACTTCGAGATATCGAAGTTGGACTGTTCTTTGTTTGTTGATCTGTTTATGCTTACCCCATAGCCTGTTTGTAGTTTTGGAAACAGGATACTGCTTAATGCTGGTTGAAAGTAAAGCAGAATGTTCTTTACTGTGCATTCTGCTTTACTTTACTTTCAGCAAGATTAAAGTTATTATGTGTTAGGATACAGGAAATATTTCTTGCTATGTATATTATTCATGACGGTATAAAAAAGAACTATTTTCTTTTTGTTGGATGAGTAAATTAAAGGCTTAAATAAGGCATATTTTATAATTTATGGGGTAATGAGTTAAGGTAGTTTTTTTCAGGCCCCAGCAAAGGTAGTGTTTTTCCAACCATAGCGGATTAAGTTCAAATATTTAAACTTTAGTATTTACTCTATTTCTCATTACAAAACCTTGGTATTGCTGTGCCTCGCCATTTGGCGAGACATCTAATTTAACCAACTACATGTACTCATAAATATGGCTTTTTTACACAGGTCTTTAATTTATTCATGCTAAGTAGAAAATCTTTTCACTTTATACAATCATGAAATATTTTGTATATCCTAGTAGATGATAGCTTTAGGTAGGCTGTAAGTAAAGCAGAATGCACCTTAAGCCTTAAGATGATTTCTGCTTTACTTTCTACTTGCTTTAAAATTGTCATATATCTTCAGTTTTAGAAAGAGGCTATTGGTAAGCAATTTTTTCTCTGTAATCATAGGGTTCTGCATAAGATGAGTACCATACTTCAAGTACTAAATTCCTTAAATTTTGATTTGATCAAAACTTATGTTGTGACTATTCATCAGGATTGTCTGAAAAAGATAGTCACAGCATAGCCTTTGGTCTTAATGCAAGGGATAGAATGTTGATAGGTAGTTTAAGTTCATTTTCTCTGTAAGACTTAACCCATGACCCCATGGCCTGTTCTATTTTTGAAAACAGGTGACTACTTAAAGCAAGTTGAAAGTAAAGCAGAATGCGCCTTACTTTCAGCCTTCTTTAAGCTACAATATGCTAGAATATAGAAATTATTTCTAATGTTAAATATTCTCAACTGTATAAATTGGAACTATTTTCTTCAGTTGAGGGATAAATTATAGGCATAAAAGACGTTTTTATAAGGTAATGGGTTAAACACTCTGAGGCCTGAATCACAACAGTTGTAGCTTTATAATTGAAACTGGGAGGATTTTAAACATTTAATGGTACACTTAAAAGTACCTGACTGGTGTGAAAATCAAGCCTTTTCAAATGATTTATGTGTTTTTGTAAAACTTGACTCTTGTTAGTACAGTCAGTCTTGTATTAAACAACCCTTGTATCAAGAACCATTAAAATCTTTAAAGTGGCCATTACCTCTTAACCTATTTCTAGCTTTAAAAACAGGTGACCACTTAAAGCAGGTTGAAAGTAAAGCAGAATGTGCCTTAAGGCACATTCTGCTTTACTTTCAGCCAGCTTTAAGCTACCATCTTCTAGGGTACGGAAAATATTTCTTCTGGTACATATTCTTGGCTGTATAAACTGGAACTTTTTTCTTCAGTGGAGGAATAAATGAGAGGTGTAAAAAGGCGTTTTAAGGGGTAATGGGTTAAATGGCTGCTTAATGCTTATTGCAGGGCAAAGGTTATTCAGAAAGCTCCTATAGGAGCTTTCTGAATAACTTTTGTCCTGCATTAAGCTGCCACATATCTTTATGACAGTCCACTACCTAAGTACATGTATCTTCTTTTCAGTGATCTTTGGATACATATTCAACTGTATGTGATATTTTTTGCTGTAAATTCACATTCTGTCCTGGTCTATTGAAGGCAAATTCACAAAAGAAATGGCAGTACTTCAGTATAGTATCAGTTTACAGTGAATATATACCGGGTTGTTTTGTAATATTGCCTGTGTATATCAACCATTCAGAATGCTGGTACAAGGGTAGTTTGTTAGAGTCTAAGACAGTTCGCTCTTAATGCAGAACTAAAGTTAAATACAGAAAATGCATTTTCGAGCTTTCTGCTTGTTTGCCTGCATTAACCAGTTGCTTGTTGTTAGAGATATACATGTATCTTCTTTTAACCTTGTCGCTCCTTTTAAACTTGAATTTTATCCTTTGTCCCAAGAATAATAGCTAAAAGATTTAATTTACACATGGGATTATCTTGTCAGTTGTTTCTGGTTTTAATGTAAAAATCAATAAACTGTTTAATGTATAACAAAAGTTCATTGTATGTAGATGACACTTTTAAAAGTTCTAAACACATTCATATATTGCTGATATGAGTGTTTACTTCATCGGTCTATTAACCTTCTCTCCTTAGAAGCACCTTACAATTTCTTTATGGTACCAAATACACATGAATAAGTAAAGCAGAGTGCTCCTAATGGCACATTTTGCTTTTCTTTAAAACTGCTTTTAGTGGTCACCTGTCTTCAAAACTTGAAAACACTCGGACTATGGGGTAAATCATAAATGGTTAACCTTTCAAACATTATGTTCATATAATATTTCTACGTCAACCCCTTAGGATTGACTAGTCTACTCATTAAAATCATCCCTTTGAATTGAATCTATTGAGTAATCACAACATAGGACTTCATGGCAGAGATATAATTTCAAATAAGGATTTTAATATTTTAAAGTTAAAAGATTAAACATTTTCATTTTGATGGCTTTCACTGTTGTGCACAATGATCTTAAAGCTGCTGATACTTAATTGGATATATTTACCACTTAAAGCAGAATAAAAGTAAAGCAGAATGCAGGTTAATGGAAATGGCTTGTATGGTTCTTGTTTAACCCTTTCAACCCTACATCCCTCTGTAGAGAGTACTGATTACATGTATATGCAAAAAGTGCAGACCCTGATCAGAGGGCTCCTATAGGAGCCCTCTGATCAGGGTCGGCACTGTTTGATATTTTCATTGGTTTTTGTTGTGATATCAAAAATACAACAGTAGACTGGATTAGAAGAGTCCAAAAGGATAATAAATGCCCACAAGAGATATATAGGGTTGAAAGGGTTAGGACTACCTACCTGCAGGCTACTTTTCTGAATAGATGAATTAATAGAAACAATAAAAGCTGTTTTTATGAGATAAAGAAATAAAGCAGGATGAATGCAAAACAGAAAGCTCCTAAATGAGCTTTCTGTTTTACATTTATCCTGCTTTCAGCATTGATTATCTTTTGAAATATAAAATTGATTGAATTTGGAATTTGAACAATAGTGCATTATTATATTTGAATTAACTAGCCTATGCTTTATTGGAATATAAATTGCACAACAATAATGAATATTTTTCATTTTATTGAATATGAAATAACAAGCATAATAAGGAAAGTCTCTGCATATGTTAAGCAAAATATACAAAAACAGTAAAATAAAAGACAAAAAGTTTAAAATGTGGTATTTAGTGACCACCCAAAAAATAACGACATAATTACAATCTTTAAACCATTTTATGCGGGATACACTTTTAGGTGTACCTGTAGGCAAACAGTTTTGATCTCAGATCAGGCCCCACATTGTGGGACCTGATCTGAGATCAAAACTGTTTGCAGCTTTGTCAATATTCTATCACAAACTGCTAAATTCTTTTGCAAGTATTTGAGTTATACCTGCTGCAGACGACATTTTAAAATGGCCACCAAATATTACCCAGCATGCAATGGGTTAATACCTGGCATAGCAGCTTAATGCAAAACGAAAATACAGAAGAAAGGAGCTTTCTGCATTGCTGTTGTTCTGCATTAAGTACCGTCTTTAGAGAGAATATTGGCTTTCAGTTGAGTGGTAAATTAACCCTTTTAACCCTGGTCCCGCATATAGGCGTCCTTTTCAAACAGTGTACAAAGGTAAAGGTAAAGGCTTTGTTTATGATAGTGTCACCCCTATTGAAAGGGCCAGCCAGTTTTGGCTTATGAGACACGTCACACCTATCCTTTTTGCTCGCACAGTACCTCCCGAATCCCTTCTCTTACAAGTACATGTGAATATAGAACACTTGTCCTGTGCAAACAGTGAAGACTCAGATCAGAGGGCTCCGAAATAATGCCAAACATTGACAAAAACAACCCTTAAAAGTCAGAAATGGGCTAGACTAAAATGGAAACTGGAATTGTCCATTTAAAGTTTCAGGGAGGAAAGAGTTAATCCATTGAACCCTAGCCATTAATATACTCATCATTTACAAACAGTGTACCTGTGAAACATACACTTGTCATATGTAGACCTAGATCAGAGGGCCCCCTACCAGGGTCTGAACTGTTAGTTATTTTGCAATAAATTGTTATAAATGAGTTAACCCATTACTCCATAGATACACATATTTACACATTTAATTTATTCCTTCATGGAAGAAAATATTTCTGATTTATACGGTTATGAATTTGTATCATAAGATAGAAACAGGTTATGGTGTATTACCATTGCCCCATAGCCTCTTTTTAGTTTTGCAGACAGGTGTTCACTTAAAGCAGGTAAAAAGTAAAGCAGAATGTGCCAAACATTGACAAAAACAACCCTCAAAAGTCAGAAATGGACTAGACTAAAATGGAAACTGGAATTGTCCATTTAAAGTTTCAGGGAGGAAAGAGTTAACCCATTGAACCCTAGCCATTAATATACTCATCATTTACAAACGGTGTACCTGTGAAACATACACTCGTCATATGTAGACCTAGACCAGAGGACCCCCTACCAGGGTATGCACTGTTAGTTATTTTGCAATAAATTGTAAAAATTGAGGTAACCCATTACTCCATAGATAGCTAAGATTGATTATTTACACATTCAATGAACCTTCATTGAAGAAAATATTTTCAATTTATGCAGTCATGAATTAGTATCATAAGATAGAAACAGGCTTAGCCATAGCCTTTTTCTAGTTTTGAAGACAGGTGACCACTTAAAGCAGGTAAAAAGTAAAGCAGAATGCACCTTCCATCTGCTTTTATTTCAGCCAGCTTAAGTCATCATCAACCAGGATATATTAGTAAATATATTTTATGGTTCATATTCATGACTGAATAAAGTGGAACTATTTTTTTCAGTGGAGGAATAAATTAGAAGTGTAAAAAGACATATTTATGGTGTAAAAGATTAACACAAGCTTGACTGTAGATGTGATTCGAACCCTGAAAAAATGTCACCTGTTCAAAATGGCAGTACCAGCTTTATTCTGAAATTAACTCTTGCTTCTCTGTATTCAAAGATACCTTATCAAAGCTGCAAACAGTTTGGATCCTAATGAAATATTACCAGGGCTCCAGATAAGGGGAGTATTTCGAAAACTAAAATCTATATTATCTGCATAAAACCCTATGGCGTGACTACTCATTAGAGATGATTCTAATGAGTAGTAACACCATAGGATTTGGTGTTGAAATGATTGAGAAAATGCTGGATTTGTTCAATTTACTCCCTCTTATCGGGAGCCCTGTGTTACGTTAGTTAGCATCTGATCTGGATTGAAACTGTTTGCAAAATTTATGAACATCTGTTGTAAATGTGTAAAAAAAAGCGTTAACCCATTACCCAATAGCGCAGGTTGAAAGTAAAGCAGAATGCTCCTTAAGTCGCATTCTGCTTTACTTTCAGTCTGCTTTAAGCTTTAATAGTATCTGCTAGAATATAGAAACTATTTCTTATGATTCTTATTTGTAACAGTATAAATTGGATCTATTTTCTTCATTAGATGAATAGATTAAAGTCATAAAAGGCGTATTTATGGGATAATGGGTTAAACAACATTTCAGTTCTTGATTTCCTCCAATTTTATTGGCATGCCACCTACTGGTCTACAGAAAACATTTTTCTCCAGCTGAGGGGGAACGTTCAATATGTCTGATGGGCTGAACTTGAAGTTTTGAATCAGTTTCACAAGTGTTATTTTAAGTTCCATCTGGGCAAACCTCATACCCAAACAGTTTCTAGGTCCTGCTCCAAATGGCATATAGGTGAAAGGCTGAATTTTGGGTTTGTTTTCACGAGAGAACCGCTCTGGGTTGAATTGCAATGGGTCTTGCCAATACTCTTCCATGCGATGCAGCGTAAAGACAGGAACAGATATAGAGATGTTCTCTGGAAACGTGTATTTACCGATAGTAGACACTTCCATGTTATGTCGATTAAGTCGTGTAACTGGGGGATAGAGCCGCATCGCTTCAGATACAAACATTTCCAAATATTCAAGTTCATTTACGCTTTCATATGTGGGTTCGGAGCCACCAATTTTGCTTTCTATTTCTCGGCGTAGCTTTTCCTGGCAGTCTTGCTCTGTTGCCAAGAAGTAGACTGAGAAAGTGAGTGCAGTTGAAGTGGTATCCACTCCCGCAAACAGAAACGTTATTGCATTTGAGATGATTTCCTCGTTGGTCATACCTGCTTGGGAATGATCTGGACTGTCAGAGTTAGCCTTGAGGCTCTCCTCATGGGAGTCTATCATGAGTTGTAGAAGATCTTCTTTTCTTTGTGAAGTATTTTGTCTCTTCTCCTCTATTATGCCAAGCAGAACAGTACGAATGTATTTTATAGCCTTTGTATTGTTGTAATCAATGTCAAACAACTTACACAGGTATTTGGTGTCTGGGATTAGCAATAACATGGTCAACAGAGGGTTTTTCTCTATACTGAAATTCAGACAATGTGTCACTTGTTTGATAAATTCTTCATTCTGTTCAACTTCAACACTAAATGCTGACCTACAAATTATGTCCAGAGCCAGACTCTTTACAATGGCAGACATTTCTAATACATCAGATGATGTAAGCTTCTCTCTCATTGTTTTTACCATTTTATCCAAGCATGAAAGTACCAGAGGATTTATACGTTTGAGTTTCCCACTTGAAAAAGATGGGAGAAGTGTTGATCTGAGGAGTTTCCAGTGATCATGATCTGTGGTCATCATGACTGACCTCTGCCAGAATTTCGTTGTATGAGCTGACTGGGATCTTAAGTAAAAGGAAGAAAATCTTTTCACAAACATCTCTTTGATAACGTCAGTGTCTGTGGTGAAAACAGTGGGCAGATTTCCCAGGAAGAAACAGAAACACTTGCCATACTTCATTGTGCCCTCGTACTCGCATGTCATTAGTCCTTTCTTCTGCAACAAGGGCAGCCCACCAACAAAGGGAGCTGGTTTGGGACCTGTTAATCCAAACTTGCTAAACTTTCTGTGCTTCTTCTCTGTATAGATGTAAAATCCAATAACTAATCCAAAGATAAATATAATCCACACAGGGATATCAATAAGCCCCAAAACATACATTTTAAAAAAATCTCAGTACAATGCGATAAAAAGCAAATAATAGAATCAATTAGTCACTTAGTTATTTCACTTTGTTTCCAGGTCTAAAGAACAATCCCTCATTTAACTTTGTTAAGATGTTAATATCCTTGTCTGAATGGAGCGCCTTCACATTACAGTATGACCCGAGACACACGCACTAGTCCATCACTTGATCAGCTTACTGAAAAAATCTATTCCTTTCAGATGTACGGGAAATGTTTGTTCACATGTGCAGTCACCCTTACCACACTGTATTGTATGACTGACTTAACAATATTTACACTTTAACATATAAACCCTTGCTATGCAGAATCTTTTATACTGACATTTTCAACTTATATAAAATGAGCAGTTTTTGTTGATTTTTACGACCTACTAGACAAGATATTTCAATTTTTTTAAAAGGAAAACAAACAGTGCAGGCTCTGATCCTTAAGGAGCCCTCTGACCAGGGTCTACACTGTTTGTAAAGTATACTGGTATTAGCCAAGAAAGGGTTGATATCCGCTAGTTATGTTGAACTTTTGAAGAACTGCATATATTTATATATCTAAGTGTATTTTTACTGATTAAAGTTAGTCTTTTGAAACACAATTCAGCCTTTAAATGGCTCAAAGCTTATCCAATAGAACATGCTTTCTCATTGACTTGTGTTATTATAATGCAAGTATGTCTTAATTGTTTTTTCACAAAGCCTTATGATCCAACAAAGAATGTGTAAACATCCCGAGATCAAAGAATAAATGCACAGCTCCAGACATACAGAACTATACCATCAGAGCTCCCACATAGAAATAAACAAAATAAACAAAACATTTCCAGCCTTTCTCTTATAATGGATTTATCCCTGAAATCCTATGTTGGGACTAAGTGACACATTAGAATTGTCTTATAGAGACAATTCTAATGAATAGTCACAACAAAGCCTATTAACATTTAATTTAGAAATAAAGATTTTAGAGTTTGAAATATTCCTCATACCTGGAGCTACGGGAATTAAATGATTTCCTGTTGTAATGATGAAAGTTACTGATCAAATGCCAATAGTGGTATTATCCCATTATCCACCATATGGTGTTGTACAATCTATATTTAACGTGCCAGGCACAGGGCCTTAATTGCTATAGAATGTCATTTCAATCTGAAGGCTGCTAACTCTTTGTATGCTAGCGGAAGATGTAAGATTGTGTTGGCAAACAGTTTGGATCCAGATGAGGCGCCGCATAACGTGGCGTCTCATCAGGATCCAAACTGTTTGACACTCTGACCCTGTTTTGAAAAGAAAATGAGAAAATTCAATTTTTAGAACATCAGTAGACGACAATTGTTTCTGATGAAAAAATTACCCAGCATGCAAAGAGTTAAGGTAATTAACCCCTTTACCTTCTAAATGAAAGCTTGTCTGGCATTTGCAAAACAGATAGGATCCAGATCAGATGTGAAGCAAATTGGCATCTGATCTGGATCTGGATCCAATCTGTTTTGCAATAACAGACTAAGCTAGGTTTCTTGGAATTATAATTTTTTTTAATAACTCTGTGAATGACAATTTTTGAATCAGACAGATTGATATAGAATTAAATTTTGTATAAGTTTTTGTGCAGTGATTACAGAATCTCTTTCTTAACTACTATATGATTTTTGTATGAATGTTCATGTGATTTTATCACGGATGACATTTTTTCGGTGTCCGACGTATTGATTCCTTGTACAAGACATCATAATTATCTGGAGCCAAGGTCTTCAAATGTCAGTCAATTTTACCCCTGGCAATTAAATGGATACAAGATGATTTTATCAGTTCAGTCACGCATCTGTGACTATGGTAGTTTTACTACTGGGAAAAGCCGCAAAAACATTTATTGCCCTGAAACAGTCAGCCTTATGTCTAGTGTTTATCGTTTCCTTTGAGGAAACAACACATTTTACAATTCTTTCTATTCTTTTAAAAAAGGCTGTGTCATGTTGCTACTTTAAAACTTTTCTTACATTCTGACTGATGGTTGTCTAAGGAGCTTTGCTGCTCTGCTGTCAGTCTGCTCTAAATAGTACATCACTTGTGTAAAACACATAACGGAAATTATGTTATTTGGGGGGAAAGGGTTGAGTGTCTTTAAAGTAACCTTTTCACCTTGATCAAATTTCTTAACCTTGTCCTTAATAATAGCCAAAAGGGTTTATCACCTATATCAAACTATAGAGATTACAGTTTTTGTTACAAACCGCAGCTATACACAGGTTTTACTGTATGTAACATTTGATATACTTCATGTACTATCACGCAAGAGAGAAACAAAATCCATTACATGAAATTTGTACCATTTTTATTTCCCATATGAAAGATTTATTCCTATTAAACTGCTGTAAACCTCTGTTGATTTTCCTCTCATGGAGTCTAACATAGTGTTTATTAAATTTTGAGAGAAAAAATGTGTTATATATGGATTTATATATGTCATTCAGATTGAAACTGAACGCTGTGCTTGCTTGGTATTTTTAGCTCACCTGAGCCAAAGGCTCAAGGTGAGCTATTGTGACCGCTCACCGTCCGTAGTACGTCTGTCCGTCTGTCCGTCTGTCCGTCTGTCCGTCTGTCTGTCTGTCCGTCTGTCCGTTCACTTTTACTTCAAACGACATCTCCTCTGAAACCCGCCGATTGTAGGGAGAGTTCAAACTGCTTATGATGTTCCTTGGATGCTTCTCTACAGAAGTTGTTCAAAAAAAAGGAAAAAAAGCACAAACTCTGCTTGAAAAAGCAAAAAAGCAAAAATCTTTAAAAAATCTTCTTGCCCAAAACTACTAGGCCCTAAGCTTTGATATTTGTACAGTAGAATCTCCTGGTGGATCTATCTATAGTTTGTTAAAATGAAATCCCTAGGGTCACATTTGACACCACCCTGCACAGTTTAAGTGCTGCTCTAGGCAGGTTTTACAGTATTTTTGATTTAGGCAGAACTGTATTTACCTGAGTTACCCTTAATATACTATGGGCAAATAGCCAATATTTGCAAACATTTTGGATCCAGATCAGATGCAACATAATCATAATGCTACATCTAATCTGGATCCAACCTATTTGCCACTCATTTACCAACTTAACATTTTCTAAATTGTTTTTTTGTACACTTTTCACATACAGTAGGTTTTAAGCAGACATCATTTCAGTCTGGTAAGGGTAAGCCCAAGCGTTCTAGCCACTGAGGTCAAATATTATGCAACTCTGAACTGGTAGTGGGTATCACAGAACTGGTCATGATCAGCTGAACATGTTGTCTGCTAAAGTTTAGATATGGTTCAGTCTGATTCATACTTAGAGAAACAGGATCTGGAAGTGATCCACTGACAGTTATGTAATTATGTCTTATGCCATATTTATACATATGTTTAATATTGGTTTTGTCAGAGTTATCTGTATGTCTTTTCAATAATTCCACTTTAAACAGTCATGAAAATGTAAGATGCAAAAGTAAAGCAAAGTGTGCATTAACCCTTAGCCCGCCAAATAAATTGTCGTCTGCTATATTTCTCGTCTGCTTCAAGTTTCAAAGTGCTTCAAAGTTGCTCAAAATTGCTGAAAATGTTGTCCGAGTGTCAAACAGCTTGGATCCGGATGAGACGCCGAGTTACTCGGCGTCTAATCCGGATCCAAGCTGTTTGCATATAAAGCTATAGTCGTGAGTGGCAGGCTAAGGGTTAAGACACATTCTGCTTTACTTTCAACCTGCTTTAGGTGGCCACCTATTTTCAAAATTAGAAACATGCTATGGGGTAATGGGTAAAATGAAATTGCCTATTTGGAAAGAGCCTGATGAGAGGAAGTGCCATTTGCAAAGGCCATAACTCTGACATCATTGTTTTTTGAGTTATTTCCCTTTGTGATATTTTCTTGTCAAGAAGACAACTTCAGTTCTACTGATGCTATTGTAATGAAATTTTATGTATGGAAAGAAACTGATGAGAGAAAATGCCATGCACAAGGGCAGCAATATTTAGTTCTTCCCCTTTGTCATATTTTATTGTCAGGAAAATAATTCCAGTTCTGTTGACGCTAGTGAAATAATTATCATTTATTGGAAATGGAAATAGCTTGATAAGAGGATGTGTCATGGATAAGGGTCATAAGCTTGGCAACAAAATTCACTTTTGTCATGTTTTCTTGTCTGGAAGATAACTCCATTTATAGTTATATTAAAATGTTGTCTTGCCCAGTCAACTTAGGTACAAACTTCAATGTCCTCAGGTGAGCGAATTAAGGGCCATGGCCCTCTTGTTTTTGTTAATATCAAATATAATTTATATTGTGCTACTGTTTTAGAAATATAATTTTCTAAATTTCAAAACAGAGTCAGAGTGGCAAACAGATGGGATCCTGATAAGACATCAGGATCCAAACTGTTTGCAAAGGTTATTATGGTTTCACCGCTAGCTAAGAGACAAAATAGTGGTATTAGAACTATGTAAAAAGACCTTTTCTATATCCTAGCTTATTGTAGCTAAACCCTTTACCCTATAACACTTTTTTATGCCCTCACGGCTATCAGTCCGAGGGCATACTGTTTTTCCCCTGTCTGTCCATATGTGTTTGATCCTTCCACCGTCCCACATACAGTACAATCTCCATACAGTTTTCAAGCTACAATCTTATAACTTAATTGGCAGAGTGTTTGCACATATACCATAGATGTGCATCTGAACAGGATTTTGATCTGCTTTAATTTTTCACAAAATTACAGCCAGTTAAACTTAGTCAAATTTTTGCTGGCAGGGGCATCATATTTGTCTTACAGACAAAGCCATCCCTTAAGTTATTCCTCCAAAATACAATGTAGAGAGATTCTTTAAAAAAAACCACCCATCTTTTTGTATATTTTCCAGGTTGTACAACAAGGAGTCAGTTCTAGAGTTGTTGATAGACAGAAGCAAGTTTGAATGTGCCTCGAGCTTTGAGCATCTTAGAGGGCTGAAGGTAAGTGCCCTTAAATACAATTAAACATGCAAACAGTATGGCAGCTTAGTGGTAACTAAAATGATCAACAAGAGAACATAATAACCCACAATCGTTACTTAGTGTTGAAAGAGTTAAAGATTGCCATGTTTCTTAGTGGGTGGTCACTGCACTGGTATGTCTAGAATAATTCATAAGTGTAACGGGATTAATCAGGAATGTTTATAGTTTGATGCATTTTGTATTAATTAATACTAAGTAACTAATACATGTGCTAAGTATTTGTCTGTAATACTATGTACCTGTTCTGCCTAACCCTTTACCCCATAGAAGCGCCTTTTAGCACATTTAATTTATTCCTCCATTAAGAAAATAATTCCTATTTATACAGTCATAAACATGTACTAAAAGAAATATTAGCAGATGATGGCTTAAAGCAGGCTGAAAGTAAAGCAGAATGCGCCTTAAGACACATTCTGCGTTACTTTCAACCTGCTTTAACTCTTTCCTCCCTGAAACTTTAAATGGCCAATTCCAGTTTCCATTTTAGTCTAGTCCATTTTAGACTTTTAAGGGTTGTTTTTGTCAATGTTGGGCATTATGACAAACAGTGAAGACCCTGATCAGAGGGCTCCTTTCGGAGCCCTCTGATCTGGGTCTTCACTGTTTGCACAGGACAATTGTACTATTCACATGTACACTGTTTGAAAAGGACGCCTATATGCAGGACTAGGGTTGAAAGGGTTAAGAGGTCACCCATCTTCAAAGCTGAAAAATGGCTATGGGGTAAAGGGTTAAACTCTTCCCTCCATAGCTTTTGATGTTCTAGGACTTTTTTGCTTTACTTGAAAATTAAGCAGGAAGCTTGGAAAGGATCTTCTTGCTTTTATTTTAGCCATGCTTTAAGCTTCCATCTGCTAGGATATAGAATATATTTCTTATGGTGCATATTATTGACTGTATAAAGTGGGACTACTTTCTATTGTGAAGGAATAAAGTAACTGTGTATAAAGTAGTATTTATGGGCTAATGAGTTAACATAAGTTTGACAGTATATTCATGTTTACAGGGTTTGCACTGTTTGCTTTGATATACAATTAAACCTCTCTATTATGGCCACCAAATTGTGTTAAATATTAGATGTTTACGACAGGTGACTGCTGAAAGCAAGGTGACAGTAAAACAGAAAGCTCCTATAGGAGCTTTCTGTTTCACTGTCACCTTGCTTTAAGCTGTCGCCTGTCTTTTATACGATAAATTAGCCTTCGTTATAGTGGTCGTTATAGAGAGGTTTTACTGTACAAGTTTTTCATTTGTTTGTTTTTTTCAAAGAAAAGGAAAATAGAAACATCAAAGTACCTGTAGTTATACTGTCAAAGTTACAAGTCAGACACGAGCCAGGTTATCTGCAAGTCATCAGCTGTTTTAGATTATCAGGACAATCAGAGGATTTGCCTGAGGAAAGTTGTGACAGTAATCCTACAAAACCATGGCCACACGAAGGTCATTTATAGTTTGTCTGTTTCGAAGAAACTACTAGCTGTTGTCATCACTCCGGTGTATGCGTTGCCATTGTTGTTGTCGTTGTTATTGTCCAAAATCTTAACGTGGGCCATAACTTTAGAGCTACATATGATACAGACTTTATATTTGGTTTTTATGCATTCTGCTTTAATTTCAGCCTGCTTTAAGCTATCATCTGTTAGGATAATTAAACAATTTCTTATAGTGCATATTGAAATGACTGTAAAGTGGGACTATTTTCTTGAGTAAAGGAATAAATTAAATGCTTAAAAAGGCGCATTTATGGGTTCCTTAAATTTGTCTACTTTTCAATGGTACATGTAGTAATACAGGGCTTTTTCTGTTTGCATTAAATTTTGTTCACTACATGTAGTTTAAAAATTCAAATTGGAATTAATTTCCAAACAATTAGAAATTCGTAACTTGTAGTATTATCATGGTGCAATCAGAATCATAAATCTTTCATGCTAATATATTTATTTTTTAACTGTTATTTGTGAAAGTGAATAATCCTCCTACCTATGTAGTGCTGATAATTGAACCACCTTACAACCTGATTGGTTGCTGCTTAAAGTAGTCTGAAAGTACAGCAAATTATCTCCCTAAACAGCAACCTGTTTTAAAGATGAAAAATAGCTTTTAGAGAAACGTTTTGATCTCATCTGTATGTTTTTATGCCCCCAGAATCTACGATTCGGGGGCATATAGTTTTTGTCATGTCTGTTGGTTCGTCCGTCCGTCCGCGCCACCGAAATGGGTTAGAGGGCCTTTTCTGGCCAGATAACGGTAAACATAACAAAAGAAGACAATAGAGTTCATTCCGTAACAATAGAATAAGGGGCCGTGGCCCGTTATTCAAACAAAAGAAATTAACAAAAGAAAAGGCCCTCTAACCCACTTTGGGCGCACGTCCGTCCGTCCGTCTGTCTGTGCCAAAAACCTTAACCTTGGCTTTAACTCTTGCATTTTTGTACCTAGGCCTTTTATACTTGGCATGTGTCTTCCCTGTATCAAGACCTTTCCAACCATACAAACTTTTTGACCTTGTGACCTTGACCTTGACATTTGACCTACTTTTGTAAATCTCTTAAAATGGCTATAACATTTGCACCAGTTGGCCCAGGGCTTTCATATTTTGTATGTATATTTCTTGTGTCAAGATCTTTCCAACCATACCAACATCTTTGACCATGTGACCTTGACCTTCACCTTTGACCTATTTAATCAAACTTTAACCAAAAACCTTTACCTTGGCTTTAACTTTTGCATTTTTGAACCTCGGCCTTTTATACTTATCATGTGTATTCCTCATGGCAAGACCTTGCCAACCATATAAAACTTTTTGACCTTGTGACCTTGACCTTGACATTTGACCTACTTTTGTAAAAATCTTTAAATGGCTATAACATTTGCACCAGTTGGCCCAGGGCTTTCATATTTTGTATGTATATTTCTTGTGTCAATACCTTTCCAACCATACCAACATCTTTGACCTTGCGACCTTCATCTTTACCTTTGACCTATTTAATCAAACTTTAACCAAAAACCTTAACCTTGGCCATAACTTTTGCATTTTTGCACCTGGGCTTTTTATACTTGGCATGTGTATTCCTCATGGCAAGGCCTTTCCAACCATACAAAACGTTTTGACCTTGACCTTGACATTTGACCTTCTTTTGTAAAAATCTTTAAATTGCTATAACATTTGCACCAGTTGGCCCAGGGCTTTCATATTTTGTATGTATATTTCTTGTGTCAAGACCTTTCCAACCATACCAATATATTTGACCATGTGACCTTGACCTTCACCTTTGACCTATTTAATCAAACTTTAACCAAAAACCTTAACATTGGCTATAACTTTTGCATTTTTGAACCTGGGCCTTTTATACTTGGCATGTGTTTTCTTCATGGCAAGACCTTTCCAACCATACAAAACTTTTTGACCATGTGACCTTGACATTTGACCTACTTTTGTAAAAATCTTTAAATGGCTATAACATTTGCACCAGTTGGCCCAGGGCTTTAATATTTTGTATGTATATTTCTTGTGTCAAGACCTTTCCAACCATACCAACATATTTGACCATGTGACCTTGACCTCGATCTTTGACCTATTTAATCAAACTTTAACCAAAAACCTTAACCTTGGATATAACTTTTGCATTTTTGCACCTTGGCCTTTTATACTTGGCATGTGTTTTCCCTTTCTAACCATACAAAACTTTTTGACCTTGTGACCTTGACATTTGACCTACTTTTGTTGAAATCTTTAAATGGCTATAACATTTGCACCAGTAGGCCTACGGCTTTCATACTTTGTTTATATATTTCTTGTGTCAAGACCTTTCCAACCATACCTACGTTTTTAGCTCACCTGAGCCATAGGCTCAAGGTGAGCTATTGGGATGGCCCTGTGTCCGGCGTCGTCCGTCGTGTGTCGTCCGTCATGCGTCGTCCGTCGTCGTTAACAATTGCTTCAAATGACATCTCCTCATATACCGCTTGACAGATTTCAACCAAACTTTACAGAAATGTTCCTTGGGTCAAGCTCTTTCAAATTTGTTCAAAGAATTAAAAACAATGCAGAACTCTGGTTGCCATGGCAACCAAAGTGAAAAAATAAGGAAATCTTTAAAAATCTTCTTGTCAACAACTGCAAGAGCCAGAGCTTAGATATGTGGCACACAGCATCATCTATAGGTCCTCTATCAAGTTTGTTCAAATTATGTCCCTAGGGTCAAAATTGGCCCCGCCCCAGGGGTCACAGTTTTACATAGAGTTATATAGGGAACTTTTCAAACGTCTTCTTCTCTGAAACTAATATGGCTAGAGCATTGATACTCGGCATGGTGACACTTCTAGATGTCTTTACATATTTTGTTCAAATGATTCCGGTCGGTTGCATAAGTAGGTCACAGGAGCTAAAAATAGATTTTTTCAATGAAAACTTTAAAAATCTTCTTGTCTGAAACAACAAGGGCCAGAGCTTAGATATTTGGCACATAGCATCATCTAGTGTTTTAGCCAGACTCTCAAAAAGGGCAGGGGGGCACCAAAAAGGGGCAGGGGGGCACCAAAAAAGGGCAGGGTGCAAACAAAGTGCGGACCCGCAACTTCGGCGAGGGGATTGTTAACATTTCTAGGTGTCTTTTCATCATATTCGATAAATTTTTTAGTGTTTTAGCTAATGCGGAATGGCGGGGTGGCCCGCCCTTCTGCCCTTTTGATGGAAACTAAAAAAATCTTCTTGTCTGAAACTACAAGGGCCAGAGCTTAGATATTTGGCACATAGCATCATCTACAGGTCCTCTGTCAAGTTTATTCAAATTATGTCCCTAGGGTCAAAATTGGCCCCGCCCCAGGGGTCACAGTTTTACATAGAGTTATATAGTGAAATTTTCAAACGTTTTCTTCTCTGAAACTAATACGGCCAGAGCTTTGATATTCATCATGGTGACGCTTCTAGATGTCCTTTACGTATTTTGTTCAAATGGTTCCAGTCTGTTGCATAAGTAGGTCACAGGAGCTAAAAAAAAAAATTCAATGTAAACTTAAAAAAATATTTTTGTCTAAAACCCTAGTACCCTGATCTTAGATATTTGGCACATAGCATCATCTACAGGTCCTCTTTCAAGATTGTTCAAATTATGCCAATCGAGTAAAAAATGACTCTGTCCTGGACATAAATCTTTTTCTCCATTTTGTCAGTTATTCTCAGGTGAGCGAAATATGCCCCATGGGGCTCTTGTTGCCCTTGTGACCATGACCTTTGACCTGCATTTGTATACATCTTTATACGCCTATAACATTTGAACCAGTAGGCCTAGAGCTTCCATACTTTATATGTTTCTTGTGTTAAGACTTCTCCAACCATGCAAATGTTTCATTTACCCTACGACCATGACTTTTGACCTACTTTTGCAAATAAACATTACATTACAGAACATGATGCTGGCTGGGGGCATTTGTGTTTCACAAACACATTGCTTTTCATCTGATCATCACCAAACTTTCTGAAAATGTTTGTTGACATAAAATGGAGACCAATTTGGATAACCAGCGGCACCAATTTATGCTAGGCCCTTTGGAGTAATGGCCCTTGAAGTCCTCAAAATGGCGCTCCACTACAGTTTCAGCTCTCTAACTGTCTGGATTCCCCTCCCTGTATCATCGGGGCATTCGTGTAACTGGGACACGCTCTTGTTATGCTTGGAATTGTGTCAAAAGCAAACAAATAACTGTCTTGAACTTTAGATCATAGATTATGTATGTAACAGGGCCATCTGTTTTACAGATTTGCCAAATCAGACTCTTTAACCCTTTCTATGCTAAACCTTCCATATGAGCTATTCCGCTTTTAAAAATTGTCTTATGTTATGATGATTTTAGGACTGTTTGCAGAAAATAATTATGTCAGAAAAGAAAACCAAAACCAACAGTGCAGATCCTGATCAGATGACTCTTTTATGTGCCCTCTGATCAGGAACTACGCTGATTGCAAAAAATACATATACAGGTTTCCAGCATTAGAAATGGTTGAATAGAGAATTAAGTCTGCTTGCTTGAAATGTTGCCGGCTGAAATATATTGACTTCTTTCTACATTTACTTGCAAATAGATATAATGTGTGTGACAAACAGTTTGTATCCTATTCCAGCTTTGATTAAGTCGGGGTCTGATCTGTATCAAAGCTGTTTGCAATGGTCTATGCTTCTTATTTATATCCTCATGTTCAAAGTTTTAGCAAAATACAGTCGAACGTCGATATCTTGAACACGTTTAACTAGAACTATCCGATAGTTCGACATATGAACTGCACTATTTCCTGCTCGGTTAAGTCGAACATACCCATATTTCAAAGTTAAAACATGGCTTAGCCACGTTTTAGCTTTGAAATACGGGTATGTTCGACAAGCCGACTTCGAGATATCGAAGTTCGACTGTAAACATCAATTATCAGAATGATTAGATAAAGGTTCAGTAAACATACAGTCAACTTGTATTACATGGCCACACTTAGATAAAGCAAAATCCACATTCATAAAACATGCAATTGCTTAATGCAGCCTGCAGTAGGCCAAAGGTATAGCAGATGAGGTTCCTTTTTGAACCTGCTCTACTTTTGTGCTGCATTTAACCCTTTAGCCCCTTAAGGTGCATTCTGCTTTACTTTCAGCATGCTTTAAGCAAACACCTGCTAGAATAAAGAAAATATTCCTTATGATACATATTCATGACTGTATAAATTGGAACTATTTTCTTCGGCGTAGAATTAATTGAATGCGCTTAAAGGCGCTAAATCTATGGGGGAAAGGCTGCCATCTATATCAACAATTCATTATTCACCATGCTTTAAGTGGCCGCTTCAAACAAGTTCTACTGTAGTCCTGTGCTTGAATGATAATAGAATGTAATAGACTTGAGACTATAAAAAAGGTTATACATGTAGTATACATTATACAGTATGTCTTGTATTAAACAAACACCAATTAAAGTAGTTGCCAGATCTGTAAAGAAAGGTTATTGCTTTATGCAGGATGAAACTAGAAAATATTTCTTAACCCTTTCCCAGCAACTTTTAGCGCATTTGATTTATTCTTCCACTGAAGAGATTAGTTCCAATTTATACAGTTACAAACATGTATCAAGGGAAATATTTTCTATATGCTAGCAGATGGTGGTTTAAAGCAGGCTGAAAGTAAAGCAGAATGCGTCATATGGCACATTCTGCTTTACTTTCAACCTCCTGTGGTAACCTGTATTCAAAACTAGAAACAGGCTATGGGGTAAAGGGTTAAGGTGCACATTTATGACTGTGTAAATTAGTGGAATTAATTTCCTCAGTGGGAGTATAAATTAAAGGCGTAAAAAGGTGTATTTATGGAGTAATGGGTTTATGTAAGATTCACTGTAGTAAAAGAAACCCAGTGGAAACAGTTGATTGCAAATGGTTACAGATTTGGAGAGGGATAAGCCTAATACATGTCTTGTAGCAGTACTGTGACACACTGATATTTCACAAAACTATAGAAATTCCTGATCTTATTTGCAGCCCTTTAGATAGCTTGTTAGTATAGTAAATCCTCTCTATTATGACCACCAAAAGATAAGAGGAGACTTAAGTTTATGGTATCAAAGGCATGTGATGGCTTAAAGCAAGATGAAAGTAAAGCAGAAAGATTTTTCTTTCATCTTGCATTAAAGCGACTCGCAACCAGATGGTGCATTAAAAATAGTAATTTGTAAATATGTGTCAAACGCTTATATAAATGGTAAAGAATTAGTTTAGGATAAGAAATTCTGTTTAAAAAAAATGTATTTCAATAAAAAAAAATATTGGTCTCTGGTGGGATTCGAACCCGGGGCCCGGCATTGGCGGACAGAAGGCAAAATAGGGGAAACCGCTTAGACCAATGGACCACGGAACTATCCGTTTATCTCGGATCGATTTAACGTATTTCAATGTGTAGCGGTCGAAAGTGCATACAACTTCGTAATTCGGCTCGTGCTTATGTCTGAGCCCGTGTAGAGAAGCAACAACAACAACTATACCGTCTACTAGTCGGTATAGAAAAACGATGGAAAATATCTAAAAATCTAAGATTCGGTGACGATTCTTGAGACTTTTTTTGGACTGATCATATTTTTTTAATGTCAGAAGCCAAATAATGCCACAAATTTGCTTTTATTTGAGTATTTTATTTTATTTTGACAAGTACACCATCCGGTTGCGAGTCCCTTTAAGCAACCACCTGCCTTAAACACCTAAACAGTTACATCATTTATCAGTCATAATAGAGGGGTTTTACTATACATCATACATGTATACCAGTATTCAGTGGCTCTTCAACAAAAATGTGCCATTCTCTCAAGATAAGTAAATACTGAGCAATCATTTTTATGCTGTACAAAAGCTATGTAGAATGCTATTATTGGAGCTTTCTGCATAACATGAACATGTACAACTCTTTGGTTTGGCTTTTGGAACCAGATGCCATAAGTAAGTCTATAAATTTGATGGTATTTATCAAAGCCCAATACACTGCAGATCCTGACAATGTGCTATTTACTTGCCTTGTAAATAAATATCACCTTTATTTTTTATTCCAAGTTCTGTTTTCTAACCATTACTCTCCTAACAGTACATCTTTTATTGCTGGGAGACTTTAATATAGAATATTTCACATGCACTAGCTTGATACTTCCTGTTGTATAGTCTATTATGACCAATTAGAAGGAGTTTGTTTCTGTTTATAAAGGCAGGTCTGTTTTTAAGCAGGTGTTTGTTTGAAGCATGGTGATGCGAAAGCTGAAAGCTCCTACTTGAGCTTTCAGCTCTCTCATCATCATGCTTTAAGCATCCACCTGTTTCACCATATTGGTTTTGAGACACTTTATTTGTCTTGTTTTGAGTAGTCAATAAAGTTTTACTGTTTTGTGAAATATACTACCTTGGAGAAATGGAGTGTGCTTAAGTTTGAGTAAAACCTTTTTAATTTGATAAAACCTGACTGTTTAAAATCTAAATGAAATAAATATTTTACATTTCCAGTAGTGCCCTTTTAATGTTTCTTTGTTGGAAGCATCTCAAAGGGTGCCTCTGTATACTCCTACACATACTAAGCTCCACAAATGGATGCATTTTGATCATGTTGCAGACAGAATTAACCCTTTACTCCATTAGCCGGTTTCTAGTTTTGAGGACAGGTGACCATTTAAAGCAGGTTGAAAGTAAAGCATTTCCTTTAATTGAGTTAACATTTAAAGACATAAAAAGGCATTTATATATATATGGGTATATATATAAAAACGGGTGACAAACTCAGAACAAGGAGAACAATCCATGCTCAGCAAATTCGAGATCCATCAACACGCCAAATTCCGCTCAGTGCACATTTAGACCAATGTTCCAATAATGACCCTAAATTTCAAATGTTCCCTTTCTATAAAGTATGTTCAACGAAGGCATCTGCTAGGTTAGCCAAAGAAAACTATTTCATAAAATGTTTTAAGCCGAAATTAAATGCCTGAAACTACTCAAGTAATACTCTTATTAAAAACTTCATTGACGTGACGTCAAATGACGTCAAATAACGAAATAACGTCGATGACGTCACCAACGACGTAAATGACGTTATTTCCATTGACTACTGAGGAGCCGAAAGGCGAAACTAGTTTAGTAGAGGAGCGTAATGGTTTTAGCTCACCGGAGCACAAAGTGCTCAAGGTGAGCTTTTGTGGTCAGTCAATGTCCGTCGTCGTGCGTTTGTGCGTCGTGCGTCAACAATTTCTTCAAACATCTTCTTCTCCAAAACCTGTCTGTGACTTGCCTGATTGCAACCAAACTTCACAGGAATGTTCCTTGGGTCAAGCTCTTTCAAAGTTGTTCAAAGAATTTGAAACCATGCAGAACTCTGGTTGCTATGGCAACCAAAGTGAAAAAATAAGGAAATCTTAAAAAATCTTCTTGTCACGAACCACAAGAGCCAGAGCTTAGATATTTGGCACATGTCATAACCTATAGGTCCTCTATCAAAGTTGTTCAAATTTTGACCCTGGGGTCAAAATTGGCCCCGCCCCGGGGGTCAACGTTTTACATAGAGTTATATAGTGAAATGTTCAAACATCTTTTTCTCTGAAACCAATATGTCCAGAGCTTTGATATTTAGCATGGTTATTACTTCTAGAGGTATTTGACTTATATTGTTGAATTGGTTTCGGTCGGTTGCATATCTGGGTCACCGGAGCTAAAAATAGATTTTTTTCCATGAGAACTTAAACAAGAGGGCCATGGCCCTAAATTCGCTCACCTGAGGACATTGAAGTTTGTACCTAAGTTGACTGGGCAAGACATAGAGGATAACTGTTTTTTTCAGTGTAAGATCGAAATTTAATCCATTGAGTGAACATCAGACGTTATATTTTCACGAGTGGCGAAGCCACGAGTGAAAATATAACAGTCTGATGTTCACGAAATGGATTAAATTCGATCTTACACTGAAAAAACACAGTTATTCTATTTATTTATGCTTTTAAGCCACTTTTTAAACGAAATTGTTTAAAAATTGAAAGCGAACGTACATTATTTATCCCGTGGTGAGCCCCACGTTTTATGTCGAACACATGTGCGTGACAGTTGGCGGTATAATGACGTCATCCGAATGACTTCGTTGCTCCCGAGTTTGGATTCGTGCTCTTCCGGTGAGTAGTTCGCGACAAATCGGACTGCCGGAATTTAACGATAAGACACGATTGACTACGATTCTTGGGGAGCCCTACGGGGAAAATTCATAATAAAAGCGATTGGTGATAATCCACTGCAGTGGATTACCAAGTGATCATCCACTGCTATATCGTGGTAATCCACCGAAAAGCATAAATAAAACATTTTAATATAACTATAAATGGAGTTATCTTCCAGACAAGAAAACATGACAAAAGTGAATTTTGTTGCCAAGCTTATGACCCTTATCCATGACACATCCTCTTATCAAGCTATTTCCATTTCCAATAAATGATAATTATTTCACTAGCGTCAGCAGAATTGGAATTATTTTCCTGACAATAAAATATGACAAAGGGGAAAAACTAAATATTGCTGCCCTTGTGCATGGCATTTTCTCTCATCAGTTTCTTTCCATACATAAAATTTCATTACAATAGCATCAGTAGAACTGAAGTTATGGCCTTTGCAAATGGCACTTCCTCTCATCAGGCTCTTTCCAAATAGGCAATTTCATTTTACCCATTACCCCATAGCATGTTTCTAGTTTTGAAAATAGGTGGCCACCTAAAGCAGGTTGAAAGTAAAGCAGAATGTGTCTTAACCCTTAGCCTGCCACTCACGACTATAGCTTTATATGCAAACAGCTTGGATCCGGATTAGACGCCGAGTAACTCGGTGTCTCATCCGGATCCAAGCTGTTTGACACTCGGACAACATTTTCAGCAATTTTGAGCAACTTTGAAGCACTTTGAAACTTGAAGCAGACGAGAAATATAGCAGACGACAATTTATTTGGCGGGCTAAGGGTTAATGCACACTTTGCTTTACTTTCGCATCTTACATTTTCATGACTGTTTAAAGTGGAATTATTTTCTTAAGTAGAGGAATAAATCAAAGGCCTAAAAATGCACATTTATGGGGTAATGGGTTAACAAACGTCAGTATATGGGGGAAAGGGTTGAATCCTGGACAAGAAAAAATGAAAAGACATACAGATAACTCTGACAAAACCAATATTAAACATATGTATAAATATGGCATAAGACATAATTACATAACTGTCAGTGGATCACTTCCAGATCCTGTTTCTCTAAGTATGAAGCAGACTGAACCATATCTAAACTTTAGCAGACAACATGTTCAGCTGATCATGACCAGTTCTGTGATACTCCCTACCAGTACCAGTTGCATAATATTTGACCTCAGTGGCTATAGAGCTCTGGGAATTACCCTTACCAGACTGAAATGATGTCTGCTTAAAACCTACTGTATGTGAAAAGTGTACAAAAAAACAATTTAGAAAATGTTAAGGTGGTAAATGAGTGGCAAATAGGCTGGATCCAGATTAGATGTAGCATTATGATTATGTTGCATCTGATCTGGATCCAAAATGTTTGCAAATATTGGCTATTTGCCCTTAGTATATTAAGAGTAACTCAGGTAAAATACAGTTCTGCTTCTGTTTCATCAAAAATACTGTGAAACCTGCCTAGAGCAGCACTTAAACTGCGCAGGGTGGCGTCAAGTGTGACCCTAGGGATTTCATTTTAACAAACTATAGAGGGACCGACCAGGAGATTCTACTGTAAAAATATCAAAGCTTAGGGCCTAGTAGTTTTTAGCAAGAAGATTTTTTAAAGTTTTTTGCTTTTTTGCTTTTTCAAGCAGAGTTTTTGCTTTTTCTCTTTCATTTAAACAACTTCTGTAGAGAAGCATCCAAGGAACATCATGAGCAGTTTGAATCCGCCCTACAATCCGCGGGTTCAGAGGAGATGTCGTTTGAAGTAAAAGTGAACGGACAGACGTACTACGGACGGTGAGCGGTCACAATAGCTCACCTTGAGCCTTTGGCTCAGGTGAGCTAAAAATCTTCTTATCTGAAACCATAGTACACTGAGCTTAGATATTTTGCACATAGCATCGTCTACAGATCCTCTATCAAAGTTGTTCAAATTTTGTCCCTGGGGTCAAAATTGGCCCCGCCCCGGGGATCACAGTTTTACCTAGAGTTATATAGTGAAATGTTCAAACATCTTTTTCTCTGGAACCAATATGACCAGAGCTTTGATATTTGGCATGGTATAACTTCTAGAAGTCCTTCATACATATTGTTGAATTGGTCATGGTCTGTTGCATATCTGGGTCACAGGAGCTAAAAATAGATTTTTTCAATGAAAACTTCAAAAATCTTCTTTTCTGAAACCATAGTACACTGAGTTTAGATATTTTGTACATAGCATCGTCTACAGGCCCTCTATCAAAGTTGTTAAAATTTTGTCCCTGGGGTCAAAATTGGCCCCGCCCCGGTGGTCACCGTTTTACGTAGAGTTACATAGGAAAATGTTCAAACATCTTTTACTCAGAAACCAATATGGCCAGAGCTTTGATATTTGGCATGATGTAACTTTTAGAGGTCCTTCACATATATGGATGAATTGGTTCTGGTCTGTTGCATATCTGGGTCACTGTTTTACGTAGAGTTACATAGGAAAATGTTCAAACATCTTTTACTCAGAAACCAATATGGCCAGAGCTTTGATATTTGGCATGATGTAACTTTTAGAGGTCCTTCACATATATGGATGAATTGGTTCTGGTCTGTTGCATATCTGGGTCACCGGAGCTAAAAATAGATTTTTTCAATGAAAACTTCAAAAATCTTCTTGTCTGAAACCATAGTAAAACTGAGTTAAGATATTTTGCACATATCATCGTTTACAGGTCCTCTATCTAAGTTGTCCAAATTTTGCCCCGCCCTGGGGGTCACCTTTTACAAATCTTCTTTTCTGAAATCACGTGACCCATCCAAGTGTCACCATGGTCAGGTGAGCGATCAAGGGCCATTCTGGTCCTCTTGTTATTAAATATTTTTTAAACAAAGGCATAATCTCTCTCTTTTTTAGCTCACCTGAGCCAAAGGCTCAAGGTGAGCTATTGGGATGGCCCTGTGTCCGTCGTCGTCCGTCGTCATTAACAATTACTTCAAATGACATCTCCTCCTATACCGCTGAACAGATTTCAACCAAACTTTACAGAAATGTTCCTTGGGTCAAGCTCTTTCAGATTTGTTCAAAGAATTAAAAACAATGCAGAACTCTGGTTGCCATGGCAACCAAAGTGAAAAAATAAGGAAATCTTAAAAAATCTTCTTGTCAAAAACTACAAGGGCCAGAGCTTAGATATTTGGCACAAAGCATCACCTACAGGTCCTCTATCAAGTTTGTTAGCTCACCTGAGCCAAAGGCTCAAGGTGAACTATTGGGATGGCCCTGTGTCTGGTGTGCGTTGCCGTTAACAATTGCTTCAAATGACATCTCCTCCTATACCGCTGGACAGAATTCAACCAAACTTTACAGAAATGTTCCTTGGTCCAAGCTCTTTCAAATTTGTTCAAAGAATTAAAAACAATGCAGAACTCTGGTGGCATGGCAACCAAAGTGAAAAAATAAGGAAATATTAAAAAATCTTCTTGTCAAAAACTGCAAGGGCTAGAGCTTAGATATTTGGCACATAGCATCATCTACAGGTCCTTTATATAGTTTGTTCAAATTATGCCCCTGAGGTCAAAATTGGCCCCGCCCCGGGGGTCACAGTTTTACATAGAGTTATATAGTGAAATTTTCCAACGTCTTCTTCTCTGAAACTAATATGGCCAGAGATTTGATATTTGGCATGGTGACACTTCTAGATGTCCTATATCAAATTTTCAAATGGTTCCGGTCTATTGCATAACTAGGTCACAGGAGCTAAAAATAGATTTTTTTCAATGAAAACTTAAAAAATCTTCTTGTCTGAAACTACAAAGGCCAGAGCTTAGATATTTGGCACATAGCATCGCCTACAGGTCCTCTATCAAGTTTGTTCAAATTATGCCCTTGGGGTCAAAATTTGCCCTTCGAGGGTCAGAGTTTTACATAGTTATATAGTGAAATTTTCAAACGTCTTCTTGTCTGAAACTAATAAGGCCAGTGCTTTGATATTCGGCATGGTGACACTTCTAAAAATCCTTTATGTCTTTTGTTCAAATGGTTCCAGTCTGTTGCATATGTAGGTTACAGGAGCTAAAAATAGAATTTTTTTTATGGAAGCTTAAAAAAAACCTTCTTGTCTAAAACCCTAGTACCCTGATCTTAGATATTTGGCACATATCATCATCTACAGGTCCTCTATCAAGATTGTTCAAATTATGCCCCTCGGGTAAAAAATGACTCGTCCTGGACATAAATCATGATCTCCATTTTGTCAGCTATTCTCAGATGAGCGAAATATGCCCGCTGGGGCTCTTGTTCAAATTATACCCCTGGGGTCAAAATTGGCCCCGCCCCGGGGGTCACAGTTTTACATAGAGTTATATAGTGAAAATTTCAAATGTCTTCTTCTCTGACACTGATATGACCAGAGCTTTGATATTTGGCATGGTGACACTTCTAAATGTCCTTTACCTATTTTGTTCAAATGGTTCTGGTCGGTTGAATATCTAGGTCATAATTCACATTCAATATATGTATAGCAGACAGCAATTCAGCATTATAAGAGTTGGACCCTAGCCACATTTCCTACTGGCAGAGTTACATAACTGAACTCAGGTCAGCTGAGGTTCACTATAACAGCAGCATATGGTGTTGTCTGCTACATTTTTTATGCCCCTGCAGTTCGGGGCATATTGTTTTTGTCTGTCTGCTTTTTTTGTCTGTTTGTCAATTTGTTCGTCTGTCAGTCCACAACTTTAATCTTAGCCATTACTTTGTTAAAGTTAGAAACTTTATAACTTAGGTCATGTTCTGCAAAGGTCAATGTCATTTTTGAGTTATTTCCCAGTGTCATATTTTCTTGTCTTTGAGATAACTCTAGTTCTACTGATGTTAACCAATTACCCCATACATATGCCTTTTTACGCATTTAATTTGTTCCTCCTCTAAAGAGAATAATTCCACTTTATACAGTCATAAAAATGTAAGATATAAGAAATGGTATCTATATCTTAGTAGATGATATCTTAAAGCAGGTTGAAAGTAAAGCAGAATGGGCAATAAATAATCATATGGAAATACATGTAGCTTGATAAGAAGAAGTGTCATGGATAAGGGCCATAACTCTGCCAACAATATTTTTTTAAGTTATTCCAATTTGTCATGGGTTTTTTGTCTGGAAGATAATTCCATTTACAGCTATATTAAAATGTTGTCTTGTCTATTACGCTAAAGCACAATGACATCAGGTGAGCGAATTAAGGGCCATGGCCCTCTTGTTTAATTCGATATATATCTAAACTTGTACCGGACCGACTTTTGTCGGACCTTTGCATTTCCGTTTATTAGCTCACCTGAGCCAAAGGCTCAAGGTGAGCTATTGGGATGGCCCTGTGTCCGGCGTCCGTCGTGCGTCGTTAGTCGTCGTTAACAATTGCTTCAAATGACATCTCCTCCTATACCGCTTGACAGAATTCAACCAAACTTTACAGAAATGTTCCTTGGGTCAAGCTTTTTCAAATTTGTTCAAAGAATTAAAAACGATGCAGAACTCTGGTTGCCATGGCAACCAAAGTGAAAAAATAAGGAAATATTAAAAAATCTTCTTGTCAAAAACTGGAAGGGCCAGAGCTTACATATTTGGCACATAGCATTATCTACTGGTCCTCTATCAAGTTTGTTCAAATTATACCCCTTGGGTCAAAATTGGCCCCGCCCCCGGGGTCACAGATTTACATAGAGTTATATCGTGAAATTTTCAAACGTCTTCTTCTCTGAAACTAATGTGGCCAGAGCATTGATATTTGGCATAGTGACACTTCTAGATGTCCTATACGAAAATTGTTCAAATGGTTCTGGTCAGTTGCATAACTAGGTCACAGGAGCTAAAAATAGATTTTTTTCATTGAAAACTTAAAAAATCTTCTTGTCTGAATCTACAAGGGCCTGAGCTTAGATATTTGGCACATAGCATCGCCTACAGGTCCTCTATCAAGTTTGTTCAAATTATGCCCCTGGGGTCGAAATTGGCCCCGCCCCGGGGGTCACAGTTTTACATAGAGTTATATAGTGAAATTTTCAAACGTCTTCTACTCTGAAACTAATATGGCCAGAGCTTTGATATTTGGTATGGTGACACTTCTAGATGTCCGAAACCAAAATTGTTCAAATGGTTCTGGTCGGTTGCATAACTAGGTCACAGGAGCTAAAAATAGATTTTTTTCAATGAAAACTTAAAAAATCTTCTTTTCTGAAACTACAAGGGCCAGAGCTTAGATATTTGGCACATACCATCGCCTACAGGTCCTCTATCAAGTTTGTTCAAATTATGCACCTGAGGTCAAAATTGGCCCCACCCCTGGGGTCACAGTTTTACATAGAGTTACATAGAGAAAATTTGAAACGTCTTCTTCTCTGACACTAATATGGCCAGAGCTTTTATATTCGGTATGGTGACACTTTTAAATATACTTTACATAATTTGTTCAAATTGTTCGGGTCTGTTGCATATCTAGGTCAGTTCTGGACCTAAATTATTATCGCCATTTTTTCAGCTATTTTCTCAGGTGAGCGAAATATGCCCCATGGGGCTCTTGTATATATATATATATACATATATATCGGAAAAAGACTGATTTTTCATTACGTCTTTTTCGGATATTTATTTCCAGCATCAAGTTCCTTCTTCATTTCTATATATATATATGATTGGGTCTCCAGCAAAACCTGCTATATTGACAAAATTTTCGATTTTCCGATTTTTGCTGTTTGTTCAAGAATAGGGTGTTAGAAATACAGAACAAAAAGAATTTTGGTGATATCTCAATTTTTAATGAAATTACAGCTAATTTAGTATCTGCCCTAGCAATGAAACATTGTCACGCGAGTGCTTAATTTGAATTTTAAAAAGCGGTCCAGAAACAGTATTTTAAGAACCAACAAGGCCTACAGTATGCACTTTTCCTTCCAATTAAGACATAAGCTTCTGTTGAATAAACATATACAACTTATTTGGAATGAATTATGGAGAAAAGAAAAGTCTGTTACAGTTCAGTTACCATAGTAACGCAATCCTAAAAAGGACACAAATCTCAGTTTCTGTATGTATTTTGAGGACACTTAACGTCCTGATAGACATGGCGAACACATAGCCTCACAATATTAAAAAGGTACTTCTGGCGAGCGGTAGATATTCCTGCAGGCTGTAGCACGTGCGGCAGACGCTCGTGGGGGAAATCGACGTCACGTGACCTCAGAATATCATATCTTCTCTCATCAACGTCATCACTCTCTTTCACAAGAACGACGTCAGACTGGTCCTGTTGAAGCGGAAATACTGATATTTCCTGAAAGTAAAATAGACAAATGTTTTATTAGATCTATATAATTTGCCTCAGAATGTTTGTTCACCCTTTCTTCAATAAAGATTTACTCAAGGTTCCACCTAATTACATGTAACTGAATTTCACTTACATGCATGAAAGTGAAAATTCAATAATTATGTAGCCCTGTAGTATAGATCTAGTATAATAATAAGCCAACATTTACTGATCCCTATTAAACATCTCCTATAGGAACATACTTTCTCATCTGAGAATTTTCTTTTTGCAAAAGCGTCAAAAGATTGATATGTGGAAAAAATGCTAAACTAACGTTATCAATAATTTGAATATTTAAATTTATAAGGCTCGGTCAAAAGCATCTTAATAAAGAAGTGTCTAATGTATATGGTATTGTGCTGGTATTGCTCTTGCTTTATTTATAGAAATAAACAAACAGTATAAGTAAACTATTCATAAAACAGACAGGGGCTTGGCAGACGATACGCAATCACGCACGTGCGTAACATCAATAGGAAAAAAGAAATATCAAAATGGCCAAAAAGTGACATTAAATTTTAAAACATGTAGCGTGAGGATTGGGTGGGTGGGGGTGTTTAGACCTTAATGTCTTAAGTCTAAATCACTCTAAACACGCTTCAGAGCTCAACATTTCAGTTCTAATTCGTGGGAGGTTTCCGGATCTATTAGAAACTTAAAAACTCAGTAGTAGATCTAATGCAAAGTCGACATCTTACATGTAATATATATGGTGCTACACATGTACGTGCACCTCTCATGCGTTGAAACCTCATATACTTTTAGCTGAGCTAACTTTAAGTTAGTCACAAAAATCTTTTTTATGTCTTATATAAGGGAGCTTACATAGATCTCTCTCAATCAATACATTTTAATCTGGAATAGACTCTAAATAGGTCCTGACCTGATGTTTGACGTCCAGCTCTCGATCATCAGTCTGAGTCTAGACAAACGTCTAAAAGCGCCCAGGTCAGTTTCTTCTTGAGATCCAAATGGTGTGGCCGTGTACGTTCTATCAAACAGCAGACTCTCTAAATCCTATAAAGAAGATTAATGAATATGAAAAATAATACTAATCATGTTACGATGTAAATTCACTTTATTCATACAGTGGGGAAGACGCTATTTTTGCGATGAACGCTATTATTTCCCTTGCAAGCCGTTTGGTCCCAGATCAGACGCCCGGTAACCCGGCGTCTGACAAGGCTTCACACTTTTTGCCCCTCAGATTAAAATAGATAGATCTAGATGTACATATGTTCCCCAGAACACGTGTGTCACCTGCCAGCAAGCATCAGTACAACATTGTCTTTCCATAAAAGAAATTTAATTTCAAAATATTCAGTAAAACAGCAGAGAGCATGAAAAGAAAATGTTGAAAAGAGGAATAAATCTCACAATATTGATACAAGGGTTATGGCCCTTCAAGGCCTTGTGCAATTCTCTTCCACTTGTCAAGCTCTTTCCATAAATGAAGTTTCATCTTCAAACATTCAGTAGAACATTCAGAACAGGAGTTATGAGGCGTGACACAAAAAGCGTGACGGACAGACAGACGGACGGACGGGTGGACGGACGAACAGACATACGCCGAAAAAGTGATCCCTACGTGTCACCTCTGCCTACAGCAGGAAAAACAAAAAGTAGATCGAATTTGTGCTTTGCGTTTAAAAACGGGAAATAATAGATCTAACGTCTTCACCACTGTCAGATAAAATTTATTTCTTAGGAGGATACAATAATCTGAAAAACTTAATCATTGTAGATCTAGACCCATGTAATGTGGACTAGATCTAGATCTAGGTCTAAACGCAAAATTTGAATTAAAAAAACAACACAGCTTATAGATTTAAAACTTTGCGAGGGTTTGTCTCTGCCTAGTTTCGACCCCTACATGTATGACGACATACTGGGCTATCACACTTTACATGTAGAATATCTCATTATTCTATATGTAGCAGCCAGGGTTGAGTTTTTATGCTTAAATGCTGAGAGATGTGTGGTATCTCAGTCGGGAGAGCACTTGCCCTGTAAGGAAGGGGTCCCAGGTTCGAGTCCAGATAGGGCTTTGATATTTTCTCACCAGGTTTCATTTGGCGCCCATTGTGGTTTCTGTGACTGTATGGGCTCCGAGTTCAAACCCCCGGTCGTTCTCATACCCATATAGAAATTTGCGACGAATTTCAAGTTGTCGGTGGAGTATGTCACAGTGTGTAGATTAATCATCACATGTATGGCCTTGCTGTACAAGCGCGTTTTTATGGTGGCGTGATAGAGTTCCAGTGAATGACTGGTCTGCGAACCTTGCGACCCGGATTCAATCCCGGGTCGGTGTGGGTGTTTCGTTATAAAAACACCTGGTTTGTAATATAACCTTAATAAATCTTAACACACCTATTGTTTTAGGGGCTTCTTTTTGTTTTCGTTCAAAAACACAACAGATCTACCCCCAATAAGCACTTTAATACTGTGCGCAGATCTGATTGAAAAGACTTCCCGACAGGTCGAAACAAACGGGTAGGTTGGATCTACGTAAACATGCATTTACAGCATTTTTGTTAGAAATGTCATTAGTCCACTATGTTTACAGTTAGAGACAGCGAGCTATTTTTAGACTTCAGGCGCTGCCCTGAGGACGGCACTCATCAAAAATTATCTTGTCGTCACAGGGGTTCATTGTAAAATGTCATGAACTTTGACAGCTTGGTGGAAATTCTTATTGAGCTGAGAAAACACAAACAATAAGCAATGTATGCTAGGGTAACTATGTAGATTCTACATGTAGGCCTACAACGTTATTATTTACGAATCAAAACATTGAAATGTCGTTAGCTAAAAATGGCGCGGTCACGAATGACCTCATATTGATAGAGATCTAAACTAGATCTTATCCAGCGAAAAGATGAGAGAAAACATAGTTATATTGCTATAAATAATTGAAGATACGTACCTCGATATCTTTATCCATCGCTAACAGAGAATCTGGAACTTCTTGATCACGAAAGGTTAAAATTTACTTTGTTTTTAAACACATATGCCATGTGTAAGTTTTGATCATGATGTAAAATTCTGACGTCATGTTTAATCGGGAATTCCCAACGTCATAACCGATGTCATTATAGCAGGTTTTCCTGGAGAACGGCTCATATATATATATGATTTTAAAAAATAGATGATGTATTATAGGCTTTTAAAAAACAATTTTATTTCTTCAAACATTGCGCGACGCGTTTCACTATATCATCAGGCGACATTATTTATATATATATATATATATTGTTAAAGTAAAACTGGAAACTCATACAGAAGCATTACGATTTACTTTCATCTTGCTTTATGCACCACCTATCTTATACACACATGGATAAAGGTGGGTTCTACTATTGGTTTTGAGGAATGGATTATTGCTCCTGCTGAATATTTATGCCTCTCCTTATATAAGGATGAGGAGTCTGTCTGTCTGTCTGTCTGTCTGTCTGTCTGTCTGTCGTCTGTCTGTCTGTCTGTCTGTCTGTCTGTCTGTTAGAAATCATATGCAACTAATTGCTCTTACACTAGTGGAGTGATTTGCTCCAAATTGTTGTTGTTGTTGCTAAGAAAATTTTACTTCCACTTGAAGTCATATATTGATTCATCATCCCATGATCCAAACTTTCACAAAAGTGTTGATGTGGTTTGCAATTTTGGCTTCAACCATTTTAGCCCTTTGAATATTTTCCTACATAGACTATATAAAGAAACTAGTTGGTGCAACTATCTTCCACACTAAAAAAGAACTATAATTTTCTTCTGTTGAAAAAAGTGTATTAACCCATTACCCCATAGCCTGTTTCTAGTTTTGAAGATATGTGACCACTTCAAGCAGGTTGAAAGTAAAGCAAAATGTGCCTTAAGGCACATTCTGCTTTACTTTCAGCCTGCTTTAAGCTATTATCTGCTGGAATTTAGAAAAAATTTCTTACAATACATTTACATAACAGCATGAGTTGGAACTATTTCCTTCAGTGGAGGAGTAAATTAAAGGTGTAAAAAGTCGTATTTATGGGGTAATGGAGTAATGGGTTAAACAGCTCTTGTTTTATTTACAGGATGTGAAGGAGTTGAACTTGACAGAGAACAAGGCCTACACACACAGTAAGTCAGAGAAGGGAGATCGCTACATTGACACCCAGGTCGCCCAGTTCATCTGCCCAGTGGTCGGGCTGGAGATGAATGGAAGTTACAAGTAAGTACAAACAGATATATGGTTAGTCCGATCCCTTCCAATAGAACATCTTAGTGTTTAATCCTTTTCCCCTTTGCCTTTTAGGGCATTTAATTTATTCCTCCACTGAAAAAAAATAGTTTCAAAATTTTGCAGTAATGTAAATGTACCATAAGACATACTTTCAAAATACTAGCAGATGATAGCTTAAAGCAGGCACATTCTGTTGTACAGGACAGTAAAACCTCTCTATTACGACCACTAAATTATGTTAATTATTAGGGTGTTTACGGTAGGTGACCTCTTAAAACAAGGTGACAGTGAAACAGAAAGCTCCTATAGGAGCTTTCTGTTTCACTGTCATCTTGCTTTAAGCAGTCACCTGTCTATTAAACAATCAATTAGCCTTTGTTTTAGTGGTCGTAATAGCGAGGTTTTACTGTACTTTCAAACTTGCTCTTAGTGGTCACCTGTCTTCAAAACTGGAAACAGACTATGGAGTAAAGGCTTGACTCTTTTCCCAAATAGTATTTTTACCTATTTCTCAAAAAGATGCTTTTTCATGCTTCTACGCCCATATACAGAATAATAGGAAACTTTTCCTTTAAACCAGGCTGAAAATCAGCTTTCCACTTGTTCTAATTCCAGAAAGTTTCCTATAGCTTATCAGAAAAGAGTAGGAAAAAAGATTGAGGAAATGTATTTATCTGCAGATATATTTTTTGGGTAGGTGTCAGACAGTTTGGATCTTAATCAATGCCATATTACTTAGCATCTGATCTGAATCCAAGGTCTAGACAACTTGTTTCCTACACTTGTGTGTACAGATATGTGCATCCAGTTTTGTGGGAATGTGGGCTCTCAAAATTTAGTCTTACTATAAATATCCTGTATTTCAACATTTTGAATGAAGACTCCTCAATGGTTTTGTAGGGAGGTAGCTGCCTAAAGCATGATGAATGTAAAGCAGAAATCTCCTGTAGGAGCTTTCTGCTTTACATTCATCTTGCTTTAGGCAGACATTTGCTGTAATTAAGCACCAAAAAATAGCCTTTCTAAAGATCTTATTTGCAGGATGCTACTGTAATACCATTTGAAACTCTTTTTATAGCTTTGAAGTACATGTCTGATGAATTTCATTCTTTTATGTTCACTGAAGTATAGTGGGTAGATATCTCCAGGGCCTATACACACCTGTTACCTGATACATTGGTATGGGGTTTCCTGAAGTCCCAATACATGGAGTCTATGCTAATAAGATGCAATTGATCTCTCTGTCTCTCATTTCATCAAATATTTAGCATTTCTCGTCCATCAAGATTAAATTATTTACAACTTGTATGCATGTAGCTATAGTTTCAGCTGTGGGACATGAGCATGTCTTGGCTACACTTACTCATTATCCCTAAGTCTGTTTCTAAGTTTTGAAAACAACCGATCACTTAATGCAGATGGAACAATAAGCAGAATGTGCCTCAACACATTACCCCCCATAGCCTGTTTCTAGTATTTAAAATAGGTGACCACTAGCTAGTAATGCAAAATGTGCCTTAACTCTTTCCTCCCTGAAACTTTAAATGGCCAATTCCAGTTTCCATTTTAGTCTAGTCCATTTTAGACTTTTAAGGGTTGTTTTTGTCAATGTTGGGCGTTATGACAAACAGTGGAGACCCTGATCAGAGGGCTCCTTTTCTGCTTTACTTTCAGCCTGCTTTAAGTTTCTATCTACTAGGATATAGAAAATATTTTTTATGGTATATATTTATGACTACAATGTATATAAAAATTAAATGGAACTATTTCTTCAGTGGAGGAATAAATTAAAGACATTTAAAAGGTGTATTTAAGGGGTAATGGGTTAATAGTGAATTTATTAATACAGGTAGTTGCCTAATGAAAGATAAGCAGTTTCCTGTTTTTTAGATCTTCATTAAAATAGATGCCAAGCAGAGGTTTGAAACAGAAGGCATATCCAAAACTGTAAAATTGTTTTTTATGGGGCAATTAAACACCTGAATAAGGATTCTCAGTATTTAAATATAATTTTATGACACTATGAACTTGGTGTATTATTATTACCTCTATCCTGCTGAGTATAATTGTGGATCAAGATAAGACACTGGTGATCTCTTCATTTTATTGACGTTGATTGACTGGTTGACATTTGTATCTAGTGTGTTGTCAGTCTGAAATGTAGTCAAATAAGAAGAATTTTCAATTGACAATTTTGAACTAGTTTAAAGATACTTTATTTCAAGCTCTATCGACAAATCAACATGATGGAAAATGTGTACAGACAAATGCAAAGGATTATTGGAACATTACAGCTTATTGAGATCTTCTCAACAACTGCTGTTGAATTAAATTAAATAAAAGTCATTTCACTAATCATTTTTTACATGTATGAATACTGTTAAAGGTTTCTAGCCAACTTGTGTAGAAGTGGCCTGTCATTTTCAGTCATTTCATGAAATGAAAGAAACTTTCAGGCATTTCGTGAAATTACTAAGTGGAACAGTCATTTCACGTAATGACTGAAATTTTTAGTCATTTCGTGAAATGACTGATTACACAGATTGACTGTAACATATATACTCAGCCAAAAATGAAAGTACCCACTTTTGTATTCTAAATTATCAGCGTCTTATTCATAAACTGTATTTGAATTTTATTTCATAGAAAGAAGGAGAGGACATGAAATCATTGTGGCTAAATAACTTGCATATTGTATTGAAAATAAAAGGTCCATAACTCTTTTTCTGAAAACAGCATTTTTGCTTAGAATTTTTGTTTCATGGATTCGAAACAATTGTACTCATATTCAGCAGCTAGAACTTTTTCTGAAAGAAAATAAAATCATATTTGCCTTTCATTCATGACAATATTCACGGCGTTATTGAGACTAGAAAGTCTTATAATATCAAATTACCTCCCTTTGCATTGAAATAAGAACAAACTTTAAGTGTTTAATTTTCGTTGCCTGTGTCATTCAACCTGAATGTTTTTACTGGAATACATTGGTGATCATATGGGCCTTTAAAACCTCAAACAAAACTGAAGTTGATAAAGCACTTTTAAAGATATGGAGCTTGAAAATTTACTGAATGTATAGTAAAAGTTAACAAGTGGGCAACTTACTTTTTTGCTGCATTTATTAAACTGGACTGCAAATAGCCCCGATTTAAATCCTAAAGAACACACGTGGGACGAAATAGGACGTCGTGTTCGAACAAATCACACAATCAACACGGTAAATGACTTTGCATCAGCGTTACAAGTTAAATTGAACAATTTTCCTGCGTCATTATTACAGTGTTTTTACAGCGTTACCTCAACAGCGTTCGCCGCCGATTCATGACATGCATTGGACAAAATGGTGGATTCATGAGATAATGACTCCAAATTCAATACTTACAGCCTAATTTGGGTGCTTATACCACATTCAAAATGAAATTAAACCTTTCTTGTTTGTGAACCCAGTCTTATCAAAGAAAGTGTCATTTTTTAAATTGACCCCTATGTCATTTCGCTCAATATTTTACAATAAAAGAAATATCGTGTCGACTTCAATTTTTCACAGAACGTCACTAAGAAATTGTTCTTCAATCCAGATAAAAAGAATAGTCAGAAAATATTTCAGTTCCTAGTATATAGATAGAAATATACGATGGGTACTTTCTTTTTTGGCTGAGTATACATGTATTTCACTATTTAGGAATTTTTAATAGTTTATGAACCATCTGATCTGGTTCTTTACTGTTTGCAATTGACAAGTGTACTCTTCATTGGTTCACTGTTTTCAAAGGATGCATATATGCCTGACTATGGTTCAAAGCATTTATTTATTTATGTATTATGTTGTATTTCAGGTTCTGTTTCCTGTGGTCATGTGGCTGTGTCTTGTCAGAGAGGGCCCTGAAGGAGATCAAAGCTCCAACCTGCCACAAGGTATAGTACTAATGGATACTTGTAGTCACGCTAATGAGGGATAAAGAAACAAATAAAACCATTTCAAGTCAGGGCAACATATGGCAGTCACTTACAGTAAAACCTGTGTTTAGTCGCCTCCTTAAACATATGGTGAATTGACAGGCTTATATAATGATAGCATCTAAAGCAGGGCAAAAAGAATAAACTCAAATAGAGTATAACTGTACTACTTTTGTCCTGCATCAAGCCATAGTTTGTGTTGGAGTTGTCCATGCCTTATCATTGAGTGGTGACTCAGTACAGGTTTTACTGTATTTATATGTCTGTTTACTGTTATAGTAGAGCAGAATGCATAATATTATCATGGTTAAACACATGTATGATACAGGGGAGAAGATCTTTCCCGTTTAAACGCAAACAAAACGCACACTCATTGCGATAAAACCTAGAAAATCATGACTCATTTAAATTTCTAACTTTAATCCAAGTGGCATCTGCTAGGACTCTTTTCTTCAGTGAATCAAATGGGCTAAAAGACAATTCTATGGGGGAAAGGGTTAAGGCCCTCCCCTTGATTGAAGCATAAACAGGATGAGATAAAGATATTAAAAAAACCATTAAAGTTTTAAGGTGTCATCTTAATGCAGAACACAATCTTCGTTAGAAAGATTCCAGACAAGCTTTCTCCACTGCTTTTAATCTGCCTCAAAAGCTTACACTTGTGTTGACGACTGCTTGCATCTTCTTTCAAATGGTCCATAGTGGCTAATCAAAGCATTGCTGCATATCTACCGGTATTCTGTTTGTATGTATGTTGTATGAACAACAAAATATCCCATATTGCCCAGTTATTCAAATTTATGATGTTGAGGTATGATAGTCTAGCAATAAGTTTTTATCAAGTTTTTCCTTCTAAATACAGTTTGATCAGGTCAGGGCTGCCATAAGCATACATGTGATATCTCCCGATTTGGTCGGGAGCTCCCGAAAATAGACATCTACTCACGATCTCCAGGTCGGGAGACGAAATCTCCCGATATTTCATTTAACCAGGTTCATTTTTTTTCAATATGAACTTTTATATCATTTATCTCGTTCGCCGACTCTAAAATCTTAAAATTGACTTCAGAGTTCTCTGGCTAATCCCTACACACGCGTATAGCCAAACGCTACTGATGTGTGTAAACACATTACGTAATCATTGATAAGTTTGTTAGTGTAGCACTATTATGACAGGCTGAGTCATAACAATGTTGGGTAAAAGTTTGACCACACACGCCGAGTACCAATAGATCTAATTGGTTATCAAAAAAGTGATTGACAGGTTCACCCCGAATCGGAGACTTTAACAACGACAATTTCTAAAAGCAGTGATGCGAAGGCTATGTCCCCGATACGGACCGGATTAAAATCAGACAATTCTCCGTAAGTTCTGGACTAACACACCTTTTAGATAAAGCTAATCAGAATTAACATTTAGGAATTGATTCCCACCACACAATACTTTGAATATTCACGTAACAGAAAAATACTTCGAAAATTTTACCGTTACAAAATGACGGGGCGCCTTAATATTTGCTATGAGAATTGCGTATATTTTGTTAGTCTAAAAAGTATTCCCAGCGTCGTTTTCTAACAATCAATTAAAATTAAACATTGGATCTAAATTCTTCTGTTTGTTAGATACGATTTGTGCAAATGTATATTTATTAAGTTAGATTTTATGACGAATTACGCTCGTAAAATTGATTTGCAATCAGTTTTCGCGGTAGAAATTTTAGACGCGTTACTTCGTTGTTAGAACCACGCCCATTTTATGGCGCTAGTAAATATCGTCTGCAGATTTTGTCGTCTGCAACAATAGTGAATACTTTGAATTAATTTTTGTGCATTTTCTTTCAGAAAATATCAGTGTCAAACAGTTTGTATCTAGATGAGATGATGCGGTGTCTCATCTGGATCCATACTGTTTGCAAAATTAATAACAAATTGTTAAGTTGCTAACTCTTTTTTGATCTACTCCATAGATAGAAATCTAGACCATTTGAACTAATTCATTCATTCTCTCAAGAAAATAGATATAGTTCCACTTTATCTTTACTAGTCATGAATAATATAAGAACCATAATAGGAAATAGTTCTTATATCCTAGCAGATTGTAGATCTAGCTTAAAGCAGGCTTAAACTTTTGCTGAAGCAGAATGCTCCTGAAGAGTATATTCTGCTTTACTTTCAGCCAGCTTTACACAACCATCCTTCTGCAGTACTAAAATACTAGAATAATAGGCCCATGTCAGTATTATAAGAACTATATCTCTGGGTGAAAATTGTCTCTGTCTTAGTGCCACTAAGTGGTCTATAGACTTCTTTATTCACTTATTTAAAAAAAAAAAAAAAGCAATTAGATCTAGTGATTAACTTATGAAAATATATAAAATTATTGGAATTTCATCGTCTGCGCCTAGTTTTGTAGCGAAAAAAGTGTCGCGAAAAAAGCTCCCTATTTGCCACCCCAATCTCCCTATTAAAATTTCCAAATCTCCCTATTTGGGTCCGAGAAAATATCACATGTATGGCCATAAGTGAATACTGAAAAATCCTAACATTTCAATGTTTTCTATTTTCCAAGCACAACCACTCAAAGCAGGCTGAAAGTAAAACAGAATGCACTTTAAGGTGCATTCTGCTTTACTTTCAGCCTGCTTTAAGCTACCATCTGCTAGAATAAAAATCTGAAGATTTCAAAATTTCCTAAGAAATGGCAGTCCTGTCATGTTAATCAGAGATACAAAAACTTCATATAACTAAAAAATGTAGAATTAAGGCAAAATGTCATGCTAAATTTCATATTGGCAAATGGATTAGGTGAAGCGTGATAATGAAATTGTTTTTTCCCCATCAATTTTAATGTAGTTGTCAAGTGTCATAAGACTATTAACCATAAGACTCATAAGACTATGATCTATTTTATTACACCAGCTTTATAGCCATCTTTTCAAGCAACATCCTAGACATAAATCATGCCAGCCAGCTAAGCTGAAATTTGATCTACCATCTAAGCTTATTGCATCTTATTTGTCAATCAACTCATTCTCCCCTTAACCCATTACCCCATAGCCTGTTTGTAGTTTTGAAGATATGTGACCACTTAAAGCAGGTTGAAAGTAAAGCAGAATGCGCCTTAAGGCGCATTCTGCTTAACTTTCAGCCTGATTTAAGCTATTATCTGCTAGAATATAGAAAATATTTCTTATGGTTTTTATTTGTGAAAGTATAAATTGGAACTATTTCCTTCAGTAGAGGAGTTAATTAAAGGCATAAAAAGGCGTATTTATGGGGTAATGGGTTAAACTTCAACTGGACAATTCCAGTTTCCAATTAAATCTAGTCCATTTTGTACTATTGAGGGTTGTATTTTACAATATACTGGTATTGCAACATGGTCTACACTGTTTGCATACGACAAATGTGCTTTTTACAGGTACATGTATATAAATGAATTATATACATGTACTCATCGCTAGGGGTTAATGGGTAAGCCCTTTCAACACTGTAAAAATGCATTGGAGACATTTGTAAACAGTTTTGCTCCAGTTCAAACATGATCAAATTGTTCATCACTAGGGTACTGTTTCTTTAAAAGAATGTTCCGAAACACTTGTAGATATTCAGCAGGGCACAGAGTCACGGGAATATATAGGATTGCAAACCAAATCAGATTTTGAAGAGATTTACTGTAATATCCTCCTATTTTGACACCTAATAAAAGATTTGTTTCCAATGTGTTAAACAGTTGGCTGCAAAAAGTAAGATGTAAGCCTGCAGGACTTTTCTATCTTACTTTATCCTACTTTTAAGTGCAATTTGTTTTTATGACTATCCCTGAATCTTCACATTAACCCTTTCCCACATAGCATATCTTTAGTATTGAATATAGGTGTCCACTTAAAGCAGGTTGAAAGTAAAGCAGAATGCGCTTTAAGCGCATTCTGCTTTACTTTCAGCCTGCTTTAAGCTATCATCTGCTAGAATATAGAACATATTTTGTATTATACATATTTATGAATGTATAAATTGGAACTATTTTCTTCAGGGCAAGAATAAACTGAATGCGCTAAAAGGCGCTTCTATTGGGTAAAGGGTTAAGGGATTGTAATACATGAGTAGTGTGGTTTTACTCTATTGCTTGACAAATTATGCCTTAACCACATACAAACCTTAGAGTGCAATCAACCTGTCCTGGTAAATGTTCTCAAATAATGACTTGATTATCGCATTGAATAACGGCAGTTTAATCTTTTCCTCCCACGATCACATAGGACGCTTTTAGCCCTACCTCCAGGCTCCACATAAACACCACAGATGAATATTGATTGATACTGTTCAATATAAGTAGCAGCTTAAAACATGATGAAATGAAAGCTTTATTTTCATCCTTCTATAAGCATGCAGTATCCTGTTATAAACACAGTTGGATATAGGTGATTATAATACAGTTGAACTTTGATATCTCAACTCGGTTAGGTCAAACATACCCGTATTTCAAAGTTAAATTAAAACGTGGCTTAGCCACGTTTTAAGTTTGAAATACGGGGATGTTTGACTTAACCGAGCATGAAATAATGCAATTAGTGTGGCGAAAAATCGGATAGTTCGAATTAAGTGAGTTTGAGATATCCAAGTTAGACTGTATTGCACTTTTGGCTATGGAGGAAAGGGTTAAAGCAATAAAGTAAAGATGAATGTTCTGCTTTTCTTTCACCTTACCTTGAATAGCCACTTACCTTAAACATATTAGTACTTATATGTGAATCAGTTAGATATAGGTGATTTGCACGGATGACTGTGAGAATTTGGTACCACCCTTTTGTCCATAGCAAAAAAGTGAAAATGACAATCATATATATCCAACTGTGCTTTAAATAGGCATGTTATTGCTTAAAGCATGATGAGCAAAACTATCTAGTGAAGATTTCTTCTGCTTGACGACCTTCATCCTTATTAAACATACCCTCTGAATCAAAAACAATCAATAGATATTCTTTTTTGTGCTTAATTGGAGGAGTATGTAGAAGTGTCCTATTAGTAAGATGCTTACCCCTTTCTCCCATAAATATGCCTTGTTTTGCCTTTAATTTATTCCTTGATCCCCTCTAGAAAATATTCCCTCTTCATAATTACACAGTCCTGAATATGTACATGTACCATAAGAAATATATTCCATATAATAGAAAATTGTAACTTAAAGTAAGTTGAAAATAAAGCAGAATGTTCCTTAACTCTTTCCTCCCTGAAACTTTAAAAGGACAATTCCAGTTTCCATTTAAGTCTAGTCCATTTCTGACTTTTAAGGGTTGTTTTTGTCAATGTTTGGCATTATGACAAACAGTGAAGACCCTGATCAGAGGGCTCCTTTCGGAGCCCTCTGATCTGGGTCTTCATTGTTTGCACAGGACAAGTGTACTATTCACATGTACACTGTTTGAAAAGGACGCCTATATGCGGGACTAGGTTTCAAAGGGTTAAGGCACATTCTGCTTTACTTTCAACCTGCTTTAAGTTGTCATCTGTCTTCAAAACTGGAAACAGTCTATGTGGTAAAGGGTTGATTCTGATTATCTTTCTTTTTCCAGTGTGGGAAAGCGTACAGCAAGGAGAACATGATTGTTCTAAATGGAACAGAAGACGAGGTGGAACAGCTCAGGACAAACATGGAGGAAAAAAGACTGAAACTGAAACTCGAGAAAGTTAGTAGCAAAAAACTGAAAGTGTATGAGTTATCTATACCGCCATTATTACCCTTACAATGCTGATCTGTCATACCCTGCACAGCTTAGTCAGGACATTTTGTTTTTGTCCTGTCTGTCTGTGTGTCCATCTGTTCACAACTTTAACCTTGGCTATAACTTTTGAACTGCATGTGATAGATGTCATATTTGGTATATGTACACTACTCAAGAAGCTCTTGAGCTCAGTACAACTTGAGTCATGTCTGTTAAAGAACAAGGTTATTTCGAGGTCAATCAGGATTTGTTTAATCTTTATCATAACTTTAGAACTACATTTGATAGAGACTTAATATGTGGCATGTGTACTCAACTCTATACGCTTGAGCTCAGGACAATTTGGGTCATGTCAGACAAAGGTCAAGGTCATTTAGAGGTCATGGTCATATCAGGGGGCATAGTGTTTAATAAACATATCTTCTTAAGATGTTGCTTCAAATTTCTGATAAAAGGCAAGTTTTCATTCATTATTGGGGTATGAAAACTTATATATGACAAATTAACAAATAGTACAGACACAAATCAGGGGTTCATTTAGGATGTATGTACATGTACTCACTTCCTGCATTGAAAGAGTTATATAAAGGTTTACCTTAAAACATATATTACCATGATAATAGTTATGTATAAGGGACTAAAGTGAAATCTTTGAAACGTTAAATTGTGTTTAATGTGGAGACTTCAAAATTGTTGATCTAAACCCAGACATATTTCATATAAATTCTAGATCTATATTGTAGTCTTAGATCTAACTGTATTTTACATTTATAAATGTTTTAATGTTATAAATTTACGAAATTTATTGATGCAGCAATATAGTTCTCTGCTATGTGTTATTGCAAGAATAGGCATATACAGTAGAACCTCTCTATTACGACCACTAAAAAGAAGGCTAATTGGCAGTATTAAAGACAGGTGACAGCTAAAAGTAATGTGAAAGTGAAACAGAAAGCTCCTACAGGAGCTTTCTGTTTCACTTTTACATGCTTTAAGCATTCACCTGTCTTAAACAACTAATATTTGACAAAATTTAGTGGTCGTAATAGAGAGGTTCTACTGTATATTAATAATGAGAAAGTGGATAGAAAGGTGTTTCTGAGAAGAAAAGGCTGAACCCATTACTCCACTGCCTGTTATTAGTTTTGAAGGCAGGTGACTACTTAACCCATTACCCCATTAATACACCTTTTTATGCATCTAACTTATTCCTCTACTGAAGAAAACAATTTCATTTTACACTGTTACAAATAAGAATCATAAGAAATATTTTCTATACTCTAGCAGATAATAGCTTACAGCAGGCTGAAAGTAAAGCAGAATGCGCCTTAAGGTGCATTCTACTTTACTTTCAACCTGCTTTAAGTGGTCACCTGTCTTCAAAACTAGAAACAAGCTATGAGGTAATGGGTTAAGCAGGTTTAAAGTAAAACAGATTGTGCCTAAAGCACATTCTGCTTTACTTTCAACCTGCTTTAAACTACCATCTACTTGGATATAAAAATATGTTATGGTACATATTCATGACTTTATGCAGTGGAACTATTTTCTTCAGTGTAAAGAAGGTGTAAAAATGTGTATTTATAAATGAATGGGTTAAGTATGGGAAACAAATTTCAATTTGAGATGTCATTAAAGCAGGGTTATATATTGTAAATGGTGTAATATCATTTCAGAAAGCCAAGAAATCTAAGAAGCAAACAGCAGAAACTTGCACAGCTGCAGATAGTGAGGATGGACCAAGCACCAGCAAACAGCAGAAACTAGACAGTAAAGACACAAAATTGACCAATGGTGCAAGCTCTATGGACAAAATGACCAATGGCAGTCAGTCAAAATTGACCAATGGCAGCCTGTCTAGCAAACTAGCTAGTGGTAGTCAATCAAAGCTGACCAATGGAACGACAGAAATGTCAAAGATAAAAGGAAGCATACAGAAGGATCCAAAGGCTAGCTCAGCATACAAATCATTGTTCACAACGTCTGACAGAGCCAAAAACCAGATGAAAGGTCACTGGGTTACGTCCAACCCTTATTGGATGTAAAGTCTTTCTTGCAATATTAATTGTAACAATGCTGGGGCCCGTTTCATAAAACTTCTGACCAAAAATGTCATCGTAAGTCAAATCTTTAAAATACATTTAATTTCTTATTTCTCTATCTAATCCTGTCTTGTGACATCTTTTTGGAATCATCTTTTCAAGACAATTCCAAAAAGATGTCACAAGACAGGATTAGATGGAGGAATAAATAATAATTTAGACTTTTATAATCTGACTTACGACAACATTTGTCTTAAGAAGTTTTATGAAACTGGGCCCAGATTTTTAAATGGTTCAATTTCTATCTCTATTGATTTCCACATTTTTAAATACCTTTTTATCCCCTGCCGAAAGGCAGAGGGATACTGTTTTAGGTCTGTCCGTCCGGCTGTCCGTGCGTGCGTGCGTCACGTTTTCCGCCCGCAACTGTATCTCCGAAACCTATAAACAGATTTGGATTAAACTTGGTATACTTATTTGTCATCATAGGAGCACCGTGGGAAATCAATTTTTTTTCAGAAAATTTTAGGAATTTATGAGTTATCTGCCCTTTTTGTGTTAAAAATGCTGTCCGTCCGTCCGTCACGTTTTCCGTCCGCAACTGTATCTCCGAAACCTATAAACAGATTTGGATTAAACTTGGTATACTTATTTGTCATCATAGGAGCACCGTGGGAAATCAATTTTTTTTTCAGAAAATTTTAGGAATTTATGAGTTATCTGCCCTTTTTGTGTTAAAAATGCCATATTTAACAGTTTTTACACTCTAGCAACTACAGTATTCAACATATTTTGTTTATACTTGCACACATTGTCTATAAGTACAAGTAAGTTCTTGCAGGTGTGCAATTATTGTAAAAAAAGGATACTTGTGACAAGAGTTATCTGCCCTTGATGTACTTAGAAATGCTAGAAAATGCTTTATTTTGGTATTGTTTACATACTAGAGCCTATAAATATGCATGGATTTTTGAAAAAACTTTCTTGAATTATGTATGGCTATTAGTTTTCAAACAAATTTGATTATTGTTGAAAACGGAGAAATTAGTCATGAGTTATCTGCCCTTGATAAGTAAAAAAAGCCATATTTAACTGTTTTTACTCTCTGGCAACTACAATTATGAATGGATTTAAATGATACTTGCACACGATGTCTATAAGTAAAAGTTCTTGAAGGTGTGCAATTATTGTCAAAAAAGGATACTTGTGGCAATAGTTATCTGCCCTTGATGTACTTTGAAATGATAGAAAATGCTTTATTTTAAAATTGTTTACATCCTAGTATCTATAAATATGCATGAATTTTGATAAAACAAATTCTTAAACTATGTATGGCTATTAGTTTTCAAATAATTGTTATCATTTTTGAAAACGGAGAAACTAGTCAACAGTTATCTGCCCTTGATGAGTCAAAAAAACCATATTTAACAGTTTTTACCATCTAGAAACTACAGTCTTTAATGGATTTTGATTTAACTTACACATGATGTATATAAATACATGTATAAGGGTAGCAATTATTGTCAAAATAGGATACTTTGTGGCAAGAGTTATCTGCCCTTTATGTACTTAGTAATGCTCAACATGGCTTTATTGTTTACATGCTATTGTGTACAAATGTGAATGGATTTTGAAAAAAAAATTAAATCATATATGGCTATTATTTATAGAATGAGTTCAATTATTATCGAAAATGTGCAAATTAGTCAAGAATACTCTGCCCTTGATGAGTTGAAAATGTGTTTACACTCTAGTAAATTCTACAGTTCTGAATTTTTTTTAAATAATACTTGCACACAATTATAAGTTCTTGAAAGTGTTTAATTACTGTTGAATTTGAATCAAGAGTTACCTGCCCCTGTCATACTTAGATTTATAATGCTACAAACGGCTTTATTTTTTGTATTGTTTAGGCTTTAAAATGTACAAAATTGAATGGATTTTATAAAACTTTGTAAAAAGCTTTTGAATGTTGATCTTTAAAGACAGGTGATCACCATTTGCCCCTTCCTCCCACAATAAAGTTTGCCACTTTCTTCTGGACAATCGCTGCGGCAGGGGATATCAGCTCTAAGGTGCTTGTTACCCATTTAATTAGTTCCTCTACTTGAGAAAATAGTTCCATTTTATACAGTAATGAAGGGACAAGATAAGAAATAGTTCCTATATCCTAGCAGATGGTAGCTTAAAGCAGGCTGAAAGTAAAGCAGAATGTGCCTTAATCTGCTTATAATAAGCCAATACTTTCAACCTGCTTTAAGTGGTAGTCTGTCTTTAAAACTAGAAATAGATTATGGGGTAATGGGTTAAAAGTATGGCAAACAGTGCAGATCTTGATCAGAGGGCTCTTTCTGAAGCAATCTAATCAGTGTATGCATGGTTTGCAAAGGACACTATATTGGTCCCTGCACTGTATAGGGTTAACCATTTCATTAACAAAATCCTATCTGTCAAAAATATTGGGGCCCCTTCTGATAGACTTTTAGAGTAAAAATAGGTTTATCCTGTTCGAATAATCAGCTCACTTTATGCCCATAGAAGTTCCTTTATCATTTTTTAGCTCGTCTGTTTCAAAGAAGGTATTGTCATCACTCCGGCATCTGCGTTGTCATCGGTGTGGTCCTTAGCTTTGTTGTCTTCATCCAAAATCTTAATATTGGCCATAACTTTAGAACTACATGTGATAAAGACTTAATATTTGGTATGTGTACTAACCTCAAACAGATATTGAGCTCAGAACATGTACAACAAAGGTCAAGGTCATTTAGAAGTCAAATAGGATAAATTGAACATTGGCCATAACTCTATAAGAACATGTGATACGGAAATGTGACATGTCTACTCAGAAAAGAATCTCTTGAGCTCAATACAAGTTGGGTCATGTCAGACAAAGGTCAAGGTCATTTAGGAAACCCACAGTAGACACTGACAGACAAATAGTCAAGACAGACGAAAGCAATAAGAATTTCTCGCTGTTCCTTCTAACATCTATTAGGATAACAAAACAGACGAGAGCATTGGCACTGACATGCAATGCTCTCGTCTTCATTCTATGATTGTTTCCTGCTTAAGTGCATGTATACCAGACAGCTCAATCAGACACTTTCTGTATTGTTTTAACCCATAATTACAAAAATATGCCTCCACTGAAGAAAATAGTTTGACTTTATTGTGCACCATAAAAAACAATCATAACCTAGCAGATGATAGTTTAACCCATTACCCCTTAAAAACGCCTTTTTACGCCTCTATTTATTCCTCCACTGAAGAAAATAGTTCCAATTTATACAGCCAAGAATATGTACCAGAAGAAATATTTTCTATATCCTAGCAGATGGTAGCTTAAAGCAGGCTGAAAGTAAAGCAGAATGTGCCTTAAGGCACATTCTACTTTACTTTCAACCTGCTTTAAGTGGCCACCTGTTTTCAAAGCTAGAAATAGGATAAGAGGTAATGGGTTAAAGCAGGTTGAAAGTAAAAGAGAATGTACCTGAAGGCACATTCTGCTAAAACTTTCAACCTTTTTTAAGTGGTCATCTGTCTTCAAAACTAGGAACAGACTATGGAGTAAGGGTTAAGCCTTGCTAGAAGCAGCCATCAGTCTGGAACACTTTTAAAAGCAATAAAGGAAAGTGAATACAATACAGTTATTGTCTACTATAAGTAATTGTCTGCAATTTCATGTAACATTCAAAATTTTGAAGTTTTGAATGTAGAAATATTGATATGAGTACTAAATATTTTGGATCCAGATCAGACATGCCATGTCTGATCTGGAATCAAACGGCTTGCAAAGTGGACTTTAGTTGCCTATGGGGGTTAAATGGTTGAATGTCGGTGAGAGTTAAGATTTGTTGTATATGTGATAATCATTGTACAAATCATGTATCTTGTAAATATATTAAAATTTCATACAGTGCTCCCTCACTACAACACCCCTTCTTACAACGTTTCCCTCCTTACAACAATATTTGCCACTGTTGCCCAAAAAGACATTCATGTTTACTTTTCCCTCCCTATAGCAAATTTCGCCAACCAACAAACAAACTCTGTGTTTCTGAATGGGTGTTGTTGTAAAGAGGAAGCACTGAAAAATTTATTGTGATATGAGATGAAACTATTTTGTAAAGCGGCAAACATGAGGTCAAGAGGGTTGACTATTTCAATGCCATGGACCTGTTTGAAAAGCACTCATTACATTTTACAAACCCTGTAGTCCAAGATCAGAGGGCTCCTATAGGAGCCCTCTGATCTGGGTCTACACTGTTTGCTAATTTACAGCTGTATATATTAAACTACCCAGAATTCCAAGTAGACTGGTTCATGTTTTAGTAACTATAAGATCAATAATGGGAACCTAATAACCCACAAGAGTTACTTAGTGTTGAAAGAGTTAATAGTCATTTCTGTCATCTTATTTAAAACTTAAACCTCCTTATCTTAAAAATGGATTTTGATGACTTTGCAAACAGTTTGGATTCTGGTGTGATTCCAAGTAATATTACATCTTATCTGTTTTACACTCAAATTGTACTTCAACTGCAAAAAGAGAAAGAAAAATCAGTATCAAAAGACACCATTTTTCAAGGTGATACTTGGATTAAACGTATATGTCTTAACTCTTCGTATGCTAGCAGTGAAACCATGATAACCTTTGCAAACAGTTTGGATCTTGATGAGATGCTGCTTTACACAGAGTCGCATCACAATCCAAACTTTTTGACACTCAGATCCTTTTTTTGAAAAGAAATTTTAAAAATTCTATTTTCAGAACTGTCACAGACGAAAAATGTTAAGAGATGGAAAACAAAATAACCAAGCATGCCAAGAGTTAAACAATATTACTTGTTCAGCATAAGAAGGGTTACATGAAACGAAAATAATAGTTTTATTTATTGTAAATAGTTGCTGGCTATATAATATTATTCTTTTTTTAAATAAAAAGTGAATTTGAGATGTTTGTTTCCTTTTATTCCTCTGTTTCTGTACCATTATAAGGTATGACCCAATGAATAAGTAAAGTACAGAATTTTCAGTTCTTGCACAGTGATGTTTTTGGTTATTATCCTTGCTGACTGTGAGTATTGCAGCCTTCTGCTTTTACTTTCACCCTGTTTCTTCCATAGCGGAATGGGAAAATCACCTATATCTTACTGTGAGGTCACAAGGGTGAAGGTGTCCTATGACGCTTATAAATATGGAGGAAAGGGTTCATAACTACCTGTCATGAATACCATCAATGAGTATTCTTTGGAGTGACCATTATAATGGGATTTTTGCTAAATTAGGCGCATAAACTGCCAGTCTATATTCAGATGTAAACTTTAATTGACTTGCTGTTTGAGATAAGTTTAACTGTATGTAAGGGTGATATCAGTATGAGATACATGGTGATTATCTCATGCTTATGTCTGGTTGTAACCCTTAGAGTGCTTAACATGATGTAACTATAATTGTCAAACAGTTTGGATCTAGATCAGACGCCAGGTAACACAGCATTGGATCAGGATCCAAATTGTTTGAGGATGATGATCATGTTGATGTATGTTGGGTCAATGCGTAAAATCTTACTTGGAGAAATTGAAGCAGACAACATTTCCAAAGCAGACATTACAGCTGATGGAAGAGTTAACCCTTTCCTCCCTGAAACTTTAAATGGACAATTCTAGTTTCCATTTTAGTCTAGTCCTTTTCTGACTTTTAAGGGTTGTTTTTGTCAATGTTTGGCATTATGACAAACAGTAAAGACCCTGATCAGAGGGCTCCTTTCGGAGCCCTCTGATCTGGGTCTTCACTGTTTGCATAGGACAAGTGTAGTATTCACATGTACACTGTTTGAAAAGGACGCCTATATGCGGGACTAGGGTTCAAAGGGTTAACTGGGATATCATTCACAATTATGATTACAACAAGATAGTCAGCAAGGTTGGTACCCTCTAACCTTTTTGTAACAACTATGGCTGATAATAGTAGTAAACCCTGTGTACATATACCTTCCATTACATGCAGAAACATTGCGATCTGTAGGGACAGGTTGCTGCTTATTGCAGGAGAAAAGTTATGCAGAAAGCTCCTATAGGAGCTTTCTGCATAACTTTCTTCTGCATTAAGCTACTACCTGTCATCAAATATCAACCAGCAACTTATCATTATCCTGTATCATTCAGCTGCTACATGTATATCAAACTGCAAAATTATCTTCTTTTAAGTGGGCAATGTACACTAACAGGTTTTTATTTTACATCATACATGTATTAGGGCAACATACCAGGTTCTTTAAGGTAGAGAAAGTTAAAACTATCTATTTGGATTTTGTCATAAGGATAGGGAGGCGTTAATCATGTAGAACTGTTTGGAGCATGCTGGTTGACAAATAAAACATTACTGCTTGATTCACAGTCAGCTGTGTTGTGATGTGTGTAAAATGCAACAGCATAGAGCATGCAAAGATGTTAAAACTGTGAAAGAGATGTCTAAAGAAGTTACAAAGAGCGAGGATTACCAGGCAATAAGCGAGAGACTGACAATTATCTATAGCAAAACCATGCAGATTCTTAAAGATGCTGAAGACAAAATGAAGCTTACAGAGGACAATCATTCTGACCTTGTGAAAGCTGTTAAACAGACAAGAAAAGAGTTTAATGAAGCACTCGATAAGATTGAAGATGAACTTTTGCAACAAGCTGGAAAATTTAAAAAGACTAATGTAAGGAAAGTGGAAACCATGTCACAGAAGTTCAGGAAGACTGGCTTAGAAATTCAGGCCTTACAAAAGCAAATGGAAGGTTTGCAAACAAAAACACAGGAGAGCGAAAGCTACTTGATCATGAAACAAGTAGAAAACAAACTCAAAGTAATGGAAGATATGATAGCTGGGATCAACCATGAGATAAATGTGGAAGGCTTCATGTTCCTGCCTAATACATCCCTCCAGACCATGCTGCAGAAACCTGGCTCTATGGGAAAGTTTTACCCTAACCTATGGGCTGAACAAGAGGTGGACTTGAGGGTCAGAACATCTACTGATACCTGCCACTCCTGGATTACTGGGTCAACAGCTCTACCAGGCAAATTAGTTGTGACCGACTATGGCAACAGCAAGGTGAAGGTCATTGATACAGAAAAACTGCTTGTGCTGTCTGAATTAACCATTCCAGCTAAGCCGTGGGCTGTGACTAAGCTGAGTGATAGGAAAGTTGCCATTACTGTGCCATTTATCAGGAAGATTATCATTGTTAAAATAGAGGAACTTCCCTCCATAGAGAAAGAAATAGGGACAACATCAAAGTGTCATGGCATTGCACACTGGGATGGAAGACTCATTGTGACATTTAGCAAGAAAGACAGAGTAGAAATCATCGATATGACTGGAGCAGTACAACATACCATTACCACAGAAATAACTGGCCAAAAATTGTTCAGCTTCCCTGAATATGTGACCTTATCTCCAAATAACAACCTAATCATGTATGTCTCCAACTACTGCGGCGACTCTGTGGTCAGCATTGGACTTGATGGTAAAATCAAAGGTGTGTTTAAAGATAAGAACTTGCGTCAGCCCCGTCAAACCACTGTGGATTCCAATGAGATCATCTACATCTGCGGGTATGGATCCAACACTATAATACTGATGTCGCAAGACTTGAAAAAGGTGAAGACCCTATTGAGCTGCTCAGCCCACCTGCACAGTCCAAGGTCAATATGTCTCAGTGAGAAAGGTGACAGACTCTTTGTTGATCAGTGCCCAGACAGGATTCGGGTGTTTAAAGTGTCCCATTATTTGACTGCCACTCAAGGTCTAAGTAAAGATGAGAGGAAGAAACTGGGATAGATTATGGGTGTATATCAAGTCGCTTCGTTTCCAGCATGATAAAAATTTACACTTCTCCCGCTGAATGTTCATAATACAAAACTATGGCTACTATAATAATGATTATCATCTGAACTATAACATTTTGCTGTACATGTACAATGTATTCTTCAAGATACAAGCATAACAAGACTGCGTTCAATAAATGCTTATGAACATACACACCACCTCTCCCCAAGGCATACTTGACATTTATATTTTGAATCAAAAGTCCAAATTCGCTCAGTCAAATTTAGTTTGGGCATTATATTAATATGGTTATGGTCCAAGGCAACAAATTTTTCTGTAAAAGTATCAAAGCATAGTAGTAAGTAGTGTTGAATATAGAAGAAATGGTAAAATCTAGTTATTGGTAACCCAGAAATGGCCCATTTAAAGTATTTTGAGTCCAAATTAGGTAAAAGGTCAGGTTGTGGTTGGGTGATATTAGTGGATTGGGAATGGTCCAAGGCAACAACTGTATATGTATCAAGTATTCAAGTTAGCTGTGTTGATGCTAGAAGACACAGTAAAGTCTAGCTAACCTTGTACAAACAGACAGATATCTGGGTTCATAGATACTATGTGGCCAAAATAACTTGCCACATTATTATTATTATACCAGATTTAAATAGCGCTCTTTTCACACAGGAGTTGTGCATTCAAAAGGGCCTCATAAGATAGACAGATAAGTGTGAACTTTTAACCTGCTCATTTGTTGTGACATTAACCTGGCCATTTCTTGTGCAGTTAGTGGGAATAAGGTTAGGGTTAGCTTCAAGATCCTATTCTAAAGTAAGAGCCAAGAGAACTTTTGGTTATATGGTTTGTCACATTAAAAATATCACAGGAAAAAGCCACTTAATACAAAGGTTGTGAGTATGAGACTGATGGACAGAAAGCACATCAATGTCTCCCAGTATATAGAAGGAAACATAATGACTTAGGCAAACACAGCAGGCTCTGATAAAATGGCTTCTCCAGGAGCAATCTGATCTAGGTCTTCACTTATTCTTATGCACCATTCATGGGGTTATTATAGAAAACAGTGCAGACCCTGATCAGATGGTTCCTCCAGGAACCCTATGATTTTGGTCTACACTGTTTGTATAAGGCAAATGTACTCTTAATAGATACACTGTTTCTAAAGGGTGTGTAAATTATGTGACATTACGGTTCAGGGAGGTAAGCAAAAGATAATAAGAAAGTGTTGAAAGTACATGTTTTACATTTAATTACACTGAATTTTACAAGGATTACCAACTGTGAATAATTTGAGGCATGCATACATAACAGCCATGCAGTATAGAAAATATTTTAACAAAAATAAAGAAATATATGCATATAAATATGGATTGTTATTACGACCATACAACAACTGAAGGACCGCAGGAATGTGTAAAATGTCATTATATAATATCAATGTTACTAACAGCATAACAATGAAGCTGTTCCACTTGTGGACATTGTCTAATAAGTTAACTCCTGATCACAATCTATGAACAATCTTATTCCAGTCGTATATTAACCCATTACCCCATAAATACGCCTTTTTACACATTGAATTTATTCCTCCTCTGAGGTAAAAAGCTCCATTTTATACAGTTAGGAATAAGCATCATAAGAAATACCTTCTATATCCTAGGAGTTTGTAGCTTAAAGCAGACTGAAAGTAAAGTAGAATGTGCCTTAAGGCGCATTCTGCTTTACTGTCAACCTGCTTTAAGTGATCATCTTTTATCGATACTAGAAATAAGTTATAGGGTAATGGGTTAAGCCTGTCTGAACCCATTCACTGCCAAGCTCTTTAACACTTATATATACAAACAGTTTGGATCCAGATCATATGCTGCATGATGCCACGTCTGATCAGGATCCAAATTGTTTGACCGTCCTATACCTTTTTAAGTCAAACAGCATTTAAGAAATAAAAGTTTACAAGTAGACATTGTTATATGGCAGCGAATGTCTTAAGACTGGTTATGACCTCATAATTTCAGTGTAAGAGTTAAAGAATGACCATGACTCTTTTCTTCTAAATGGTTGCCATAAAAGTTTGACAATACAATAAACCCTCTCTACAATGGCCATTAAATTAAGTTGAATATTGTGTTTGAGGCAGGTGGCTGCTAAAAACAAAGTGAAAGTAAATAAGAAAATAGGAACTTTCTGTTTTACTTTCACAATAAGCTGCCACCCATCTTTCATACAATTATTCAGCCTTATTTAAATGGTCATACTAGAGAGGTTTTACTATATAGTAAATTCAATGCCATACTAATTAGCTAGACACCTTGTCCGATATCTATATACATGTATGTGTACTATAAATTAAAATTAAATTTAAACCGTTTAAACAGAAGTCATAAGCCTTTTTATCAATTTCTAACCTGGTCATTTTGTACAAGTGTTCAGATTTTATTTGAATAAAATATTTCAGAATCAATACTTAGAAGAATTTTGTGTCCATACGACATTATCTGAATGAGCATTTTCTCATGGTGATACACATGTTATACATTAATGATAACTATAACGGTATACATATGTATAAATTATTCTGATTTTTCTCAATCCTTACGAGAAATATGAAAATAGAATGATGTTTTTGGAAATCCCTGTTTTCTTAATTAATTGATAATCATAATTTACACAACATAAAATAAAACCTGTGTTCAGCCACCGTCAATTAACTCTTTCAACACCATGGACCTGTTTAAACATACTCATAACATTTGCAAACAGCTTAGACCAAGATCAGAGGGCTCCTATAGGAGCCCTCTGATTTGCGTCTACACTGTTTGCTAATTTAGAGCAGTATTTATTCAACTACCCAGAATTCCAAGTAGACTGGTTCATGTTTTGGTAACTACAAAGACCCACAAGGAAACCAAATGACCCACAAGGGAACCAAATGACCAACAAGTGTTACTAATAGTGGAAAGAGTTAAATAACCTATCAACCCATAGTGACACATAAACTTGTCATTTACAAATGGGTATACTAGTGAAATGTGCACTTGTCCTATACAAACAGTGTAGACCCTGATCAGAGGGCTCCTGCAGGTGCCCTCTGATCAAGGTATGCACTGTTTGTCATTTTGCAATATATTATTAAAACAAACATACATAGTCAAAATGAACTCGACTTTGATGGTAATTGGAATTATCCATTCAATGTTTCAAGGTTCAATGAGATACCAGCAATCACTTTTGGCAGGATACTGCTTTATGCAGGAAATTGGTATGCAGAAAACTCCCTAAGCTTTCTGCATTACTTTTGGTCCTGTATCAAGCTGCCAGCAGTCTGAAGAGATAGCCATTAAATCTTCCTATTCACTTAGGACAGGTCCTGCTGTGCTAACCTCTATATACAAACATGATTAATCTATCTATATTCAGCAAACAGCTATTTAAACTATTAATATCAAATATAATTTACAAATTGAACAAAAAGTTACTAAAGTTTTAACACTACCTACAACAAATCACATCACAAAATATAAATTTTCTGATATAAATATTTATATATTCCTATTTTAACTACAAACAACCACAATTAGAAAATTGCTGTTAACAAAACTCTATTGAATCCATTCGTAACAATAACCCTGCTTATACAATGGTGGATAATTATCTCACAAAATACACTGTACAGTCATGTCTCTATAACTGGAGCTTGCTTAACTCATTCACCCCTGAAACTTTTAATGGAAAATTCCAATTTCAAAATATGTCTAGTCCATTATTGACTCTTTAGGGTTGATTTAAACAATATATTTCAAAATGACAAACAATGTAGACCCTGATCAGAGGGCTCCTTAAGGAGCCCTCTGATCAGGATCTACCCTGTTTGCATGGGACAAGTGTAATCCTTTAAGGTACATTGTTTGTAAATGACGACTATTCTCGTCCCTAGGGTTGAATGTGTTAAGCCGAAATACATGTAACCTGCTCTTACGAGAAACTCTCGCAACAAGGCATAGCAGAAAAATCCATATTGGATATTATGAAAGAACCCTGGGCAGGGATAGAACCTGGCAAAGAGGTTATTCTTTCCAAACAGTTTGGAGCCAGATCAGATACCCAGTGACCAGGCCTCTTATCAGACTCCAAACTGCCTACTACTCAGATCAAAATAAATCATTAAAGTTTTCAAGAACATGTCAATTTTTTTATTTTTTTTTTATTGCATTTTATTTGCGTTAAGATATGTTTTGATTGTAAAGAATAACTCCTTCATCACTGTTAACTGACTTATGGGTAAACTCCACATAAGCAAATTCTAGGTAAAGAGACTTGACTGAAACTCCAAAATTGGTCAACGGCCAAATTGACTAAATTCTCCCTTAATAATAAAGCCCTGTCTTAAGTGACTGTTCAGGAGATGATGCATATGCAATTTTCGAGACAAGGGGCAAATTAATGCTGATTAATAAATAAAATCAGGGCTGCCATTTCTCCGGATTTTTCCGAAATCTTCAGCTTTACTATCAACCGGCTTTAAGTTATGATGCTTGAAAAATAGAAAATTTGGAAATCTTAGGATTTTTCAAAATCAACTTATGGCAGCTCTGCTCCTTTGGCAGATAGCTACATTCATTTAGTCCATCATCTCATTGCTACACACACATCATTAACTTTTTACCTTATAAGCCCTTTCTAGTATTGAATATTGCTGATCACTTAAAGCATGTTGAAAGTAAAGCAGAATGTGCCTTAAGGCGCATTCTGCTTTACTTTCAGCCAGCTTTAAGCTACTTTCTGCTAAATCGTATAAAATATTTATAATAAATATTCATGACTGTATAAATGGGAACTATTTTCTTCAGAGTAGGAATAAAATAAATGTGCTAAAAGACGCTTATATTGAGTAAAGGGTTAACTTTGTGACATCTCATCAAAGTCCAAACCATTTGACATTCTAATCTTATCTGGCAGATAGCTGCACTAATTTAGACACACACTACATTAACTTTGCGACATCTCATCAGGATCCAAACTGACATTCTGATCTTATTTTGAAAATAATTAGAAAAGTAGCAGACGACAATTTTTGATGCAGATAACAAGTTTACTTAGCTTTTAAAGAGTTAAATTGTTCAATGCATCAGTACTGATCAGTCACTCAACACAGCCTTGACAATACATGTATCTACAAAGTTAAAACACAACTCTCACCCTGCTGTTTACCAGCAACAGCAGTAAGTGAAAACAAACACCACTTCTTCAGAAAAAAAAACACTTTACAGCGCTGTAAAGTGTTTTTTTTTCTCAAGAAGTGGTGTTTGTAAAGTCAAATTTCTGTACATATGTACTCTCGCTGTACAGAAATTTGACTTTACAATACCAATCAGGAAGAAATGTCATAATTTCAAAGCCTGAAATCAGGGCAAGGTTTGAGAAGAAAGTGTCTTGTTACACTGAGCTCCAGATAAAAGGAATTAAGTCTGCAACTAAACCCTATGGTGTGACTATTTATTAGAATCCCCTTGAAGAGATGATTCTAATGAGTGGTTACACCATATATGGTTTGATACAGTCATAAAGATTTTAGTTTTTGAAATAGATCTACAAGTACATTGTACTCCCCTTCTCCTGGGCTCTGTTGTAAAATCATACCAAACATTCTTTTCTTTGAACAAAAAGGAAGATATTCTAGTTCCTTACATACTATGCAAGTTCATGTACACCATGATAATAAAAAAATCTTTACATCAATTGATATGTCTACAATATTAAGGAATAAAATAACTTTTAGATAGTCTTATACTCTAAATAATCACAATGTTTGTAACAATTAATAAAGGAAGATTACCTAAGTGAGATTCAAAGAAATTTTAACAAGAATAAAATTACAATAGAAAATATCACAACAGATTGTGTGGAAAGCCTAACAGTATAGCTGGATTGTTTTAGATAATTAGCCCCTGACATTTAAATTGATCCATTTTTTCAACTAAGTGATGTCCATTTTTGACAATTTAGGGTTGTTTTTACAATATAGTTCAAATGACACAGTGTGGACCCTGATCAGAGGGCTCCTTTAGGAGCCCTCTGATCAGGGTCTACACTGTTTGCATAGGCATACTAGAAACAGGATATGGGGTAATGGGTTAAAATGAATCAGTTGTGGGAACTTCTGAAATTATATAGTAGATGTACTCTTATGATAATAGTGTCAATGTATATTTCTGTACACAATGGAAGCAGTGTACAGGGGTCATATCATGGAAATAACAAGTTAGAAGAATGTGAACATTACCTACACTTTATCATAGCGAGTACAGATATATGCAATGTACAGTAGAACCTCTCTATTACGACCACTAAACTGAAGGCTAATTGATTGAATAAAGACAGGTTACAGCTTAAAGCAAGGTGACAGTGAAACAGAAAGCTCCTGGAGGAGCTTTCTGTTTCTCTGTTACCTTGCTTTAAGCAGTCACCTGCCTTAAATACATGATATTTATCAATTTAATGGTTGTAATAGTGAGGTTCTACTGTATAAACTTAATCTTATAATACCATGCATGAATATCACCAAACAGTTTCACTTCATTGGTCAGTTTATTTAAACATTCAATGGTCCCTTCTCTTATAACTAAAGTACAAAGTTTTCTTAAGTAGCACTCAAAAGAAGATAAACTCACAATCTTCAATACAGATGGCTGCTTAACCTATTGCCTCATAAGTATGCCTTTTTATGCCCTTAATTAATTCCTCCATTGAAGAAAATAGTTTCAATTTTTACAAATGCGAATATGCACCATTTTCTATATCCTGACTGGTGGCTGCTTAAAGAAGGCTTTAAGTAAAGCAGAATGCCCCTTCAGGTGCATTCTGCTTCAATTTCAACCTGCTTTTAGTGGTCACTTGCCTTCAAAACTAGAAACAGGATATAAGGTTAATGGTTAACACAGGATAAAACTAAAACAGGAAGCTCCAAAAGGAGATTTCTGCTTTAATTTTGTCAGCATTAAGCAGTTACAAGAAACTTATTACAGTGCTCCCTTTCTACAACACTACCCAATGGGAGACAAAAAATGTGTGTGTTGTTCGGAGGGAGTAGTTGGAGGGAGGGAAATTGGCTTACATTTGCAAACAGCTTTAATCCAGAGCAGATGTCGCATCAAGCTGTTTGCCTATGGTCATTTAGTTTTTTCTGTCAAAATGTCCATTTATGTAACTGTGAGAAAAACAGCAGACAACAATTTTAAGTAGAGGATATTGCAGCAGTAAACGTTTTAGATATAATTGTCTTGTTTGGGGATCAGCGGCATGGGCCTTTGTAAGGAGGGAGTCATTGTTTATAGGGCTGTTGTAGGGAGGGAGCGGTTAACAAGATGTGACTGATATTGAGTCCTGTAATGTGTATTAAACAGCCAACACTGAATCACAAGTTCAAAAGAGACAGACAAAACTGTTTGAAATTACACACAGCCCTTTTCTCTAAGACAAAACTTATAATACAGTGGAGAATAAGTTATTCTTTCCCATTTAAACCCAAACGAAACGCACACGCAAAGCACTTAAACGCAGAAAAGTACAACTTTTGGACAATTCTGATAAGTCATGTTTATCTTGGTGGCAAACAGTTTGGAGCCTGATCAGACGCCAGGTTACCCGGTGTCTGATCTGGCTCCAAACTGTTTGCATCGGAAATAATAGTTAAAGCGTAAACGCGTTTATTGGGAAAGAATAACGTTTTCTCCACTGTAGTTATAACAACTGTAACTTACACGGGAGAAGACAATATTCTTTCACAAAAAGACCATGTTTGTGCTGAAACAATTTCATCCACAGCAAACAGAATGGAGTCTGATCAGGCGCTGCAACTCAGTGTTTGATCAGACTCCCAACTGTTTGCCATCAAGATATTAAAAATGGTCAACATTTTTTAGAACCTGACTTTTTCCCTCATTTTCAATGATTTACATTTCTTTTCAGTCTTTGTCATCACCCACTTGCTCGAGGCCCTATAGGCAAGTGATTTCTGTAGTGTGTTCAGTTACCACTGTTTGCGGCTTAAGTTAGCAGTTTGTGCCGAATGTGCAGCCTGTAGAGTACAGTAGAGAAAACGTATTCTTTCCCAATAAATGCGTTTATGCTCAAACTATTATTATCATTGCAAACAGTTTGGAGTCAGATCAGTCACCGGGTAACCGGGTGTCTGATCCGGCTTCAAACTGTTTGCACTCAGATTACAACTGATAGTCAGAATTGTCAAAAAGTTGTCATTTTCTATTTTTCATTGCAATGCGTTTGCGTTTAAACGGAAGATTAAGATTTTCTCCACTGTATTTCAGACCCGTAGCCAACTCGTAATTGATGGCCAACGACGGCCATCGATTTCTTTGCTGAACTTATGGCTGATTCGGACAGGTCATATTTGGATAAGAATTTGAAATGTTACAGTGAAAAATCAATTTTTTTCTGATTCAGCAAGACTTAGTGGTCTGAAAAATTTAAGGCAAAGACTGCCTTTGGTTTAAATGGGAAAGAATATGGTCTTCTTCACATACAATATCAATGGAAGGTCTATATCTCTCATATATAATACAATGTACAATCATATCACAACTACGTATAAATATAAACAAAGCTTCAGTATTAATTATTCTCACATTTATACAAATCAGTCATCCACATTATAATTTGAAGTTTTAGCTAGTCTCTTCAACATTAAAACAAATCAGTACCAGTCTGTGTTTATAGAGTAAACCCTGCTTTTATAATCACTTAACCAATTACCCCATAAATACGCTTTTTTTATGCCTTATTTTATTCCTCCACAGAAGGAAAAGTTTCAATTTATACAGTCATGATTAAGTATTATAAGATAATTGTTCTATATTCTAACAGAATATAGCTTAAAGCAGGCTGAAAGTAAAGCAGAATGTGCCTGAAGGCACATTCTGCTTTACTTTTAACCTGCTTTAAGTGGATACTTATTTTCAAAACTATAAACAGGCTATGGGGTAATGGGTTAATTAATAGAGGATCTATTGTCTGTCTAAAACATATCTAGAGGCTGAATATTGCATCTCCACTGGAGAAAACAGTTCCAATGGTTACAGCATTAAATATTCAGCAAAGTATTTTCTATATCCTTGCAGATGGTTGCTTAAAGCAGGCTGAAAGTAAAGCAGAATGCGCTTTAAGGCGCATTCTGCTTTACTTTCAACCTGCTTTAAGTTGTCACCTGTTTTCAAAACTAGACACAGGGTTAAGTGATTGTAATAACAGACTATGACTGTAATTATGTCTTACAATAAGCTTTTGTCATATGTGTGAAAGTTTGTATCTCTGCTTAAGGTTCACTAGTTCCATATTTTTTGGCATACTGCGGGCTATTAATGGATTCTGCTGTGCTGTATAAGGTCTCGTGCGACGATGAATCATCGGAGTCGCCGTCTGCGATGAAAGGTTGACGGGCCTCGTCCTGTTGCTCTGTAACAAGGTGGCTGACAAAGCCTGATGGCTGGACTTGACCGACATTCACAGTGGCCAGTAACCAAGCTACAAAAGAAATAAAAGATAATGCTGTGAACATAAATGTCAATAAAAGACTAAAGCCTTGTTTCCATCAGAAACACAAAGTGCTACAATGTTTGATGTAGAGAATGCTGATTAACCCATTACCCCATAAATTTGCTTTTTTACGTCTTTAATTCATTCCTCCACTGATTGAATGGATGGTGTTTTATGAAGAAATAGTTCCACTTTTTACAGTCATGAAAATGTTCCATAAGAAAAAATGTCTATAATGCTAGCAGATGGTAGCTTAAAGCAGACTGAAAGCAAAGCAGAATGTGCCTTTAGACACATTTTGCTTTACTTTCAACCTGCTTTTAGTGGTTGTCTGTCTTCAACACTAGAAACAGTCTATGGCCTAACGGGTTCATTTACAAGAGAGAGGAGAGATTTTAATATGATCAACAAATCCTGTACTAATCCAGTATGAACAGTCAAAGGAAGGTGCATAGGCTGTTTTTAGTCAATTACCCTTGAGCCTCAAATGGGCAATTCCAGTTCCAAATTAAAATGACAACCAGTGCAGATCATGATCAGAGGGCTCCTGTAGGAGCTCTCTTATCAGGGTCTACACTGTTTGCATACAAGAGTTGAATTCTTTTTCTACAGGTACACTGTTTGTAAATGATGGAATGTGTCAATGTATATACAGAGCTCCCTCTCTACAACAATATTCAATGGGAAATAAAGAGTGTGTGTGTTGTCTGGAGGGAGTTGTTATAGGGAGGGGAAATACTTTTAGAGTGCTGAACATGACTTGACTTACATAAGTATGCCAACAGTTTGAATTAAGATCAAATGCCCTGTAAGACTGTGTCTCATCTGTATTCAAACTGTTTGCCACTAATCATTATATATATATGTATATAATATGTATTAATTTATATGTAACTTTGAGAAAAAACCTCAAAACAACAGATGACAATTTATAGCAGATGATAATGAAGCAGTGAAATGGTTAAACAGATATCGTGTTTTGGGAACAGTGGCGATAGTTGTTGGAAGGTGGGAATTATTGTTCATAGGGCAGTTGTAGGGAGGGAACACTGTATATACATCACAAGGGGTCTATGGGTTGAAGTATGTCAAGAATAGATTGTCAAGCTATTGGGAGCTTTTTGCACTGCTTTTGTCCTGCATTAAACACCCACCTGTTTTAAGAGATTTCTTATTGGTATTGCAGAAAACTAAAATAGTTTGGCCATAGAAATAGTAACAAGAACAGTATTCAGAATAAATTCTGAAAAGAATTTTGAATTAAAAAGTATGTTTTTAAATGTACTATTTATGTATACATGTATATATATTTACATTAGCCCCGCATTGTCCTTATATAACACTATTCTAAAAACAGAGTTGCATATTTCAATGAATGTTCACTTAAAATCCAGTTCTAACCAGCTGGTTTAGGGGCGGAGCTATACTGATCACTTTCAAATTGTGAGAACAGAGAAGTCCGTATGGTAGGCGCGGTTAACGCGGAGTAATCAAATATGGCGTGTGAGTAAATCGGTTTTAAAAAACGCGAACTAAATTTAAGATGCTTATAATACAAGTATTTCGTAAATTCGTGTGCTTTTAAATGTCTCAAAAGGGGTTTTAAACATAACGAGAAAGTTTACCGGTTAAAAGTCTAAAGGACAAGGTTCACGAAGCCTCCGTTTTGGCCCTGTAAAAATCTTTTTTTTCCAATTTATGTTTTAGCTATATTTTCTCTTTATTTGTCAATTTCAGATATTAATACTTCATATTATACATAAAGCTCAACCCAAATTCAAGTTTTGACAACTTTATAGTTTCTTGTAAATGGACCACGAGGCCAAAAAAGGCCAAAAAGGCAGGTTTTTGGTACAATTCAGGGTATAAATCATAGAAATAAACAATGAAGGCACGAATGCGACACAAAGATATTTTAAGTACACAATAAATATGTAAGTTGAAGTAACATATCCAAATTTTGAAGTGTCGCACGCGTGCCTTCATAATTTATTTTTAGGATTTATACCTAGAATTGTACCAAAAAATTGCTTTTTTGTCATTTTTGGCCTCTCGGCTCATTTACAAGACACTATAAGATTGTCAAAACTTGACTTTGGGCCGTTTGTGTGTATATTATGGAGTATTAGTATCAGATATTGACATATAAACAGAAAATAAAGATAAAAATCTTTTTTGGAAAAATTATTTTTTTACAGGGCCAAATCGGAGGCTTCGTGAACCTTGTCCTTTATCCAGTAATTATAATATGTGATTGGGACTATTTTCAGTCCATATATACAGATCGTTACTACGATAGCAACAGCATAGCAACGGGCAAAGTGTCTATTAGAACGGTTATGTACATTTCTGGTTCATTTCTCAGCTCACAATGGAATATAAATATAAGAAATAAATTTTGCTAGTAACAGCATGGAAGTGCCATCAGCTCATGAATGCCGGAAGTACGCAATTCATTTCTTAAATGTGTGACATTCTTTATGCTAAACCAAACTAATATAATACTGATAAAACCTCACCAAATCATAAATGAAACAAACTGCTGAACAAAATAAAAAAATAACTAAAGGAAATAACTGTATGTCATTGAAATAAGACTTTATTGTGAATAGTGTTGTTAATTTGTCTTTAAAATCTAATCTTGATTGTGTGTGATTCAACCAACTGACATTTTATAGTATTGATATACATACATGTACATAATAAATACATATATAACATACATTTGCTATTTATACTTTTAATCATACCTGGAAAAAAATATTCACACACCAAACTATAAAGCTTGTAAATTAACTCCTTCAATGCCTTACCACGGGTACAACAAATCGCAAAAAGTTTTGATCCTGATCAAACTCAACGTGATGTGGCATCCGATCAGGATCCAAGTTGTTTGACACTCATTTCAATATTTCTTAAGTCAAAATACCTTTAAGTTTCAATTTGAGAAATAAAAGCTGCCAGCAACAGTTTAAAGTTGATGACATCATGGCATTGAAAGGGTTAACAATTTATTTTATGGTACCGGGGAAAGTATTTTATTTAACACTATAACTAATCAGAATGTTTTTAAAGAATTGAAAAGTATGTTTGTACATATATGTTGTCATATGTCACATTTCACGCCTTTAATTTATTCCCCCATTGAAGAAAATGGTTCCTTTTTAGAAGTGACGAGTATGTATCATAAGAAAAAATTTCAAGTATTTAAGATAGATGACTACTTAAAGCAGGCTGAAAGTAAAGCAAAATGTGCCTTAAAAGTGATGAGAATGTATCATTACAAATAATTTCTAGTATTCAAGATAGATGACTACTAAAAGCAGGCTGAAAGTAAAGCAGAATGTGCCTTAATGGGCATACTGATTTACTTTCAACCTGTTTTAAATAGTCACCTATCTTGAATACTAGAAAGAGGCTATGGTGTAAAGGGTTAAAGATCAAGAATAGGAAAGTACTGTTAAAGACATGATTCAGCAGATTTACACTACACCTTCACCAGAGAGATTGATTCTAAGGTAAATAGGAGGGGGTGGGATGCTTGAAATAAGTATAACCTCTCTTGAGCAATATATCAGTCAGAAAGACTAGGCAGTGGTCAGCTTCATGCGGCCACCTGTCTTAATGATTAGTTGCAAGATTTATTGAAGAGGTTTTTACTGTATTCAAACAGTTGTTAGGTAATAACAAGTTTCATGCAGGACAAAAGTATGAGCTTTCTGCACTACCTTTCCTCCTCATTACGAGGTCATCTAACTTCAAGACTGTCAATGCATGCTATTTTGAAAAGTATTTCATATAATGTTTGACTTTAAATATTTCTTTCCACACATCTACCTACCTATATCACATCACACTTATAGCATATTTTGCCCAGACAAAGGGTGCCAGGGACACAAATAATACTTAATCCTTCTGCTACTGCATATTCATAAAGTTTATAAAACTCAAAAAGAAAGATTTATTTATAAAATTGAATACAGATAACTTTCCCAAAGAAAGTATGCAATTTTTGACATACATATCCTATAAGAAAACAGGGTAGACCCTGAGCAGAGATTTCTATCAGGGTCTGCAATGTTTTCCCAAAGTGTCAATATACCAGAGCACCAGATAAGGGTAGTTTTTCAAAAACTAAAATCTTTATTTCTGAATAAAACCCTATGGTGTCACTACTCATTAGAATCGTCTCGAAGAGACGATTCTAATGAGTAGTAACACCATAGGTTTTGGTGCTGAAATGTGTGAGAAAATGTTTGATTTGTTGAAATAACTACCTCTTATCTGGAGCCCTGAATATACGCTAATAGCAGAAGAAAAATTTAAGCTGTCTCAAAACAAAATCAAGCTCAAGTAAAATCTGACCCTACACCTGGTACCGAACTAATCTAAATCTAATGAAATCTTCATCAAAACCAATGGGTTAACACTATAGTTCTTACTTTGATATTTATTATCCAAATTGAGTTTTAAATTTATGAAGGCATTAGCTATTACATTCAACACTAATATCGCCACAGAACTGTGTGTGTAATTCCAAGTTCAAGCTCACATGCTTTAGAAATGCAGACTGTCAATTTTAGGTTTTTTGTTCTGAGAGTGAGAAACAAGCATAAAGTAATAGTAAGACACAATGAAACCCTTACACCCCCTTTCATCTTGTTTTCAATATTTTATACAGATGGCTGCTTAAAGCAGGCTGAAGGTTGAGTTGAATCCTGCTTATAGAGCATTGTGCTTTACTTTTAGGCTGCTTTAACCCTTTCCCCAATAGTAGCCCCTTTTAGCGCATTCAGTTTATTCCTCCGCTGAAGAAAATAGTTCCAATTTATACAGTCATGGATATGTATCATTAGGAATATTTTATTTAATATAGCAGGTGGTAGCTTAAAGCAGGCTGAAAGTAAAGCATAATGCGCCTTAAGGTGCATTCTGCTTTACTTTCAATCTGCTTTAAGTAGTCACTTATTTTCAAAACTAGAATCAGGCTATGGGGTAAAGGGTAAAGCTATCAATATGTTACTATCTGTTAGGATCAAGGAAATATTTTTTATGTCGTATAATCATGACTTTATAAAGTGGAGCTATTTTCTTTAGAAAAGGAATAAGTTAAAGGCCTTAAAAGGTGTATCTATGGAGTTATACCTGGCTAATGTCAGAATCTATTCCTTCATGTTGAACCTACTGGTATTGATATCTTATGTCTTTCTCAAGTTTAAAAACTTTCTCAACATAATCTTACATGTATGTTTGCAGTCTTACATTATTCAAGGTTTGTCCCTATATCTAAAAGTATAACGAACAGTGCCGGCCCTGATCAGATAGCTCCTGATCTGGGTCTACGCTGTTTGCAAATGATGTACAGTAAAACCTCTCTATTACGACCATTAAAATGTGCTAACTATTAGGTGTTTCAGACAGGTTTTAGACAGATGACTGCTTAAAGCAAGGTGACAGTAAAACAGAAAGCTCCTATAGGAGCTTTCTGTTTCACTGTCATCTTGCTTTAAGCTGTCACCTGTCCTATATACCATCAATTAGCCTTCGATTTTAGTGGTCGTAATAGAGAGGTTTCACTGTACATGTATATCAGTTCCAGCCCTATAAGGTTAAAAGCTCATCCGTCTACCTCACTAAAGTATCATGCACATCCTTTTCATGTTTAACAATGGAGTAATACCTGTGTACAGCAGTCACTCAAAACCAGATAAATTTACAGTCCTTAACCCTTTCCCCCCATAGAAGTGACTTTTAGTGCATTTAATTTATTCCTCCGCTGAAGAAAACAGTTCCAGTTTATACCCTCATGAACAATTACCATTACAAATATTTTATATAGCCTAGCAGATTTTAGCTTAAAGCAGGCTGAAAGTAAAGCAGAATGTGCCTTAAGGCACATTCTGCTTTACTTTTAACCTGCTTTAAGTGTTCACATGCCCTGTCTTCAAAACTAAAAAAAGGTTATGAGGTAAAGGGTTTAGAAAGGTGGTGGCTTAATTCAGGTAAAAAATAATGCAGAAAACTCTTTAAATGTTTCAAGTATCCACCTGCCAAGATTCTTATAGTTTTCTAAAAGGGCATAGCAGAATCATGAAAAGGTATATCAATGATGATTAAGTAAAAGAGCTACATCATTTTCTTTAACTCATTATTCCATAAAATACCTTAACCGATTACCCCTTAAAAACGCCTTTTTACGCCTCTATTTATTCCTCCACTGAAGAAAATAGTTCCAATTTATACAGCCAAGAATATGTATCAGAAGAAATATTTTCTATATCCTTGCAGATGGTAGCTTAAAGCAGGCTGAAAGTAAAGCAGAATGTGCCTTAAGGCACATTCTGCTTTACTTTCAACCTGCTTTAAGTGGTCACCTGTTTTCAAAGCTAGAAATAGGCTAAGAGGTAATGGGTTAAAAGCCTTTAAATACTTCACTGCAGAAAAAAGTTCTACTTAAAACAGTCATGAGTATGCACCATTAGAAATATTTATATCCTAGCAGATGATAGCTTAAAGCAGGTTGAAAGTAAGGCACATTCTGCTTTACTTTCGACCTGCTTTAAGTGGTCACCTGTCTATGAAATTAGAAACAGGCCCTATGGTAATGGGTTAAGCAGTATTTTGTCATTAGTGATCACCATGGTTTTATATTGAGAGGCACCTGAACACAAGTTTCACTATACAAGTTAATTGCCTATACCTCTGTACCAGTCTATGTCATGTATATGACAACATGCCCCTAAACAATGAACCAATATCTTTATAACTTTAAACTCTTCAAGCCATAGTAGTCCTGCTCGCTCAAACTCCACCTTACCTCAACCTCATCTATTTTTAAATGTTTGCATGCTAATTCATGTGTTATTTTGTCAGCTTCTATGTTTTATTTTCCTTTCTCTTACCTATACATTTATATATTTAACTCTGCGCAAGATGAACATTTATCATCTTGCTATTACATTGACTAATTAAAAAAAAAAGAGAAACATTTTCCCCAAGGAAATAGTGCAGACTCATGTGATCTGAGATCATATACCAAAAACTACATCAACATAATTTTTGACTTTTTCAGACCTGAGTGGCAAACAGTTTGGCTCCATATCTAGCCTGTCATAAGTCAGGCCTGATGTGGATCCAAACTGTTTGAATAAGTTCTCTACAATTCTCAGCCAGCACAGAAATAGCTCAAAGTAAAAAGTGTAATGTTACAGTTGATTCTTAACACATTCAACCCTAGCGCGGAGTATGTTCATCATTGACAAACGATGTACTTGTGAAGAGTACACTTGTCCTATGTAAATAGTGTAGACCCTGATCAGAGGACTCCTGCAGGAGCCCTTTGATCAGGGTCTGCATCCTTTAATTGGAAAAGGGAAATGTCCATCAAAAGTTTAAGGGGTGAATGAGTTAATCTATTTCACTATCTCATCTCGATATTACCCATATTTCAAAGTTAAAACATGTTTATGTCTGGCTGCAATGATCAGGGGCCCGTTTTACTTAACTACTTACGCAAAATTTTTGCGTAAATCAAAATTTTAATTTTTAATTTATATTTTTTATTATCACTTGCAACAAACAGCAAATAGCCAGATCAGAGGACGCGCTTTTAGCGCGTCCTCTGATCTGACTATTTGTTGTTTGCAAACGTTTATGATCGAAAAATAAGAGTAAAACAATTTTGACTTACGCAAAATTTTTGCGTAAGTAGTTTAGTAAAACGGGCCCCTGGTGTGTTGGGAATTTGGTATGAAATGCTGTTTTTATGAGGAGGATATAATAGAAATGATTCTGGCCAAGCTTTTGGTATGGAGTATAGTAAAGGATAGGAGATATTAGGTAGATAACAGAGTATTCCAACTGTGAGCAGCATTTTATATTCTGGCTTTAACTTAGCTTACCTTTAAAGCGAGCTATATCTGAAATTTACCAAAGCAATGCCAAACATGTGTTAATTAAAAGTTTCAATACAAACTTTTAAGATTTGAGTGACTCTATGACTGAACGATTCCTTTACCTGTTGTTACCCGGGTACAGTTAAACTCTGCTTTAACAGCTACTCAAAATAGAACCGATTAATGGTGGCAGCTTAACCCTATACTCCATAGATATGCATTTTGACACCTTTTATTTATTCCTCCACTGAAGAAAATAACTCTTAATTTGTCAGTCATTAATAAGTATTGCATGAAATAGGTCCTGTATCCTAACAATTGGTAGCTTAAAGCAGGCTGAAAGTAAAGAAGATTGTGCCTTAAGGAGCATTCTGCTTTACTTTCAACTTACTTTATATGGTCATCCGTTTTCAAAACTAGAAACAGACTATGGAGTGAAGAGTTAACTCATTGACACTTGAAACTGTAGACACTTGAAACTCAAGTTTCTAATTGAGCCTAGTCTGTTTTTGATAATTTAGGGTTGCTTTTTACAATATATTAAATTGTGAAAATTTAATGTAAACAATACAGACCCTGTTTAGAGGGTCCCTATGTGAGCCCTCTGATCAGTGCCTATGCTGTTTGCATGAGACAAGTGTACTCTTCACAGGTACACTATCTGTAAAGGATGGATACACTTATCACGCAGGTTAAATTGATTTAAGGTTTTGCTAAAATTCTTATCTTTTCATATTTCATCATTCTTAAAGTTGTTGGACAATATTTGATACACCATCTAACAATCAAGCCAGGATTTTTTTTTTCAGATAATTTGTAATTCCTAATAAGCTATATGCTCTCTACGCTTGATATTTTGTTGGTGTTACAAATATGTCCAAGCAACAATTTCAAAGATAAAGAAATACAGATGGTCTACAATTTCCACCAAAGTTGCAACTTCTAAAAGTGCTTCAAACACCAAAATGAAACTATATTTTGAGTGGTTGAAAGAGCAAAAGTTTACTATATTTTTAACACTTCTACTCAATTGGCAATTCAATCATACATCCAGTGCAAGTAACTATAGTCCACTACTTGGTGTAGCTTGAAATGAATAAGTTAATGCTACATCTCTGACAATGGCCTAAAGGTGAGCTAAAATGATTGACATCATAATACAAGCCTAATTACACACTTAACCCTTTCCCTGATAGAAGCGCCATATAGCATGTTTAGTTAATTCCCCCGCTGAAGAAAATAGTTCCAATTTATAAAACCATGAGTACATATCATAAGAAATATAATTTATACTCTAGCAGATGGTAGCTTAAAGCAGGCTAAAAGTGAAGCAGAATGCGCCTTAAGGCGCATTCTGCTTTACTTTCAACCTGCTTTAAGAAATCACCTATCTTCAAAACTAGAAACATGCTATGAGGTAAAGGGTTAAGCCAGTCTAGATACAGTAAAACCTGTACTAAGTGCCCACTAAAATTGTGTACAATTATAGCAGATATGACCGGTGGCAACTTATTGCAGGATAAAAGCAATACAGAATGATAGGAGCTTTCTGCATTACCATTGTCCTGCATTAAGCAGTCACCTGTCATTAAACAAAAACAGGTTACCTTATTTAGTAATAACTTAATACATGTACAGTTTTGACTATGATTATCCTATTACGAATAATGACTTAGAATAACACAAGTGCTGAAAACGTGATGTTAGAGAAGCATTGTCTTAGGACAGTTATGGTACATGAATTATACAGTAAAAATTGTGTACAGTGACAACTCAACAAAGATACATGGCCATCTCTGAAGACAGATTACTGTTTATTACGGGGCAGAAATGATGCAGTAAGCTCATATAAGAGCATTACTTTTGTCCTGCTTTAAGCTGTCATTTTATAAAAGATGATGACTTCATATCATTTTAAATACTGTACACAGATTTTGCCATAATAGAATATTGATAGATTTTTTAATACAAATGTTGAACAGTATGTGTACATGTCTAAAAAATGATCTCTATCAGAGTCATGACATGGAAAAGAAGGATGTTCGGCATTGTACATAAATGACACAAACTATAAATGTTTTGTTGAACACAGATTATCTCTTTTGAATTAGTAGTAATACTCTGTCGCTAAAGAGTGATGTTTAGTAGCAGGGCTGCCATTTCTCTGGATTTTTCCGAAATCTTCGGTTTTTTATTCTAGCAGAATGATGGTAGCTTAAAGTAGGCTAAATAAGTAAAACAAAATGCGCCTTCAGGCGCATTCTGCTTTTCTTTCAACCTGTTTTAAGTAAGCGTGCTTGAAAAGTAGAAAATTTGGAAATCTTAGGATTTTTCATGATCAACTGGTGGCAGCCCTGTAGTAGTAGAATCACAGCAAAGAGTTATGTTAACATGGACAGGATGTGACAAGACTGCAATGACACAGGAACATTCTATACCTTAACCCAAATGATGATCAATTTCTAGACGGAAATCTGCATGAGGAATATTGGAGAAAACAATGTAACCCATGCTAAAGTGCTGGCAATCATGTAGCTAACAATGGCACTGCTTTCAGTAGACATATACAGTAAACCCCCTCTATTACGACCACTAAAGATTGTTAATATGTTGATGTTTAAGGCAGGTGACTACTTAAAGCAAGGTGACAGTGAAACAGAAAGCTCCTTTAGGAGCTTTCTGTTTCACTGTCATCTTGCTTTAAGCTGATGCCTGTCTTTTATACAATCATTTAGCATTCATTTTAGTGGTCGCAATAAGAGGGGTTATACTGTATGACATGCTAGTCTCTTTACGTCCAAATAAGGTCAAGGACAACTCAAGGTTGGGTGATATGGGTGGATTATGAATGGCCCAAGGCAATAACTATTTAAGTATCCAAGCTTTCTAGTGAGCAGTGTTGATGATGAAATCTCTTCAACCTCAGTACGGACAGACAGACAAAAGTCAATTACTATATGCCTCCTGCTTCACTAGATGCCAGGGGCACTGATCCACTAAATTAGATTCCGCTAGAAATTAATCATTCTAATCTAAAATTGAACAAATGTGTCTAAGACTTTAGAATCTATATTCGAGGTTGTTTTTTTAATCAATTGCATTCAAATGTCTGAAATAATGAATATAAATCTTCCAATGACATGTACTCCCTAACACTACTGATATATTCAATCCATGACTTTAATAACCTTTATTTTTATCCTTCCCAAAGCATAAAATTAATAAATAACAAAACAAAATTCTCAGAAGCCTGATCTTGAATCAACACTTCTTTAAGCAGATTAAAGCTTGAGACTAGACGTCTCTCTTTCCCTTTAGTTTGACTCCCAGCTTTTGCAAGAATAGCAGAAGCAGGGAGACAAACCAAAAGATTATTTTTAAGTATCAAGCTCAGAAATTATAGTCATTTCAAAACCTAGTATTCAAGAATGTTTAAGTAGAAGTCAGAGTGTATAGAAGAAACTAAAGAAAATATTTCAAGAAAATACATGGTCCTACTAAAACGTAAGTGAGAAAAATCCCTGTCCATATTCAACCTAACTGCTGACATGAAATCTTACTTGTAAAACTTTGCAATGAAGCTGAAAGAGAATTGATTGTAATGATGATAAAGTCTGCAATATTTGTTTTGTCTTGTATCAACCCCTACAAATCATAACATAGGTTTAGATAATCCTTGATTTCTGTCAACTAAAGTCAGAATGTAAATTTCTACTTATTTGCCAAAATAGCGACATATCTTGATCAAGAATAATCGTATTGAAAAAATTACACAGTTTGATTTTTCTTCAATTATTTTCTTATCAGGTAATACAAATCACTACCTTAATTGGCAAAAGATAAAATTAACGCTCAGTAATAGATGGATCCAACATTTATCACAATTAAATCTAATAACACACACTAGTTTGGAAATGATGTTTATTACATATAAACGACTAAAAAAGATTTGAGATGCATCATGCGGAAACACAAACTGAACCCATTTCACCATAGCCTGTTTCTAGTTTTGAAGACAGGTGACCACTCAAAGCAGGTTGAAATTAAAACGGAATGCACCTTAATGTGCATTCAGCTTTACTGTCAGTCTGCTTTAAGGTACCATCTGCTAGGCAATTTAAACAAGTTGTCACTTTAAAAAATATTCTTCATTATCTAATAGTGTCTTTTCCTTCCTCAACAGCTTTAGAAGTACAATCTGAGTGACACATAGTTTGGATTTCAACGAGATTCAAATTTACTCCGCATCTCATTCGGACTCAAACTATTTGCAAAAAGTCAATGATATATGCTGTAAGCATGAAAAGGGTTAATTAACCCAATATCCAATAAATACCCCTTTTTATGGCTCTAATTTATCCCTCCACTCAAGAAAATGCTTACAATTTACACTGTAAGACATGTACATGTACCATATGAAATATTTATATATTCTAGCAGATGGTAGCTTAAAGCAGGCTGAAAGTAAAGCAGAATGCACATTAAGCACATTCTGCTTTACTTTCAACCTGCTTTAAGTGGTCACCTATTTACAAAACTAGAAACAAGCTATAGGGTAATGGGTTAAGGAGCATGCATTACAGTATCTTGATGCACTACTGTTTGATCGTTTTTCAAACATTACCTATCACTATCATTTCAAATTATAAAGCAGTACACAAAATCTATAAGAAATAAGTATGAAAATCACTGTTACAATAAATGATACAAACCCTAAATCACGACCACTCAAAAGAAGACTACCAGTAGTATTCAATTTTAAGATAAAGTCTGATCAAAGCAGGATGAAAGTAAAGCAAAAAGGCTCATGATAAACCCTTACTGTGCCGGAAACAGCATTTGCAAACAGTGTAGACCCAGATCAGAGGGCTCCAGGGGCTACACTTTTCCCCATAATATATATTTTTTTTAAAAATTTGTGGCAAACCCTTTCAAGAGGCAATGTTAACAAGTGATTACTTAGAAAATGGACGGGTCCATTTGTAAAGTCAGACATGTAAGGGTAAATGCATGGACCTGTCACTAAAACTGTAAAAGCTTTCTTTTGAATGTGGTTCATTGATAATGAATCTATCTACCTACCCTTACAGTCAACCCTGTATTCAATGACCATTCCAAAGAAGATCCATAGACAGTCTCTAAGACAAGTCAGCAGCTTAATGCAAAACAGCAGTAATGCAGAAATCTCCATAGGATAGTTCTACATCAGCTTTGTCCTCCAATAAACATACATTAATATTCAAACTTGCATTAAGAAGCCATTTTAAGAAGGTTTTAAAGACAGGTGATTGCTTAATGTATGACAAAAGAAAAACAGAAAGGTCATATAATATCTTTCTGCTTTACGTTTGTCCTGCATTAAGCAGTCACTAGAAAATTTATCTAATTTAAGTGACTACTGAATACAAATTTGACGGTACTTGTCGTAACTTTTTACTACTCCATAAATACCTTTTTATGCCTTTAAATTTTTTCCCTTTATTGGAGAAAACAGTTCCACTTAATACTGTCATTAATATGTACCATAAGAAAAATTGACTATATACTAGCAAATTGTAGATTAAAGCAGTCTTGAACTAAAGCGGAATGCATCTTATGGTGCGCTCTGCTTTACTTTCAACCTGCTTTAAGTGGTCACCTATTTTCAATACTAGAAATATGCCATGGAATAATGGGTTAAGAGACTACCATGCATCTTTCTTTGCTAGTCACACACTCAAGATCTGTAGGATACTTACATGGAAAAACATGAGATGATACTTGTACTGGTGGGCTATCTCCCTGCTGTTGTTTTGTTGCCTTGATAACAGCTTCCACACTGCCTCTCCCAGCAACAATAAAATACACTCCAACAAAAGACATCACACAACTGGAAGAAAACAAGTGCAAAATTCTCAACCCTTATCCTACTGTAATATGATCTGCCAAAAAAAAAACTGTTATCTAAGTATATTTTACAATTGAATTTCTATATTCTCATACCTTTAAAACAATAACTCATTAACCTATAGTGATGAGCAGATTATACTCATCATTTGCATGTAATGTACCTATGAAAAGTACATAAGTCTTGTCCTAAGCAAACAGTGTACACCAAGATGATACGAGGGCTCAGGTGGCAGCCCTCTGATCTGAGCCTGCATTAATTGCCATTTTAAAGATTGTTAAAAACAACCTTCGATGGTAAACTATTTGACTAGACTTACTTTAAAATTTGATTGCTTTTATTAAGTTTCAGGGAAACCTAAAATTTAAATTTGAGAAATAAAAGCAGACAACAAGTGTTTAAAGTAGATGACATCGTGGAAGTCAAAGGTTTTATAGAATTACATCAAATATCAACAACTTTATATTTTTTCAACACACCCTATATGTTCATAACACAAAGTTTGGCGCAGACATAAAGAAGAAATTGGATATATTTAGTTTACATCTTCTTATCATAAACTCTAACATTTTATCAAACTCTCTATCATGGACGTTTCACATACAAGAGTTTATACAAAGCTACCAACCCTCAACCCTCCCCCACCCCCAAAAAACAACACATCTAAAAGCACTTACCCAAACAGAAACATAAATATATCTAATGCTGTCATGCCCCAGAACTCCTTGTAAAACACTATACCAGCTACAATCGCACTGATTGTGAAAAACACAAAATTGGTGGGAACTACAATAGTAGACTCAAAGTTTTTCATCGCCTGGTTTAAGTACCTGAAAATATAAAGTAAGCTTTAAAAACATGATCAAACGCAGAAACATCAATACAGAGTAATTTTTGTTAGCCAACTACTCCTTAACTATACCTTTTCAACCTTCAAATGATTTCACTACACAAGGACATTTTTCCACATTAAAGTCATGAATATATGCCATCAAAAATATTTTTGATATCCTAGCATATGGTAGCTTAAAGCAAGCTGAAAATAAAGCAGAATACACCTTATGGATGTCAGCCTGTCTTTTTGACATGATGAAATTTTCGGAAAAAAATGATGATGGCGTAAATAGAGAATCTTGTATGAGTGCTCATTATTTATGATTTTTAATAAACTAGTTGACTAAAATAATATGCCGCGAGCCTTGGCGAGCGTCATATTCATTTTAGTTGACGAGTTTATCAAATATGATAAATAATGAGCACGAATGTGAGATTCTATTTATCACATAGCACGTTTAAGCACCTATTAAATTGATTGAAGCCGTAGTTTGTTGACCCTACGCTATATAGATTTTCCGCCAAAACGTTATGTTGTTTACGTTAACGTCATAGTAAATGACGTCATTTGGCGTCCGGCTACATGCAGCGCTTGTGGACGAACAAGTTGGGTCGGAGCCCAAAAAACGATATTCCACTAGTGGATTACGATATTTAAACAATCGCTTTATTCAACTCCCAGACCGCAAATTATGTGATAAAATGTATTTTGTTCAATACAACTGCAAACAGTACAGGCAAAAAAGAGCTGCTGTGTGTCATTCTGTTTCTTTCACCCTGCTTCACTTTAACCCCTTACCCCATAGCCTGTTTCTGATTTTGAAGCAGGTGTCCACATAAAGCAGGTTGAAAATAATGCAGAATGTGCCTTAAGGCACATTCTGCTTTACTTTTAACCTAATTTAAGCTACTATCTGCTAGGATATAGAAAATATTTATTGTAGTGCATATATATGACTATAAAAAATGGAGCTATTTTCTTTAGCAGAGGTATAAAAAGGCGTAATTATGGGGTAATGGGTTAAACAACTTTTCTTGGGCATTAAAGAAAGAGCTATGGAAAGAGAGAGTTAACTTACTTGACTTGTATGATTGCTGTTGCAATCATGACGATAAACATTATATACAGTGATGGGTATGCCAACTGACTCTTCCCCTTGAATGTGATCTGTATCATACTAGACACACCCTTCGCTGATATCACTGAAAATGAAGCTGAGAAAAAAGAAAATTGTGAGTAAAATGCCATATAAACTTATTATAAGCTTTGAAAGATACTCAAAATACAGGAAATAAGTGGAAATGAAGGTGACAGCTTAACCCATTCATCCCTGGAACTTTAAATGGACCATTCCAATTACCTATTACGTCTAGTCCATTTTTTACTATTTATGGTAGTTTTTAACAAATATATTGCAAAATGTCAAACAGTGTTGACCCTGATCAGAGGGCTCTTGCAGGAGCCCTCCAATCAGGGTCATCACTGTTTGCATAGCAAAAGTGTACTCTTCACAGGTACACTATTTGGTATTGAAGAGTATACGTGTCGCTAGGGTTGAATGTGTTAATTCAGAAAAAAGTTATAAAGAGAATTCTTATAGGACCTTCTACATAACTTTCTGTTCAGCATTTAGGAAATACCTGTCTTGAATCACCTCTTGATTCTTTAAATAGTGGCTGCTGTTTACAGATATAATTGCTATCTATGGTCAATAAGAGCCTGCACTCACATATGGTGTATGCAATCTCTGATCCTGAAAGCAGGCTGAAAGTAAAGCAAAATGTGCCTTACTTTCAGTCTGCTTTAAGCTACGTTCTGCTAGGATATACAAAATATTTTCTATTGTTCATATTCATAATTGCATTAAGCGAAACTATATTCTTCATTGTAATGATTTAATATATTAAAGATATAAAAATGTGTATTTATATAGTACTTGTATATAGATGAACTGCACATAATTGACATTGATATTTCTATGAAGAAAAGGGTTAACTGTTTGCAATTTCAAATGGAGCCTATACACTTACCTATGAGAGCGACAATAAGCAGGTAGATAATAACTCTCTTCATTTTGTAGACATGAATCAATACAAGCAATGCCAGCAGTACAGCCAATTCTATACACTGAAACAAAACAATAAATATCATTAAATCTGGTACAATATCACAGTGAAATCAAATATGCTACACAAATATCATTGATTTGATTTGATTTGATTTGTTATGATTTATCGTCGCTTTAAACAGTATTTCAGTCATATTGCGACTAATTACAGGTGAAGGAAGACCCCAGAAGCCCTTTATGCACTGTTTCAGACACAAATCGGCAACTGGGTAGAACCACCGACCTTACGCAAGCCAGCTGGAAGGCTTCCCCACATGAAAAATCCGAACGACCCTACTGGGATTCGAACTCATAGCGGTGAGGAGCTTAGTGATGTAAGTCACAGTGACTATACCACTAGGCCACGGAGGCCCCCCACAAGTATCATTGAAAAATATGGCCATACCTGTGTTAACTCATTACCCCATACCCTGTTTCTTGTAAAATTCTGTCTATTTGACCTTTAAATGGCCTCTAAATGACCTTGACCTTTGTAGGACATGGTGGAAGTTGAACAAAGCTTAACTTAAAAGCTTCTTGAGCTGAGTACACATGCCAAGTGTGAAGTTTCTTTCACTTGTAGCTCTCAAGTTATGGTCAAAGTTAAAGTCTGTACAGACACACAGACAAACAAACAGACATGACAAAAACAATATGCCCCTGACTAAGTCATAAATCTATTATTGCTAATTCGTGATAATTTACAGAGGAAAGTGTTATTTTAGAATTTCATCAGATAACAACTTTTACAGCATTCAATAGATGTTATACTTACAACATATACGATAAAAGACAACTCCGATAAAGCCTTATTGAGCATATCCCCATCTAACATAGCCTCTTTCTGTGGAAAAAAATAAATCCATGAACATATGAGCCATGCCATGACAAAACCATCCTTATTGCATTGCAACAATGTACAGACCAATAACCATTGCATCCCAGACTCTGTATCTGAATTTGGTCTACAATGCTAAATACCGTGTATACTATTGTTCGACAATATTGACCTGACTTTGGTGAACTCTATTAGCATAATTCGTTTCATTTCTAAATATATCTTCAGGACACTTCGTTAAATTTATACGAGAACGCACATGGTACCGAAACCTACCGCAAAGGTAACCAGCTGTTCCAAGCTAGTGTGCAAAGAGTAAACATGCCTATGTATATGTATAGAAGACATCAAGCTAACAGGGCTCCAGATAAGAGGGAGTTATTTCAACAAATCAAAAATTTTCTCACTTATTTCAGCACCAAATCCTATTGTGTTACTACTCATTAGAATCGTATTGGGTTTTAAGAAGAAATAAAGATTTTAGTTTTTTAAATACTCCCCTTATCTGGAGCTCTGAGCCAAGAACTTACCTTGGATGAGAAGGCGACAACCAGTATAGCACCTATTACAGCTAGTGCAGACCCTACAATACAGTAGAAATTACAATCAAACTTGTGTTAACCCATTCCACCATAAATTCTCCTTTTTTTGCCTTTTATTTACTCCTCCACTGAAGAAAATAGTTCCAATTTAAACTGTCATGAAAATTAATTATAAGAAATAATTTCTAAATTTAAGCAAATGGTAGCTTAAAGCAGGCTGAAAGAAAGGCAGAATGCGCCAAAAGGCGCATTCTGCTTTACTTTCAATGACAATCTGCTTTAAGTGGTAACCTGTATTAAAAACTTGAAACAGGCTATGGGGAAATGGGTTAAGCAGTCATTTTTTAAAGATGTACTGTAGGTTTGATATACAGGTGACTGATTAATGCAGGACAAAAGTAAAGCAGAAAGCACATATAGATTTATGCTTTACTTTTGTCCTGTATTAAGCTGGTTCTTTTTAGTTGCCACATATCACAATTTTGTTCATTTACTTTAATCTATAAACACTACTACACACCTAGAACTGTTTTTGTAATACACAAAACCTGCCATAACTACCATATATATCTTCACTATATCAAAATTGTATCTCGATATAATAGTTGCCCCTGCGAGACCGTAGTAATTAACACCCTTCTTTATCTATACACAATTACTACCATCTGTCAGGCTACTTTTAAAAGATGAAATAAAATCTGCATATCAGACATAAGAGTACCTGTATGGAAATTAAAATGTATATTAATCACTGAGGAAAGTAGTCCCCACCTAGGAATGTCTAATATAAAACACAGAAGATATTGTCATTATCTTTCCCAGTGGTAGCTTAAAGCAGATTGAAAGTAAAGCAGAATGCTCCTTCAGGAGCATTCTGCTTTACTTTCAACCTGTTTTAAGTGGTAACCCATTTTCAAAACTGGAAACAAGCTATGGAGTAAAAGGTTAACATATTATATATTCCATACCTAATAACAAAGAACTGACAAGTAATTACAGGTAAATAGTAAAATTTAAAACAATAACTCACCAAATAAATGCTCTGGTCGAATTGTTTCTTTTAAGAAGATTGCTGCTAGAAACATGTTGGCTGAAACAAATATCAACATTTATACTGCTGAATAATATCTAGTACACAACATCTAAATAAAACTTCTGTTCACTTCTCATAAAATTACTAGTATATTGAAAATGTAGAATGTAAATCAGATGAAGGATCACAGGTAATGGATCTTGGAATTAAAAAGCTGTCATTTCTCATAATGATTACTTATGAATCTTCTTTTAAATAATGACTTTTAATCTTTTCTGTGCAGGAAACCAGTATACATATTCTATATAGGATCTGTCATGAGTCTAGATTTGAGACGAGCTGATCTCAACCGAGTCTAGAATTTAAATGTTATTAAGTGAGCGTTGGTGAGCTTAATAATTTTTCTATTCTAGACGAGGTTGAGATCAGCGCGTCTCAAATTTTTGGCAGTGACAGATTCTTTTTCACACATAACCAAACGTTTTTAATGTATTTCTTAAGCACTAGGCCTTTTTTAGAATCCCAGTGACCTATTAACGCCTTTATAAATAGTTATGTTATAGTGACATCATCAAACTGATCTCACACATGTTGGAGACAAGAATATTTGCGATCATTGTTCGCTTTTGAAAACATGGGTAGTTATGAGAGATGGTGTACATCTATGATCAGGGTCAGAAAGTCCATTTATAAAGAACAGCATTTTTACAATTAAATCTTCAGGGTACTTACCTACTACAGTTGTTGTGCCCAGAGGGGCTACCAGAGAGGCCGGAGCATACCCATAGGCTGAGAAGTTGCCGACCTCACCCAGGGCCATCAAGGTCACACCCAACCACCACAGGGGGTTCTTGGTATAGTGTATGGGTACTTCTCTTTCCTCATTTTTGACATGGGTGTATTTCTGAATATACATGTTATCAGATTTAAAAAACATTATAATTATGGAGAAAGTCTACAATAATGTCCAACTATTATCAGTATCACTAGATCTACTTAATTATATCTGGTGAGATTGGAATTCTAATACAATTCTTTTATTGTTAACCTACTACTCCATTTATCTACTTTGAGTTATTGCTCCACTGAAGAAAAAAGTTCCACAGTCATGAATATGTTCCTTAAAGGGACTCGCAACCGGATGGTGTACTTGTCAAAATAAAATAAAATACTCAAATAAAAGCAAATTTGTGGCATTATTTGGCTTCTGACATTAAAAAAATATGATCAGTCCAAAAAAAGTCTCAAGAATCGGCACCGAATCTTAGTGTTTTAAGATATTTTCCATCGTTTTTCTATAGCGTTAGCTAACGGTATAGTTGTTGTTGTTGCTGCTTTACACGGGCTCAGACATAAACCCGAGACGAATAAAGTAGTAAAAGTACTTTCGATCGCTTCTAGTGAAGTACGTTAATTCGCTACTATAGATATAGAGAGCGCTGGTAGCCGAGGTAGTATAGGAGCTTCCTCATTTTTTCATGTTTCTCTCCGCATGGAGGGTCACGGGTTCGAATCCCACCAGGGCTTCTTCTTTTTTTTGTTTTGGAAATGGATTTTTTAACAGAATTTATTATCCTAAACTAAATCTTACCCATTTATATAAGCATTTGACATATATTTACAAATTACTATTTTTAATGCTAAATCCGGTTGCGAGCCTCTTTAAGAAATATTTTCTATATCCTAGCAGACAGTAGCTTAAAGCAGGTTGAAAGTAAAGCAGATTGCACCTTTAGGCAAATTGTACTTTATTTTCAACCTGCTTAAAGTACCGGTAGTCACCAGTCTTCAAAATTAGAAACAGACTATGGAGTAAAGGGTTAAATGAAGTGGACCACTTGCTTTTACGTAGTAACGATACTGTTTCTGATTTTGTTGCAATCAATTTTCATAAAGATCAGACACTATATGACTGTATACATGTATTTGCTACTCTTAACCATTTTCATTTCAGGTTAATTTTATCATCCAAACAATAATACAGCAGCTTTTAGTGTAGATGGTGAGTATACAGAAAGGTAAGAATCAATTCTCACTGCACTGGAACAGACTTTACATACACGTATACTTCTTTCCAAATAGTGTAGTCTCAGAAGGAGACCAATTATTTTGGGTCTACACTGTTTGTCCTTGTTTTAAATATTGTTCCTGCAAACTCCTCAGAATCCACCATTATCTCTTTGCACATGAGTGGTGAAATGATGATTGCCTTTGCAAAAAGTTTGGATCAAGATTAGATGCAACATCACATGACATCTCATCAGGATCCAAACTGTTTGACATTCTGATAATATTTTGAAAACATATTTTTGAAAATTCTTAATTTAGAACAGAATCAGACAACATTTGCAACAGACGACAAATTTAGGTATAGGGTGCAAACAGTTATATGTTATTAATTTACTCACATAAAAATTCCCATTAGTTACCATTTTAAAACCTTCATGTGAAAATTCAGTATTTTAATACAGTGCTCCCTCCCTACAACTGCCCTCCTTACAACAATTTTACCGCTGTTTCCAAAACAAGACCATTTTGCCTATCGCTTTCATTGCTGCATATTGTCTGCTTAAATAGTTTGCTTTTTTTCTCAAAGCTACAAATGGGACATTTTGACAGAAGAAATAAAAAGCCGAGTGACAAACAGTTTGAACCAAGATCAGACACCGCGTGATGCGGCGTTTGATCTAGGTTCAAATTATTTGTATGTGTACTCTAAGGGCATTAAATTTTCCATTCCTACTACAACTATAACAGCTCCCTCCAAACAACACACCAATCTTTGTCTCCCATTGGGTGTAAGTATAAGTCCCACTCACCTGTAGATTGAGGGAGACACTGATCATGAGATTTCCACATATTGCCAAGATACAGCCAATCAGCAGCTCCTGAAACAAACAATTAACAAGTAGATATGTCAATCTAATCAGGGAAATAAAGATTTTAGATTTTGATATATGTACTTCCCTTATAGCTCTGGTAAATCCTGTAAAACTAGCATCAAATACAGTAAACCCTCTCTAGTTTGACCACTGAATTCTGTAAATTATTGGGTGTTAAAGGCAGGTGGCTGCTTAAAGCAAGAGAATGTAAATCAGAAAGCTCCTTTAGGAGCTTTCTGATTTACTTTCATCTTGCTTTAATCAGTCATATGACTTTCATGCAATAAATTTTCTTTCTTTTTACTGGTTGTAATATATGGGTTTTACTTAAATGTAGGTAAAACATACATCTGCTTTAATTTATAAGACAAATCTTCGAAATGAATTTGTGGAACAATGAAGATGGCTTGAAGCAAAAGTGAATCTTAGATACATTTATAATTGATAACCACACCCAGAACCAAAATGCAATAAGCACATCTTCCCTTGGAATAACATAATGCTTAATTCCTAACAAGTTTCATATTCCACCCCAGCCGATATAAAAGCAGTACCATAGTCTTACTTTTGCTCCTTCATTCAGCGAAACAAATTCCAGTTATAAGCTTGTACAATTTTCCGAAAGAAATTCTTTCTGTAATTTCCATAAGTAACTGGTCTAGCTACTACAATTTGTGTGTTGTGGAGTGTATACATTGTGCAACAAACTGAACCCAAGTGTGATTTAGATACCAATTCTTCGGTGCCCCCAATATGTTTCCATAGTTTCAAACAATTTCTATTTCCACATTGCAAAGATACTAAGTCTTCTTATACCTTAATAATTATAAGTTTTATCAGTAAAACCTCGCATTACTTTGTATGGTACAATTTAACAGCTACATTACATCAATAAAGAAACATTGCTAAGTCTAAACACATATTACATAATGCTTAATTTCTCACACCCCTGCCAACATAAAAGCATCTCCATAGTCTTGCTTTTGCTCTTTAATTCAGTGAGACAAATTCCAGTTATAAGCTTGTACAATTTTCTGAAAGAAATTCTTTCTGTAATATCTAAAAGTAACTGGTCTAGCTACTACAATTTGTGTGTTGTGGAGTGTATACATTGTGCAACAAACTGAACCCAAGTTTGATTTAGATACCAATTCTTTGGTGTCCAAAATATGTTTCCATAGTTTCAAACAATTTTGATTCCCACATTACAAATATACTAAGCCTTCTTATACCTTGATAATTATAAGTTTTATCAGTAAAATCTCACATTACTTTGTATGGTACAATTTAACAGCTACATTACATCAATAAAGAAACATTGCTAAGTCTAAACACATATTACATAATGCTTAATTTCTCACACCCCTGCCAACATAAAAGCATCTCCATAGTCTTGCTTTTGCTCTTTAATTCAGTGAGACAAATTCCAGTTATAAGCTTGTACAATTTTCCGAAAGAAATTCTTTCTGTAATATCCAAAAGTAACTGGTCTAGCTACTACAATTTGTGTGTTGTGGAGTGTATACATTGTGCAACAAACTGAACCCAAGTGTGATATAGATACCAATTCTTCGGTGTCCAAAATATGTTTCCATAGTTTCAAACAATTTTGATTCCCACATTACAAATATACTAAGCCTTCTTATACCTTGATAATTATAAGTTTTATCAGTAAAATCTCACATTACTTTGTATGGTACAATTTAACAGCTACATTACATCAATAAAGAAACATTGCAAATCAGAAACTCATATTAACCCTTTACCCCATAGCCTGTTTCTAATTTTGACGGTATGTGACCACTAAAAGTGCCTGCTTTAAGCTATAATCTGCTAGAATATAGAAAATATTTCTTACGATTTTTATTTGTGGCAGTATAAATTGGAACAAATATACATGTATTTTCTTCAGTAGAGGATTTCAAATTAAAGGCATAAATGGCATATTTATGGGGTAATGGGTTAAAAGAAACTCTTTCAACACCATGGGCTTGTTTAAAACATACTAATGGCATTTGCAAACAGTGTAGATCCAGATCAGAGGTATAGGAGCCCTCTGATGTGGGTCTAAAATGTTTGCTATAATTTAGAGCAGTATTTATCAAACTACCTAGAATTCCAAGTAGACTGGTTCATGTTTTGGTAACTAAAAAGATCATCAAGGGAACATAATGACCCACAAGAGTTACTTAGTGTGGAAAGTTAATGCAATGCAGAAAGTTCCCACAGGAGTTTTCTGCATTAATTACTTTTGTTCCAAATTAAGGCAATCTTTATACAAGCTTGCAAATATATCTGCTACTGCAGGGTGGTCCCCGTGCAGAGATTTTACTTTATATAAATATAATAATCTATAAAAAATATCTAACAAAGAATCAGTTACTCTTGTTTCAGCTGTTTCTCAACTCAACTTCAAACTCACTTAACCCTTTTTAAGACAAATCTTATTTTCATATGCACGATTCCACTTTTGAATTTTGAAAAGTTAATGTTATTGGTGGGTTTTTTACATATACACGTACAAATAATACATGTACGTACTTAGAAAATATTTCAGAAAATGAGAAGTAAAACATTAAAGACCCGGCTAGGCCTGATCAGCGGACTTTTTAAGAAGCCTTCTGATCAGGTTCTACACTGTTTGCAAAATATATACATGTACTTAAACATGTATACCGAGCACAATAATACATTCCTCTGCTCAAGAAAATGGTTCCAATTTATACAGTCATAAACATGTATTTACTTTCACCCTACTTTAAGTGCCCATCTGTCTTCAAAACTAGAAACAAGTTATAGGGTAAAGGGTTAAGTAAATTTCTGCATTTCTGGTTTATTATATCTTTTACCAAGCCTCATGCAGTGGCTATCATTCAGTGTTTATCCCTTTCCCCCATAGAAGCGCCTTTTAGCGAATATAATTTATTCCTCCGCTGCAGAAAATAGTTAGAATATTTTTTTTATCAGTCATGAAAATATATTATGGGGTATATTTTCTATATTCAAACACATGATAGCTTAAAGCAGGCTGAAAGTAAAACAGAATGCGCCTTAAGGCGCATTCTGCTTTACTTTCAACCTGCTTTAAAAAGTCACCTATCTTCAATACAAGAAAGAGACTATCAGGTAAAGGGTTATTCTCTAGAGGCATAATTTGATGCCTCTGTGTCATGCTCACCTTTCATTGATAAGAACAAACAGTGATCTAAAATCAATGCAATGCAGCTCATGTTTCCTTTTCTACCAGGGAATCTGTGTTTGTTCATCTTAACCCTTTACCCAATAGCCTGTTTCTAGTTTTGAAAATAGATGACTATATAAAACAGGTTGAAAGTAAAGCAGAATGCGCCTTCAGGCGCATTCTGCTTTACTTTCAGCCTGCTTTATTAGCTACCACCTGGTAGAATAAAAAAATATTCCGTATGGTATACATATTCATAACTGTATAAATTGGAACTTTTTTCTTCAGCGGAGGAATAAATTGAATGCGATAAAAGGCTCTTCTATTGGGAAGAGTTAAGAGGTAAATTAAACCTTCCATTGATAACAGTGTATGCATACAGTATGTATGGGAGATGAAAAACCCAGGAACTCACAGTATCACTCTGATATATAAACTGTTTGACACTCAGATTACACTTCAAATGAAAGCCATATGGAAAGGAAATGATACCTTCTGATATGTGAAATTCTGATTGTGTTTTTTTTCCCAATTAACAACTAAATTGAACTTGTTTGAAGTAAAACATATTTTCTAAAAGAGTTAAACTTTTGAATTTTTTTTCTGTTTCACTCCAACCATTCAAGATTCACCTTAATATTGTTTTATGCAAATACAATAACCCTTTACATGCTTTAAAAGTTGTCTTTTTTTAAAAATACATGTATATTTTAGTTTAACCCATTACCTCACAGCTTATCAGTTAAATGCATCATTTTACGCCTTGAGGATGTATCCCCCCACATTTAGAAAATAGATCTATACGGTAGTTTATACAGTAACGAAATATATGTACCACAAGAAATATTTCCTATATCCTAGCAGATCATGGGTAGCTTAACCCATTACCCCATAGCCTGTTTCTAGTTTTGAAAACAGGTGACCACTTAAAGCAGGTTGAAAGTTAAGATGAATGCGCCTTAAGGCGCATTCTGCTATACTTCCAGCCTTCTTTAAGCTACCATCTGCTAGAATATAGAAAATATTTCTTATCATACATATTCATAAATGTATAAATTGGAACTACTTTCTTCAGCTGAGAACTAAGTTAAAGGCGTAAAAAGGTGTATTTATGGTGTAATGGTTTAAAGCAGGCTGAAAGTATATGTATGATCTGAATTATTTTCTATATTTTAGCAGATAGTAGCTAAAAGCAGGCTGAAAGGAAAGCAAAATGCACCTTAAGGCGCATTCTGCTTTACTTTCAATCTGCTTTAAGTGAAAAATCTTTCTTTAAAATAAGAAACAGGCTATGGGGTAGTGGGTTAAATTGTGAAAGTGTGCTTCTAATGGGGGAAATTAGTCACTGGCTCCATGGTTGAAATGACTAGAATAGAATTGCTGATAATACCTGGCAATACCTCTAACTAGAAAGCCTGTTCAAAGATAGTATTATTCTGTAGGACTACGTGAATTCTAAGACTTATTGTTTGTTTTTTATTTAACCCTTTACTAATTTACTCCATAGCCTGTTTCTATATATATGTATAAAAGATAGGTAACTACTTTAGATGCATTCTGCTTTTCTTTCAGCCTGCTTTAAGATACCATTTGCTCTAGATCTTATGATATATATAGTGTTTCCCCCAGGATTTGAAAGGGGCATGGTAATTTTTCCTGAAAAGGGCAGAGCAGAAACGCGAAGGGGCATACATGTATTATAACCCGCGGCAATCACCTCTTGGTTGAAAAGGTGCAAAGTAAGAAAGAACACAGACTAACACAAGATATGTAGGTGAAACACTATGCCCCATTTTGTGGCCATTATTCTGAAAAATCTTGATTTTTGTCTGACAAGACCAACTTGTACTCTGAGGAGCTTCTTAAATAGAGTACACATACCAAATATGAAGTTTCTATCACATGTATAGTTCCAAAGTTATTGCCAAGCTTAATTTTACAGTAGCATACTAGTATTTGACCTCTAAATAGCCTTGACCTTTGTTGAACATGACCCTAGTTGTAATTGAGTACAAATACCAAATATGAAGTCTATGTTATGTAGTTCCAAAGTCTCTGAGTATAAAATGAGCATTAATGATTTGAAAAAAAAAAAAAATTGCAGACAATGCAGAATAAGATCAGAAGCCCTCAAATCTTGGTCTGTACTGTTTTCTTATATCCAGATATGTAGCCACTTTTTGTACCATAATCCTGAATGATATTTGTTTTCCTCTTCAATATTAAGACTTAATAACTTTAGTTTTAACAGGCATTATATTCATGACTGTAAACATGTACTGTATAAAGTGGAATTATTTCCTTCTGTGGAAGAATAAATTAAATGTGTTGAAATGCGTATCGATGGAGTATTGAGTTAAGTCTTAGGGCATTGTCAGACTGTCATTTCAGAAAGACCATGGTCAGTTAATCATCCAATCCAAACCTCTCCAATAGTAATCAGTGAAAGTATCTAAGGTAGGTTGGTGCTTCAGGTAGAAAGACAGTTAAATGTTAAAATCCTGGAACAGTAAATAGGTAATGCAGGACTCCATATAAGAGGGAAGGGAGAAACTAAACAAATCAAACAATTTTCCCTTATATTTGCACCAAATCCTATATATATTTTAACTACTCATTTGAATCGTCTCTTTGAGACGATTCTAATGAGTAGTCACATTATAGGGTTTATTATACAGACATATAAAGATTTTAGTTTGGGAAATAGTTCCCTTATTTTGAGCACTCTGTAATGGAATACTTAGGGAACTTCTGTGAGGGGAAAAGGGTAAGTTCAGAATAAACAAATGTCAAGAAATTTCTATTCCATGATAGGGACTTGAAACTTTTCAGCCACTGATCAATAGGCAGCTTTAATCCATTACCCCACTAATACAACTTTTTGCACCTTTAATTAATTACTCCAATGGAAAATATAGTTCCAATTTATACAGTCATGAATATATGTATCATAAGAAATATTTTCTTCATTCCTGCTTAAAGCAGGTTGAAAGTAAAGCAGGAATGTACCTTAAGGCACATTCTGCTTTACTTTCAACCTGCTTTAAATGGGCACCTGTCTTCAAAACAAACATAAGAATATGGGGTAAAGGGTTTAAAAAGTACAAATGTACACTATGACTAGAGTTGGGCAGGTAGATCGATTTACCACGTGATATAACAAGATGTATTACGACAGATGATGAGTAAAGACCAAAGGTATCTGAAATTACAAAATGTCACTCAAAATATCACACATGTATATTACAGATGTGCACTGTAGGCTTTTACATGAAAAATGGTTGTATCATTGATAATCATTCAACTGTATCCTTCCAACTGTCCCATTTTAACACCTAAGGTTAAATGCTGCATGACAAACCTGCATTTGTTTAACTACTACTATATACTGGTATGTAGGTATGTTGCAAAATTATAAACCTGCAGTCAAACCTTTGTCAATTTATCATTCCAAATCCATTCAGGCAGTCTATAAAACTGGTGGCAGCATAATGCAGGACTAAACTTTAACCCTTTCCCACATAGCATATCTCTATTATTGAATATAGGTGTCCACTTAAAGCAGGTTGAAAGTAAAGCAGAATGCGCTTTAAGCGCATTCTGCTTTACTTTCAGCCTGCTTTAAGCTATCATCTGCTAGAATATAGAAAATATTTTGTATTATACATATTTATGAATGTATAAATTGGAACTATTTTCTTCAGGGCGAGAATAAACTGAATGCGCTAAAAGGCGCTTCTATGGGGGAAAGGGTTAAGAATGCAAAGAGCTGACAAAATATATTTCTTAACATTTGTCTGGGCTCCAGAATAGAGGGAGTAAAACGAACAAATCCAACATATTCTCACTAATTTTAGCACCAAATCTATGGTGTTACTACTCAGTAGATTCTAATGAGTAGTGACACCATAGGATTTAAGGCAAAAATAAAAATTTTAGTTTTTGAAATATTCCCCTTATCTGGAGCCCTGTGTCTACAATGCTGGATCTTCAAATGGACTCATACATTTTCTCAAAAAGCATCTGTATATAGAATTTATCAAGGATTTTATCCCAAAAATATTTACAAGTATAACAAACAAAGCATAACCTGATCAAAGGACTCCTTCAGAAGCCCTCTGACCTTGACCAAATCGATTGCAAAGGATGTGTATTATGGTTCCAACACTGTAAGGGTTTAATCCTTAAATACTCAATGGATACACATTATAGCACGTTTAATTTATTCCTCCACTGGAGAAAACAATTTAAACAATCATAAACATGTACTTTTACAAATAGTGTCTATATTTTATAGATGAAAGCTTAAAGCAGGCTGAAGGTAAAGCATAATGCACTTTAAGGCACATTTTACATTACTTTTGACCTGCTTTAAGTAGTCACTAGCTTGTCGTTAATGCTAGAAACAGGGCATTAGGTAAAGGGCTACACTTTTCTTTATTAGAAAAGGCTTTACTACAAGCAAATAACTTTTTATATGAACTACATTAATTTTATAGCCAGAACAAATTATTATAGCTGATTACAGATCATGCTTCAAGCTACTTGACCTTCATATCAATGTTTTCTCAACCATTAAGTCAAACATTTACTTTAATCTAATTAAAACTGGCAGATGAAATTTTTGAAGCATTTCATTTATTAGCCTTATAAGAGTTACCCTTATTTTAACCCTTTGAACCCTAGTCCCGCATATAGGCGTGCTTTTCAAACAGTGAACATGTGAAAGGTACACTTGTCTGGAACAAACAGTGAAGACCCAGATCAGAGGGCTCCAAAAGGAGCCCTCTGATCAGGGTATTCACTGTTTGTCATAATGCCAAAAATGGACAAAAACAACCACTAAAAGCCAGAAATGGACTAGACAAAAATCGAAACTGGACTTGTTCATTTAAAGTTTCAGGGAGGAAAGAGTTAAAAAGAGTGTAGACCAGGATCAGAAGGCCCCTGAAATTCATTCTATTCAGGGTCTACCTAGTTTCCTTCTTTTAATTCTAATATTTGTCATCATAAAATGATCATTTTTAAAAAAAATGGAATAGTACGTCCATTTGAAAATTGAACATTGGAAGTATTAAATACTTGTGTATGAACCTTTTAATAAATACTACAAGCTTAAGAAGTTATTGTACTTCAGTTTTTGGGATACTGCTATGTATGATACATTTGTTTCATAGCCTAGGTACTGAGGGAACAGTCAAATCATTGACCCGAGGTACCGTAGCAGGGAAGACCTTGAGAACTGTTGCCCGAGGCCAAGTCTTCCCTGCTACCGAGGGACAATGGTTTGACTGTTCCCGAAGTAACTATCAAACAAATGACTCTCTATTTAAGCAAGGCTGAATGAATTGCTAGATCTAGATCAATCTAGATATACAAGGTTTGAACAAAATGTGTTTAGATTCTACAGATGATTTTATATTTAATCTTTATTAAATTCAATACAACAACTGAATGTGAACATCACTGTTTTGTAAAAAGATTTCTCTACTATATTCGTTTTTTCAATTAGGATTGAAATTATTATTGTTTATTATTGACTGAAATTGATTGACACTTAAATTGTTTGGTTTTCCAAATTACGTCATATAATTTGCTTAAAAAACTTTAGATCTGCAAGCGGTTTATCGATTTTATTCGGAGTTACTCTTAATACTAGATCTAGAACTATATAGCCTTTTGAGGGGATTGTTCGGGAGAGAGAAAAAGACCCCGCAAAAGGCTAGATCCTTAAACAAAAAATCTGTATCATAAAGACGCCTTATTCGGTCCTGCGATGCAGAAATTTTTTGCGCACCATTTTTGCGCAATTAACAGTGCTGTGTAACAGTCAACTGTTGCCCCCTGGCCTCAGTCTGGTAAATATTTGCAGAAAACAGTCAAAAATGCTCAATAATCACTTAAATATTGAGTCGGGTAATAATAAAAAACTATGTATACAGTATATCCGTTGATACAGATTAACCCATTATCCCATAAATACACTTTTAATTTATTCCTTCACTGAAGAAAATAAATTCAATTTACATTTGTATACAATTTAGAATATGGAAAATAAGAACTATTTTCTATAATTCTAGCAGATGGTAGCTTAACGCCTTATGGCACATCATGCTTTACATTCAACCTGCAAGTGCAGGTTGTTCACAATTAACCATTTGCCCAAAAGCCTGATTCTAATTTTGAAATTAGGTGACCACTTAAAGCATGCTTTAAGTGGTCACCTATTTTCAAAATTAGAATCAGGCTATGGGGCAATTGGTTAATTGTGAACAACCTGCACATGCATTATGGCAAACTTCCAAAGAGGAATAAATTAAAAGCACATCTATATTCTAACAGGTTAATTCTTTCCTGGAATCCTGGATCCAAACTGTCTGTAAATCTCAAAGAAATACATGTAACGGCAAAATCATCTCTGAGAATGACTGAAGTTAATTAAATTTGACTAGAAGCTTCAGGTGAAAGATTTAATCTCTCTGATGACGACTGATATTATAGGAAATCTAATATTAACCTTTTACTCCATAGCCATATCTAGTTTAGATGAGAAATGATCACTTAAAGCAGATTGAAAGTAAAGCAGAATGTGCCTTAAGGCACACTCTGCTTTACTTTCAGTCTGATTTAAGCTATCATCTGCTAGACAAAAAAAATGAAATATTTCAAAATGGTGCACAGACATAAATTGGAACTATTTTCTTCAGTGGAGGAAAATTAAATGTGTTAAAATATGTATCTATGGAATAAAGAGTTAAGTCGGAGGATTATAGCTGCTACAAATCTTCACTTATACTTTTAACTCATTTCTGCCTGAAACTTAAAATGGACAATTTGAGATTTCATTCAAATGATAAATCTAGTCCATTATTGACTATATATAGGTGTTTTTTTACCATGTACCAGTAAATGTAATTCAAAAATACAAACAGTGCAGACACTGATCAGAAGGGTTCTTTAGGAGCCCTCTGATATGTGTCTACACTGTTTGCATAGGACAAAGACATTTCTGTACTATTCACAGGTACACTGTTTGTTAAGGATGACTTCACACGTTAAATTAGGGGCCAATGGGTTAACACTATCACAGAAATTCTTATATGGGGCTACTTCCGGCTAGGCAAAAAATACAGTTAAATATCAAACAGGATACAGGTCTATTACTCACATGTACGTCAAAACTTCCATCTTCCATCATTGAAATTACCTTACATAAATGACAAGAACTTCAAAGTAAAATCAACCAAATAACTAAAATTTACATTTATTAAGCAAACAATCTGAACTGGTTATAATCCACACCATAACTGTGCAGCAAAATACATGTAACAACCCTTCTCATGCTGAACATACATATCTAAAACTCCGCCCACTATGAACAACATGATTAGATAGAGCAATCATCATCATCATCGGTGGACCTGGTCCAGTAGTACTAGTAGTACATTCGGCTGCTGTACCAGGGGTCACAAGATAGACTCCCCGCTGGACCAAGTCATTGGGATAAGACTTTATACACCAAGGTCAGATGTATCAGTGCTTTACACTGGGAATCCAAAAGAACTAGAGAACTCTGTCTATAATAAGAGTAGGGCATTGTGTCTGGGTTTTCAGTATCTGCTCCCCTCTCTCTGGACCATCCAATTAGCCCATAGATGGCAGAACCAGATGTTAACAAAAAAAACAACATCTATCATCTTAACTATTAAATTAGCGAAAAAATGCTTATTTTCCCAAAGGGAAGTGCAAATACTCATGTCATATGTAGATTTAAAAAAAAAAAGCCAAAGTCCCAGAGACTATAATGTTTACTTTTCTTTTTCTCCATAGTCTGTTAAGATTTTCTCAAAATGTTCTGCCTCTGCAGAAATCTGATTATACCTGAAGATAGCGTAAATAGGGTACTTCACTCCTCTCTTTCAAACTAATAGAGTGAAATGAAAATTAATAGAGTACCTGCTGATTTTTGTAACTCGTGTCGCTGAAAAAAGCTCTTACAAATTGAACGAGAGCACCGCAAACGGGTGCAGGACGCTCGACTTTCATATACTTGAGACGGCTATATTTTTCAAACTTAAAGAATGTGTATGGGTGTTTAATGCCCTATTGATCATAGAAGTTTGTAAGCAACAACAACTTAAACATACTTGGACAGTCTACATTCCACTTAAAGTAAACTATAAGTCAAAAGAAGGACAATATCTTTGCCTGCTTTACCTGCCTTGTTGTAATGCGTTGCCCTTTTGAAACTAAACAAGTATTCAAATATATTGGAAGTTTGAAATTAATAACTTTCTACGGTTACTGAATAATTTCATATACAAATTCTTAGTCAAACAAGGGCAATAACTCTGCAATGACAAATCCCATGGTTATCTGCTGTGTTGAAAGGTGATGCCCTTTTGAAACTGAACAAGCATTAAAAGTTTCAAGTTAATACCTATGGTAATTATTGAGAAATTTCAATTTACAAGTTTTATGTAAATAAAAACAAGGGCAATAACTCTGGAATGGCAAATCCCCGGTCACCTTTCTTGTTTGAATGAGTTGCCCTTTTGTTATAACACAAGTATTTAAAGTTTCAAGTTAAAACCTTTGACAGTTATTAAGATATTTCAATTTACAAGTTTTAAGTAAATAAATCAAGGGCAATTACTCTGGAATCACACATCACAGAGTAACCTACCTTGTTGTAATGAGTTGTTCTTTTGATACTTAACAGGTATTTAAAGTTTCAAGTTAATAACTTTCATAGTTATTTAGATATGTTAATTTACAATTTTTAAGTTATAAAACATGGGCAATAACTCTGAAATTACAAATCCCTGGATTACCTGCCTTGTTGTAATGAGTTGCCCTTTTGATACTAAACAAGTATTCAAAGTTTCAAATGGATACCTTTGATAGTTATTGAGATATGTTAATTTATATTTTTTAAGTAAATAAAACAGGTGCAATAACTCTGAAATGGAAAATCCTAGGGTTACCTGCCTTGTTTTAATGAGTTGCTCTTTTGATACTTAATATCTATTCAAAGTTTCAAATGGATACCTTTGATAGTTATTGAGATATGTTAATTTATAATATTTAAGTAAATAAAACAAGGGCAATAACTCTAAAATGACAAATCACAGGGTTACCTGCCTTGTTGTAATGAGTTGCCCTTTTGATACTTAACAAGTATTCCAAGTTTCAAATGGATACCTTTGACAGTTATTGAGATATGTTAATTTATAATTTTTAAGTAAATAAAATAGGGGCAATAACTCTGAAATGACAAATCCCAGGGTTACCTGCCTTGTTGTAATGAGTTGCCCTTTTGATACTGAACAACTATTCAAAGTTTCAAATGGATACCTTTGATAGTTATTGAGATATGTTAATTTATAATTTTTAAGTAAATAAAACAAGGGCAATAACTCTGAAATGACAAATCCCAGGGTTACCTGTCTTGTTGTAATGAGTTGCCCTTTTAATACTGAACAACTATTCCAAGTTTCAAATGGATACCTTTGATAGTTATTGAGAAATGGACTCTTACAAAAACCTTAAGCAAAAAACTTAACCGACGCAGACGCTGACGCAGACGCAGACGTTGACGCAGACGCAGACGACAGGGTGACGACAATAGCTCGACTTTTTGAAAAAGTCGAGCTAAAAATGTGTTTTTTCTTAAGTATTAATAAGCATCCATTAATCTTGAAGGTATGCCGTTTATATATATATATAGCAAAGAAACAAATAATTACAAATATACTGGAATATTCAATATTGTAAATGGAACTTCATGTAATGCTGGTCTTGTAAAATTCAACTGCAGACATAACACTCACTGTTATTTGTAAGTGATGTTTTATTATTTAAATCTGTTGTAACTGTAACAGTTTTACTAAATTAGCTTAATTAAGTAAGGTTTTGCAACAAATTACGCTCGTAAAATTGATTTGCAATCAGTTTTCGCGGTAGAAATTTCGATGCGTTATTTCGAAAATTGAGCACTATGAGATCAACGTTCACGCAAGTTCGAACAAAGTTTATACATTATGAGTCAGGACACAACGGAATGTGTATAATTTGAATATCATTTACAAGAAATCACACTATTGTGATGATTTTCTACCGAAATCGCCCGCGAACTGAGAAAATAATTTTTTTTTTAGAATTTTTAAGACAGTTAACATTTGTTTGTGTAGGAAACAAATAATAAGTTGTTGTTTTTTCCTTTTTGGGCAGTCTAACCATAATATGGATAAAAGATTATTCTATTTATTCACTTTTTATTATTTTTTTAGAAAATGTAAACTTAGCAGCATTTCATTTTAGATCTAGATCTATTTCATACTTTATTTTTAATAGTAAGTTCCTTTTTAGAGAGAAAATGAGTCTGATTCTGAAGGACTCAGGGCTTATCTCAGCTGTAAGTGTAGGAAAAGTATGCATGTACCATGGCATAGATCTTGAGTTGGTTGGGACCAAATCCATGCCCTTTGTTGGCTATTGATTTTAGATCTAGAGTCTAGCTTATAATTCATTCATTGATTGTAAAGTTAAAGGAAAATGGATGTGACAAACTGCAATTAATTCTTCAAAATTTAGAATTAACAAGAGCGTGTCCCAGTTACACGAATGCCCCCGATGATACAGGGAGGGGAATCCAGACTATCAAACGTAAAAGTTAGAGAGCTGAAACTGTAGTGGAGCGCCATTTTGAGGACTTCAAGGGCCATTACTCCAAAGGGCCTAGCATAAATTGGTGCCGCTGGTTATCCAAATTGGTCTCCATTTTATGTCAACAAACATTTTCAGAAAGTTTGGTGAAGATCAGATGAAAAGCAATGTGTTTGTGAAACACAAATGCCCCCAGCCAGCGTCATGTTCTGTAATGTAATGCTTATTTGCAAAAGTAGGTCAAAAGTCGTGGTCGCATGGTAAATGAAACATTGGCATGGTTGAACAAGTCTTAACACAAGAAACATACAATGTACATGTACATACAAAGTATGGAAGCTCTAGGCCTACTGGTTCAAATGTTATAGGCATATAAAGATTTATACAAAAGCTGGTCAAAGGTCAAGGTCACAAGGGCAAAAGCGTAGGTATGGTTGGAAAGGTCTTGACACAAGAAATATATAAACAAAATATGAAAGCCGTAGGCCTAGTGGGGCAAATGTTATAGCCATTTAAAGATTTTAACAAAAGTAGGTCAAATGTCAAGGTCACAATGTCAAAAAGTTTTGTATGGTTGGAAAGGTCTCGCCACAGGGAAGACACCTGCCAAGTATAAAAGGCCCAGGTGCAAAAATGCAAAAGTTATAGCCAAGATTAAGGTTTTTGGTTAAAGTTTGATTAAATAGGTCAAAGGTCGAGGTCAAGGTCACAGACTTTGGTATAGTTGGAAAGGTCTTAACACAAGAAATATGCATACAAAATATGAAAGCCCTGGGCCAACTGGTGCAAATCATATAGCCATTTAAAGATTTTTACAAAAGTAGGTCAAATGTCAAGGTCAAGGTCACAAGGTCAAAAAGTTTTATATGGTTGGATAGGTCTTGCCATGAGGAATACACATGCCAAGTATAAAAGGCCCAGGTTTAAAAATGCAAAAGTTATAGCCAAGGTTAAGGTTTTTGGTTAAAGTTTTATTAAATAGGTCAAAGGTCAAGGTCAAGGTCACATGGTCAAAGATGTTGGTATGGTTGGAAAGGTCTTGACAAAAGAAATATGCATACAAAATATGAAAGCCCTGGGCCTACTGGTGCAAATGTTATAGCCATTTAAAGATTTTTACAAAAGTAGGTCAAATGTCAAGGTCAAGGTCACAAGGTCAAAAAGGTTTGTATGGATGGAAAGGTCTTGATACAGGGAATACACATGCCAAGTATAAAAGGTCCAGGTACAAAAATGCAAGAGTTATAGCCAAGGTTAAGGTTTTTGGCACAGACAGACGGACGGACGGACAAACCAACAGACATGACAAAAACTATATGCCCCCGAATCGTAGATTCTGGGGGCATAAAAATCAATTGATTGACTATAATTCAGCGTACAGAACCCATTCCCAATTGGTACAGGACCCGTTCCCAATTCAAAGAAGGGACCTGGCAATATGGTAAAAATAGTATTTTCAGTGAAAAAAAGAGAATTTCTGGTACTAGTGTTAGCATTGCCTGTTGATATGAACTCCATAATTGCTACTTGATAAGTTAGATCAATATAGGCCTACATATAGTAAAAAATAAACTTCCCAATTTCAATTTTTGTCATCATTTCATGACTCGTTTTTTCCCCAATTTGAAGTTTATGCGACAAGAAAAATTCCCAATCTGAGGGATACCAGACCCGTTCCCAATTGGGTGAGAAAAAACGCTGTAATTGTAACATGAAATTAATTATGCATAAAAAACTGTAACATAGTAGAAATGCCTCGGGTTCCAATCTGCCCTTTCTCGTGCCCATCCGTCGCGGTGCCACCCTGCCCCTTTTTTGCTGCACCCTGTCCCTTTTAGGTGGCTAGAAATAACACTAGATATATTTCAAATGCAATTTTCACTTGATATCATGTCTTTATATCATAACCAAAATATTTATTTCAACAGTAGAAAGTGTATAGATCTAATCAGATCAAAATACATTCATAGTGACTCTTAAAGTTTCAAAAGATTAAAGTACGACAAAAAAAATTTTCTAAACATTAGCAGTAAAAAAAAAACTCATGAAAAGACGACGACAGATAAACAAAGCATTTATTTAGAACTATTTCAATGAAAACAAATGTCACCAACAAACCTATCATGACACCAGTCTTGATCCGTTTCCTACTCCATGATTCCTAGCTGTGAATCGGATAGACTTTTGAGAAACTTTTCAAACGTTCATTCATCGTCTGTATGCTGTCAGATATCCATACATTTTAGCGTATGTTTATTTTCTATGCACCCGCATTACTGGTACAGTATAAACTGCATTATCCGACATCGGTCCGTACCGAAGCGTTATGTCGGATAACACAAGATGTCGAATACTTGAGTTCTCCCACTTTTTCAGCATAATTTCGGAATTCATGACAGCCACAGCTATAAACAGGCAGTGATGGGTGCAACAGGAAGACTCAAGTATACGTTTATGAATGGGATAAAACAGCGGTGAATATCGAACCAGAAGTATACTGGTATAAACTGGATAAAATAGCAACGTATATCGGACCAAACACAACGACCATAAATTCACAGACATGTATACATTTTTATTTACACAAAAGCATCCGATGGCAAAAATCATATAGGGCCTTACGAATACTGTCTCAAATAAAGACACAGTATATCATGTACATCATAACGCAAGTTTGGTGCGAAACGGCTTGTTACACAATTCAAGCTAATGCCGTTAACGCACGTGTTAATCTAAATGTACACCGAAACGACGCTAAGATCTAGATCTGGTGACAAAAAAACACGTTAACTGCAGCCTAGCATAATTCCTCACTCTTTTTACAGCATTTTGCAAACAGATGGAATCCGAAATGGCTGCCGAGTTACTCGGCGTGCCGTTTCGGATCCAAGTTGTTTGCAAATGCATCTCCATTGGGTAATGGTCGTGAACTTCGAAATCCAAGTGATAAAACACGTCTACGAAAGACTAAATACACAATCCCGCAATCTTTCGTACAGCCTATGAGCATACATGTGATATTTTCTTGGACCCAAATAGGGAGATCTGGAAATTTTAATAGGGAGATTGGGGTTCCAAATAGGGAGCTTTTTTCGCGACACTTTTTTCGCGACAAAACTAATCGCAGGCGATGAAAATCTAACACATTTATCTATTTTCATAAGTTAATCACTAATTGCTTATTTTTTTTAAAATCAGTGAATAGATAAGTCTATAGACCACTAAGACAGAGACAATTTTCACCCAGAGATATAGTTTTTCTAACACTGACATATGGGCCTATTATTCTAGCATATAGGTTGAAAGTAAAGCAGAATACTCTTCAGGAGCATTCTGCTTCAGTAAAAGCTTAAGCCTGCTTTAAGCTAGATCTACCATATGCTAGGATATAAGAACTATTTCTTATGGTTCTTATATTGTTAATGACTAGTAAAGATAAACTGGAACTATATCTATTTTCTTGAGAGAATGAATGAAGTAGTTTAAATCAGAGACAGTGTATACCATGTGCTGTCTCTGTTCAAATGGTCTAGATTTCTATCTATGGAGTAGATCTAGAAAGAGTTAGCAACTTAACAATCTGTTATTATAATTAAAGTTTGCAGACAGTATGGATCCAGATGAGACGCCGCATCATCTTGTCTAGATACAAAAAGTTTGACATTTTCTGAAAGAAAATACACAAAGATTAACTCAGAGAATTGTTGCAGACAAAGTTTGCAGACGACATTTACTAGCGCCGTAAAGTAGGCGTGGTTTTAACAACGAAATAACGCGTCTAGATTTTCTACCGCGAAAACTGATTGCAAATCAATTTTACGAGCGTAATTGGTTGTAAAATCTAACTTAATAATTATACATTTGCACAAATCGTATGTAACAAACAGAAGAAATTTAGGTCCAATGTTTAATTTTAATTGATTGTTAGAAAACGATGCTGAGGAAAACTTTTTAGACTAACAAAATATGCGTGATTCCCGTAGCAAATATTAAGGCGCCCCGTCATTTTGTAACGGTATCATTTTCGAAGTATTTTTCCGTTACGTGAATATTCAAAGTGGTGGAAATCAATTCATAAATGTTAAATTCTGATCAGCTTTCATATAAAATGTGTGCTTGTCCAGAACTTACGGAGAATTATCTAATTTTAATCCGACCCGTATCGGCGACATAGATCTTTATCCTTCGCATCACCGCTTCTAAAATTTGTCGTTGCTAGGTCTCCGATTCGGGGCGAAACTGTCAATCACTTTTTTTGATAACCAATTAGATCAACAATACATCAAAAGCATGTATGTCAAACCCCACTCGGCGCGTGTGGTCAAACATTGTTTGGCAGCCTGCCATATACATGCCATGTATATAGTGCTACACACTCAAACTACCGACGATTGCGTAACGTGTTTACACGCATCAGTAGCGTTTGGTGATAAGCGTGTGTACGGATTAGCCAGAGAACTCTGAGGCAAATTTTAAGATTTTAAGAGTCGGCGAACGAGGTAAATGATATAAAAGTTCATATTGAAAAAAAATGAACCTGGTTTCATGAAATATCGGGAGATTTCGTCTCCCGACCGGGAGATCGTGAGTAGAGGTCTAATTTCGGGAGCTCCCGACCATATCGGGAGATATCACATGTATGTGCATACATGTGATATTTTCTTGGACCCAAATAGGGAGATCTGGAAATTTTAATAGGGAGATTGGGGTTCCAAATAGGGAGCTTTTTTCGCGACACTTTTTTCGCGACAAAACTAATCGCAGGCGATGAAAATCTAACACATTTATCTATTTTCATAAGTTAATCACTAATTGCTTATTTTTTTTAAAATCAGTGAATAGATAAGTCTATAGACCACTAAGACAGAGACAATTTTCACCCAGAGATATAGTTTTTCTAATACTGACATATGGGCCTATTATTCTAGCATATAGGTTGAAAGTAAAGCAGAATACTCTTCAGGAGCATTCTGCTTCAGTAAAAGCTTAAGCCTGCTTTAAGCTAGATCTACCATATGCTAGGATATAAGAACTATTTCTTATGGTTCTTATATTGTTAATGACTAGTAAAGATAAACTGGAACTAGATTCTATATCTATTTTCTTGAGAGAATGAATGAAGTAGTTTAAATCAGAGACAGTGTATACCATGTGCTGTCTCTGTTCAAATGGTCTAGATTTCTATCTATGGAGTAGATCTAGAAAGAGTTAGCAACTTAACAATCTGTTATTATAATTAAAGTTTGCAGACAGTATGGATCCAGATGAGACGCCGCATCATCTTGTCTAGATACAAAAAGTTTGACATTTTCTGAAAGAAAATACACAAAGATTAACTCAGAGAATTGTTGCAGACAAAGTTTGCAGACGACATTTACTAGCGCCGTAAAGTAGGCGTGGTTTTAACAACGAAATAACGCGTCTAGATTTTCTACCGCGAAAACTGATTGCAAATCAATTTTACGAGCGTAATTGGTTGTAAAATCTAACTTAATAATTATACATTTGCACAAATCGTATGTAACAAACAGAAGAATTTAGGTCCAATGTTTAATTTTAATTGATTGTTAGAAAACGATGCTGGGGAAAACTTTTTGGACTAACAAAATATGCGTGATTCCCGTAGCAAATATTAAGGCGCCCCGCCCCGTCATTTTGTAACGGTATATTTTTCGAAGTATTTTTCTGTTACGTGAATATTCAAAGTATTATGTGGTGGAAATCAATTCATAAATGTTAAATTTTGATCAGCTTTCATATAAAATGTGTGCTTGTCCAGAACTTACGGAGAATTATCTGATTTTAATCCGACCCGTATCGGCGACATAGATCTTTATCCTTCGCATCACCGCTTCTAAAATTTGTCGTTGCTAGGTCTCCGATTCGGGGCGAACCTGTCAATCACTTTTTTTGATAACCAATTAGATCTACAATACATCAAAAGCATGTATGTCAAACCCCCACTAGGCGCGTGTGGTCAAACATTGTTTGGCAGCCTGCCATATACATGCCATGTATAGTGCTACACACTCAAACTACCAACGATTGCGTAACGTGTTTACACACATCAGTAGCGTTTTGTGATAAGCGTGTGTATGGATTAGCCAGAGAACTCTGAGGCCAATTTTAAGATTTTAAGAGTCGGCCAACGAGGTAAATTATATAAAAGTTCATATTGAAAAAAATGAACCTGGTTTCATGAAATATCGGGAGATTTCGTCTCCCGACCAGGAGATCGTGAGTAGAGGTCTAATTTCGGGAGCTCCCGACCATATCGGGAGATATCACATGTATGCCTATGAGCGAATGACAAACAGTATTGGTCCGAATTGGCTGCCGTTTTTCGACACTTTATTAAACTAGTTATGCATTTGTACATGTAATAGGTCTAAATCACAACCGACTGCGATAATTATCTATAATTTGGGTTTTCCCCATGCCCGACTGACAAGAGATCAAGGTGACAGCTGGAGATCAAAGGCGGTTGGATAATGGGGTGCAAAACACGCTATATGTAAATGCAGGGACCAGCAAACTGTGTCGGATACCAGGAAACGCAAGATTCCGGATAATAGAGTTTTAATGCATATAGAAATAAGAAGAGAAATGTTCGGGACCAGAGAACGGCGTTGGATATGACACGATTCCGGATAATACAGTTGTCGGATAATGCAGTTTATACTGTACCTTTTAATAGTGAGAGTCATTAGTAGTTTTCTGGGACCAATCTCATACAGATGGGATAAATTGGAGGAAATTCCACATTTGGTCTGTAAATGTCAATTTATTTTTAGGCACAGGTGAATGTTCTGCAGAGGGGGATATCAGTATTGCAGGATATTAGGCGTATTTCTAGGTCCGATGTCTGGATCAATTAGGGATGAAAAAACTTTTTGCGGATATAGTCGGCAGATTTGTCACAATAGCTGGTGATTTCAGCCGGCGCTTATGGAAAACACTGGTAGTGTTAGGAAGGTAACTGTAATGCCCAGGTAAGTAGTCTGTTAATGGATACCTTGTTAGTCACAATAAAAGCTCATGAGCTTATGTTGATTGTTTACCATATTGAAATGTTAAATAAGGCTTACGGGTTACCTTTACCTTTATGTGTCACATTATGAATATGAGTCAGCCAGGTATTCAGTACAGATATGTAATCTGAATTACCTGATTATTTCATTAGAATCGTACAGCGTAATCACTTGATCGTTAAAAAACACAAATGTTTGACATTATACATTTGCTTGTAAATCGGAGATCTGTACTGACCGGATGTTTTGACAAATCCGTCGATGTCAGAAAATCGGCTCGGTTTCGCAAAACGGTAAACATGGTAAATGTTTATACCTTATAATGATGAGAGAAGTCTGGATTGTCGCTTGGATTCTCAGTCGATGTAGAAGCCATTACAGATTTGCTACTTCTTTACGTATCGAAAATAAATCTGGCTAGAATTTCGTCACATCTTGTCCGGAATTATAATATAAAGAATCTTGGTCGATAAACGCTTACCAAGAAAAAATAAAGCCTTTCATTCCACACAGATCTTCCAAGTTACTCAGAAAGCAAACAAGCGTTTCATATGGGATGAACAATAAAAGTTAGACGGGTTCCACACTCATTGCACAAAAGAAATCTTACTAATAAACTCAAAATTGTGTACCATTCCGATTATTGTGTTTAACATCGAACAGGTGCTGTTTTCCCAATTTGAAAAATAAACAAACATGGTAAATTTATATATAGCATTCATTAATTTAAAACCGGCTGTTTTCGAATTAAATATCACTTTCATTTTCCTTATATAGCACGTATTTTTCGTCAGATTAAAGTCAAATTTCATTCCAAATCAGCAAATTTCTTGTGTTAGTAGGTGAAACATTCAGACTGATTTTCAGTGTTCAAAAGATTGTGTAGTCAATTAAAACTTTGAATACACATACATAGGTATGTGCAGGGGTGCAGATTTTGTGTGATTTATATTTGACATACTTATGAGGTGCACCAGGGACTGTACCAGTCACTTTATCCTGACTTTATCCAGTCGTAATGCTATTTAACCCGATATCCTGAGCGCCAAAGACTGAAAGAGGGAAGCCATTACTACCAATTTCTAAGTCTTTGGTTTGACTTGGGCGGGGATTGAACCAGCAACCTCCCGCACTGGAAGTGGACACTGAGCCAAGCAGCCGGTTGACATTGAAAGAGAGCTGTTGATGCAGTTTTCAAATTTAGTCTAGTCAACCGGGACAACCATGCCGCACTTTCTGGGCAGTTTCTAATAATTGAGATATATATCTACAGGATTTCTTTACCCGCTGCATACTTTACGACCTGTTAGGTTACAGGCATACATTGCACATTATCTAACTAAATAATCAATAAAATGTACTCAGAAAATTTTGCCTTAATTAATAGGTTGACAGACCACGGAATAATACAACACACACGGAATCACAACCTCACGCTTATCTCGCCAAATTCTTCACGAGACTTGATAAGAATAATGTCTTTATCGAAGCATTGATCACGGTTTTATACTTCCGTGAATTGATTGGAATGTCACCAACTTGTTAAAATTACCCATTTAAATGTCAATAAATACACTCGACTCGATAACAAATTTCCCCTCAGAAAATGGCAGACCATGCAACATAAAGTGAAGATGTTTCTTTCTTTCTATAAATCCTGCAACAGCCCCTCTCAGGGATTATGTGGAGCTGCGTGTCAGTGCAAATTAGTTAAAAGTAAGAGTAAAGATAAAGTAGCTAAAGTTGTCACATGACACATGATCTCGCAAAATTCCACCGTCGCGAGAGCTCATGAGATGCTCGCTTATTCAACTTCTTTGAGTTGCGATTCCGTGTTGTATAAGGCCTTTTTCTGATGTATCGGTAAACGGACCTGAGTGTTCCCAATGGGGGAAAAAAATCCCAATTTAAAAAAAATAAAAATTGATTCAGGTTGTTAACTCATATTCAAATAAAAACTAGTAAAAGAACTACTACATGTCATTTTTTCAGCCATTTAGTTTCAAAATATGTGAAATCATTCCATTAAAGACATATGACGTAATAAGCATTATTTGTTTACTTTTTATTTTTGAAAAAGGCCACATGCCGAAACATGTAAGAAATAAAAGAAACTTATATGGGTTTTTTTATGGAGTTTTTCTCTGTAATAAATATAAAATAATTTCTAAAAATTCTTTCCCAAACATGATTTTTCGCACAGAAAATTTCCCAAATCAGACATTGCAGTTTGTATATATTTTATTTTTTGTACCTAGTGGTCCTAGCGATATCATGTTGTTTATAATTTTATAAAGCTGTGCCAATGATAATGACACTGTGTTTGAGTAACATGTCAAAGCTGTTTGCACATCTGTCAGAATGCTAAGTGAACATGCTCACTCGTTATTTAATTAGAAAACGATACTCAAACTAAAGAAGTAATTGGTCAGTTAAATTAATGACATACTTAACTGATTTTCATTTTCATGTAACTAGTATGCACATCATAATGTGGGATATATATTTCCTTCCAAGAAAATAATGGATAACTGATTTTAACATTGATTTTAGGTTGGTACATTTAGTAATATGTTGTGGCAGCTCCTCTTGGGTTTAATATTTCACAAGTTAAAATTTTTGATACATTATTTATATTGATGTAAAGGACAATTATGGCAACACAGCAAGAGTTCATTATTTATTTCCATCCTAACAATATGAATGTCAACTTCATCTTTTAAAAAAAACCAGACCAAAGCTACCAGTTCTAGCTTTCTACATTATTGTGTTTGAAATTGAAAAGTTTAGACTTTAAACGTAATGAATATGAATGTCAACTTCATCTTTTCGACAAAACAGACTTTGGAAATATATAACGCAAACATTGATTAGCATTCAAAGAGTCAATGAGTCAATCCTCATATGAATATGAGTGCAAGGCTCCAGATAAGAGGGGGTAAACTGAACAAATCCAACATTTTCTCACTCATTTCAGCACAAATCCTATGGTGTAACTACTCATTAGAATCGTCTCGAATAGACGATTCTAATGAGTAGTGACACCATAGGGTTTAAAGCAGAAATAAAGATTATAAATTTTGAAATACTCCTCTGTCTGTTCGTCCAACATCATACAGTACATACTTTGAACGGCTAAATCCTCAGGACTACAGTTTTCAAGCAATAACCTTATAAACTTGGCAGAGTGTTTGCACATATACTAATGATGTGCATGTGAGCAGGAATTTGATCTAATTTATTTTTTTACAAAATTACAACCAGTTTAACTTAGTCAATTTTTAGCTTACGGGGGCATTATATTAAATTGTCTTACAGACAAAGCCATCCCTCTAGTTTCAAAGTATGTGTGATAAATAGAATCTCACATGATTGCTCATTACTTCTTTTAAATAAACAAGTTGACTAAAATAAATATGACACTTGCCAAGGCTCACATAGTCATTTTATTAATTTAGTCAAATCGTTTATCAAAAAATGATAAGTATTGAGCACTCATGTAAGATTTTCTATTTGTTAAGTGTGATGAATAGAATTGATGCTGTATTTTTGTCAACAAGTATATACATGTACATGGCTCGAGAGGGAGTTCCTCAACATTTCAGACTTAACCCATTACCTAATAATACTAAATACCCCTTTTTACGTCTGTAATTTATTTCTGCGCTGATGAAAATAGTTCAAATTTATACAGCCATGAATATATTTCAGAAGAAATATTTTCTACATTCTAGCAGATGGTATCTTAAAGCAGGCTGAAAGTAAAGCAGAATGAGCATTAACCCATTAAGCCATACTGACTCATTTTGACTCATTGCGCAGTAGCCTCATACTAACTCATTTTGACGCACTTTAATCAACTAGCTTCCATTGAGATAAGCAATGATAATTACTTATCGCTTATGAGTTAATGGGTTAAGCCATACTGACTCATTTTGACTCATTGTGCAGTAGCCTCATACTAACTCATTTTGACGCACTTTAATCAACTAGCTTCCATTGAGATAAGCAATGATAATTGTTTATCGCTTATGAGTTAATGGGTTATGGTGCATTCTGCTTTACTCTCAACCTGCTTTAAGTGGCTACCTGTATTCAAAACTAGAAACAGGCTATGGGGTAATGGGTTAAGGCACTATATATTTACACTCATTAAAATCTGTTCCGAGTCATTTAGAATGATATGATTTGATCAGTTCTAATTAGTTCTAATCAGTTCTAATTGTCTTTTAACTTTATAATTTTAAGTTGATATGTTGAAAAATTATTACTAAATTTTGAAGTATTGCAATATTTTACAGTGAATAAATACTTACTTAAATAGAAATAAAAAATCAAATGATATCATTTGTCGCAAGAAATAAAAAATTAAAATGTTTCATGTCGAAAGGTTTAATTTGATCATTAATTATTCAGTTATTACACATAAAAATTTTTATATTCAGGATATGACAGCTGCCATGCAAGGAAAGATATGCCAGTTTCTTCTAAGGAAGTTTATGGCCACCTAACAATCCAAGGATGTGAAGATTAAAGGGCAAGACATGGGTCATCTAAACATTCCAGTCAGCTTGTGATGTAGCTGTATAGTTCTTATTTATTGCTTCGGCACATTCCATATTATGTATCATTCCACGTAAAGTACAAATTATTTACTTACTATTGTTATAAAGTCATTCCTTATAAAATCTGTCAAAATGACACATCTGTTGAAAGAAGATTTTGGTGGAGCACTCTCAAACTTAAAAATGAAGAACATTGATGCAGCAAGCTTGCATGAAATTATTGGAGAATTTGCTCCTTTAATTGGCATGGATTCGGATGAGACCAGGGCACTGAAAATCCACACTGTATGCCCTGAACCCAGAACCCATAGTGATTCTATAAAGATGTCTACTGGTCACTGCCTAAATGTTACCAATGGACATTATAAAGAAAAGCAAGTGAAACAAGAACCAGACAGTAACAATGGACAGGCTATCTTGGATTTATCATTAAAGTCTATGGAAGTGTTGCAAAGTAAGTCGAAAAGAAAAAGTGATACACCATTACAATTGTCATCATGTAAATCAGCAAAGATGACAGGCCCTACCAAGACTGAAGTCAGTCCAACAGACACTTCTACTCTATGCATTAATCCCTTAGTTATAGACGAGTCCTCTCAAGAGAATACTAATCGAACTGTTGTGCAGGCTGAAGATCCTGCAGTGACATCATGTGATCTACAAGAGAGTGATGAGTCTAGTTTAGACACTGTGCCAGGCTCATTGTTTGATGACCAGGAGATTTCTGAGAAATCATTGACAGGGTTGTATGAAGTGAAGACAATCTACGACTTGAAGTATTTCCAGTGCAAGTTATGTCCAAAGACTTATGATACTAAGTATCATTTGAATCAACACCTGATATCCCATGGAGGTAACAGACCTCATCGATGTACTGTATGTACAAAGACCTTCTCACAAAAATGTGATTTAAACCGACACATGAATGTACACAATGAGTTGAGAAAGCATACATGCTCTGTTTGCAACAAATCATTTAAAAGAGCAGATTATTTGTCAAAGCATGAGCGGCAGTACTGTGGGGTGCTCAAGCCTCATAAGTGTACCAAATGTAGCAAGGGCTTTGAAGATGTTGAGCAACTGAATGAGCATGTACGCTCTCATAACGAATCTACATTTTATTGTGAACACTGTTCAGAAGAATTTAATTCTGTTGATAGTTTGGTTGTACACAGGAAGAAGCATAGCAAAAAGAATGAAGAGTACACGTGCACTAAGTGTGGACTACAATTCACAGACTTCACCAGCTATGTCGACCATTTTAAGGTAATGTTTAACCCTTTACCTGATAGCATTGTTTCTAGTATTGAAGATATGTGACTACTTAAAGCAGGTTGAAAGTAAAGCAGAATGCGCCCTAAGGCGCATTCTGCTTTACTTTCAGCCTGCTTTAAGCTATTAACTGCTAGAATAAGGAAAGTATTAAATATGACACATATTCATTACGGTATAATTTGGAACTATTTTCTTCAGCGGATGAATAAAATGAATGTTCTAAAAGTCGCTTCTATAAGGGAAAGGGTTAACCCTTTACCTGATAGCCTATTTCTAGTATTGAAGATAGTTGACCACTTAAAGCAGGTTGAAAGTAAAGCAGAATGCGTCTTATGGCGCATTCTGCTTTACTTTCAGCCAGCTTTAAGCTTCCATGTGCTAAAATATAGAAATATTCCCTATAAAATATATTCATGGCTGATTGAATTGGAACTATTTTCTTCAGCGGAAGAATAAATCATATCCGCTAAAAGGCGCTTCTATGGGGGAAAGGGTTAACTACTACTATCTACAGTAATACCCCTCCATTACGACTAGTGAAAATAAGGCAAATTGATTTATGAAAGGCTGGCAGCAGCTTTAAGGAAGGTGAAAGTAAAATAGAAAGCACCAAATAGAACTTTGAATTACTTTCACCTTGCTTTAACCCTTTGAACCCTAGTCCCGCATATAGGCGTGCTTTTCAAACAGTGTACATGTGAATAGTACACTTGTCCTATGCAAACAGTGAAGACCCTGATCAGTGGGCTCCGAAAGGAGCCCTCTGATCAGGTTCTTCACTGTTTGTCACAATGCCAAACATTGACAAAAACAACCCTTAAATGTCAGAAATGGACTAGACTAAAATGGAAACTGGAATTTTCCATTTAAAGTTTCAGGGAGGAAAGAGTTAAACAACCACTTACTTTAGTTTAAACACCAAATGACATAACTTAGTACATGTAGCCATAATAGAGGGATTTTATTGTATTGGAAGTTCCATCTTTTCAATTTTACAGTAGGACATTGATTTTGTCCTTTTGTTGATAGAAAGCATAGTTTAGTGTTTCAGGCAGATAGCCACTTACAGGTAACTCTTTGAATGCTGTGTATATTGTCCATTGTTGTCTGCTACTATTCCAAAAATTGGAATGTTTTAAATTTCTTTTCAAAATGGATCAGTCTAAGTGTCAAACAATTTGGATCCTGATGAGATGCCGTGTAACACAGCATCTCATCAGGATCCAAACTGTCTGCATTTAGGTTATCATGGTTACAGTGCATTCTAAGAGTTAAGCTATAAAACAAACAGCAAGTTAGGTAAAAAATAAATCTTAACCCTTTCTGCAGCAGAAGCACAATGGAAGAAACTCAAAAGCTCTTCAAGTAGTAACCTGTCTTATACAAAGTTGGGTATAGATGATCATAGTAACCACCAACAAGAAGTGGAACTATATACTTTATCGGAGAAATAATTTCAAAGCATAAAAATACACATCTGTAAGTTTAATGGTTATATTTGCTGTATCTTTCTTTTAATGACATAACACATATTTGGCTGTAAAAAAATCAGTTGTTATTTTCAAATAGTCAGGGCTGCCATAAATTGACGTGAAAAATCCTAAGATTTCCAAATTTGCATTTTTCAAGTATTTTACGAAAGCGTACCTTTACACCATAGCCTATTTCTATTTTTAGCTCACCTGAGCCAAAGGCTCAGGATGAGCTATTGTGATACCATTCCGTCCGGTGTCTGGCGTCCGTCGTCCGGTGTCCGTCGTCAGTCGTACGTCCACATTTTCAAACAACATCTCCTCAGAAACCACTGACCCGATTTCAACCAAACTTTGTCAGAAGCATCAGTGGCAAGGGGGAACAATCTTGTTCAAAGTTTTTGGCTAGAGTTATTCCCCTTGCTGTGGGACCAGATTTTCTAACATGACCGTATAGACAACTTTAATGCATAAGAAAATCTTAAAAAATCTTCATCTCAGAAACTCAAAGGCCCAGACCTTTGATATTTGGTATGTATCATTACCTAATGATCTTCTAGCAAGATTGTTCAAATTTTGACCCTGGGGCCAAAAATGGCCCCGCCCTAGGGCTTATCAGTTTTTCTTAGGAAAACCTTTAAAAATCTTCTTCTCAGAAACTGTATGGCCTAGATCATTAATATTTGACATGTAGCCTTGTCTTATGGTCCTCTACCATGATTGTTCAAATTATGACCCCCCGGGTCAAAAATTGGCCATGCCTTGGGGCTTATCAGTTTTACATAGACTTATATAGGAAAACCTTTAAAAATCTTCTTCTCTGAAACTGAAAGGCCAAGATCATTAATATTTGACATGTAGCTTTGTCTTATGGTCCTCTACCAAGATTGTTCAAATTATGACCCCCGGGTCAAAATTGGCCATGCATTGGGGCTTATCAGTTTTACAAAGACTTATATAGGAAAACCTTTAAAAAACTGTAAGGCCAAGATCTTTAATATTTGGCACAAAACTTTGCCTTGTGGACCTCTACCACAGTTGTTCAAATTATGACCCATGGGCCAAAAATGGCCCCGCCCTTGGGCTTATTAGTTTTTCATAGGAAAACCTTTAAAAATCTTCTTCTCTGAAACTGTATGGCCTAGATCATTAATATTTGATATGTTATATAATGTAGCTTTGTCTTATGGTCCTCTACCAAGATTGTTCAAATTATGACCCCCAGGTCAAAATTGGACCCGCCCCGGGGCTTATTAGTTTTACATAGACTTATATAGGAAAACGTTTAAAAATCTTCTTCTCTGAAACTATAGGGCCAAGATCTTTAATATTTGGCACATGGCTTTGCCTTGTGGTCCTCTATCACGATTGTTCAAATTATGACCCGGGCCAAAAATGGCCCCGCCCTTGGGGTTATTAGTATTTCATAGGAAAACTTTTAAAAATCTTCTTCTCTGAAACCATAAGGCACAGATCATTTATATTTGACACGTAGCTTTGTCCTATGGTCTTCTACCAAGATTGTTCAAATTATGACCCCTGGATCAAATTTGGCCTGCCCTGGGGCTTATCAGTTTTACATCTATAGACTTATATAGGAAAACCTTTAAAAATCTTCTTCTCTAAAACTGTAAGGCCCAGATCTTTAATATTTGACATATACGTAGCTTTGCTATGTAGTTCTCTACCCGGTGTGTTTAAATTATGACCCCGGGCCAAAAATTGGCCCCGCCCTGGGCTTGTCAGATTTTTTTAGGGGAAAACCTTTAAAAATCTTCTTCTCTTAAACCGTAAGGCCCAGATCATCAATATCTGAGATGAAGCTTTGCATTGTGGTCCTCTACCGAGATCAAATTATGACACCTGGGTCATAGCTATATCAAAATGTTGTCCTGCCCAGTCAGCTTCTAAACGTAATGGTCAATCGTTGACAGTGTTTCGTAAAGAAGTAGAAGTAGAAGTAATGTTCTCAGGTGAGCGAAATGTGGCCCTCTGGGCCTCTTGTTTTTGTCATGCGACTACTTAAAGCAGACTGTAAGTAAAGCAGAATAAGCCTTAAGGCACATTCTGCTTTACTTTCAGCCTGCTTTAAGCTACCATGTACTAGGAAAAAATCCGAAGATTTAGGAAAAATCCGGAGAAATGGCAGCCCTGAATAATGATAAAATAATTCATAGTATGACTGTTTTTGTATAGGCTCACAGTGGAGAGAGACCATACACATGTGATCTGTGTCAGAAAGTGTTCTCCAGAAACCACAACCTCATGACACATATGTGGATACACAACCAGGAGAAACAACACACCTGCCCTATATGTGCCAAGACATTTACCTACTATAGCAACTTACAGGTAAGCTTAGTGGTTTACATGTGTAACAGATAAAGTTTATTGTTTATATTTTATTATAATGTCACATATAAAAGTAACATAAAATAGTTACAGATATCAGATACAGTCAAAATTTTATACATGGCCGTCCAGGGGCCTATGAGACACTTTATATACATGTACGTGTAATTTCATGAGGAATTGCAGAAAAAGTAGACCAAGCACTAGTTGCACGCTGACAGCCCAACTCCCAGGCTCGATCTGCAAACAATCATAATAATTAGCCCATGGCTGACATGTGCCATAACAGATACTTATTTGTCACTGTGTTGGATACATATTTCTATTCTAAGGTCTGTTTACACATTCAACCCTAGTGACAAGTATACTCGTCATTTACAAACAGTGTCCCTTGGAATAGTATGCTTGTTCTATGCAAACTGCATAGACCATGCAAACTGCATAGACCCAGATCAGAGGGCTCCTAAAGGAGTTTGCACTGTTTGTCACTTACAAAAAATGTGTGTTGTAGAAAACAACCCTCAATAGTGTATTGTAAAATCAAGCTTCAGACTTACAGGGCGAGTGCTGTACCGGCTGAGCCGCACAGACCACTGACGAAATTCTCATACCATTTAACCTTAAACTCAATCAATGAGTTTCTTTTATTATTATTTTTGTAGACTCTGGGAGTTACATATTATTGCCTTTTTATTGGGCACCAAATGTAATATGGTAGAGAAAAATATGCAGCCAGACCGGGACTCGAACCTGGGACCCCTCGTTACAAGGCAAATGCTGTACCTATTGAGCCTACGGACACAGATCTCTCACCATTTAACCATAAACTAAACCTGACTACATATAAATCTGGTATAATAAATTATCATATGGTACATATTTAAGACTGTATAAAGTGGAAATACATTGTATTTTATTCAGGGGAGGAATGAATTGTAGGCATAAAAAAGGTTGAACCATATGATGATATCTTTGTAAGTATACTATCATTTTGAATTTGTAGGTTCATTTGAGAGTACATCGCAATGAAAGACCATACAAATGTGAAGAGTGTGACAAAGGGTTTCTGACCAGCAGTGATTTACGCAGACATAAGAGAACTCACAGTGGTGAAAAGCCTTATAAGTGTTCTCAGTGCTCCGCAATGTATGCACGAAAGGAGAGACTTATAAGTCACATGGTCACTCATATGGAGGAGGGCAGTGACGAGAGAGATGGCCAACACCTGAATGGCGGGACATCTGTTAATAACGAAGAAATGGCTAATAGGACTGGTAATACAGAAGAGGATATGGACGAAGATGAGGAAAACACCATAGCCACTCCAAAGTAAAATGAAATGCTAGGATGTCATTTTCAGTATTACAAAAAAGGGTTTTTGATACTTTATTTATCCAATTCACAGGGCTCCAGATAAGGGGAGTATTTCTAAAGCTAAAATATATACTTATACATCCACCAAACCCTATGTTGAGATTATTCTTAAGAATCTCAATCATCACTGTGCGACAACTCTACTGCTTTGTGATGATTTTAATGAGTAGTCACAACATCGTTATTGATGGGCTCATAAACAAATGGCTTGAAATTAGGGTTTTCACACACTTACCTATAGCCCTGACCTAAATCAGAGAAAAAATGATCAATTCCTATGTCTCTCAGTTTTCTCATTGTATTTTGTCACTGTGGAAACAATTTCTCAAAAGATGAACAGTTAAAATTCTCTGTTACAACCACTAAAATGAGAGAACTATAAGGTGTCTAAGACAGTTGACTGCTTAAAGTATTTAAGTAAGGTGATAGTAAATCAGAAAGCTTTCTGGAGCTTTCTGATTTACTGTCATCAAGGTTGCTTTAATCAATCACCTGTCTCTTATAAAACCAATTAGCCTTCTGTTTACTGGTCCTGATAGAGAGGTTGTACTGTATAAACAAATTGTATACATGTATTGTTAAGTCTTCTCTTGGTGAACAAATCATCTTTTACACAACACAAAGTTCATGCCCCTGAGATCGTAGATAGGTGCACGTATTGTTTTTGACCTGTCTGTGTGTGTATGTTAGTTCCACTCTCCACAACATTGACATTGACCATAATTTTGGAGTACAATGTATATGGTACAGATATTATATTTGGTATCTGTACTGCCCTCGAGAAGCCCTCAAGCCCAATACAACTTGTCAAAGGCCATAGCAATTTCAGGTGGCAATAGTGTTTCACAGCCACATCTTGTTTGGGTTTTTTTGTTTTTTTTTAACCCATTACCCAATAACTTGTTTCTAGTATTGAAGATAGATTACCAATTAAAGCAGGTTGAAAGTAAAGCAGAATGCACCTTAAGGTGCATTCTGCTTTACTTTCAGCCTGCTTAAAGCTACCATCTGCCAAAATATATAGCAAAAATATCTTCAGGTATAAATTTTGTGACTGTATAAATAAGAACTATATTCTTTCATTGATGAATAAATTAAAGTCGTAAAAAGGCGACCCTATGGGGTAATGGGTTAAATAAAATTCTGTGCTGAAAATTATCTTTCTTTCTTTTGCTACACACATCATCATGATTTGAATCTCAACAGCCAGAATTTATCAATATTTGTCTCAATTGAAATTTAATAATGCCACAAAGTCTGCCATATTTGAAGATATTCAGTATTGTAAATATATAGGATTAAATCATTGGGTTAATTTCATCTGACTGCTTGTTCATAGTTTATGTAGATGTGTTAAAAGGGTAGCTAAAACAACACGAAAATATGCATTTACATGAAAGTAGTTTTAGAATAGCATTATCGATGTTGTTTGTCTGTTGTCATGTTTAAATGTTGTTTTCACTTGTTAAGTTGATTGAATGGGACTACTATTCTTTGTTTACAAAAGCTTCAGGTATCTGGACTAAATTAAGTTAATTAACCCATTACCCCATAGCCTATTTCTAATATTGAAAATTGTAGACCACTTAACTCTTTGAACCCTAGTCAGGCTTATATGTGTCATTTGCAAACAGCATACCTGTGAGGAGTACCCTTGTCCTATGCAAACAGTGTATACACTGATGAAAGGGCTCCTTGAGGAGCCCTCTGATCAGGGTCTACACTGTTTGTCATTTTGAAATAGAGTGTAAAGATCTACCCTAAAAAGTCAAAAATGGACTAGACTAAATTGAAATCTAGAGTTGTCCATTTGAGGTTTGAGGTAGGAAAGGGTGAAAGGAGGTTGAAAGAAAAAAGCGACTCTGCTTTACTTTTACCCAATTAAAGTGGTAATTGGTCTTCAAAACTAGAAACAGGTTATGGGGTAATAGCCTAATAGGTTAATATAATATTACCTGTATGAGGATATTAGTATTTGAAATACAATCATGTACTACCCTGGGGCCCGTTTCATAAAACTTCTTAGGACAAAAACTGTTGTAAGTCAAAACTTTAAAATACATTAAATTTCTGATTTCTCTATCTAATCCTATCTTGTTACATCTCTTTGGAATCGTCTTCTAAAGACGATTCCAAAAAGATGTCACAAGACAAAATTGGCTTGAGAAATAAATAATAATTGAGAGTTTTATCATCTGACTTACGACAACATTTGTCGTACGACGTTTTATGCAACAGGACCCAGATCTGAAGTTTTGTATAGCAGACTGGTTAGAACTGTGTATATAATATTAATTTGAGACCTGTTAGTATTATTCAAATACCTCAATGTTAATGATAGAACTGTTAAAGTTAAGCATAGATGTGACACAAGCTTTGTAAATTATTGGGAAGAGTTTGTATAGTAATAGAGATGTTTTACGTTACAATTATTGACAAACCCAGTATAAACTGTAAGCTATCAAAGGGGATGAATATTTCCTAAAGTACAAGAGTTATACATGTATTGTGATACAATAAGTCTTGGTTAAATCTTTTTGCCCCATAATCTATTTCTAGTTATATAGACAGGTGACCCCTTAAAGCAGATTGAATACATGTAAAGCAGAATGTGCCTTAAGGCGCTTTCTGCTTTATGTTCAGCCTGTTTTAAGTAACCTTCTGCTAGAATATAGGAAATATGGTGCATGTTCATGAATTTATAGGTTGGAACTATTCTCTTATTTTCTGACAATTGGTAGCTTAAAGCAGGCTTTAAGGTGCATTCTGCTAAACTTTCAAACTACTTTAAGTGGTCACATATTTAAGCTCTAGAAACAGGCTATGGGGTAAAGAGTAAGATTTGCAATAAAACGCAATCTTGAAAAACACATGTTTCATCTATTTTATTACTATTTAATAATTTTATACAAGAACAGCATTCCAAAATTTTTTTGAATAATTTATATAAATAAGTAAAATTGTACATTGAAATTGAATTTAAACTATTGGGTGTTATTGTGAAACGTTTTTTACTGTTTCTTTGAAAGGATGTTTATAAGATTGTACAAAGTGTTTTGGGTTATTTTTGTTTATAAGTTGGTCTTGGTTATCTGACCTATTAGAATTGAATAAACTTGTACAAAACAGGGCTGCCATAAGTTGACATGAAAAATCTTAGGATTTTCAAATTTGCATTTTTCAAGTGCGATTTTACAAATCGTACATTTACCCCATAGCCTATTTCTAGTTTTGTTGGCATGTGACTACTTAAAGCAGGCTGGAAGTAAAGCAGAATGCGCCTTAAGGCGCATTCTGCTTTACGTTCAGCCTGCTATAAGCTACCATGTACTAGAAAAAAATCCGAAGATCATTTAGGAAAAATCCGGAGAAATGGCAGCCCTGACAAAAGTTCCTGACACTGCAAGCAATACACTTTTTATGACATGGTTAATTGTTTCTATTGTTTAAATATTGTTTGTTACTTAACATGTATAGTCAAAGTTGTGTTTAGTGACTACTCATTGAAGTAACAAATATACATGTAATGGGTGACTGTTATAATGCAGGGCATAAGTCATGCAGAAAGTTCATAAAGGGGTTTTCTGCATTATATTTGTCCTGCATTCAGCTGCCAGCAGTCTTAAACACTACTAGTAACCTGCCTGTATAACTCATCAAATCTTAGTGACGAGTATACTTATCCTTTACTGTGTATCTGTGAAGAGTATACTTGTCCTATGCAGACAGTGTAAACCTAGATCAGAGGACTATCCTTTTAATTCCTTGTTTTCAAATACTCATTCCTGTGTGTTTTAAGTGAAAATACTTTATTTTAGTTAACCCTCTACCCCATAAATACATCATTTTGTGCAATTACAGCAAACTTCATTATCTCTAACTTGCTCAATATTTCAAAGTTAAAACATGGCTTAGCCACATTTTAAATGTGAAATAAAGATATTTTTAATTAAAGCTAAATTGAAATATTAAAATTCAACTGTCAGAAGTAATATGGAAAAAACGAGTGCAAATTCGATATATCAAAGTTATGTATTTAATTTCTTTTTATACAGTTATGAATTAGCAACATAAGAAATATTTCCGATATCCTAGTGGAGAGTAGCTTAAAGCAGGATGAAGTGCATTCTGCTTCACTTTTAATCTACTTTAAGTGGTTACCTGTCTTCAAAACTAGAAACAGGTTATGGGATAAAGGGTTAAACAGTAAACCAGTACATTCCAAGAGTAGAAGTTCTGTATATTTGTTTATATTTATGTATTTTTTATTTCTTGTTATTTTCTATGTTCTTGTTTATAAGATACATTCCATGTGTGATTAAAAACACAAATAAAACAGTTTTACAGACAAAAATGTGTAAGGCAGTCACCAAAAGAGGTTTTATGGGTTCACTCTTTTAACACTTAAGTAACTCTTGTGGTTTATAAGGTTCCCTTGTGGATCTTTTAGTTACAAAAAACATGAACCAGTCTACTTGTAATTCTGGGTTGTTTAGTGAAAAATATGTATTAATTAGCAAGCAGTGCAGTTCCAGATCAGAGGGCTTGGTCTATATACTGTTTGCAAAAGTTGAAATGTTAAGAAGCTTTATGACAGGTAGCAGCTAAATGCATTGCCTTTGTGTTGCATTTAGCTTTCGTCTGATTTAAGTGATGGCCATGTTTTTTTTGTTGACTGATCACTTTACATATTTTGGATATGTTATTATAAGAATATGGGAAACAATAACTATCACAAAATGTTTTTTGAAAAAAACATTTCAAATGAATCTATTTTATTCATTGTGTGAAGTGTAAGGCTTAATCCTACTTAACCAATCTATGCCTGGATTTTGCAATGAATTCTCTCGATGCCCTTGCTGAAAGATTTCATAATAGATAAACAATGGTAATCCATGGACACTGCAATGTTTTCCTATACCGCAGAACATTTCATATGCAATGGCAAACAGTTGAGACCTTGATGAGATGCAGCGTAACACAGCATCTCATCAGGGTCTATATTGTTTACCAATGTTCGCTTTAAAAGACACTATGCTTAAGTGGGTTAATGTGACTTAAAATGGCATTTTCTAACAGTCTTGAAAGTTGATCAAACTTGAAGCAACTCTGCATCTTATCATCCCAGGTGATTCCATAGGAAAACGTCTGTGAATGTAAATGAGATGTAGATTTACTGGTAGCTAGATTTAGCATCTTTTGACATGGTGCCATAAAATCAATAATCTGTTGGGCTGCCTTAACTCATTCATCCTGAAACTTAATGGACAGTTCCAAAATAAGTCTAGTCGATTTTGGACTGTCACTATTTAGGGTTGATTTTAACAATATATTTCAAAATTACAAACAGTTTAGACCCTTATTAGAGGGCTCATTAAGGAGCCCTCGACCAGGGTCTACACTGTTTGCATCCTCACAGGTACAGTTTGTAAATGATGAGGATACTCCGTGCTAGGGTTGAATGTTTTAATCCCAAAATCAATCAGTATGCATCTTATCATGATCAAACCCTTTTGACACTGATTTTGATGAGGAAAGATGTCAAGTTTTCATTGAGTAAGGGTTGCAAACTACAATTCTGAGGCAGAGTAATGGTGTAGCGTAATTAAAAGAGTTTTGTTATTTTTTCTGCATGAGGTTCACAATACTTTTGTCATCTAAGATTTGCCTGGAAAATAGATCTGAATATTTATAGTTCTTTATTGGTTATAATTTTATTTCACATTTTGTGGGCCTGATCTGAATCCTAACTGTTTTCAGAAGTTATCAACAATATCATAAATATGACACAAGCAAGCAAAGAGTCAATGAAGTTAAGCGCATGTACATGGTAAATATGTGTCTCTCTAAAACGAGCATGTCACTTGGTGTCATTCTCGCTAGAAATCTTAAAGTTGGCCATACCTTCTTTAATTTGTCATCTACAACCTTCATATTTGGTATGCATGTTCGTCTTGACAAGTCTTATCAAGACATGTATACCAAATTATTTAATTTGACCTAATTTTACTGTATTTTCACTGATCTTCAAATACAGACAAGCCTTGACACTCACATGCAGTACTCTTATTTTATTATATCTGTCAATTTTTGGAACAGTCTCTGAGATAATACATTTGTTTAAAATTGATGAAATAAAAGTATATGTATAGAATTATTTTCATGGTGTTTCTAATCTTTGTGCTCCACAAGTTATTTAAACTTCAAGTACCTTCTTGCTGCTCGGCCATTTTAACTCATTAACCCCTGAACTTCAGTTAGAAATTTCCAGTACCAGTAGTCCATTTTAGCTCACCGAAAGGCTCAAGGTGAGCTGTTGTGACTGTCCGTTGTCCATCTGTCTGTTAAATTTGTTAGTGACCCCTTTCAAACTGCACCAAATTTTAATTGCATAAAGTTTATGTAAAACATGGGTGAAGCGAACATTGATGTTGAAGAAACATGGCAAATTATTGCTTAAGGTGGTTCGACAGCGGGCGGCCCGCATCTCGAGTTCCGGAAATGCTGATGTCTTTCACCTGATCTTTGCGGCACGTGCTTATAGTAGAAAATTTACATAAAGAAAAGTTTGATCTACTTCAGTGTCTTCTCTGTTAGTGCAGTTGGTACGGTGATTGACTAGCAATCCCAAGGTTCTAGGTTCGATCCCACTCGCTTCACAACTTTTTTTTTTAAATAAATTGTCCGATTTTATTGACTAGTCAATCCATAACGCAGTGATCAAAGGACAGGCTATGTTTAGTCACGTAATAATGAATAATATCAGATGCAAGTATAGTCAAGTGACAACTAAACTTTGTGAGGATTTATAGCCTATATGACAGATGGCAGCTTAACACGGCAAAAGTATGCTAAAAGATGGATCCTAAAGGAGCTTTTATGCATTACTTTTGACATGCATTAAGCAGTCACCTGCCTTTAAAGATCTACAGGCTACCGTATTCAATGGTCCCTTATTACAGGCTTGACTTATGGTATTATTTAGAGCTGACGGAATTTTAAAGTTGAACTCAAGGGAGGCTACTCGTTTTGTGTTAACATTTTGTCAGAATTTCTGGAAATCATGTATAAAATGTAAATTCTACTGTAGATTTTCATAAAAAATTTGCGACTAGTAGAACTAAGTAATATCTATCTAATAAGAGTAAAATTAGTGTATGTTAAACAGCTAGATTTATTGTAATTTAAGATTTAGTGACTTTTTCAGAATTTGACTTTTTTAAAAATGTTGATATTTCCAGAAAATATGACATGAAATATTTTTGTTTGCACAACACAAAAATATAGTCTCTGTATAGATTACTTGAATGTACAGAAATTATTGAGTTATATTAGTTTATAAAGAAAATATTCCCGTTTATTAAAAAAGGAGCTTTTCTGGACAAAAGGTCCTGTCAGAAAAAAATGGTACTGTATTTTTTTTTTATTTTAACGATTTTTCACACCTGATATAGTATATTTCAATTTAATCAAGATTTCAAAGATTTCTGACACAGAATAAGCAGACCCACGAACCACCTTAATGCAGGATTAAAGTACACGACCTTTCTGTTTTACTTTTGTCCAGCAACAGGTTACTACTTATCTTAATCCTTTACCTCAAAGCCTGTTTCTAGAAAATAGGTGACCACTTCACTAAAAACAGATTGAAAGTAAAGCAGAATACACCTAAAGGCACATTTTGCTTGACTTTCAGTTTGCTTTAAGCTACACCTGCTAGGATATAGAAAACCTTTCTTACGGTACATTTTCATAACTACATTAAGTGGAACTATTTTCTTCATTGAAGGAATAAATCAAAGGCATATTAATGGGGTAATGCGTTAACAAGAATTCCACAGAGTTCAATTTCTTGGCTGTCCCTATGATACATTTATGTATTCCAAGTTTGGATGGTCTAGCACTTATTCTTTTTGAGTAACTCAGCCATAACAAAGACTGAGTATTAAAGTGTTTGATGCCATTGGAAAACTAATTTAATCTCACTTCAAAAAAAAAAGTTGCTTCTTTGCTGTCGCGATACAAAACTGCCTCGTTTCAATACTCACCAAACCCTTTCATCACCAAAGTTCATCATCCCTTTTCACTTCATCCTCTACCATAACTTTTCGTATTGAAGACATTGTTGCTTAAAGTAGACTAAAAGTAAAGCAGAATGCTCCTTAAGGAGCATTCTGCTGTACTTCCAGCCTTCTTTAAGCAACCATCTGCTAGGATTTACATGATGGAAATAATTCTTGTTGTAATATATTCATTACTGCTTTAGTGGAGCAATGAAGTTAACCCTAGTCCCGCATATTGGCGTCCTTTGTAAGCATTGTACATGTGAATAATACACTTGTCCTATGCAAACAATGAAGACCCAGATCAGAGGGCACCTAAAGGAGCCCTCTGATCAGGGTCTTCACTGTTTGTCATAATGCCATGATTTGACAAAAACAACCCTTAAAAGTCAGAAATGGACTAGACTTAAATGTAAACGGGAATAGTCCATTTCAAGTTTCAGGAAGGAAAGAGTGAAGGCTACCTATGGAGTAATAGTAGGTTATTGCAAGTTTGCTTTCATGGCAGGATATACAACAACAAACGTCATCTCTCTTTTTTTCAGGATTTATTTTCGTGCTGAAAATACCATACACCTATATCCTGTATATATATTTTGTACATATATATTGATATTCAACAACTGTATGTATGCATCTTCTTGTTAATAAATATAGTCTGTCAATTCTGCTAATGGGGAGGTTTCCCATCTCACTTTAACAGAAACAAGCCAACAACCAGAGTCTGACAAAACATACCCACTCATATTACATCTATACAACTGTTAGAATAGGGAATTGTGTACAGTCAAAACATGTGTAAGTGACCACTTAAAAGAAGACTTTATCCTGAATATATGCGACTGCAAAATGCAGGGTAAAAGTAAAGCATAAAGCTCCTATAGGAGCTTTCTGCTTTACTTTTGTCCTGCATTTAACAGTTACATGTCTTTGGGGGAGATTCACGCTTCTTAAAAGAGTGTTTGCTTAACCCTTCTTTACTCCATACTTATTTCTAGTATTGAAGATAGGTGACCTCTTACAGCAGGTAGGAAGTAAAGCAGAATGTGCCTTAAGGCACATTCTGCTTTACTTTCAGCCTGTTCTAAGCTAAGGTAAATATTGCTTATCATTCATATTCATAACTATATTAAACTATTTTCTTCATTGGAGGAATTATTTAAAGGCATTGACAGGTATGGAGTAAAGGGTTAACATAAGTCTGACTTTATAACATGTTTCAATCTAAAACAGACAACAAATCACTCCACAGCAATTCTCTACTGAGGGCGTTGATAGGGTTTCTCAAACATTCATCTCAAGACATACTCTTATAAGTTAATTTAACTAACTGAAACATTATGCTTCGTTCAAGACAAAAATAATATTATATACTTTGTCAAATATATTCAGTAAAACATACAACTTCAACCTGAATGCTACATTTGTAGGCAGTTCTGAAAATTCAAAGAATAAAATAAATTGTATCATGCCCTGGTCCTGTTTGAAAATTCACTTATTTTTGGAAATGCATAAGTGTGACTAAATATATTAGACAAAGTACAATGTATAGGTATAATTAAACCAGAATATTTTTTACAACATGCCCTGGGAAAATAAGTGGGTCATTTATCACTCACCAGAGAAACAGAGTGCTTCTTCTCTACAACAACACCCAATGGGAGACAAAGATTGTGTGTGTTGTTGGAGCAAGTTGTTATAGGGAGGGAAAATGAATACCCTTGATGTGCTGAACACACCATGGCTTACATTTGTAAACAGTTTGAACCCAGCTCAGACACTGTGTTCAAACTGATTGCCACCTGTCATTAAGGTTTTTTTCTATGACAAAATGTCAAATATGTAACTTTGAGAGAAACATCATTATTGCTAGCAGATGGTAGCTTAAAGCAGGCTGAAAGTAAAACAGAATGTGACTTAAAGCCCATTCTGCTATACTTTCAACCTGCTTTAAGTGGTCACCTGTTTTCAAATCTAGAAACATGCTATGGGGTAATGGGTTAACATGTTTTTTTCTAGAGTTCTACCTGGAATGCAATTCAGCCCATTCACTAAAAGGGGGCCAACCCTAGAACATTTATGAAATATTTGGTTCACATTGGTAAAATGGTTGGAGAGGATACTTCTTTGTAGTTTAAAACACTCACTCCTGAAACATGGGCAATTCCACTTTCAAATAAAGTCTAGTCCATTTTTGACAATCTAAAGTTGCTTCTTTTCTTTTTTTAAATACAATTTATTGCAAAAAAAACAACAGTGAAACCCGTCTCAAAGGACTTCTTTAAGATCCCTCTGATCTGAGTATTCACTGTTTGCATACAACAAATGTCCTAACAGGTACATTGTGACTGAAAAATATACTCATCGCTAGAGTTGAATGGGTTAATTAATGTTGACAATGAGTGATTCATGACGAACACAGTGATACCCAATTAGCTTATCTTGAACACTGACTAAACAACAGTTGAAACTAGTAAATGTCTTGCACATCACAAAATCTAAAATCTATGAGAAAAACTAGCTGCTTAAATCTTCATTCTAGTGTTTTTTTGTAAAACAGCATCTGACGATGAAGTATATTTAAACCCCTCTATTACGACTACTAAACTGTGTTACTTTTTAGGTGTTTAAGCCAAGTGGCTGCTTACAGCAAATTGAAAGTGAAAGAGAAAGTATCTTTGTGTTCTGCTGTCACCTGTCTTTCATACAATCAATTAGCCTTCTTTTTAGTGGTCAAAATAGAGGGATTTTACTATATATGTTCTGTATACATTATAAGACTATCTCAATCTATGTTTTAATAAAAATTATTACCAAACTTACAAACTTCAAGCCTATCACATAACTCAATAAAACATCTAGATTACTATCAAATTTCTATTACTCTTTCATCACCATGGACCTGTTTAAATATATATGTACTCATTACATTTGAAACAAGTGTAGATCCAGATCAGTAGGCTTCAAAAGCCCTCTGTTCATGGTCTGCACAGTTTTCTAATTTAGAGCAGTATTTTTCTAACTACCCAGAACTCCAAGTAGACTGGTTCATGTTTTGGTAATTAAGCAGAACCACAAGGGAGCCAAATAACCCACAAGAGTTACTTAGTGTTGTAAGAGGTAAGCAATCACTGAGAAGAGGATGTATTTGTGGTATTCAGGACAGGTGACAGGCTAAATGGAGGACCAAAGTAATGCAGAAACCTCCTTCAAGAGACTTCTGCATTACATTTTGTCCTTGTCTAGGAATTTCCTATCTTTAAATACAGCCAAACGTCTACATTCAGTGGTTGCTTAACCCATAGCGACACACATATTCATTATTTAAAGACATTATACTTTGGTGAAGTACACTTGTCATATGCAAACAGCATCAATGGAATTCAGAGGGCTCCTATAGGAGCCTCTAAACTGTGTCTACAATTTCATTTTGCAGTTTATTTAAAAGCAACCCTTAGTTGGAGGCTGGAATTGTCCATTTGAGGTTTCATAGGTTGATAAGTTTACATAAATTTAACTCTTACCTTGTTAGTGGTGAAACAAATAACAACCATTGCAAACAGTTTAGATCCTGATGAGATACAGCATATATGCAGTGTCTGATCAGGATAAAAAATGTTTGACGCTCGGACCCTGTTTTGAAAAGAAATTTTGAAAAGAAATATTGAAACTTCTAGTTTTAGAACAGATAACAATTTTTCAGACCAAATATTTACCCAGCATGCAAAGGATTTAACAGTTACTGTATCCTGATATTGCCAGAACAATATCCAAACTCTGGAAATGTTTCAATGCCATTTAAATTTACAGGAATCATACAAGTAAATACTAAATTTTCTGATAAAATCTCCAGTATATATAACGATTCATAGAGACTTTCACTGTACATATATTACCAGTAAACAAAAACACAAGTATAAAGGCATCACCAGCCTTAACAAAGATTCCACATTCAAGGAGACTCACATATAGATACAGTAGAACCTCTCTATTACGACCACTCAAAAGAAGGCTAATTGCCTGTATAAAAGACAGTTGACAGCTTAACCCATTAAGCCATGCTGACTCATATTGACCCATTGCAATATATTCTCCTACTGACTCATTTTGACACTCTTTAATCCACTACCATGTATTGAGGTAAGCATTGGTAATTGTTTATCGCTTATGAGTTAATAGGTTAAAGCAATGTGAAAGTGAAACAGAAAGCTCCTAAAGGAGCTTTCTGTTTCCCTTTTACATTGCTTTAAGCAGTCACCTGTCTTAAACGACTAATATTTGACACAATTTAGTGGTCGTAATAGAGAGGTTCTACTGTATATGACTCGACAACTTGCTAACAACCAGCATTAGCAGTCATTCCATGTCAGACTCAGACAAACATTTCTTACTACTAAAAGGGCATCCCAAAAAGCAAAAATCTTATCAAGCAATTTGAAAAATTTGTGACAAAAAGCTATTGAAATATGTTTAAACAATAGCAGATTATTTTGTAAAAACAAAATGAGCTGTTTGAATTGCAAGACTTTCTTTAATACATTCACCTAGTAGGGAGTATACTTGTCATTAACAAACAGTGTACCTGTGAAGAGTACACCTGTCCTGTGCAAAAGTGTAGACCATGATCAGAAGGCTCCTGCAGGAGCCCTCTGATCAAAATCTCCATTATGTCATTTTGCAATATAAATGTCCAAAAACCCAACCCTAAATACAAGATAGTCAAAAATGAACTAAACTTAATTGGAAACTAGACTTGTCCATTTAAAGTTTCAGGGGTGAATGAATTAAAGCATGTGTTAAGCAGCCATTGTTTGAATAAGCATGGCTCTCAATGAACAAAAATGACAGGACAGTGCATTACAAAAGTAAAATATAAGGTCCCTATAGGAGCTTTCTACTTGGCTTTTGTCTTGTATTAAGCTGCCATTTGCTTGAAGATTGATAATTCATCTTAATTTGTGTTTAAAATGTAATTTTCAATACCATCAATTTTCAATCCTCTTTCAGAACAACTGTTTGTAGAAAAGAACTTCTGGCAACTAATTTAAGCAAATCATCAGGTTAATCATGTATTTTCTGCGTACATTTTATCTTCACTATTTACTCAGACAAAACAAACAGCATACAAGCAGTTCTCTGGGATGATTCTGGAGACAGTGTTTACAGGCAGTACAACCTACTTGCTATGCTATCCTAGAAGAAACAAGTCTAAATGCCAAGGTCAACCAAAATGCCAAGAAATGAGATGACCATTAACACATTCAACCCTAGCAATGAGTATACTTGTCATTTACAAACAGTGTACCTGTGAGGATTACACTTGTCCTATGCAAACAGTGTCAACCCTGATCAGAGGGCTCCTTTGAGCCCTCTGAACAGGGTCGACACTGTTTGTAATTTTGAAATATATTGTTCAAATCAACCCTAAATAGTCAAACATGGACTAGACATATTTTGAAACTGGAATTGTCCATTAGAAGTTTCAGGGGTGAATGATTTAACATGACATGAGCTGTTACAACAGTGTAGACAGCAGATCTGCACTATTTATAGCAGTGTTAGCTTGATTCTGACGAAACACAGCAGACCCCCATAGAGCACCATGCTCCATAAGGGCAGCTTATCTGGGGCTACTCTGTTTGCAATGCAGCTCATATAAGACAGAGCCGCAGTCTTAATCAGCCATAACTCATTGGAGAGGACTTTGGTCCATTCACAGTAAATGCCATATTTTGGTTTACATGTACATTTTATTTAAAAGACAATTTTTCTTGAGTATTAAGGAGTTATTTCCATTATTTGCAATTTGCTTTAAACACACACAAAAACAAGTAGATGGAGTTTACTGAATCAGTTTTCAATAAAAACACAATTCCATTCTGTTCAGCATTGCAAAAGATGTTAATTTTAAATGCAATGAAAAAATAATTGCATGGCTAATGGCTAGACATTTTTAACAATGACACTATCTATATAGCTATAAGCAGATGAAATAAGCTGACTTATTGGCATTCTATATCTAATACCAACTGTATTGTACATCATCATAACATGTGGCCTGGTTTCAAATTTACAGATGATATTTCTGTATGGTTAGATAGGCTGCAGTTACATTTCCTTCTATTTTATAAAAAAAATCACAAATAATAAATCTAACATTTTCTTTACTTATAAAGTAAAACCTCAATACCAGAGCACCAGATAAGGGTAGTTTTTTAAAAACTAAAATCTTTATTTCTGAATTAAACCCTATGGTGTCACTACTCATTAGAATCGTCTCTTCGAGACGATTCTAATGAGTAGTAACACCATAGGATTTGGTGCTAAAAAGAGTGAGAAAATGTTGGATTTGTTGAAATAACTACCTCTTATCTGGAGCCCTGAATACTAAGAACACTAAAATTGAGGCTAACTAATTGTATAAACACAGGTGACAGCTTAAAGCAAGATGAAATTTAAACAGAAAGCTCCTAAGGGAGCTTTCTGTTTTACTTTCATCTTACTTTAAGTAGGCCACCTGCCTTAAATACAAAGTAATTGAAATAATTTAGCAGTCCTTATAGAGAGGTTTAACTGTATCTAGAAATGGCACACTCTTTTGAAAAAGTTATTGTATCAAATTGTTTGACTGGCATTTTACAAGATTCCAATAAACCCCTTCACTGCCAAACCCAACAACACTAAAATATGCAAACAGTTTGGATTAGATACCACTTCTGATCAGGATCCAAACTGTCTGACACTAATATAAAGGCTGAAGCACAAACTCCAAATTCTATAAATAGAAGCAGACAAATATTTTAAGCAAACAATAATATGGCAGTGACTAATTGCAGTCATAAGGTTAAGATATTGCAACAACATTTGGCCAGTATCAGTTGATGCATTGGAAACACAGCATCTGAGCAGGGTTTACACAATTTGTCACCCATAACAATTAAAGTAGGTACATTTTTATATGAACAGCACGATATATTAACCCTCTTTGAGCAGAATGAAAGTAAAACAGATATTTACATGCACTTTCTGCTTTACTTTTATTTTGCATTATTAAACCATCCTGCCTTAGCCCATTACTCCATAGCATGTTTTAAATTTTGAAGACAGGTGGCTACTTAAAGCATGGCAGAATGCGCCTTAAGTCGCATTCTGCTTTACTTTCAGCCTGTTTTAAGCTTGCATCCGCTAGGATATAGAATTTTTTTACTTATCGAACATATTAATGACAGTATAAAGTGGAACCATTTTCTTAAGTAGAGGAATAAATTAAAAGCGTAAAAAGGTGTATCTATGGGGTAATGGGTTAAAATACATTAGTACTACACCAGATGTATCAGATGATTATCCCTTTAATCCACAAACTGTTTCTAGCCTTGAAAAGGCGCATTCTGCTTTACTTTCAGCCTGCTTTAAGCTACCATCTGCTAGAATATAAACAGAATGTTTCTCATTGCACGTAATTATAAATTGAAACTATTTTTTCAGTGGAGGAATAAATTAGATGCATATTTATGGAGTTAACACCAATTGGACACAAACATTTTAGTTTGATCAATCAGATATCAAGTTATTCGGCCTCTGTTCAGGATCCATACAGTTTGTCAATGCCCGTGCACTGAGTCAAAGGCAGTGAAGGGGTTACAGTTCATCTTGAAGTCAACAAAGTTACTGGTACTTTAGAGCAAAGATCCATACTAACAGTATGGACCTATAGATTAACAAACAGGCTTATGGCACAAGAACTGAAGACAGTCAAACCTCTCTATTACCACCACACATAAAGTTTAATGGTTGTGTAAAAGACAGGTGACAGTAAAACAGAACGCTCCTGAAGGAGCTTTCTGTTTTTACTACCACCTTGCTTTAAGCAATCATCTGCATTATACAACTTAAAATTAACACAAATTTAGTGGTTATAATAGAGAGGTTTTACTGGTTTATCAGTTTCTTGTTACAATGTAACTATGATGAGGTGTGATAGGGAAGTCAACAACCATTAAGTCTGGAGGTAGAGCCCAAGTCAAGAGAACCAATTTGTACATCCTAATCTAAACTCTTTCAGGGCTCCAGATAAGAGGGAGTAACCTGCACAAATCCAACATTTTCTCACTTATCAGAGCACCAAATCCTATGGTGTTACTACTCATTAGAATCGTCTCTTCGAGACGATTCTAATGAGTAGTGACACCATAGGGTTTAAAGCAGAAATAAAGATTTTAGTTTTTGAAATACCCTCCTTATCTGGAGCCCTGCTCTTTACAATTACAACAAATCTCTGATATTACTCCCACTGAAAAACAGGCATTTCTGCAGTACTGTATATGAATTCTGTATTTAGCAGTTTCACCATGTACACTTATCCAAAGATAAGCTGCATACTAATGCTGGACTGTAGTATTGTTTTACTGTCAGCCTACTAAACCTGTTACATCTATAGTTTGTTTCTATTTTCAAAACAGGTGACCCCTTTAAAATTTACCCAATAGCCTGTTTCTAGTTATGAAGTCAGGGGACCATCTAAAGCAGGTTGATAGTAAAGCAGAATGCGCCTAATGGCATATTCTGCTTTACTTTCAGCCTGCTATAAGCTTCCATCTGCTAGGATATAGAAAACATTTCTTATGGTATTACTCATGAATGTAATAAAGAGGAACTATTTTCTTCAGTGAAGGAATAAATTGAATACATACAAAGGTGTATTTATCGAGTACTGGGTTAAGGTCTTCTTTTGGTGGTTGTAATGTCAGAGTTATATTGTACTTGATGACTTTATTACACATAAACCAGTAACATTAACAAATAGGTTCATGTTTCTCTACTAGTCTAAACAACTACTGCTTAAAATGATTGCACTTTGTACATTGACATGAAAACAGGACAAGATTCAAACATTTGCAAAATGACATAGGAAACAATTGGCTTGCAGTTATTTGATTAGCTCCTAGGTACTGCAATGAACTCTCCCTGTTTGCTTACTGGAAAATTTCATTATAGATGTACAAGTGTGACCTAAATACACTTCAGTGGTTGTTGATACAGCAACTCGTTTACTCCTGTATGACTCCATCAAACTCTATGTTGTGACTACTCATTTCTCACTTTGCATGATTCTAACCAGTAGTCACATCATAGAATTTTATGAAGACAATCACGATTTTAGTTTTCGAAATACTCTATTCTATGATACTCATTAATATTTTGGCAAACATGCTTAAAATGTTTATTTTAAATTATTACAGCAGACAGTGGACACTATCCTGGCAGTGTGCAGTCTGTTAAGTGATAGCCTAAACATTTAGCAGTCTAGCATTTCTCTATGTATTTTGCAAATGTTGATCTCAAGCCTGTCTTGACCAGTAATGCCACCCTCCTCTTTCTAGTCTACTACAGCCATTCTTGTATTAAGCCACCACTCCATAGAAGATTCATAATTCAGGGCTCCAGATAAAAGGAAATAAACTGAACAAATTCATTTTTTTCTTACTGATTTCAGCACTAAATCCTATAATGTTACTACTCATTAGAATCGTCTCAAAGAGACGATTCTTATGAGTAGTGACACCATAGGGTTTAGGGCAGAAATAAAGATTTTAGATTTTGAAATACTCACCATGTCTGGAGCCTTGCATATGCATTCTTAAATACAGGTGATTGCTTAACGCAGCATAAGAATAATACAGAAAGCTCTTTCTTATGCTACATTAAGCAGTCACTGGTCCATAAAAATCTCAAAATTACTTTTCATTAGTAGCCGCTTAATACAAGCTTGAGTATTCATTGCACATTTCTGCTGAATCAGCAACACTAGTCTAGTATTTGGAATATCAGCTCTAACACAATAGAACCCTCCTGTTGAGTGGCCCGGTGTATGACAGGAATCAACTCATTGTCCAAATCATTCATATACACATCAGGTAATCTTTCACCTTTGGCCCCGGCCTCGTAGCCAACCTAGGTAGACAAAAATTAAGTTATAATCAATATCATTAATTCTTTACACATTATACAAAGAATTTGAATCCAAAATAGTTGCTAGGTAGTTTAAATATTAAAAGTTGTATCAATGTTTCTTTACTTATATCCAATCATCCCATAGCCTATTCCTAATTTTGAGGACAGCTGACCAATTAAAGCAGGTTGAAAGTAAATCAGAATATGGCTGCTTTAAACTTCCACCTGCTAAGATATAGAAATTATTTCCTATAGTACATATATCTCTTATTGCAAAATGATGAGAAGGACAACTGACCCTGATCAGAAGGCTCCATGACCCTGATCAGAGGATCATGTAGTCCTGAGCCCTCTGATCTGTGTCTACCCTGTTTGCAAAGGACAAGAGTTATCCTCATAGATACACTGGTTGTAAAGGATGTATACACTATGAGTTAGGATTCAAGGCATGTATGCGAGAAACTTACATTATCTGCTCCTAGTTTAACTCTAAGCCCTATCTTAGTGAGCGAGGCTTCTTTCATTTTCTCCAGATGTTGAGTCAAGGCCATACAACAGGCTGTGGCCAGGGTCTCTCCCAGGCGACTCAGATCCATTGGCTCCCACTTTACAGACCCACTGTCCTCGTTCTGTATGAAGAAGATCTCTGTCCAGCGAATAATATGGTTGTCTCCAACATAGTCAGTAGAGTTATGCACATGCAGACTCTCAATGCCATCCAAACTGAACCCATCTATGGGACTCTTCACACTAGAAAGAGAAAATATAAAATTTGAAATGATTTCATAACCCTTTACTCCAGAGATATGTCTTTTTATATACATTTAATTTATTCCTCCACTAAAGAAAATAGTTCCATTTTATACGACAAGGAGTGTGCAATGTAAGGAATCTTTCCAATACCCTAGCAGATGGTAGTTTAAAGCAGGCTGAGAGAAACGTAGAATGCTCCTTTAGAAGCCCTCTGTTTAGGGTTTACACAGTGTGCATAGGACAGATGTACTCCTCACAGGAACACTATTCGTTAATGACAAGTATACTCTTCACTAGAGTTTAACCAATTACCCAATAAATATGCCTTTTTACGCCTTTAATTCATTGCTCCACTAAAGAAAATAGTTCCAATTTATATAGTCATGAATATGTATCAAAATAAATATTTTCTACATTCTAGCAAATGGTAGATTAAAGCAGACTGAAAGTAAAGCAGAATGCACCTAAGGTGCATTCTGCTTTACTTTAATCCTGCTTTAAGTGGTAATTTATCTTCGAAACTAGAAACAGGCTATAGGGTAATGGGTTAATGTGTTAAATTACACCTAATCAAGCGTCTTACCCTATGTTAACATTCTTATCTTCCTCTACCCAATTAACGATTACAGTCTCATCAGGTTTGGGTGCTCCTGAGACGCCACACTGTATGGTGTAGGTCTGCATATCCTTGATGGCCTGTTTGAGGGCAATCATAGAATCTGGAGTGATCTGTACCATCAGTCCATCCTCCACAATGCTAGATTTGGCACTCAAACCTGAGCTGGTCTTCAGGGCTCCGTTAAATACAACAAAGCTAGCACCAGTAACTACAAATATTTCAACATTATTAGGGTAAAGTACAACCTGTTCTTTGAAGAAAAGTACAAAAAATCAAAGACAGATCACTTCAAAATGCATTTTTATTTTATTTCTGGCATTAAGATTTTTGGCATTTTGCCTATTCAATAAGAAATATAGACATGAGCAGCAAACAGTTTGGATCCTGATCAGACACTGTATCACTATACCTCTGATCAGCAACAAACATCTTTGAAAATGACCATAATTTATGATTGTTTAATACATTTAATGTACCCCAGGGAGGGCCTCAGTCAATTAATTGTAAACTAAAATTGTATTTTCTAGATTAACGGCAAATTATCAATATGTGAAAAATAGGCAGCATGCTGTTGAATAACTTGAAATCAACATTATACTTTAAAATTGAAAACTTTACATAGAAGTTATGAATAAAACTTTTCATTTACTGAGAGAAAAAAAGTTCTTGTTTGTCAGAGCTGTTATAGGTATATAATAAATCTATGCAAAATTTCTTTTCTTTGCCTTGCTTTTGTTGCTAAGATTTTTTGAAATAATTGTTTATTTTTAAAATGCAAATGATGTATACCTTTCCTTGGTTTGTTCTGTATGTTGATGGCCTGGGTTTGATAGTTGCCATCATCATTCTGTATACAGACGAGGTGGGAGTCTGCATCAGCACTGAAGTTGGCACCAATAGCCATCACATGTTCATTGCTGTTGTTCACAACCTTCATAAGCTAAGGAAATACACAATATCTCTTAACCATTTACCCCATAGCCTGGTTTTAGTTTTGAAAAAAGGTGACTGCTTAAAGCAGGTTGAAAGTAAAGCAGAATGCGCCCTTAGGCGCATTCTGCTTTACTTTCAGCCTGCTTTAAGCTACCACCTGCTAGAATTAAAAAAATATTCCTTCTGATACATTATCATGACTGTATAATTTGAAATTATTTTCTTCTGCGGAGGATTAATTGGAATGTGCTAAAAGGCCCTTCCATAAGGTAAAGGGTTAACTCATTATCCCCTGAAACTTCCATTGGACAAATTCCAGTTTACAATAGAGGCTGGGCCATTTTAGACTATTTAGAGTTATTTTTTATAATATATTGCTAGATGACAAACAGTGAAGTCCTGATTAGAGGGCTCCGCCAGGGGCACCTAATCAGGAACTTCACTGTTTGCATTAGACCAGTGTACTCTTAACAGGTACCCTTTGGTAAAGGTTGCATATATGCATCACTAGGGCTCAATGAGTTAATTTTATCAGAAACAAATGTATAATCAATTTATGCAAAAGAGGAATAATTAACAACTACTGTTTCTGTTTTGTTTTTCAATCTATAGTAATGACTTCTAACAAAGATGATACTCATAACAAGCAAACAGTGAGAAACCGTCCTCTGCAGTAAGTACTGTCAAACCTGTATTTCATGATTGTTTATTGCAGAAGAGTGCACATCTTTAAAGACAATACTATTCTTAGTGCACAGAGCTTTCTGAAGTACTAATTCTGCAACAAAAAGTTCAGGGGCCTGTTTCATAAAGCTTCGTGCGACAAAAACGATTGTAAGTCAAAACTTTAAAATATATTTAATTTCTGATTTCTCTATCTAATCCTGTCTTGTTACATCTCTTTGGAATCGTCTTTTTAAGACGATTCCAAAGAGATGCCACAAGACAGGATTAGATGGAGAAATAAATAATACTTGAGACTTTTATAATCTGACTTACGACAACATTTGTCGTACGAAGTTTTATGAAACGGGCCCCAGAAGTTGGATGAGAAAAACACCATGACTCACATCATCATATCTGTTAGTAGGGAAGTTGATTTTTGTGACTTTGTCCTCCATGTGTATGGAGATACCCTTGATGATTGGCAGCATGTACTGATAGTTCCTGAAGTCTGCCAACAGGTTCATGATAGTGTGGCCAATCTCAAAGAACACAGGCTTTCTGTTCCGTACACCTATCAGAGGACATGGGTAGTCTGTAATGGAACAAAGTGGTTCTATATAAACACAGATTGTTACAAGAGATGCTGAAGAACAGCATAGCTCTCCTATAAAAAATACAGTAAAACCTCTTTATTACGACAACTAAAACGAAGGCTTATTGATTGAATACTTATCAGTAAAAAGCTTAAAGCAAAGTGACAGTAAAAACAGAAAGCTCCTACAGGAGCTTTCTATTTTTCTGTGACCTTGCTTTAAGCAACCATATGTTGTTAACACCTAATAATTCACACACGTAAGTAGTCGCAATAGAGAGGTTTACTGTACTTATGTATTGTACAGCCACCTTCCTTTAACCCGTTACCCCATAAATATGCCTGTTATGCTTTAATTTATGCTTCCACTATGGAAATACTTTTACTTAAACAGTAATAAAAATGACGATAGCTTTAAGTAGGCTGAAAGTAAAGCAGAATATATGCCTTAAGGCACATATTCTGCTTTGCTTTCAACCTGCTTTAAGAGGTCACATGTTTTCAAAACCAGAAACAGACTATGGGGTAAATTGTTAACAGACATAAGTACTTCTAATTCAATTGTGGGTAAACTAATCAGACTAATGTTTTGCTCTTGGCAAAAGTGGTTTTAGTCTATACAATGGTAATGTTAATCAAAACTGATCAAAGTTATATTACATGATCATTCAAACAAGATCTACATGGAAATACAGTCGAATACCGTTACCTCGAAGTTCAACGGACCGTTAAAAAATATCGACGTATCCGAAGTTCGAGCTAATGAGAGTTTCTCACTTGAGATCTTTATCGTCATATTGAAGATGCGTTATACTCGATCCTAGTTTTTATCGACACTTAAATGATTCGGTAATTGAAAATAAATGCGTAGGCAAGTAGAATCTGACATAATCTTCAATTCTCTGACATAGTTTTTAACTTGATGAAGGTCGTCTAGAGAATCTACGCGTCTATTGATATGCGGCAGCGAGTAAAATTTTCGTATTTTAATACACAAAATGGAAACACAAACAGCAACACAAAATAATAGAAGAGATGACAGAGACAATACACGGCAAATATTAAGAAAATATTTGGTAGATCTACCTGATTTCATCAACATAAACATCCAGCGCATGAGTGCTAACACATTTTTGTAACATAAAATTAGGTCTACACATTTCATCACACAAACACAATGAACTGTTTACACTTCCGGTGACGCTAAACCTAAGGAAGCGTAAGTTGTTTACATGTTTTATTTCGGCGTTTCAAACAGAAGCGGCGTGTTTGAACTGACTAAGATAAAAAAGAAATCCGAAATGAAATGTAACTTTTGTTTGATCTCACTTCACTTATTCGCCGTACGGCACCTTCAGTCTGCACTACAAAGAATTCTGTAGACTGATTGAAACAGCGCAGCCATAATTGACTCAGGTTTGACAGAATCGTCATCCAAAATATGTACGCAAACTTCGTAACCAAAGTTATTCGGGAAATCATTAATATTATTGATACAGTGCAATTAAGATGGGATTATCTTCCGTGCATATTGGTGCAATTTCGGACATGTTCACACATTTGGTGCTACAATCAGTCACGGTGGCCGAGAGCTATTTTCGCGCCTCCATTCAATGTTTGCCGAATGTGCGATATGCGGTCACGGTGAAGCAGATATCGACGTACGGGTGAGAATAATTGCTATGGTTCTGAAAAATTACATCGACGTAACCGATAATATCGACGAAACAATATCGAGCAAATGAGGGATTTACTATATAGATAAAGAAGGAATTCGCCGGGACCGGCGAAAAATATCGACGTAAGCGGAGTATCGAATATCAAGGTAACAGTATTCGACTGTAGATGTATTGCTGCCATAGAGAAGCCAAGGTGAAAGCAATCCATGACCAAAATGTATTGTGTATATCTTCACTTGGTAGTGATGCTTTCTAGCAAGTTTCATAAAATCTGACAGGTTGTTGCATAAACAAAATATGGAAAATAAAACTTAATTCAGGAGTACGACAATGCCACTGTATTGGCACCAACTAAAAATCCAATATCTTAATCTCCCTTTTGGTCCTTTGTTGCGCTGAGAGAGCCTTTTAAGTCTTTCAATCTAAGTTTTGAAGTATATAAGCTTCTTCTTTCAATTATCAAAATGAGAGACTAATATATTTTGGAGTTTAAGAACAGCATTTGATATCCAACAAGAAGTCCAATAAATCATTGTACAAGTAACACTTGTGTTGGTCTCTCAAAAGAAGTTGGAATGTTCAATTGTATAACATGATGGCAGTTTAATGCAGGACAAAAGTGATGCAGAAAGCTCCTACAGGAGCTTTCTGCATTACTTTTAGCCTGCCTTGAGCTTTAACCTATATTTAGAGAATAACATATTTCTTTATTAGGTGGCCTTTGTACACAGGTTTTACTAATCTAGTTACTCCAGTAACATGTGCTTACATCTATATTCAGCTCCCAGTCTAAGCAACAGTCTCAGAGGAAACACCTTTGCCCACGGCGTTTCCCACTTCTGTAATAGTATGCCAAACAGATATGGTGGCTCCGGCAGAATCAGTTTCTGCACACACTGGAATGTAGCACGGATATATAGGAAACCCCCATGGTCACGACTACCAAGATAGCTCTGGTTAAATATTGAGTGACCAAGGTCAGTCACTGTGTTACCTGCAAATGAAAGGAAATTCATCAATATTAGTATAACTCAGTGAGGAAACTTGCCTCTGAACATTGCATATAGTGTAAATGAGACTTTGAACTATTCCATCGATCATTCTTAGCCTTTCTCTTGACTCAAAGCATCAGTTAGAAACACTATTGCCCTTCAGTCTGCTGTAAAAATAGAGAACTTATATACCCATAACCAATGAACCCTAAAGAACAGTGTTCCTGTGAAGATTACACTTATCCTGTGTAAACAGTGAAGATCCTAATCAGAAAGCTCGAGAAGGAGCCCTCTGATCAAATTCTGCACAGTTTATCATTTTTCAAAATTCTGTAAAACCAATCCCATATAGCCACAACTTGACTTAACTTGATTTGATTTGAACTATCTGGGGTCAATGTATTAAGCACGGAATCATACAAAACGGAATAGCAACTAAGCGAAGTTGAATAGGCGAGCATCTGAGCTCTCGCAGCGGTTGAATTTTGCGAGATTATGTGTCACCTGACAACATCCTCACTTTTTGCCTCGTTGTCCGCCATTTCTGGCGTGAAATTTACCGACTCGAGTGTTTTTATTGACATTTTATAGGATTTAAATGACTTGGTGGACATTCCTATCAATTCACTGGAATATAAACCCGTGAACAATGCTTCGAAAACGCATATTTATCATATTGATTACCGATATCTTATCTCTTATCAAGTCTCCCGAGTCTTGTATGCGCCGCACGAGATTTAAGATATAGCGCGAGGTTTCGATTCCGTCAGTGTATAATTCTGTGTATTAAGCTCATATCAATACCTTTGCTGGCATCTTCATAGAGGTTATTTAGGTGTGTAAAGATATCTCTGGGCACAGTGTTCTCCTCAGGCAAGGTCTCTAATACTGTCACAATTTCCTCCTGTCCCACACTGGTCATCCCCCGGGTAGTAAAACACCAAACCACTCTATTCACACAACACTCCACTGTCATATATCAAAACATTGATCATCAATTACCAGGCTTACAATAACAGAGGAAAACCAAAGTCTAGCTTGTGTTAAGAAGTGACTCTTTGAATAACTAGGGCCACTATGGCCCTATATCGCTCACCTGGTACTGTGGTACACCATGTAAAACTTTACCTATAGTGACCTAGATTTTGATCCAACATGACCAAATATTCAACCGTGGCCTAGATTTCACTTAGGCAAACATTTTGACCAAGTTTCATCAAGATCAAATGAGAAATGTAACTTCTAGAGTGTAAACAATGTATTTTCATGATTTGACCTAGTGACCTAGTTTTTGACCAGACATTACCCACATTCATACTTGACCTAGATATCAATAAGTCAAACAATGTGATCAAGTTTCATGAAGATCTAATGAGATTTGTAGCCTCTAGAGTGTTAACAAGGTTTTTCTATGATTTGACCTCGTGACCTAGTTTTTGACCAAACATGAATCACATTCGAACTTGACCTAGATATCAATGAGGCAAACATTTTGACTAAGTTTCATGAAGATCTAATGAGATTTGTAGTCTCTAGAGTGTTAACAAGGTTTTTCTATGATTTGACCTAGTGACCTGGTTTTTGACCAGACTTGACCCACATTCGAACTTGACCTAGATATCAATGAGGCAAACATTTTGACCAATTTTCATGAAGATCAAATGAGATTTGTAGCCTCTAGATTGTTAACAAGGGTTTTCTATGATTTGACCTAGTGACCTAGTTTTTGACCGGACATGACCCACATTCGAACTTGACCTAGATTTCATCATGACAAACATTTTGACCAATTTTCATGAAGATCCAATGAAATTTGTAGTCTCTAGAGTGTTAACAAGGTTTTTCTATGATTTGACCTAGTGACCTAGTTTTTGACTGGACATGACCCACATTCGAACTTGACCTAGATTTCATCAAGACAAACATTGTCATCAAGTTTCATGAAGATCCAATGAAATTTGTAGCCACTAGAGTGTTAACGAACAATTGTGAACGGATGACGGACGACAGACGACGGACGACGGACATCCAGCGATCCTAATAGCTCACCTTGGCACTTCGTGCCAGGTGAGCTAAAAATGACAATCTGTAAAGACAGGTACATGTACTTGCTTAATGCAGGAAAACGTAAAGTAGAAAGCTATTATCCTTTTCTAAATTTGAAGATAGGTGATCAATTATCACAGGTTGAAAGTAAAGGAGAACGCACCTTAAGGCGCATTCTGCTTTACTTTCAGCCTGCTTTAAGCTACAATCTGTTAAGATATAGAAAATAATTCTCCTGATGCCCAATCATGACTATATTAATCAGAAGTATTTTCTTCAACGGAGGTATAAAATAAAGGCATAAAAGGGTGTTTTATTGGGGTGATTGTTTTAGCTGCCACCTGTTTTAAAGATCACTAATTTTTTCACCATTTTAGTGGCTGCATAACACAAGTTTGACAGTATATACTTCCTCCTTAACACAATCTATCAATTTCCTGCGATTAGATTAACTCATAAGAAAACAGTTTGCAGCATAATTATCAAAACTGTTTTATATGTCAGAAATTTCAGCCAATCAATACTGGGCAATTAGACTGCATGAGAATAAAGGGTTAATTCTACTATTATTGTACAATCTGATGTGATGAATAACAGGCCGATTTCAAGCAAACTCAAGGCTTTCTCTATACAATTTAGCCCTATGTTATAAACTGTTTGAGTTGTGTCTGAAATCATTCTCAAGCTATTGATTGGGTCAGATTTGAGCATAATGTTCAAATCGTACCAATCAAAAGCTTCAGAACCATCTCAGACTAATCATAAATGCTTTTTAAGCATAGATCATTGTTTGTATTTATGTAACAAATTGTAACATTGTATCTATGTAAGATATCATTAACATTTGTATTAAATATGATGACATCAAATACAAATGATGTAAAATATGCTTTTCCAGCAAAAACATCATTTGTTGATGACACTAATTTTTCAGTAGAACTTATCTTATAGGCATTCATATATTTCCAAGCTCTGCCTTTGGAGTCACCAAAATAATTTGCAACTTGATTACGGCAGAGAACAATTTAACCAATTTTAGATATGTACAGCTATGTACTTACAGTTTACAATCTTCACCAGAACTTGCAGGTTGGTGTTGACAGCAAATATCACAGGCGGGCTTTCTTCGTCTACAAATATCAAATTCCATTTTTAATCAAACATGTGTTAAATTGGCGCATCTTGAACAAGTTTGTATCTCAACAAAAATTAACCTGAGAGCTTACATACCCTATACAACCTGCCCCCTTCTCTCAAGACAATTCTAATGAGTAGTCACACCATAGGGTTTAAAACAGAAATAAAGATTTCAGTTTTTGAAATACTCCTTTCATCTAGAGCTCTGATACATGAATATTAAGCAGAAGATTTTAAGTATCATTTCATTGTCATTCTTACCTTTTATTTTTGGCATATAAGCGTCAGTATCGGGATTCAGTTGAAGATCAAACTCTGGAGAAAAAAACATGTATCACCATTACAGAAATAGGACAAGAGAAATCAACTTCATCTAGACATATGATCAGAATCAATACAGTATCATCAAATTGTATTTTTCAGCAATACGATTAAATTAATATAACACTTAAGCAGAAGAAGTTAACAGTCAATAGAATAATGTAAAGGACATTGCTTGAACCCATTACCCCATAAATACACCCTTTTATTTATTCCTCCTCTGAAGAAAATAACTCCAAATTATACAACCAACAATATGTACCATAAGAAATATTTCCTATATCCAGCAGATGATAACTTAAAGCAGGCTGAAAATAAAGCAGAATGTGCCTTAAGGCGCATTCTACTTTATTTTCAACCTGCTTTAAGTGGTCAATTATCTCCAATACTAGGGACAGGCTATTGGGTAATGGGTTAACTGTTTTGAGACATGTATCCTATTCATGTACCAACTACATTTGTTGCATGAGCAGACTTTTAACTCATAAGCCCCTCAACACTTAAAGACAATTTCAGGGTCAAATAAAGTATAGTCTATTTTTGGCTATTTAGGGTTGTTTTGTACATTTGTTTTGTGCAATATGACAATATGATTTTAGTAGCCTTCTGACCTAGGTCTACACAGTTTGCATAGGAAAAGTGTATTCTTCACAAGTACATGGTTTGTAAATGACAAGTAGACTCGCTGCTAAGGTTCAATGTGTGAACCCTTTCCTTCATTAAAAAATCCTTGTGATGACATTACCAATTCCACAGAATCATACCATTCCATGCTTCTACCCTGTTCTGTAATAACCCTTTACCTCATAGCCTGTTTCTAGTTTTAAAGACAGGTGACCACTTAAAGCAGGTTGAAAGTAAAGCAGAATGTGCCTTAAGGCACATTCTGCTTTACTTTCAGTCTGCTTTAAGCTAAAATCTGCTAGGCTATATAAAATATTTGTAACGGTAATTGTTCATGAGGGTATAAACTGGAACTATTTACTTCAGCGGAGGAATAAATTAAATACGCTAAAAGAAGCTTCTATGGGGGTAAGGGGTAAGAAATAGGATTTTTTCCTACACACTGACAAATCGCTTTGGAAAGCCAGCTCAAAATAAAACTTAATATTTTACCTATAGCTTGATTTTAAAAGCCATATGTCTAAACCATGCTTTAAAGAAAAGGTTTAAAATCTGTAACAACATAATGCAAATAATATAATTCACTACTCTCCTCCATTACATAGTTACCTCTCATTCAAAATATATTCATGTTTTACCATTTATCAAAGTAAATTTTCTGATTAATTTTTCCTGAAAAGATTTGTAAAAATTGCAGCCTATGTTATTCCCATACTTACCATTGCCCTCTGGTTGAGGTACAGCTATAGGGGGTAACCCGTCTTCCGGTATTAGGCATTTACACGTCCTGTCTGAGACTGTACGCAATCTGCGGGACCGTGGAGAATGTTGACCACCTAATAACATAATAGTTTAATATATTACACTTACAATCATTACAATTATCTGAAGATTGAATGACTAATCATAGTAAACTGCATAGACAGAAAAGCCTTTTCATGCCATAACCTATACATCACAGAAAAACCTTAGCTTTACACTGTCCTGATAAATGAGCCATATGAAACATATCTAATATCCTGATAAGGAGGCTCCTTAACCCATTGCCTCATAAATACACATATTTATGCCTCTATTTAATTCATTCACTGAAGAAAATAGTTCCAAAGTTATGAATATGTATGATAAGAAATATTTTCTACATTCTAGCATATGTTAGCTTTAAACAGGCTGCTGAAAGTAAAGCAGAATGCGCCTTAAGGCGCATTCTGCTTTACTTTCAACCTGCTTTAAGTGGTCAGCTATCTTCTAAAACTAGAAACAGGCTATGGGGTATTGGGTTAAAGCAGATTGCATGTAAAGTAAAAGTATCCCACTAACATAGAGATTTTTTCTGCTATATTTTCAGCCTACTTTATGCAGTCATCTCTCCTAACTCTTTGATTGCAGAGTTATGTCTATGATCTGCAACAACAATTTCTGTTGCCTGTTACTGTTTTACAAATAGAGTTTTCTACAATATCTTTTCAACAGGGTTAGTGTGTCAAACAGTTTCAGGGCTCTATACACCAGGGAGCAAACTGAACAAATTAAACGTTTTCTCACTCATTTCAGCACCAAATCCTATGATGTAACTACTCAGAATATCGTCTCAAAAAGACGATTATAATGAGGAGTAACACTCTACGGTTTAATGTAGAAATAAAGCTTTCAGTTTTCGAAATACTCTGCTTATCTGGAGCTCTGAATTTATTACATTTCCGACCATGTTCTCACCTTGGCTAACACGTTCAACTCGTTTCTGCTGTCGAGACCTGCGAGGAGGCATTCTGGTAACCTCTGATGAGCCATCTAGTTCTGTTAAGTCACCACCTGGACGTATACCATCTGAGAACATCACTTGTTTAGGCTCACCAGACCTACGGGCGCTCCCTACAAACACAAGCACATTTCACCTTTACCTTTCTTTTCATAATAACACCTATTCATGCAATTACCTCTTCATCATAGAAATGCCTATTAACCCTTTACTCCTTGCCGGCTTGGTACACATTTTTACGCATTTAATTTGTTCATCTACTGAAAAAGTAGTTCCAATCTATACAGGCGTAGATATGTATCATAAGAATTATTTTTTATATTCTAAAATGTGGTAGCTTCAAGCAGACTTAATGCTAATTCTGCTTTACTTTCAACCTGTTTTAAGTCGTCACCTATTTTCAAAACTAGAAACATGCTATGGAGTAAACGGTTAATACATCAACCATGTGATTGTCCCTGAAAGAAAGATCATATGAATCTTTTCTTACACACTGAAAGACATCTGCTTCATATAAGTGGACTAAAAGTAAGCATCATGTACAGATTATTCAATTTCATTGCAGCGTTGTTAGATCGAGTTGCATCAAGTTACTCTCTCATTGCAGTGCTTTTAATATTTGAGATTTTGCTTTCAATTGGTTTCTTTGAGAATACAAACTGCCAATTATATGATTGAACCTATTGAGTATCTTACATAGTAAGGCGTTTACAATGCAATCAAAGTTAAAAGTCCAAACTCTCAAAACAAATACATAATATAGACTTAAGTCAAAGTATTGGCTGGCCAATATCAAATTTGCTATATAAGTCATGGTCTCCTGCAGGAACCCTATGATCAGGGACTGTACTGTTTGTCATTTTGAAGTATATTGTAAAAACAAACCCCTAAATATTTAGAAAAGGATTTAATGAAGACTGGAATTGTCAATTTTAAATTTCATGGGTCAGTGAGTAAAAATAAGACATTCTATGGAACTTATCTTGAAAATTGAGTAATGGCAACATAGCTGTTTATATGGCAGCAAGGGATAAGAATTTGTATGTTAACCCTTACCACACAGTCTATTTCTTGTATTGAAGATAGGTGACTACTTAAAGCAGGTTGAAAGTAAAGCAGAATGTGCCTTATGGCACATTCTGCTTTACTTTCAGCCTGCTTTAAGCTATCATTCTGCTAGAATTTAGAAAATATTTCATCTGATAAATACTTGTTACTGTATAAATGGGAACTTTTTTCTTCAATGGTGGAATAAAAAGAATGAGTTAAAAGGTGCTTCTATGGAGGAAAGGATTCAAGTTATTAACCCTTTACTCCATATACAAGGGCCACTATGGCCCTAAATCGCTCACCTGGTAACCATGTACACCGTGTGACCTAGTTTTTGACCGGGCATGACCCACATTCGAACTTGACCTAGATTTCATTGAAGCAAACATTTTGATGAAGTTTCATGAAGATCCAATGAAATTTGTAGCCTCTAGAGTGTTAACAAGGTTTTTCGATAATTTGACCTAGTGACCTAGTTTTTGACCGGACATGACCCACATTCGACCTTGACCTAGATTTCATTGAGGCAAACATTTTGATGAAGTTTCATGAAGATCCAATGCCATTTGTAGTTTCTGGAGTGTTAACAAGGTTTTTCGAAGATTTGACCTAGTGACCTAGTTTTTGACCCGACATGACCCACATTCGAACTTGGCCTAGATTTCATTGAGGCAATCATATTGATGAAGTTTCATGAAGATCCAATGAAATTTGTAGCCTCTAGAGTGTAAACAAGGTTTTTCGACAATTTGACCTAGTGACCTAGTTTTTGACCGGACATGACCCACATTCGAACTTGACCTAGATTTTATTGAGGCAATTACATTGATGAAGTTTCATGAAGATCCAATGAAATTTGTAGTCTCTAGAGTGTTAACAAGGTTTTTCGACAATTTGACCTAGTGACCTAGTTTTTGACCGGACATGACCCACATTCGAACTTGGCCTAGATTTCATTGAGGCAATCATATTGATGAAGTTTCATGAAGATCCAATGAAATTTGTAGTCTCTAGAGTGTTAACAAGGTTTTTCGATAATTTGACCTAGTGACCTAGTTTTTGACCGGACATGACCCACATTCGAACTTGACCTAGATTTCATTTAGGCAAACATTGTGACCAAGTTTCATCAAGATCCAATGAGATTTGAACCTGCTAGAGTGTTAACGAACAATTGTGAACGGACGGACAGACAGACGACGGACATCCAGCGATCCTAAAAGATCACCTTGGCACTACGTGCCAGGTGAGCTAATAAAGCCTTTTTACACATTTGATTGATTCCTCCACAGAAGAAAATAGTTCCCATTTTATAAAGTAACAAATATGTAACAGAAGAAATATTTCCTATATCTTAGCAGACTGTAGCTTAATGCAGGCTGAAAGTAAAGAAGCATGCACCTTAATGTGCATTGTTCTTTACTTTCAACCTGCTTTTAGTGGTCACCTATCTTCAAAACTAAAATCTGACTAAGAAGTAAGGAGTTAATATGTTCTTGGTTTTCATATTGGTATTGACAAAGGGGGGGGGGGGGGGGGGGAGCTTTGATCTGTGGGTGAGGTGGATTATAGTGGTTGGGATTTCAAGTTGGCTCCTGATTGTGTGTGTGACTGAAATATAAATTAATGGGACACATCACCTATGTATCATATACATATACATGTATACGTTTTGCGTTAAAGACTGCTTACAGTAAGATTTAAGTAAAGCACATAGCTCTATAGGAGCTTTCTACTTTACTTTCATTTTGCTTTAAAATTCTGCCTGATTGAATACCACGAGAGAATCCTCATTTTAACCCATTACCCCATAAATACGCCTTTTTACAGGTTTAATAATCTATTACTCCTCTGATGAAAATAGCTTTACCTTATACAGTAATGAATAAGTATTACAAGAAATATTTTCTATATCCCAGCAGATAATGACTTAAAGAAGGCTGAAAGTAAAGCAGAATGCGCCTTAAGGCGCATTCTGCTTTACTTTCAACCTGCTTTAAGTAGTTATCTGTCTTCAAATATAGAAACAAGCTACAGGGTAATGGGTTAATATATATATCAGGACATGGAGGAATCTTCATGTGGAACGTATATGAAGAAGGGAGAAAAAATTCTTATGGTGCTTTATGCAAGGAAAGGATTAGTAAATATGTATACATGTATATTTACGCATCATTTACATATCAACCCAATTTTATATCAATAATACTTGTTGATTTATTTATTCAAAAGTCAGTCCAATATAAAATAAAAAAAAATCAAAAAAAAATCAATGTTTCCTTCTAGTAACAATTAGCAACAATATTCACTCGTCCTATGCAGATTGTCTATTTGTTAAGCTAATTCCACAATGACAATTCAAATAAAATGAAGCTTGCCATGCCAAAGCCAGAATATAATGATGTCTGTCTATGTTTCACTGCTTGGGTGTAATCTTATTTAAATGCCAAAATCAATGTACATGTATCAGCCAATAACTAAAAGCATGATGTGATGATTCTTTAGTGTTTCTATTGTTTAAAACTTATAATGTTTTTCCTCTATAAATTTTCATTAAACTGTCCATATCATTCAATTTCTGGTTACGTTTCATCTGTCATTCAAATACAGTTACGGTTTGCAATTACAGCTGCTCAGTAAACCCCACCTACATTTCAGTATTTAACCCTTTCTATTTTGGAAATCAGTCATGGCTATTTTACAGTGTAGAACATGATCAGAAGGAGACTTCTGTTTAGAATTTTTTTCATCAGGGTCTACACTGTTTGATTTATTTCAATTTCTGAAAATTTGTTAAAAAATCAACATAAAACTGCTCATTTCTTAAAGGAGGAGAAGTGCACATCAAAGTTCCAGCATAAAAAATGGTTTTACCCTTTACCCAATTGCCTCTTCTAGTTTTAAAGACAGGTAAACACTTAAAGCAGGTTGAAAGTAAAGCAGAATACGCCTGAGGGCGCAATCTGCTTCTTTCAGACCACTTTAAGCTACCATTTGCTAGGATACAGAAAATATTTCATTTGGTACATGTTTATAACTATATAAATTGGAACTATTTTCTTCAGCGGAGGAATAAATTAAATGCGCTAAAAGGCAGAGGGTTAAATGATCATGTTCAAAATTGTGTGAAAGAATATCATATGACAAAATGCAACAAAATGAAAACCATCGTAAAACAAAACATTTTAGACATTAACTCCTTAACCCTTGAAACTACTGTAAATGGACAATTCTATTTATAAAGTCTAGGCTATTTCTTGCTATCTAGTTTTTTGGGTCTTTTTAACAGCTTACAAATGCAGACTAACAGTGCAGACCCTGATCAGAGGGTTTCATCAGGAGCTCTCTGATCTAAGACTACACTGTTTGTATATGACAAACATACTCCTCACAAGTACACTGTTTGTAAATTTTAAGTATACTTGTTGCTAGGGTTGAATGGATTTACCACTTTTTATCTTGCATCTGTTAACTGATAGGGCTGGGTCAAAATCATCCTTTCACAATCTAACGCCATTCTTCTTAACTCTTTCCTCCCTAAAACTTTAAATGGACAATTCCAGTTTCCATTTTAGTCTAGTCCATTTCTGACTTTAAGGGTTGTTTTTGTCAATGTTTGGCATTATGACAAACAGTGAAGACCATGATCAGAGGGCTCCTTTCGGAGCCCTCTGATCTGGGTCTTCACTTTTTGCATAGGACAAGTGTACTATTCACATGTACACTGTTTGAAAAGGACGCCTATATGCGGGACTAGGGTTCAAAGGGTTAATATCAGAAGATATCCTAAGTGAAGTATCAGGTGATACTATCTGTAAAACTCACATGAATGTGATATAGTCAGTTCCACTCTGGTGGTTAATTTAAGACTGCATTGTAAATAAATCTGATATTTCATAAATCAATGGTTACTTATGCATTTATGCAAATTTTTATGTGTGAAAAAGTCATTTAAACATGTATTTCATAAGTTTATAGTGCAATATTTTACAGTTTATACAAAGCAGGCTTCTGTTTAAAGCAAAATGCTAACCCTGCTTGCATTAAGCTGTAAAACATCTCTAACCTACCGGTATATTTTTACTGATTGGATGAGCGAGATAATGTACTGTATTTGGAGTTTGTCGTAAGGCTACTTTTTCATTCGGGCTATGTACATGTAACTGACAATAAGCCTTATTTTTTTAACACACTGCACACAAAGATAAAGGCTGAAGAAGACCGTCAACACCAAAAGCAACACACTGACAATATGGCACACTTGTTTGACAAGTAGAGAAAGAGATTCTGGTAAGCAGAAAACCCAAACCTTTGAATTGACTGATGTTCCAGGTTACCATCATATTTTTTAGAGTATTTGAGAGGAAGAATTCAGAGTATGTGAAATCTGAGGGATCATAATACCTACAGCCAGAAAATAGTGGATAGATAACAATAGGAAAAGGCTGTTGGAAAGCATTAAAACACTCTATACATGGTCAAATCCAGATGAAATGAGAAAGTAAAATAGAATGGATATCCAGAATATGGGATGACAAACTGATTGATTGATTTTGGTTTTACAACAAAGCGACACAATATTGGTCATAGTAGCACCAATGTGTATGAATGTAGTGAAGGGAAACCAAGAATAACTGTGTCTGTGCTTTAACTCTTTCCTCCCTGAAACTTTAAATGGAAAATTCCAGTTTCCATTTTAGTCTAGTCCATTTCTGACTTTTAAGGGTCGTTTTTGTCAATGTTTGGCATTATGACAAACAGTGAAGACCCTGATCAGAGGGCTCCTTTCGGAGCCCTCTGATCTGGGTCTTCACTGTTTGCACAGGACAAGTGTACTATTCACATGTACACTGTTTCAAAAGTACGCCTATATGCGGGACTAGGGTTCAAAGGGTTAAAGCAGGTTGAAAGTAAAGCAGAATGTGACTTCAGACAAATTCTGCATAACTTTTAGCCAAACCTACTAGGATACTGAAACTATTTCATATGGTGCATATTCATGACTGTATTAAGTGCACTCTTCACAAGGGGAATAAAATAAATAGGCGTCAAAAGCCGATTTTATTGAGTTTTAGTGGAGACTTAGAAGAATATTGAATATCATTTAGATGTGTCCCTTTTATCTACAGCACTTGGTAAGAATCAGCGGTCCTTTTCATAAAACTTTGTACGACAAAAACGGTCGTAACTCAAAACTTCAAAATACATTTAATTTCTTATTTCTCTATCTAATCCTGTTTTGTGACATGTCTTTGGAATCATCTTTTGAAGACGATTCTATAGACATGTCAAAAGACAGGATTAGATGGAGAAATAACTAATAGTTAAGACTTTTATCATCTGACTTACAACAACATTTGTTGTACGAAGTTTTACGAAACGGGCCTCAGGAGCCTAATTCTAGTATTGATGCCGTAGGTCAAATAATTATAGCATTTCAAATACAAACCCCCTACATTGAGACTCAATCATTAGAATTTCTCGAGGAGACTGTTTTAAAGATACAACATTGGATCCTTGGGAGGCATAAAGGTGAAAATGTTGCTTTTATTGGTTAACACCTGCGTATCTTAAAAATCTTGCAGACAATATTTTTTTCTGCATCCAAAGAATTAACCTATTACCCCTTAGCCTGTTTTTACTATTGAAGAAAGCCTAGGTGTCTACTTAAAGCAGGTTGAAAGTAAAGCAGAACATGCCATAAAGTGCTTCAGATTCTGCTTTACTTTTAATCTGCTTTAAGCTTACCATCTGCTACAAAATAGTTCTTATGGTGCATGTTCATGACTGTATAAAGACTAAAAGTGGAGCTATTTTCTCCAGTGGAGGAAAAAATTAAAGACATAAAAAGACATATTTATGGGATAATAGGTTAAAAGATTTCTGCTCAATGGAATTTGATAAGCATGTAAAAATGATTAGCAGCATAAACAACTAATAAATGAAAATGTCAGCATTCCAACTACAGCTTATTTAGATTCTTTGCCAGTAATAACATGAACTGTTAGGAATGTTTTAACTGTGTGTAATTCAAGGACTAAGATAACTGAAATAAACAATAAAACCCCACTATCAGGAACCTCAAAAGAAGACTTGTTTATTCCTTTACGGCATAGCCTGTTCCTAGTTTTGAAGACAGATGATAGTTTAAAGCATGACATAGCTTAAAGCAGGTTGAAAGTAAAGCAGAATGTGCCTTAAGGCACATTCTGCTTTACTTTTAACCTGCTTTCAGCTAGCACCTGATAAAATTCTGGAACAGCTTTTATGTTCAGGACTTCATAGGTGAGTACTAACTTTCCCAAGTATAGATATAATCAGGGGCATAAAAAGGTGCATTGATGGAGTAATGGGATAAATCTTGAACACTAAAACTAGCTATGAGCCAGGGAAAATATTATAAGCTATCACTAAGCAGCCTTTAACATTTATAAATCTTCTATGAACTGACTGAGGTAGCAGAGTTTTATTGTACAAGCAAACTCCCAACTGGTAAGCAATGGTAAATGCCTTGTGTGTTTAGCAAAGAGAAGATCGAAGGCCAGCCACTGTCTGTACAGACATCCATGTACTTACCCTCCACAGTACTGGCATTACCTAAAACATAACCAGGGCTCCAGATAAGAGGGAGTAAGCTGCACAAATCCAACATTTTCTCACTTATTTTAGCATCAAATCCTATGGTGTTACTAATCATTAGAATTGTCTCTTCGAGACGATTCTAATGAGAAGTGACACTTTAGGGTTTAAAGCAGAAATAAAGATTTTAGTTTTTGAAATACCCCCCTTTATCTGGAGCTCTGCATAACACAGTCACACACATAGACCAACAATCTTACACCATCAACACTTACAATTCTGATCTAACTAGTGCTGAAACATTGACCTGATTAATCGGTAACGAATTAGAAAGTACTGATTAACCTTTTACAAAATCATTTCTTACCGGTATTTGATCGGACTAATTACTTCCCTTATCTGTGATCCATAGAGCTAACATTTCACATAATGACAGTTAGGTGACTAGAAAGGCAAGATGTAGACTTAATTTTAGATCAGTTAACCCTATAGTCTGTTTCTAGTTTTGAAGACAGATTACTACATAAAGCAGACTGAAAGCAAAGCAGAATGTGCCTTAAAGCGACTCGCAACCAGATGGTGCATTAAAAATAGTAATTTGTAAATATGTGTCAAACGCTTATATAAATGGTAAAGAATTAGTTTAGGATAAGAAATTCTGTTTAAAAAAAATGAATTTCAATAAAAAAAAATATTGGTCTCTGGTGGGATTCGAACCCATGGCCCGGCATTGGCGGACAGAAGGCAAAATAGGGGAAACCGCTTAGACCAATGGACCACGGAACTATCCGTTTATCTCCGATCGATTTAACGTATTTCAATGTGTTGCGGTCGAAAGTGCATATAACTTCGTAATTCGGCTCGTGTTTATGTCTGAGCCCGTGTAGAGAAGCAACAGCAACAACTATACCGTCTACTAGTCGGTATAGAAAAACGATGGAAAATATCTAAAAATCTAAGATTCGGTGACGATTCTTGAGACTTTTTTTGGACTGATCATATTTTTTTAATGTCAGAAGCCAAATAATGCCACAAATTTGCTTTTATTTGAGTATTTTATTTTATTTTGACAAGTACACCATCCGGTTGCGAGTCGCTTTAAGGGGCATTCTGCTTTACTTTTAGCCTCCTTTAACCTACCATATGCTTGGATTTAGAAAATGTTTCTAATGGTACATGTTCAAGACTGTAAATTGGTACTATGTTTTTAAGAGGAGGAATAAATTAAAAGTGCTTAAAGATACTTCTATGGGGAAGGGTTAATAAGTTGAATGTATGTTGCTGTATCTGTCAACCAGGTATACACCATGACATTGTGGGCACAAACTGATTTGAATATTAAAACATAACATTCTGTTAATGCAAAGTGTATGGTCACAGATTCACATTTATGCATTATCAACAGACACAAATACTGGCGTACAGCTATGTTTTGAGCAACTGGTTAATTGAGGATAATAGGACCAAATAATCAATTACAAATTTCTCCTAATGGTTTCAACACTAGATCAAACCCTGATCAGAGAGCTCCCTTAACCCATTACAGGGGTGTGATTAGGCTGACATTTGAGGGACTGGAAATGAATTTGGCCGGGGGGTTTTGGGGCCACTAAGGCAGTCACAGGTGGCAAAGCCCCCTGAAAAATATGCATTTTCAGCAATTTTGAAGGTATTTTGTGGACTCTTAATAACTGTATGAAGTGGAACAATTTTCTTTAGTGTTAGAATAAATTAAGGGCCTAAAAAGGCACATATCTATGAGGTAATCATGAATTGGGAATGGTCAAAGTCAACAACTGTATGAGTATCTAAGCATTCACAATGATGGGTCCTGATCTTGATCCAAACTACTTCTCACTGTTTCATTTTGTGCAATACTGCAGTAGAAAACACTAAATTAATATCAAAGCTGGCAAAATAACACTTGAAAAGTTCATACAGTGAAAATAATTATCTGGGCAGAATTTAATCAGGAAGTTAATGTTTGTGATTATGTTTGTTCAAAAGTCTGTTATTAAACATTATACAATGATGATGATACAGGAAAAAACATGGATGTTATTTCACGCATACATGTTTGTGTACAATAAACACATTGAAATAATGACGATATCTCCACTATCTGTGCTCAACAGTGGCTACACCACAGTCACCGGCTGAATCATGACTAAGTACAAGGACATGCTATTACAATCAGTCTAACAGAGCACTAGTTTTGTGTTAACTCATTGACCCCTAGTGACTGGTGTTAGCGCCACTTACAAACAGTGTACATATAAAGAGTACATAAAGTTATGTCATTTGCAAGCAGTGTAGACCTAAATCAGATGGCTCTTGCAGGAGACCTTTGTTCAGGGTCTGCACTTTTTGTCATTTTGCAATTTATGGTCAGGGTCTGCATTATTTGTCATTTTGCAATTTATTCCAGAAAGCACTCCTTAATAGTCATAAGTAGGAAGTACAAAGAGGAAGTAAAAAAGAGGTGTTTCTGAAACACTTTGTCCCAAGTAGGTGTTATAAAACCATTCAACTTTTTTCTTCATACAGTCAAACTTCGATATCTCGAACTCGGTTAAATCGACCATACCCGTATTTCAAAGTTAAAACGTGGCTTAGCCATGTTTTAACTTTGAAATATGGGTATGTTCGACCTAACCGTGCATGAAGCTATGAAGTTCATGTATCGAACTATTGGATAGTTTGAGTTAAGAGAGTTTGAGAGTTCTTAAACCTATACATCTCTTTTCTTATACCTCACAAAAATGCCTTTTCATGATTCTACCTTTCTTGATAATGGGCTATCAAATTTACTTTAAAAACTATGTTAACCCAATACAAAACAGAAACATCTTTTTATGCCCTTGTTTCAACCCAATACTACATGAAAATAGTACCACTTTATACAGTCATGAACATGCACCATAAACAATTTCCTAAATTCTAGCAGAGAGTAACTTAAAGCAGGTTGAAAGTTAAGCAGATGCTCCTTAAGGAGCATTCTGCTTTAGTTACTTTCATCCTGTTTTAAACAACCATCCGTCTTCAATATTGAAATAAGCTGCAGGGAAAATGGTTCAAGTCTTTTTCACATGCATTTAATGTTGGGTGCAGAGGCAGCTCAAAAAGAAAGCTAAACATACTTTTCATGTTTTCTTTGAAGAAATGTTACTGCACAAAAGGCAGGGTAAAATATACCATTTTGCATTAGACTGAAACCTTACGATACAATTTTAAATCAATCTTCTTTTGAATGAAGCTGTACACAAGTTAAATATTACTTGTGACGTGTAGAACAATAGTTCAAGTTTCCCTAATATAGATTACCTGACCATATTTGCTCTACAGCTAGTGCATAAACCAACAAAATATGGGTTATCTGCTTGAAAGGCAAATTACATGGAATGTGCTCCCACTAGTACGTTACACAAACATGCTACACCTGCAAACCTACATCCTGCAAAATAATTTCAAATTTAGTTTAACCCATAACTCCATAAATACACCGCTACTTTATATTATGGTGAATTTGTACCATTAGAAGAAATAGTCTCTTTATCTTACCAGATGGTAGCTTAAAGCAGACTGAAAGTAAAGCAGATTGCACTTTAAAGCGCATTCAGATTCTGTTTTACTTTCAACCTGCTTTAAGTGCATCTGTCTTCTAATCTAGACAAGGCTATGGGGAAGTGTGTTAAATCTTTGTACACGTATGTTAGAATTTTATTTGCTTCACACTTGTCCTCTGCATCTTTTAGCCCTCTGATTAGGATATACACTGTTTGCATATGACAAGTGTACTCTTCACAGGTAAACTATTTGCTAAAGTATGCTCATCACTAGGGTTAAATGTGTTAAAAGCAAGATTAGAGTAAAGCAGAACGTTCCTATTGGAGCTTTCTGCTTTACTTCCAACTTGCTTGGACCCTTTGAATGCTGAAAAGTATATGCTGTAATTGCTCCTAGTTTCAACTGCTACTTGTCTTTAAACAAATACCCCATAGCCTGTTAATAGTGACCATTTAAAACAGGTTGAAAGCACATTTTTCTTAAATTTCAGCCTGCTTTAAGCTACCATTAGATAGAATATCTATTTTTTTTATCATGGTACATATTTATAACTGTATAAAGTGGAACCACATTCTCTAGTTGAGGAAAAGATTTAAGGTACAAAAAGGCATTTATGGGGAAATGGGTTAAGGCAAGATGAAAGTAATTAAGGAAACTCCAAAAGAAGCTGTCTGCTTTAGTTTCAACTTCTTTTAACCATTTGAATGCTGAATAAATGTTTGCTTTACCTAGTTTAGCTTCTACAGTGAAACCCTCTATTACAACCACTAAAACAGGGCTTAAATTAGTTTCATAAAATACAAGTGACAGCTTAAAGCAAGGTGATCGTAAAATATGCGGGAGCTTTCTGTTTTACGTTCACCTTGCTTTAAGCAGTCACCTGCCTTAATTAACTGATAATTAACACAATTTAGTGGTTGTAATAGAGAGATTTTACTGTACCTGTCTTTAACACAGACAACATGACTGGGTGATGATAGCGGTGCTTTCCACTGTCAGCGTGCATAACTAGCGACTCATAGGTCAACTCACCATCACGTTTTAGAACAGGAACTAGCACTGAGGGGGGAGGTGCAACATTACTAGCAGCCTGTGCTGGGGGTATAACACTACAGTAATCACTGGGGTTGTTGGGGTGAGGGCCTCGTATTCCACCTGAAAATGCACCACAATCTCCTGAAATAAAGAACAAATAAAACAAATGCAGTCAAATTTTTTATAACTCACTCACTTCGAAGTTAAAATGTGGCTACATCATGTTTTAATCCTAAAATAAATATAAATTTGACTTAACCCATTACCTCATTAAGACGCCTTTTTACACCTTCAATTTTTATTCCACTGAAGAAAACAGTCATGGATATGTAGCATGAAAAATATTTTCGATATGAAAGTGGAAGGTTGCTTTAAGCAGGCTGAAAGTACAGCAGAATGTGCCTTAAGGCACATTCTGCTTTACTTTCAACCTGCTTTAAGTGGCCACTTCTCTTCAATACTAGAAACGGTCTAAGGGTAATGGGGTAATAACGTGAGTTTGAGATTTTGAAATTCAACAGAAAAAATGCAGGTAAGTTTGACTTAGGCAATTTCATGTTATTGACAGTATAGTAAAATCTGAATTTTGATTTTATTTATTAAGATTTTATGTCACTTTTAACAGTATTTCAGTCATATCGCGACGTCCAGCTAATAACAGGTGGCGGAAGACCCAAGAAACATTTTATGCAATTTTAAGCATCCAATTAACCCATTACCCAATAGCCTGTTTGTCTATTTTTTATGATACATATGATAATGATATTCATGACTGTATAAATTTGAACAATTTTCTATAGTGGAAGAATAAATTAAAGGCATAAAACGGTGTATTTATGGGCTAACTGGTTAACCTTTCCTGTTATACTACTAGTAATGGCAAATGCAATTTCATGTATTGACCAATTCCTCAAAGAAACCCATTTTCATGCTTCTACCTTGACCTGATACAGTGGAGAATCTGTTATTCTTTCCCGTTTAAACGCAAACGTACGCAAACGCAAAGCACTAAAACGTAGAAAAGAACAACTTTTGGACAATTCTGATAATTCTTGTTTATCTTGGTGGCAAACATTTTGGAGCCTGATCAGACGCCGTCTGATCTGGCTCCAAACTGTTTGCACTGCAAATAATAGTTTTAGTGTAAACGCGTTTATTGGGAAAGAATAACAGATTCTCCACTGTATACGTGCAAAAAGTAAATACTGATAGTGTTAAATGTAAAAACAAATGGCACAAAATTCAGTTTAATATATTCAAGTGTAACTAATTTGTAGACAATGATATCTTAAATGTTGAGGCACTGTTGCAGTACTATGGCAGATCTTATCACTGAAGCTACAATTCATTATTGCAACTTACTTCACAGTAATTATCATACTAGTAATCCACCTGTTACAAGAGTTTGACAAGAGGGCCATGGCCCACAAGTCGCTCACCTGAGAACATTGCACCTAAGCTGACTGGACAAAACAATATCGTGATATATATAGCTATAAAAAGAGATTTAAAGGTTTTTCCTATATAAGTCTATATAAAACTGATAAGCCTTGGGGCAGGACCAAATTTGATCAAAGGGTCATAATTTTAACAATCTTGGTAGAGGACCATAATGCAAAGTTACAGGTCAAATATAAATGATCTGGGCCTTACAGTTTCAGAGAAGAAGTTTTTTTAAAGGTTTTCCTATGAAAAACTAATAAGTCGAGGGTGGGGCCATTTTTGGCACGGGGGTCATTATTTGAACAATCTTGGTAGAGGATCACAAGGCAACGCTATGTGACAAATATTAAAGAACTGGGCCTTACAGTTTCAGAGAAGGAGAAATTTAAAGGTTTTCCTATATAAGTCTATGTAAAACTGATAAGCACCGGGGCGAGGCCAATTTTGACCCGGGGGTCATAATTTGAACAAACTTAGTAGAGGACTATAAGGCAAAGCTACATTTCAAATATAAATGATCTGGGCCTTACAGTTTCAGAGAAGAAGATTTTTAAAGATTTTCCTATGAAAAACTGATAAGCCCAAGGGCGGGGCCATTTTTGGCCCAGGGGTCATAAGCTGAACAGTCTTGGTAGAAGACCATAAGGCAAAGCTACATGTCAAATTTGAAAGATCTGGGCCTTACAGTTTCAGATAAGAAGATTTTTAAAGATTTTCCTCTATGTAAAACTGATAAGCCCCTGGGCGGGGCCAATTTTGACCCGGGGGTCATAATTTGAACAATCATGGAAGAGGACTACAAGGCAAAGCTATATTTCAAATATGAATGATCTGGGCCAGACAGTTTCAGAGAAGAAGAATTTAAAAGGTTTTCTGAAGACAAGAGCCCCATGGGGCATATGTCGCTCACCTGAGAATAGCTGTACATCAAAATGGAGATAATGATTTATGTCCAGGACGGGGTCATTTTTTACCCGAGGGGCATAATTTGAACAATCTTAATAGAGGACCTGTAGATGATGCTATGTTCCAAATATCTAAGATCAGGGTACTAGGGTTCTAGACATGAAGATTTTTTTTAAGTTTCCATTGAAAAAATCTGTTTTTAGCTCCTGTGACCTACATATGCAACAGACTGGAACCATTTGAACAAAATAGATAAAGGGCATCTAGAAGTAACACCATGCCGAATATCAAAGCTCTGGCTATATTAGCTTCAGAAAAGAAGACGTTTGAAAACTGTGACCCCCGGGTGGGGCTAATTTTGACCCCAGGGGCATAATTTGTACAAACTTGATAGAGGACCTGTAGATGATATGCAATCGACCAGAACCATTTGAACCTTATTGGTATAGGACATCTAAAAGTGTCACCATGCCAGATATCAAAGCTCTGGCCATATTATTTTCAGAGGAGAAGACGTTGGAAAATTTCACTATATAACTCTATGTAAAACTGTGACCCCCGGGGCGGGGCCAATTTTGACCCCAGGGGCATAGTTTGTACAAACTTGATAGAGGACCTGTAGATGATGCTATGTGACAAATGTCTAAGATCTGGCCCTTGTAGTTTCAGACAAGAAGATTTTTTAAGATTTCCTTATTTTTTCACTTGGTTGCCATGGCAACCAGAGTTCTACAATGTTTTTAATTCTTTGAACAATTTTGAAACAACTTGACCCAAGGAACATGGTTGAAATCTTTTCAGCAATATATGAGGAGATGTCATTTGAAGCAATTGTTAAAGACAACAATGACTGTATAAAGTGAAATTATTTTCTTCTGTGGAAGAATAAATTAAAGACATAAAAAGGAATATGTATGCGTTAATAGGTTAATAAATATCATTATTTACATTTTCTAAATATAGGAAACTATATGTAAATGAGTGGCAAATTTGGATCCAGATTAGATGCAGCATTATGTGGCATCTGACCTGGATCCATACTGTTTATGGCCAAGAATTAATTGTGGACTGATAGACAGAAAGATAAACAAACAAACAAACAGACATACCAAAAGTAATATGCCTTGAACTAAGTTGTGCTTGAGCACAAAATAGCAGACATCATAATTTCTGCTATGTATCTCAGTGACCTGAGTTCAGAGCTAGCTTCGGGTCAGTTATGCAATAAGAGACCGTCTCAGGGAGAACTGACTATTATCATGCTGAACTGTTGTCTGCTCCAAATGTTTGTATGTGAAATATGTAAAAAATAAGAACTTATATTTTCTAAATATAAGAAAATATGTAAATGAGTGGCAAATAGTTTAGATCCAGATTAGATGCTGCATTATGTGGCATCTGACCTGGATCCAAACTGTTTGCAAATATAGGTGATTTAGTATAAGGGTGCTTGAAACCCTGCTTAAACCTTCAGTAAAACAGTATAACCTGAATAAAGCGGCAATGAATCCTGCATAAAGCGGCAATGAAAAAATCCCTATGGTGAATCCCTATGGTCAGTTTTAGTTTTGATATTAACAATTTTGAGAGAGAATCACCAGGAGATACTAAAAAACAAATATCAAAGCTGTGGGCCTAGCAGTTTTTTACAAGAAGATTGTTTAAAGTTTTTCACTTTTTTAAATAAATTACAATAAGTAGTCCACTTGAAAGTTTCATTTTAACAATTTCTGTAGAGAAGCATCCAAGGAACATCATGAGCAGTTTGAATCCGCCCTACAATCCCCGGGTTCAGAGGAGATGTCGTTTGAAGTAAAAGTGAACGGACAGACGGACAGACGGACAGACGGACAGACGGACGGACGGACAGACGGACAGACGTACTACGGACAATGAGCGGTCACAATAGCTCACCTTGAGCCTTCGGCTCAGGTGAGCTAAAAAACTGATAAACCCAAGGGCGGGGCCATTTTTGGCCCAGGGGTCATAATTTGAACAATCTTGGTAGAGGGCCATTAGGCAAAGCTATATGTCAAATTTTAAAGATCTAGGCCTCACAGTTTCAGAGAAGAAGATTTTTAAAGGTTTTCCTATATAACTCTATGTAAAACTGATAAGCCCGGGGGCGGGGCCAATTTTGACCCGGGGGTCATAATTTGAACAATCTAGGTAGAGGACCATAAGGCAAAGCTACATGTCAAATATTAATGATCTAGGCCATACAGTTTCAGAGAAGAAGATTTTCAAAGGTTTTCCTAAGAAAAACTGATAAGCCCTGGGGCGGGGCCATTTTTGGCCCCAGGGTCAAAATTTGAACAATCTTGGTAGAATATCATTAGGTCATGATACAAACCAAATATCAAAGGTCTGGGCCTTTTGGTTTCTGAGAAGAAGATTTTTAAAGATTTTCTTATGCATTAAAAGTTGTCTATACGGTCATGTTAGAAAACCTGGTCCCAAAGCAAGGGGAATAACTCTAGCCAAAATCTTTGAACAACATTTCGTTCCCCCTTGTCACTGATGCTTCTGACAAAGTTTAATTGAAATCGGGTCAGTGGTTTCTGAGGAGATGTTGTTTGAAAGTGTGGACGGACGACGGACGACGGACGGAATGGTATCACAATAGCTCATCCTGAGCCGAAGGCTCAGGTGAGCTAAAAATGAATGAAAGAAAAGCAAAAAGCTCCTAAATGAGCTTTCTGCTTTTGCATGTTCCATTTTCGAGTGCATTCATTATGCTTTAAAGACACCACTATCAATACATGTCATTTTCAGTAGTCATATTAGTGGGATGTTACTTTACCTAGGGCAAGTTCACTATGGCACATCACACACACTCTTGCCTCCTGGTTCTTCATGTAGAGTAGGCGGTTCTTATGGCTGCAACACGATGAGCAAAATACCTAAAATATATAACATTATAATAACAATGGGTTTGTAACTTAATCACAAACATTGCATTTGGCATTTTTAGATTTATCTTCCATTACAAACAGTATCAAAGAATTTGAAATACCAAGTAACACATGTAACTCAACCCATCATTCCTTAGATACACCTTTTTAGGCCTTTGATTCATTCTTTCACTGAAAACAATATTTCCACGACTGAATGATACAGTTATCAAAATGCACTCAGGGTTATAGATAAGGCGCGTATTTGCGTAAATACGCAATTAAATACAGTAGAAAAGCAATTACTTTCAAATCCATGCGTACTGAAAATCAATTATTGAAAGGGTTTACGCAAAAGAATTCAAGCAGGCGTATCGTACGCAATTAGTCGCATTTCTCAAGTTTAATGACTGGATGTTTACTACGACACCGGGTAAATATTTTACCGATACACCGGTTAGACTGGTTATTTATTTCCAAATAATAGCCTATAGGATTTATGCAGCGCCGCTTTTTGTTAGCTCATTTAATTAGTAAACCAGTCACATCGTCTGCCAGAATTTCTTCTGTCAAAATGGCATCGCGCGGACGGAAAAAGCGCAACAAAAAACCCCACATTATTCAATTACGTACAGCCTTCCGCGAACGAACCAGAAATAATTTGAAACAGTGTCGTGAATGAAATTTTGAATGATGCATGTGACAGTCAAAAAAGAGGTTGTTTAATGTTACCGACATAATCGACGATCTTTTGTCCCGAATCTGTAAGTCACCATTGCTAAAGTTAGCAAAGTTACGGTAAAGGAATCCTGGAATGGCTTTTAAAGTCTGTGGCTGAAAATTAATGAATCCTAGTTTTCCTACACAAACATGAGCTGTTGCATTTGTGTTGAAATGAGATCGAAACTGAAATTATCCAGTGTGGGCAAACGAGGGTTCAGTACATCAAACAATCAGCTTGTGTTTTGTATTAAATGAAAACATAAATAGAGTAAAAAAGCAATTCATATCAAATTGATGGAGTAACGGTTTTTGGATACTCAATTGAAATTCAGAAAACCCAATTCTTAGAAAATAGAGGGAGTAAATACCCAATTAATGCAAAACCTTATCTATAACCCTGTGCACTATAAGAACTATTTCTATTTACTAGCAGATGGTAGCTTAAAGCAGGCTGAAAGTAAAGCAGAATGTGCCTTAAGGCACATTCTGCTTTACTTTCAACCTGCTTAAAATGATCACCTGTCTTCGAAACTAGAAATAGACTTTGGCCTAAAGTGTTAAATTTATGATAATCAAAATATGATTAGTCAAGTACAGATTCTGTTGGAACTGAGAGTTGAGGTTTGGTCTATAGCTAGCCCAATTAGAGCATAAGTTTACCTTTCCACAAGCCCTGCAGTGATGCCGTCTCTTTGTGAACGTGAACTTGACATCACAGCTCATGCAGGCTGGAGCCTCAGCATCAGGAACCCACTTAGGAGCGACTGTGCCCAATGTAGATGAATAGGGAGGTGGTGGGTCAAAGTCCTGTGGCACATCAGCTGGGATATCCATGGCTTCAGCTCCTAGCACTGTATCATTGGCAGTTAGGTCTCCAGCTTCTTCTACAAATATATTTTACAGTGATGGCTAACTATTCAAACTGCTTAATTCTTTCCTCCCTAAAACTTCAAATGGAAAATCCCAGTTTCCATTTTAGTCTAGTCCATTTCTGACTTTTAAGGGATGTGTTTGTCAATGTTTTGCATTATGACAAACAGTGAAGACCCAGATCAGAGGGCTCTGTAAGGTACCCTCTGATCTGGGTATTCGTTGCTTGCATAGGACAAGTGCACTTTTCACATGTATACTGTTTGAAAAGGACGCCTATATGCCGGACTAGGGTTCAAAGGGTTAAAGAAAGGCATACTGCGTTTGCCCCTAAACTATTATAAAGTCTTATAGGAAGTGCAGACCCTTATCAGAGGGCTCCTGAATGAGCCCTCAGATCTGGGTTTTCTCTGCTTGTAAAGGATGGATATATCCAGTATTAGCACTACAAGGGTTGAAAATAGTTGGCTGCTGATCAAAAGATGAAAGTAAAGCCTTCTATTCTAATACCATCTTGTTTTAAGCAGCCAATCGTCTTAAATGCCAAAATCAAGCCTCTAGAATTTTACAATACTGCATTATAGGTCTAATTTGTATCAACGTTCTGTCATAGTTTTACTCTTCTAGCACTGAATATTCATACATTAACTCTGCCAACTACTATCATCTATCATCTGAACTATTACACCGACTACAGGGCTGCCATTTCTCCGGATTTTTCCTAAATCTTCGGATTTTTACTTTTATATGGTAGCTTAAAGCAGACTGAAAGTAAAGCAGAATGCGCCTTAAGGCGCATTCTGCTTTACTTCCAGACTGCTTTAAGTAGTCACGTGTCAACATAACTAGAAACAAACGATGGGTAAAGGTACGATTTGTAAAATCAAACTTGAACAATGCAAATTTGGAAATTTCAGGATTTTTCATGTCAACTTATGGAAGCCCTGGACTAACAGAATAAGGAAAATTAGTAAAGGGTTAAAAATCTATTTTTGTTTGTACCTGCAGTAATTTCTGGTTCCACCGTTGTACCTCCTGTAGCACCAGACTGTTCCACAGGGCTCTGCTCTGACTCCTGCTGAGATCTGCCATTGTTTGGATTAAAGGTTGGCTGTGGAGGAAGATTGAGACTAGTTGGGCGCTTCTGTTTGGGTACCTGGGGCTGCCCAGAGTCTGCTGGGCTCCATGAACAAGGCCGGCCTGTATTGGCCCCATCATGGGAATGACCCCCACGTCTCATTTCCACTTCACTTGTGTCAATATCACTAATGCTATCATTAACATTTTCGAGGTCTTCTGATACATACTCTGAATTCTCCCCTGTGGTATTGACACTCATTTCAGAATTAGGAATCAAGTCTTCATTTGGAACATTTAAATCTGTATCTTCCCTGTCTACTTCCATTAACTGTCTAGAGTCTTCCATTACCATATCCTCGCTCTTATTCACAACACATTCTTGAACTTTTGAGTTGACATCCTGGTTTACACTAGTCTCCAGTGAACCTTGCTGGTCTGATGGTGATATTGCTGACTTTATAGCAAATGGTGACTCCGAGTTCATATTAACCATTGAGAGCCCTTTAAGACTATTTGGCCTGTTAATTCTGTTATTTGTGTCTTTGGGCCTCGCCCCACCATTGTCTGTAGGCTTATCACTGGCTGGAGAGCCCGCTGTGTCCAGCTGATTATCTGTCATAGAAGCACAACCACTGTCTATAGATATATTAGCATTGGGAGATAAGTTTGTGTCTGGCTGTGTTATCACAGAAGAAGCACTGACAGCCTGTGGGAAGTTGTCTGCACTGCCATCAGTCACTGGTAGTACTTTAAGAACCTCCATTCCTGGCTCATGGTTCATCACATGCTTTTTCCCCATTGAAACACTATCACTTGGGTCAAACACTTCATAGCCAACATTCTCATACTCTCTTTTACCAACTGATTTCAAATTATTATTTGTTTTCTTCAACTCCTGCTGAAGGTTCATTCCATAGTTTGCGTCACTATTGGCATTTGGCTTGGAATAAATGCCTGAGAGAGCTACAATTTCATTGTGATCTGAATGCCGAGAATCCTGGGGGTATTTCATATTGTCTGAAACACTAGGAACTTTATTCACATTTGCTTCACTTGTTTCAGGAAACTGATATTGGTTTGCTTGCTCATCAGCAAGATATTTGTCCAGATCTTTTTCATCTATATCACTGTCATTATCATCACATTTTCCAAAGCCAACAACATACTGATCATTTCTTTTCTGACTTATTTCTGTAATGTCCATATCACAATTCTTCTCATCCTCAGTCCTTCTATTTTCTGACAGGCCATTTCTTGCTTCCTGGTATTTCATATTAAGTTCACTACCTGGTACAATGTTAGTCTCACTGCCAGCAACAACACCGGTAAGATCAGAAGGTAATGAACTGTTATTGTTCTCGGGAATAGTTTTTTGAAAGCTGGCTGGCAAAGACTGGGAGGGCCTATTTAACTGCTGCTGTTGAGAAAGAGTCTCAGAAAATGCTGTAGTGCCATTTGTTTCAGTGTGTGATTCCAGGTTGTCTTTCAATGTCTGCAGCTTTGGAATGTCTTGCATAGAGGTTTGACTAGCGGTTAAAGCACCAGTGGTTTGTGGAATTGTTTGATCATGGGACACATTATTCATTGTTGACCTGATTTGTGTCTGAAGAGGATTCACCAAAGGGTTTTCCTTTGGTGTTTGCGGGGTGTTACATTGTACAGGGTATTTGTTATATTCTGAGTTGGAATCTATACTTGACATACTAGGAAAGCTGGCAATCTGTGTACTAGGCGTCTCCAGGCTAACACTTACAACAGGTCTCTCATACCCATTAACATGTGAATGCTCTCCATGTGGTGACAGATCAGCCTGTATAGGGTATGACACACAGTCTGCCTCTAACTTTGTCTTTACAGTCTCTTTGTGCACAAACTTCTCTTTGGCATGTTCAGACTCAGTCTTTGCAACTTCAGAGCCAACATTAGCAACACCGTTTACATTACCATTCAGGCCAGAGACATCAACTTCCTTTTGTATGCCATGATCAGCTGTGTCATAACTATATTCTAAGATACCATTGTAAGCAGTTTTGCCAACACTTGGTGACATTGCAAAGTCTGCCTCTGACAGATCAAAGTTTTCTGGTTCATAAGGGAAATCATACCGCACACTAAGATTGTTTTTATCATAAATGTTATGATTTTCAGCATTGTCTGGGGCATCAGGAGCCGCTGTGTTCTCTACATTTCCCCATGAGAGGTCACTGGTTTTCTCAAGGTACTCCTGAAAACCACTAGGGGTGCGCTCACGACCTGGTGCTAAACTCTCTGAAAAAGATAAAACAATTATCAACATACACTGTGACCAATGTAAGAAATGCAAGACTCTGATAACTGAACAAAAAAATTGCTTGACACTCACCCTGTTTTTAAAAGAGATTTTGAAAATTCTATTTTTTTAACAATAGCAGACGACAACTACGGCAGATGAAAAATTTACCCAGCATGTAAAAAGTCCAGATTGATACCTTGTGACATGCACTTACATTTTTCTCCTTCAACCCTTCGAATGACAGAAACTTAAATCTATCAAAACACTATGGACCGGATCAGACCCTGAGTAACTCATTGTCTAATCATATGCAAATATAGAGTAAATTTGAAAATCAACCCATTTTCCAAAGATATGCAGTTTTGCACATTAAATGTATTCCTGGGTTAGAGGAAATAGTTCCACTTTATACATTCATGAACAAGTACCGTAAGTAATATATTCTATATCCTAGCAGTTTGTAGCTTAAGCAGGCTGAAAGAAAAGCAGAATGCACCCTAGGGTGCATTCTGCTTCACTTTCAACCTGCTTTATAACTGTATCAGAACAGATATTTTCTTTATCCTAGCAGATGGTAGCTTAAAGCCAGTAGAAAGTAAAGCAGAATGTGTCTAATAAGACATATTCTGATATACTTTAATCCTGTGTTGAATGATCATCCATCTTCAATACTAATAATTGAAGTAAACTGTAAAGGGTTAACCCATCATAAACCATATGGCACATGCCACTACAATATATGTACTGTATCTACCAGCTTTAAATGGACTGACATTTTGAATCATAAAGCTGAATAAATTGCCAGTCATTAAATTATACAACCCTGTTAAATTGAGAGTCCTGTTAGAGACATGAATAAGTTGTTATTAGACTACTGGCGTGTATGTCACAAACATCAAGCTCACATGCCTAAATTTCACCCTTTCCTCCATAGCTATAGACCGATTTTATTGATCTGTCAGGGCGGAGTTTCGATGCGGACTATTGCATTTCAACTTTGGGGGAGACAGCACGCTCTTTTATTATTGGAATCTACCGTTGACGTCTGCCATTGTTTCTCAACATTACATATTAGTGGACATTTTGACAAAAGGAATATAATGAAGAATATCAAACAGCTTGAATCCAGACCTGATGCCGCGTTATGCGGCGTCTGATCTGAATTCAATCTGTTTGCAAATGTAAGCAGTCTTAATTTTCTTTCCCTCTAGCAACTCCCTCCGAATAATGCAAGCAATTTTTGTCTTCCATAAGGTGTTGTGGTCGAGAGGGAGCACTGTATATACCATTTTCACGTGGAAATGGATGTACACATAAATTGTGTTTCTCCATGTTTAAAGTATCGGACAATAACGTATAATACGGAACTTTACATATTATCACCCGTAAAATCAAAAGTAAATTATTTATCTTTGCCATAAATTAGCTCCTCCCTGCCAGATGAAAAAAAACCGGCCTATAACAGTGTAAAATAAGTACAAGTATGTACTAGCATAATCATACAGTCGAAACTCAATACTTCGAACTCGCTTTAAATAACCATTCCAATAGTTTTATTTCGATAACTCGATCTTGTTTAAGTCGAACATACCAGGATTTTCATAGATAAAATGGGGTTAAGCCATGTTTTAATGGATGTTCAAACTAATGCGAATTCGAATTATTGAGTTTAGACTGTACACTAGGACAGCAAAGTCCTGATACTACAGACACTGAAACAGGGCTGCCATTTCTCCGGATTTTTCCAAAATCTCCGGATTTTTTCCCAGTACATGGTAGCTTAAAGCAGGCTGAAAGTAAAGCAGAATGCGCCCTAAGGTGCATTCTGCTTTACTTACAGCCTGCTTTAAGTAGTTGCATGTCAACAAAGCAAGAAAAAGGCTATGGGGTAATGGTATGATTCGTAAAATCGCACTTGAAAAATGCAAATTTGGAAATCTTAGGATTTTTCATGTCAACTTATGGCAGCCCAGCTGAAATGTAGGATTATTTGTGTCTAGCTTCCAAAGATGTGGTCGCTCAACTAATACACTCCTGAAACCTTTTAAGGACAATTCTACTTTCCAATCATGTCTAGTCCATTTTTAAAAACTTATGGTTGCTGCTTCAATTTAATTATTTTCTAATGCCAAACCTGGTTTTCAGTCTCTTTAACATGGTCTTAACCCATTACCCCATAAATCCCCCTTTTACGCCTTTCATTTATTCCTCCAATGAAGAAAATAGATCCAATTTATACAGTCATGAATATGTAAGATGAAAAATATTTTCTAAATTCTAGCAAATGGTAGCTTAAAGCAGCTTGAAAGTAAAACAGAATAATCTGCTTTACTTTCAACCTGCTTTAAGCAGTCACCCACCTTTAAAACCAGAAACAGGCTATGGGGTAATGGCTTTAAGAGCATTGAAGTGCTTAAAATACCTCAGAGCACATTTGGTATGACTTGTTTAGCCTTGCTTTAAAAACTCATTAGTCCCTGAAACTTCAAATGGATAATTCTGGTTTCCAATAAAGTCATCATGTTTTACTTTCGAGATTTGATTTTCCAATATATTTCAAATCACGACAAACAGGGAAGATCCTAATCAGAGGGCTCTTAAGGGAGCCGTTTGATCTAGGTCTACATTGTTTGCATTACACAACTTAAATCTCCACAATGTACTCTGTTTGTAAAGGGCAAGTATACAGTAGAACCTCTCTATTAAGCCCACTTAAAAGAAGACCAATTATCTGTATAAAATACAGGTGACAGCTTAAAGCAATGTGAAAGTGAAATAGAAAGCTCCTGAAGGAGCTTTCTGTTTCACTTTCACTTTGCTTTAAGCAGTCACCTGTCTTAAACAACTAATATTTGACAAAATTTAGTGGTAGTAATAGAGAGGTTCTACTGTACTTGTCACTTGCCTAGTACATTTAATGGGTTATAGAACATTTTTGCAATTACATACCTTCAGCTTCAAAGTCATCTAAAACCTTGTCCAGGTCAACAAGCAGACTATCCATGGTTGTTGATTGAAGTCTCTACACCATTGTTAAACCTGTAACATAAAAACAAAATTGTATTTCAAATCATAGCTACACGTCTGACAGCTTCACAACAACCAGTTGACTTTTTAACTACAGTTGAACTTCTGTATCTCTTGAACTCGCTCCAGTCGAACTAACCCATATATAACTACAGTTTATTGTAAATACAGTGCTCCCTCTCAACAATGACACCCATCAGGAGACAAAATTTGTGTACGTTGTTCGAAGGGAGCCGTTATAGGGAGGGAAATTTGCAAACAGCTTGAATCCAGATCAGACACCGCGTAATGCGGTGTCTGATCTGGATTCAAGCTGTTTGCAAATGATGAGGTGTCAGTGTAGAGAGGGAGCGCTGTACGGAATTTAGCATACACATGCTTATAGGGAAACAGGGCTGCCATTTCTCCGGATTTTTCCTAAATCTTCGGATTTTTTCCAGTACATGGTAGCTTAAAGCAGGCTGAAAGTAAAGCAGAATGCGCCTTAAGGCGCATTCAGCTTTACTTACAGCCTGCTTTAAGTAGTCGCATGTCAATAAAACAAGAAACAGGCTATGGGGTAAAGGTACGAGTCGTAAAATCGCATTTGAAAAATGCAAATTTTGGAAATCTTAGGATTTTTCATGTCAACTTATGGCAGCCCAGCTGAAATGTAGGATTATTTGTGTCTAGCTTCCAAAGATGTGGTCGCTCAACTAATACACTCCTGTACGGAATTTAGCATACACATGCTTATAGGGAAACAGGGCTGCCATTTCTCCGGATTTTTCCTAAATCTTCGGATTTTTTCCAGTACATGGTAGCTTAAAGCAGGCTGAAAGTAAAGCAGAATGCGCCTTAAGGCGCATTCAGCTTTACTTACAGCCTGCTTTAAGTAGTCGCATGTCAATAAAACAAGAAACAGGCTATGGGGTAAAGGTACGAGTCGTAAAATCGCATTTGAAAAATGCAAATTTTGGAAATCTTAGGATTTTTCATGTCAACTTATGGCAGCCCTGGGGAAAGAACAGCATCTTCTCTACTGCAGCAGCTCTCTTTGACTCTTATCCAGACAGGAGAGAAGCATGAAAAGTACCAGCTTAAAATTACTAATTACTTTTTACTATTTAGAGGTATGTTCCACACTGGCATATTTCAAAATATGTCAACCATTAGTGCATTTCTGGATCAGACAGTTCCTGCAACCATCTTCTGATCTGAATCTACACTGTGATGGATGTGTATGACTCTGTCCCCTCACAATAAGGGTTAAGGTTACATGTATGTATACACATGGAAATGATATCTACATAGCACTGTTACTACAGACCTGTCATGTCCAATATCCCAAGTCCCTAAACCCTGATTTCAAGCCTTACACATGATGGTTAACAACTCAGCATGCATCGTAACATGTAACATACACAACAAGTTAACCTTTTCCCCCACAGAAGTGCCCTTTAGCGCATTTAATTCACTCCTACACTGAAGAAAATAGTTCGAATTTATACAGTCATGATCATGTACCAAAAGAAATATTTTCTATATCTTCTAGCAGAGGGTGGTATAAAGCAGGCTGAAAGTAAAGCAGAATGCACCTTAAGGTGCATTCTGCTTTACTTTCAACCTGCTTTAAGTGGTCACCAGTCTTCAAAACTAGAAACAGTCTATTGGGTAATGGGTTAAATTTCAAAATCCTAAAAGCCTCAAACCACAACCAGGTTTGATAAATACTTTACTGATACTAGAACCTTCACAATTAACAAAACTTTATGACCAAAAAAATTTACATGTACATATTACATTGCAAATTTGATGATACAGTCAAACTTGAATTATATAAGTGTCACCTCAAAAGAGAATGGAATTATAGTCTTTAGAACAGATAACTTAAAGGAAGGACAAAATTAATGCAGTAAGCAATTGAATGAGCTTGTAAACTAAATTGTATTGTAGTCTTACTTTTGCCCTGCATGTATCCTTGACCCTATAGCCTGTTTCTAGTTTATGACATAGGTGGCAACATAAAGCATGTTGAAAGTAAAGTAGAATGCATCTTAGGTGCATTCAGCTTTACCTTTAACAGCTTGTTTTAACATATAACCCCATAGTCTGTTTCTACTATTGATGATAACTGAGCAGTTAAGCGGGTTGAAGGTAAAGCAGAATGAGCCTTAAGGCACATTCTGTTTTACTTTCAGCCTGCTTTAACTCTTTCCTCCCTGAAACTTTAAATGGACAATTCCAGTTTCCATTTTAGTCTAGTCCATTTCTGACTTTTAAGGGTTGTTTTTGTCAATGTTTGGCATTGTGACAAACAGTGAAGACCCTGATCAGAGGGCTCCTTTCAGAGCCCTCTGATCAGGGTCTTCACTGTTTGCATAGGACAAGTGTACTATTCACATGTACACTGTTTGAAAAGCACGCCTATATGCGGGACTAGGGTTCAAAGAGTTAAACTACCAATTCCTAGAATATAGAAAAAAATTCTTATGAAACTTATTCATGACTATAAAGTAGTTATTTTCTTCAGTGGAGGAATAATTTCAAGGAGCAAAAAGGCGTATTCATGGGGTAATAGGTTAAGCTAGCATCTACTAGAATATAGGAATTATTCATTATCATTATCATAACTGTATAAAGTGGAAATTTTTCTTCACTGGTGAAATAAGTTAAAGGTGTGAAAAGGCATACTTATGGATTAGACTGGGTTTATTAGTCATCTATTCATAAAGGTAGCAATGTTTATTCATTCAGTGATCAAATAAAACAAGTTTGGCTATAATAAGTATCTGACCCAAATACAGACTTATTTAGAGAGCATTTCAGGGTTGGTATAAATTCATGGTAATCTGAGTGAGCTGTCACCTTAAATTACAACAACTTTTTTCCCCCATAGCTTATTTTCAGTATTAATTTTGAAGACAGATGGTTGCTTTAACCTTTTCCCGTGTATAAGTGCTTTTAAGCGCATTCAGTTTATTCCTCCACTAAAGGAAAAAGTTCCTTCCAATTTATAAAGTCATGAACATGTACCATACAAAATATTTTCTAGATACTAGCAATAGTCTGTTAACATTTATATACGGTGACAATTTTCAAAACGCCTTTTATTTCAGTCAAAACTGTACTAAAAGGCCACTCAAAATATTATCAATGGTTGATCCTTCATGTTAAGGTATGCCACATGTGACAGGCTCATGCAGCACAGAATTACTGAAGAAAACTCCTGTAGGAGCTGTCTACATTACAACTTTCTGCATGATGCAGTCACCAGTGTAATTAAAGAGTTCAATACCATTTCAACAAAATTAAATGGCAATTTAACACAGTTGTTATTGTACTCTTATCTTTGCAATTTATAAATATACTAAAATTAATTTATTCAGTATTCCTGCATCCACTTAAGACTAATCTGGAAAGCAAATAGTGTTGGCCCATTATCCCTTTACCCTATATAGCCTGTTTCTAGCTCTAAAGACAGGTGACCACTTAAAGCAAGTTGAAAGTAAAGCAGCATGTTTTAAGCTTTCCTCTGCTAGGATATAGAAAATATTCCTTTAGGTACATGCTTTATCATGACTGTTTAAAGTGGAATTGTTTTCTTCAGTGGAGGAATAAATGAAATGCGCTAAATGGCGCTTCTCCTGAGACTCTATAACAGGGGAAAAGGTTATGCTAATCTAAGTTAAGTTTAAACTAACCACAAAAAAAGAAGTAGTTGCAGATCAATCAATAAATACAAGAAAGATCATGTATTCACATACTGAAATACTGAACAGTGAATACTGTATTTAGCCCTCTGTTTTCAACTTGTACCAAAGAAAAATCTCCTACTCATTATTTTAGTTATTACTAACCATGTGTCATGGTATTCACACTTTATTCAAACAAGTTTGTGTTCAGCAGTCCATCTTTAACCCATTACCCCAAAGCCTTGTTTCTAATTTTGAAAATAGGTTACCGCTTAAAGCAGTTTGAAAGTAAAGCAGAATGTGCCTTAAGGCACATTCTGCTTTACTTTCAGCCAGCTTTAGGCTACCATCTGCTAGAATATAGAAACTATTTCTTATCATACATATTCATAACAGCATAAATTGGTGCTATTTTCTTCAGTGGAGAAGTAAATTAAGGGCGTAAAAAGGCGTATTTATTGGGTTATGGGTGAATTAACTCTTTGACTCTAAGTAATGTTGTGTTCTGCAACAATTGTCACATGTTACATGCTACATTAAGAATTTAAAAAAAAATGTTTAAAAATATGTTCAGAATGTTAAAATCAGTTTTGATCCTGATAAGACACCACATCTCATCCACAGGGAATCGGCTCAAAGTCAATGTGCCCTAGATCTATATAATATATAGATAATTATATTATAACATCTATATATATAGGGCACTTTTACTATGAGCCGATTCCCTGTGATCTCATCTGGATCCAAACTGTTTGCAAAGTGATTCAGTGCTTCGTAAAATGTTAGCATACAAAGAGTTAAAGATGCATTTTGCTCTCTTAACCCTTTACCCCATAGCCTGTTTCTAGTTTTGAAGACAGGTGACCACTTAAAGCAGGTTGAAAGTAAAGTAGAATGTGCCTTAACTTTAAGGCACATTCTGCTTTACTTTCAGCCTGCTTTAAGCTATATTAAAACTCTGCTAGGCTATATAAAATATTTGTAATGGTAATTGTTCATGAGGGTATAAACTGGAACTATCATCTTCAGCGGAGGAACAAATTAAATAAGCTAAAAAGTCGCTTCTATTGGGTAAAGGGTTAAACAAAATATCTGTCTACTTAGTTCAGGAAAACGTATCTTGCAGAACTGAATGATCAAAAAAGGAGCTTTCTGCATTAAGTTTGTCCTGCATTAATGATTAAGCTGCCATCTGTCTTTAAAATAGATATTTCTCTTGTTTGTTAACCTTCATCTGAGCACAAGGTTTACAGTATTTAATAAAAGTACAGATAGGTAATTAACCATGTTTCACAGTAAGCCTCCGTGCATCAATTAGCCACTAATGCTTTATTCATGCTACCATCTGCAGCCGACCTATAACCCTTACAATGTCAGATTGTCAAAACAGCTTATTTCACCAATCAGCTGTCACTTTATAAGTTCATGCGTAACGGTTTGGCCTTTCAGAATCATAATTCTGTCGACAGATAGTACTGAACCTGATGAAGTGCCTCCTGAAGGATCCCTGTTTTATCTGGATCTACACTACTTCCAAATTTATGTCAATATTCTTGCTGCCATATTCCTATGCTAACTCAACACCTACCCACAGTAAACCCTATATACTAAGCTACCCAATAGTGAAATGACACTGCAGTCACAAACGGCACATGTGACAGCTTAATCATAAGTTAATGCAGAAGGAAAGCAATGCAGAAAGCTCCTATAGGAGCTTTCTGCATTGCTTTCCTTTTGCATTAAGCTGCTACCTATTTTCAAAAGATTTCCATAATCACCAATTCCTTGATCACTGAAAAGTCATTAGCCACAGGTATAACTGTATCTATACATGTATGCAGTGGTTACAGTATATCACAACAGATAACAAGTCAGCTTTGCTTTTTTTGATATTTTGCCAATAAATCAACAGGTTGCAAGGTACCGGTAGTAACACACACATAACAGTCGTCATACATATTGCTGCCATGCTATATTTCCAGGTGGGTTTTGAGGAAAGCTTAGATCATGTTTCAAGTAAAACTGATTTCATGATAACAGGTATTCACATAAACTGGTACACCAAATGTCTTGGTATCATATCAATGTTGTTCTTGCTCAGTTTTTGTTTTCTCTGCACACCACATTCTTTGGTAACTATGCCTTACTCTTGGGGTGCTTAAAAAACTGTTTACAACTATTAGTCAGACGCTATAAGAGATATGAAAGGCAAGTCAGTGTAAGTGCCAATGTAGGTCAAGTCAGTGTTAGAGCAAATGTAAGGCAAGTCAGTGTAAATTCAAATGTAGGTCATGTTCATGTTAGAGCAAATGTAGGTCAAGCCACTGTTAGAGCAAATGTAAGGCAAATCACTGTTAGAGCAAATGTAAGGAAAGTCAGTGTTAGAGCAAATGTACAAATGTAAGGCAAGACAGTGTGAGAGCCAAGTCTCTGTTAGAGCAAATGTAAGGCAAATTCATGTTAGAGCAAATGTAAAGGAAGACCATGTGAGAGCCAATGTAAGGCAAGTCAGTGTTAGAGCAAATGTAAGGATAGTCAGTGCTAGAGCAAATGTAAGGCCCCAAAAAAAAAAAAAAAATCACTGTTAGAGCAAATGTAAGCAAAATCAGTGTTAGAGCAAATGTAGGTTAAGTCAGTGTTAGAGCAAATGTAAGGAAAGTCTATGTTAGAGCCAGTGATGCTCAAGTCATTGTTATTGCAAATTTAAGTCAAGTCAGTGTAAGAGCAAATGTAGATCAAGTCATGGTTAGAGCAACTGTAAGGCAATTCAGTGTTAAGGCAAATGTAGGTAAAGCCAATGTTAGAGCAAATGTAAGTCAGGTCAGTGTAGGAGAAAATGTAAGGCAAATCAGTGTTAGAGCCAAGGTAGGTTAATTCAGTGTTAGAGCAATTTTAATGTAGGTAAATTCACTGTTAGAGCAAATGTAAGTCACATCAAGGTTAGAACAAATCATGAATGTAAGGCAAACCACTGTAAGACCAAATGTAAGTCAAGTCAGTGTTAGAGCAAATGTAAGGCAAATCAGTGTAAGAGCAAGTGTACGTCAATTCACTGTTAGAGCAAATGTAAGGCAATCCATGTTGGAGCCAAATTGTAGGTAAAGTTACTGTTAGAGCAAATGTAAGTTAATTCAGTGTTTGAGAAAATGTATTAATAAGGCAAGACACTGTTAGAGCAAATGTCAGGCAAGTCAGAGCAAATGTAAGAAAAGTCCATGTTAGAGCAAATGCAAGTAAAGCCAGTGTTAGAGCAAATGTAAGGCAAGTTAGTGTTAACGCAAATGTAGTTTCAGTCACTGTAAGAGCAAATGTAAGGCAAATCAGTGCAAGAGCAAATGTAGGATAAGTCAGTGTTAGAGCAAATGTAGGTAAAGTCACTGTAAGAGCAAATGTAAGGCAAATCATTGTTAGAGGAAATGTAATTCAATGCACTGTTAGAGCAAATGTAAGTCAAATCAGTGTTATAGCAAATTTGAAATATAAGGCAAATCAGTGCAAGAGCCAATGTAGGTTAAGTCATTGTTAGAGCAAATGTAAGGCAAGTTAGAGCAAATGTAAGTCAAGTCCCTGTTAGAGCAAATGTACGTAAAGTCACTGTTAGAGCAAATGTAAGGCAAATAAGTGTAAGAGCAAATGTAGTTTCAGTCACTTTTAGTCTTAGAGCAAATGTAAGTAAAGTCAGTGTTAGAGCAAATGTAAGACAAATCAGTGTAAGAACAAATGAATGTTAAGTCAGTGTTAGAGCAAATGTAGGTAAAGTCACTGTAAGAGCAAATGCAAGTCAAGTCACTGTTAGAGCAAGTGTAAGTCAAGTAAGTGTTAGAGCCAATGAAGGTCTAGTCACGTCTAGATCAAATGTAATTCAAGTCAGTGATAGGGCAAATGTATTCATAAGGCATGACACTGTTAGAAACAATGAAGGTCAAGTCAGTGTTACAGCTAATGTAAGGCAAGTCCATGTAAGGGTCAAAGTAAGGCAAGCCAGTGTTACTGTTAGAGTGATTGTAAGGCAAGTCAGTGTGAGAGCCAATGTAAGGCAATTGTGTTTAACCAAATGTAAGGCAAGACAGTGTTAGAGCAAATGAAGGTCAATTCATTGTTAGTGCTAATGTAAAGCAAGTCAGAATCAGAGCCAAATTAAGGCAAATCAGTGTTAGAGCAAATGCAAGTCAAGTCACTGTTGGAGCAAATGCAAGTCAAGTCACTGTTGGAGCAAATGTAAGTCAAGTCAGTGTTAGAGCCAATGAAGGTCAAGTCACTTTTAGAACAAATGTAAGTCAAGTCAGTGTTAGAGCAAATGTACTTGGCAAGTCAGTTAGAGCCAATGTAGGTAAAATCAGTGTAGAGCCAATGTAGGTCAAGTCAGTGTTCGAGCAGGTGTAAGGCAAGTCATTGTTAGATCAAATGTAGGTCAAGTCAAGTTTAGAGCAAATGTAAGTCAAGTCAGTGTTAGAGCAGATGTAAGGCAAGTAATTGTTAGCTCAAGTCACTGTTGGTAAAATCAGTGTAGAGCCAATGTAGGTCAAGTCAGTGTTCGAGCAGGTGTAAGGCAAGTCATTGATAGATCAAATGTAGGTCAAGTCAAGTTTAGAGCAAATGTTAGTCAAGTCAGTGTTAGAGCCAGTGGAGATATTAAAGTCAGTGTGGAGCCAATGTAGGTCAAGTAAGTGTTAGGGCAAATGTAAGGCAAATCATTGTTAGAGCAAAATTGTAGGTCAAGTCAGTGTTAGAGCCAATGTAGGTCAAGTCAGTGTTACAGCCAATGTAGAACAAGTCCTTGTTAGGGCCAATGGAAGTCTACTCACCCTTAGAGCAAAACATTTTATGTAAATTAAGTCAGGTTTAGAGCAGATGTATGAATAAGGCAAATCAATAGCAGAAGGTGATGATTCTTTGGACAGAATAATCACTAAGGATGAGACCTAGCCATGAAATCAGTGTGGAAAACCCAAATACACCACTCCCAAAGAAGTCCTTGGTATTGATACACGACAATATATATTATGTATGATATCAAAGCATTGTTAGTCAGTAGTGTTGATGCAAGACGAAACTGTAAAATCTAGTTAACCAAGAAATAGCCCATTTAATCTAAGTTCAAATTAGGTCAAGCCGATGAAGCAGTCAAGGTCAAATTCAAAGTTGGGTGATATTAAATTATTAATACATTGGGAATGGTCCAAGGAAACATCTGTTTAAGTATCCAAACATTTGAGTAAGTAAGTGTGTTGACGCTAGATGAAAGGGTAAAGTCTAGTTAACCAAGAAATGACCCATTTACAATACTCTAAGTCCAAATTAGGTCAAGGTCATAATGAAGGTTGGTAATAATAATATTGGTGGACTGGCAGGGTTGGACAAATTTTCAGGGCAAGCTGCTCAAAATGTTGGACTTGCCCCATATTTTCATCAATATTGGTCACTGTTGGGGGCAGGGGCACTGACTATTGCTGACAGCTTTGTTTGATTGTTAACCAAGTGCAGCTAGACAATAAGTTGGTTTATTTACATTTTTTTCCAAGAATTTGAGCTTGCCCAGATAGGAAAATTGACCTTGCCCAGGGCAATTTGCTGTCTGAATTGGACTTGCCCCAACAGAATTTGAGCTTGCCCATGAGATAGGCAAGTGGTTTTGTCCAGCCCTGATTGGGAATGGACTAAGGCAACAACTGTATAAGTATCTAAGCATTTGAGTAAGTGGTATTGATGTTAGATGAAACAGTAAAATCTAGTTAACCTTGTTACAGACGAAAGGACGGACGAACGTTCTATCATTTCAGGTTTATGTGACCGTCCCATTGTTAAAAAGGTGGGAAAAGCCGCATAAAGAAGCCACATAAACCAAAAAACCACATAAACCCAATATGGACTAACGAAATGAACAGCTCTATTTGTTTTCTTTTGTTCTACGTTACGTTACGTAGTCCCATATACCCAAAATGTTAGCGCGCACACACGGACAGGAAGATCACTATAGTATATGCCTCCGCATTGAGCTCACAATAATATATATAAGGTGAATACTTCATTCAAACTTTGCTCGATCTTCTCTAATGAAAAAGCACTGAAACATTTATAAGTCAATTTTGAAAACGTATGTAATAATTATGGTAACAAATCAACTGGTTATCAGTAATCTTTAAATTTTAAGAATAAACTAATTTTTAACTATGGTGACCGCCGACCGGACCCGGGAATCGAATCAGGGATCTCACGCTTGCAAGGCGATCGTTGTTATCATTGAGCCAAAAGTCCAGACGTTAGGCTCGAGGGCCTAACACTGCCTATATTTCACTACACTCCTTCCCATCTTAATTTTGAGGTCCTTTTTATCTCTCAGAGATCCTTAACCTGTTTCGACTTACGGTAGCTACCACACGACATATGCGACGGTGATCCATGCATTTGGCAAGGACAGTCATCACCAGATGGGGCGAAAAAAGCTGTTTACCAACAACGCCATTATGGTGAGTGGACCCGGGAATCGAACCAGGGACCTCCTGTTTGCAGGGCGAGCATTGTTATCATTGAGTCTGGACGTTAGGCTCGACAGCCTAACACTGACTATATTTCACTACAAAACACTGCATTGGTAAAATATGGTTCCTGGGTGACAGGATGAATTTTAAAGGGCCGGGTTCAGTCCCTGGAAGTGGTGTGCCTCATAAGTGCCCCTGCTAGTAAAACTCAAAAGGGGTGAACAGCAGTATCTATACAATCGAACAATATATCATGTGATGTTTTACCATATTTACAAAAGCCTGTTCTTCCTGGAATATTGATACAGGCACCTTGGACTAGTGTTCGTGCTGAACTAAATAGGATTGACAATCAGATAACATTACTTTCACTTATAAAATATTAACTAGAAAGCTAAATGGACGTTCCATATATGTAGCTACAGTATGATCACTATATAGCAGCCTGCAGTACTACTCATTATGACATCACATCATTTTGACAGCTCAATCAGCCATCTTGGATTTCCAAGATAGTTGATCGATATAATGTTTCCAATATTTGACAGATAGGAAAGAAAAATAATTGAAACCCTTACATTCGTAGTTCAACTATGTGCAGACTTGTCTAGCCATACGTAAAAAGATATCAAAAAAGGATCCTTTACCTTACAGAATCTTACTTTCCTGACGATGAATCATAATTTTTGTTACGGATAAAGCATAAACCGCATACACGGCGAACATCGTAATGTAAATAACCCATTCGTTACTTTCCGTTATATTAGGATGTAAGCGACGAATGAAAATCTTCCATTCCGGGTTCGGGTTTTTCCGTATGGACGATATTTGCGGTTCAATTGTTTACTCTTGGATGGCAAAATTCATTGCCTAATTCATCTTTGCTTGTCACCTTAGCTAAGTTGATAGATAGTTGCAGATCTTTACTTTTCTTAATTCAGATTGACGTAGATCTTGATGTTTTAATCTAAAATCTGAATAATTTTAAACATACGCGGATCCAGACGTGGGAAAAGGGGGGGGGGGGGGGGGGGGTCAGCTCGTTTAAAAGTCGTATTATCTTTCAAACAAGATATTCGTAGTGGAGTGTAAATGCTATAGATGGGTATGAAAAAAAACCTGCAATATCTTGCAAGGGTTGAAAAGCCAAAAATACATGTAAAATGGAAACAGCAACTTTTATAATGTGAAATACAGCAGCACAAATGAATATACAAATACAAAATACAGAAACACTTATATAGCACAAAAAGTATAAATATTCAATTGCGCTTTACAATTGATCATACTAATTATTACATAATTACAATATCAGGCAATAGGTATCAAAGTCACTAAGAACAAATAAACACTAGTCATTCATTGTAGAATTGGCTGAACAAGTGTGTCTTAAGTTTTTTTTCTAAAAGCAGTTTCAGTTTTTACTGCTTTTAAGTCTAGGAATCATATTCCACCATTTTGGGCCAACCATCGCAAGATCTATGTCTAGGTACAACAAACTGAATGTCGCTAGACGATCTCAGGCGGTAATTCCCTCGCACCCTAGTGAACAAGTCCCTGAGATAACTCGGTGCGGGCCCATGTACAACCCGGAAAACAATGACAAGCACTTTGAACATGATCCTCGCACGAACAGGCAACCAGTGTAACTGTTTAAGATTGTCATAGCTATGCTGCTCATATGTTGCTTTCATTACTAATCTGGCAGCATGATTTTGGACTTTTTGAAGTTAATCTAGCTGATATGCTGGTATGTTAGCAAATAGGTGTTAACATTAACAAAGACTTGAACTGGACTGGACATATTGACAATACTGTTGCAAAGGCAAAAAACACACTACGATTTATTAAAAGAAATGTTAAGACATCCAAACAAAAGACCAAAGAAGCTGCATACATGACTTATGTTCGCCCCCAACTGGAATACTGCTCTGTCATTTCGTTGGCACCCCTGGCAAAAACACCTCACCAACAAGGTAGAAAGTGTCCAACGTGCAGCAGCCAGATACATTTTCAACGACTATGATTATACAAGTAGTGTGTCACAAATGATTCTTACACTTCACTGTAACACTTTATAACAACGTCGAATTCATAACTCCTTACTTATGCTATACAAAATACAGCGCCAACTAGTCTATGTCGATCACCACCACCTCACTCCAACCAGATACCTTAATTACCTGATACCACAGTCTCGTACCCAATACCACATGAACTCGTTTTTCCCCAGAACCATACGATATTGGAATAACCTCCCAGGTCAAACTAAATCAAGCCCCAGTCTAGATGCCTTTAGGGTGGGACTGGGAGCAGTCACATTCTAAGCGCTGAGAGCTTGCTTTTATCTTTTAACTTAACCTTGCACCCTATTTCTGTACATTCTGTAAACTTTGTTTTATCTATCTCTTATCTATGATCTTTTAATTTAACACTTTACTAACACTGTCTTTACCAGACAACGCGCCTCCCAATCATAATCTGTTTTGATTGTTCGGGAGTATGCAATTGATGTTGATGTTGAATAGTCCGTTACAAAAATCGAGGTGTGAATGAATAGGTCAGTGTATGAGAGTTTCAGCTGACTTTTGTGATAAATGTTTACGGATACACCTCAAATTTCTTAGCTGACCATGTGCTATTTGACACTTTTTACGAATGTGCAAATCAAAATTCAGATTACTTGTCATATAAACACCAAGGTCACGCACATGATCGACACACTTCACCTCGCAGCCACCAACAGTCATACTAGTAATACTCAGTCTATTTAATTGTTGTTTTGTTCCATATGCAATAATTTCAGTCTTTGCATTATTCATTTTAAGATTATATTTTGTCATCCACGAAATAATGTTATCAAGGCAGTTGTTTAGATCGTGAAAGATAGAGGATTCACTCTGATGATCACCAGCTTGAACCCTAAAAGCAACTTTGTGGTCATCAGCGTACCCATAAAGGTCTGCTGTATAGCTTTTTAACAACTCTATTAAGAGCAGCAATATACATTGTGAAAATAACAGGGCCAGCACAAGAGCCCTGTGGAACGACACATTTTAACGGTTCGCTGTCTGAAGCTGAGTTTCCAATCTTAACCTTCATTGTCCTATCGGTCAAGTAGGATTCAATCCAATTTAGAGGAGTATTGATAATGCCAAATTCATCACGGAGAAGTTGAAGTACTATAGGAATATCAATAGTGTCAAATGCTGCACTAAGGTCAATCATCACAACAATCGTCACTAGATTCATTTCAACTGCTTTCAGGATATCGCTGTGCATTTTTAACATTGCTGTTTCTACGCTATGAAATTTTCGATAAGCGCTTTGGTATGGTGGTAAGAGATTATTGGTTTCAACATGGTCAGTTATTTGTGATAGTGCTGCTTTTTCGAGAATTTTCGAAAGAAAGGACAAGTTCGATACAGGCCGATAATTCTGGAGTTGTAAAAGGAGACCTTTCTTCTTCAAAAGTGGCTTAATCAAAGCACCTTTCCATTCTTTTGGAAAAACACCCGATGCCAAAGATCTATTAATAATGTCAGTTATAATAGGCAGGCGCGTAGCTACCTGTACGCAAAAAACGCAACTGCGTACACATTGTCCGCAAACATAGAAAAATTGAAAAGTCCAAAAATGCAATAAAAATCGTAGGGGATAGGGGGTAGAGATCAATGACTGGAAGACAAGCTTTCAGAAAAAATCTTATCCTAGAATCAATAATGTGTTATTTTAAGTCAAATTTTTACATAGTCTTTGAATGCGGTAAACGCCCTCAGAACGCACCTGAGACCAAGTAGGATTAAAAAATTTCCGGGGGAGCATGCCCCCGGACCCCTCTAGAGTAAGAGTGTTTAAACCAAACAGAGGGGGTAAGAATTATGTTATTGCGAGTCGAATTTTTACATAGTCTGGGGCGGGAAACGCCCTAAAAACGCACCTGAGACCATCTAGGATTAAAAAAAATCCCGGGGGAGCATGCCCCCGGACCCCCTCTAGAGTAAGGGTTTAAAACCAATCAGACGGGTTAAGAATAAGAGATGAATGACCGGGACACGCGCAACAAATAAATATATATATACAATTTATGTTATGGGGAGTCGAATTTTACATATAGATTAAAAAATGCTGTTGCCAGATGGTATTTTTCTGTTTAACCCGTTTTGATTGTTCGAAATGCCCTCATAACCCACCAAAGCCATATAGGAATGTTTTCCCCGGAGACCGAATTCCAAGTAAGAGTGCGTTCACCAAATGAATTAAATTTGCCCCACGTCGACGTGTGCCCCCTCAATCACAGTTTGCTTCAGACGGGCCTGCTTTATCAAAACGGAACGTAAATGTAAATGGTTCTGTTGCAGATCTGAATGTTACTCATTGTCGGTTTGATATTAACATCCATGATTTTGTCGTGACGTCAATGTCGTTTTGCTTTTTTAGTTTTTTTATTCATTTTTTTGCATAGATTTATGTACTTTACCACCTGTTTTGAAGGCGGGAAATGCCCTCAGAGACCATCTAGAAATAATTTTTTTCCGGGGGAGCATGCCCCCGGACCCCCCTAGTATAGGACTGCGTACACATCCTAATTGATCTAGCTACGCCCCTGATAGGTGCAAATTGGGATAAGTTTTCCTTCAACCTTGACGTAGGAATGATATCTAGTTCACATGAAGAACATCATTCGTGATAGCAGAGACCATGTAAAGATCATAGCTAATATAAAATCAGTGAATATAGCATAGATAACTACTGAAAAACTATCATTTAAAAGTTTTTCGATAGATCTAATGTGATCCCCTGATAGTTTAAAAATACTCCCTGATAATGAAAGATATCCTATGATAAAGGGAGGTAATTAGGTAACTCATATGCAGTAAACTGCTCCAATAGTCGGAAGTCCACTACCCAATCAGTCACACAAGTAAATATTTCTGAAAATATATGATTATAACTAGAGATAGAGGAGCTAAGTATAGCGTAGGAATATTATTCTATATATATTATACTTGTACGGATACATATATAGTAATTAATTAAAACAGTCCATTGACCGCTTATAGTCGATCTATATTGCTTGCCTAAGTTTTTTGTGACCCCTCCAGTTGTTTTGTTCATACATGTATATTGAGCTCTATAGCCGGTCAACATGCCTTAATTATGCCCAACGGTGAACCCCTGTAATTTAACAGTCTGTGTCTACAGTATCATGGAGGAATTATACTTCCTCCATGACAGTATACACCTTGGGACAAATTAGTTCTTAAACAAATTATTTACACTCTGAATAAGTATTGTAACCAGCAGAGGTGATTCTGTACACAGGGACCTGGCACGATTGATTTTTGAGAGAAAAAATTGTCAAAAGGTATATATAGAGAGGTCTCTATATATACCTTTTGAAAAAAAATTATCTCAAAAATCAATCGTGCCGGGTCCCTGTAATTCTGTAATTTCAGGGGGTATAAAAGCCGGTCCCCAATCGATTTCAATTTATCCTTATTTTTCCCTTAATAACAGAATTGTGGAACGTAGATTATATTTTAATCTACGTTCCTGATGTTATTCAGCACCATTGTAAAACATTGATGTCATAGTAATGTTTGAAGCCCCCCCTACGAAAATGGCTGGATCCGCGCATGACACGCGAGTGGCCTTCGTTACAGTCGTAACCATTCGGACAATTCCGATTACCATCGTCAAACGATAGTAATCGGATCCCCTCGTCTTTTTCCGTCAATCGGCCGGATGTCGTAATAGACCGAGTAGATACGATTGCGGCTAAACATTAAAACCGGAAGTAGATTCAGTAAACTGAAAGCAGGCAGGCATAGCACGAGTATTGCGCAAGTGAATGACACTATGCACACTTGTTTATTTAGAATTCTTTCTGTTGGTAATATCAAAAGATCAGAAGGACTTGTTAACGGTTTATCAAAACTTTCTTTGATTTCGTGTGACGTAAAGAACACTCGGCATCCAAAGTGTAAAATGGCAACAGCGAGTGCAGTCAATGCATCAGCTGGCAATCTGAAACCACAGAAGTTTGATTATTTTCTTGTGCTTGATTTTGAAGCGACATGCGTTGAGAGAGGGCAGATACAACCACAGGTGATTTTTTGCTTCTCAGTAGCAATGCCAAAGGATTTTTTGAAAGAAACAATTTAATTCTGGGAAATTTTGTGGTTAATTGTTAGATCTTGACCTAAACATGTATAAAAGAAACAAACAATGATCTTTATGATTTTAACATAAAGGAAAAAATAAAATGACACATTTGTGCCTCAGAAATCGCTTTTTTCATTACTCTGTATTATATCTAAATGTCGCATTTAACTTTTTTCCCCGTCAGTTTTTAAAGGGACGCGCAACAGGATGTTGTACTGGTGTACTTGTCAAAATAAAATAAAATACTCAAATAAAAGCAAATTTGTGGCATTATTTGGCTTCTGACATTAATAAAAATATGATCAGTCCAAAAAAAGTCTCAAGAATCGTCACCGAATCTTAGTTTTTAGCTAGACTTTTTTGAAAAGTCGAGCTATTGTCGTCACCCTGTCGTCTGCGTCAGCGTCTGCGTCGGTTAAGTTTTTTGCTTAAGGTTTTTGTAAGAGTTGATTTCTCAATAACTATCAAAGGTATCCATTTGAAACTTGGAATAGTTGTTCAGTATCAAAAGGGCAACTCATTACAACAAGTCAGGTAACCCTGGGATTTGTCATTTCAGAGTTATTGCCCTTGTTTTATTTACTTAAAAATTATAAATTAACATATCTCAATAACTAGCAAAGGTATCCATTTGAAACTTGGAATAGTTGTTCAGTATCAAAAGGGCAACTCATTACAACAAGGCAGGTAACCCTGGGATTTGTCATTTCAGAGTTATTGCCCTTGTTTTATTTACTTAAAAATTATAAATTAACATATCTCAAAAACTATAAAAGATATCCATTTGAAACTTTGAATACTTGTTCAGTAGCAAAAGGGCAACTCATTACAACAAGGCAGGTAACCCTGGGATTTGTCATTTCAGAGTTATTGCCCTTGTTTTATTTACTTAAAAATTGTAAATTAACATATCTAAATAACTATGAAAGATATTAACTTGAAACTTTAAATAGTTATTCAGTATCAGAAGGGCAACTAATTACATTAAGGCAGGTAACTCTGGGATTTGTCAGTTCAGAGTTATTGCCCTTTTTTATTTACTTCAAAATTGTAAATTAACATATCTAAATAACTGAAAGATATTAACTTGAAACTTTAAATAGTTATTCAGTATCAGAAGGGCAACTCATTACAACAAGACAGGTAACCCTGAGGTTTGTGTATCCAGAGTTATTGCCCTTGTTTTATTTACTTAAAAGTCATAAATTAACATATCTAAGTAACTATGGAAGATATTAACTTGAAACTTTGAATACTTGTTAAAGGGACTCGCAACCGGATGGTGTACTTGTCAAAATAAAATAAAATACTCAAATAAAAGCAAATTTGTGGCATTATTTGGCTTCTGACATTAAAAAAATATGATTAGTCCAAAAAAAGTCTCAAGAATCGTCACCGAATCTTAGATTTTTAGATATTTTCCATCGTTTTTCTATAGCGTTAGCTAACGGTATAGTTGTTGTTGTTGCTTCTCTACACGGGCTCAGACATAAACACGAGCCGAATTACGAAGTTGTATGCACTTTCGATCGCTACACATTGAAATACGTTAAATCGATCCGAGATAAACAGATAGTTCCGTGGCCCATTGGTCTAAGCGGTTTCCCCTATTTTGTCTTCTGTCCGCCAATGCCGGGCCCCGGGTTCGAATCCCACCAGAGACCAATATTTTTTTTTATTGAAATACATTTTTTTAAACAGAATTTCTTATCCTAAACTAATTCTTTACCATTTATATAAGCGTTTGACACATATTTACAAATTACTATTGTTAATGCACCATCTGGTTGCGAGTCGCTTTAAGTATCAAAAGGTCAACTCATTACAACAAGGTAGGTTACTCTATGATTTGTAATTCCAGAGAAATTGCCCTTGATTTATTTACTTAAAACTTGTAAATTGAAATATCTTAATAACTGTCAAAGGTATTAACTTGAAACTTTAAATACTTGTGTTATATCAAAAGGGCAACTCATTCAAACAAGAAAGGTGATCTGGATGTGCCGTTCCAGAGTTATTGTCCTTGTTTTGACTTATAGTTTACTTTAAATGGAATGCAGATTGTCTAAGTATGTTTGAGTTGTTGTTGCTTTCAAATTTCTATGATCAATAGGGCATTAAACACCCAGACACATTCTTAAGTTTGAAAAATGATGCCGTCTCAAGTATATGAAAGTCGAGTGTCCAGCACCCGTTTGCGGTGCTCTCGTTTTTAGATATTTTTCATCGTTTTTCTATAGCGTCAGCTGACGGTATAGTTGTTGTTGTTGCTTCTCTACATGGGCTCAGACATAAACCCGAGCCGAATAAAGTACTATCAATCGCTACTAGTGAAGTATGTTAATTCGCTACCATATATATAGAGAGTGCTGGTAGCCGAGGCGGTAAAGGCGTTACCTCATCATTTTTCATGTCTCCGCATGGAGGGTCACGGTTCGAATCCCACCAGAGCTTCTTTTTTTTTTTTTTTTTTGAAATGCCTTTTTTAACAGAATTTATTATCCTAAACTAAATCTTGCCCATTTATATAAGCATTTGACATATATTTACAAATTATTATTTTATTGCTAAATCCGGTTGCGAGCCTCTTTAAGCATTGAAAACTTAAGTGGCCTCGTCACATAAACTTATTTCCAGTTATTTCAATCATTGGGAATGCTAATTCTTGTGGTTTGATCCCAATATCGCTGTAAAAAAAGTGTGTTTAAGCGCGAAATAAATTACTGGTATTGTTGGTTTGGAAGCCATTGAGTCATGCATATTAATGAGATCCCCGACGGCCACGCCCCCTTTCGGCGTTTGGCATTGCTATTCTCAGTATTGATGGTATCTATCAGGTTTATAACATGTCTCTTTTGATAATGATGTATCAAAATTATATATAGAGTCGGTTCATTTTAAATACAAGAGGCCTTGAAGAGGGTCAATTATAGATGGCCCTCAGAGTGCTCACATGGGTACACCATGTAAAACTTGACATAGTGACCTAGTTTCATCGTCAACAGAGAGTCATGCTTGATGTCTCTTCCTCTTTCCTCATCCAACTCTCCAGTCATCTCTGGCGTCCCCAGGGAATTGTACTTGGGCCATTGATGTTCCTGCTCTATGTCAACGACATTGCCCAACATGTCTCTCCAACAACCAGGATCAAGCTGTGTTCTCTGATGATTGCTTTCTGTACCCCACAATCAACAACGTACCTGTTGTAATCAGGGAACCTCTTTAGCCCTAGCGGCTAGTCATCCCTCTCATCTTCTTCGTGAATAGGTTCTCCGTGTCGGATCCCAATTCAAAGTTAAAAGATATTGGCAATGTCATAGCATTGGTTTTGCCATGCATTTGTCTAGATTTCTTTTAAAAGAGTCCACCCCCTTACAACTGATGATGTCTTGTGGTAAACTGTTCCAAATAGAAAAAGTATGATGGCCAAAAGAGTTCAATCAATTTGGGTTTTTATATTTTGGCTTGTATAATTTTAAATTATGCCATCTTGTTCCACTATTATCAGCGAATCTGAGGAAAGTGTTTACATGTAGTTAGATACTATCGAATCTATGTATGATTTTAAACACTTCTATCAAATTGTCGTCTTCTGTAGTCTAGGGTCAAATAGGAGCAAGTCCCAAGAAGAGGCCTGCTTCAAATAGGAGCAAGGCCCCAGAAGTGGTCTGCTTCAAGTGGGAGCAAATCCACAAAAGAGGTCTGCTTCCTTTAGGAAATCTAACTAGCAAGGGTAGCAAACTGTGGAGGTGTCTAATCCCTGCCAGCATCATTCTGTTGCCACCTTATTTATGTCGTAGTATGTCACTTTCTTCTGAAACATTGAGATGCTGGCTGTGGGTCAAACGCAAATATGGAAAATAACAGATGTCACTGAAAGAGGAACACAAAGGGTAACAGTAACTGTTGTTCAAACAGTTATTGGTTGTTTCTTTCCATTTTATACCTGGAAAACACTTTTCTATCTTATCCATGGACACAAATGGTTGTCCCAACTAAACAAGCCTCATAATGTCAGTCTGCTATTTAAAACTTGCTAATTTCAGGAGGTCTAACAGAAGATCAAGTCTGCTTCTCAAATGAAGGAACAAGTCTTAGAAAAATTGATCCAAAAATTATACTTCAAAATCTACAGAGAAACAAGATGATTTGAGAAGCAACTCCAGTCAAGGCCTGTTTCTAAGTATGGATAAGATAGGACAAGCTTAGGACTGCAAAACAGCAGCCATAGCAACAGATGACATCATGATGACATTATGACCTTAACTTGACGTTGTGACTTCATGATGATCATGTTGAAACTACATCATGATCAATTGATGACATCACAATGACTGTCATAATCAAATGCTATGTAAACAACACACGCTTAGAAACCATGATGCCAAACATAGGTCACATGGTAGCAACCCTCAAGTATAAAAGTGAGATGCCACAATGCTTCATCTCATTCATTCTGATGAGTCCAAACAAGGACCATCTAGTGAATGATATGTGACACCAAATATTCCAGTCGGGTTTTCTTTTGGCAGTTTTCTATATTTTTGTATTGTTCACTTTATACCACATTAGTAATATATCCATATATCATCAATGTACAGTATAACCTCCGTTATCCGACACCCCATGGTTCCATGTTTGTAAGTCGGTTAAGAGAGGTTGTCGGTTAACGGAATTATGCCTAAGTTCACAAGTTTACACACCCAAAGATTGTCGCTGCGAGGCGAATTTCTCGATGCCGATTTACTTAATAAATATGCTTGCATGACAATATCCTTGTCAGGTTCTTCCAGTTTAAAATAGGAGTCCCCTGCTCCAGATCTACACGGTTTTTCCATTGTTCTTTCTACAGTAGGCATAAACGTGTATAGTCAGTGTACAATCGGAAGTAAACACGCATACATGTAGATATTAAGGGATCGACTAAAACACCAGCACATTCGTATTTACATTTGATATACAAGTACAGTCTTCTCTCGTTATGTCGAACTAGCGGGAAATTAACAAAAACTTCAAAACGCGAGAATGTTTTTATTTCCTCTCAATATATCTTGAGCATACATTTTTACGCCTGCGATTATTACTATAGACTCGACCTATGCGGAGGGCGCATTAGATATATATTTCGTTCTTCTAATTTTGACAACTTGACGGTGAGGACGATTGGCAGATACCTGTCCAATTTGAACACGAAATAATGGTTAGCTGTTGTTGGAAAGGATGGATGAGTTGGTCTTTTCGGCACTGCGACCCTGAATGGGTTGCTTACACGTGTTGGCTGAAGTTATCTTATTAACCCTCACATTATTCACTCATTGTTGAAACATTATACACTTGGTCTTACACGGCCATCCGAGCAATATGTGTCATTATCACCTGCGCGTGAATAGTCGGTCAATGATCAAAGGTCAGCATACCGTCGGATAACGGGGTGTGAAAAACCTCTAATTTGCCTTTTTTGGTCCGTCAAGGTATGTCGGATAACGGTTAAGAGAGGATCCGATCAAGAGAGAGTTAGGTTACATAAAATATATAGGGAAACTGCCGGGACCAAACAGCAGGGTCGGTTAACAGAGGTTTCCGGTCAAGAGAGGTGTCGATCGACAGAGGTTATACTGTAATAATACTTATCATGTTACGGTATTATTACCATAATTAATGATAATTCTTATAATAGTTGTATCAATAATAATAATTAGGTTGCAGTTTTAAGCAAGACGAAAGTCTTGCAGAAAGCTCATTCAAGATCTTTCTGCTTTACTTTTATCTTGCTTTAAGTAATTAACCCTTTACTGAATAGATACATGAACACCTTTATACACATTTAATTTATTCTTCCATTGTTATTTATACAGTAATGAATGTGCAGCATATGCAGGGTTTTCCCTTGCATTTTGTAATGGAGAGTCCTAAGGACCCTCAAACCTTTCACGTTGAGAGTCCCTCAGCACATTTGGGGGTCCCAAATTAATTTGATGTGAATAAAATGCCTTACAACCTTGACAAATAACTTGTTAAACCTTTGTAAACACTAAAACAGTGCAGATTCATGATCTCTGTTGACCTGAGCATACCCCATATCAGCACCCAGGTTTTACATATCTGATGAATTGTGGGTTTGGAGTAAAATGTGGTCAAAGATTTGAGGGTCCTGGGGACTCCTGGGGTTGGACAAATAGGAGTCCCAGGTGACAGAATTGAGTCTGAGATGCAGGAAACCTGCGTCCGGGAAAACCCTGCATATGAAATATTTTCTGTATCCTAGCAATTTGGTAGCTTAAAGCAGGTTGAAAGTAAAGCAGAATGTGCCTCAAGGCACATTCTGCTTTACTTTCAAATTGCTTTAAGTGGTCAGCAGTCTTCAAAACAAGAAATAGTTTATTGAGTAAAGGGTTAAGTAGCAAATTGCCTTCAACAAAGTTGGATATTGACTGAACAAGAAACAACAATTTGATTATACATGTACTGATTACAAGTTCTCAGCAGCCATTTATGTGAAACCAGGAAGACAATACTTTTTGTTCCCATCCTCTCTGTCAGTCTGTCCATCTGTTAATATTGGTTAAAGGTCTATTTTAAAGTTTTTAATGGTTCGATCACCATTCATTGGTAAGGGGCATGTATACAGATTCATCAGTACTCCTTTTTCTTGCACAATTTATATATTTGTTTGGGACAACATAAATGTCCAGTTTAGAGGGGTTTCTAGTTAAGAGGGGTTTTAACTAATTACCAGATAGCTGACTACTTAAGCAGGTTTAAAGTAAAGCAGAATGCTCCATATGGCGCATTCTGATATACTTTCATCCTGCTTTAAGTTATCATCTACTAGAATATATAAATTATTTCTGATGATACAAATCAAATGTGTAAAAAGGCGTATTTATGGCGTAATGGTTAAAAATAAAGAAGGGTTGGAAACAGGACCAAAGTATTGTTCAGGTTTAGAGAGAATTTCGTCATTTAGAGGTTACAGTTTGGAGGGACTCCACTGTATATGTAGATCATGGTAATTCATTTCACTGTTGTCTTTTACAGGAAATAATTGAGTTTCCAGTGTTGAAAGTCAATGCTAAAACCCTGCAGACAGATGCAATATTTCATCAGTATGTTCAGCCAAGAGTACACCCAGAACTTAGTGACTTTTGTACAAAGGTACCGTTGTTTTACAGATTAACAGGGCTCCAGATAAGAGGGAGATAACTCAACAAACCCTTCATTTTCTCAGATTTAAGCATCAAACCCTATGGTGTTACTACTCATTAGAATCATCTCTTCGAGACGATTCTAATGAGTATTGACACCATAGGGTTTATAGAAACAAAAGATTTTAGATTTTGAAATACTCTCCTTATCTGGAGGTCTGGTTTAATATTTGCGCTAGAATGCTTTTATCTTGTATGATGGTGCATTAGGAATAAAACATTGTTTCTGTGACATTAAATTAGAAAATTAATCATTTTGTTATAACTTTTGACATGACTTGGACCTATAGTGATTTTGGGCCAAATCACCAGATTAAAACTTGCCATTCATTTGATTTTCTTCTCATGATCTCATCATCATCATCATCATCATCATCAGTATTTATATTAACGTGCAGGAGTGGGAGTGTCGTCCACATCGACTGGCCCCCTTCCAGGCAGCTGGCTGCCTAATGCTGAAAACCAGTGTTTGGTTGCAATATTGTTGTTTTTGCTCATATGACATGTTTTTTAAACCCTAAGCAGTAAACTGTTGTAGGGGGAATATAGGAATCACCCTGTCCGTCCATACACACAAGAGGGTACTTGTGTGGCTAAAATTCCTAGTCACATAATTGAAAACATTAACCTGGTCGATTCTTGTGACATTAACCTGGCCATTTCTTTTGACATTAACCTTGCTGCTAGTGGGAATAGAGTAAGGGTTAACCCCTTCCCACAAAGCCTGTTTCTAGTATTTAATATAGGTGTCCATTTAAAGCAGGTTGAAAGTAAAGCAGAATGCGCTTAAGCGCATTCTGCTTGACTTTCAGCCTGCTTGAAGCTATCTGTATCATCCGCTAGAATATCGAAACGATTTCTTATTATACATATTTATGACTGTATAAATTGGAACTATTTCCCTCAGCGGAGGAATAAGCTAAGGAATGTGCTAAAAGGCGCTTCTATGGGGGAAAGGGTTAACAGAGCATTATATTCAGAAGCAAATTGAAAAGAAATTGTCTTTTATGTTGCTAGCTACACAACAGAAACCAATCGGATTTGCCACACAAATACTGTCTTATATAAATAAAAATTCATAGGATTCAGAAAAAAAACTTCACACATTGATAGAGCACCATGGAAGGATGTGCAGAAAGAAATGTCTTTCTAAAAGGAGATAATTCAAAGGGGAGATAGTTTAACTTTTATGTTTCATGTACTACAAGTTTTAAGTGCTTGTAAGCGCAACTTTTCCAACATCCTTCATTGGATTTTTAACAAAAAACCACAGGTTGATAGAGTACAATCTACAGAATCTGCATGAAGAAATGTTTTTCTTGTATTAAGGGGAGATAATTAGCTCACCTGAGCTAGTTCAGGATGAGTTTTTGCAATACTTGAATGTCTGGCATCCGTCATGCGTCGTCTGGCGTCAACAATTTTAGTGTTTACACTCTAGAGGCCACAATATTTATCAAATCTTTCTCAAACTTGCTCAGATTGGTAATATGTTTATTACCATAATAGTTCGGATGAGTTTAATTATGGTTGAAATCGGACCAAAAGGTCAAGAGTTATCTACCTTTTAATTGCTGAAAATGTCATATTTAACAGTGTTTACACTCTAAAGGCCACATTAGTAATCCAATCTTTCTCAAACTTGCTCAGATTGTATATTACCATAATAGTTCAGATGAGTTCGATTTTGGTTGAGTTCAGACTGATAGGTCCAGAGTTATCTACCTTTGAATGGCTGAAAATGCCATATTAAATGGTGTTTACACTCTAGAGGCCACACTTTTTATCCAATCTATCTCAAACTTGCTCAGATTGTATATGACCATAAGAGTTCATATGAGATTGATTATAGTTGAAATCAGACCAACAGTTTGAGAGTTATCTACCTTTGAATTGCTGAAAATGTCATATTTAAGGGTGTTTACACTCTAGATGCCACAATTTTTATCCAATCTATCTCAAACTTGCTCAGATTGTATATGAACATAACAGTTCAGATTAGTTCGATTATGGTTAAAATCTGACCAATAGGTCAAGAGTTGTCTGTCCTTGAATTGCTGAAAATGCCATATCTAACAGAGTTTTTGTTTCACTCTTGCAACTATGTATTTTCAATGGATTTAGATTTTACTTGCACACAAAGTATATACCTATAAGTTCTCAAAGGAGTGCAATTATTGTTGAAATCTAACGATTGTGGCAATAGCCCTTGATAGTTACTTTGAAATGCTAGAAAAGGCTTCATTTCAGTATTGTTTAGGCTCTAGTTATCTGCCCTTGATGTACTCTACTATACTAGAGGTTGTATTCCAAAAATATTTACATGCTATACTACAAATTTGAATGGACTTAGATTAAAACAGGTGAAACAGAAAGGTAAAGCTATCAAGCTTCAGTAAAACAGGTGAGCGATATCAGGGCCTTCAGGCCCTCTTGTTTAGCTTAAGTGTTCATACATTATGGGTCAATAGTGCTCTAAGCACAACTTCTCCTACACCATTCATCAGATTTGGACAAAACTTCACAGGTTGATAGGGTACGTACGATCTACAGATGTGCATGAAGAAATACTTTTCCATTCCCCTTTCATGGATTCATGCATTATAGGTCAGACGTGCGGTGGTGGTATAAGTTAGCCCTTATAGGCTACAATTCTAGGGCAGTATCAGGTGGCTTTGACACCATTTCTTGTTATATATAAATACTCACCTTATCTGGAGTTCAGTTTATGTTTATTTCTCTATTTTCAGCTGACAGGAATTTTACAGGATATGGTGGATGAGCAGCCCTTCATAGAGGATACTCTAAAGGTAACTTCTTGTCTACTTTACCATTTACCTCATAAATATGCCTTTTTACGCTCTAATTTATTCCTTCACAGACTTTAAACAGTCATGAATATGTATTGTAAGAAATACTATCTACATTCCTGTAGATGGTAGCTTAAAAGGCTGAAAGTAAAGTAGAATGGCGCATTCTGCTTTACTTTCAACCTGCTTCAAGTGGTCACCTACCCTCAAAACAGGCTATGGAGTAATGGGTTTATCCTTTACTCCATAGACTGTTTCTAGTTTTGAAGATAGGTAATCACTTAAAGCAGGTTGAAAGTAAAGCAGAACACGTCCTACTTTTAGCTAACATCTGCTAGAAGATAGAAAATATTTCTTAGGGTAAATAAGTTTGTATAAATTGGAACTATTTTCTTCAGAGGAGGAATAAATTTTTGAAAATGCGTATCTAAGTTTCTATGGAGTAAGGGTGCATTCAATTTTAGTGTTTTTTTTTTTTCAGGAACAAAGATAAAAGCCCGGCCCATCGCGGTTATAAAACTTAAAATGAACTCTGTGCTCAAACTCAGACTTTTTCTCAGCTCATAACACTTCAGCAAACATTTTGTATATAACAAGTATTTGCCTACCATAATTCTATCGTAAAAACGTATCCAAATCAGGTTACTAAAATCAGTTTAAGCATGTTTTGTAAAAACTAGAGCATATGTAATCAAAATTGAGTTTTGAGCACAGAGTTCGTTTTAAGTTTTATAACCTCGGGGCCTGGTGTAAGCTACCATCTGACTTCAATAATGAGAACAAGTGTTCGAGCAAATACATGCCTTAAACATGGAAATGGGCTGTTTGTTGACAAGCCATAATGGTGTTGTTTACTGTACTTTGGTAGTTAAGATACATTTCTATGAAACAGGCCCTTTGAAGTTTGTTTTCAATGTTACCTATCTGCATACCTGAAACTGCAAATTGTTATTTATCAATTATAGAGCTTTGACAAATGGATGCAAGACAATAACTTATTGGACCCGGATGTTAAGTCCTTATTTGTGACTTGTGGTGATTGGGATCTTAATAAAATGTAAGTATTTTAACTCACCTCCACGAAGTGAGGGAGGCTAACGCTATACCCCCTTCATGGGCGTCAGTGGTGGCGTTGTAGCCAAGACTTGACTACTGCACCTGCAGTCCCGAAACTTCATGCTGATGCGCCTCAATGAGTAGACCATGATACACAGTAGTTTTTAGCTCACCTGAGCCGAAGGCTCAGGATGAGCTATTGTGATCCCATTCCGTCTGTCGTCCGGTGTCTGGCGTCCGTCATACGTCGTCCGTTCACATTTTCAAACAACATCTCCTCAGAAACCACTGAACGGATTTCAACCAAACTTTGTCAGAAGCATCAGTGACAAGGGGGAACGAAATCTTGTTCAAAGATTTTGGCTAGAGTTATTCCCCTTGCTGTGGGACCAAATTTTCTAACATGACCCTATAGACAACTTTTAATGCATAAGAAAAACTTAAAAAATCTTCTTCTCAGGAACTCAAAGGCCGAGACCTTTGATATTTGGTATGTATCATTACCTAATGATCTTCTACCAAGATTGTTCAAATTATGACCCTGGGGCAAAAAATGGCCACGCCCTGGAGCTTATCAGTGTTTCTTAGGAAAACCTTTAAAAATCTTCTCAGAAACTGTATGGCGTAGATCATTAATATTTGACATGTAGCTTTGCCATATGGTCCTCTACCAAGATTGTTCAAATTATGACCCCCGGGTCAAAATTGGCCCCGCCCAGGGCTTATCAGTTTTACATAGACTTATATAGGAAAACCTTTAAAAATCTTCTTCTCTGAAACTGTAAGGCCCAGATCTTTAATATTTGACATATAGCTTTGCCTTGTGGTCCTCTACGAAGATTGTTCAAATTATGACCCCCGGGCCAAAATGGCCCCGCCCTCAGGCTTATCAGTTTTTCATAGGAAAACCTTTAAAAATCTTCTTCTCTGAAACTGTTAGGCCTAGATCACTTATATTTAACATGTAGCTTTGCCTTATAGTTCTCTACCAAAGTTGTTCAAATTATAACCCCTGGGTCAAAAATGGCCCGCCCGGTGTAGCAGTCAATTCTTTCCCCCCCTCAAAAGTTTCCCCGGGGAAAGAATTGGCTAGCCAATTTCTTCCCCCCCTAGTCAAAAACTTCCCCGGGGAAAGAATTTAGCCACTATAATTTCGCAAGTGGGATACTTTTAGCTAGCTAATTCTTTCCCCCCCTTAGTTGAAACTTTCCCCGGGGAAAGAATTGGCTATAATTTCGCACTGTAGGATTTCTTTCTCACTATCTGGCGGAATTGTATGGTTTGACTATCTTGGAGGGGGGAAAGTTTTGGCTAGCCAATTCTTTCCCCCCTTTCTGACAGTGTGCGAAATTGTATGCTTTGACTATCTTGGAGGGGGGAAAGTTTTGGCTAGCCAATTCTTTCCCCCCCTATCTGACAGTCTGTGGAATTGTATACTTTGACTATCTTGGAGGGGGGAAAGTTTTGGCTAGCCAATTCTTTCCCCCCTCTCTTTCAGTCTGTGGAATTGTATACTTTGACTATCTTTGAGGGGGGAAAGTTTTGGCTAGCCAATTCTTTCCCCCCTATCTGACAGTCTGTGGAATTGTATACTTTGACTATCTAACGGGGGGAAAGTTTTGGCTAGCCAATTCTTTCCCCCCTCTCTTTCAGTCTGTGGAATTGCATCATTTGACTATCTTGGAGGGGGGAAAGTTTTGGCCAGCCAATTCTTTCCCCCCTATCTGACAGTCTGTGGAATTGTATGCTTTGACTATCTAAGCCGGGGGAAAGTTTTGGCTAGCCAATTCTTTCCCCCCTTATCTGCCAGTCTGCAGAATTGCAACATTTGACTATCTTGGAGGGGGGAAAGTTTTGGCTAGCCAATTCTTTCCCCCCTATCTGACAGTCTGTGGAATTGTATGCTTTTACTATCTAAGCGGGGGGAAAGTTTTGGCTAGCCAATTCTTTCCCCCCTCTCTTTCAGTCTGTGGAATTGTATACTTTGACTATCTTGGAGGGGGGAAAGTTTTGGCTAGCCAATTCTTTTCCCCCTATCTGACAGTCTGTGGAATGGTGTGTTTTGACTAGTAAGAGGGGGGAAAGTTTTGGCTAGCCAATTCTTTCCCCCCTATCTGTCAGTCTGCAGAATTGCAACATTTGACTATCTCGGAGGGGGGAGTTTTGGCTAGCCAATTCTTTCCCCCCTCTCTGTCAGTGTGTAGAATTGTATGCTTTTACTATCTAAGCGGGGGAAAAGTTTTGGCTAGCCAATTCTTTCCCCCCTATCTGACAGTGTGCGAAATTGTATGCTTGGACTATCTCGGAAGGGGGAAAGTTTTGGCTAGCCAATTCTTTCCCCCCTATCAGCCAGTCTGCAGAATTGCAACATTTGACTATCTTGGAGGGGGGAAAGTTCAAATGGCTAGCCAATTCTTTCCCCCCTATCTGACAGTCTGTGGAATTGTATACTTTGACTATGTTGGTGGGGGGAAAGTTTTGGCTAGCCAATTCTTTCCCCCCTATCTGTCAGTCTGCGGAATTGCATCATTTGACTATCTTGAAGGGGGGAAAGTTTTGGCTAGCCAATTCTTTCCCCCCTACCTGTCAGTCTGCGGAATTGCATCATTTGACTATCTTGGAGGGGAGAAAGTTTTGGCTAGCCATTTCTTTCCCCCCTATCTGACAGTGTGCGAAATTGTATGCTTTGACTATCTCGGAAGGGGGAAAGTTTTGGCTAGCCAATTCTTTCCCCCCTATCTGCCAGTCTGCAGAATTGCAACATTTGACTATCTTGGAGGGGGGAAAGTTTTAGCTAGCCAATTCTTTCCCCCCTATCTGACAGTCTGTGGAATTGTATACTTTGACTATGTTGGAGGGGGGAAAGTTTTGGCTAGCCAATTCTTTCCCCCCCTATCTGTCAGTCTGCGGAATTGCATCATTTGACTATCTTGGAGGGGGGAAAGTTTTGGCTTGCCAATTCTTTCCCCCCTATCTGACAGTGTGCGAAATTGTATGCTTTGACTATCTCGGAGGGGGGGGGGGGAAGTTTTGGCTAGCCAATTCTTTCCCCCCTTATCTGCCAGTCTGCACAATTGCAACATTTGACTATCTTGGAGGGGGGAAAGTTTTGGCTAGCCAATTCTTTCCCCCCTATCTGACAGTCTGTGGAATTGTATACTTTGACTATGTTGGAAGGGGGAAAGTTTTGGCTAGCCAATTCTTTCCCCCCTATCTGTCAGTCTGCGGAATTGCATCATTTGACTATCTTGAAGGGGGAAAGTTTTGGCTAGCCAATTCTTCCCCCCCTCTCTGACAGTGTGCGGAATTGTATACTTTGACTATCTTGGAGGGGGGAAAGTTTTGGCTAGCCAATTCTTTTCCCCCTATCTGACAGTCTGTGGAATTGTATGCTTTGGCTATCTCGGAGGGGGGGGAGTTTTGGCTAGCCAATTCTTTCCCCCCTATCTGTCAGTCTGCGGTATTGCATCATTTGACTATCTTGGAGGGGGGGAAAGTTTTGGCTAGCCAATTCTTTCCCCCCTATCTGACAGTCTGTGGAATTGTATACTTTGACTATCTTGGAGGGGGGGAAAGTTTTGGCTAGCCCAGGGCTTATCAGTTTTACATAGACTTATATAGGAAAACCTTTAAAAATCGTCTTCTCTTAAACTGTATGGCCTAGATCTTTAATATTTGACATATAGCTTTGCCTTGTGGTCTTCTACCAAGACTGTTCAAATTATGACCCCTGGGCCAAAAATTGCCACGCCCTCGGGCCTATTAGTTTTTCATAGGAAAACCTTTAAAAATCTTCTTCTCTGAAACCGTAAGGCCAAGATCATTTATATTTGACATGTAGCTTTGCCCTATGGTACTCTACCAAGATTGTTCAAGTTATGACCCCTTGATCAAATTTGGCCCCGCCCCGGGGCTTATCAGTTTTACATAGACATATATAGGAAAACCTTTAAGAATCTTTTACTCTGAAACTGTAAGTCCCAGATCTTTGATATTTGATATATAGCTTTGCCTTGTGGTTCCCTACCAAGTGTGTTCAAATTATGACACCTTAAAAAGTCTTCTTCTCTTAAACCGTAAGTCCCAGATTATTAATATCTGACATGTAGCTTCGTATTGTGATCCTCTACCAAGATCAAATTATGGCACCTGGGTCATAGCTATATCAAAATGTTGTCTTACCCAGTCAGATTCTATGGTACAATGTCCTCAGGTGAGCGAAATGTGACCCTCTGGGTCTCTTGTTTGACTTTGACCTTGACCTCTAGGGTCAACGTTAAGGTTTTGCATTAAAGTCTGTTCTGAGCAAACAGCTGCACCTATGGTCACAAAACTTCATATGCTGATGTATCTCAATGAGTAGACCACAATGCACCACAGTTTGTTGACAGTGACCTTTAACCGTGACCTCAAGGGCCAATGTTAAGGGTTTGCTTTAAAGTCTGTTATGAGCAAATGACTGCACCTAGGGTCAGGAAACTTCATATGCTGATGTGCTTCAATGAGTAGACCACGCTGCATCGCAGTTTGGTGGTCTTGACCTTTGACCTTGTCATCTAGGGTCAATTTTAAGGTTTTGCCTTTAAAGTCTGTTCAGAGCAAACGACTGCACTTATGGTCACTAAACTTCATATGCTAATGAACCTTATTGAGTAGACCACAATGCACAGCAGTTTGGTGACCTTGACCTCTAGGGTCAACATTAATGTTTTGCACTAAAGTCTGTTCTTTGCAGGAAGTGAGCTTCATAATCTTTGAATACCCTTCCTGGTTTCTAAAAGCTTAGGATCTTTCTTTGCATTCACCAGTTCTCTATTTAACCTGTTACCTCCCAGTCTGTGTCTAGTTCTGAAAACAGGTTACTTCTTTAAGCAGTTTGAGAGGAGCATTCTTTATTCCTTTCAGCCTGCTTTAACCCATTACCCCATAGTCTGTTTCTAGTTTTGAAGATAGGTTGCTACTTAAAGCAGGCTGAAAGTAAAGCAGAATGCACCTTAAGGTGCATTATGCTTTACTTTTAGACTGCTTTAAGCTACCATCTGCTAGAATAAAGAAAATATTTCTTGAGGTACATATTTATGAATGTATAAATTGGATCTTTTTCTTCAGTGGAGGAATAAATTAAAGGCGTTACAAGGCGTATTTATGGGTTAATGGGTTAAGATGTGTTATACAGAGGGAGCACTGTTTTTGAAATCCTCCAAAATGTGGGACACCATGAGTAACTGATGTAATTATCCTAGAATTTTAACTAATTGCCTTTATCACACAGTAATTTGTCCAAAAGGTGCAAACTGAATGGCAAACTCTGATCAGGGTCTACATTGTTAGCTCAGACCTGTATGTCACAATACTTAGGATCATTATTGTATTCAACTCTAACTGGAGCTCTGACAGATTTATTATGGCTTCCTTCACAGTAACATTACCCCATAGCCTGTTTCTGCAGGTATTGAAGGAAGGTGACCGCAGCAGGTTGAAAGTAAAGCAGAATGCGCCAGACGGCACATTCTTTACTTTCAGCCTGCTTTTAGTTACAGTATGCTAGGATATAGAAAATATTTCTATGGAGTATGTTCATAACTGTATAAAATGTGTTTTTCCCTTGATGGAGGAATAAAATTAATCAAAGGTGTAAAAAAGTGTATTTATGGGGTAATGGGTTAAGCTGAGATTGAATGACTGGTTGCTATTTCAGGTTGCCAAAGCAGTGTGAACATTTTGGTATTCGGGTACCAGGCTATTTCAACAGGTGGCTTAATATCAAAAAGGTATTTGACACATGAAGTATTGTTAAATAATAGTTCTTCTTTATTTTTAGTCCTATTTTTAGTCTTAATCTTTTACTGCATAACCTGTTTCTAGTAATGAAGATATGTGACCACTTAGAGCATGTTAAACATAAAGTAGAATGCATCTTAAGGGACACTTTGCTATACATTCAGCCTACTTTAAGCTACCATCTCATTTTTACTAGAATAAAGAAAATATTTCTCATAGTGGGCATTCATGGCTGTATAAAGGGGAACTATTTTATTCAGGGGAAGTATATATTAAAGGCATTATTATGGAGTAATGGATTAAAGCAGGCTGAAAGGGAAGCAGAAAGCTTTTGCATATTTATACCCCCACAAACAGAGTCTGCAAAATCTTGTACTTTCAACTCCTCCTTCAGTTTCAACCTGATTCATTTGATACTTGGCATAAATGTTACTTAGGTGTAGTAGATGTGCAAGACATAAATTTTAGGTCTATGTGACCTTGACCTTGACTTTGGTCTTGAACTTGGCAGGCAAAATCTTGTACTTTGAACTCCTCCTTCACTTTCAACCTGATTCACTTGATACTTGGCATAAATGTTACTCAGGAGTAGTAGATGTGTAAGACACAAATTTCAGGTCTCTGTGACCTTGTCCTTGAAATTGGTCCTGAAATTGGCAGACAAAATCTTGTACTTTGAATTCTTCCTTCACTTTTAACCTGATTCACTTGATACTTCGCATAAATGTTACTCAGGAGTAGTAGATGTGCAAGACACAAATTTAAAATCTCTGTGACCTTGACCTTTGGCCTTGAAATTGGTCTTAAAATTGGCAGGCAAAATTTTGTACGACAAACTCCTCCTACACTTTCAACCTGATTTACTCAATTATTGGCATAAATGTTACTCAGGAGTTGCAGAGTGTCATATACCATTTTAAAGTCATTTTGACCTTGGCTTACACCTTTGACCTTATTGTAAAACCTTATTGAAAACATCTGCAGAGTGTCTCAGAGTGCTGTATAGTGGGCAGTGGGGGTATTTATCACCTTTAGTGATAGCAGTTCTAGTTTAGGTCTGTTTGTCTGTCCACACCCTTTTTCTTGGCTATTACTTAAGCTACCATTTGCTAGAATATAGGAAATATTTCTTATATGATGCACATTCATGTCTGTATAAAATGAAACTGTTCCATTCAGTTGGGGAATCAATTAAATGCCAGAAAAGGTGTATCTATGGAGTAAAGGACAGGCACAGATGGTCAAGTGGTAAGGTGCTTGGCTATGGCACCAGTGGTCATTGGTTCGATCCACCACAGGACCAAGCCCTTCGGATGAGACTTTATAAACACAGATCCAATGTATCAGTGCTTTTTACTGGGCATGCAAAAGAACCAGAGAACTTACACCTTGGTTATCTATAGTGCCTCCCCTTTCTCTGGGTGTTTAATTAGCCTATAAATGGCAGATATGGACATTGACAAACAAACGAAACAAAACTATAGAGTAAAGAGTGAAAGTGAGTGTTTATGTAAATACGATAAAACCCCTCTATAACGACCACTAAAGTGTGATAATTTATTAGGTGTTTTTTACAGGTGACTGCTTAAAGCATGGTGATAGTAAAACAGAAAGCTCCTGTAGGAGCTTTCTGTTTTACTGTCACCTTGCTTTAAGCTGTCACATGTCATTTATACGATTAATAAGCCCTTGTTTAAGTGGCCGTTATAGAGAGGTTGTACTGTAGTTGGTAAAAGTTCTGCCATAATTGACCCTTTTAAATCTACCTATGAAAATTGACCATTTCTTGATATTTAAGGGCTGTTTGGAAACAATGTTCAAATTGCAAACAAACAATGCAAGGTCTGTTTAGAGGACTCCTTTCAGATTTACTGGTATCCCATCCAGTAACAGAAATATATTGAATCAATTTTCACTTCATTAATACATTCAATCCTAGCGATGAGTATACTTGTCATTTACAAACAGTGTACTTGTGAATACTACACTTGTCCTATGAAAACAGTGTAGACCCTGATCAGAGGGCTCCTGTAGGAGCCTTCTGTTCAGGATCTGCACTGTTTGTCAGTTTGCAATATATTGTCAATATCAACACTGAATAGTCAAATAGGGAATAGCTAATTAAAAATTTCAGGAGTCATTGAGTTGATATTGTCTTTTCTGTCATTACAGGGATTTGCAGCAGTAACTACTACCTACCCTAAAGGAATGATACCCATGGTATCTCAGCTTGAACTTAAACATGTAGGCAGACATCACAGTGGTATAGGTAAGCTACAGTACTTGACATTCACCATACACATGTAGGCAGGCATCACAGTGGTTTAGGTAAGCTAAATTACTTGACATTCTGCATACACATGTAGACAGGCATCACAGTGGTTAAGGTAAGCTAAAATACTTGACATTCTGTATACACATGTAGGCAGGCATCACAGTGGTATAGGTAAGCTATAATACTTGACATTCTGCATACACATGTAGACAGGAATCACAGTGGTTTAGGTAAGCTATAATACTTGACATTCACCATACACATGTAGGCAGACATCACAGTGGTTAAGGTAAGATAAATTACTTGACATTCTGCATACACATGTACACAGGCATCACAGTGGTTTAGGTAAGCTATAATACTTGACATTCACCATACACATGTAGGCAGACATCACAGTGGTTTAGGTAAGCTAAATTACTTGACATTCTGCTTTCACATGTAGACAGGCATCACAGTGGTTTAGGTAAACTATATTACTTGACATTCACCATATACATGTAGGCAGACATCACAGTGGTATAGGTAAGCTATAATACTTGACATTCACCATACACATGTAGGCAGGCATCACAGTGGTATAGGTAAGCTATAATACTTGACATTCACCATACACATGTAGGCAGACATCACAGTGGTTTAGGTAAGCTAAATTACTTGACATTCTGCATACACATGTAGACAGGCATCACAGTGGTTTAGGTAAGCTATAATACTTGACATTCACCATACACATGTAGGCAGGCATCACAGTAGTATAGGTAAGCTAAATTACTTGACATTCTGCATACACATGTAGGCAGACATCACAGTGGTTTAGGTAAGCTAAATTACTTGACATTCTGCATACACATGTAGACAGGCATCACAGTGGTTTAGGTAAGCTATAATACTTGACATTCACCATACACATGTAGGCAGGCATCACAGTAGTATAGGTAAGCTAAATTACTTGACATTCTGCATACACATGTAGGCAGGTATCACAGTGATATAGGTAAGCTATAATACTTGACATTCACCATACGCATGTAGGCAGACATCACAGTGGTTTAGGTAAGCTATAATACTTGACATTCACCATTCACATGTAGGCAGACATCACAGTGGTTTAGGTAAGCTAAATTACTTGACATTCTGCATACACATGTAGACAGGCATCACAGTGGTTTAGGTAAACTATAATACTTGACATTCACCATACACATGTAGGCAGACATCACAGTGGTAAAGGTAAGCTATAATACTTGACATTCACCATACACATGTAGACAGGCATCACAGTGGTATAGGTAAGCATTAATACTTGACATTCACCGTAGACATGTAGGCAGGCATCACAGTGGTTTAGGTAAGCTATAATACTTGACGTTCTGCATACACATGTAGACAGGCATCACTGTGGTTTAGGTAAGCTAAATTACTTGGACATTCACCATACACATGTAGACAGGCATCACAGTGGTATAGATAAGCTAAAATACTTGACATTCACCATACACATGTAGGCAGACATCACAGTGGTTTAGGTAGGCTATAATACTTGAAATTCTTCATACACATGTAGGCAGGCCTCACAGTAGTATAGATAGGCTAAAATACTTGACATTCACCATACACATGTAGGCAGACATCACAGTGGTTTAGGTAAGCTATAATACTTGAAATTCTTCATACACATGTAGGCAGGCCTCACAGTAGTATAGGTCAGCTATAATACTTGGCATTCACCATACACATGTAGACAGGCATCACAGTGGAATAGGTAAGCTATAATACTTGACATTCACCATACACATGTAGGCAGGCATCACAGTGGTTTAGGTAAGCTAAATTACTTGACATTCTGCATACACATGTAGACAGGCATCACAGTGGTATAGGTAAGCTTAACTACTTGACATTCTGCATACACATGTAGGCAGGCATCACAGTGGCAAGATAAGCCAAAATACTTGACATTCACCATGCACATGTAGGCAGGTATCACAGTGGTATAGGTAAGCTACAGTACTTGACATTCACCATACACATGTAGGCAGACATCACAGTGGTATAGGTAAGCTATACTACTTGACATTCACCATACACATGTAGGCAGGTATCACAGTGGTATAAGTAAGCTACAGTACTTGACATTCACCATACACATGTAGGCAGGTATCACAGTGGTACAGGTAAGCTATACTACTTGACATTCACCATACACATGTAGACAGACATCACAGTGGTATAGGTAACCTTAATTACTTGACATTCTGCATACACATGTAGGCAGACATCACAGTGGTTTAGGTAAGCTAAATTACTTGACATTCTGCATACATACATGTAGACAGGCATCACAGTGGTTTAGGTAACCTATAATACTTGACATTCTGCATACACATGTAGACAGGCATCACAGTGGTATAGGTAAGCTATAATACTTGACATTCACCATACACATGTAGGCAGACATCACAGTGGTATAGGTAAGCTATAATACTTGACATTCACCATACACATGTAGGCAGGTATCACAGTGGTACAGGTAAGCTATACTACTTGACATTCACCATACACATGTAGACAGGCATCACAGTGGTATAGATAAGCTATAATACTTGACATTCTTCATACACATGTAGGCAGGCATCACAGTAGTATAGGTAAGCTAAAATACTTGACATTCACCATACACATGTAGACAGGTATCACAGTGGTATAGGTAAGCTATAATACTTGACATTCTTCATACACATGTAGACAGGCATCACAGAGGTATAGGTAAGCTATAATACTTGACATTCACCATACACATGTAGGCAGGTATCACAGTGGTATAGGAAAGCTATAATACTTGACATTCACCATACACATGTAGACAGGCATCACAGTGGTATAGATAAGCTAAAATACTTGACATTCACCATACACATGTAGACAGGCATCACAGTGGTATAGATAAGCTAAAATACTTGACATTCACCATACACATGTAGACAGGCATCACAGTGGTATAGGTTAACTATAATACTTGACAATCACCATACACATGTAGGCAGGTATCACAGTGGTAAAGGTAAGCTATAATACTTGACATTCACCATACACATGTAGACAGGCATCACAGTGGTATAGATAAGCTAAAATACTTGACATTCACCATACACATGTAGACAGGCATCACAATGGTATAGATAAGCTAAAATACTTGACATTCACCATACACATGTAGACAGGCATCACAATGGTATAGGTAAGCTATAATACTTGACATTCACCATACACATGTAGGCAGGTATCACAGTGGTATAGGTTAGCTATAATACTTGACATTCACCATACACATGTAGGCAGACATCACAGTGGTATAGGTAACCTTAATTACTTGACATTCTGCATACACATGTAGGCAGACATCACAGTGGTTTAGGTAAGCTAAATTACTTGACATTCTGCATACATACATGTAGACAGGCATCACAGTGGTTTAGGTAAACTATAATACTTGACATTCACCATACACATGTAGGCAGACATCACAGTGGTATAGGTAAGCTAAATTACTTGACATTCTGCATACATATGTAGGCAGACATCACAGTGGTTTAGGTAAGCTAAATTACTTGACATTCTGCATACACATTTAGACAGGCATCACAGTGGTTTAGGTAAACTATAATACTTGACATTCACCATACACATGTAGACAGGCATCACAGTGGTATAGGTAAGCTATAATACTTGACATTCACCATACACATGTAGGCAGGTATCATAGTGGTATAGGTAAGCTAAATTACTTGACATTCTGCATACACATGTAGAAAGGCATCACAGTGGTTTAGGTAAGCTAAAATACTTGACATTTACCATACACATGTAGGCAGGTATCACAGTGGTATAGGTAAGCTAAATTACTTGACATTCTGCATACATACATGTAGACAGGCATCACAGTGGTATAGATAAGCTAAAATACTTGACATTCACCATACACATGTAGGCAGGTATCACAGTGGTATAGGGAAGCTAAAGTACTTGATATTCTGCATACACATGTAGACAGGCATCACAGTGGTTTAGGTAAGCTATAATACTTGACATTCACCATACACATGTAGGCAGACATCACAGTGGTATATATAAGCTAAAATACTTGACATTCATCATACGCATGTAGGCAGGTATCACAATGATATTTGTTAGCTTGTCATTTGTCTAGGTTAATTCCCTGTAAAAATATTTCCAAAATATTCTATATTTAGCGCAATCGCCACCGTTTCAATGACGTAGTCATTTTGTGCTGAGAACATTTTGTTGTACCTATTTCAGTGAGGGTTGGTTTTATCGAAGTACAGACTGTATCAAAAGTATGTGATCAATAAAAATATTGTAAGAATCATTCCTGTAATGTTTCCCACCTATATAAATATTAAAGATTAGGATTTTCTCCCTTTTGAATATATAATTTGGTTCCTTGTCTATACTGCCTCTCTCCCATTTGAATAAGAAAAACAACAACAGTACATCTTCAGTCATTCCTTTATGAATTATGTTGGTCTCTGTTCCAATTCAGTTCGGCAAGGAGTGGTCACATAATTTTGACAAGTATACCCTGTAGGCTATTTTGGTCATTTTTATTTCTTCAAAAGAGTCGCTTAAATAATGTAAATCAAATCACAATATCAAGCCATTCAAAAAATAATTTACCGAAAAACAGTTTCTGTATATAAGGAGAGCATACTTTTGTAAGTGTACTGTACATGAAACAAAATAGACGGGACCACTTATTTCATGTGATTTTGGTGTAGAAGATAACAAAAAATGCATACCACTACAAAATTATGAAAATCAATTGTAAAAAGTGCTATTTTGGAACATGTGTTTTCGGAGTGAAAACGGACATAAGGAAATTGGTTCAAATTGCTATGCTTTATTTTTTATAGTCAATAAATTATCCGTTTGCATCAAATTTTGGATTTTTTTGGACAAAGATGACAGGAAAAGTTTACTTTGCCGATAGCATAAAGTGATAACGTAATTGAGCTCTTCAGAAAGAAGATAGAGTTGTCGCAGTTAAGTGCACTGAAATAGGTACCTCACTGAAACAGGTACACTGACGATAATTGAAAATCCATTTAACTTCTATAATTTTTGTATTTTTTTTTTTAATTCAGATGACTGCAAGAACATAGCAAATATATTGTGTGAATTGCTGCGGCGTGGATATGTAGCAACGACAACTGGCAGCAGGAGATGATACAAAATTAAGTTGATTGGCTTTGTTGAACAATTGAATTAACTGAAGTTTGATGAGTCTGGACTTAAAGAAAGGAAGCATGTGTAAAGCATGAGAAAAGAGATAGATTGCATATTTCATTAATCAAGAAATACTGTCAGCCTTATCAACAATATGTTTAATTATGTCTAGGACTGCATTTATTTTGCTATGTTTTATGTTTTCAACTTCATCGAAAAATTCATATGTTATCCCTTATCAGTCCTTAACCCTTTACCTCATAGCCTGGGTCTAGTATTGAAGATAGGTGACCACTTAAAGGAGGTTGAAATTAAGATGCCTTTAGGGGCATTCTGCTTTACTTTCAACCTGCTTTAAGTTACCATCTGCAAGTATAGATACACTTTTCTTATGATGCATACTCATGACTGTATAAAGTTGATATATTTTCCATAATGGAGGTATACATTTGTGGCATAAAAAGTGTATTTATGGGGTAATGGGTTAAATGAAAAAGACTGAGCCCTTTTTACCATAAATAACTTGTTTTTACACATCTAAATATTCTACACTGAGGAAAGAACTCCCTGCCTCGGAAGTCCTCCACTTGAAACACTGAAGGCATTACCAGTTACTTTCCAGATGGTTGGTAAAAGCATGATGAATAAGTGGTCACCAGTCTCCAAAATTTGAAATGGCTTTGTGGTAAAGGGTCAAAAAGAGTTTATATACAACCAGAGTTAAAACATGGTTTTCTCAATTTTATGATTTATATCTTCTTTTTATGCCCCCAGAATATACGATTATAGTTTTTGTCCTGTCTGTTTGTTCGTCCCAAAACCCTTAACCTTGGCTATAACTTTTGCATTTTTGCACCTGGGCCTTTAATACTCGGCATGTGTCCTCCTGGTGTCATGACCTTTCCAACCATACACACCTTTTTGACCTTGTGACCTTTACCTTGATATTGCATTACCAAGCATGATGCTGGCTGGGGGCATTTGTGTTTCACAAACACATTGCTTTTCATCTGATCTTCACTGAACTTTCTCAAATATTTGTTGACATAAAATAGAGACCAAGTTAGATAACCAGCGGTGCCAATTCATGCAAGGCCATTTGGAGTTATGGCCTTTGAACTCCTAAAATTGGTGTTTTTACGGCGCTCCACGATAGTTTCCGCTCTCTTACTCATACAGTTTACATTTGATTCCCTTCCCTGTACCATCCGGGGCATTCGTGTAACTGGAACATACTCTTGTTTTTAGCTCACCTGAGCCAAAGGCTCAAGGTGAGCTATTGGCCCTGTGTCCGTCGTCGTTAACAATTGCTTCAAATGACATCTCCTCCTATACCGCTTGACAGAATTCAACCAAACTTTACAGAAATGTTCCTTGGGTCAAGCTCTTTCAAATTTGTTCAAAGAATTAAAAACAATGCAGAACTCTGGTTTCCATGGCAACCAAAGTGAAAAAATAAGGAAATCTTAAAAAATATTCTTGTCAAAAACTGCAAGGGCCAGAGCTTAGATATTTGGCACATAGCATCATCTACAGGTCCTCTATCAAGTTTATTCAAATTATGCCCCTGGGGTCAAAATTGGCCCCGCCCCGGGGGTCACAGTTTTACATAGAGTTATATAGGGAAATTTTCAAACGTCTTCTTCTCTGAAACCAATGTGGCCAGAGCTTTGATATTTGGCATGGAGACACTTCTAGATGTCCTTTACCAAAATAGTTCAAATGGTTGTGGTCGGTTGCATAACTAGGTCACAGGAGCTAAAAATAGATTTTTTTCAATGAAAACTTAAAAAATCTTCTTGTCTGAAACTACAAGGGCCAGAGCTTAGATATTTGGCACATAGAATCGCCTACAGGTCCTCTATAAAGTTTGTTCAAATTATGCCCCTGGGGTCAAAATTGGCCCCGCCCCGTGGGTCAAGGTTTTACATAGAGTTATATAGTGAAATTTTCATACGTCTTCTTCTCTGAAACTAATATGGCCAGAGCTTTGATATTTGGCATAGTGACACTTCTAGATGTCCTATACCGAAATTGTACAAATGGTTCTGGTCCGTTGCATAACTAGGTCACAGGAGCTAAAAAAAGATTTTTTACAATGAAAACTTAAAAAATATTCTTGTCTAAAACTACAAGGGCCAGAGCTTAGATATATGGCACATATCATCGCCTACAGGTCCTCTATAAAGTTTGTTCAAATTATGACCCTAGGGTCAAAATTGGCTCCGCCCCGGGGGTCACTGTTTTACATAGAGTTATTTAGAGAAAATTTCAAACGTCTTCTTCTCTGACTCTAATATGGCCAGAGCTTTTATATTCTGTATGGTGACACTTTTAAATATACTTTACATATTTTGTTCAAATTGTTCCGGTCTGTTGCATATCTAGGTCAGTCCTGGACATAAATCAATATCTCCATTTTTCCAATTATTCTCAGGTGAGCGAATATGCCCCATGAGGCTCTTGTTTATAAAAAAGCAAACCTGGCTGGTAACTATTGGTTTTTCTCATAGAAAAATATCACGTGCCCATCTTGTTTTTATCTTCCCGCAATTATAGGATAAACAATTAATTGTTTGTTTGTATAATCTTTTTGGTTTCAACTTTGGTTCTGTGATTCTATGTAATGCATTTATTCATTCAGCCTAGGAATTAATATACTCATCATTTACAAACTGTGTATACCTGAGGGGTACACTTGCCCTATTGCAAACAGTGAAGACCCAGATCAGAGGGCTCCTTCTGGTCAGGGTCTGCAGGGTTTGTCATTTTGCAATATATTATTTAAACACCTCTAATTAGTAAAAACAAAAAGAAGAAGAAGAGTGGAATAGACTTAGCTGAAAATTTGAATTGTCCATTTGATGCTTGATCGGTGAATTAGCTTGCAGGTGTATGCCTGAAATAAATTGCTAATTTTTTACGAATGTTGTTGTTTTATTTTAGCTCACATGACACTTTTTGTCCCCAGATGAAGTTTAGGGCTGCCATTTCTCCGGAATTTTGCTAAATCTTCAGATTTTCATGTCAGCTTATGACAGCCCTGGAAGTTGTGTCCGTTGTGTGTCATTAACATTTCAATCAATCTATATCGGAAGCAGCAGTAGGCATTGGGAAAGAAATTTTGTTGTAAAAGGTATTCTCCTTATTGTCATGGTATTAATGTACCAAATCTTGATCAAATATTCTCTTCCAAATCCAATGTTTGGATTTCAAAATGTTTTACCCAAATCTTCTTCAGTCAACTGTCTTTGAAAAGAAACGGTGAAAAGAATTTTATTCTGCTCCAAAAATGGCTGCCAGTTATCAAAACAAGCTTATTCTAAATCCACTCAAATTCGGACTAGTTAGAGTATAATCATTTTTGGAATTTGCAGTATAACTGAGTACATCACAGGCAGGCTAGTCTTGCCAAAATGATCTGATTTTAATGATAATTGCATTTCTTCAAGAACCTTTATAAGGTGCCCACAGACTCGGGGAAACAGGAAAATGGTTGAAAAAATTCCCTGCGGGGAAAAATCGGGGAATTAGAAATGCTAAATCAGGGAATTATCAGGGAATTTTACAATAGTTGGAGAGAAAATCTTGACTACTGATAGTTTCTCTTCCTGACTTTATTTAAAAGGTGTATTTCTTGATAGTGTGAGTAACATGTATTAATTGAGCAAATAACAATGTATCTTTAGTTAAGTCTTTATCAATCTAATGGGTTAAAATCATTCACCCGGCACGTCTCCTATACTTTACAAATGTTGATTAATGTTCATTTTACTGAACAGTGTTTTAATCTTATTAGACGTCGAGATGCTCGTTAGATATGGTCCCAAAATATTTACAATGACCACCAATTACGGCAACCCATTCAAGTGTCATTTTCGAAAAACTAAGACAGGAAAACAGTTTGGATCTAGATAAGAAATAGGGGATTGGTTTTGGCCTTTATGCCTAAACGTATTTAACCTTTTACCACCATAAGCACCTACCGGTATATACTGATTGACACCCGAAATAATAATAAGCCATGCAGCTGTAAATCTAACCTTAAATTAATGATTCTCGGAAAATAGTTTTTAGACAGACGATGCTTTGGAGATGAACACAGGGCCGCGACACGATTGCTTTTTGAGAGAAAAAAAATCGTCAGAAAGTATATATAGAGACAAGGGATACAACTGATTGTCAGTATATTCTCACCCCACCTCGACAAAACCGGGCATATCATGAATAAATATTGATGAAACGACACCATTTTTGCATTTTTGTCTAGCTAATATGATACCCTTCAATAAAAACATAACATAAAAACAACTGTAAGCATGCAATTTTAACAGTAACTGCGTCCACTCACTGAAATCATCGATTTTCGGAAAACGGGACAGGTGTTCGTTCATAGCTAACACAGCATTGGCCACTACTGTACGCTTGTTTAGGCGGTATTTTCGAGCATTACAGTCATTGGCCACTACTGCACGCTTGTTTAGGCGATAATATCGAACATGACAGTCATGCAGTTGCATAGATATACATTTTTGACACCGATCAAAGCTGATTTCTTCTTAAATCATTGCCGTACCAAAAAAGCTTACATGTACAAGAATAACTTTACTGCCGATGAAAACATGCTAATTTGTTGATGGTATGGCAATGATTTGAGTACAAATCAGCTTTTATATGTGTTAAAATTGATATCTATGGAACTGTATTACTGTAATGCTCGAAAATACCGCCTAAACAAGCGTACAGAGGTGTCTAATGCTGTGTTGGCTTAGAACGAACACCTGTCCCGTTTTCCGAAAATCGGTGATTTCAATGAGTGGACGCAGTTACTGTTAAAATTGTATGCTTATAGTTGGTTTTATGTTATGTTTTTATGGAAGGGTATCATATTAGCTAGACAGAAATGCAAAAATGGTGTCGTTTCATCAATATTTATTCATGATATGCCCGGTTTTGTCGAGATGGGGTGAGAATATACTGAAAATCAGTTGTATCCCTTGTCTCTATATATACTTTCTGACAATTTTTTCCCCTAAAAATTAATCGTGTCGGGGCCCTGTGGAGATGAAAGGGATCGAGCTCTAGATAAATGTCTTGTATGAATTGAAAGGGTATTATTATTATAAGGTTTTGGCACCTTTTATGCTACTCTGTCAAGTGCGACAAATAGTGTGGATCCAGATCCGAGGCCGAGAAACTCGGCGTCGTATCAGTTTTAAAGATTTTTCACGCTTACACGTGTGTGTGTGTGTGTGTGTGTGTGTGTGGGGGTCTTCTTTGCGCATGTACACCGGAAGGTACTGCAACAGTAAGACGTGTGAACGCGACAGTACGACGGTGGTAATGCTGTAAAGATGCGGTAATTAAATCACTCGGCCTACGGCCCCGTGATTTAATAACCTCGCATCTCAACTCCCACCTGAGTTCTATTGCACGATGATACACTAGCTGATGTTATTATTTCTTAAATAATACTAAACAGACACATGTTTGCATAAGGGGTCATTTTATTATGGGGTCACTTTATTTCATGAGGGGTCATTTTGTTATACGTAAGGGGGTCATAATATTTCGACCCCGGTCGAAATATTTTGACCGGGGGTCACTCTATTACGGGGGTCACTTTATTTCATTCTCGAGGGATTGAATTATTGGAAACTGGATGCAGCATGTCATTGTTAATACAGTGGAGAAAAAGTTATTCTTTCCCAATAATCGCTGTTACGCTAAAACTATTATTTCCAGTGCAAACAGTTTTGAGCGTAATCAGACGTCGGGTAACCCGCGTCTGATCTGGCTCCAAACTGTTTGCCACTCAGATAAAAATAAAAAGTAACATTTTCTACATTTTAATGTTTTGCGTTTGCATTTAAAGGGAAAGAATTACGTATTCTCCATTGTACACATAAATGCCTGAATTGTTTGCATGTGTGTTTAGCTGTAAAAAGCATTTCCTGTTAAAACAAAACGTTGAAAAAAAAGTTTGATAAGTTTCCTATCTATCATTAAGTTTAATTGTACTTTTATCTACAGCTTAGCTGGTATTTATTCGAAAATCACTAAGAGTTTCAAAGCCTTTTATCAGAGATAATTACTTAAGCTGCATGTACCCTGTACATCCAAAGTACCCGACAGCATCCGTGGGGAGATATAAAGTCGCAAATAGGATAAAGACTGAAAAGTTCCGCTTACGAATATGCAAAGATAGCGACCTCCTATTTAATTAGTGAAGACTTACCTGGCTAGTTCATTATCTATTTTTTACGTTTATATGCATCCTAACGACAACGGGATTTGGAAATATACTATGTTGTTTGTAATTAAGACAGAATCTACAATATAAGACCGACTAACCGGAGCTGTCCATTTTCTAGCATTTAAGTACACATAGGGCAGATAACCCTGATAAGTGCACGCCTACAAGAGCTTGTTCACATTGTGGGTAAATATAATACAAATACATTGAATAGTTTTGTTGTTAGAGTTTAAACACTGTTAGGTATGACATTTTCAAAAAATCTAGGACTGATATCTATTGACCTATCGTCCGATTGCAACCATAATCGAACTCATCCGTGACCTTAGTCATATACAAGCAAGTTTAAGAAATATTGGACAAAATATGTGGCCTCTAGAGTGTAATCACTAAAATTGTAGACGACGAACTGATGGACGCCGGCCATTCAAGGATTACAAATTCTCACCCTAGGTGGGCTAAAAAACATGTGACTCTTGCCAAGGGTTAAGAGGTGTCGATTTAGGGCTTCATGTACCTCTTGTTAGATTTTAATTTTATTAAAATAGAAAGATTTAAACTTTAGGAACTGAAGAGAAATAAATAAAACAAAAAACCAACAGATATGGTCCGACTATTTATTCTTGTTTGCCGAGATTCCATTTTTGCTTTATTTTGCATACAGAGAAACAGGAGGAAGGAGACATCTAGAACTAGTACACTGACACATATTTAGGACTCCAAGTAGTATACCTGACTTGCACTTCCGCCTGGCTCGTGACAATGTTATCTATATGAAATCCCTAATTAACATTATTAATCTTATATTATCATGATTATTATAATTATTGTTATAGCAGACTAATATGGCGCTATTTTCGCACAGGAGTGGTGCGTTCAAAATTGCTTCACATGCACTTTTATAAATGTACTTACACAGTGAGAATAGATAACAAGAGCCGTATACGGCCCTAAATCGCTCACCAGGCACCGTTGATGTAAATGTAACATACCTAAGCTCAGGGTACTGTGGCTTATGACAATACGATTTTTTAAGGTTTCTTTGAAACAGTCCATTTTTAGCCCATGTGACCTAGCTATGCAATGGACCGGGACCACTTGAACAATATAGGTAAAGAACTTCTAGAAGTTTCGCCATGCCACGTATCAAAGCTCTGGTCATATTAGTTACAGAGAAGATGTTAGAAGTTTCACTTTATAACTCTATGTAAATTTGTGAACCCCTCCCCCCGGAAAGGGGTCATTTTTTAACCCAGACATAATTTGAACAATCATAACTGAGGACCTGTAGTTGATTTCTAAGCACAGCGAAGTTTTAGTTGAAGATTTCTCTATATAACTATGTAAATTTGTGACCCCCAGGCCGGGGTCATTTTTTTACCACAGGGACATAATTTGAACAATCTTGATAGAGGACCTATAGATGATGCTTTGTGCAAAATAGCTACGATCAAGGTACTGTGGTTTCAACCAAGAAGATTTTTAAAGATTTTATTGAAAAAAAAACCACCCCAATTTTGAGCTCCTGTGACCTAGATATGCAACAGACCAGAACCATTTGAACAATATTGGAAAAGTACCAACCTGACAACCAATATTAAAGTTATGTATAAATATGGGATAAGACATACTTACATAACAGTCAGAGGATCACTTTATGATCCTGTTTAGAGGTAAGTATGAAGTTGACTGAAACATTTTCAAAACTTTAGCAGACAACATTTTCAGCAGACAGCATCAGTTCTGATGATCCGTGGGGCCAACAATTATGTAATACATGTAGTATTCGTTGACTCAGCAGTGCACTAACTGTTGGCTTGACCCATTACCCCATACCCTATTTATAATATTGAAAATTGTAGATCACTTAAAGCAGGTTGAAAGTAATGCAGAATGTGCCTTAAGGCACATTCTGCTTTACTTTCAGCCTGCTTTAAGCTACCATCTACTTGAAGATAGAAAATATTTCTTCCGATAAATATTCATAATTGTATAATTTGGAACTATTTTCTTATGTGGAGGAATAAACTAGGGGTGTAAAAAGGCGTATTTATGGGTTAACCCTTACCATGCTGAATTGTTGTCTGTTCAAAGTCTACGGTCTGTGAAAAAAGTAAAAACAAAATCATTCTTTATATTTTCCAATTTTACGAAAATATCTAAATGAAATGAATGGCATATAGTTTGGATCCAGATTAGATGCATCGTGTGGTGTCTGATCTGAATTTAAACTGTTTGCACTAATTGGCCATGTCGCACATACTTTTATAGAGCTTGGGGTTTTCTATCTGGTATCCTATAAAGAGACATAATCTCTTTACTGTAGTTTTTTGTTCAAATTGTGCAGTTATAAATGCAGGTAATATTCTTTCTACAGTGATAACTTTTTGCCAATACATAAAATATGTAAAATAAAAAATAAAACCATCAAACAAAATAAGCCCACTAAAGTCACAGTGATGTGAATATGGCCCCTATATCTAATGAACTATTTTCTTTCGCGGATGTATACACGCACATACAGTGATTCGGCTCATGGGGCGGATAACCGTCAAATGCAGTTAAGATATGAATGGAATGAGATTTTCAAAAGAAATCCTTGGGCAAAAGATGGAAGATTGGATTGTATGGTATATAATTTCATTGGTGCTAATGGCAAGCCATAAAGCACCAACAACCACAAGGGTCAGAGCTTAAATATAAAGCACATAGTATCATCAACACATCATCTACCACATTATGTCCCTGGGGTAAAAAAAAATCCCTGCCCCGGGAGTCACAGTTTTACATAGAGTTATATTGTGAAATCTTCAAACAACTTCCCTGAAACAAATGGAGCCAGAGTTTTTATATTTGGTTTTGTGTAATTTCTAGATGTCCTTTACCAATGTTGTTGAAATTGTTCCGGTTTGTTGCATATCTAGGCCACCGGGGTTAACAACCAATCATTTAAATCTTGAACAGTCTTCTTGTTTTAAATAAACAACTTTCGCCATGTGAAAGTTATATTACACAAATGATTCATAGCTGACACTCTACCAGATTTCTTAAAATAAATTGCTTAGCTTAAAAATCATGGCTGCTAATGGCAGGTAGAGGCTGACTTTCCTGATAACATCAGTAAAAAATACAATCTTCTTTCCTTTCCTGAACTCACTTGACCTTTCTTAGTGTCACCATGGTCATGTGAGCGATTAAGGGCCATTCTGGCCCTCTTGTATTTATAATTTTTATAAAAAAAAAACAGAAAACAGAATTTGTATCTAATCTATCGTCAGTGTACCTGTTTCAGTGAGGTACCTATTTCGGTGCACTTAACTGCGACAACTCTATCTTCTTTCTGAAGAGCTCAATTACGTTATCACTTTTTGCTATCAGCAAAGTAAACTTTTCCTGTCATCTTTGTCCAAAAAAATCCAAAATTTGATGCAAACGGATAATTTATTGACTATAAAAAATAAAGCATAGCAATTTGAACCAATTTCCTTATGTCCGTTTTCACTCCGAAAACACATGTTCCAAAATAGCACTTTTTACAATTGATTTTCATAATTTTGTAGTGGTATGCATTTTTTGTTATCTTCTACACCAAAATCACATGAAATAAGTGGGCCCGTCTATTTTGTTTCATGTACAGTACACTTACAAAAGTATGCTCTCCTTATATACAGAAACTGTTTTTCGGTAAATTATTTTTTGAATGGCTTGATATTGTGATTTGATGTACATTATTTAAGCGACTCTTTTGAAGAAATAAAAATGACGAAAATAGCCTACAGGGTTATATTTGTCAAAATTATGTGACCACTCCTTGCCAAACTGAATTGGAACAGAGACCAACATAATTCATAAAGGAATGACTGAAAATGTACTGTTGTTGTTTTTCTTATTCAAATGGGAGAGAGGCAGTAAAGACAAGGAACCAATTATATATTCAAAAGGGAAAATATCCTAATCTTTAATATTTATATAGGTGGGAAACATTACAGGAATGATTCTTACAATATTTTTATTGATCACATACTTTTGATCCAGTCTGTACTTCGATAAAACCAACCCTCACTGAAATAGGTACAACAAAATGTTCTCAGCACAAAATGACTACGTCATTGAAACGGTGGCGATTGCGCTAAATATAGAATATTTTTTAAATATTTTTACAGGGAATTAACCTAGACAATTGATTACAAAGGTAGGAATAATTGTTCCATAGACTTTTATGATTTGTTATCACCCTGATCAGTTTGAACGTTAAGTGCACTGAAACTGGTACCTCCATGATACAAATATAGATATTTTATGTTCAACACCAAGGCCAAAGTGGTGAAACGCCCCAAAATCGCGTTTTCTTTTTATTGTTTTAACCATTTTACCGCCAGAAAATACTATTTAACATCGTTTGATTTCTTGTTCGTTTTCTTGTTTGATTTTTTGTGTTTTTCAGTACATGTCATTCCAGATGAAAACACTGAAACCATACCCTGTGCAAACTCTCCCCAAAAAACCCAATAAATGCCCTCTACTACTAGGCCAATACCTGCGTTTCCGTTTACCCGACCGATCCTATATTTTCTCTCCGACCCTGGACCTATTTTCAATTTTCAAAAAATGCAAAGGCGAATGTAGTTTTTTTGCGGCGCCCTGTGACAGTTGATTTTTGCGGAGCGTGTAATGTTTTTATATTACCACCTATTTGTTCAAAAAGGTAATTTATAGAGGTTTAAGTGCTTTAAAAATAGGTTGTTTAAAAAGAGTCAGCAATTATTTGAGTGAAACTTGCTCTAAATCTGTCATAAAACACCTTCCCTGCAGGTATGGTCTGCTAATTAGTTAACCATTGCAGACAACATATTTTAAAACTTCATTTGTTTCATCTATCATAAGATTATAAGCCACTGCTTTGCCGTTTTCGTATACTAATAATAATCAGCAATGATACCAGTTTAAAATTTCAAGGTAGTTTTGGTAATGTGACCTACCAATAAACTCAACAATCGATTTGATAATTATAGGGGTTTTATTTATTTATTTATGACACAAGGGCTCGGCACAATTAAATACTTCATATATACTCAACAAAATAATTAAAGGGGCAAAGGCATAAGTTCATATATCTTTTTCAAAAATGCAAACATTTTCAAGTGAATGCATGTTTAGATGCTTTAGAATAAAAAAAAGAAACAAACGACACTATGTGCAAAAATGGTCATGGTTGAATGAATTGAAGCGGACAAGTATCAAAACACGGATTTTTAACGTCCACTGGATTTTTGCACGATGTTTCTGCATATTCTTCAACGATTCGTTTTATAGCTGTTTTCATTATATCGAGTGCATATTTGTATCTTAAGCAAATAGATTGCAAATTAGTACAAAATTTGAAAACTATGCCCCTAAAGACGTCATTTGTCGTTTTCCAACGTCATGTTGCGACGGAGTTTAACGTTAGAAAAAGGGTGTCGTCGACAGGTTGTGGTAGTTGTACTTTGACACTGGGATGGTTAATTAGAGATCAGGTCAAGGTCGTTGCAGGTCATATTTGAAGTAAAGGACCGACGTTGCTACTTATGTCATGACGTCAATGGCTCAATTCCCTCCTTAAGCTTAATAGTTTTTATAAACAGACGTATGGTTACAGATTTCTGTTCCGGTCGTCGGGAATAGACTTTATGCTGCAAACCTATGGGCTAGAAGACCTGTCATTGACCGGCCTTGACCCCACACCACCGAAAACGTCATCAAGCTTTTTGCCAGAAACCATGTCATTTGAACGTTTACGTTTTCGCAACGTATTGTGGACTAGTGCGTCAAATTTCTTTTTTGAATTAAATGACGACTGCAGACGAATGTTAGACAGCAAAACGAATGTTTCTTCGACTGTTGTGTGGCAGAGCATGACAGACTCAGAAAAGGTTCAGGGCTCCTATGGGTGGGCATATCCTACAACGGTTGCACGGACCTTTACGTCATTAGGAACTGGACTCTGACTAGTTTGGGGTGAAGGGACGAGACCCTAGACGCTATTGCACGCGCTGAAACTGGAGCTTTGGGTGCAGGCTTCATCCCGACAGACGACAAAGGTCGTCCGTACCGAGCACGTATGGTAGACCAGTACTTGGAACACGAGGGCATAGGGTAGATGGACTGGCCAGCAAGGTCAACACACTTCGGTCACATTGAGGATGCTTAGGACATGCGGCAACGCCGGGTATCCGGTCTAGATCGTCACCTTAGAGGCTAACAGACATGCTTATTGAAGAATGGCACATAATGTCCATTGCATACATCCCTAAGCTAATTCTCCGATTTCCCTGTAGATGCAAGGGACTGATTAATGCACGTGGTGAACACATATGATACTAGATGTAATTTAAGAGAAGAACCTAAAAGGTGGGGCTCTTGGTTAAGTTGTATGTTACGCCACCCACCTAGTCTGGCACACGGGTACCTTATTTTAGGGTGGTTGTGTTTGAAGGGGAACTGCTATATATAGTTCTACTTTTCGAAATACAGTTATACTCTAAAACGAAGTTAACATGTAATTTTACATAAAACTGTAAAAAAAAATTGTATAAACTTATGTTTATATATTGGGCCTACCCAATATATTTGCCCCTTTAATTGTTTTGTTGAGTATATTATGAATATAATTGTATCAAATACTCCCTCCATCAGAAAGTTAAATATATGACTGAGTATTTTTATTTTTAAAAATCCGACCTACCGACCCTACATATTTTTGCACACATGTAGTAGAAATTGGGTGTTTTGGCCTTATTTATGCACATTTTATACTAGTTATATACAGTAAAACTTTCTATTACAACCACTAAAAAGAAGGCTTAGTGATTGTTTAAAGTCAGGTGACAGCATAAAGCAAGGCGACAGTTAAACAGAAAGCCCATAATTAGCTTTTGTTTTACTGTCACCCTGCTTTAGGTAGTCGAAAACAATTTATAGTTAACACAATTTAGTGGTCATAATAGAGGGTTTGTATTTTTACTGTAGCTCAATAAAATGTTTGTTGAAGTGTTGTTTACTGAGAAATATTCCGCAAACACAAATTATTTTCAAACTTTTACAGATAAAATCTTTATTGATATCTCATCAATGCACATGCAACATACATTTCATTTCAATTCAAACTTTATTGTGATAAAGGCCTCCGACCCAAACACATATATACACCAATAAATATACAATATGAGCATGAATGTGTCATAATCAGGTAAACAACTAACAGTGGTCTATCATAAATTGGTTGTAGTAAATACTTTCTAATGATATATTGTCTTCATCGAAATCTAATTAGTACAATTCTAATTACAACGTTATTTATTTTTCCAGATAACAATGTTTCTTCATTTCAAAAGGTTATGTATAATTACATACTTAAGTTGCTACTAGGTAAGTAGTTACTAAACTTCACTACATTGACATTTAGGTATTGTTTGTAATAAACGTTTTTCAGGCATTTAAGCAATAATTATATATATGTTGCTGAATTTTTTGTAACTGTTTCATTTTTACTTGCTAACAAAATCTTAAAATGCTGTTGATTGGCTATTCTGTAATACATTTTAGGAATGTATTTTACCCTTATTTCCAAGTATAATGGACAATTTAAAACAAATTGATATTCGTCCTCTATGCATGTTGTGCAAAATGGACAGTCTTTGGTTCCTTTCCATTCCTAAATATCTACTAAATACTAAGGCACTATTAAAAATAACTTTACAACAGGGTAACGCCATTCCGGGATTTTTTTAAAATAAGAGATGATGTAAATGGCATTACATACCAAATGTTACACACATTTTTTTTTTTTACATAAAACCAACTATGGCAGTTAAATAAGACCTGTTTAGGCTGGGGCCAAACCTGATCGTTAACAAGCGCTTTATGAAATGCAGCATGGGTACTAAATGGCGTCATTTGTGGTTACGCTACTATACACAGTGTTACATTCTTGCGAAAAGATTTATGGCTACAAAACAACGTCTTCAATGAAATAATGTTTATGTGATAAATGGAAATGCATATTCGTGCTAATTACCAACATGTTTAGTTCATCTGATAAACTTTTGCGATACTTGAATGTCTGGCGTTTGTCGTCAACAATAGAGTGTTTACACTCTAGAGATCACAGTTTTAATCAATCTTTCACAAACTTGCTTAGATTGTATATGACCGTAAGTTCAAGACCAAAAGTTATCTGCAATTAATGTGTTGTAAATGCAATTATTATGTAACAGTGTCTACACTCTAGCAACTATAGTTTTAGAAAGAGTTTGGTTATACTTGCACACAATGTAAGACGGTTGTTTTTTCGGACCATTGTGGCAAAATTATATGCTCTTGTTGTACTTAGAAATGCTAGAAAAGGCTTCATTTCAATATCGTTTTCGCTCTAGTGTCTACAAATCTAAATGGATTTGCAAAAAACGTTGTAAAATTATGTATGGCTATAAATTCTCATATGAGTTCGATTATGAGTGAACTCGAGTTTATTGGATTATTAGTAAAGAGTAACATGCCCTTGATATGTTGAAAATGTCAAATTTAACAGTGTTTATACTCTAGCAACTACGGGTTTCAGTGGATTTTGATTATATATGCACACACTGAAAAGAAGTTCTTAAAGGAATACCTTTTCTGTTTAAATCGGATTGTTTGTCAAGAGTTATCTACCATTGATGTACTTGAATGTGTTAGAAAAAGGCTTTATTTTAATATTGTTTACTCTATATTGTTTACAAATTTAAATACAATTTTGATAAAACTTCGTAAGACTACATATGGCAATTAGTTCTTGAATGTGTTTGATTATGTTTGAAAAAAGGTTAATAAGTCAAAAGTTAGCTGCCCTTCAAGACATCTCCTGACGACGCCTTGCTAGACAAGTTCCTTGCAAAAAGCATGGGCCTTGTGGTAGCAAAGAACCATTGAAGCTTCTCATGTGAGACCCGACCAATATAGTTGATAGTTTGGTTAGAAATAACCATTGAAAATCACTAGAGCATGAGTATAATCTAGGCCTTACCAGGTAAACTGAGATTGGTATAGCATGTGCTACATGCTTTGACAGTTAAATTCACACCTATCGAGAAAATGGGGGGGGGGGGGGGGTAGTCCATCAATGGACTGAGGAAAAGTCTTTAATGGCTGAAAAATGCCATATTCAACAGTGTTCATACTCCATATTCAACAGTGTTTATACTCTAGCAGCTATAATTTGATTTTGCTTGCACATAATATATAGACCTACTGGGCTGCCATTTATTCGGATTTTTCCTAAGTCTTCGGATTTTTATCCTAGCAGATGGTAGCTTAAAACAGGCTGAACGTAAAGCAGAATGAGCCTTAAGGAGCATTCTGTTTTACTTTCAACCTATTTTAAGCAGTCATGTGTCTACAAAGCAAGAAACATACTAGGAGGTAAAGGTACGATTAGTAAAATTGCGTCTGAACAATTGAAAATTTGAAATCTTAGGTTTTTTATGATCAACTTATGGCAGCCCTGGACCTAATAGTTCTTTAGTATGATAACATTTAGGTTATATCCTACCATTGTGTTCAGAGTTACAGATACTAGAATATACCGGTATCATATTCCAATATTGTTCACATCAGCGAATATCATAGGTTCAATTACAAAAGGTGAACGACATCAGGACTTTCAGTGCCCTCCTGTTTATAACTGTTCAAAGCTCGCGGCATATTATTTCAGCCAACTCATTTAATAATGATGATAATTTATGAGCACTCATGTAATATTCCCTATGTATAAAATCATTGTATGACACAACGTCACACAAGACAATCAGACATTCCTGTTTCGACATATTGAAATGGGTGCATCAAGTAGGAAATGATAACAAACAAAAACAAGATAAAGGAAATGTACTCTACACAGTTGGAAACAAATCAGAGTTCACTTACAGTTCAAATGTAGAACTAATTTTCACCTGTAAATATTCCATGGTGCTTTATAGATTTTTAATGGTGAATTAGTCATGCCGCATGAGGGTCATTTTGATTAAGGTGTGAAAAACACAATAGAAAACCAAATGATGAACCTTTTGACACGTCATACTACATAACACACACCCCATGTATGAAAATGAGTACCACTTCCTACTAATTTATCCAAAGTACAGTCAATTACGCGCGAATTACTTACCACGATATTATTATGCATGGCCTACAATACAAAAGTTTCAAAATCTTATGTGCATAAACAACAAGAAAATTGTCAGTAATATTTCAAAATACATATATACTCAATTCCAAAAGAAACTGTGCACTTTTTATTTTCAAATATTTTAATATCTAGAAGACGTATCGATTTAAAATTTCGCACACAATATCTCATGTATATTCGCCATCTATCAATAATAAAATCTATTATTTAGTTTGAAGAGTTTTAAGGCAATTTGGAAATACGTTATTTTGCATGTTTTGCACGTGCAGCTCAAGGAAAATGCACATGCCACCGAAAATGTGCTCGAGTGTTATTCGTATGCCTTATACAAAGAAAAAAAACACCTTTTACTTCACATCGGTACACAACGAACTTGCTGAGATTGAATGAAAATAGGCAAATTAGAGTCTTTGCAATGCTTGTTCACAACTACAACGTCACTAACGTAAGTAGGACGTTAGAATACCAAAGAAGCACAATCATTCGGTTGCTCAAACGTTTTCAGCATACGAGGGGAATGGTTCATCGCCGTAGACAGCACACATATACCTAGAACAGCAGTTCAACAAACGCATTTGTTACGTTGACGTTACTTCGACGACGTTTTCAAACAGCGTCTAGTTCGGCAAGACTGTACGGTATCAGCAGACAGACCGTGTTGTGTTGGGTCCGGTGTAACGAAGTATTTTGACCCCCATCGAAAAATGACCCCCCGGTCAAAATTCGACGACGTAGAATGACCCCCGGTCATTTTTCGATATCGTACAATGACCCCCCGGTCATAATTCGACGTCGAAATTTGACCCCCCGGTCATAGTACTATGACTCCCCTCATGAAGTGTTTTGACCCCTCCTGAAATATATCGACCCCCATCGAAAAATGACCCCACCCCTCTTTAGCAATTAACAGACACAGTTTAACCCATTGGACCCTTGCGACGAGTATATTAGTCATTTACAAACAGTCTACCTAGCAATAGTACATTTGTCCTTTGTTAACCGTGTAGACCCAGATCAGACTAATCCACAAGGAGCTCTCTGATATGTTGGCAATATAGGTCAGTTTTGAAATATATTGTATAAAACAACTCTAGCTAGTCAAAAGTTGACTTGACATAACTAGAAAAACGAAGTTTCAGGTGTGAATAAGTTAAAAGATATATAAAATTTAGATGATAAACAAGTCGAAATTCAGACTTATGATAAGCGCGTCATGGAAACGTACAGTATACTAAATGCTGTTCCCGATTGGTTACGTTAACCTTGTGCCTATCTGTTGAATACTGATGGTAGGGAAACAAGGTGGCTGCGGGTCTGTGGTATAATTCGTGGACAGCTTATTTATAAATAAGTTAAGGTAGTAATTCAGTCATGGAGTATGCAGGCCGGTGGGGCGGGAACAGGCATGGTGTCAATTACTTGAGAAAGTTATACATTACATTACAAGTGTCACAATTACATTGCTAAAGAGTGTATTATATTACAATTATTATTACGTTTACATTTGTAATGTATTAAATTACAAGTACGTTGGCAAAGTAATGCATTACATCACACATTACATTTTGATAACAGTCAAAAACATTACTGAAAAATAACTAATAAGCATATCATATATAACTGATAGGTTATCATTTACAAGTTCTTTGTCAACTAATTAATCAAAGATTCTACACCTAAGAATACATGGATGCAAGTTTACAGTTTGAAAAGTTACAGCCTTTTTATAGTGCCCACTGGGTAAGGAAGTATACTTTTGTAAGCAAGTGAGCACTTAACCCTTTCCTCCACAGTAGCGCCTCAGGCCGCCTGCACCTACATCTGCAAATAAGATTAAGATACACTAATAAAATCCAATAATAGTTTTAATTAAAGGCGTCAGCTAACAACAAAACGAGTGTAAAGCAGAAAGCATACATGAGCTTTCTGCATAAAATTCTAATTGCTGTATGCATTGTCCTGCCTTAATCACAGTTAAACGTAGCTACATGTAATTTGCAAGCTTGCCTATGGAGCAAAGGGTGAATACAGACCAAAAGTTTTGTACAAAGCTCTTTGAAGTGCTTTCTACATATTAAACCTGTTATATGAAATGGCATGTCATTTTTGCCTGTATACTTCTTAATTGAATTACTGCTAATTACCAAGACAAAATGTATAAATGTTACTGTTGCACATAACATCATTAAAGTTTCAAATTATTAAACCTGTTATATGAAATGGCATGTCATTTTTGCCTGTATACTTCTTAATTGAATTACTGCTAATTACAAAGACAAAATGTATAAATGTTACTGTTGCACATAACATCATTAAAGTTTCAAATACATTGTCTGTTAGATGCATTATGTCAGACCTGGTTATTTAACCCTTTACTCCTTAGCCTGTTTGTATTCTTGAAGATATGTGACAATTTATTGAAGGTTGTTTACAGTCTATCAGTGGTACTCCATACCAATAAACGTTACGTGAACGAGTGCACATATGTATCCCCCTTTTACAGAACATGTATTTGTAATATTTACATCGGTTCCAATGACATTTGTCATCTAACAATGTGTTGCAACAGAAACATTGCGGCATGTGACTATGAAAATTGATTAGATTATTGACAGTATATTGTACAACATAGAAGCATCCAATGATTTAGGTAATTAGCAATCTGATATGAGTTTACCCTCAGTGAGCTGATCGCAACCATGGCGGGTTTATTCTACGACATTGAAAAATGACAAGGGGTCTTTGTTTGACATCGAATAGGTAATAACCATATCGGGACAGGGGTGGCATTCTATGAAATAGAATGATATCAGGAGGTCATTCTACGACATCGAATAATGACCGGGGGTCATTCTACGACATCGAATAATGACCGGGGAGTCATTCTACGACATCGAATAATGACCGGGAAGTCATTCTACGACATCGAATAATGACCGGGGGTCATTCTACGACATCGAATAATGACCGGCGAGTCAAACTATGATATCGAATAATGGCCGAGGTGTCAAAATACGAGCTAGAATAATGACTGGAACCTTTCTACGACACTGAATAGTGTCATGTGCAATGAGGCAACATAACACAGCTTCCGATTTTGATCGCTTTTTGTTTGCTTGTTTGTTTGTTTGCTTGTTTGTTTAGTAAATGCAATTAACTTTACACTTAACATGGTAAACTATAAACGCACAACATAGCAAGTGTTGACAAAAGACAAAAAAGCCCACTCAAAACAACCGACCTGCATTATTCTTATTTATTGACAAATCAAAACATCCTCTATGAAAATATGTTAAGACATTACCTAATAAATACGAATTTTACGCCTTTGATCTTTTTATTCCTCTACTGGAGATAAAAGATCAAATTTATACAGTCATGGATATATACCATAAGAAAATAGTTTCTATATCCTAGCAAAGTGTACCTTAAAGCAGGCTGAAGTAAAGCAGAATGCGCAATCTGCTTTACTTTTAACCTGCTCTAAGTGGTCATCTGTCTTTAAAGCTAGTAAAAGGCTGTGGGGTAGTTGGTTAAACCAAGGAAACCGCAGCAAGATAGGAAGATTGCTTGGAATGAATGTCAATACGAGCGTATTGTAAATTCTGATCATACGCTTTCTCGGAGACGTGGTGCATGTGTGATTGGGGTTTACTCAGCCTGCTACGTCGAAATTAAATCAATAATCGAACAAGAGTAATTGGTAGATCGTAAATGTATTCTTGTAAAAGGGTAAACGGTTCTGGGTTCGATACCCATAAGGTTGTCCATTGATAGGCAGACACACTTACAATTCAATCAATATAATTTATTCACTCAAAACTTAGTTAGGTTTAAAACAACTTTAACATATGCAAAAACTGACTTTAAACAAAATGTCAAGGATTTTTAAAGGGGGGTCATATTTCGACAGGGGGGGTCATAATTCGACGATGGGGGTCATAATTCGACAATGGGAGGTCATTCTACGACGTCGAATTTTGACCGGGGGTCACTTTTCGATGGGGGTCAAAATACTTCGTTACACCCGGCACATTCGGACACCCATCCGGGCAAGGGGACCCTTTGTAGGACATATCTTACAGCACGTCATTAGGCTGCTCGTTTGCAGCGAGCAAGACGTCATTTCCGTTTGGGGCGACAGTAACGGACTCTCTGATAGGTCTAATAATATTCTTAGTCACCATGATGCTCGCAAGCGGGCCTTTAGGAGAAAATACCTTATGGCTCTTGCAAATGCTCAAACTCAGTGATAGGACACTGTTTCATTCCCGACGTCATAATTAGGCGTCACGTAAGGTATAATTATGCGATGTCTCATTACTGCTTGCATTAGAGCAAAGATGGACACATACGATACTGACAAAAATTATTCCCAAATGATCTCAGTCTGACTCTCAGAGTTACTTTGCAACTTTGATATTAACACTTTGTCTTTTCTCATTGAAAAAAATCCACTTTAAACGATCGCACATCAAAACCTGAAATTAGTGTCATATTGTTCGTGAACTGATCTAAATTTTGGTACCAAATACATAGGCTTTCAGGATAATACTCAATGAATAATTACAGAAAACAAAGTGCACAGTTTCTTTTGGAATTGAGTATATTTTGCAAATCAAATAAGAAATCAGATAGGCGAACATTAAAAGAATAACTGAAAAACAACAAAACTACAGAAACACGCATACAAACAAAAGAAACAAACAAACATTCACTTAAGGTCATAAAGCAAACAAATAATTAAAATAAATAAAACATGATATAATTATATAACGAATAAATAGATAAATAGATAAATAAATAAATAAATAATAAAGGAGAAAAAAATAAAACTTTCAGATTTCAAATCTCAAATTTCAAATATCAAATTTTAAAATTTAAATTTCAAAGTACAAATTCCAAACTTAGATGAATTTAAATCAAGGCTCAACCTTCAGACAGAGCTCTTCTACGAAAATTATATTTAAAACTAAACTCTAGAATTTACAACGACTATTGCCGCTGTTCCCAAAACAATGTAATTATGCCCAACAGATTCACGGCTGCGATATAGTCTACTTAAAATTGCCGTCTGTTGTTTTCTCAAATATACATTTAAGACATTTTGACAGAAAAACAACATAATAACGAGTGGCAAACAGCTTGAATCCAGATCAGACACGCGGCGTCTGATCTGGATTCAAGCTGTTTGCAAATGTAGGCCATTTTCTCTACCTACAACGACTTCCTCCGAACAACGCACATATTTGTCGTTGTAGAGAGGAAGCAATAATACAAAGGGGATTGTTTTCAAGGAAAAGGAAATGGATCGCAAATGACATGTAAAATGATAGGTAAAATGACATTCTTATGTGAATACCAGAACTTTTTCTGGACAGGTAAGACACCCTGAATTCAATACGCGGAAATGTCTGAGTCTAAATGGGATTATGTCTAAAGTTCTTGATTTTTCCGGCGACACTGCCCGTACTGCATTCATACTTTTGTTAAACGCCACAGCCATTTAGGGTTTTGTTACTAGGGTTCATGCTTATATATCAGCGCTTGAGTTGAGTCTAAATCTTTCTTAAGCATTTGATTGGTTAGATTTGAGCCTAGACGAACGTGCGATATGTGACTGTTTTAACCCATTACCCCATATCTTGTTTCTGATACTGAAGATACATGACTACTTAAAGTAGGTTGAAAGTAAAGCAGAATGGGCCTTAAGGCGCATTGTGCTTTACTTTCAGCCTGCTTTAAGCTATGATATGATATAATACAGAAACTATTTATTGTAGAACATATTCATAAATGTATAAAGTGGAGCTATTCCTTCAGTGGATGAGTCAGTTAAAGGCGTTAAAAGGCGTATGTATGCGGGTAACGGGTTAAGCAGTTTTGATCCAAATCAGATGTCGAGTTTCTTGGCGTTTCACATTAGATCAAGAGAAATTTACACTTTGATGGTATTTTTGAAATAAAATACTGTATAAGTGGTAATGTTAGCGAAGTGGAAATATTTGCGAATTTCGCGAATTCACAAAAGTGGTAAACAATCCCACCAGCGATATATTCAGCGACCGTAATGCAATATGTTACTTCAGCACCGTATCCATTTTTACCCTAACACCGTATCAGATCTATGAAAATAAATGAATATCACATATGTAATACATATTCCACAGAGACTTTATTGTCTACAAAATATAAAGTAATGTGACAGATAATCATGCTCGAAATCTGAGCATTGTTGAAGCCGATAAATTGCAGACTACGATTGCATAGCCACCTATAAAATGTGTTGGCAATGACTGTTCATTGGCAATCTTTATTTCTTTCAAAAGTGTTGTTAAAGCAAGTTTTAAAGACGGTTTAGTGTTTTTTTTATCAGATAATCGCAAATGTCAAGATTAATACCGATGTTTTGATCTCGCTTAAATCGAACGTACCCGTTTTTCAAAGTTAAAACGTGGCTAAGCCACGTTTTAACATTGAAATATCGGTATGTTCGAACTAAAAAGAATTCAAATTATCGAGTTTCGATTGTAGTTTGAACCATATTTGTCGTTTGGAGGTTATGGTATGCAATGAATATTGCGACAGCAGAGCAGAAAAACGTTGTGAAACGAAAACTTTTGATATTAAAAGAAATTCAACGTAAAGAAAACATAGAATTCATTTGAAGAAGTTAACACACATTAACTTGATCGCTAATGAACAGCTGGCCTACATTGAATCAGGCAATTGAATCAGGCAATATTGGTTTAACCAAATTCTCAATCAATACGCATTTTACGCCACAAATATATTCCTCCACTGAAGAAAATAGTTCCACTTTATACAGTCATGCATATTTATACCATAAGAAATATTTTCATATTCTAGCAGGCGGTAGCTTAAAGCAGGTTGAAAGTAAAACAGAATACGAATAAAGGCGCGTTCTTATTAAATTTTAACCTGCTTTTAGTGATCACATATCTTCAATACTAGAAAAAGGCTACGGAGTAATGTGTTAACAGCCATGTGATCGAGAAGGCAGCCACGACACTCTTGTATTGGTCCATTTGTCCTGGACATCCCGAAACATGTACAAAACCAGAGTCCTCCAAACAGACCATGACCTTGTATGGACCATTGTCGCGACGACGTAGTGCGTACTCCGCGGCATTTAAGGTCTTGTTTGTACTGACACATGTTATAGCTTCTTCGATATGTGTTGTTGTAAATTCGCCATCAAAAACTTCGACGAGGTCACATAAGTACGAGTATGTTATATAGTGTCGTGATTGAGGACGTATCGTTGAGCGAAACAAAGTATGTATTATGCTGTGTTCAGTCAAGACTTTTCTTCCACTGCCAGTGAAGAAGTAGGTGTTTTGAGAAACTTGAAAGTCCCTGTTTACGTCAATAATTTGTTCTAATGTAATTGTTCGACTACCGATCAATGCCGTCCATGGACTTTTCATGGTTGTCTTGATACTTTCAATTAAAGTTGCCATTCTCTTTCCCCTCCATCGAATCATTTGATCTACCCAGAAATGTTTGATTTGGGATTTTGTGTCATCAGTATACTCGCAGTGTATAGTATACGACAACCATTTATTTGACCAAGGAGACGTTAGCCATTGTGGAAACTCATGCATATCATTAGGTCTGATCCTATCTACCGGTAGTGGAGTGTTTGGGGCCAGTTTTAGAAACAAACCCACGTGATCAGTCATCAGCGCCTTGTACAGCCATACACATGTTCCATTCTCGGCTCTCGTCCGTCCTTTAGGACACAATACATCTCGACATTCGTCCTGAAACAAAAGGGAGTGTACATCAAATGAGAGCTATAGCAAATCACTTACAGTCGAACTTCGATATCTCGAACTCGGTTAAATCGAACATATCCGTATTTCAAAGTTAAAACGTGGCTTAGCCACGTTTTAACTTTGAAATATGGGTATAATCGACATAACCGAGGATGAAATAATGCATTTCATGTGTCTAACTATCAGATATTCCGAGTTAAGCGAGTTCGAGATGTTTTGAACGAATATTTCTCTATGGCCCCACCTAACTCTTGGTTGAAGCAACTCAATAGAATTCGTGAAGAATTAAGTGGGGTGTATAGGATTCGCGTTTTTACCTTTGTACTGCCAATGGCGCCAACAGACGACGTTCCAAACAGTTTAGATCCTGGTCAGACGCCATGTCTGACCAGGATCCAAACTGTTTTACACTCGTATCGACATTTTATATATATCACCCACACATGCATTTTGCATTTATTATATTGAAGTTATTGATCAGTTGCCACTACTTAAAAAATGCCCCCTCGTATTATTTGTGTTGAGCACTGATTAATATTCCCTACATTGTGTTAATACATTTTAGATAGAGGAGATGAACTGATGCCTTTTATAATTGTGTATATTCCATGGGTTAGTTTGTCCATTTACCTTATATTGGCACCTTTTAGCGCATTCCGTTTAATCCTCCGCGGAAGAAAATAATTCCAATCTATGTATCAGAAGGAATATACGACTGAAAGAGAGACTATCTACAACTTACCGGAAGTGACATAGTGGTCGGACAAGCCAGCTTGCGAGTCACTGCATTCGTTTTCTTCGTTGTACTGTGCATGTCTCCCAGGACGTCAGGATTTAGTAAAATGTCAATGGCATATCTATCCGTTCGTGATCTATCAAAGTCGCTACATACACTATTTTCACTAAACGGTTTGCCACTGCAAATATAGCAGAAAACGTTGGCGAAATTGGCCTACTGGGTGTAGGGCGACAATAAGCTACTTTGACACGCTAGTCTGATGTCATCTTGTGACATGTTGATTCCAGAAGGCACTTGAAATGGTTCTTGTCCACATGAATCGGCCAACTCAGGATAACAACGCTCTGATTCAATGATATTTGTATCTCCCGGGAATCGAAAGTGAAATTTACAATGGGATTCATTGGTGAAGTTAAATATTGAATCATCGTTGACCATCATGTCGAAGTTATTGCCAGTTGTTCCGTCTCTCCGTCGGCATGTAGCAAACACCCGCCATTGTGTGAAATGGTATTCCCCATGACATTCCGCCACGTGTTTGTTCAAGTATATTTTGGCGCTACTTTTAGAATTTGGGTATAGGGATCCAGGTAGAAATACAGGTCTGATCTCGATGGTACTCTCTACTCTCAGCCGTTGGGAAACAGCAGTTTCCATTTCCACTACAACTTGGTGAACACGAACATTCTGAAGTAAATGATCATCTATAAATTACAGAGAAATAAATATAAAGCAACGCTTAGTTGGTATAAGTACAAGTTCACATCAAATAAACAGACCGTCAAACCTCATTCGAAAACATACACAATCTATATACACACGCCGAAATAACCACGCACACAGGCACGCTCACAGGGAAAAACGCGCGGCAAAAATATATACACCAATTATTATATTTCAGATATAGTCTTCTTTCGTATCAATTATTTCCAAGCCACTTATTCGAATTCAACCAACCAAACATACACTCAAATTAAACGTTACTTAAAACGGACTTAAAGTTGCGACATCTTACAATACGATCTGCTAGTTATTTAATCATTGGCACATTCAACATACAGACAACACATTTTATTGACACATTTGACATGCATACAGCACATTTCAAAACATTATTAATTCCATTTATCATATATAAGTCACTACTTTGCCGGTTTGGTATCATACCAGTTTCAATTTTTAAGCTTATTTTGGAAAAGGAACCTATCAATTAGATAAACAATTTGAACTTAAAGCGACTCGCAACCAGATGGTGCATTAAAAATAGTAATTTGTAAATATGTGTCAAACGCTTATATAAATGGTAAATAATTAGTTTAGGATAAGAAATTCTGTTTAAAAAAAATGTATTTCAATAAAAAAAATATTGGTCTCTGGTGGGATTCGAACCCGGGGCCCGGCATTGGCGGACAGAAGGCAAAATCGGGGAAACCGCTTAGACCAATGGACCACGGAACTATCCGTTTATCTCGGATCGATTTAACGTATTTCAATGTGTAGCGATCGAAAGTGCATACAACTGCGTAATTCGGCTCGTGTTTATGTCTGAGCCCGTGTAGAGAAGCAACAACAACAACTATACCGTCTACTAGTCGGTATAGAAAAACGATGGAAAATATCTAAAAATCTAAGATTCGGTGACGATTCTTGAGACTTTTTTTTGGACTGATCATATTTTTTTAATGTCAGAAGCCAAATAATGCCACAAATTTGCTTTTATTTGAGTATTTTATTTTATTTTGACAAGTACACCATCCGGTTGCGAGTCCCTTTAAGGGGTTGTATATAAATGAAATATATTCATACATTTTCACATATAAATATGATTATATAAATACTCCATGAGAAAAGTTATATGTACAGCGTTCCCTCTCTACAACGACACCCCATGGGAGACAAAAAATGTGTGCGTTGTTCGGAGGGAGTCGTTAAAGGGAGGGAAATTGGCTTACATTCGCAAACAAATTGAATCTAGATCAGACGCCGCGTAACGCGGCGTCTGATCTGAATTCAAGCTGTCTGTCACTAAGTCAGTATGTGTCTATCTGTCACAATGTCAAATACGTGACTTTGAGAAAACCAGCAGACTACACTTTTAAGCAGACGACATTACAGCCGACATAGGTTGGACATAATTGTCTTCTTTTGGGAATAGCAGCAAGCGTTGTTGTAAGGAGGGAGTCGTTGTTGGGAGGGCCGTTGTAGAGAGGGAGCGCTGTATTATCATAAGATTGGGTTTAAAAATAAGAAGATTTTCCGACCGCCCGTCCCTAATTTCATTGGGCATGTAATAGGAAACACGGGTGTTTTTTCCCTTAACAATGCAGGGAACATGTTATTTATTCATTGTCTCCGTCGGTTATGTACGGTTGATAAGGAATTATTATTTCCAACTAAACATCTTTAAATAAAACTCCATTACATCCATCGCAAACAGTTTAGAAACAGATCAGAAGCCGGGTAACCAAGCTCAAACTGTTTGCTTTTTAGAATAAAACTATTCGAATTAAATTAAAAACAAAATTGTAATTTTCTACAGTAAAATTATTATTATTATTATTATTATTATTATTATACCCGATTTATATAGCGCTCTTTTCACACAGGAGTTGTGCGTTCAAAAGCGCTTCACATGTAATTATATAAATGTACCTACAAAGCAAGAAAGACAAATAAATACATTCACAATAAAAATGATACAATATTGAGATGCATGGAAATATGGAAATTCTTTCAATATTATTACCAAGATTATAAAATTGTTATAGTAAGTTTAAAATGAGTCAAATAATTAAAAGATCAATGGCATGATTAAAAACAGAGTGGGTTTTTTTGTTTGTTTTTTTGTTTGTTTCAGTGTAGAGCCGGAGAGTAGTTCAACATTTCGTTTGCGTCTAAATGGGAAAGAACAACGTATTTAGTGCCCGCGATAGATAGTGCTATATTGTCATATTTCTTAAAAACTGAAAGGTCAATAAAATCGGACTATATCAAGATATATTATAGCATCTACCATGACAGCACACATACTGCTTGTTAACTCTTTGAAACCTTGTCACGCATATTTGCGTCATTTGCAAACAGTGTACCCGTGTGGAGTACATTTGTCATATGCAAACAGTGTATACCCTGATTCGAGGGCTCCTTTAGGAGCCCTCGGACCAGGGTCTACACTGTTTGCTATTTTGACATATATTATAAAATTCAGCCCTAAAAGGTAAAAAGTGTTCTAGACTTAATTGAAAACTAGAATTGTCCATTTGAGGTTCCAGGGAGGAAAGGGTTAATGGTCTGCATCAGAAATATAATAGTATATACCCAACACAACCGAGTTAAATTATCGAAATCCTACTGTAAAACAGGCGAGTAGGTAAAATATCCAGTAGTATAAGAACTCGAAATTCGAGATAATGAAGTTTTTTTTTTTATTAAACTAAAACAAAAGCCCAAAATGCATAATTTTGCACTAGCCTCTTAGTCTCTATTATATAGTAAAACCTCTCTATATGACCACTAATCGAAGGCTAATCTATTACATAAAAGACAGGTGACAGCTAAAAGCAAGGTTACAGTTAATCAGAAAGTTCCTAAACACTAAATACTAAATTCATTTGTATGGTCGTAATACTAGTATAGAGGTTTTACTGTATGCATGTTATTCTATTACCAATGAGGAAACTGTTTTCTCTCTCTAAAAAACAACAAAAACAAAACAAAACCGCGTTTCAGGTAAAATTTTCTTGCCCATTGCGAAAAGTTTGATCGAGCTAGTTTATACGCCGAGTAAGCCGTCTGGCTAGATATCAAACGTTTGTTACTTATTTACTTTTTACATTTTCGAAACTCCGTTACTTATTTCATTGCATTAACCGTTACCCAATAGCCTGTTTCTAGTATTAGAAACAGGTAATCACTTAAAGCAGGTTAAAAGTAAAGCAGAATGCGCCTTAAGGCGCATTCTGCTTTACTTTCAACAAGCTTTAAGCTACCACCTTCCAGGATATAGCATATTTCTCATGGTGCATATCCATAACTGTATAAATAGATTTTTTTCTTCAGTGTATGAATAATTGAATGGCGTAAAAAGCGTACTTATAGGACAATGGGTTAAACTGTACTTAACGCATACGTTTACAGGAGTTATTGTTTAAATTTTAGAAAATTTGGTCTTACCGATTTATAATCGTTTACTTTTAATAACCATATACTTTAAATCCTGTTTTACTTAACAATTTCCTTCTCCTCATTTTGTAGAAATTTTACAACGTTACATTAATGGAGGTCGTATATTTCTTTCTTTTTAGTATTATGTATATAATACTGTATTTGTTTTTCTTAAACTAGTCTTAATTAAATTTATAAAGTAGTAGTGATATTTGCATTGTGATAAGTCTCTTATAGTTCTTTAAAGAATGGCATGGTTTAAAATACTCTTTGTAAGATTTGTTTGTGTATACTATGTTGTAACCATGATGAGACTATAATAAAAAATATATATATACTGTTTTTTCTTCACTGAAATAAAAATGACCTACCTGTACAACACGGCTTCCAGCCAGGGAATATTGCTTTAGCCTGTGACTTTTTGTTCGCTGTGCAAACATTATTTCTTGGACATAATTCATCAATGACGCCGACTATTTGCTGTTCCACCGTTGAAGCCCATATTATTGGACAAAGGTGCCAAGGCAAAAGGACGCTCAGTAAAATCTTGCTATTACTAAACATGATTTCTGTAGCTGTACATCTGACAAGGCAATAGTACGGCAACCGTTCACGTGTCTGTAGTTTTATACCTGCGGTACGCTGGTTCCTATGGTTACCAATGCGTCAAGCGTACTTTTAAGTAGAGGGGATGCTCTTTATATTCCAACCTAGTGATTGGAAACAAGAGAATAGTGACTGCCTTAAATTGCTTACCTGGCTAATTTGAATAGAACTTAAAGTATCAAGTACTGCTTACAAGATAGGGAAATGGTTTAAAATAAATGACGGATAAAGGAAATGTTTGAAAAATTCTTTATAGTTTTTCTTCTCGGCGATTCTCGCACCATTTTCAAATGCGGACCAGTGGTTTTAGACAATTTGTTTGATAAAGTTTTCACTCTATAGCCGTATAAGGAAAACATGCTCCACATTTAAGGTATGGGAGTTCTTTGAATACATCTGGTAGACCGTGACCGTGAAATTATTTGTAAATATATAATTATTTCACATATGACCAATGAGCCTAGACTAAGCGGTTTTAGTAAGAAACATTTTTAAGTGTTCGTACATGTAATTGCCATGAATGGAAAAATCCTTACCCACCCACTTGCGACCATGTTTTGTAGCAAGCTAGGAAAATGGTTGTCATAATATCTAAAGGTAGGAAATAATAAAACTTAAACAATCACATTTCAAAGATCCCAATAACTTGTATCTGAAAAGTACTTATATAATTATTATTAATTACGTATATTCGAAAAATATAAAACATATGAGCAGCGTCAAAAGAAAACCCAGACTTTTGGAATAGAAAACAGTGTAGACCAAACCTAGCTGTATTCTGTCTCGGAGTCTAATCAAAGTCAACACTAACAAATATGTTAGATGTTAGAAAATTAGACATACTGGTTAGTGCCGAACAGTGTGTACCAAAACCAGTCTTGTTTGCAATGAAATATGTCTGGTTGTCGTAATACATGGTTCCTACTATTAATGATTCCAATACAAAACACAAATACGAAGCATTGCGCCTGAAACAAACAGTAGTAAGGACATGCAGCATAGTTTGACATTACTTCTATTATGCTGGCTGCCTTTGCATCTATAAATAGTTACTTTCACTGACATAATCCTATATAAAATGTTAACCTCTGTTGAGTTGTTCCGCAAACTATTAACCGTTGGTGACTTTTTGTATTATATTGAATTGGACCAACGTTAAGATTTTGCGTTAACATCTGTTCTGAGCAAATGACTGCACTTACGGCCACGAAACTTCTTATGCTGATGCGCCTAAATGAGTTGACCGCGATGCACCGGAGTTTGTTGGCTTTGACGTTGCCCTCTAGGGTCAACGTTAAGTTTCTTCGTTAAAGTCTGTTCTGGGAAAATGACTGCACCTACGTTCATGGATGCGCATCTATGAGCAGACCACAATGCATTGCAGTCTAGTGACCTTGGCATTGACCTCTAGCCTCAAGGTTAAGGTTTTGCATTAAAGTATGTTCTGAACAAACGACTGTATATACGGTCACGAAACTTCATATGCAAATGCGCCTCAATGAGTAGACCACGGTGCATTGCAGGTGGATGACCTTGATCTCTAAGGTGATATTTTAGGTTTTGCGTTAAAGTATGTACTGAGCACACAACTGCATCTTCGGTCACGACACTTCATATGCTGATGCGTCTCAATGAGTAGATCACGATGCATCACATTTTGGTGACATTGACATTGACCTCTAAGGTCATCGTTAAGGTTTTGCGTTGAAGTCTGTTCCTTGCCGAGGTGAGGTGAGTAATCTTTGATTATCCGTTCTAGTTGTCTTACTGGTCAGTGTAAGTGTCACCAAATTACCCCTACCAGCTAGCATGCAAAGGGTTTAAGTTCAATCACGTTTGATGATAATAGATATACCCTTAGGTGTCTGAATGAGACATAACAGTATCTGGTTTTAATTAACAGCGAAAAGAAAACGTTTTAAGGTTTCAATTTATTTATGTTGTTCGATTTTGTGAGGATCTACATTGGAGAAGACGTTATTCTTCCCAATAAACGCTTTCATGCTTAACTCTTTCCTCCCTGAAACTTCAAATGGACAATCCCAGGTTCCATTTTAGTCAAGTCCATTTCTGACTTTTAAGGGATGTTTTTGTCAATGTTTTGCATTATGACAAACAGTGAAGACCCAGATCAGAGGGCTCCTAGGAGCCCTCTGATCTGGGTCTTCACTGTTTGCATAGGACACATATACTATTCACATGTACACTGTTTGTAAAGAACGCCAATATGCGGGACTAGGGTTCAAAGGGTTAAACGAGTATATCCATTGCAAACATTCTGGAGTCTGATCAGACGCCGGGTAACCGGCCGATGTACGTCTGATCAGGATCCAAACTGTTTGTAATTCAAATTAAAATAGATAGTCAACTGTGTCAAAACATTTTCGTTTCCTACATTTTATAGCACTTTAGTCAAATTTCGTTTGACCCTTTACTCCGTAGCCTGTTTCCAGCTTATTTAAAGCAGACTTAAAGTAACGCATAGTGTGCCTTAATGCATTCTGCTTTACTTTCAATCTACTTTAATCGGTCATCTATCTGCAAAAACTTGAAACAGACTAAGGGGTAATGGGATAAGAGTTTCCTGTATCTTTTGAACGAATGACCACTTTAACCACAAGTTTGACTGTATATAGTATACTTATGGATATATGTTATCAAAAGTTGGACCGGTTATCTGTCGTACGGTATTTTTCCAAAAATAGGTGTTGACCGAGGACGATACACTATACACTTTAGTGTCTGTGTACGAGCAAGTGTAGACTTAACTTCCCTGTAAACATAAATAAAGGTGAATAGCTTTTGTTAATGGACAACGTTGCCAATTAACTGCATACTGTTTAAATACAATCAAGCCTCGATAATTTAAAATCGTTTAGTCAAACTTTCACGTATTTCAAAGTTAAAACGTGACGACGCCATATTTTAACTTCGAAATATGGATATGTTCGACATTTATTTAAAGCGATTTCGAATTATCGAAATTCAACTGAATAAATAGGCACCTATATAAGAGTTAGACTTTAGACTTTTAAAATCGAGTTTAAAGTATTGAGATTCGTTTGTGTATTCAACATATAGATGAGATTGGAATAACTATGGTTTAACGTTACGATATAAACAGATCACAGCGAGTGTCATATTTGTAATGATGGATATGGATAAACTAGAAGACACTGATCTAAACAGAGATACTTCTAAAGGTGAACATGACTTAAATATTGAAAGGCTTAGAGGAAGTGGAAAGTTAAAACACGCGGCTCTGTTAGCCTTGACAGGAGACATATTGGCGGCGAGCAGAGGAATGTCAATAGGAACCGACGACGGTTTTACCATTATAAAGGTTCTAGACAGTCCGTATAAAGACTTGACTAAAGTCAGCGTAGGAAAGCAATACTTTGTGTGCTCCAGGCGCAGTGACACCTCACTCGTGGGACGTTCAGATGACGAGTTTTTATGCTGCTGGAAGTGTAAGGACTTTGTAATCGTTGGGTTGTCGGATCTAGATTCCCAAGGCTCGAGTATTTACGAAATCTCAAGGTTCGTGGAAAGATACAATAGTCGTAGTTCTAAGGAGGGAAGTCGTGACCAGAAGGATAGGAAAAGCACGCTCGATGCCAGTCCCGCTCCTGGGATCAGTTTTGCCCCGGAAACTGTGTGACATATCTTAGTAACGCATTGGCATAGTCATGCATTGCTATTGGGGACTTATCAGGAAATACCAATTAAACTTTCATGATCAAATTATTCGGGATATATTGTTTTACCTCTTCACCGCTTTATTGTCGTTTGCTTCCGTATTATTTCTGCAAGACACGTTTCAAAATTAAATTGAAAGTGGTTGTCTGACCTAATAAATATCGATAAGAGTGACAAACAGATGGGTCCTGATAAGACGCCGCGTTACGCGGCGTCTGATCAGGACCCAAATTGTTTGCAAACGCGCTTTAAGGCGTCACTGAGAGTGAAAGGGTTAAGAGACATCAGTAAAATCAAGGAACAATCACCATTCCATTGCCGTAAGCGTATATTGACGCCTTTTGAAAACAATGAAGACTCAATTCAGACAGCTTTCGAATGAGCTTTCAAATCAGAATAGGCACTATTTTCTTTTAGGATCTGCCAGGCATGAGTCTGTACTCTTTCCTGGGGGAACTTTTCTTATTTTTTAATCAATTCAATTGTTATGATGACTATCTAGATAACTTTCGTAGTGAGTTGGGGTTGTATATGGATATTCAATGACAGGCTCGGTGTCACAATTATAGTGTGTGTCGCGGTGCCGTAAAACCCCAACTCAATCACACGGTAAATACTGCTAACTAGTGGTTTTTGTAATAAAAAAGTATTTCTAACATATTGCAAGGTCTACAGTTTAGCGTATTTAATTTTTTTTTTCTTCAACATATTGCAAGAGACAAACAGTGTAGATAGAGCCTGGTCAGAAACGCTTGTATATATACGCACCATCAGTGCTGAATGAGTTACTAGTGGAAGCTGGAAATGTCAACAAACTTGCAGGATGTTAACTCATTCACCCTTGAAACTTTTAATGGACAATTAATTTCAAACTAAGTCCAGGCAATTTGTGACTATTTAGGGTTGATTTTAACAAAATACTGCAAAATGACAAACAGTGCAAACCCTGATCAGAGGGCTCCTGCAAGATCCCTTTGATCAGAGTCTGCACTGTTTGCACAGGCGTATTGTAGTATTCATAGGTACAGTGTTTGTTAATGACGAGTATACTCGTCGCTAGGATTGAATATGATAGTTCTTGAGGAGTTCCATCATACCTAAAGCTACCGCATTATTCAATATCATCAATAACTAATCATTTGTGGAGGAGATAGTGGCGTCCTAAGTCGTTTCTATGGGGGATGGATTTACGTGTTCAGTGACAAGAAATACATGACTTATATCCCTACATGATGTGCAATATGTTTAGTATGGGTATTATATCATAATGATAAATTGTGGAATACTGTTGCTCTTGTCTATATAGGTTGCAACATCTAGTCAGGTGAAGTAAAGCAGAAATCTCCTTAAGGAGCTAACTGTTTAATTTCATATTGGTTTATCTCTTTGTCTGCTGCTCACGACTTCAATTTTTTTTGCAAACAGTTTGGATCCAGACCGGACGCCGCGTAACGCGGCGTCTGATCTGGATCGTAACTGTTTGACACTCGTCAAAAGTTATGTTTATTTACTTGAAAAATATATAAATCTAAATTTAACACATTTTGCAGACGACAATTTAAAAGCAGACGATATCACAGCAGGATAATTGTTAAGCAGTCTTTTGCTTGAAATAGAGATGGCACCATGCGATTTCTTTTGGCTATGGATGAAACTGACAATCACTAGAACTTAAAGTTTTTTTTGTTATTTTTACCTAAAAAATTCACCGTTTTCCCAAATGCTCGTCTGCATTAACAAATCTTCTAGAGTCTATCTAAAACTGAAGCCAATGACAGACGTCTTAACCCTTTCATGATCAAATAATTCGGGATACTTTTACCCCTTCACCGCTTTATTGTCGTCTGCTTCTTTATTGCTGTCTGCAAGACACGTTTCAAAGTTAGATTTAAGGTTGTATGACTTAATAAATATCGATAAGAGTGTCAAACAGTTTGGGTACTGAACAGACGCCGTGTCAAGCAGCGTCTGGTATGGTCCAAAACTGTTTGCAAACGCGCTTTAAAGCGTCGTTGAGGGTGAAAGGGTTAACCATTGTTTTAAGAACCCCTAACTAGAGTGCTTCACACGCAATGTATCCGCATAATTAGTTTTACGCTTAACCCCTTCACTGCCATGACATCATACATTCCAAGCTATTGTCTGATTTAATTTCTCATATCTAATTTGAGATATTTTGACTTAAAACATATTGAGATGAGTGTCAAACAATCAGGAAACTGGCCAGGCGCCGCGGCGTCTGATCAAGATCCAAACTGTTTTCAAATGACCGTTGCACTCGGGGTAAGACCGTGATGGGGTTAATCTTTAGGACGCTTCGAAATAGTCGCCCGCTTCAAATTTGTCCTTTGTTGGAGTACTAAAATCAACTAATTCCTTTGACCATTTTTAGAAGAATTTATGAGAAATGTTGCTAACAAATAGGACCCTGATAAGACACCGAATTACTCGAATTACTGTTTGCAAAAGACAAAATCACCGCTATATAAACTTAAGAGTTCTCATAGAACACGATAAATGTTATTTTTAGTAATATTGTAAACATACCAGAAGTGTCTATGAACTACTGGAGGTAAATATGGGTCATTGCTACCCATTTAATTAAGGTACAGTAAAACCTTTCTATAACGACCACTACATTATGTTAATTATTCTGTGTTTACGACAGGTGACTGCTTAAATCAAGTTGAAAGTAAAACAGAAAGCTTTCTGTTTTAGTATCAAATTGCTTTAACCTGTCACCTGTCTTCTATTCAATTTATTAGGCATCGTTTAAGTGGTCATAATAGAGGAGTTTTTGTTGTTTGTAACTACTTAATGCATGTCATGAGTAAAGCAGAAAGCCCTTATAGGAGTTTTCTACGTTGCTTATGTCCTGTATTTAGCTGAAATCTGTATTAAAGATTATATATGTCACCATTCTCGAGTAGTTCTAAACGTTATGCGAGGAGACTGTATTGTATGAGGACAGTTAGTGTTTAATTTGCAATACCTCTGTTACTCAGAAAGAAAATATCGGATATTTTGCGTCGTCAACACAGTAGACTCTAGTGAGGAGTACACGTACCTTTTTACAAACAAAGTTCATGCACCTGTGAAAAGTACACTAACATACAAACAAGAGGGTCATTGTCCACAATTCGCTCACCTGAGAACATTGCACCTAAGCTGACTGGGCAAGACAATATTGTGATATATATGTTACAGGGATTGAGTGTAATCAGGGAATACGTGAAATCACTGAAAAATCAGGGATTTCACGAAAACCCTACATCTCCCAGGGAAAAGGCGTAATTTTGAAGCTTTTCCTTGATATTTTATAAATATTTGGCAGATACTTTTTGTTGAAGTAAGGAATCTTAACTCGTTTAGTTCATTAAGTTCAAAGACAAGTACCACGCTATAAAATATGTTGTTAGTATTATTAACAAGACAGGTGTTTTGGTTTTTTAATTGTCCTGATTTAAATGCACACTGTGCACTTATTTTTATTCACTTGTGCGAAAAACTTTATATGAACGTTCATTAGATCATGGTATTTCAAGAAAGCATGATGTTTAAAACAGAAATGTGTTGATAGTACAAAATATATTAATTTGTTGATTAAAGGTACATTTCATAATTACCTCAAACTCCCAATGATTACGCGTAATCCCTAAAAAGTTCAGGGATTATGCGTAATCCCTGATTACACTTAATCCCTGTAATATATATATATGTAGCTATATACGTCTATATAAAACTGATAAGCCCCGCGGGTGGGCCAACTATAATCAAGGGGTCCATAAAGAAGACCATAAGGCATTTAGCTACATGTCAAAAGAAGATTTTTTAAAAAGTTTTTCCTCTGAAAAACTAATAAGCCCGAGGGCAGGCCCATTTTTGGCCCGGGTCATAATTTGAACAATCTTGGGAGAGGATCACAAGGCAAAGCTATGTGACAAATATTACTGGGCCTTACAATTTCAGAGAAGAAGATTTTTAAAGGTTTTCCTATATAAAAGTCTATGTAAAACGGATAAGCACCGAGGCGGTGCCAATTTTAACCCGGGGTCATAATTTGAACAATCTTGGTAGAGGACTATGAAGCAAAGCTACATTTCAAATATAAATGATCTGGGCCTTACAGTTTCATAGAAAAAGATTTTAAAAGGTTTTCCTATGAAAAACATATAAGCCCAAGGGTGGTGCATTTTAGGCCCGGGTCATAAATTGAACAATCGCTGTAGAGGACCATAAGACAAAACTACATGTATATGTCAAATATTAAATATCAGGGCATTCAGTTTCAGAGAAGAAGATTTTCAAAGGTTTTCCTAAGAAAAACTGATAAGCCCCAGGGCGAGGCCATTTTTGATCCCAGGGTCAAAATTTGAACAATCTTGGTAGAAAACCATTAGGTAATAATAATAATAAGAATAAATAAATAAATAATAATAAATTTAATAGTAATAATAAAAATAATAATAATAAAGACTTAATTTTACGAGATAACTCATTTGGTAAAGACCAATATTCCATGAGGCCCTCAAATATATACAAGTATACAAAACAAAAGGCATTTCATACAAAACAAATAATTAACAATACCAAATATCAAAGGTCTGGACCTCTCGGTTTCTGAGATGATTTTTAAAGAATTCTTATGCATTAAAAGTTGTCTATACGGTCATGTTAGAAATTCTGGTCCCACAGCAAGGGGAATAACTCTAGCCAAAAACTTTGAACAATATTTCGTTCCCCTTTGTCAGTTGTCACTGATGCTTCTGAAAAAGTTTGGTTGGAAACGGGTCAGTGGTTTCAGAGGAGATGTTGTTTGAAAATGTGAACGGACGACGGACGGAAAGCAAGCTTCTGATATTCTATAATTCTATTACGCTTTATAGAGAAATCTACGTTATATGCTCACATATTGTTGCTTTAATTTGTATGTAACGTGTGACGATAATAAAGGTTCTGTTCTGTTCTGTTCTGTTCTGGAATGGGATCACAATAGCTCATACTGAGCCGACGGCTCAGGTGAGCTTAAATCAGTGTAAACCCTGATCAGAGGGGCTCTGCAAGATAGGGTCTACACGGTTTTTCATTTTGCAAAATATTAGTCAGTTTTCGATCACTGTCACTTAACCAAAACAACAATTAATACTGTTTGGAAAAGAACAGACGGAGATACAGTGTTCCCTCCCTACAATAGCCCCGAACAACGACTCCCTCCTTACAACGACCATTTTCGCTGTTTCCGAAACAATACATTAATGTTCAACCTTTTCATGGCTGCAATACCGTCTGCTTAAGTTTGTCGTGTGCCTTTTTTTCTCAAAGTAACATAAAAGTGGATATTTTGATAGAATAAATATAAAGACGATTGACAAACAGCTTGACTCCAGATCAGACGCCGCGTAACGCGGCGACTGATCTTGATTCAAGCTGTTGCAAATAAAAGTCAAGTTTAGAATTTTCCCTCCCTAAAACGACTCCATCCGACAACAAACAATCTGTGTCTCCAATTGGGTGTCGTTGTACTGTAGGGAGGGGGCACTGTTTAGGTGGATGGCTAGAACGCTGACCGATACAGTGAGTTCATGCCATATTAATTAATTTTGTTTCCAGAGCGACATAATCGTGCGTATTCATGCGGTTTTGAAACATGTGGAGGAAACTCCAAAATACAATCAAACTTTGAGCAGTCGAATCCACTTAATTCGACGATAACCGTATGTCCTCTGTTAGCTCGAATTCGGCAAAGTCGGACCACCCGTATTTCATTGTGAACTATATGGGTAGATCGATTCATATCAATAGAAGTAGAAGAGTGCTACATGTAGTTATCGGATTCGACTATGAAATGTTTCAAAACCAACAATATACGTATACATGTACAAATGTACTTAACAAAGAACAAGGTATATTTAAGTCATTCACCCTTCACACTTCTTTTTACAATAAGTCTCATTCCTTTTGCTAATAGTTTTGGTAGTTTTCTGCAATATAATTGTAAAATGACAAACAACGAAGACCCGGATCAGAGGGATCCTGAAGGACTGCAAGGGCTCTCGATTCTTGGTAAACATTGTTTGCAGAAGACGTTGTTACTCTATACATGTGCACTGTTTGTAAATGATGAGTATACTGGTCGCTAAAGTTCAATGGGTGAACTCTTTAACCCATTTGTGCCCAGTGGATTCTTCCATGCTTATATATTGGATTAGTCCATTTTTTTTATCTAAGGGGTGCCTGGTCTACACTTTCCTTTTTGTTTTATATTGAAATTACTATCAACAAACAATGTAGACTCTGATCAGACGCCGCATAATGCGGCGTCTGATCAGAGTCTACACTGTTTGCCTATGTCCCATATATGGGATCGTGGGCACAAATGGGTTAATGTTCATTTTGATCGTCTGTTTCCACAGCAGTTGGACATCCTCAGTATCGTCTGTTTAACCCCTTCACTGCCGTGACGTCATCAATTAAAAACAATTGTCGTCTGATTTTGTTTCTAAAATTTAACTTTTGGGTAATTTGATATAAGAAATATTAAAATGAGTGGCAATCAGTTTGGATCCTGATCAAACGTCGCGTTACGCGGCGTCTGATCAGGATTCAAACTGTTTGTAAATAACTCTTGCATTCGGGGCAAGGCAGTAAAGGGGGGTAAACCCTTTTACTCTCAGTGACGTCCTTAAAAGCGCATTTGCAAACAGTTTTGATCCTGATCAGACTCTGCGTAACGCGGCGTCTGATCAGGATCTAAATGGCTTGCAACTTGTTTTGAAATTACGTCAGTTATAAATACTGCCTTAAATCTAAGTTTGAAAAGATGTTGTAGACATCAATATTGAAGCAGACGACACTATGGCGGCGAAGGGGGTGAAAACTTCACGATGAATTTGATCATGAAAGGGTTTATATACTGTTGTATGCGGTAGCCTTTCAAAGTTTTTATTATTTTTGACTGTATGACCAATTAAATATTGATACGTGTGTCAAACAGTTTTGACCCTAATCAGACACCTCTGGTCAGGAACAAAACTATTTGCATTGTCGCTTATGGCAACGAAAGCGTTAACTCTCTCTCTACTGTATATACAGTCGAACTTCGATACCTCGAGCTCGATTAATTTGAACTATCCGATTTGTCGACACATGAATTGCATTATTTCATCTTCGGTTAAGCCAAACATACCCGTATTTCAAAGTTAAAACGTGGTTTAGCCCATAGGCATTCGGCCCGTTGGCTATGACACTACCCCTAGCTGCTATAACCCCCTCAACCACCACCAACCGTGGATAAAATACCCTAAAATCTATCCATACATTCAATAATCATCATAAAAGAACATTTCCTGAAGTTTCGTGAAATTTAAATTTTTTTTATTTTTTTTGCTAATTTATAAGTAAAATAGTAAAGGCTGCCATGAAAAAGCGCCTTGCAGAAGCAACCCTCAAGTTCTCAACCCTGTCATTTTGTCAAATCTTGGACGATCTGGACAGATGATGGCTCATTGTTTACAGCAAACAGTTTTCTTTGACGATAATTGGTAAAAAATTCAAAGCAATCGGCGAACACGCGCATGGGGACTCGAAGGGTGGGGAGACCCCTTTTTCGGAAACCATCTGTCACGCAAAATTTTCCCAAACAAACGACTGGTTGCCCAGTCAAACTATTATCATTCTAGCGAACCCGAGAACCAGCTTCAAAGCAGGAAATGACGCAAAAGTCAAGCGCCTCAATTGGTCGTATTCGAATCAGGACAACCATAGCGTTAGTTGGGCGTGTTGTCAACAGGTTCTATTCGAATCACCACTTGATGTTTTCCGTTAACAAAATGTTGTCAAACCATCAAATCGTTGACCACAATTTCGATTCGAGTCGGGTCAAAAACGTTGTTATCAGTAAATCTTCGAGCATTTGCTCCGCCTAGTTTTCGTTGACAACAAATTGAATGATTCGAATATCATATCCGTTTGTCAACCGAAACTAAACGAAAGTTATCTAGAAATTTATTTCGTAACAGAAAAGCTCATTTACCCATAATTCAAAAGGTATTTATTATATACATGTATTTCATTTTCTATTAATTACCCGTACCATGGTGTAATGCATGGTCGCAAATGCACGTGTTAATCGCTGAATCAGTGAATGACTGACGAACAAGTCCAAAAATTAAGGTGACAGAAGGATTCCGATATAAGGTGCCTATCGAACTTTTTATTTCTTCACTTGTGCTCGTGTCTTGCTTGGGCTGTGAGCTAACTTTCTTTGAACAGAACTGTTAAATGTAAATAATAAGCCATCACTTGTCAAAATCGGCCCAAAAATGACAAAATGACAAGGTTGGGAAGTTGATGGCCCTGAATACACATCCACCTTTTCATTGTATACATACTTCAAACGAAATTTATTTTTATTTTTTTGAAACTTCTTGAAACTTCTTGAAACATTTGTTAAGGATGTTTGTTGACCATATGGATGTATTTTGACTCATTTTGAAAGATTTATGGAGGGTAGCAGCGCGCCGAAAACCTGTGGTTTAGCCACGTTTTAACTTTCAAATACGGGAATATTCAACATAACTGAGTTCGATATATCGAAGTTAGTTCAACTGTAATATCATTCGCTTAAAAGATCGAAATAATTTGATTCCAATAAATTTTGACATTTTGACTGGACATCCAACGAAATATCTGTCTGTCAAACTGTTTGGATCTTGATCAAACGCCGGGATTTATAGCATGTGTGGTCGATGTAATTTTTTTTTAAAAAAAGAAGAAAATATTAGCAAAAGTGTAGAACTGGGTGTGTTATGAAGCTTCTCACCAGGTTCTACACTGTTTGTCTGCCTAAACTTTAAAGATGGGTCATATTGCACATGTACACTGATGGTTATTTGTAAACAGTTTGGATCATAATAAGGCGCCGCGTTACGCGGCGTTTGATATGGACACTCGTTATGATATAACTTTAGTCAATTGAACTAAAATTTAAAATTCAGAAATAGAAGCAGACAAGCAATGATTTAAAACGGGTGACGTCATGGCAGTGAAGGGGTAAATATTGATAATAATTATAATGCATTACACGATATTGCATTAACAACTGCCCTTTGCCCTGTGGTGAAGTAGAAATAATTAAGATAGTACTTTATCTATTGCCGACAGTCTTCAGTTATCTGTGAAGAGACACTGTTTATTTGCTTGTTTAATCTTTAATACGTTACCCCATAGCCTGTTTTTAGTTTTGAAGACATGTGACCAGTTAAGCAGGTTGAAAGTAAAGCAGAATGCGCCTTAAGGCGCATTCTGCTATACTTTCAGTCTGTTTTAGGCTATTATCTGCTAGAATATAGAACTTATTTCTGATTATTTTTTATTTGTGACAGTATAAATTGGAACAGTTTTCTGCATAAGGAATTAATAAAAGGCGTAAAATGCGTATTTATGGGGTAATGGGTTAATTCATTGACCCCTTACACTTAACTTTAAAACAACAAACAGTGCAGACCCTAATCAGATGGCTCTGGTATTTGTCTTCACTATTTGCCGAGGACAAGTATACTGTCTAAGGTACCACTGTTTAAAAGGACGCGTATATTCGCCACTGTGGGTTATTACGCATAAGAACATAATCAGGTTTCAGTATAATTTCAGTAATCTCTGACAATTTAACCTGCCTTCCTGCACGGAATCCTTAGTGCTCCCAGCGACTGTTATAACTGTATCATATACTTATAAATCTGCGTGTGTTTATGGCACTCCCAATAATTTAGTTTATTACCACATCACATAATTATACAATAGTAAAACACCACTCTCTAACGACCACTAAACTGTGTTAATTATAAGGACTTCAGATGACGGTTTAAAGCAAGTTGATAGTAGAGTAGAACACTCCATTAGGAGCTTTCTGATTTAGTGTCACCTTGCTTTAAGCTGGCATCTGTCTTTTATACAATCATTTAGTATTCGTTTTAGTGGTCGTAATAGAGAGGTTTTCACTGTAATTTAATTTACTACCCTAATCATTATTACCATGCAATAAAATAATGACATGTAAGTATTCAGGTTAATTATATCCCGATAATCTTAACCCTATTATGTCGACTTGTTCCTGCAAATATAGATAATTAACAAGACAGCGTCTGTAATTCGGTGCCAAAAAGTCATCAGGTTTTTACCCCTTCACCGCCATATTGTCGTCTGTTGTAATATAGTTATCTGAAAGATCGTTTCAAAATTAGATTTAAAATACATGAAGTATGACTTAAGAAGTATCGATACGAGTGTCAAACAGTTTGGATCCTGATCAGACGCCGCGTAAGGCGGCGTCTGTTCTGGCTCAAAACTGTTCGGAAAGTCGACTTTATGTGAACACTTCGCCTGCTAGACTCAACTCAATTCAATTTTATTTCCGTTCGAGTTACAATTACATGAACAGCAAAAGCATCAAATAATTTACATACATAATTAATAAAGAATAAAGACTGGGATTCAAACCTACGGCGGTGAGCAGCTTAGTGATTGTCGTTCACAGTGACTAAGCCACTAGGCTATGGCGCCTCAACCGTTACACACCCATAACCCTGTAGCCTGTTTCTAGTTTTGAAGATATGTGACCACTTAAAGCAGGTTGAAAGTAACGCAGAATGCGCCTTAAGGCGCATTCTGCGATACTTTCAGCCTGCTTTAAGCTATTATCTGCTAGAATATAGAAATTATTTCTTATGACTTTTATTTTTGAAAGTATAAAGTGGAACTATTTTCTTCAGTAGAGGAATTAATTGAAGGCGTAAAAAGGAGTATTTATGGGGTAAGGGGTTAAATGGAAAGATAACAGCGTCATCTACACTGTATAACATCAATTCAGTGTTTCCTTGTTCTCTTCTTTCGCCTCAGCCACTCTGGATCAGCGCGTGGAATCTGTAAAAGTACATCTAACACTGTACAGAGCACGAGTCGCTGTGGAAACGTGACATGGAGTTCCAATTGAATGGATCTAATCCTTAGAATTTTCCGTCTAAACCAAATTCATGATTACTGTAGACAATTATCAGAAGTATTTATATACAACATGTACAGTCAATCTCGTAATACCATGCTCAAAGATTAAAACTTTTCAATACTATTAGAGCGTTTCATCCTGTAAATCCAGGATTACTAATGCACACAAATAATCAAAAATATGGTTATATTTGATGTTGTACACCGATATATAAAAGATACAAAGCGTTTCACATTTGATTAATGTGATTTGTTCTGTTCACTTTTCCCTTTTATTTTCTAAAACACTTTCTGTATTGTTGTTTTGTTCTGCATTGAGCTACATCATCTATTAGACTACTTCATCGTCATGTTTTGGATACAAGACTAACTGTACATGTTCAGCTGCTACCAACTGATCCAAAAAAGTCACTCAAGTTATTTTATAAGTATAATTAGTAAGCTATTTCTTATTTCTTCTCCTTCTCTTCTCTTACTTACCCCTGACTCTAGTTGTTGTCACTAAATAGCTATATATGTTTAGAGCCATTGTATATATCTGAATGTTTTCACACAAAGGGAATGGTCGAATCTAATGTTTTGGCCCAACACCGTTTCTTTGTATATTTATGGAATAAAATATGTTTAAAGGGGGGTAGGAACAACTTTGGAAAGTAATTACCAAATTCTTCAAACTTTGCATACAGACAGTAAAAATAGTTTCTATGACAAAACTGGTGAAAAAGGTGGGGGTACCGGACCTTTCTTTTTCACAATTTGAGATTTTTCAAGGCTACCCCCCTAAAATTGAAGCTTCATAAAAACTCCTACTTTTTTGTACTACGGTTTTTCAATCTTTATTTAAACAATCTATTTGTACCAAAAGTATCCTAATTTATATTACCATAGTAAGAATAAACCCTGAAAATAATGTTTTTTCAAGATCCAAAATAAAAATATTTGATTTCACCAGAAAGGAGTAAAATTTACCCTGCCCACTTTTTTTTATAATGGGAGAATAAGGCACAGTGAAAATTGCCCTACAAATTGTAGCAAACTAATTACCAAATTTTTTATTTGTTGTTTTTAGCCTTGCAAACGAAAAGTTTTAGTGAAATAGCAAATAAAAACACAGGGTCCCGGATCTTTTAAAAAAGATATAGATCATTTTAACTAAAAAATCCATTTTTTCTCGTTTTTTCAATTTTTTGTGTATTTTTACCAAAACAATTTTTTTTTAAAAAAATTTCATTTTATCTATTGCGTTACCTATAATTTATACTAAAACTGTACTACCATGAAAATTTCATGCTTATATTCTGAGAAATTGAAATGAAATCGGATGTAACAAAATACAACCTACCTATGAAAACAGTGAATGCTGTTAACTACGAATAGGACATAAAACTTAAAAAGTCCCTTCCGGAACGAAAATCCAATTTTTTCCCGGGAAAATAGTGTTTTATTACTGTATGCATTCACCAAAAATGAGTTCTTAACATTTTTTTGAAAACGAGTTCGTAAAATTTTTCGGAAATTTCATAATGCTCATAAAGACAGGTCGACATCCTTTAAGATCGTCTGCTTCAGTATTGTTGCCAGTCTACAAGACACGTTTTAAAGTTAGATTTAAGGATGTATGACCTAATAAATATCGATAAGATTGTCAAACAGTTTAGGTTCTGTTCAGACGCCCCGTCTGATCTGGACCCAAACTGTTTGCCAAAGCGCTATAATTATTAAGGCGTCATTAAGAGTGAAAGGGTTAATAAAGATTGTAATTTTTTTTCAATTGAGTGATGCTTATTATAGGCCCATAGGAACCTTGTACGCATACAAATGTATTCAGTACCACATACAGTGGAGACTCTGTTATTCTTTCCCGTTTAAACGCAAACGAAACGCAATCGCAAAACACTAAAATATAGAAAAGGACAATCTTTTGACAATTTTGACTTTTCATTTTTATCTGAGTGGCTAACTGTTTGGAGCCTGATTAGACGCCGGGTTACCCGGCGTCTGATCTGGCTCCAAACTGTTTGCAATGGAAATAATAGATTTAGCGTAAACGCGTGTATTGGGAAAGAATAACGTTTTCTCCACTATAATATACCAGTAGGCCCCATTTCAGATTATAGTACTGAAAACATTTCTTTGTTTGTTCAATGTTCCTATAATTATCCAATAGGTCTGCAATGTCGAACACAATTAAGTAACGCTCTATTACGACCGCTGGAAAGAGAGCTAAATGAGTATATCAATGGCAGCTAAAAACAGAATGAAAGTAAGGCAGAGAGTTCCTTAAGGAGCCTTCGTTTTTATTTTGATATTGTCTTGCTATAAGCAGGCACTTATCTTGAACACTGAAAAATATAAACTCTTACAGTCTTTCAGTGATCGTAATAAAGGGGTTTTATTCAGGGGCGTGTGTGGACCTATTTTGAGTTTACGCACTATGGCTAGGGGGGTCCGGGGGCATGCTCCCCCGAAAAAAATTTTCCGTTGGAAAGCCGTACGTGCATTTTCAGGGGTATTTAGAATATAAAAAAGCTTTCTAAAATGATAGTTAAACTGTCGTTTTAGAAAGATTTTTTTTATATTCTAACTACCCCTCACAATGCATATACGGCTGTTTGATGTAATACAATACATAAATCATTTTTAGATACATATCAAAACACAAAATATTAGAGCTATAAGAATGTTCTGTGCTTGAATTAAACTGTTAGACTATTTGATTAACAGGGTGTCCACAATTTAAGTGAAGCCAAATTCCTCAAAGCCTCGTTTTTATCGTTTTCTAAAAGACTTTTTTAATAAATCCAATAAATTATGAACATGCATGTAATATCTTATACTTAATACATCCGGTCCAGCATCCTACCTATCTATAGTTCTTAAGCCTTTCCCCTTAGCTTGGTTTCAATTTCTGATTACTGTTTATACATGTAGTTCTTTTCAAAAGTTTGAGTCTACATACCTTAAGAGACCACAGTGACATAACCCTGACATTTCCCTGACAAAAATCAAATTTCCCTGACTAACCAACTATGTCCGTACGGTTCTGACATGTGTTAGCCTCCTCCTCCCCTACACCAGGAACCTATATATACGTTCCTGCCCCAACCTTTTATATTACTAACTGCAATTGAATTACCCTCTATTAGTGTTTCACCTTTGTCTGTTTACTTTCTCTTGACTTAACCTTCTATTGTACTTGTTTTACATTTTCAAAACTTATTTACACCTCTGAATAAGTGCTTGAAATGCATATCAAAATACAGAGAAAGATGTGTGCCGCTCTCCTGATCTCCCCTTTTGTATGAAGGAAAATACGATTGGGGCACACGTCAGGGCGTAGCTAAACAAAGTTAGTGTATGCAACTTTACTAGCTTCCCCATGGGAAAATTTTACTCCTAAATGGTCTCTGGTGCATTTTTACATCCAAAACCAGGTAAATTACTACCATAAATTTATGTAAAAATTCGACTCCTTAATAACATAAACCGAATAAACTTTTATATTTTTGATAGATTATCTTCTGGCCATTTTTCTCTAACCCCATACCCTCAACAATAAATGTACACACTCTTACTAGGGGGTATGCTTCCTTGGAAAATTTTGATTTCTAGATGGTCTCTGGTGCGTTCTTGGGGCGTTTCGCACATTCAAAACAGGTACAATACTAACATAAATCTATGTCAAAGTTCTGCCACTAATAGTTAAAATTGTAAGAAACACCTTATATTGTTATGGGCAAATTTACGAGGTAAAATCTACATTCTCGTAAACTGAGTAGTGGACAACCTGAAACCTTATCAGAGGGTGAACTATGTGCGTTGTGTAGAATTTGAAGTACACTAAAGACACTTTTAAAAAAATTATGTATGCCTCACCCGGGTAAGGTGGTGATTTTTATTGCATTTTTAGCGTTTTTAAATTTTCGACTTTGTCAATCAACTTTACGCACGTTATTGTAAATGAACTAAACCTTATCTTAAAATTATTTAACGTGACATAAACGTGATAGAGAGATAACTATGCTTTTACTTTGTGCGACTACGTTAGTATTGTGGCTCGTTGGTCTAGGGGTATGATTCTCGCTTCGGGTGCGAGAGGTCCCGGGTTCAAATCCCAGACGAGCCCCATAACTTTTGATGACACTTTAAATCGCTTGGAACAACAACATTGAACTATTTTAGGACGGTCTCATTTTCAATCATTTTCGTTCAGATTTGCTTATTGTATTTCCAAGATACAGTACAGCAGAAATGCAAGATGCGGTACAGTAATGTTGCTTATTACATGTATGGTCATGAGTTCGATACCCAGCGGAGTATTTTTTTTATTATCAACTTTATTATTTGGTGTATACGAGTCTGCAAGAAGGAGAAGAAGAATTGATTGAACTCTCTGTGGATCTGATTTATGTTTCATTCACGATCAGAGATACACTGTTTGCCATTAAGTTGTCATACATTGACTAGAATTAATTGCAACCTGGAAGAGTCCATTAAAGGTTTCAGTGATAAATGAGTTAAGGCATTTGTTATCTAGGTTTGAGTGACACATCGGGTCACATTTTACATACATTAACAAAATTAATAGTTTACAAAGTGTAACGTTTATGTTATCTAAATTGCACATTTTGTATTAAAGAGGCTCGCAACCGGATTTAGCATTAAAAATAGTTATTTGTAAATATATGTCAAATACTTATATAAGTGGGTAAGATTTAGTTTTGGATAATAAATTCTGTTAAAAATGCATTTAAAAAAAAAAGAAGGAAGACGCTCTGGTGGGATTCGAACCCGTGACCCTCCATGCGCAGACAAACATGAAAACAAAGGCAAACGCCTTAACCACGCGGCTACTGGGGCTCTCTATCTATATGGTAGCGAATTAACGTACTTCACTGGTAGCGATTGATTTATACATATTCGGCTCGAGTTTATGTCTGAGCCTGTGTAAAGACGCAACAACAACAACTATAGCGTTAGCTAACGCTATAGAAAAACGATGGAAAATATCTAAAGAAAACTAAGATTCGGTGACAATTCTTGAGACTTTTTTTGGACTGATCATATTTTTTTAATGTCAGAAGCCAAATAATGCCACAAATTTGCTTTTATTTGAGTATTTTATTTTATTTTGACAAGTACACCATCCGGTTGCAAGTCCCTTAAAGATTAAAGATCACTATGTTGAACAATTCAAGTAAAATAACTGTTTGAAACAAAAGTAATACAAGAAGAAATAAACCTAACGGGGATCGAACCCGCAACCTTTAATTCATTTACAAGTATCCGTACTCGCTACCAACTGCTCTAATACGATTATTGATTTAAATTCGACACAGAATGCACAATATCCTTCAGTTCCTATCCGTAAATTAAAACGGAAAATATCGACTTTATACCGAAGCTAAATATATCCTTTCCGTGGCGTATGAATATTCAATTTTTGACAGGTCAATAAAACCAAACAATACTGTCTGTACAGTTTACTAGAATGTATAGAAATTATTGAGTTATATTATTTAATAAAGAAAATATTCCTGTTTATTAAAAATAGAACTTTTCTCGACAAAAGGTGCTGTCGAAAAAAACGGTGCTGTATTTTTTTTTTATTTTAACGATTTTTTAACTCTCCATATGGTATACTTCAATTGATTTAATCAAGGTTTCAGTGAAGTCTGACAGGGAATAAGCAGACCCGCAAACCACCTTAATGCCAATACAATTTGAATTGAATTGAATAGGTAACTTTGGTAGTCAACGGGATGACGCACCTTCAGCACCTAGCCGGGATGTTAAACTTTAGCAGACACAACAACTCGTTTATCACAAAAGCTGTAAACGTTTACACAAAGTTTCTGCACATGCTTAACAAGAGGGTAATGATGGGTCTATGACTGTTCACCTCATTGAATTGGCTTGATTTAAGCCAACAGTCCATTCAATATTCTCTCATATAGACCTAGTGGCCTACTTTATAACACCGCATGAACCATATTCAAAATTGACCAAGATTTTGTCAAGATGAAAAAGATTGGGTTCAAACAATAATTATTTGACCTTGTGACCTACTTTTTGAACCCTCATGACCAATATTCAAACTTTACCTAGATTTTGTCAAGATGGTAATTCTTGAAAAGTTTGATAAAGTTTTGATGGCTACTAAGTGTTTTTGTAAGATTTGACCTAGTGACCTACTTTTTGACCCCACATAATCCATTTTCAAACTTGACCTACAATTTACCAAAATGATCACATTGACAAAGTTTGATCAATATTTTGGAAAAAAATGTGTTTACTAGAGTGTTCATAAGTTTTTTTCTAAGAGTTGACCTAGTGGCCTTCTCTTGGACACCATATGACCCATATTCAAAACTGACCTACAACTTGTCAATTTGATTCTGACAAAGTTTGATAAAGACTGGGCTAAAAGTGTGACAACTAGATTGTTCACAAGCTTTTTACAGATTCCACATAGTGACTTACTTTTCGAATTCACACATCCCATATTCAAATTTGACCAAGACTTTGTCAGAATGGTAATTCTGACAAATTTTGATAATGACTGGGCTAAAAGTTTGGTTACTAAAGTATTCACATTTTTTTCTAATATTTGACCTAGTAACCTACTTTTTGAGCCAATATCACACATATTTAAACATGGCCTAGATTTTTGACAAGGTGGTTATTCTGAACAAGTTTAATAAAGATTGGGCTCAAATTGTGGTTACTACATTGTTCACAAGCATTTCCTCAGATTAAAACCTATTGACTATATAGTACATATTTTAATGTGACCTAATTTTTTTCCAAATTAAAATTCGGAGCAAGTTTCATAAAGATTGAGCAAAATCTGTGGCTATTAGAGTGTTCACAGTCTTTCTCTGTGATTTGAGCTAGTGACATACTATATTTTGACTAGTACAGTCTTCACAAGCTTTTTCTAATAATTGACCGTATGACCTACTTTTTGAAAACCCAGACCCATGCTCAAACTAGACCTATATTTTGTCAAGACGGTCATTCTAACCTAATTTGATAAAGATTTGGCTAAAATGGTGGCTTCTAGAGTGTTCACAATTTTTTTCCTAAGATTTGACCTAGTGACCTATTTTCTGACCATCTTGATAAGATTGGGTCAAAATTGTTGCTTATGGAGTGTTCACAAGCTTTTTTCTAAGATTTGACCTAGTGACCTACTTTTCTATCCCACATGACCCCTATTCAAACTTGACCTAGATATTGTGAAGATGGACATTCTGACCAAGATTGATATAAAGATAAGCTTCAGATTGTGGCTACCAGTCTTCACAAGGCTTTCTAAGAATTGGCATTGTGACCTACTTTTTGACCCTGCACAACCTATATTCGAACTTGACCTAGATTTTGTCAAGATGGTCATTCTGACCAAGGTTGCTAAGAATTGGGGTAAAATTGTGCAACTAGAGTTTTCACAAGTTTTTTCAAAGATTTGACCTAGTGACCTACTTTTCATTACCACATGATCCATATTTGAAATCGGCCTAAATTTTGACAAGATGGTCATTCTGACCATGTTTGAGAAAGACTGGACCAAAAGTGTTCACAAGATGCTCATAGACGCACATGACCACAATAGCTCACCAAGCACTATGTCCTTGGGTGTACTAAAATGGGTGGGGTCCATTGTTGCAAATGCAATGCATATGTGTTACTCACAGAAAATGCAAATGATGTGTCCATAGCAAAAACTGTTGCCAAGGTTTATTCACTGAAAAGAGAAACTTTATATTTGGGCAGGTAAACTACAACACAATATACACTACAGTTATGTTTTGACATATTTATTCATAAGTATTAATCCTCAGCACATCAAGAGTACATACCTTTAAAAGTGCAACAAAAGGAGAATATTTCAAATCAAAATTAGGTGTATATCATTTATCCCAGGTCCCAGGTAACTATCGGGGAATATCGCTACTAGACATATTCGGGAAGTTGTATACTAGCATACTGACTAGAAGAGTTACGTTTTTCCTAAATGTTTTTGACAAAATAAAAGAACCACAAGCAGGCTTCCGCGAGGGATACTCGACCACAGACAATGCCTTTATTTTACAGGCCTTAATCAGTAAACAGTTGTCGAAACGAGGAGGTAAACTCTACGTCGCATTTGTGGACTTTAAGAAATGCTTCGATTTGATACATAGGGACAAGCTATGGAAAGTGTGTTTGGCTAATGGCTTAAGGGGAAAACTTTACACTGCAATGACAGGTCTTTATAAGTCAGTCCAGGCATGCATTCGAACAAATGAAGGCTTGACAGAGTACATCAATTGCCCAATCGGATTAAAGCAGGGTTGTTTGGCGTCACCGATATTATTCGTCATTTTTATAAATGAGCTAGTAAAGGCTATTGAAAACAGTGGTCTACATGGTATTCGCTTAACACCAGATATGACTGAAGTGCTGTGTCTCCTGTTTGCTGACGATCTCTCGCTAACAGCTGACACAGTCGTGGGTCTACAGAGGTTACTACATTTACTTAAAAGATATTGTGACGAAAACTTGGTTCAGGTTAACACGGACAAATCGAAAATAATGGTGTTCAAAAATGGCGGGAACTTATCTAAGTTTGAAAAGTGGACGTATGATGGTAATGAAATTGAAGTTGTTAACAATTTTTCATATGTTGGAACAACGTTTACGAGGCAGTTGTCTTATTCCAAAATGGCAAGTGTTCAGGCATTAAAAGCAAAACGAGTCCTCGTATCAGTTCTTACTAAATTATACGGTTATGGTCAACTGCCACGTAACGTGTTTTTCAACATTTTTGACACAAAGATAAGTCCCGTTCTTTTATACGGATCAGAAATATGGGGTGTACACAGACAATCATCCGTAGAAATTATTCATAATTATGCATGTAAAAGGTACATGTGTGTTAAAAGTAAAACTACAAACATTGCTGTACTAGGAGATTGTGGACGCTTCCCGCTATTTATTACTGCAGCTAAACGTGTGTTAAAGTACTGGTGTAAAATAACCAAAATGCCTGATACGAGACTGGTTAAGAAAGCGTATTGTATGCTTAAATATTTATCTGAACAAAATAAAACAAACTGGGCTACAAACGTTAAAGATATGCTTTTTTCAAATGGAATGGGTAATGTCTGGGAGAGTCAATATGTGATAAATGAAGCTCTGTTTTTAAAATTATTTGTTCAACGGTTGAGAGACCAATACGTTCAGGAATGGAATGCTGCTGTCTACGAATGCTCGAAACTTAAACTTTATCGCATGTTCAAAACAAAGTTTGGTCATGAAGCGTTTCTTGACACCATCAACATAAGAAAGTTTAGAGCAGCTCTTTCCAGATTAAGAACCTCATCACATGACCTTGAAATAGAAAGGGGTAGATATGACAATATAGCCAGGGAATTAAGAGTGTGTAAACTTTGCAACGAGGGAATAGGTGATGAATTTCACTTTGTAATGGTGTGCCAGAAGCTACAGCATCTTCGTGAATCGTACATTCCTAGAAAATATATGTCAAGAATAAATTTACATACTTTCTATATCTTAATGAGTAGTAGCAATGCAGACATAATAAAAGCTTTAGCTATGTTTACATATTACGGGTTCCAGGAACGTAGCCGCCTGCTGTCAGTGTCAAATATTAGTCAGTAAATTTGATTAACTTAGTAAATAAAGTCCAAGATATAAATTTTATATAAAACTGAATGTATATCTTATTGCTGCAGTGTAAGTTTATTTATATTGCTACAATTCGAATGTATATTTTGCTGCTACGCTGCTATTTATATTGCTACAAGTCGAATGTACTGTTTGCTGCTACGCTGTTATTTATATTGCTACAAGTCGAATGTACTGTTTGCTGCTACGCTGTTATTTATATTGCTACAAGTCGAATGTATAGTTTGCTGCTACGCTGCTATTTATATTGCTACAAGTCGAATGTATAGTTTGCTGCTACGCTGTTATTTATATTGCTACAAGTCGAATGTACTGTTTGCTGCTACGCTGTTATTTATATTGCTACAAGTCGAATGTATAGTTTGCTGCTACGCTGCTATTTATATTGCTACAAGTCGAATGTACTGTTTGCTGCTACGCTGTTATTTATATTGCTACAAGTCGAATGTATAGTTTGCTGCTACGCTGTTATTTATATTGCTACAAGTCGAATGTATAGTTTGCTGCTACGCTGCTATTTATATTGCTACAAGTCGAATGTTTATTTGAGTCAGTGTCAAACAACGGTCAATAATTTTGATTGCCATTATAAATAAATGTGGTGATATAAACTTGATATAAAACTGAATATATATATTTTATTGCTGAAATGTAAATGCATTTATATTCCTGCAATACAAATGATTATTTTGCTGTTACAATAGGAAGAATAATGTACTGAGTTTGATAACCGATTATCTCACCACATAAAAACCATGTTCCTTTATATATGTTTATATGTTGTTGATTTGGGCCGGTGGCCATATATCAAATAAACTTTGTCATTGTCATTGTCATTGTCATTTATCTGTTATCAAAATGCTTCTCTGAGAACATACTACAGTCGAACATTCCCTTATTTCAAAGTTAAAACGTGGCTAAGCCACGTTTTAACTTTAAAATATGGGTACGTTCGACTTAACTGAGCATGAAATAATGCAGTTCATATGTCAAACTATCAGATAGTTCGAGTTAAGCGAGTTCGAGATATCAAAGTTTGACTGGAGTTGATCCTTTCCTCCATGGTAATCACTTACAACAGATTATGTTAGAAAAATCTAAATGCTTTTATCTCATAACTTGCAGTCTGGGAGTGACATAAAGCCAATATGTAAATATCGTAATCAACTAGTAGAATATCATTTTTTGGGCTCCGGCCAAACCTGTTTGTCCACAAGGGCTGCATGTAGCGGGACGCCAAATGACAAACATTTGTGACGAGGTTAACGTAAACAATGTAATGTTTTGTCGGAAAATCTATATAGTGGAGGGTCTACCAACTGCTGCTTCAATCAATTTAATAGGTGCTTAAATTGTTATGTGATAAAATTCGTGCTCATTATTTATCATTTTTAATAAATTTGTTGACTAAACTGAATATTACTTAAGTCAACTAGTTTATTAAATATGATAAATAATGAGCGCTCATACAAGATCCTCTATAAATCTTTCAACACTAAGTATTACAGAGCTCCCTACCTACAACAACCCTCCCAACAATGAATCCCTCCTTACAATAGCCCTTTTGGCAGCTTTCCAAACAGAACAATTATGTCCAACCTATTCACGGCTGCAATGTCGTCTGCTTAAAACTGCTGTCTGCTGGGTTTTTTCTAAGTTACATAATGGAAATTTTGACAGAAAAAACTTAATGTTGAGGGACAAACAGCTTGAATCAGATCAGACACCGTGTAACACCTAGTAGGTAGGGGCTGTCATGGTTTTTACATGGAGGAAAGGGTTTTGACCAAGTTTCATTAAGATCCAATGAGATTTGTAGCCTCAGAAGTGTTAACAAGGTTTTTCTATGAATTGACCTAGTGATCTATCTTTTGACCTGACATGGCTTACATTCAAACTTGGCCTAGATTTCTTCAAGACAAACATTGTTATCAAGTTTTATAAAGATATGAAGAAATTTGTAGCTGCTAGAGTGTTAATGAAAGAATTGTGGACAGACAGACATACAACAGACACCCAGCGATTCGTATAGCTCACCATGGCAATTTTAGCCAGGTGAGCTAAAAATATATATACACAGGAGTAGGGTTAATTTTTAAGTTATTCAAGAATACATTGTATGCAAGAATAGCACAGTTTTCTGTAATTCAGATTTTATTTCTTTGACAATGCCACATCTGGTTGTCCACATATCATAGTACAGTGGAGAAAACATTATTCTTTCCTGTTTAAACGCAAACCAAAGGTGAAGCATTAAAATGGGTAAAATAACAACTTTTTGAAAATTTTGACAACCAGTTCTAAAGAGAGTGGCAAATAGTTTTGAGCCTGATCACACGCCGGATAACTTTGCGTCTGATCAGGTTCCAAACTGTTTGCAATGAAAACAATAGTTTTAGTGTAAACGCGTTTATGGGAAATAATAACGTTTTCTCCACTGCATATGATCAGGATCCAGAAATATCAATCTTGGCGTGGAAATATTCAGTCATTTTCTTGCTCACTTGTGTTGACTAGAACTATTTAATACACTAGGTTATCAGCTTAAAGAGTTATATAAATCAAGTCTCATTTAACCCATTACTAGTTCTGAAGACAAATGACTGCTTACAGCAAGTTGAAAGCAAAGCAGAGTTCCCCTTTAGGCGCATTCTGCTTTACTTAAGGCTGGTTTAAACAAATGGAACAATCTGCTATAATACAGAAACATATTTCTTAAGATGTATATTCATAACTGTATAAAGAGATAATCTATTCATTAGTGGAGGAATAAGTTTGAGGGTTAAAACACGGAATTATACACTGACGGAATTGCAACCTCACGCTATATTGCAAATCTCGTGCGGCCTAGACTTCGCGAGACTTGATACGATAATGTCTATTGGTAGTAAATATGATTAAAGTCTTGTTTCGAAGCATTGTTCTAGGGTTTATATTCCTGTGAATTGATAGGAATGTCCACAAAGTCGTTTCAATCAACTAAAATGACAAAAAATACACTGGAGTCAGTAAATTTTCACCACAGAAATGACGGACAACGAGGCAAAAAGTGAAGATGTTGTCACGAGACACATAATCTGGCAAAATTCAATCGCTGTGAGAGTTCAGATTTTCGCCTATTCAAATTCGCTGAGTTGCGATTCCTTCTTGTATAATTCCGTGGTTAAAAATACTTATTTATGGAGTAAACGGTTAAGTAATAATACACCTCTTTAATGCTATGCCTAGCAGATTGTAGCTTAAAGCAGGCTGAAAGTAAAGCAGACTGTGCCTGAAGGACATTTTGCTTTACTTTCAACCTGCTTTAAGTTATAACCTGCCTTCAAAACTAGAAACAGTTTATGAGGTAAAGGGTTGACATCATTATGTATAGACAGGACAATCACTATCTGTATCTCGCATCAATAGATGCTGGGAACAAAGCAATATAACAGATGAAAATTCTGAAACAGAGAATACTGTAGCAGGGTATAATGTAAGATGGCAATGAAAAACAAAGACAATACTTCTTTGAAAACTTGAAACACACTACTGTGTCAAATTGACAACTACAAAGTCAATAATCATGTTTCGTGACAGTGAATATTACACTATATAATTCAAATATTTACTTGTTTATGTATACATATAGAAAACAAAGAACACACAGTATTATGTAGAAAATGCCGTATACAATATAGAAAAAATGGCCAAAATGCAGCAACACTTTAATGAAGCACATGTTTGGTATGGCAAGGGGAACATTGATTTAACCCATTACTCCATAGACTCACCTTTTAATGTTTTCAATTTATTTCTTTCACTAAATAAGATATTTTTATTTGGCAGTAATGAATATGCACCAAAAGAAATATTTCCTATATCCTAGTAACTGGTAACTTAAAGCAGGCTGAAAGTAAGGCAGAATGCCCCTTAAGGCACATTCTGCTTTACTTTTAACCTGCTTTAAGAGGTCACATATCTTCAAAAGTAGAAACAGGCTATGGGGTAATGGGTTCATGATGGAGGAAACTATTGACAAAGGATACTTTAAGTGACACTTTCAAGCCTATCACCAGTTCAAATAAAAGCAACATAACAAACTATCAAATGTTGTAAAAGATATACATGCTCTAGCTGAACACAAAGTCATACCCGAGAAATATAGCTAAATGCAGTCTAACTAAGATATCATGTTTAAGGACGTATGGATGGATGAACAGACAGAACTAGAACGGCTATCACTAAAGGTGATAAATACCCCCACTATGCAGCACTCTGTCACACTCTGCAGACGTTTTCAATGAGGTTTGACAATGGCAGGGTGCTGCCACCATCATAAAAACTTGGAAAATTTATGGCAAGTATCAAGTAAATCAGGTTGAAAGTGAAGGAGTTCGCCGTACAAGATTTTGCCTGCCAATTTCAAGACCTATTTCAAGGCCAAAGGTCAAGGTCACAGAGATTTGAAATGTGTGTCTTGCACATATACTACTCCTGAGTAACATTTATGCAAAGTATCAAGTGAATCAGGTTGAAAGTAAAGGAGGGGTTGAAAGTACAAGATTTTGCCTGCCAATTTCAAGACCAATTTAAATGACAAAGGTCAAGGTCACAGAGACCTGAAATTTGTGTCTTGCACATCTACTACACCTGAGTAACATCTATGCCAAGTATCAAATGAATCGGGTTGAAACTGAAGGAGGAGTTGAAAGTACAAGATTTTGCCTGCCAATTTCAAGACCAAATTTAAGGCCAAAGGTCAAGGTCACAGAGACCTGAAATTTGTGTCTTGCACATCTAGTACACCTGAGTAACATTTATGCCAAGTATCAAATGAATCGGGTTGAAACTGAAAGAGGAGTTGAAAGTACAAGATTTTGCCTACCAATTTCAAGACCAATTTCAAGGCCAAAGATCAAGGTCAAGGTCACACAGACCTGAAAATTGTGTCTTGCACATCTACTACACCTGAGTAACATCTATGCAAAGTATCAAATGAATCGGGTTGAAACTGAAGGAGGAGTTGAAAGTACAAGATTTTGCCTGCCAATTTCAAGACCAAATTTAAGGCCAAAGGTCAAGGTCACAGAAACCTGAAATGTGTGTCTTGCACATCTAGTACACCTAAGTAACATTTATGCCAAGTATCACATGAATCGGGTTGAAACTGAAAGAGGAGTTGAAAGTACAAGATTTTGCCTACCAATTTCAAGACCAAAGGTCAAGGTCAAGGAGACCTGAAATTTGTGTCTTGCACATCTACTACACCTGAGTAACATCTATGCCAAGTATCAAATGAATCGGGTTGAAACTGAAGGAGGAGTTGAAAGTACAAGATTTTGCCTACCAATTTCAATACTAATTTCAAGGCCAAAGTTCAAGGTCAAGGTCACAGAGACCTGAAATTTGTGTCTTGCACATCTACTACACCTGAGTAACATTTATGCCAAATATCAAATTAATCGGGTTGAAACTGAAGGAGGAGTTGAAAGTACAAGATTTTGCAGACAGACCGACGGCCAACCAACCAACCGACCGACAGGCTGATTCCAGTATACCCCCCTCAAACTCTGTTTGTGGGGGTATAAAAACTCTGTTTATGGGGGTATAAAAAGCAAACACTTAATGCCCCGTCACTATCAATGTGGGTCTTACAAATATACAGTGTGCAAACATTAACTCTAACAATGCTGAATTTAAATGGACTCTTCAATTTTTCTGACAGACAACCTGTTTACATTGACTCTCACGGAGGTCTGTCCTCAAAATATTTGATAGAATGACAAACAGTATAGACCCTGATCAGTTACCTCAGAGTCCTCTGACCTGGGTGTACACTCTTTGCAAAGGAATTATAAGCTCTTTCTTTGCACTGTAAGGTTTAAGCATGAGCAATATATTACAACTCTTCTTAACAATCTTTAACAAAGGCACAATTGACATCTATATCATAACAAATCAACACTCACTTTGTGTTAGGAAAACATTCAAAACAAAGATATATAATAATTTAACTGTCTTTCGCATAGGCAAAACACAATCCTTTGGCAGCAAGAGGCAACTATATTGCCATTTGAAAACTCCTTTAGTTTAACCAGGATCAAAATGGTTTCAGGGGTCGAGATAAGAGGGAGCAAACTGAACAAATCCAACATTTTCTCTCTCATTTCAGCACCAAATCCTATGGTGTTATTCTCATTAGAATCGTCTCGAAGAGACGGTTCTAATGAGTAGCAGCACCATAGGCTTTAATGCAGAAATAAAGTTTTTAAATTTTGATATACTCCCTTTATCTGGAGCCTTGGGTTTGACACTTGTATCCATGTTTCTTCTGTCCAAATGCCTCAAATTTAAGCTGAATGGTGTTTAGCAGACCAATTGAATTATTGCAGAGACAGTGTAAACATGTTAATTTGGTGCTGTGCACATCAAATATATATTATTTCTACAAAAATCTAATTTAAACACCAACAGACTGACAGCAAAGTTTGGCTAACAAAATACCTCATAGCTTGTTTCTAGTTTGGAATACATGTGACCACTTAAAGCAGGTTGAAAGCAAAGCAGAATGTGTCCTAAGGCATATTCTGCTTTACTTTCAGCCTGCTTTCAGCTACCATCTGCTAGGATATATAAAACATGTTTCTTATGATACATATTTATGGCTGCATTAATTTGGACTATTTTCTTCAATAGAATAATGAATTAAAGAGTGTAAACATGTATATCTATGGAGTAATGGGTTAATATGTGAAAGACTAAACTTGTATGATACATTCAACCTTGTTGTAACCTACGAGGGGCGTTCATTTAATCTTGTCACCGGGATCATTAAAGGCGCAATATGAGATTCGTGCAAACTTCGTTCAGTCCAACCCTTAGAAACATTTCTCTTTGACAGAAATATATCATTTTAGTATGAAAATTTGAATGTAAAAAGTGGAAAAATAGCCCTTTTTAGGTGTACCCCGCAAACACTGTAAATCGGCACAGTCCGGCTTACATTGAAAGATGCCTCGGCATAAAAAGTTAGCTTTCTTCGATAAAAGGAACGAAAATCAAATATAAAAACCATATTGCGGTGAATAATACAGACGGGGTAGCTGGGTTATCGTTTAATTTGACAGAAAATCATTTACCATTATATATGTGGGGAAAATCTACAATTTGATTTATGAGGCATAGCTTTAAATTTGGATTGCAGGTTTGTGTTTTGCATAATAATTCTTCTGTTTTTCAGTATATTGACTGTATAGACCCTCCTCAGAACTTTTCAGTAGACTGGTTTCTAAATTTAAGTAAAGCGTGATCGGATTTCGAACGTAATTGCATTTAAAACCTTTTCCCGCGCATTTTAGTATTTCGCAATAACCAATCTTAATCTTTCTTTACACATCATCTGGCGATAAAATTATTTATATGTGTTGCTTATAATTATAAATCACTTTTAAGCAGCACAGAAAGGTGTAATTTGTATATATTTCTGCTTTTCGACCAGGATATTACAACGAATTTCATGAGTTTGTAGTATTATTCTCAATAAAAAGATAAAGGGTCCACCACACAAAACAACTTCTAACTTTACACTCGCGTATCAAAAATATATGATCTGAACCCGATATTTTACCAATACTGTCAGTTATATATTCAAAAGCTTGTCTTGCGTGCTGTTTTAGTAGATTTACCACAACAGCAGCTTAAACTTTGGCACTCGCCAAATTGGATAGTGGCTGTTCATAAGTAAAACTAGTAATCTTTAAATTGTTTCATTTGATTAGAAAATGGCATTTATGACACTGAAAATCTTCAATTTATCAAATAAATGTCAAGGTATATCAATGAAATCGACATTTTAAAAATTATTCCACCTTTACCGTAAGCCCGTATTTCAACGTACGCCATTACATACACTACAATAGCCAGTGTCTATGAATGGACCAACTTAAATCTTAATATCTAAACTGCTTGACGGATTCAATCGAAATTTTCAGTCAATATGTACAATCACTTCATTGTGATGCAGACAAAATTTCAATGCGCTATTATTAGTTGGAGGGCAGAAAACCGCAAGAGTGACACAATTAAATGAACGCCCCTCGTATTACTCCATAAATACATCTTTGTACGCCTCTTATCTATTTCTCTATTGACAAAAACAATTTCAGTTTAGACAGTAACAATCATGAATGCTGTACCATAAGAAATATATTGTATGTCCGAAGCAGATGGTAGCTTAAAGCAGGCTGAAAGTAAAGCAGAATGTGCCTTAAGGTGCATTTTGCTTTAATTTCAACCTACTGTAAGTGGTTATCAGTTTTTAAACTAGAAACGGGCTATGGGGTAAAGGGTTAGGCATCAACTCATTCAATTAGCGAGAAAATCTCTAAATGCAGATGACTACTAAAATGGAGGATAAATAAATGCAGAAAGCTTCTAATGAGCTGTCTGCAATGTTTTAGCCTGCATTAAGTAACTTTTTATACTAATGACTACTAATAAGTATTTTATAGAATGGCTGTATTACCCTTTCCCTTACCCTTATTGTCAGTGTGTATGACAGTTTTTGCTTAACCCTTTCCCCCCCCATAGAAGCGTCTTTTAGTGCATTTAATTCATTCCTATACTGAAGAAAAAAGTTCCAATTTATCATGCACATGACTGTATCAACAGAAAAAATTCTAAATCCTAGTAGCTTAAAGCAGGCTGAAAGTAAAGGAGAATGCACCTTAAGGTGCATTGTACTTATTTTCAGCCTGCTTTAAGTGCTCAAATGTCTATAAAACTAGAAATAGGCTATTGTGTAAAGCTTTAGGAGTTTTCTGCTTTATTTTCAGCCTGTTTCAAGCAACAACCTGTCAGGATTACAAAGAACCTTTTCTATGCCTCTTTATCAGGGAATGATTGTAAAAGCATGAAAAGATAATTATATCCATTACCAATAAACAAATGCGCTAAAAGAAGGCACTTCTATGGAGGTAGGGGTTAATACAAGACCAACTATACAAATTAATAAAAAGTATCCTAGATAGCTATTAGAGATGTCAAGAGGATCTTTTTGTCTTTTGTTGTTGTGCTTGGTCTCCATCAACCTTTGGAATCTTAGGGTTCTGAAAATATATTACAGACAATGTCAGATATATTATTACTTATCTGATTGGTTGACTAAACCGGTCATTTGAGATTGTACACAGGTCTGTAGGCGGCCATATGGAATCAGAACACGGTCATGCTCTTTCATTGACTTTATTCTGTTGATTCAAAACTAAAAGTGTCGCAATTTGTCCAAAGCTGAACGGATTTTTATCAAATAAACACCAGCAGCCATAGAAAACAGCATTCCATTTTACAACTTATCAATTCTGGTCTTCAATCTCTTATTGGACAGAAACAGTGGCCAGTGATTTGTTTCTATATTGCTAAGCGCTCCATGTTACTAAGGTGAACAACATAATGAAAGTGAATAGTCAGCTAGTGAAGTGATTATTGAATAATGTCACTATAATTATTTCGTGAAACTTAAGGTAATCAATTTATAAATCCAAATGCCCCCAGTTAGGACTATGTAGGGGTAAAGGGACTCCAGCAGGTAATTCATTTATTACACCTGCCTTTGGAAGTGTCAGGCTGGTATGTAGGGTATACATGTGGAAGATGCTCTTGCAGTTTTTGTTTTTTTTACAGTCACCTGGAGCCCGTTTCATAAAACTTTGTACGACAAATGTTGTTGTAAGTCAGATTATAAAAGCCTCAATAATTATTTATTTCTCCATCTAATCCTGTCTTGTGACATCTCTTTGGAGTCGTCTTTTCAAGACGATTCCAAAGAGATGTCACAAGACATGATAAGATAGACAAATCAGAAATTAAATGTATTTTAAAGATTTGAATTATGACATTATTTGTCTACAAACTTTTATGAAACGGGCCCCTGGAGGTAAAACCTTGATCATCTTTGCAGCTAATTTGCCAGCAGATGAGATACTGCATTACATGGTGTCTCATCAGGATTCAAACTATTGTCATACCCACCCTATTCCAAAAACGATGTTTTCGAAAATTCTATTTTGCTTTCATCTTACTTTAGCCACCTGTATTTAACAGTTACAGGGCTGCCATAAGTTGACATGAAAAATCCTAAGATTTCCAAATGTGCATTTTTCAAGTGCGATTTTACGAATAGTACCATTACCCCATAGCCTTTTTCTTGCTCTGTTGACATGTAACTACTTAAAGCAGGCTGTAAGTTCAGCCTGCTTTAAGCTACCATGTACTGGGAAAAAATCCGGAGATTTAGGAACAAGAGGGCCAGAATGGCCCTTGATCGCTCACCTGACAATGGTGACACTAGGATGGGTCACGTAATTTCAGAAAAGAAGATTTGTAAAAGGTGACCCCCAGGGCGGGGCCAATTTTGACCCCAGGGGCAAAATTTGAACAACTAAGATAGAGGACCTGTAAACGATGATATGTGCAAAATATCTAAACTCAGTGTACTTTATATATGGTTTCAGACAAGAAGATTTTTGAAGTTTTCATTGAAAAAATCTATTTTTAGCTATGGTGACCCAGATATGTAACAGACCAGAACCGATTCATCCATATATGTGAAGGACCTCTAAAAGTTACATCATGCCAAATATCAAAGCTCTGGTCATATTGGTTCCAGAGAAAAAGATGTTTGAACATTTCACTATATAACTCTATGTAAAACTGTGATCCCCGGGGCGGGGCCAATTTTGACCCCAGGGACAAAATTTGAACAACTTTGATAGAGGATCTGTTGACGATGCTATGTGCAAAATATCTAAGCATAGTGTACTATGGTTTCAGACAAGAAGATTTTTTAAGTTCTCATGGGAAAAAAATCTATTTTTAGCTTTGGTGACCCAGATATGCAACAGACCGGAACCGTTTCAACAATATAAGTCAAATACCTCTAGAAGTAATACCATGCTAAATATCAAAGCTCTGGACATATTGGTTTCAGAGAAAAAGATGTTTGAACATTTCACTATATATCTCTATGTAAAACGTTGACCCCCGGGGCGGGGCCAATTTTGACCCCAGGGGCAAAATTTGAACAACTTTGATAGAGGACCTATAGGTAATGACATGTGCCAAATATCTAAGCTCTGGCTCTTGTGGTTTGTGACAAGAAGATTTTTTAAGATTTCCTTATTTTTTCACTTTGGTTGCCATAGCAACCAGAGTTCTGCATGGTTTCAAATTCTTTGAACAACTTTGAAAGAGCTTGACCCAAGGAACATTCCTGTGAAGTTTGGTTGCAATCAAGCAAGTGGTTTTGGAGAAGAAGATGTTTGAAGAAATTGTTGACGCATGACGCACAACGCACGACGCCGGACATTGACTGACCACAAAAGCTCACCTTGAGCACTTTGTGCTCAGGTGAGCTAAAAATCCGGAGATATGGCAGCCCTGCAGTTACAATAAATATTCATTTGTGGTGCTTATGCCAAGAAAAGGGTAAAGGCGTCCTATGGCTTTTTGCAAAGGAAAGGGTTAACCCTTTACCCCATAGCCTGTTTCTAGTTTTAAAGAAAGTTGATCACTTAAAGCAGGCTGAAAGTAAAGCAGAATGCGCCTTAATGCACATTTTTCTTTACTTCCAGCCTGCTTTAAGCTATTATCTGCTAGGATAAAGAAAAAAATTCTATGATACATATTCATGACAGACTGTATAAAAGGGGACTTATTTCTTAAGTAGAGGAATAAATTATAGGCGTAAAAAGGCTTATTTATGGGGGAATATGCTAAGCACATGGAGATCTTCTTCACTTTCAGACTGCACAAAGCAAACACCTATGTTATGGATTGAAATAATTCAACCCTTTACTCCATAGATACACATTTTAATTAATTCAATTTATTCCTCCATTTAAGTAAATTTTTCCATTTTATACAGTAATGAATATTATTTCTATACCCTTGCAGATAATAGCTTAAAGCAGGCTGAAAGTAAAGCAGAATGCGCCCTAAGGCGCATTCTGTCTTACTTTCATTCTGCTTTAAGTTGTCATCTGTCTTTAAAACTAGAAACAGGCTATGGAGTAATGAGTAAAGATGGGAAAAGTAACAGCAGGCTAAAAGAAAAGGAACACTGGTCAATTTCTCACTATTGTCCTACCTGAACTGTGTCTAGTATGGAGTCCTCCTCGGTATGAGGTTGGCGGGGTTTTCTCTCATACTTTCTCCTGTGTTTGTCATCTATATCTGTCAGATACCAGGTGCCTGGGAATAGGTGAGTTGTCTCCCATTGTGGCTTGTAAGGAGCTGAGGAGAAAAGAAGAATTAAAACACTATCCAAATTGTATCAGCTCCAGATAAGCGGGAGTAAACCAAACAAATCAAATATTTTCTTACTTATTTCAGCACCAAATCCTATGGTGTTACTACTCATTTGAATCGTCTCTTCGAGACGATTCTAATGAGTAATGACACCATAGGATTCAATACAGAAATAAAAATTTTAGTTTTTGAAATACGCCCCTTATCTGGAGCTCTGTGTATTGAGCATTTTGGTCTCAAGCTAGGATATTGCAATAAACTCGTCCCTGTGCTTGCTGGAAGATTTCATTATTGATGAATGTTTGTGATCTAAAGACAATGTAGTATTTGTCCATACAGCAGAAGATTTCATATGAAATAGCAAACAGTGTAAACCCTGATGAGACACAGGGTTCACAGAGCAATATACTTTATTTTCAACCTGAATATGTAGTTACCTGTTTTCAAAACTGGATACAAGCTAATAGGCAACAGGTAAAAACAGATGGACAAACAGGCAGACAAAATAACTAAGGATGCAGGTAAAACCTACAGGTCCAAAAATACCACCTGTTAGGAACTTATAAATAGTTAACATGATACAAACTGATATAAAGCAGCACATTAACCCATTACCCAATAAATACGCCTTTTTACTTTTTTTAATATATTTATTTACTGAAGAAAACAGTTCCAATTTGTACAGTCAAGGATATGTATCATAAGAAATAGTTTCTATATTCTAGCAGATGGTAGCTTAAAGCAGGCTGAAAGTAAAGCAGAATGTGCCTTAAGGCACATTCTGCTTTACTTTCAACCTGCTTTAATTGGTCACCTGTTTTCAAAACAAGAAACAGGCTATGTGGTAATGGGTTAAGCCTTTGAAGGCGCGATTCCCAAAAGCGCGCTTTTTAATCGAAAATCTTTTTTTGTACGCTTTTGTGTTTAAATCATCTTTTCAAATATATATCACACTATTGCAACCATCATCTATATATTAAAAACATGCACACAAAGAATAGCAGTATAAACTTTATTGCAATTAAAAACTCTGTAAAAAAAATATAATGAAAGAAAAATAACGAAATATCATAAATACTGCTAGGGGCATTTCCATAGTTGCAAATATTTACTCTTTTTAGCAGTATAGACCTCGGCCAGACAACTATGTTCTGTGATAAGGACCTGTACTGTTTGGTTAAGGATTAGAAAAGTTATAGTATCAATGTCTTACATTTAATTTTGCACATTTCAGGCCACTATGACTAGTAAGTTAATAATAATATTCATATAAATATATTCATGGCTAGACACTTTTAGCAGGGCGTCACGTCCTGCCTTAATTCCATGACACCATGCCGTAACTTTCAAAATAAAATAATAAAAGAAATGAAATGAAAAATTCAAAGCCGATTTCATTTTGCTGCATTTTTTCTCTTGGGTATAGCAATTTTGCTCCTATGTATAGCTTCTTTACGATATCGGCAATCTCGCTGTTTACCTGATACACTACACCATCACTTTATCGCTATGCGTGAACCTGTCGTGTCATAAAATGTTGTGTGTACACCACACTATGCAACATGCAGAACCAGACGTGTCATAAATAAAGTGCATGCCGTATCGAATCCGGGTCAAATCGGCTCAAAACCAAATCGGCCCGGGTCAAATCGGCCCAAAAATATGCCGGGTCAAATCGGCCCAATAATGGCGGGTCAAATCGGCCCAATATTGTATATATAGCGGACATGTCCTTATTGACTGAATTTGATTTATTGGTTAAGTTTATTAAGTTTGGACAAAGAAAATATTGACAAGGGTGTCAAATTGTTTGGATTTTGATCAGATATTGAATGCAATATCCAGATATATTTGAAATTATCGTCGCACATAAAAAATTTACAAACACAGTTTGGATCCTGATTAGACGCTGTGCTTTGTTTTAAATGCTGTCAGTTGCTTTTAATACTGCAGATCAGTAAGATATATGTAGGCACTAATATTAGATATTCATTTTAGACCACCTTCAATTAAACGAACAGACACTGTATTTTCAGTTGGAAATGATGCTTTAATCATGGTAGACAAATATGTGTATCTTGGTTTACTTATTGATGAATTTATAAATCTAAATGTAACAGCTAAATATGTGGCCCAGTCAGCGGGCCGGGCACTTGGGCTATTAATAGCTAAATATATGCAAAATGGAGGTTTTCCATATCATGTTTATACAAAACTATATGAGTCTTTAGTATGGCCAGTGATAAATTATGGAGCCGCGATATGGGGAACAAAATCATTCTCATGTATTGATGCCATTCATAACCGTGCGATGAGGTTTTTTCTAGGGACAGGTAAATACACCCCTAATGCTGCTGTCATAGGAGATATGGGATGGGATCCCGTCGGTTTGAAACTTTTGAAGAGTGTGTCAACATTTTGGGTTAGATGTGTTAATATGGAATCTGAAAGAATTAACAAACATGTATTTTTATTCTGTAACAATCAATCGGGCTCGGTGTGTAAAAATTGGGCTTTCAGAACCAAATGCATATTTGATAAGTTAGGCTGTAGCCAGTTTGCAAATGTTTGTAATTATATTTCAAAATCTGATATCATCTGTAAGGTGACTAATACATATATGGCTAAATACAAAGAAGAATGGAGAGATGCTATCAATAGGGAACTTTCAGTAACAGGATCCGGACGTAATAAATTAAGAACATATAAATTATTTAAACAAACCTTTGAAATAGAGTACTACGTTAAAATTATCCTTCCATTTAAACACAGATCGGCTTTTGCTAAGTTTAGATGTGGAGTTGCTCCTTTACGAATAGAAACTGGCAGGTATGAAAGGCTGCCGTTAGAGTGCAGAACCTGTCCATTTTGTCAAAATGCTGTGGAAACAGAATTACATGTGATTACTGAATGTCTATTATATGAGGACATAAGAACTGAGCTCTATGAAAAGGCAACCAATATTATTGATAGTTTTATGTCGAAATCTGAATGTGATAAGTTTAAATTGCTGTTTTCTAGCCCACAACTTGTACGTTTTACTGCCAAATCCTGCTTTAATATTTTAAAACGTCGTACAAATTGTTTGTATGATACATAATGTGTGCAATAACAAATACAAGTGATCATCTTTAGTCCATGTAAATATGAAATTCGTATGATTGTATATAATGTAACATGTTTTGTTTAAACCTATAGCTTATTATTATTTCGTCCATGTAAATTTTGCTAATCAAGTTATCATTGATCTGATCAATGGTAAGACTGGATTTCTTATAAGAATTACTTAAATACGCATGTTAATGCATTTTTTGATAATCAGGATTTAAAATAAATTTTATTGCAGGTCTTAGATTTGAGATTAGCACTATTTACATGGTTTTAGGTTAGTGCGAGGAGTTGCTTTGAAATACTGATACTTGAAATATGAGTTTCAGAAACATAGTGTGTTGTAATTAGTAATACATAGTCTCTTATAATTCTTATTTGAATGGCATGGTTAATGTTATGACGAAATATATATTATGATTGTATTATGAACCATGATGAGACTGAAATAAAGATATATATATATAATACATACCCTACAATCAGCTATGTGCGAAAGTGCCCATTGTGTCGCCAAAGTGTTTATTGCAGCCACTACATTAATTGTTAGTTTGCAGTAAAGGTGCTAATTGATGTTTGACATGTTGTTGTGACAGTTAATCAGTTATCACTTCACTGTCTTACTCCAGGTATACGTCGTTATTTGCAAACAGTTTTGATTCTAATGAGACACGTAATACGGTTTCTGACTAGGATCAAAACTTTTTTCTGATGTGAAAACACAAAATAAACTTTGAGAAATAAAAGCATATAACACTTGCAGGTGACATATTTAGATATCAGGTAAACGTAACTTATAGATCTGTTTCCAACCTGTATCCAAAATGGTATTGTATACACGTTTGATGTGTTTTGCTGTCGTGTGTTGTTGTTTTACTTTAGCCTCGTTGACTTATTTCGTTAATTGCAATTTACACAATTTCTAAAAAGCATTGCATTATTAATGATAATTGTTATAAAAAATCAATTCACGTACAACATTGTTTTGGTTTATTCAATTTTTCATTTTCACTTGTCACTGATATGTATCAATATAACTTTTATAATACAAATAACACACGTAAAGGTCAAAAAAGTGATTTACTGTAATAACAAGCACAATAAGTTTTACTGCTTCGACACTAAAACAAAAAAATGGGCCGATTTGACCCGGTCCGATTTGACCCGGTCCGATTTGGTTTCGGGCCGATTTGACTCGGGGTCCGATTTGGTTTTGGGCCGATTTGACCCGTTACCGCCGTATCTACTTCTCAGCCCGCAGTCGAATCGGAACCACAGGTGGTAATTACATGTTTGATTGGTTGTGAACAAGCTGCTAATCCAGTCAATGACCCGATTAGTACCAATAAAAATAGCATTCGGAATACTTTTATTGCTTTTCTCTTATTTTAAATTCCGAGAAGGTCCTGTCTGCCGCACTGAATCGGGGATTAGGATTTTTTTCTGGAAGATTTTTGAAAAAATCCGGAGATTTCGGAAAAAATCCGGAGATCCGGAGAAATTATGAAAAATCCGGAGATTTAGGAAAAATCCGGAGGAATGGTAGGCCTGAAGACCATAGTGTGATTATTCAAGGGAGACTACAGTAGCAATGCTTATTGTATGCTTACCTTTATGATGAGTTGTCTCCCTTAGTTTCATAAGCCTGTCGAACTCTTCAGGGGGAAGTTTGTGTCTGTCAGCAAGCTTTACTCTTAGATCACTTAAGTTTTTAATGAGTGGATGGAGTGGAGATAATGGACTGAGGTCATCTGTGACTTTTAGGGAAAACATGGAGGAGGCTAGACCTGAGCCATAGGAGAACAGAACACATCGACAGCCAGCTAGTTCTTCTATCGGCCGGCTGAAACAGTCGAGAGAAGCATGCATAATTGAATTCCACCAATTAATTATTTAATTGCATACACTGATATCATCAAATGAAACTGATATAGCATATGCATATATAGCACTTCTGTGTATGACAGGTGACTGCTTAAAGCAAGATTGAAGTAAAGCAGAAAGCTCCTAAAGGAGCTACTTACTGTACTTTCATCTGGCTTTCAGCTACAACCTATATCTAACACCACCAATGAATCCTATCTTAACCCATTAACCCATTAATATGCCTTTTAATTTACTCTTCCACTGAAGAAAATATTTAAAATTTAAATAGTCATGAACATGTATAGTAAGAATTATTTTCTTTATTCTAGCAGATGGTAACTTAAAGCAGACAGAAAGTAAAGCAGAATGCACCTTAACCCTTTACCTGTTATCCTATTAGATAGGTAACTACTTAAAGCAGGTTGAAATTAAGCAGAATGCACCTTAAGGCACATTCTGCTTTAATTTCAGCCTGCTTTAAACTATCATGTGCTAGAATATACAAAATATTCTCTATAATATATATTCATGACTGATTAAATTGGACCTATTTTCTTCAGGGGAGGAATAAATCATATTCGCTAAAAGGTGCTTCTATGGGGGAAAGAGTTATGATGCATTCTGCTTTATTTTCAACCTGCTTTAAGTGGAAGCATATCTTCAAAACTAGAAATAAGCTATGGGGTAATGGGTTAATTGAATATATCATAATTAGCTAATTATGTAGAAGAAAGATCATACATTGAGCTTTTTAGAGAGTTGAAATTTTGAAGACCATCTTCCACTGTCTGTCCTATTCAAGAGGCCAGGCCTCATATCAAGGTTATAAAGATTTTGAAAAGAGTCTGAAGTATTTCTCAAGCATTTGATTGGTCAGATTTGAGCCTTAGCTCAAATCTGACCAATCAAATGCTTGAGAATGATCTAAGACTCATACTCATTATAACCTTGGACCCAGGGCATATATCAAGTATGACACCATTCACTTCCTTATAACAAGGTTTATGATAAAAATAATCACTTATTATTTCACTATAGAGTCCTGGATATTGCAATGAACTCCCCTTATGTGCTTCCTTGAAGATTTAAATACAGATATACAATGATGATATAGGACACTGCAATGTTTTTCCATACAGCAGAACATTTCATACATAAATAGTATATGCAATAGAAAAAAGTGTAGTCCCTGATGATACGCTGTATAATGCACCGTCTCATCAGGGTCTACACTGTTTGCCATTGTCCTCTTTAACCCATTACCCCATAGCCAGTTTCTAGTTTTTAAGAATAAGGTGACTGCATAAAGCAAGTTGAAAGTAAAGCAGAATGCGCCTAAGGGCGCATTCTGCTTTACTTTCAGCCCGCTTTAAGCTCACATCTGCTAAAGAATAGAAAACATTTTTAATCATGCATATGTTTGACTGTATCAATTTCAACTATTTTCAACTATTTTCTTCAGTGGAGGAATAAATTAAAGGCCTCAAAAGCACATTTATGGGATAATAGATTAATAGTGACTGGGCTTAAATAGGTTAAGTTATGAAGCAATGCATTGACTGAAGAAGTTTTGGGATATCTGAAGACTGGTGACAGCAGAAAGCTCCTTAAGGGCATTACTTATATAAATCTCTTGCATTAATCCCTGGAAACATGAATTCAAAGTGTCTTTAAAAAACACTGCTACTGTTAAGAGTACACTTGTTCTGTGCAAACAGTGTAGATCCAGGTGTTGGAGCTCTTGCAGGAGCCTTCTGATCATGATCTGCACTGCTTGTCATATAGATAGTGAACTACATGTATATTACTATACTATATTTTGGAAACTCACTGGAATTGTCAACTTAACTCCATAGCCTGTTTTCAGTAAAGAAGATTTGTGACCAATTGAAGCAGGTCAAAATTAAAGCAGAGGGAACGTTCTGCTTTATTTCAGCCTGCTTTAAGTTACCATCTGCTGTAATATAGGAAATATTTCTTATAGTGCATATTCATGGCTATATAAATTTGAACAATTTCCTTCAGTGGAGGAATAAACTATATGCATAAAAAAGTGTATCTATGGAGTAATGGGTTAAAAGAAACTGTGTAAAGCAGGATAAAAGTAATGCAGAAGGCTCCTATAGGATTACATGTTTTCATTACTTTTGTCATGCAAATTAACCTGTCATAAAAATACTACATATATATTGTCTTTCATGAGATCACTTCATATAGTATTGACTGTCAATGCAATAAGGAAGTAATGTTACAAGTGACTATAACAGGGCTCCAGATAAGAGGAAGTTAACTGAACAAATCCAACATTTTCTTACTCATTTCAGCACTAAATCCTATGGTGTTACTACTCATTAGAATTGTCTCTTTGAGGCAATTCTAATGAGTAGTGACACCATAGGGTTTAAAGCAGAAATAAAGATTTTAATTTTTGAAATACTCCCCTTATCTGGAGCTCTGCTATAATTTACAAAACCAAAGACAGTTGATTCGTAAAACCATGCCAAGTGATATATAACTATGAAAGGAATAAAAACAATAGCAGGAAGATGCTAAGTCAGCAACTATTAAAACAACTCAGTTATTCTCTATAAATATATTTGACAGAGATTAAACAAGATATGTTTCAAAAACATTATTCTCTCTGATCTGACAATGACCTCTAAATGACCTTGACCTTTTTCTGATATGACCCAACTTGTACTGAGCTAACATACCAAATATGAAGTCTATATCACATGTAATTTCAAAGTCATTGCCAAGGTTAACATTCAGAAGGATTAGAAGATACAGGCTGACACACACACTTGTATTGTTTTTTGTATATAATTTATTCTGCATCAGATAAATTCTGTCACAACGTTCTGTTAACCCTTAGCCTGCCACTCACGACTATAGCTCCATATGCAAACAGCTTGGATCCGGATGAGACGCCGAGTAACTCGGCGTCTCATCCGGATCCAAGCTGTTTGACACTCGGACAACATTTTCAGCAATTTTGAGCAACTTAGAAGCACTTTGAAACTTGAAGCAGACGAGAAATATAGCAGACGACAATTTATTTGGCGGGCTAAGGGTTAATACATTCAACCCTAGCTACAAATATACTCATCAATTACACACAGTGTGCCTGTGAGCATTACCCTTGTCCTATGCAAACAGTGTAGACCCTGATTAGAGGGCTCCTTAACAATTGAAAGTAAAGCAGAATGCATTTTAAGGCATAATTTGTTGTACTTTTTACTTGCTTTCAGTGATCACCCGTCTTCATAACTACAAACATGCTATAGGCTACAGGGGTAAAGAATTCAAAATTTGTTCCATGATGTTATGACTAGCTACAGTGTTCCCTCTCTACAACGGTCCTCCAAACAACGACTCCCTCCTTACAACGACTCTTGTCGAAGTTTCCGAAACAGGACAATCATATCTAATGCTTTTACTGCTGTAATATCGTCTGCTTAAAAGTTTCATCTGCTGTTTTTCTCAATGTCACATTTTAGACATTTTGACAGAACAAATATTAATGACGAGTGACAAAGAGCTTGAATCCAGATCAGACGCAGCGTTACGTGGTGTCTGATCTGGATTCAAGCTCTTTGCAAATGTAAACCAAATTCCCTCCCTATAACAACTCCCCCCGAACAACGTACACAATTTTGTCTCCCATTGGGTGTCGTTGTAGAGAGGGAGCGCTGTAATTTACAAGTTCTTGTTCTTTAGACATACCTTGTGAGGAATGAAGCTAGGCCTCCGTACACAGAGGGCGTGTACATATTGCCTACTTGATTGGCCAGGAGTAGGGAGGGCTTGGTCTTAGTGAGGAAAGCATGCTCACTGGCCTTCATGAATGCTACCTCTAGATCCTTGTTGAAGTAAGAGTCTTCAAGCTGAATATCTCTGTAATTATTTTCAATATTACAGATAGGGAATTAAATTTAAATTAATATATACAGTGCTATTCTCCAATATTTCAACCTCTATCGGCCTTTTTCAAAGAAAATCACGCTACCTCTATCGGTCTTTTTCAAAGAAAATCACGCTAACACACATGTCACATTTTTGTTACATGCATTCAGCCATAAAATCAAAGAGAATAAATTGTGCCGTGTGTTTTGATGTGATTTTCTTTGGAAAAGGCCCTTAGAGGTCGAAATATTAGAAAAGAGCAGTATATATATTAATATGAATATCTCTGAACAAAAACAAAATATAGATCAAAGTCAATGACCTGTTTTATAAGTAATCTGGGTCCCGTTTCATAAAGCTTAGTACGACAAATGTTGTCGTAAGCCAGATTATAAAAGTCTCAATTATTATTTATTTCTCCATCTTATCCTGTCTTGTGACATCTTTTTGAAATCGTCTTGAAAAGACGATTCCAAAGAAGTGTCAGACGACAGGATTAGATAGAGAAATCAGAAATCAAAGGTTTTTAACAGTTTTCACTTATGAACTTATTTGTCCTACAAAATTTGATGAAACAAGCCTCTGACTAACAATTTTGTCACAGGATAAGAACTATTTATTATAACAACTATTCTAAAGAAGATTCAATGAATGAAAGTAAAGAACAACCCTCCTACATGAGCTTTCTGCTCTAAGTTTCATATTGCTTTAACCTGTAACTCCATAAATATGCCTTTTTAGGCCTTTAACTTTTTCCTCCACTGAAGAAAACAATTCCACTACATTTCAATATCCTAGCAGTGAAGGAATAAGTTAGAGGCATAATTAATTAATGGAGTAATGGGTTGAATCATGTAATACAATGTAAGTTGGTGTTCGGATAGCACAGTGGTAGTGCATGCCCTTCTCACCAATGTGGTCTTGAGTTCGATTCAAGGTCGGGCAGTATGTGAGAGAGTATATTGGTCGCCCGTCCAAAAACGTGGGTTTTCTATGAGCACTCAAGTTTCCACCCACAGAAATGACCAAATACGCCACCATTCAATCCATTAACCCTTTACCTGATAGCCTATTTCTAGTACTTAAGATAGGTGACTACTTAAAATAGGCTGAAAGTAAAGCAGAATGCGCCTTAGGGCGCATTCTGCTTTACTTTCAGCCTATTTTAAGCTATCATGTGCTATACTATAGAAAATATTCCCTATAATACATATTCATTACTGATTAAAATGGAACTATTTTCTTCAGCGGAGGAATATATCATAATCGCTAAAAGGCGCTTCTATGGGGGAAAGGGTTAAGTAATTTGTACATGTAAATGTAGCTTGTTTGTTTCATTATCGATGTAAAAGAAATAAACTTTAAACTGTTTTATATCATACAAGTGGGATAGTGGCTAATTCACCCTTGAAACTGAGGAAAAGGCATACAGTCAAACAGTCGATATCTCGAAGTCGGTTTTGTCAAACAGCCACGTTTTAACTTTGAAATATGGGTATGTTCGACTTAACCAAGTATGAAATAATGCAGTTCATATGTTGAACTATCGGATAGTTCGAGTTAAACGAGTTCGAGATATCGAAGTTTGACTGTATATTTGGAGTAAAGGGTTAGTTCTCTTACCTGTATGCTTCAAGTCCATTGTAAGCTTGTGTTTTCTCGGGATGGGGATCAGACTTGAAGTCATTGAACATTAGTCTAGCTAGTGATTTCTGTACTAGCTTACAGAATGGGGAGTGGAACAGGAAGGCATCAGCACAGTCTAGCAGGGAATGGGAATCTGTAAGAGAAGGTCAGGTTATTGCACGGCTGCAGATAAGAATGAGTTAATTTAATATTTCTTACTGTTTCTCAATCAAGCCTCCATCAAACCCTATATTATGACTACTCATTAAAAGTATATCTTTGAGATGATTCTAATAAGTAATCATATATAACACGGGTTGGTTGAGACATGATTTTAGTACAATTAAACATCTCTATTATGACTACTCTCCAGGGCGTCCATATAGCCCAAAGATGGCAGAAAGGGACGTTAAAAAACAAACAAACAAACTCTTTTATGACCACTTAAATGTAGGCTAATTCATGACATATTAATTTGACAGGTGGCAGTTTAAAGCCTTTGGGAGCTTTCTGCTTTACTTCAATCTTGCATTAAGCAGCCATCTGCCTTAAGCACTAACAGTTAGAGCTAATGTATTGGTTGTAAAAGAAAGGTTTTACTGTATTTGATTATACTCACATTATCTGGATCCCTTATTTCATGCATAAACTCTAATAGTATACCTTACCAACGTACGCTCCTTCTTTATCTTTGTACGAGCTAGCGGTCACTATTTTACGATAGTGCCCGCTGAGTTCGGTTGACGTCATATGATGACGTCGTGATGATTGCGTTATGAAATTTGAAATAACTGCTTAAGGAAGTGTTACCATCACTTTTAGCAAATATTAGCCATGTCCGAGTAGATCTAGATTTCTACTTGTAAATAAAATGTGAAATGTATTTTGAATTAAAATGTAGCTATGATAAATATAAGACTCATAGAGATTAGTTGTGACTGAAAGAGTTGATCTGTTTTAGTCTTATAAAAACGTTTAAATATATTTTTTAAACAAAACATTAACTTTGATTGTTTGCAATTTAATCAAAGATCATACAATAAATTTTAAAAATCAATTTTACATTATAAGTTTCATAATATGGAAAGTGTAGATTCAAGTATACATAAGGAAGCTTACTGGTTAATACCGATGCAAAATTTTATTAAAGGGAGGTAATCAATGCACATATATTCTTGTACATTACTTGACAATACACAGAACTGTTTTGATCCTAATTAGAAGTGAGGTATACTATAAGAAATAGTACAGCCCACTTCGGGCCTCCTTGCATTATAGTGACCTCCCAGTCAGCCCCAAAATAGTTTACGGCCCTCAGCCTTCGGGCCGTAAACTATTTTGGGGCTGACTGGTCGGTCACTATAATGCAAGAAGGCCCTCAGCGGGCTGTACTATTTCTTATATAACAATCATAGGAAATTTAACAGGTAATGCTTAATCAGCGTGAGAATAAGGCAGAAATGTCCCACAGGGAGACGTCTGCTTTATTTTCACACTGCTTTAATCAGTCACATGTCTTAACAGTGAAAACATGTAATAAAGGTTAAGAAAAATGAATGAAGAAACAAGAATAAGTTGTGCTCCTAAAGGTGTCCTCTGATCTTGGATTCCACTACTTGCATTGGGCATTCTTCATATGCTCATTGTTCATAAAGGACAGGGTCCAAGGTTATAAAGTGTTTGAGCTGAGTCTTAGTGTGTTCTCAAGCATTTGATTGGTCAGATTTGAGCAATAGGCTAAAATCTGACCAATCAAATGCTTGAGAATGACTGAATGAAAAGCTTTATAACCTTGGACCCAGGGCTAAAGACAAGAATGTGTAACATCCTACATTTTCCTACATATCTCCTTTATGCCTACACCAAACTCTTTGTTGTCCTTACTCATTGGCACAATCACTTCTAATGAGTAGGCACATCATAGGAATTGGTGTCAGGATAAGGATTTTAGTTCCTGAAATACCTTATCTCTGTATACCCATCACTAAGGTTTCAGTATATTATACATGTACCTTTAATTCTAGCTGCTTCAAGCTTCCTGGAGAAACTGCTATAGCATCTGTCTAAGGCATGTAGATAGCACTGGATACTCAACTTCCCATCCACCACAGGGTACTCAGAGTCCATGTTTGGCTTGTAGAAGTCATAAACATGCTGCATGTGGGTTGCCCGGCAACCTGATCAATAAATAATGAAGTTCAATGCAATTTAAATCGAGATTTAATTGTTGAAACTTTCAAACATGGATGATAGTTTTACTTTCAACCAACTTAAAGCAAGCACCTGTCTTAAAAGTTAACCCTTTACTTCGGGCCTGTTTTCAGAATTGAGCATTCCACTTTCCTTTCAGCTTGCTTTAAGCTTCCATCTGCTAAGATACCAGAAAATGAGGAAATATCTCTCATAGTTCATATCTATAACTGTATAAAATGGAACTATTTTCTTTCATGTATGGATGAATTAAATGCAAGAAAAGAATGTGTTTGTGAAACACTAAGCCCCCTGATGTGGCCATGATCTCAAAATGACCTTAACTTTGTCTGACAAGACCCAACTTGTACTCAAGAGCTTCTTAAGTTGAATACACATGCCAAATATGAAGTCTCTATCATAAGTAGTTCCAGCGTTATGGCCAATGTTGATCTAATTCTATTTGACCTCTAAATGACCTTGCCCTTTGTCCGATATGACCCAACTTATACTGAGCGCAATAGCTTCTTGAGTACACATGCCAATTATGAAGAGTATATCACATGTAGTTCCAGAGTTATGGCAAATGTTGAATTAGCTGTATTTGACCTCTAAATGACCTTGCCCTTTACTGGACATGACCCAAGTTGTACCAAACTCAAGAACTTGTTGTGTTGAGTACACATACTAAATATAAAGTCTCTATCGCATGCAGTTCTAAAGTAATGGCCAATTTTATATTCACCCTAATTTACATTAAATTGACATTGACCTTTGTCAGACATGACCCAAGTTGTATTGAGCTCAGGTGTTTCTTGAGGTGAGTACATATACCAAATACAAAGGCTTAAAAAGCTCTATCTTTTTAGTTTCAAAGTTGTGGCCAAGGTTTAAGTTGTGAACAGACAGACAAACAATCAGACCTAAAACAATATGCTCCCCACTAAGTTGTGTGGGGCATAAAAATGCATATGTATGGAGTAGAGTGTTAAACATTGAAAACAGTATTTGGGGAACGAGTAGATTCAGCAGATTACAAACATTTTCATCACAATCCTGTTATTGGTATAGTTCGCTTCATAACCACTGTCTGCAAAAAACGATCAACTTTTAGATCTTATACTTTGAAAGTAATACAGAAAGCTCCAAAAAGACTCATTAAGTTGAAGTCTGTTATATTGAATGGTTGCTAAACACAAGTTTGGTTGTACATAAATTATAACTTCCTTACAAAGAAAACAATAGAAACAAACTAAAAGTGAAACCAGGAAGTGCAGTCAAACACGAGTTAATTCTTTCCTTAACCTATTATTCTCTGAAACTTCATGAGGACAATCACAGTTTAAGCGTTGTTTATTTCTATATATTCAGGGTTTATTTTAATAATATATTGCAAAATAACAATTTTCAAACAGTGCAGACCCTGATCAGGGGGCTCCTTTAGAAGCCCTCTGATCTGGATCTACACCATTTGCATAGGACAAGTGCACTCTCTAAAGTAACAGGTACACTGTTTGTTAATGACAAGTATAATCTTCACTTGGGTTGAAGATGTAATAGTTTTTCATGTGTTTAGCCCTTTCCATCACAGAAGCAACTGATAGTGCCTCTATCTACTCCTACACTTAAGATACATAAGAAGTTTTTAACATATTTCATTCTTATAAACATACAATACATATTAATACATATTATAGTACCAGAGGATTGGGTCAAAAGCATAATGATGAGGAGCAGTCTGGTCAGCGTCTACACTGTTTGCTCAGGCCTGTCTGGTCAAATACTTACAGTCATTATGGTACACTTTGCATAAGACTAATCTCAACGGGCAAACATTGTTTGTAGAGGATGTGTATACTCAGGGCTCCAGATACATGTATAAGGGAGTAAACTGATCAAATCCAAAAAATTTTTGCTCATTTCAGCGCCAAATCCTAGGGTGTTACTACTCATTAGAATGGTCTCGAAGAGACCATACTAATGAGTAGTAACACCATAGGGTTTAATGCAGAAATAAAGATTTCAGTTTTTGAAATACTCCCCTTATCTGGAGCTCTGTATACTCATTACTAGGATTGAATGAATTAACATAATTTTGACCTTATCAACCTTCATTCAAAAACAGTAACCATTTTTTTATGAATAGATATTTATCAAGTGTCACTTAAACATCTCATATCATCGCTCAAGTGCTATTTCCTAAATGGTACATGCATGATTGACAGCTCATTGTCTTCAGATGGCCTCCTTCACCCTTTCATCAATTGAGTACATGTATTTCGTGCAAATCACCAATATCCAACTGCTGAGCATGTATAGTACTTCTTTGTTTAACCCTTTGAACCCTAGTCCCTCATATAGGCGTCCTTTTCAAACAGTATATATATGTGAAAAGTGCACTTGTTCTATGCAAACAGTGAATACCCAGATCAGAGGGCTCCTCATAATGCAAAACATTGACAAAACAACCTATAAAAGTCAGAATTGGACTAGACTAAAATGGAAACTGGGATTGTCCATTTGAAGTTTCAGGGAGGAAAGAGTTTAGGCAAGTGGCTGCTTAGAGCAAGACCCCTTATGTGACCATGACCCCTTATGGTCTGACATGACCCAACTTTAACTGAGCTTAAGAACTTCTTTAGTTGAATACACAATACTAAATGTCTACCACATGTAGTTTCAAAGTTTTAGCCAAGGTTAAATTCAGCCTAATTGACCTCTAAATGGCCCTTATTTTTTGTGTGTCTGACATGACCTTAGTTGTATTGAGCTCAAGAGATTCTTGAGTTAAGTACAGCCCATAGATATGAAGTTTTAGCTTAATTTAGTTTAGACAAGTCAAAACAAGACAGAGCAAAAAGCAATATGCACCGTCTAAGTTGTATGGGGGCATAAAAATATGGCTTCAAATTTTGTCAGATTTTTTTCGTTTTTAAATATACTTACAATGAACCCTTTCAAAACGCAATAATAGAAGCATCTATTGGCAACTTTAACCCTTTGACTTATATAAGCGCCTTGTAGCCCATTTAACTTATTTCTCCTCTGAAAAAAATAGTTTATATTTATAGGGCAATGAACATATTGCATAAGAAATATTGTCTATATCCTAGCAGATGGAAGCTTAAAGCAGGCTGAAAGTAAAGCAGAATGCGCCTTCAGGCACATTCTGCTTTACTTTCAACCTGCTTTAAGTGGTCATCTGTCTTCAGAACTAGAAGCGGGCTATTGGGTAAAGAGTAAACATGTTTATGAGAGCTGGTTGTATTTACCTCTGTCAAACACTAATGGGGCATTTGGTCCAATCAGCATGGCGACTGCACCAGCACCTCCAGTACATCGAGCATTGCCTGTTGCATACACTGCTATATCACCAGCAACAACCAAAGCATACCTCTCTGTAATACAATATTTATTCCATTTACTCCATAGATACGCCTATTTAGGTTGTTAATTCAGTGCTTCAGATAAGAGGGAATAACCTGAACAAATCCATAAGTTTCTCACTCATATTAGAACCAAATTCTATGGTGTTACAACTCATTAGAATCGTCTTGAAGAAACGATTCTAATGAGTAGTAACACCATAGGGTTTAATGCAGAAATAAAGAATTTAGTTTTTGAAACACTCTCCTTATCTTGAGCCCTGTATTTTATTCCTCCACTGTACAGAAAATAGTTCCCCTTTATACAGTCATGAATATGTTCCATAAGAAATATGTCCAATACCCTAGAAGTAGCAAACCGTAGCTTAAAGCAGACCAACAATAAGGCAGAATGTGCCTCAATACACTTCTACTTCACATTCAATTTGCTTTAAGTGGTCATCTGTCTTCAAATCTAGAAACAGGTTATGGGTTGATCAGTAATCTGAAAGGCAAGAAAATGGTAGTACATGTGTTTCAAAAACCAAAATCATAGTGTGGCAATCAAACTCTATGTAATGACTACAATAATCGTTGGCATGGTCTCCCCTGATATTTAACCCATTCCCCCATAAAAACCCCATCAAGAGATAATTCTAATGAGAAGTCATCACATAGTGTTTGATAGAAAACAAAATGCTACTCTGTTATCTGGAGTGCTGGTGTTCTATTTCAAACCATATTAGTAAATACATGTAGTAGCTTATATCACTTTTCTGAAAACTGATACTACTATTCATAGAGCTAGACTAAACTCTTTGAACCCTAGTCATACATATATGCATAAGTTGCAAATAGTCCATTTTTGACTTTTAAGAGTTGATTTTTACAGTATGAGTCAAAATGACAAACAATGTAGACCCTGATCAGAGGGCTCCTTAAAACTGTTTGCATAGGACATGACATGTAAAAGTAAAAAATGGACTAGACTAAATTGAAAACTAGAATTGTCCATTTGATGTTTCAGGGAGGAAAGGGTTAAGGCACATTCTGCTTTACTTTCAAACTGCTTTAAGTTTAACCCTTTCCCTTACAGAAGCGCCGTTTAGCACATTCAGTTTATTCCTACGCTGAAGAAAATAGTTTCAATTGAAACAGTCATGAATATGTATCATAAGGAATATTTTATTTATTCTAGGAGATGATAGCTTAAAGCAGGCTGAACGTGAAGCAGGGTGTGCCTTAAGGCACATTCTGCTTTACTTTCAACCTGCTTTAAGTAGTCACCTATCTTCAAAACTAGAAACATGCTATAGGGTAAAGGGCTAAGTGTCTTCGAAACTAGAAATAGGCTGTAGGGAAATGGGTTATATCACTTTTCTGAAAAATAATACTACCATCCCAAGAGCTAGACTCTATCCAGTTGATGGCATTGAAGAGTGCTGAGGTGCCTCCATAGCAGGCATTAGTCGTGTCAATACCCTCCACGCTATGATTACCACTTTCCTCAAACAGTTGCATCAATACTGTCTTTGTGCTCTTAGATTTATCAATGATCGTCTCTGTCCCTACCTCCAGTCTGCCAATGTCTGTATAGGAGATTCCTGATTTCTCAATTAGTCCCTGAACCACTGTCAAGCACAGAGAATTTATATCTTCACGGTCTGAGCAGAATCCCATTTTGCCCTGTCCCAAACCTATGGTGTATTTCCCCTGAGAGACTTTATCAAAGGTCTCTAGCTCAGACTGGTCCACAAACTGTGATGGAAAGTAGACTTCCATGGCCAGAATGCCAACATCTTGGGGCCAGCCCTGGTGCTCCCTCTTAGCTGATCCAGGCATCATTTGTCTTATTCCATTACATGTAATAATCTGAAAAGTCAAAGTACACAAACAATTGTTATACAGGTCTCTTCCACAAAACGACATATCCATAAATACATTTGATCTATTCATCCACTGTAGAGATAGTTTCAATTTATACAGTCATGAATGTGTATCATAAGAAATACAATCACTTCTTTAATACCAGCTGATAGCTTTAAGCAGGCTGACAGTAAAGTAGCATGCACCTTTATATAGGTCGGCGCTATATGACCTTTTATGTGTCGCGGTGCCGTAAAACCCAACTCAACTCAACCTTTATATAGGCGCATGCTGCTTTATTTCAACCTGCTTTAAGTGGTCACAATCTTCAAAATTAGAATCAATCAGGCTATGGAGATGAAAGTAAATTTATAGAATTGTTCTTATAGTTTTACACTGAACTTTCTAGGTGTTTTTGAAGTTATCCTATTGACATCGCTATTATGGCAGGCTGTGCAGATAATTACTTAGCTTCAAGTACAATTGAAAAAAACTACTTTCACTTTTGTTTACCCAGTTCTGAAGAATGTCTGCGATCCGCAAATTCACATGCAACAAATGGGTTGGAATAAAATGTGTCAAATTTTGTGCTGGACGTGTTACATTGTACAAAGGATTGACAACTATCATGAATTCTACAGTCATAGCACAGGTACTTGACACATACATCTAGATCTATTACAAAAAAAAAAATTTTTTTTTTTTACTAGACTTCTATTATAGTATCTATAGATAGAAGTCTAGTAATAAATTTTATTTTATTTTAATTTTTTTTTGTAATAGTTCTAGATGTACAGTATGTGTCATGTACATGTGAGTCATAGCAGCAAAAAGCAGGCTAATATCATAAATACTTTTTAACATTCTGTTTTAACACTGAATTATACACAGATTGAATTGGGTTACAAAAATATAATGAAAAGGAAGATAATATCTTCTAGGTACATGCAGATAGGTTTACGAATGAAAGTAAGTAGTAAATCCTGGTGAGATGCACAGTGAGGTGGAATTTCATCTGGATCTAAACTGTTTCTAATGGTTATTAGAGTTATCCAAATTACAGATAAGATTACCAAACTGTATTAATTAGTGGGTGTTTAAGGCAGGTGGATACTTAAGGCAATATGTATAAATATTGATCTGCATTATTATGTGTAAACTATTATATTATATTGTTTAACTTAACTCTTTGAACCCTAGTCCCGCTTTTAGGCGTCCTTTTCAAACAGTGTACATGTGAATAGTACACTTGTCCTGTGCAAACAGTGAAGACCCAGATCAGAGGGCTCCGAAAGGAGCCCTCTGATCAGGGTCTTCACTGTTTGTCATAATGCTAAACATTGACAAAAACAACCCTTAAAAGTCAGAAATGGACTAGACTTAAATGGAAACTGGAATTTTCCATTTAAAGTTTCAGGGAGGAAAGAGTTAAGCTGGATCAGAACTGTTTGCAAACTGCAAAGCCAGCTTTATTTTGATAAAACGAGTAACTTTATAGGGTATAAATATAAGAGTATTCAAAACAGTCTCGTTCCAGATTGGAACTCATCAGAACGTATGAAATTTCTGATTGAAACTTCATGAATTTATACCTTTGGGATGGTATCGCGTGATATCTTTTATTACGTTTTTGACACGTTTTATGCACTTTTTGTTGACAAATTGCGCATGTTTGTGCAGATTTTGTCTACGTCATCCACTGTTTTTGGTGACATAGCTCGATCTATTGTGGTAACTAAGAGTATTCATTACGTCAAATGTCAAAATACGTAACAGAAACTTGAGAAATGACATGAAAGCAGACATCGATTCTGCTTAAACGTGCGAAGTGTGCCACTAGTGACACGCGACTATAAACTGTAATTGTTTGATTGCATTAAAGGTGTTAATCTTTGCTCTTTGACCGGTTGTTGTGATATTTGTTACATTAACACCTCACTGCCTTATCTCAGGTACACTGGGTATTGGCCAACAGATTTGATTCTCATCAGACCTGTAGAGCAGGTTCTGATTAAGATCGAGCAAAATCTGATTTGAAAACACATAAAAGAAACTTAAAGGGGTTGACTTAACATATCTGTTTCGAACTATTATCCAAATTAATTCTTTAAATCAACATAGAAAGTATCGTTGCATAGCAGACTTTTTTACAAAAAAAAATCATCTGCTTTTATTTCTGAATGTTCAATGTTAAGTATCTTGACTAAAGAAATGAGTATCAAACAGTTTGTGTTGTGACCAGAAACCGGCAGATCAATCATCAGTATCCAACCTGGTGGCAAAAATCCCATACAAGTACTTACCTTCCTACTTTGGCGCATTAATTTGGCTTAATTGTCATAGAGAATTGTTTCTGTTTATTAGACAGAGATTATCTCCCTACCAGGAACTAAAAGGAAGGTCGGTGGTTTTGATCAAATGGGCTGATTTGCAACGAATGAGATTAACTGAAATCATCTTCCTGAAATCATCATTTCATCTCATTATCCTTCATCATTCATTGGCGCTATATGACCTGTTTTGTGTGGTACTGTGCACGTGTCACTTTTAATAATATTATATGAAGCAATTAATGTGTATGAAATTAATACATGTATGTGCGAATATGAATCATACCTAGGTGAAACATGTAAATCGAAATTTATGTGTTATTTTAGAATAAAATAAATGAAACAGAACAGAAAAGAGCATTGAAATGACCAAAATGACAATTTTGTGACAATATTGTATACACATTTTAAACTGAGTGGCAACTAGTTTAGAGCCTAATCATACGTCGGGTTTAACCCGTTACCTGTCCAATAAAAAAAAATCCTCACACCATCCAATAGTATAAGTTTTTCTATGATTAATCAATTGGGAATGACTCGGGTACGGACCAATTGGGAAAAAATTATAGCGTCATATTTAGTCAAATTGGGAAAAAATAGTGTCATTTTTAGTCAAATTGGGAATTCTGCATTGACCAAATTAAAAAGTTAACTATATAAAATTCAAACTGAATTTGGCTGCTAGCAATATATTGTCCCATTATACCCTCTGTAAGGGTATGGGTCTTCAGCTGGTATAAGCAGGATTTGTTTAAAGATACTAAAACAAAACTCTACTTGATCAAAATTCTCCAAATTGGGATTTTTTTTTACCAAAGATTGGGAAAATTGGTCAGTTTTGGTATTTGGGAATGCCTCAGTTTATGATAGGTACCAGTTATATAAAGAGGAAAACCACTGTTAATATTTTCAAGCTAGCCCATATCAGTGTCGTGCCTAGGCCGCGGCATTCCCGCATTTTTTTCACGATTGTCCCTTAAAAATTCGCCTTGCGCGGGCGTATGGGCGCGCCGTAAAAAAATCGAATTTTCGGCAATTTCTACTAGTTTCTGCTCCATTCCGACTCAATTCCGGAGAATAGAGAGATCACAAAGGGAGATTAATCTTAGTATTGAAAATAGACTGTGCGCGTATAATATACGTGAAGAATATCGGCATATAGAATCGGTATGTAAACCAGTCTGGTTCCGCTTTGTGATAATGGCGTCGGAATGATGCGCTTGACAGATTTTCTTTCCGATTAAAATAGACAACTAGCAGACGATGCTTCGTTTAAACAAAGTGTTGAGGATACTCCTTCAACATCATCTGAACCAAGACACTCGCTTCAACATGTTTAAAAAAAGACAAAAATCAAATTGCCCGTCGTGTAAACAGCGACTCTACGATACGAGATACAGCGACTGTCTCCCGATCGGAGAATCTTCCCTAGCTGTACAGAGACAGTCATGACAGTTAAAGACCGTAAGCTGTAAAAACAGTATTCTAATTAAAAGGTAGGTATATCGTGTTTTAAAGTTTTTTTTAGTGTGTCCCCCAAAAATTTCAAATGTCCCCCAAAAATTTTGACAGCGCGCCACCGTGTCCCCCAAAAATTTGGACCTAGGCACAACACTGCTATATGTAAATAATTCAAAAAATATTTTCAATAATCATAAAATATTAATCATAATATAGTATAATAATACATTTACCAGTTGGCCGGTCGTTTTGACTTGGGCCGTTTTGGATCTAGGCCGTTTTGACCCTGGACCGTTTTGGTTTTGGGCCGTTTTGACCCGCATTCAAAAAGTGCCCCTTCTCATAATCATCAAAATTGATGCCGTATATATACCGTATAATAAGTAACAAATATAAATGTTTATTTTTAGATCTAAATGCAGTTATATGTCTTTTCTTGGTTTGTAGGTACTGTACATTAATTTGTGTAATTTCATGTGAAGTTGTGAAGAGCTTTTGAACGCACAGCCCCTGTGTTAAAAGAGCGCTATATAAAACTGGTAATAAATAATAAAAATAGAATCAACTGCTATAAACATTTAACATGGAATTATACAAGACGGAATAGCATCTCGGCGAAGTTGAATAGGCGAGCGTCTGAGCTCTCACAGCGGTTGAATTTTGCGAGATTATGTGTCACGTGACAACATCTTCACTTTTTGCCTCGTTGTCTGTCATTTCTGGGTTGAAAATTTACCGACTCAAGTGTATTTATTGACATTTTAGTGGATTTAAACGACTTGGTGGACATTCCTGTCAATCTCGGGAATATAAACCCGTGAACAGTGCTTGGATACAGACATTATGCATATTGACCACCGATAGACATTATCATATCAAGTATCGCGAAGTCTCGTTTGCGCCGCACGAGGTTTCGCTTCCGTCTTGTATAATTCCGTGCATTGAAAAAATTATGAAGAAAAGAAATTTACAAGAAATTTGATCATTCTAAGTTTTGGAAACTGAAAGTAGTCAGCAATGCCTTAAGCAGTTAAGTTTATGGCATATATTGTTATCTACATGTTAATGCATTTCATTTTATAAAAACAACGGCAATATGTTCAGCATACCAGTAACACCATTCATAAGCTCGACAAAGCAATGATAGATACCTACTCCCTAACTTAGTCAATTATCCATAAGCAAGGTGACAAAGGTCAGAAAACCTACCCCTCAAGGCAAACTGTCACAATTTCCTGTCTCTGACGTATCACTGTATTTGCCGTTGTGAGAAACACTAGTTCACGTTATAACATCCTCAACGAATATGCGTACTTTATACTTGTCACCACTTCTAATTTCAGCAATGTGTCATGTGGCGTGGGAAATGTTTACATCTTCCGAGAAAGCCTGTATCAGACGCTTGTTGCTCTTGCGTCTGAATGATACTGACTAAGATCAGGCTGGGTATAAAACAGCTCTGTGTTCATTACAGCGAACTCAACCGAACCTTTCGCGGCGATCCTCTCGCATCGGTGGAACGAATTACCCAAAACCCCACAAACCCACAAACCCCGGAATTACCCAAAACCCCATCAAAAATCAACTGTAGGGGTAGTTTACAGCCACAAACCTTGAAATATCTATTAATTATGTTATTATAAGGTGATATAAGTTCAGATTATACAAAAAAAAAAGAAAAAAAAAATTGAAAAAAAAATTGAAAAAAAAATTGAAAAAAAAAAATTATTTTATTTTTTTATTTTTTCCCCCCCCTCTTAAAAAGGGTTAAATCACACGAAATGGAAGTGATAATGTGGAAATATAAACAGACATTACCTTCGTAGCACATTTTATATGTCCGTGTACATCCCATTCAAACGAGATGTTAATCCAACACAACCCCATTTATTTTCACATCTCGACCACAAAGCCCGCCTACAACTCTTTATAAATGTTTTGTTAAGCAACACACACTAAAAAATTAAATACTTTCTTCACCGGTAACATTTGACAATCTTTGAAAAGTGGCGTGATGCTGCAATTTTCGTCCATTTGAGCCGATTCTTGCCTGATCCGCACCGGCCCTAGTTATTCCACCACAAACCTCATTTATTTCCACATCTCGAAAAAACACCTCTAGAAGTCTTTATTAATGTTTTGTCAAGCACCACACACCAAAACATTATTGAATTTCGAATCCTGAACCCTATGACAGTCTTTAATAGCATTTACCATGACAGTGTGTGCATTTTAACTCTTGGAACACTCGTCACGTATATATGTGTCCTTTGTAAACAGTGCACTTGTTGAAAGTACACTTGATACCAAGTAAAACGGGTAAACCCAGATCAAAGGGCCCTAAATATCTCGCGATGTGATTTGGATCTGTTGTGATATATCGTTCATAGTCTCGTGAATTTTTTACAGAGTCTAGACTAGACAGCGAGAGAGAAGAGATATAATAGAGAGAGGGTCCGAGACATAGAAAAAGAGAGATATGACAAAGGTAAGAGAAATATAGCAAAGAGAATGAAGGCTCTTCTTTCTTTTTGCTATTTTCTGTCATCCTCGTCATATCTCTGTCTCTCTGTCTTTGCCTTTATTCTCACTCTCTTTTCTCCAGTTCTCTCGCACTCTCTATCTTGCGAAAGAGAAAGAGCGAGAGAGCGATAGAGAGAGAGAGACAGACAGAGAAATTCAGAACAATGTCAACTCGCGATCCGCAGGATAAGGGTTAATTGCAACTTCAGGTTCACTGATCGTTATCTACATCTAACAACTACCCAGCTGTGTTAATTGGTTTGCAATGAACATTCTCTGATAAGGATGTGTGTATTGATACCAATTATCACAGTAGGGAACCACTACATATAGGTGTACAGTTTCCAGGGGCGAAACCTCTCATGAAAATATAACCCTCTTCACGAAATGGATTAAATTCAATCGTATACTGAAAAACACAGTAACTCTATAAATGTATGCGTATAAGCCACTTAAAAAGTGGATTTGAAAAGTGGCGTGATGATGCAATTTTCGTCCCTTTAAGTTGATTCTAGCCTGATCCACACCGGCCTTAGTAATTCCACCACAATCTCTATTTATTTTCACATCTCGATACAAAAATAAGACTTATACAAGTCTTTATTAATGTTTGGTCAAGCACCACACACCAAGACATTAATGAATTTCGTATCCGGAACACTGTTGACAGTCTTTGAAAAATAGCATTTTGCTACGATTTCCATCATCCTCTATAATCCGAAACATTAGGTGCCGTGTGTCCTTTGAAAACAGTGCACTTGTTGAAAGTACACTTGACACCAAGTAAAACGTGTAGACCCATTTCAAGGGCCCCTAACTGATGAAAGCGTATGTGTGTGCTCTAGTCACGCATACATATTTCTGTAAACAGTGTACTTGACAAGCTGTTGAAAGTACACTTGTACAAAGAAAATAAAACATATGTCGTAGTAACATCACCGAAGTTCGGAAGGAGATACTTGTCCAGTATAGTACAGGTATCAACTAATTATGCTTGGCCGGCGTCTTCTTCCTCACAAAAATCGCCTATGTGATCAAATGTGCGCTGGAAACCACAATCTCCTGACTACATTCTTTCTATCTATCTATCTATTTGTACTGCCTTAACGCCTTTTTCAAGTATTAGCGGCACGAATCAGATCAGAATCTCATTCAAGAGCTCTCTATTCTAGATCTGCACTATTAGCAGCAAATAGTTCAGAAAACAAGCATAAAAAGCCCCCAAAGTATGGCCTCAAGACGGTACGTAATAATCAGTAATTGGTGACCTATTAACAACAACCGTGCTTTACCGCGACATAGGACACTGTGCGCCGTTACATAAGCAGCGATATCACATATGGCTTTCGCTCTGCGGGATACCAATTGCAATGTATATTGTACCCGCAGACTATATATGCACCCAGCACCTTAAATCACATGGTTTTTACAGGCAATGTACAAAAGAGAGGGTACCGCAAAAGAGATCAGATTTTATATGAGTAGCTTGAATCCAGCTCAGCCGCAGTGTAACTCCTAAGGGCGACATGGGCAATATTTGCAAACAGCTTGGCTCCAGATCAGAAGCCGCGTTGTCGTGGTTTATAGCGAATTGGCTTACAGTTGCACAAGCTTGTATCTAGACCAGCGGAACAGAGACCACGTAACGCGGCGTCTGATTTGGAATATGGTATCAAGTTTAATTAAGATCCGAAATTAAATTTTGCTGCTTCCGACCCGAAATATTTTAAGCATACGACATTTCAGAATGATATGGTTTGAAACGTACGGCAGCCGTAGAACCACTCTGCAGCGTGTGTTTCTACGGCCGCCGTAGAAATGAAAAAATGTTATAACTCCGCGTTATAATTCTACGGCGACCTCTACGGCCTGTAAGATATTGGGATACGCCGTGCGGCTGCCGTAGAATATCTACGGCCGCCGTAAGATTCTCTCGATTTCACGTCTCTGCGGCCGCCGTAGAGCAAATGTGAGCGCACTATGATAAAGGTTGTTTCTTTACTATTAACCCATAACCCCATAGCTTGTTTAGTTTTGCTAAATGCCTTATGTTTAACAATTGCAAACACTATAGATCCAATTCAAACATCAAATATCTGATCTGAATCTAAACAGGAAGTACAAAGATGGTTGATGTCTGCTCTTGATTTAAACAATTTTTAATTATAATGACATATCTTTTTAACCGTTCTTAAAATGCTAAATGCCTTATGCATAACAATTTCAAACACTAGATCCAGATCAAACATCAAATATATCTGAATCTCAACTGTTTGAAATACAAAGATACCGGTAGTTGATGTCTGCTCTTGATATAAACATTTTTTTGCTTTTTACTAAATGCCTTATGCATAAGAATTTCAAACACTAGATCCAGATCAAATATCTGATCTGAACCTTAACTGTTTGCAGGCAATACAAAGATAGTTGATGTCTGCTCTTTACTTTCAATCTGCTTGAACGGGTCAACTAATGTTGGTAGAACTTGTGGCCCAACCCTTTTGCTCTTATATTTGTATTTTGTAAATATGATTATGAACTTGTGCTATATGGTTGTACAAATATATGGCAATAAAATATGTTTAAACTAACTATTTTCAAAACTAGAAACAGGTTATGGGGTAATGGGTTAAATAAACAATGAAACATATGAACCTACCTCAGCATCAGTGATGGCTGATCCAGAGCACGAGTATTTAGATCTCTTAATAAATAGCCCAAAATACCACCAAATTTCAATTTAAAATATGGGATAAAACTGACATATAAACAAATTGTCCTTTTTTCTTAATCAATAAATAGCCCAAAATAGTTGAAAATACTACTTTTATTTATTTATGGTTGAATTAAAAAATTAAATATATTGCTATAACTATGAATTAATATTATCACTAATGTGTTTTTTCCTTTAGTGCTATACTAACTATTTCAATTTAAAATATGGGATAAAACTGACAGTTTCAGTCATAATGTAAACACAATTTCAACCATGCCCTAACAACCATTTTTAGGCATCCATGGTTATTTTAAAGGTTACAAACTATTGATATTAGTTTGAATTTGTATTCTCAGTGTTCTTTTCCTCTTTAATATTTCAAAAAATTGATCAAATATCATTTTAATTTTAACGGTGGGGAATTGTCCTAGGATAAAAATTACAAATTCTGTCATAAATCGACCTAATTTCAACCATGGCCTAACAACCATTTTTATGCATCAATTGTTAATTTAAAGGTTACAAACTATTAATATTAGTTTGAATTTGTATCCTCTGTGTTTTTTACCTCTTTAATATTTCAAAAAATTGATTTATTAACAATTTAATTTTAACAGTGGGGAATTGTCCGCCCTGCCAAAAAGTGGGTAATTGTCCTAGTGGGTAATTGTCCTGTGGGGAATTGTCCGGTGGGCAATTGTCCTAGTGGGGAATTGTCCTGGTGGGGAATTGTCCGGATCCCCTACTATATTACTTTAGTCATATAACTCGAACATATTCAACAATAGAGACGAGTATATTTGTTTTGTGTAAACAATGAACCATTAAAGAATACAAAGTGAAAAAGTCTAGAGTCGACCGATCAGGGTCTGCACTGTCCCATTATTCTTATTATTATTATTATTATTCTTATTATTGTTAGTCATTAACAGCAACCCATAAAAGTCATCAATGTAAACGCGTTAATTGGAAACTGGTGTTAAGGGGAGATTTGGGTAAGTTTTAATTGAGAAATAAAAAAAAGCAGACGACAAAAATGGTTGGTCATATCTTGGGAATTTCATTACCAGTGATGGTCATGTGGAATAGCCTTCCAGCAACAGATAAGAACAACTAGGTCAATGAAATTTCATATTAAGAGAAATGCATACCTGTGAACAGAACACATGTGCTCTATACAAACAGTGCAGACTCTAATCAGAGGGAACATTAAGAGTTGCATGGAATACATAATAATATCTATTAAATAATGTGAACTCTTGTCAGTTTATAGATTACACTTCTCTGTAAAGTTTGTTTACGAAACTTAATTTTCCATGTCCGTTCATTTACGTACAATGAATGTATGTTTATTGAATTGTACATGTTTATTGATGGCTATGAATATACTTATGCTATTTTATGCCGAATAAAGCTCTGTATCTGTAAGGGATTGTGAGATGTGAGCGTGATAAAGTTTTAAAGAAAAGGAAGAACAAAGTTACATGTGTATTCTACTTTTCTTTCTGCTTTACTTATGTCCCATATACAGCAGTCAAGCGATCAATTTCAGTAACTGCTTAACACTTTGCCTGCTGATCGAGACTTCATGTCGTTTTTGCAAACAGCTTTGATCTAGATCAGAAGCCGCGTAACATGTCGCCTGATCTTGAATCAGACTGTTGGAAGTGTTTTTAGGTTTCTTTACATACAAAATGTACACATCTAAATTTAAAAAAAATTGCAGACGATAATTTAAAAGCAGACGGTATCACGGCATGATAAGGGCTAATATGGGTTTGGTTATAATATTAATTTTTTTTATCCGAGCCCAGTCCAATATTTCACAATTGTGCTTTAGAAAAGGCGATTTAAACAAAGATGTGAAGAAGATTGCTACTATACTTGAAATATATCGATAATTCTAATTAACCCAATTAAGATATTGGACGTTAACTTGATAACAAAATGATCAAGAAAATAGTGTGTTAAAATAATAAACTATCAATCTGGATCAAACCCGTTTATAACTTCCAGGTAAAGCCTGTCGTAAAACACAGGTCTACCATATCGCACATCACAAAGGAATATGACATTACGCAACCGAACACAGAAGCCGCACTAGCCTAATAAAACTCTCCCAGCATGATTTTCTTATTGAACAAACCAATTGTCTATGAAGTAAATATTTGGGAACTGTTCGCCACAGGGATCCCGCCTTAATAAAATCTCAAAGCTACACGTGTTGCTTGAACATGCGTTTTTGACTTCTGTGCCCGCATGCTGCTTTTGTTACAGGTCTACATACATTTTAAGGCTTAAGCATAATAATAAAATGGAAAAAAAAGCACCTGGTTTGGTCGATGACTTTGGAATAACCCTTTCAACATTGGTCACCAGTATTGATGACTATTGCAAACAGTTTAAATATCCAGATCAGGTCTGCGCGTTGTTATCACACATATCTTAAACAGTATCCATGCATAATTTCTAAATGGTCATTTAACCCTTTACTCCATAGCCAGTTTCTAGTATTCTACAGGCTTAACGAAGGCTGAAAGTAAAGCAGAATGCACCTTATAGACACATTCTGCTTTTCTTTCAGCATCTGATAGAACATAGAAAATGCTTCTTTTGATACATAATTATCCATGACTGTAGATATTGGAACTATTTTCTTCAGTGTAGGAATATATTAAATGTGTAAAATTGAGTATCTATGGAGTAAATAGTTATAACAAGTTTGACTGTATGAAATTGAGAAAAGTTGGTCAAAAGCTGCTTGAGATTGACTTTGGTACATGTAGAAACATAAGGATTTCGGTGTCCTTAGACCTATAACTGACTCTTTGCATGCTGGGTATATTTCCCGTCTGCAACAAGTGTTGTCTGCTAATTTTCTAAACGTCGAAGTTTCTAAATTTCTCTTCCAAACAATATCAAAGTGTCAAATAATTTTGATCCTGTTCAGATGTCGCATTATGCGGCATCTTACCAGGATCCAAACTCTTTGCAAAAGTCTATATCAAGGTATTTTACTGCTACATGTAACATGCGAATATTAATTCTATACAATGTATATAGATGTTTCATAAACATCAGTTGACAGAACTCGGTCATTGAAATTTCATTCTAAATATTTAATTTTAGAATTATAATAAGCAACATATTCAACCCTAGAAACGAGGGTAGATCTACTACTTATTTAAAAATGGCATACCTGTGAAAAGAAACTATGTCCAATGCAAACAGTGTAGACAGTAAAACTCTCTTTTACGACCACTAAATAGATTTAATGCAGGTGGTTGCTTTAAGCAAAGCGGAAGTAAAACTCCTTCATTCGTTTTCTGTTTTACTTTCACATTGCTTTAAGCTGTCACCTGTCTATTATTAAAAGAATTGGCCTTCTACATATATTAGTGGTCGCAATAGAGAGGTTTTACTGTAGTCATAAATGGACCAGACTTATTTCGAAAATGGAATTATCTTAAAGGTTTCAGCAGGGCTGCCATTTCTCCGGCATTTTTTCAAGTACATGATAGCTTAAAGCAGGCTGAAAGTAAAGATGCTTTACTTTCAGCCTGCTTTTAGTAGTCACGTGCCAACAAAACTAGAAATAGTATATGGGGTAAAGGTACGATTCTAGTAGTATCAGTCATGGAAGGTACAAAAAGATTCAGAGGGCAGTGGACAGCAAGCTGGCTGCGAAGCTACGACGTGATTTTATCCATCTGGCAAAGGATGTGGGTTCTAGTATGTTCCGCAAAGATGGTGTGCATCTCAATGCTACAGGGGACACTCGAGTGCTGCATGTCCTACGGAAAGTCGTCAGCCTGAAAAAAAGGCCCTTTTCAGGGCCAAACATTTAACGAGAAAGATATCTGAAAGAGTTTAACCCCCCCCCCCCCCCCCCACACACACACACCTCCATCAACACCCCACCCCTTCAACAAAAAGGGCATGAAACTAACAAAAGAGCCTTTTTTCCAATTTCATTTCCAATTTCATAATAATAAGCGTATAGCATGTATATATACATGTAAATTAGTACAAACAGATAGTAGGACAATGACCCATTGGGACAATCCCCTCCCCTTTCCAGGGCTGCCATTTCTCCGGATTTTTCCTAAATCTTCGGATTTTTTTTCTAGTATATGATGGCTTAAAGCAGGCTGAAAGGAAAGCAGAATGTGCCTTAAGACGCATTCTGCTTTACTTTCACTGCCTTAAGCAGTCACGTGTCAACAAAACTAGAAACAGGCGATGGGGAAAAGGTACGATTTGTAAAATCGCACCTGAAAAATGCAAATTTGGAAATCTTAGGATTTTTTATGTCAAGTTGTGGCAGCCCTGCCTTTCCTAGGCATGATCATGTATTCTAACAATATACTTAAGCATTTAATGCAATATAAAACTTACAGTGTAGAAATTGTGTCACGCCAGTATTTCAGTTATGTGTGCAAACAAATTTGAACATAAACAGGACGCCATTTCTCCGGATTTTCCTACATCTCCGGATTTTTTTCTTGTACATAGAAGCTTAAAGCAGTCTTAGAGTAAAGCAGATTGCGCCTTAAGGCGCATTCTGCTTTAATTCAAGCCTGCTTTAAGCAGCAACGTGTAAAAAAAAAACTAGACACAGACGATAAGGTAAATATACGATTCGTAAAATCGCACTTGAAAAATGCAAATTTGGAAATCTTAGGATTTTTCATGTCAAATTATGGCAGACCTGCATACATTGTATTTAAGGATAATAATTATTGCTTGATCTTGAAAATGTCTGGTTGTCACCTATATTGCTATACATTTCCTATAAAGCCTAAGAGAGCTGAACACTTTAATAACTAACCAAAACGAGAGCACTGCAAGCGGTATATTATACGCCCACTGACAAAGAAATCAAAATCTATTCTAATTTGTAGACACTTAGAGATCTGAGCGTAAACGCAATTAGCAATAAAATGTGAAAATCACAGTTCATTGCAGACGTCGACAATTCGCTTCATAAAGTGTCCGGCGATTTGGAACCTGATCAAACGCCGAGTGACTCGGTGTCTCATCTGGATCCAAACTGTCTACGCTTGGCACCTTCAAACGGACCACAAGCCCATATTTTGAGAAAGGATTTCCCATGCAACAAGAACGCACATTTTACAGGTGGGCGTATAAAAAAGCGTGTTCCGGTTCAAACACCATGCTTTTTGACATTTGACCCTAATCCAAACTGTTTTCAATTGTAAACCACAGGGAGGTGGTAGCATTATTATTTTAAGGTATATTAATTACCTTACGCTTAGCTATATATGTATATATACACAACATTAAAATATGTTTAGACATGTCTACAGCCTGCAAATGAGAGCATTGCGACGACATGTACAGACAGTGTGGATCCAGAGATAACACCAAGTGACTTCCATCTGAAAAGTATCTGCACACCATCCAAAAGGTTATTAATGACATACAGTCACCAGTTCCAAGCACATATATACCAGCAAAATTTACAATCTGAAAGTCCAAATCAAACACCCGGTAAATCGGCAGGTTGGAGGTAAAGCATAGTTCTAATCTTCTTCAAGGCGCATTCTGCTATACTTTCAACGGTATATGTGGAAAAAAGGGAAGAAATTTACTGACCAGTTACAACCAAGTATATATGTGTATGAACGGAATAGACAGGTGTTATTGCAGTCAGTTTAGAACCTGATCATTTCCAAAGCAGCTTTAATGACTGTTCCATTACTGTTTGCAAAAACACATATAATACTGTCTCTATTGTTGAATATGTTCGTGTTATATGACTAAAGTAATATAGTAGCAAACAGTTTGGATTTCAGTTTTGTTTCAATCCTTATCATGAAATGTTGTATGCTTAAAATAGTTCGTCTTCGGAAGCAGCAATACTTAATTTCGGATCTTAATTAAACTTGATAACATATTCCAAATCAGACGCAGCGTGGTCTCTGGTCCGCTGGTCTAGAAACAAGCCTGTGCAACTATTAGCCAAGTCGCTATAAGCCACGACAACGCGGCGTCTGATCTGGAGCCAAGCTGTTTGCAAATATTGCCCATGTCGCCCTTAGGACGGTAAGCGTTACGTTACACTGAGGCTGATCTGGATACAAGCTATTCATATAAAATCTTATTTCTTATGTACCTCGCCTGTAAAAACCTTGTGCTTTATGGTGCTGGGTGCATATATGGTATGCGGGGACAATATACAATGCGATTGGTATCCCGCAGAGCGAAAGCCATTTATGATAGCACTGCTTATGTAACGGCGCACAGATAGTGCAGACCTAGAATAGCGGGCTCTTGAATGAGATTCTGATCTGATTCTACACTGTTCTATTCAGATAAATGCACTAAAATAATATTATGACATAGAGGAGTCTACCTCGCTCAAAGCCATACGAAAATATGGTAAAGGATGTAGTAAGGCAGCTAAGTGGGGAGATTGTGGTTTCCAGTGCACATTTGTTCACATAGGCGATTTTTGTGAGTAAGAAGACAGAGGACGAAGTCGGCCAAGCATAATTAGTTGATACTTGCAACAATCATTTCAAAAGGGGACTTGGACACACACATATATATACCGGTAGTTCTCACAAAATAAGGGTGTTTGTTTTTTTGACATAGGTGTCTAAGCTGAATCTAGACGGTTTGCGAATATTAACCATTGCATGCACGTGAGCACTAGTTCAAGAAAATATTTACAGCATTAGAGAAGCTAAATACAGCGCCCAACGCATCTTCATTATCATGTGCAGTCAGTGTTGCTCCGAATCACACATCGAGTAATTTGAAAGGCTGTAAATTGCTTCAAACAATTGTCGTCTCTTGTTTTTATTTCTCAATTTAAACTTGTCCAAATCGCCTCATTAACACCAGTTTCCAATTAATGCGTGTATATTGATGACTGTTATGGGTTGCTGTCAATAACTAACAGTGCAGATCCTGATCGGTCGACTCTAGACATTTTCGCTTTGTATACTTTAATGGTTTATTGTTTGCAAAAACACATATATATTGTCTCTATTGTTGAATATGTTCGAGTTATATGACTATAAAGTAATATAGTAGCAAATAGTTTGGATTTCTGTTCTGTTTTAATCCTTATCATTCTGAAGTGTCGTATGCTTAAAATATTTCGTCTTCGGAAGCAGCAACATTTAATTTCGGATCTTAATTAAACTTGATAACATACTCCAAATCAGACGCAGCGTTACGTGGTCTCTGGTCCGCTGGTCTAGATACAACTTTCAAGCCTGTGCAATTGTTAGCCAAGTCGCTATAAAGCACGACCTGGAGCCAAGCTGATTGCAAATATTGCCCATGTTGCCCTTAGGACGGTAAGGGTTAAAGGCCTATATTTGGCTCAGCAGGATGTCTTTTGGACGGTACACAATCGATACATCATATCATATTACCCAGAGGCACCTAGGGCATCATGGGTACTAGGTATTAATACAGGTAGATAAGGGATCTAGCTGATCCATTTCAACACTGTGATGTTGTTGTTTACATATAACGATAAAAATAGGCCTTCACAAAAAACCCAAAAGTTTGCATCTAGATCAATTCCTTTAATTGTCACATTGTCAAGTTATGAAACTTTTTTCTACACTTTTTAACATCTGTATTTTGTCAACTAAAAACTGTCGTATAAGATATATGTATAATTTTTTTTCTAGAAGATTAACCCTTGTTTTGAACACAGGTGACAACTTAAAGCAGGTTGATAGTAAAGTAAGCTGTGTTTTACATTCATCCTGCTTTAAGCTATCATAGGACCAATAATCTATTTCGTATACATATGTAGTACTTAATTCTTTGTTTGAATACAAGTGACCACTTATAGCAGATTGAAAGTAGAACAGAATGAGCTCTACTTTCAGCCTGCTTTAAGCTACCATCTGCGAGGCTAAACACTCTATTTAAAGTAGTGCATAGTGTGATTTACTTTCAGCCTGCTTTCACTTACGCTTACATCATTTAGGAGCCCCTTGAATTGGGTCTACACGTTTTACTTGGTGTCAATATGTGTACTTTCAACAAGTGCACTGTTTTCAAAAGACACACCTGACACGGCACCTAATGATTTCGAATTATAAAGGATGATGGAAATCGTAGCAAATGCTATTTTTCAAAAGCTGTCCTAATGTTCCGGATACGAAATTCATTAATGTTTTGGTGTGTGGTGCTTGACCAAACATTAATAAAGACTTGTAGAAGGTTTTTTTTTATCGAGATGTGAAAATAAATAGAGATTGTGGCGGAATAACTATGGCCGGTGCGGATCAGGCTAGAATCAATTCAAATGGACGAAATTTGCATCATCACGCCACTTTTCAAATCCGCTTTTTTTTAAAGTGGCTTTTACGCATAAATTTATAGAGTTACTGTGTTTTTCAGTATACGATTGAATTTAATCCATTTCGTGAAGAGGGTTATATTTTCGTGAGAGGTTTCGCCCCTGGAAACTGTACACCTATATGTAGTGGTTCCCTACTGTGATAATTGGTATCAATACACACATCCTTATCAGAGAATGTTCATTGCAAACCAATTAACACAGCTGGGTAGTTGTTAGATGTAGATAACGATCAGTGAACCTGAAGTTGCAATTAACCCTTATCCTGCGGATCGCGAGTTGACATTGTTCTGAATTTCTCTGTCTGTCTCTCTCTCTCTCTATCGCTCTCTCGCTCTTTCTCTTTCGCAAGATAAAGAGTGCGAGAGAGCTGGAGAAAAGAGAGTGAGAATAAAGGCAAAGACAGAGAGACAGAGATATGACGAGGATGACAGAAAATAGCAAAAAGAAAGAAGAGCCTTCATTCTCTTTGCTATATTTCTCTTACCTTTGTCATATCTCTCTTTTTCTATGTCTCGGACCCTCTCTCTATTATATCTCTTCTCTCTCGCTGTCTAAACTCTGTAAAAAATTCACGAGACTATGAACGATATATCACAACAGATCCAAATCACATCGCGAGATATTTAGGGCCCTTTGATCTGGGTCTACCCGTTTTACTTGGTGTCAAGTGTACTTTCAACAAGTGCACTGTTTACAAAGGTCAAATATATACGTGACGAGTGTTCCAAGAGTTAAAATGCACACACTGTCATGGTAAATGCTATTAAAGACTGTCATAGGGTTCAGGATTCGAAATTCAATAATGTTTTGGTGTGTGGTGCTTGACAAAACATTAAGAAAGACTTCTAGAGGTGTTTTTTTCGAGATGTGGAAATAAATGAGGTTTGTGGTGGAATAACTAGGGCCGGTGCGGATCAGGCAAGAATCAGCTCAAATGGACGAAAATTGCAGCATCACGCCACTTTTCAAAGATTGTCAAATGTTACCGGTGAAGAAAGTCTTTAATTTTTTAGTGTGTGTTGCTTGACAAAACATTTATAAAGAGTTGTAGGCGGGCTTTGTGGTCGAGATGTGAAAATAAATGGGGTTGTGGTGGATTAACTTCGTCCGGTGCTGATCTCGTTTGAATGGGATGTACACGGACATATAAAATGTGCTACGAAGGTAATGTCTGTTTATATTTCCACATTATCACTTCCATTTTCGTGTGATTTAATCATTTATTTTTTTTTCAAATTTTTTTTCAAATTTTTTTTTCAATTTTTTTTTTTTTTTTTTTTGTGTATAATCTGAACTTATATCACCTTATAATAACATAATAAATAGATATTTCAAGGTTTGTGGCTGTAAACTACCCCTACAGTTGATTTTTGATGGGGTTTTGGGTAATTCCGGGGTTTGTGGGGTTTGTGGGGTTTTGGGTAATTCGTTCCACCCCTCTCGCATAGCACCCAACCGTGAACAGAGGAATGACCAGAAGAGAGACTAAAAGCATGCACGTGAACCTGTGCCCGCCCTGAGGCTAGAGGTTCGTTTGAGTTCGCGGTAATGAAAGCAGTGCAGAATCCTGTCCCTAACCCAGAACCATTACGAAAATTACTGAGTTGCCTTGTTAGTGTGCATGGGGTGAATTACTTGCATTAAATTTTTAATTATTATTTCGCAGGGCTGCCATAAATTGATCATAAAAATCCTAAGATTCAAAATTGTCAATTTTTCAAACGCAATTTTACTAATCTTACCTTTAACCCATAGTCTGTTTCTTGGTTTGATGACACATGTCTGCTTAAAACAAGTTGAAAGTAAAGCAGAATGCGCCTTAAGGCGCATTCTGCTTTACTATCAGCCAGTTTTAAGCTACGATCTGCTAGGATGAAAATCCGAATACTTAGGAAAAATCCGGAGAAATGGCAGCCCTGATTTCGATTCAAATCTAATCAAATGGTTTACAGAAGACATAGAACCAATCACGATATAGTTTTGGATAGATTAAATATTTCAATATGATAATTCAAGGCTGTATAGATATAATCTATTTTCTTCAGGATGGATAAATTAAAGGAGTTAAAATCATAATGCGTATCTCAGTGATGGGTGAAATCAGAAGGTATCACACACACAGACCCCTTAGAGAAAGCCAATATACTGAACAAACAGTTTGAATCGGTCTTCACAAAACCACAACCACTGAGTCTTAAACAAATCTGTAGTGATTGGATAGACCCTGTTAGGACTAAAATGCCCCCCCCCCCCCATCTCAATCTCAGTTGAAGGTGTACAAAAACTCCTCTGTGGCCTCTCCCCAAATAAAGACTCTGGACCTGACCAACTCTCGCCAAGACTCCTCAAAGAACTCCACTCAGAAAGTGCACCTGTACTGTGCAAAAATTTTCAGCTATCTTTGGATACTGGCACAGTCCCCTCAGACTGGAGGAAGGCCATCATTGCACCTGTTTACAAAAAGGGCCCATCATCTAAAGCAAGTAACTATAGACCTATCTCTTTGACCTGTATCGCCTCCAAACTGTTAGAACACATAAATATCTCTAGTCTAATGAAACACTTTGATCGCTATGAATTACTTTCTCCTTACCAGCATGGTTTCAGGTCCAAGCGCAGCTGTGAGACACAGCTGATATCCTCCACACAGGAAGTTTTTGACTCGATGGAAAGTGGCCAACAAACTGATGTAGTAGTCATGGACTTTTCTAAGGCATTTGACAAGGTAGACCACAATAGACTAATCCATAAACTCTCGAAATTTGGTATAAATGCACCGATTGCAAAAAGGATTAGATCTTTTCTGACAGGAAGGTCCCAGAGAGTGGCAGTGGATGGTCATCTATCTGAGGAAGCTCCAGTCATTTCTGGAGTTCCTCAGGGTTCGGTGGTCGGCCCATGTCTCTTTTTAGCCTATATTAATGACCTACCGGACAGTCTCAAAAGACGGTTAAATCCCAGGGCGACGCGCCAGACCTACAGAAAGACCTGGACCGACTAGAACAATGGGAGAGGGATTGGTCAATGGACTTCAATGAGGACAAATGCGAAGTCTTGTGCATCACAAGAAAGAAAAAGACGATCACTTACCCCTACAGACTCCATAACACTGTTCTAAAAGACACTGACAATGCAAAGTACCTAGGGATTACAATAAACAAAGACTTAAACTGGACAGGACATATTGACAACACCGTGGCTAAGGCCAAAAACACGCTACGCTTCATCAAAAGAAATGTTAGGACCTCAAAAGTTACTACTAAGGAAGCTGCATATAAAACCTACATCCGTCCCCAATTAGAATATTGTTCAGTCATTTGGCACCCCTGGCAGAAACACCTCACCAAAAAGATGGAAGGTGTTCAACGTGCAGCGGCCAGATACATTCTAAACGATTACAGTTACACCAGTAGCGTGTCCCAAATGATAAAAAACCTACACTGGAACACATTGGAACAAAGACGTATCGAAAACTCCCTCCTAATGCTTTACAAGATACAATGCCAACTAGTCCATGTTGATCACCACCACCTTACTCCAACCAGAAACCTGAACTTTTTAATCCCACAGTCTCGAACCCAATACCACATGAATTCATTCTTCCCAAGATAGCACCTTAAGATATTGGAAAAGCCTCCCAGGTCAAACTAAGCTACTGACCATGGTACTGCCTATCTTCTTTTTTCATGCACCTCATGTTAGCATTTTATATCTATATCCGTGATATCCGAATAATTCTGAACTCGATGGATTAATCTTCTTATGGTGTTTGAAATGAATACTTAGGCCTAGTGCATCGTGTGTTTTCTATTTTGTATATAGTTATGTATATTATTTAAATTGCTGAATCAACGTATGATTTGGGTCCAAACTACTGGTACATGTATGCCGTTAATGCTGAATTGTCGTCTGCTGCAAAGGTATCGCCTGCGAAAAAAATAATAATTTAGTTTTTCTGCTTTTATAAAATGAAGAAAAGTTTGCTATAGGTGACAAACAGTTTGGATATAGGTCAGGCGCCGCGTTACGCGGCGTCTGATCTGGATCCAGACTGTTTGCAAATGTTAGCCAAGTCGTGCTTATAAATACTTAGCACGATAAGGGTAAACCCATTACCCAATAGCCTGTTTCTAGTTTTGAAGGCATGTGACCACTTAAAGCAGGTTGAAGTAAAGCAGAATGTGCCTAAAGGGTGAATCAATGTCATGAATTTAAGAAATTTTCAAAGTATATGAAATCACTTTTTGATGGTTTTGTATTGAAGAGCTATTTAAGATGAATGAAAAAATGGAAAAAGTGTACATTTTGGTGAACAACAGTTGGCTCCATGGCCATCTAAAATTTACCCCACCCACTTTCTCTTATTTTGTCCTTTTCAAACAGCCCGCTTCAATAAAATCCATTTTAAATGAAAACAAATATGATAATTTGGTTTTGTGTTATTTATTTCCTCTCTATGGTAGTATTTCTTCATACAAAAACTAATTTAAGAGAAAACAGGCACCAAATGTGAAATTTATAAAGCTCTAAATATTATCGATATGGTACTTTTTTTGTAAATTTTGTAAGGGGAGATAACTCTTTTTACTTTAATAACTCAAAAAATTTCACACTGACCTTTCAATTTCTTTTCATATTTTGAGCTGCCTTAGCATTGGCTTTCATTTGGTAGAATATAAGAAAAAGTTTAATACTGGAACTATTTCATTTTCAAACTTTTTTACTCAGTTTTCATAAAATAAAAAATCTAATAAAATCATGCCCTATAAAAAGCATATTTTTGATATTCGAGGATCCATATTGTTCAAACCTAGTGCCTGCTTTGTCTAATAAATACGAAAGACTCAAGCAGGAAATGCAACACAAACAATACACCCACCTCTCAAGCAGAACACACACACAGTCATACCATAACAAACACACACACACACACGCACAATCCCATTCCTTCATCTACACACTAAATAGAAAACAACACGCAAGACAAACATAAAGCAAAGTGAACATAGGAGCCCGCCTTGGTACGGTCAGCAGCAATCAATAATTAATTATAAATTAATCATTAACTACCACTGGGGGTTAAACCTGGGTTTAGGGGCGCCCAACCTCACACTTATCTCCTATATTCACCTATAAAGACGAACAGTGTACATAAAATATAAACCCTGTTCCACAACCTCACAATCAAAAAGACCGTCAGCACAGTAAGTAAATACATGTAAAACATTTAACAAAAATTCTATGACAAGATCATTAGTAACATGGGAAAGAATTAAACATTCAAGCCCGTGTTAAAAATAACCCACTATGGCAATTTGGTTTCTATATGTGAAAATACCACCATAGACATGAAATAAATAACGAAAACCCAAATTACCATGTTTGTTTTGTTTTGAAATAGATTTTACTGAAGCTTGTACTCTGAATGGGTAAAATTTGAGAGAAAAAGTCCAAATTTGACATATCTTTTTCAAATCGCTGTAGCTAAAAAAAAAAGGAGACCACCATATATTTTTTTCCCCATTTTTTCATTCATCATAAAAAGCTCTTCCAAAGAAACAATGATAGAAAAAAAGTTTGATACTTTGAAAAAATCGCTTATGGGTTTGATACACCCTTAAATCACATTCTGCTTTACTTTCAACCTGCTTTAAGCTACCATCTGCTAGGCTATAGAAACTATTTCTTTTGGTACAAGTTCATAACTGATCAAATTGGAACAATTTTCTTCAGTAAAGGAATAAATAAGAGGCGTGAAAATGCGTATTTATGGGGTAATGGGTTAATATCATGCAATGTAATAAAAAAAGTAATATACCAAGTTATAGTCTACTTTCAGTCCGAATGACCGCTCAGCCGACTGTACATATACTCCCCTGATCATTGAGCCATCTTGCCTACAATATTGAGCACTGCTACCATATGGCGCAGTCAAATGCAGCCGCAGTACCGACTCAGACCCTTCACAGGTACCCATTTTAACCCCTGGGTAGAGATGAGCAATTCGCGGTACATGTCTTGCTCAATGACATTCATGTACATCATCGGGAATTCAGAAAATAAATCACCTAGTCAGACCGCTAGTCCGGCGGGGGATCGAACTAACGACCCCTGGTAACCATTGGGTCACTACCGCGGTGATGTACTCGATATTACCGTCTACTTCAACATTGCCGTCTGTTTTCCCCAACAAATTTAGATTTTAGGTATATTGACTTAACTATTGAAATAAGTGTCAAACAGTTCGTATCATGATCAGACGCCTCGTTACGCTATGTTTTATCTGGATCCATCTTATTGTTTTTATTTTAGATATATTCTTATTCGCACAATTAAATTGTTTTCCCTCACTGTATATTCAGCTAATTAAAAATCTCCCTCAGTTGCAAAAAATAGGTACATGTGCAGTAAAACCCGTCTGTTATGACCACTGAAAAGATGGCAAGTTGACTGCATAAAAGACAGGTGTCAGCTTAAAGCTTGAAGGCGCTTTCTGTTTTACGTTCACTTGCTTTAAGTAGTCACTTCATTTGTCTTAAACACCTGATACTTAACATAATTTAGCGATCGTTATAGAGAGGTGTACCATATGTATGAACTACATGTGTGTACATAAATACCACCAACAGTGTTTCTCTATAAGACTATAACTATTAAACATTCGAGAATTAACATAGAGCATATTCACCTGAGAGCGACATTATAGGGTACACAACACTAAGACAGAATGGGGATCGTTAAGGCTAGTGACTGCTGAATGCAAGACAAAGGTAATTCAGGCCATATGATGATATTTCTGTCGTGCTAGCCGTCTCCTTGTCCTAACTCTTACCTACACGAGGCATACTTTGAGTGTCACTAAAGAGAAAGATGGCTGTATGAATACGACATAAGGATAATTTGTATCAAATGTTCTGCTGACAGAACGACTCAGCACAACGTCCCAGCAGAGCATTTGCAAAAACCCCATCACCACATTTATAAGTGAATGCTGGGATTTTGTAATGAGTTGTTCTGTCAGCAGAACATTCACTAAGTAGTGTTATTGGCAAATCTTCTGCTGGAAAGTTGTAATGAGTTGTTCTGTCAGCAGAATTTTCACTAACGAGTGATATGTGCAAATGCTCTGCTCGGATGTTGTGCTGAGTCGTTCTGCCAACAGAACCTTCACTAATTAGTGTTATTTGCAAATACTCTGCTGGGATGTTGTGCCAGTAGAACATTCACTAATTAGTGTTATTTGCAAATGCTGTGCTCGGATGTTGTGCTGATTGGTTCTGCCAGCAGAACATTCACTAATGAGTGTTATTTGCAACTGCTCTCCTGGGATGTTGTGCTGAGTCGTTCAGCAAGCTGAACATTCATTAATGAGTGTTATTTGCAACTGCTCTGCTTGGATAATGTGCTGAGTCGTTCTAACAGCAGAACATTCACTAATGAGCGTTTTGCAAATCTTCTGCGGGGATGATGTGCTGAGTTGTTCAGCAAGCAGAACATTCACTAATGAGTGTTATTTGCAACTGCTCTGCTTGGATAATGTGTTGAGTCGTTCTAACAGCAGAACATTCACTAATGAGCGTTTTGCAAATCTTCTGCGGGGATGATGTGCTGAGTTGTTCAGCAAGCAGAACATTCACTAATGAGTGTTATTTGCAACTGCTCTGCTTGGATACTGTGCTGAGTCGTTCTAACAGCAGAACATTCACTAATGAGCGTTTTTGCAAATCTTCTGCGGAGATGATGTGCTGAGTTGTTCAGCAAGCAGAACATTCACTAATGAGTGTTATTTGCAACTGCTCTGCTTGGATAATGTGTTGAGTCGTTCTAACAGCAGAACATTCACTAATGAGCATTTTTGCAAATCTTCTGCGGGGTTGTTGTACTGAGTTGTTCTGCCAGCAGAATATTCACGAATGGGTATTACATGTATTTGCAAATGCTCTGCTTGGATGTTATGCTGAGTCGTTTTACCAGTAGAACATTCTTTAATGAGTGTTATTTGCAAATTTATACTATGCTGGGGTGGTATGCGGAGTCGTTTTACCAGAAGAACATTCACTAATGAGTCATATTTGCAAATGCTCTGCTGGGATGTTATGCTGCGTTGTTCTGCCAGCAGAATATTCACTAATGGTTGTTTTTTGCAAATACTCTGCTCGGATATTATACCGAGTCGTTCTACCAGCAGAACATTAATTAATGAGTGTTATTTGGAAATGCTCTGCTGGGATGTTATGCTGTGTTTTTCTGCCAGCAGATCATTCACTAATGGGTATTATTTGCAAATACTCTGCTCGGATGTTATGCCGAGTCGTTCTACCAGCAGAACATTCACTAATGAGTGTTATTTGCAAATGCTCTACTGGGATGTTATGCGGAGTCGTTCTACCAGCAGAACTTTCACTAATGAGTGTTATTTGCAAATGCTCTGCTCGCATGCTGTTCACTATGTTTTGCCATCTTCATGTACCTAAAATAATTGATTTTATAATTATACAGACAGATGACAATTTAATGCAATGTGAGTAGTTCAGAAAGCTCCTTTAGCTAGCATTAAATACATTTGTCAGTCATTTGATGGACCCCCATTGTTCTTCATCTTGATATGCCTGAAAATATATGTAAAAGCATGCAGCATATGCTATACCAGTCTTAGTTGGCCTTGTGATGCCCAGGCAAGGGATATATGAGGCATCGTTCAGTGTACGGAGGGACGTTAAAACGTATCAGCCAATAGCCGGACACGCTAGGGACAAAAAGGCAATGATTTAAAACACCACAACATGGTTAAATAATAATAATTTAATAAACATTTTGTTTCTATTTGAATCAATTATCAAACACAATACGTACAGGGTAATTCTTCTTAACATTAAGACGAGTGGAAAGTGCAAAATGTAAAAAAAAAAGTATAACAAACTGATCCGTCAACGGAACACAGTAGTCCATGTCACAGGCCCAATATTTCCGTTTCCATGGTAACTGGTTTAACAGTGTAGATGTTTTTGAGATTTGTAATAAACATTTAAACCCAGCTATTACAACCATTCAAAAAATACCGTATTCGGTGTTAATGACAGGTTGTAGCTTAAAAACAGGATGACAGTAAAAATGAATCTCCGTCAGAAGCTTTCTAATTTTAATTCATCCTACTTTAAGCAGCACATGTCTTTTTTAGATTGAACACAAGTCTTTTTTGACAGGTCGTAGCATCTCGGGGTTAAGGTATACATGATTTGCACGAGGCGGTTAAGCGTATTTTACCGACAAACATCCACACAATTCACTCTCATCTTATGAAGAATTGCTACTACATAAAACCTGTGTGAAGCGACCATTTAAATAAGCATACACTTAAGACAGTAAAACCTTTCTATAACGGCCACTAAAGCGAATGCTAATTTATTGTATAAAAACAGGTGACAGCTTAAAGCAATGTAACAGTAATACAGAAATCCCCTAAAGCGGCTTTCTGTTATACTACATCAGCTTTGCTATATGCAGTCACCTGTTGTAAACACCTAATAACTAAAACAATTTAGTGGTCGTAATAGAGAAGTTTTATTGTAGATTTCTCCAGATATAGGTGAGAAGCTTCAACATTTCCAACTACATGTATATCTCCTTTTTGTCTCCCCAACTCCCCAACCCTATGGCTTGACACCCCTTCTAATCATTGCTTCTTATGAATAGTCCCACCATAGAGTATGGTGAACACATTTGCGCTAGTGGATTATTCCATGCTTATTTAATGGACTAACCCATTTTTGATGTAAAGGGTGCTTGGTATAAATTTCATTTCCTATTTTTAAATAATATATCGAAATTCATATCAGCAAGCAGTGTAGACTCTGACCAGAGTCTACATTGTTTACTTATGTCCCTTTTATACGACGTTAGGCACATATGAATTAAGAAATGATGTTAGTGTTTGAAAGACAGACCTTATCTGGAGCTTTGGGATACATAGAAACATTCTGTAAGACATGTGGCAGGCTTATACAGAACAAACTCAATACAGACAGCAATGTTGGGAGCTTGCTGCGTCATTGTTGTCCTGTTTAAACCTTTTTCTTTCAGAGCAGCACCTGTCAGTGACTTTACATGTTTCCCTTATTTAATCCTACACCCTTTCCTGATAAAGAGTCACAGGAAATGTATCGACATCCTAAAACGCTACTGCTTAAAGCAGGCTGAAATTAAAGAAGACATATACTATAAGAACTACAGTTTTTTGTAGTTACAGAATTATATGCCCCTCACCCGGTTGGTATAACTATGATAGCGAATACAACTTGCTTTCACGAAAACAAATTTTCTCCACAAAAACAACTTTTTAAAGGCCCTCTTTAAATATATAATACTATAACAATCAGAAACTTTTAAGGATTACAAAATACGCTCATACGCGGTGGTGTTTGAAAAAAAATCAGATGGAAAATGATGAATTTGTGACCATATGTTGAGTTTCTATACATTTAATGACAGGGTTGCCATAAGTTGACATGAAAAATCCTAAGATTTCCGAAATTGCATTTTTCAAGTGCGATTTTACGAATCGTACCTTCACCCAATCGCCTGTTTCTTGTTTTGTTGACACGTGACTACTTAAAGCAGACTGGAAGTAAAGCAGAATGCGCCTAATGGCGCATTCTGCTTTACTTTCAGCCTGCTTTAAGCTACCATGTACAAAGAAAAAAATCCAAAGATTTAGGAAACATCCGGAGAAATGGCAGCCCTGTAATGACATGTTTCCGCACATTTTTTTTGTATTAGAATGGTATGCTATATTTAACTAAAAAATTAACCTTTTTTCGGTAAATAATCATGTTCTGAGGTTTTTGTAATTTTGGATTGATAATGACAAAAATGTTGATTTTGTTGCCATATTTCATTCAATGTATAAATAGATGGTCACACATCAATATATTTCATTAGATAATCTTCATTTTTTTTCATGATCGTTAACCGTTTCTGATTTGTATGATTGTTGCGTCATTGAAACTGTACATATAGACATGTATTTTCATAGGGAAAAATTATTTTGGTGAATACAACTTGTTTTCGCTATTTAGACATACCTCTCAATCGTATACCAGATTGCTACAGGATTGACTGTTTATGTTAACATCAATGAAAACAATATCGACATTTTTTAAAAGCTTTGATTTACCCTAAATTCATAACACGACATTTTATTCTGGCATACATATAAATTCTGTTGGGCATCTGGAGTTCTGCGTCCAAGGACATAAAACGTATGAGTTGAGTCTTAACTCGTTCTCAAGCATCTGACTGAGTCAGATTTGAGCTTTCGCTCAAATCTGACCAATCAAATGTTAGAGAACGATCTCAGACTTAACTAAAATACGTCATAACCTTGAGGCCAGCCCAGCATTACCGATTAATTTTATCCTTAACAAAAGGGGAACAAAGCATATTGCTGCCCAAATTTCCCAAATTAAGTGTTTATAAATGCTTAAATAAAGAAATAACATGGGCATACACACTTTTCAACTGTAATCATTTCATGTGCTTTTTAACCCATTTGTGCCCAGTGGATTCTTCAATGTTTATACCCGTTATATTGGATTAGTCCATTTTTTATCAAAAGAATGCCTGGTCAATATTTTCATTTAATTGTGTTTCCTATTGAAATTCCTATCAGCAAACAGCGCAGACTCTGATCAGACGCCGCATAATGCGGCGTCTGATCAGAGTCTACACTGTTTGCCTATGTTCCATAATTGAAATCGTGGGCACAAATGGGTTAATAACATTTGCAATCGGTTAGGGTCCAGATGAGTATTTTCCTGTCGTTCGACGTCTGACATATACTTCGATCCCAACTCTTTGACAAATTTGGATTTTCACGCCTAATTTTATCGTCTGTCTAAACTCTTCCTACTGAAGGAGGCCTGTGACCAGAGTTTGCAATGCTTGTGTAACTTGTATTTGTCTCAAGTATTTTGTAAGCATAATCATAAAATCAAGATAAACTGGTCAGTTTTCAAAAGTGGAAATGTCCCAAGACGATGGTCGAGGTATTTTGACTTAAGAAATATAAAATAGTTTTAACCTTGATCAGACGCCGTGACATTTGATCTAGACATAAACTGTTGGCAAAGTCGAGTTTAGTCGCCTTTTTAGTGAACTTATCCGTATTTGAAAGTTCAAACATACCTTAGCTACGTTTTAACTTTGAATTAAGGGTATGTTCGACTTAACCCTTTACCCCATAGCCTGTTTCTAGTTCTAAGATAGTTGACCACTTAAAGCAGGTTGAAAGTAAAGCAGAATGCGCCATAAGGCGCATTCTGCTTTACTTCCAGCCTGCTTTAAGCCATCATCTGCTAGAATGAAGAAATATTTATTATGATGATTGTATAATTTGGAGCTATTTTCTTTAGTTGATAAATAAAAAGAGGCGTAAAAAGGTGTATTTATGGGGTAATGGGTTAAGCGAGTTGGAGTTATCGGGGTTGGACTGTAATCTGTTTTGCTATAAATACACATAACAACTTTGGAACAAAAATGAAACACCGATATTTACATTGTTTATCAGCAAGAAAAAAATGTAATCGGAAATTAATGACATGCACGTTCATAAAATTGTTTCAAATTACACGCAATAGTCTTCGTATACAATGACATTCGCTCTGTTACGGACTCCAGACAATGAATTCATTAACCCTCTACTCCATAGATGCGACTTTTTACTTCTTTAATTCACGCCTCCACTGAACAAAATAGTCCCATTGATACAACCATGAATATGTATCATAAGAAATATTTTCGTTAATGTAGCAGATGAATCGATAGAAATAATTTCTTTATTTAAGCAGATGTATAAAAAGTTTGCATATCTAAGCAAACGGTGGCTTAAAGCAGGATGAAATGAAAGCAGAATGCGTCTTAAGGCAAATTCTGCTTTACTCCCAATCTACTTTAAGTTGTTACGTATCTTCAGTACTAGGAACAGGCTATGGGGTAAAGGTTAGCAAGATTATAAACTCCTTACACACCAGATATATAAAAGAAAAACATACTTTTTTTAATAAATTATCAGAACCGGAGTAACATTTTATAAAGTTTGGATCGATATGAAAGCCTAGCAAACCGGGCATGGTCTAGTACAACCTATGAACTATTATATAGGTAGTTTCGCTTTTACAAATCACTGACCAAAGTATAGTTGAGGACCCCTAATGAGATCGGGCCACTGTCGGTCAATATCGGAACTTTACGGAGAGCGATCGGCCATTTTCGTCATCTTGATCGGCAGTTGACGTGTAGCCGATTTCTGTACGTAGAGTAGCGAATTTCCGATCTCATTAGGGGTTATAAACCATAAGAACACAGACACACATATTTTGATACTGTCAATTTGTCAAAATGAAATTGATGCAATGTAAACTATGTTAAATTGGAGTTTGTGGAATTTTATTCAACAAATACAGTACTGAACCTTATTAAATTAACATTTTTTGCGATTCGCTTGCAATTCGATGGCAATTCGCTTGCAATTCGATGGCAATTCGCTTGCGATTCAAAATACTAAATTTACCCTCGGGTAAGTTTTCTTGAATGGTGTATCTCACAAATGTTCGCAAATATGCCTTTGTTAATTATTTCGATTCCATCTGCGTCACAATCGCTTCGGAAAATTTGCGTAAAATATTTAAACTTAGGATTTGTTTTTTGAAGCGCCCGATTCGATGGCAATTCGATGGCAATTCGCTTGCGATTATCAATTAAATTTAATAAGGTTCAGTACTGTAAGAGTCCCTTTTACCAATAAATTTAGTGCATATTCTTAACCCTTCAGTGACCTTGTCTCGTCTGCTTCAATACTGTTGGCTGCGCATCATTTCAGAGTAAGACTTAAGGCAGTACGAAGAAATAAAAGCAGGCAAGTGATTTGCGAGCAGACGGTATAATGGCAGTGAATGTGATAGACGGGTTATGACGTCATATTGGCAGTAACCACTTTCCGCCATAGAAGCGACTTTTAGCGTATTTAATTTACTCCTCCGCTGAAGAAAATAGTTCCAGTTTATACCCTCATAAACAATTACCATGAAACATATTTCTATATAGCCTAGCAGATGATACTTTAAAGCAGGCTGAAAGTAAAGCAGAATGTGCCTTAAGGCACATTCTGCTTTACTTTCAACCTGCTTTAAGTGATTACCTATATTTAATGTTATAAACGGGTTATTGGGTAAAGGGTTGACGTGTGACTTATTCAGCACCTTACAACACACTGTTTGTCATTTGCAGAAAGTCTGATACATGTATTGTATTCAGGATTGTTTTTGTTTCCATATAATATAATGCAAGATGACAGACAGTGCATTTCAAGAAAAGAGGGTTCCTTGATCTTGGTCTACACTGTTTGAATATGGCATCTATATTCTTCACATGTATATTGTATACTTGTCGTTACTTAGGGTTCAAGGGGTTAATGTGAAATGAATCCTCAAAAACGAAAGTGAAACCGGAACAGGACGGACAGCGGGATGCCATGTTTGAAAGAAAAATAAAAACAAAGCAAATTTACCTTTTTTCTTGCGTACTTATAACATATAATTGTACTTAAAAGGTTGCTGAACCGCATCGCAACAAATCGACCTTCAGATAGTGTAGATCCAGATCAATCATCGTGACTGATGGTGGTATGTGTGTTGTTATAGGGAGGGAAAATGAATACACTGAGAGTACAGTTGCAAACAGTTTGAACCAAGATCAGACACCGTGTAACGCGGCATCTGATCTGGATTCAAACAGTTTGTCACTCGTCTTTATGATTCTTCTGTAAAATGTCCAATTCGTAAACTTCAGAAAAAGCAGGAAACGAAATTTTAAACTGACGATATCGCAGCAGTGAAAGGTTAGACATACAGTGGAGAATCTGTTATTCTTTCCCGTTTAAACGCAAACGTACGCAAACGCACGCAAACGCAAAGCACTAAAACGTAGAAAAGAACAACTTTCGGACAATTCTGATAATTCTTGTTTATCTTGGTGGCAAACAGTTTGGAGCCTGATCAGACGCCGGGTTACCCGGCGTCTGATCTGGCTCCAAACTGTTTGCACTGCAAATAATAGTTTTAGCGTAAACGCGTTTATTGGGAAAGAATAACAGATTCTCCACTGTAACTGTCTTGTTTGGAGAACAGCAACAAATGTTGTTGTAAGGAGGGAATTATTGTCCGGAGGGTCGTTGTAGAGAAGAAGCACGGTATAGAGTCAAACAGTTGAAAGCCTGATCAGACGTGGAGTTACCTTGGGTCTGATCTGGCATACATCTGCTTGCAATGGGCACCGCGTCTTGGATTACGAACATGTTCCTTTAGATCGATTAATGGATATACTACTGTAAACCTAATGGATAAAATTGGAGATAATGAACAGATATTCCGTTTCAAACACGATGAATTGTCTGAATCTACACCATTGGCTATTTCTAAGTGTCTGATTATGTGATTCGTACATGCTGATAAGTTATAAATATGACCTAAAGAACATGCTAAAGACATAACAACTTGATACAATGGTAGTTGGTCCCTCCGATTGTAAAACAGTTTTGTACAATAACTAACAAAAGTGTAATGCAAATAGAACAAATACCTTTAAAGTTTGCCGTCAGTGGATTAATACTCATTAAACCCGACAAAGGCCAAGGTTACATGTAGGAGACATACAGTGGAGAATCTGTTATTCTTTCCCAATAAACGCGTTTACGCTAAATCTATTATCTGCAGTGCAAATAGTTTGGAGCCAGATCAGACGCCGGGTAACCCGGCGTCTGATCAGGCTCCAAACTGTTTGCCACCAAGATAAACATGAAATATCAGAATTGTCCAAAAGTTGTTCTTTTCTACATTTTAGCGCTTTGCGTTTGCGTACGTTTGCGTTTAAACGGGAAAGAATAACAGATTCTCCACTATGCATAAAGCCAAACCGTAATGCAGTGAAAAAAACGTTACTCTTTCCCATTTAAACGCAAACGGAACGCAAACGCACTGCAATAAAATGTAGAAAATGACAATTCTGAATATTCATTTTACGTAGAATAGCAAGCAGGTTGAAGCCTGATCAGACACCGGATTACCCGGCATCTGATCAGACTCCCACCGGTTTTCAATGGAAATAATAGATTTAACGTAAACGCGTTTATTGGAGGGAAAATAATGTTTCTTTCACTGTATAAAGCGCCTGGGTGAGCCTGATATCGATTTCAAGCTTTTAATTGGTCAAATTTGAACACAACACTCAAATCTGACTCATCAATAGTTTGAGAACTATCTTAGGCTAATCTCAAACGCTTTATAAGCACGGGACATGTCTTCCCTAGTCTCATTTTAAAATGATATACAGTAAAACCTGTATCAAGCAACCCTACTGTGAAGATGGGGGATCATTCAATTAGAACCATGACAACGTATTGCATGGCAACAGTAATGCAGAAAGATTTCCATAGATACATGTAGATCTATATGCGTTCTGCATTAGCTTTTGTGAAACATTTAGCAGGAATCTGTCTTAAGACGATGTCATGTCGTTTAATTGAGTCAATTGACATTTAGGGTTCCGTGCTCTTGTATTGTCGAACATGCGTTGAGCGATTATTCAATAAAACAATGTCGCAAAACACTTTTATCTCTATCAAACATTTTTGATCCTGAACGGACGCCGCGTAATGTGACATCTGGTCCTGGACCAAACTTTTTACATATGCTAGTGTGGTCGACTTTGGCATTTAAGGGGCCAAATATGCATCTTGGTCTGTTTGATTAACGACACACCTACCCATTTCTGATTACTGCATTCAAATGAACATTGACAGATAGTGTGGGGGCTAAATGCTTTAAATGCATGTGGGTGTCAAACAGTGTAGACCAAGATTAGCCACAGCGTCTTTGACGCCGTGGCTGGCCTCGATCTACACTGTTTGAAATGCAATAAGTCAGGTTTTCAATTGGCACGGCTCAAATATAACTTGGTGATATGCGCTGATGATATCAGAGGAAAGTATCATTTGCTTCAATACCAACTGCTTTTGTTTTTCCATTTGTTTTCAAAACAACATATGGACTTATATCTTATTAGAGTATTCTAAAATAATCACAAATAAAAACTAAAAAGAGGCCTATCGTGTCAGACGATTTATGTCTTCAAGCCAAAGAAATCCTGTCAATAGCGATATATACAGTGGAGAATCTGTTATTCTTTCCCAATAAACGCGTTTAAGCTAAAACTATTATTTGCAGTGCAAACAGTTTGGAGCCAGATCAGACGCCGGGTAACCCGGCGTCTGATCAGGCTCCAAACTGTTTGCCACCAAGATAAACAAGAATTATCAGAATTGTCCAAAAGTCGTTCTTTTCTACGTTTTAGTGCTTTGCGTTTGCGTACGTTTGCGTTTAAACGGGAAAGAATAACAGATTCTCCACTGTAGTGGAGACAACCTTATTCTTTCGCAATAAACGCGCTCATGCTACAAACCCTATATCCAGTGTAAACAATTTTCAGTCTGATCAGACGCCGGGCAAGTATGCCACTCAGATTAAAATTTATGGTCAACATTTCCTATAAAATTCCTATTTATACATTTTAACCCTTAGCCCGCCAAATAAATTGTCGTTTGCTATATTTCTCGTCTGCTTCAAGTTTCAAAGTGCTTCAAAGTTGCTCAAAATTGCTGAAAATGTTGTCCGAGTGTCAAACAGCTTGGATCAGGATGAGACGCCGAGTTACTCGGCGTCTCATCCGGATCCAAGCTGTTTGCATATGGAGCTATAGTCGTGAGTGGCAGGCTAAGGGTTAATACGTTGCGTTTTGATTTTGTTTCGTTTGAATCGGTAAAAAATAGTTAACTCTACTGTACAAACGGTTAATAAAAGTAGAGGATCACACATTTGAAACGAAATGAAATAACGATCCAGAATGTACTAGGATGAAATGATATTTACAGTAAAGGCCCTTCTATTATGACCACTTGAACGTAGACTAACTAATGTTATAAAATAGGAGAAACCATAGCTCCAATAGGAGCATTATGTGTTACTTTTGTCTTAAATTAGTACGCTATTGATATAGCAGTCTTAAAACCCTTTTCTCTCTGAAACCTTACATTGACAATTCCAGTTTACCAATTTAGTCTAGTCCATTTTTTGACTACTAAGGGATGTTTTATCTATGTATTGCAAGATGATAATAAATGCAGACCCAGGTCAGAGGTCCGATCTTGGTCGTTACTGTTTGCACAGAAAAAACGTACACTGCACTGGTAAGCTATGTTGTAAGGGACCAGTATATGCCTGACTATTTTTCAAAGTGTTACGGCTGCCATTCATATTCAATCAGTGATCGTTTTAAGTTTGTATTAGAAGTAAGTATAATATACAGAAGAGCTGCGAGATCTTGGACCATTGTAAAAATTGTAGACCTAAATAAGGTCATCACCGATCACATGTAGTTGTTTTGTTCCAAAACTGTTCACTAGTTAGGCTCTAGCCACTTCTGTCTGCATGGTCTGGGTCCTGATCATTTGTCTTTCCGATTAAAAGGAAACTACACAAATACATATTGGAAAACGAATGTAGAGAAATGCATCCTTAGCTACAAATTAAGTCCTATGTCAATTTTGCCCATTAGGGTTGATTTTAAAAACATTGCAAAATGTCAAACATTGCAGACCCAGAACAAATTCTACAATTTGTTTGCATAAGAATAGTGTACTATTCACTAGTACACTACATAGTATTACATAGGTGACTGAAGACTGAAGCAAGATGAGACTTCGCTTTAACGAAGGTATTTTACACTGTTTTGTGAATAAAGGTACTTGAAAATCAGTTCGCCATAAACGAGAATTCGCTATAACCGAATTCGTACTAAACATGATAGTCAACATAGAATTAATGCTGAGCTCGGCCGGGGAACGAAAATAAATTCGCTATAAGCCGAAATTCGCTGTATCAGAGTTCGTTATAAAAAAGTTTTACTGTATTTGTAAAAGATGCATATATACGTCCCTTGGGGTTAGTTAGTTAACACATTCAACCCTAGCGACGGGTATACTCCTTAACCCTTTACCCCATAACCTGTTTCTAGTTTTGAAAATAGGCGACTACTTAAAGCAGGCTGAAAATAAAGCAGAATGCGCCCTAAGGCGCATTCTGCTTTACTTTCAGTCTGCTTTAAGGTACCACCTGCTAGAATTAAGAAAAATTTCCTTCTGATACATATTCATGACTGTATATATTGGAATTATTTTCTTCCGCGGAGGATTAAACGGAATGCGCTAAAAGGCGCTTCTATAAGGTAAAGGGTTAAGAAGTCCTCTGATCAGGGTCTACACTGTCATTTTGAAAAAAACATTGTTAAAATCAACCTTAAATAGTTAAAATGTGCTAGACTTATTTTGAAATTGGAATTGTCTATCTAAAGTTACAGGGGTGAATGAGTTAACCTTAGCAGCAAACTTAATGGCAATCTGATCAAACGCCGAATGACTCGTTGTCTGGAGTTAGACAGCTTCTAATGGGTATCATTTGTTGGAGAGTAAACCACGTTTGTTGAGAAACAAATACGTCTCTATCAATGTATACAATATAGTCAAACCTTAATAACTCACATAAATTCACAATAGTATCTGTAGTTCAATGCATGTTTAATCATTAAAATATGGGTATGCCCGTCTCAAGCGAGCTCCGGGTATCACAATTTATCCCATTTATGCCAAATGAATGCTTCCGGGCTTATACATATTGGATAAATCCATTTTTTTAGGATTTTTCTCCTTAAAATATGAATTCCGGTTGGCAAACAGTGTACACTGATTTGTTATGTCCCATTCATAGCACACATGGGTTTATTAACTTAAAAATGCGGTAAGCTAGTGATTTGGAGTTTTCGAGGTTCGACTATATTTCTATATCACGGAACAAGCAAAACTGAAGGTTTTGAAAAACAATGTTGTTGTACAACAACATTCAATTTTATTTTGATACAAAATCATTTTAATTTCAGTGATATTTGGTAACAAATGCAATAATGCAATTAAATACATGAACATAAATTAAGCATTCGAATAGTTGGACTCTGATATAATTGTACCATCTAAAGTCCAGTAAATTATGCAAATGTTCAACCCCATCACTGCCGTACAATTTAGTTAAATATTTATTTACAAACAGTTTGGATCCTGATCAGACGCCCGGTTACGCGGCGTCTGATCAGAATTCAAACTGTTTGACACTAGTCTCAATATTTTCTTAAGTCAAAATACCTAAAAATTCATTTTGAGTAATAAAATCAAATGACAATTGTTTTAATTGGGCAGGGAAGGGGTTAAAATAATTGAAATATAACAATATAATCAACAATTAATGAAGCCAAGAAACACAAATAGTATATGTTCAATAAATACTTTAAGAGAGGAATATTAGAATCCCGCCATTAAAATCACTCAAATATACTTTGCCATTCGGCTTTTAATCATCTACCTATCTTTTGATCTTTCAAGATTGCCACCAAACCAATAAGAATTTGCTTATCACAATTTTGACAGTAAAGAGCATATTAAAAACAGTGTCATTTTATCCGGAATACGATCTTTAAACGATACATTGCATGCACCCATACTTCTTCATCAGCTATATAGTTTGATCTAACCTAGTCACAAAAGTTTTTTCAACGATGTTTTTGTTATTGTTGTTGATGTTTTTAAATTGGCCTCTTTTTCTATTCACGTTCAATACGAATGTAAAAGAATCTCAAGCTTAATAATAAAAAAAAAAACCAAAGTGTAAGTGCAAATGTCAGTAACAAGAGCTCATCTGGACAAACGTATGTCAACAAGAATATATCAAAATTTAACGGAGCAACGAACATCTTCAAATTGTTAAAACGTTTGTATAGGAAAATTGATATGAATCATGCCATGAGAAAAACCGACTTATTACAATGCAAACAGTGTAGAGCAAGACCAGCCGCTGTGTCAAAGACGCGGCATCTGGCCTTAGTCCACACAACATAACACTCGTCAGTACATCTAATATATTGTTACCTTTAAGTAAAGCCTTTAATAGTAAGGCTTACTATTGGAATTACTCGTATATGTTTGAAAGTGAATACAACAAATCCTCAATATTACAACCACTGGACAGATGGTCAATTGAAGGTGACAGTTTAAAGCAATGTGACAGTAAAACGTTAAGCTCTTTAACCCATTACCAGATAGCCTGTTTCTAGTTTTGAAAATAGGTGACTACTTAAAGCAGGTTGAAAGTAAAGCAGAATGCGCCATATGGCGCATTCTGCTTTACTTTCAGCCTGCTTTAAGCTATTACCTGCTAGAATAAGGAAAGTATCAAATATGACACATATTCATTACGGTATAATTTGGAACTATTTTCTTCAGCGGATGAATAAAATGCATGTGCTAAAAGTCGCTTCTATAAGGGAAAGGGTTAAGCAGTCATCTGTCTTAAACACTTGAAGTTAACACGATTTAGTGGTCGGTCATAACAGAGAGATTTTATTGTAAATTTAATAGACATCGACACAGTTGAAGGCTAGATTTGGTCAACACTAGTTTAAAACTGCAACACGTATGGATTTTTCATCACGCGACTCAAATGCTTATATTGTCAGACAGTCATAATTATTCTTTTTAAAAAAGAAACAAAGTTAACATTAACCCTTAGCCTGCCAAATAAATTGTCGTCTGCTATATTTCTCGTCTGCTTCAAGTTTCAAAGTTGCTCAAAATTGCTGAAAATGTTGTCCGAGTGTCAAACAGCTTGGATCCGGATGAGACGCCGAGTTACTCGGCGTCTCATCCGGATCCAAGCTGTTTGCATATGGAGCTATAGTCGTGAGTGGCAGGCTAAGGGTTAATACTAAGCATCTAAAACACGTCTTTTATTGAAATGAATATGAAAACTTATGTAAAATATTGTTGTATTATTGATAATAATCTTGACCAATAATAATATTGTGTGGCGATATTAGGATGCGACGGGTGATAAATTGGTTTAAAGATGACAGCAAAGACAAAAGTAGTTTGCTTTACTTTCATCTAATTGTACATGTATTTGCTACGTATTCAACACCTTCAATGCTTGAGTGGTTGTATAGACGATTTTTTTTAAGATACTGCATACAGTTGTTATCTCGAACACGATTATGTCGAATAGATCCGTATGTCAAAATTTAAACGTGGTAAAGTTTACTATTGGATAGTAGTTAAGAAAGGTATCTTTTCTGTAGGTTAGTCCTAAATTATGCAACCACTTAGTTTTAAAGATTTCCATTATTCCTTTATGCAATGTTGCTTAAATGAGGTTGGACACTGAGAGTAAACGATTTCTTTTACGCTAAGCAGTGAATTATAGAGTTTTCTCAGTAGATTATAATGTTATAATCTACAGTGTATTATAACTTTTAGGAACTATTTTTTGCCGGGACATTTGTTTTGCTCTTACCTCCTGTTAGTTTGAATATGCCATACAATATTATTTTGATGTCGAACATGCAGATTACTACGCCATCAAAATGGTACTAAGTCTGGAGCGCTTTGATTTTGAGAGGCTTCATACGGGGTATTTGGCATGGCCCAAGTGCTTAATTGGCTGCTTTACATTAATATTTCTCTGTAAAAAGCATAAAAGAAATAGAATAATTGTTTGTGTCAGTGTATGATAGGGTTTTCTTTCATCTCGTGAAAAGTAAGGGTTATATTTTCACTCGTGGCTTCGCCACTCGTGAAAATATAACCTTGCTTTTCACTCGATGAAAGAAAAGCCCATCTTACACTGAAATAAACAATTATCCTCTATATTTCCCGTTTAATTGAAGCTAAAATCAGCCGCATATAAATGTAGAAAATACAGTCGAAACTCATTACTTTGAACTCGCTTAAATCGATAAAGGTATTTCATAAATTCAATTTCAATAACTCGCATAAGTCGAACATACCCGTATTTCAAAGTTAAAACTTGACTTAGCCACGTTTTAACTTTGAAATATGGGTATGTTCGAGCTAAAGCAAGTTCAAATTATCGAGTTTCGACTGTACATTAATGAAGACAATTTGTTTTAATCCGAGTAGCACATAGTTTGGAGTTTGATGAAACCTGGAACGTATATAGAGACACAAATGTATACAATATAGTCAAACGTTAATAACTCAATTGACATTAGTCAAACGTATCTATATTTCAAAACAATCTATGGTCCTTATCAAACGCAGGGTTACCTGGCGTTTTATCTGGCTCCAAAAAATTTGAAATGGACATAAGGATTTTAAAATAAACGCGTGTATTGAAGAAATTCGTCTCCCCAACGTTTCGGTAATTGGTTTTCGTAATAATAATTAATGACTTTATGTTTATATCGTTTTGCCTGTTGATTTGCATTTAAAAGCTATTCTCAAAGTTGCATTTATTACTGTTCAAATTAAATTACAAACACATGTCGTTCAAATATTAACCCATTTGCACAAACCAAACACAAACTGAGTAGATCAAACTCAGAGGAATCATAGATAAGTCGTCTGCACGAGATCTACTTGCTGTACCACTTAATATTCAGTATGAAAAGCAGTACTAAAATTGTGTTGCAAGAACCCCTCAAATGCTATGATGAGTGTGTTCCAACAATCAGTTTGGACCAGTTTGAAGTGGGGTTCAAGGGTTAATTACACCGATACAAAGTATCTACCTGCTCAGGCATACAGAACAAAAATGCAAAGTCAAGCTTGTATGAAGCGATCACTGAAAAGAAGAAGTGATAAATAATGTGAAAGACACGTGGAAGATTACGGTGACAAGAAGTATTACAGAATGCTCTACAAGGAGCACTATGCAAAACATTTGTCCAGCAGTAAACTGACACATGCCATAAAGCTATTTCTGTACTGTTTTGAGTAGTTTGAGTATTAAGCAGTCAAGTTATTCATGGTTCTAATTACAGTCGAACTTCGATATCTCGAACTCGCTTAACTCGAACTATCCGATAGTTCGACACATGAACTGCATTGTTTCATGCTCAGTTCGGTCGAACATACCCATATTTCAAAGTTAAAATTTTGAAATACGGGTATGTCGATTTAACCGAGTTCGAGATATCGAAGTTCGACTTTACTCCTGTCACGTATTAAGCAGTCATGGATCTTCGTTCAGTGGTCACTTAACACAAGTATCATATGTATTAATCAGGCAACATATATTGTAGCATTTGTAATTTAACACATGTACTAATCTGTAGGGGACCGACACATATTTCTGATGACACATTAATTAACACACATAACAAAAATTCGATGACAGATACAAATTATGTTGTTTAGTCTATCGGAAATCATTTGCACCCATGTGTTGTCGTCTCCAGTTTTTTGGGCTTCAAGTACAGTTGCGGGATCCTTGAAGAAAAAAAAATACAACTCATACGGAACACATCTAAAATAGTCCACAATTTGGCCTTTTAGTAAAGCTGAACACGAGGACTAAAGTCTATGAAATATTTAATATGTACTTAGGAGGCTTTGTAGTATACCCCATAGCTCAGTTGGGATGACTGTTGAGAGAATTTTGACATTTTTGTGTCAAATAAACATAAGCGTCATTTTTCGCTTTCTTCTCTCATACAAGCAACCTATAACTTTGCTCCCTGCTTTGACAAAACACAGCAACACTGTCGATCGTAACCTCGCCAAGGTCATCATTGAAATCTCCATGGAAACAGTTTTCAACTGAATTGTACAGTCAGTGGCCAAGGTTATAAATCTTTTCAGTTGAGTCTAAAATCTTTCTCAAGCATTTGATTGGTCAGATTTGAGCCTAGGCTCAAATCTGACCAATCAAATGCTTGAAAACACACTCAGCCTCAGCTCAAACGCTTTATAAACTTGAACCCTAGGCATGTGTTAAGCGACCATTCAATTGAAAATGTGTTGAAAAGTTCTATAAACAATTGGCAGCTTAATGTTGAAGAACTGTAATGCTGGAAATTCCTTTGGGATATCCACGTGTCCTTTAGACATCTCCATTCTTCTTTACTGACTGGTTGCTGAACACACGCTTGAGTATACAATATTTATGAAATGTGTACGCCAAACGCACTGTTTATCATTTAAGAGATAGATCCGATCTTCTATTCAGCTATCATTCAAAAGAATAACCGTTGTCCAGTTTTTAATAAAAGATGTTGTTTAATACAGGATAAAAATAATGCAGAAAGCTTCTCTCTGCACTATTGTTATCCTGCATTAAGCAGTCATCTTTATTTAGAGATCTCCATGATACTTCAATGAGTGGCCATACGTAATACACAAGATCGACTATACTCTTTTAGACGTCACCCAATCCAGTTGACAGTGAGACCGATGGATCGCTCTGAAATTCGCTGTGTGTTTGTTCCTCTTGCACATTTCTCCCGTTTTATCAGCGGCGAAATGGCTCCCGGGAACCAGCATAACCTAGCTGGAATTCCATGTGTGTGTATCACACAAAATATTTCATCATAACACATTCATCTCTCATGGTACACATTACAAAAAAGAAGATCATTTATTTAAATAAATCCTACTTCATGAGTACTGTTGTAAAAGTTTCTTATAAATTTGAGAGTTTAGAAATCTCGGATACGAATCTCGATGCATTAAAGTGTATATTTGTAATTGTGCTTCGTCGAAGGTGTGGGGCGTGGGGTCCACCATGTTGCGATTGATTACTTCTCTGACTCGGGAATCTAGGCTAACCTGAAACACACAAAATATTGACATTAATAACTTTAACATACTTTTTATTAAACCCTTTCATGCCTCATTTTAACGTAAGATTCAACAGTTTCGCCACCAAATTTATTGTTGGAGTAGACTCTTTAACAAGCAAACTTATTGGTGGCATAAACCATTTCACGGCCAAATTTGGTGTGGTCTTAAACTATTTCACGGCCATTTTTTTTGTGGGCGTAAACCATTTTTACGGCCAAATTTATTAGTGGCGTAAACTATTTCACAGCCATTTTTGTGGGCGTTAACCATTTTATGGCCACATTTATTGTGGGCGTTAACCATTTCAAGGCCAAGTTTATTGTGAGTTTTTAACTCTTTTATTGCTACAGTGGAGAATCTGTTATTCTTTCCCGTTTAAACGCAAACGTACGCAAACGCAAAGCGCTAAAACGTAGAAAAGAACAACTTTTGGACAATTCTGATAATTCTTGTTTATCTTGGTGGCAAACAGTTTGGAGCCTCATCAGACGCCGGGTTACCCGGTGTCTGATCTGGCTCCAAACTGTTTGCACTGCAAATAATAGTCCTGATCAGACGTAGTTTCTTTTTCACTTGTGCACAATTTTATTTTCAGTACGCCGAGACATGCTTGCTTGCACTATATGGATCACTATCGGTTTTCAAAATAATTCAGATCAATATGAATTTAGTTCCTTTCTACGGCATAAGTGATTTGATCAATGCATAGTATTAACTAATTCTATATATGTTTCTTAAATAAATCCTTCCTCTATTTGACATTCATACAAATGTTTCTTAAGTCAAAAAAGCAAAGAATGCCATGGTCTAAGGTTATAAAGCCTTGAGCTGAGTCTGAGTTTGTTCTCAAGCATTTTATTGGTAAGATTTGAGCCTAGACCAATCAAATGCTTGAGAACGACTTCTTGAGAATCAACTAAAAAGCTTTATAACCTTGGACCCATGTCATAAGTAAAATCATTCTGAAAATGTAAGCTGAAAATGTTATGGTAAAGACTGGTTTTGACAGGCTATGACGTCATGGCGAAAGTGTAACGGTCAACATGCTCTTTTTTTCTCACTGGCTCAGCAACATGAACTATTTAAACTTCATTAGCCTATCCTTTGCTACGTCACTGAAACGTATTTGTTAAACCCATTACCTCACAAACACACCCTTTCACGTCTTTTAATATATTCCTTCCCTAAAGAAAAGAGTTGTACTTAAATATACAGTCATTAATATGCACCATAAGAAATATTTTCTAATCCTATCTTAAAGCAGGCTGAAAGTAGATCAGAATGCACATTCTGCATTACTTTCTAATCAGCTTTAAGTGGCCAGATGTCTTCCAAACTAGAAAGAGGCTATGCGTTAATGGGTCAACTTCTTCACTGAAAGAATATAGTCTGTTTCTTCTTATTATTTCTATTACATCTCTCCATCAGGAATGAGAAGGTGCTGTATCATTGATTATATTACATGTATTATTACTTGTTGTTGACATAGGGGTTTAACCCTTTCCCTTTTAGAAGCGACTTTTAGCGCATTCATTTTATTCATCCGCCAAAGAAAATAGTTCCATTTTATACTGCCATGAATATGAACTATAAGAAATATTTTCTATATACTAGCAGATAGTAACTTAAAGTAAGCTGAAAGTATAGCAGAATGTGCCCTAGGGCACATTCTGCTTTACTTTCAGCTTACTTTAATAGGTCACATATGTTAAATACTAGAAACAGACTATTGGTTAAAGGGTTAAGTCATTTTAACAGTATTTCAGTCATATCGCGAGAGGAGACAAGTTACCAGCGCAATACCTCATTTACATCGATCTAAAAATATGAGGTATTGATCTAGAAATGTGAACCCTGACCAGAATACCAGAGTTACAAATATTCTGGATTTTAAACTTTTCCGTTCTTGGACTAACGAACAAACACATCCCTTTATGACTGATTTTCCCTCAATCGAATCACTGATAAGGTTATACCTTTTAGCAGCCTTCTATTGTATCCTGTCATGCTATGGCAGTGGTCCCCATTATTTTCTGTCAGTTTACCGAGCTGGCATGCCCCAGAACCATATGGGGTAAATTATTTTTTACAAAAAAAATCAAACAAGTGAAAGTGTTTCATATACAGTGAATTGCTGTCGGATTCTATTCTTCAACTTGGCTGAAACAACATCAATATGTGTCTCAACCATTTTATGTCCTGTTCAGACGCCGATTTTAGTAAAGGATTTAACCCATAGCAAGACAAACCCCTTTGAAAATACAGTAAAACCTCGCTATTACGACCACTAAAACGAAGGAAAATTGGTTGTATAACGTGCAGGCGACAGCTCAAAGCAAGGTGTCAGTGAAACAGAAAGCTCCTAAAGGAGCTTTCTGTTTCACTGTCACCTTGCTTTAAGCGGTCATCTATCGTAAACACCCTAATAATATTATTAACATAAATTAGTGGTCGTAATATAGAGGTTTTACTGTACACTCACCTCTTTAGGAGATAATATAGATATATAATCTTCATATATTAATCTAGCTTTTTCTTCGACACCCTCCGAACTCTGTTCCTCCTTCAGCTCTTCACAGGCTAGCCAGAACAACATGTTTTCTTCGCTGTATTCTGATCGTAAAAATTCTCGAAATACTTTTCTACCCGCTGAAAAAGATATTAGGAAAAGTGTTAAACATTACGTATCTATGGTGGCATATTGTCAGAACCATGCCACCATACGTATCATTTACCGATGCAATATAAAATTCTAGTGAAGGCGACTTGGGCAATATTTGAATAACATTTGAGCCGTGCCATGAAAAAAACCCATTGCATTGCAAACAGTGTAGATCAAGGTCAGCCGCCGCGTCAAAGACGCGGCAGCTAGTCTTGATCTACAATGTTTTACACCAATATTCATCTCCAGCATTTTATGTAGCTGTGGGATACAATCTATACGGCATTTTGCAGCGTAGACCAATCTCAGATACAGAGCATGGGCTCACAATGTTGCTTGTTCGGTTTATGCTGCAATGCAATAAGGTTGGTTTTGTCATGGCACGGCTAATTTGTAAACGGTTTGAATGTAGATCAGGCGAGGTATTTTGTTTTCCTTTAAATCCGAGTGCAAGCAATTTGGCGCTTGATCATGATGCAAAATTGTTTGCAATGGGCAAAAGGTTTTGGCATAAACGCGGGTGTATGAGTTAAAGAAACAAAGCATGAATTTGCTTTACAATAACGATCACACTTGGAGTTACTCGGCGTCTGCTCAATGTCTAAACTCTCGTTTTACATAATTATTTTGCGTGTCTGCATATCTGCAAAATATGTGGAGCACACATTTTAATGTATTGAACTGTGCTGTACTGTGAAGCACTTTTCTCTTACGTAGTGGGCTGTGCTACGCTGCACTGTACAGTGCTATATACAGTGGAGAATCTGTTATTCTTTCCCGTTTAAACGCAAACGTACGCAAACGCAAAGCGCTAAAACGTAGAAAAGAACAACTTTTGGACAATTCTGATAATTCTTGTTTATTTTGGTGGCAAACAGTTTGGAGCCTGATCAGACGCCGGGTTACCCGGCGTCTGATCTGGCTCCAAACTGTTTGCACTGCAAATAATAGTTTTAGCGTAAACGCGTTTATTGGGAAAGAATAACAGATTCTCCACTGTACTACACATTGCTATACCAACTTACAAAACTTTACATTATACCCTACTATGAGGCTAAAATGAAATTTTAAAAATGCAATGCACTCGTTCAGGATACTTGTGCAGAAATCTTTTTAAATCAGGTGAATATAAAAACTTTATTTTCGAAACAGATATACAGGGTGTTCCGGCAAATTATGATTTGATACATGAACATTTACTGTCGGCACGGAAGTATCGGCCTGTCTCTCCGTTATCCAAAACAGATTATGATAAGAAATTATATTTGGAACTTCGATATACAATGTATTGATTTATTCTTGAATAACTTGTTATACATGTAACATATTCGGCTACATATATAGACAAAACGTATTTTGCCAAACGCCATCTTGCCATACCGTTTTCCCAGATTTGTGCTTATGATTGCTGTGGGCATGGCTCATGGTCCAAATTACGAGTTAATGTATGAGGACTTTTATTTTCCGATAAACGTGAGTCTATGTTTTCACCAAACCTATCGAAAATACTGGAGACGCTTTCTAAGTATATCATTGAACGTTAACGATACTCAATTAAGGTGTTCTGCTCTTAAAGGAATGTGGTAATTAACTTCAGAATTTTCAAGCTTATCCCATGTGCTAATGTAAGCAACCTATTACTTTTGTGCGTGTACTTCTAGTTTTTTTTGTAAAAGAACAATGTAGTTGTACAAAATCTTCTACGGAAAAAACCGCAAATTAATAAATGATAATTACATACTTAATTCAGAATGCAAGTAATACTCAGTTAAGGTGTTTTGCTCTTAACCCTTTACCCAATAACCCGTATATAACATTAAATACAGGTGAACACTTAAAGCAGGTTGAACACTTAAAGCAGGTTGAAAGTAAAGCAGAATGTGCCTTAAGGCACATTCTGCTTTACTTTAAGCCTGCTTTAAACAGCCATCTGCTAGGCTACATAAAAAATATTTGTTATGGTAATTGTTCATGAGGGAAAAACTGGAACTATTTTCTTCAGCAGAGGAATAAATTAGATGCGCTAAAAGTCGCTTCTATGGGGTAAAGGGTTAAGGAATGTGGTAATTAACTTCAGAATTTTCAAGCTTAACCCATGTGCTAATGTAAGCAACCTATTACTTTTGTGCGTGTACTTCTAGTTTTTTTTGTAAAAGTACAATGTAGTTGTACAAAATCTTCTACGAAAAAAAACGCAAATTAATAAATGATAATTACATACTTAATTCAGAATGCAAGTAATACGCAAGGCTCATATAGGAGTTTTTTGTGCTAGATTTGTTCTAACAGATGCTTTAAAGCAGAGGAAAAATTGAAGTAGAAAACTTCATTAGGAGTTCTTTGTTTTACATTTGTCCTTAAATAAGCTACCATCTGGGTCCATGCTTATAAAGCGTTAGAGTTGAGTATGAAATCGTACTCAAACATTCAATTGTTCAAATTTGAGCCTAGACTCAAACCTGACCAATTAAATGTTTGATAACGCATTAAAACACAACCCAAACGCTTTATAAGCGCTGGGTCTGGTTAAATCGCTTGATTTTCATCTTCGGTATTCACTGTATAAATCTGTTTTCAGTTATAACACATACAAATATGTTAAAACAATTGATTGCTTAATGTTAACCAAGAAAAAGTGAAGAACTTAGCTATTGTTCTGTTTGCAATACTTTTTTCCTGCACTGAGCATTGTGCTGTAACGATTTTCAAGTCAGAAAAGACTGTAAAAGCAGTGTTTAATGTTTGGCCCCTGAATGTCGGGGTTGGTCCCAATTTTAAAAATAAAATAAAATAATGTCGGAACTGATCCCACGGATAAAACTTAGAGTGTCCTTGCTCACAATACAATGCACAGTACACACACTTGATGGACAACAGATAGCAGTACTCACTTGGCTCTGAAAAGGAAAAAAAGAAACAATAAGTTAAGATGTTCATCTTAAAAGTTACAGTGCGAAAACATTATTCTTTCTCAATGAACACGTACAGCTAAAATCGTAGGTTCTTTGCAAACACTTTGGAGCCAGATATGAGCCAGATATGACACCAGGTAAGCCCGGTGTGTGATCTGGCTCCGAACTGTTTACCATTCAGATAAAAATAAAGTCAATATTGTTAAAAACTCCTCATTTTCTACATTTGAATGCGTTTGTATTTCGTTTACATGGAAAAGAATGACAAATCTCAAGGGTACATTTGTACCTCCTGACATAACTCTTTCAATACTCTGACATTCTCTGCTTTAACCCCTTCACTTCCATGACGTCATCAGCTTTAAACATTTTTGTCTGCTTTTATTTCTGAAATTAAATTTTTATGAATTTTGAGTAAGAAAATATTAAATTGAGTTTCAAACTACGCGGCGTCTGAACAGGATCCAAAATGTTTGCAACTAACCGTTGTACTCGGGGTAAGGCAATGACTGTATTAACCCTTAGTACAGTGGAGAATCTGTTATTCTTTCCCAATAAACGCGTTTACGCTAAAACTATTACTTGCAGTGCAAACAGTTTGGAGCCAGATCAGACGCCGGGTAACCCGGCGTCTGATCAGGCTCCAAACTGTTTGCCACCAAGATAAACAAGAATTATCAGAATTGTCCAAAAGTTGTTCTTTTCTACGTTTTAGCGCTTTGCGTTTGCGTACGTTTGCGTTTAAACGGGAAAGAATAACAGATTCTCCACTGTACCAGAGTGACGGGTATACTCATCCACGACCATTTACAAACAATATGCCTGAGAATTGTACACTTGTCATTTTCAAACACTGCAAACCCAGATCAGAGGGCTCCTATATGAATCCTCTGATTAGGGTTTGCACTATTTATTATGCTGTCATATATTGCACAAACAGCTGTAAATGGTAAAAAGCTGTACTATAAAATCCATTCAAAACTATAGAGAATACGAGTGTCAAACAGTTTGGATCCTGATCAGACGAAGTGTAACGCAGCGTCTGATCAGGGTGCGAAGACGACTTCAAATACCTACGGCAGTGAAAGGGCTAGTCTAGAACTAAAGTAATACAAACAACTCATATTAGTCACTCTTTGAATAGGCAATCTTGCTCTAGAGATACGAGCATGTCCATTACTATTTGTTTTAAAACAAATACAGTGAAAACCTCACTATTACGACTACCCAGTTGCGTTATTCAAGGTGTTAACGACAGGTGACTGCTTAAAGCAAGATGACAGTAAAACAGAAAGCTCCTATAGGAGCTTTCTGTTTTACCGTCAACTTGCTTTAAGCTGTCACCTGTCTTTTACACAATCTATTAGCCGTCATTTTAGTGCTCGTAATACTGAGGTTTACAGTACGTGTTTAAGTAATCTAAGAACTAACGCTCATTGCAAACAGTTTAGGGATCTGCTCAGATGCCGAGTTTCAAACCATTGTATTACAAGGACATATAAATTGTCAATATTTTCATAAATCCTTTATAAAGGCTTAAACACGTTTAATACATGTAGATCGTTTACGAAATATCCAATCCCGCTATAACAACACAGTTATGTACATGTAGTCTACTGGAGAACACGTTATTCTCTACCGTTAAAACAAAACCAATGAACACACACACAATTCAGAAATGACAGCTTTGGAATTTCTGAATATTTACTTTAAACCGGTGGCAAACCGTTTGTTGCCTGACCAGATACCGGGTAAAGCGGCATCTGATCTGGGTCCATGTTATTTGCAATGGCAATAATTGCAAATGTTTCCCGAGCGCTTTCGACTGTTACGTCTTCATCAGGGGATATGCAATAATGCAGTGAAGTTGATCCAGTGCTTTGGAAGGACGTTATAGTAGATGTCACACTTTATTTCTCTACTCTACAGTATGCTATATATATATATATATCAATTGACATGTACTTACTTTTCATTAATTTGTCGAAAGACTCTGCCCAACTTCTTATTTCCTCCAGGGTGAGGCTGCAAATAAAATAACAGCTGGTTAGAACAAACATATTCACATATAAAACACTGCCTTCTATGAACATCTATCATCCGAAATAGTACATACAGTGGAGAAAACGTTATTCTTTCCCGTTTAAACGAAAACGAAACGCAAACAAATTGCAATAAAACGTAGAAAAATACAACTTTACGACATTTTTAGACTGAGTGGCAAACAGTTTGGAGCCTGATCAGACGCCGTGTTACCCGGCGTCTGATCTGGCTCCAAACGTTTTGCAATGGAAATAATAGTTTTGGTGTAAACGCGTTTATTAGAAAGAATAACGATTTCTCCACTGTAAGCCAAGAGTAGGACTTTCACAAGGGAGTAGGAAGAATTTCATCTGGGAAGAGCACACACTCATGCAATTTCACGTTAGATTGAACTTATAAGAAAACGGAAAACAGTACAGATCCTGATCAAACGATGTCTTGTCTAGGTCTATACTTGTCTCATATAATTATGCAGTGTGATCAAGCTCTGCACTGTTTGTTATTTTGCAATGTTTTGCAGAAATATCCATCCTAAAACAGTAAAAAATTGTTTTGTTTAAAATGTTTAAGGGTAAATGAGTTAAAACATCAATATAAATTATGTGCAGGAGTAAGGTTAATTGGAAACACAACGACTTTTGCAAAATGAAAAACAATCTGCTACAAACAAAATAACAACTTGATAAAGCACCGCAATGCTAAACAATTACAACTACAAATACAAGTGTATGTAAAAAAACTTTGATTAATCATTTCCTCGCATTAAGGCCCGTTTTTCAGTTTAGTCCAATACTAGTAGTCTAATCCAGAATTATTTTTGCCAGAGAGATCTAGGATTTGTTCCTTTTGTGATGATGGTTCCATTGAAAATGAGGTACATGTTATATTGCACTGTCCCATTTATGTAGATATAAGACAAGTTTTGCTTACAAGGGCGCATACTCTTACTCCAACGTTCCATACTTTGTGTGATTATGATAAGTTTTGTTTTCTGTTTTCAAACCCAGATATGATTCGTACTTGTGCCAAAATTTGTTTCTCTATTTTACAGCAGCGTAAGTTTTTACAGTGTAAATAACGATTTACAATGTAAATATTACTAGCTATTTCTTGTTGTTATACTTTTTATTTTTTATGTCTGTAATAGCAATGCTATACCTCCCCCTTTGCTTGTTTTATTAAAAAATAAATGTGTACGTTTTAAGAGCATTCTTTAAATGTTGTGAATAATATATGTGTTTTGTCTGTCAGCCTTTGAAACTATTTTAGCTCAGTGGGTATTAGCTTTTGGTAAGCATTGTTTTTACAGTCCTAACAGATGTATTATGTATGTACAATGACTCTAATATGATGCATGTGATATTGTTTCATCATCTCTTATAACTCCAAAAAGGAGTGGCATTATACATGTATAAGTTTTACAAAATGTATGCTATTTTAAAATGTATGTATAATGATGAGATGTAAATAAAGATTACTACTACTTGTATTGCAATATTACAAACAGTGCAGACTCTGATTAGAGAGCTCATTAAGGAAACCTTTGACTTGGATTTAATTGGAAGCGGGAGTTGTCCTTTTGATTTCAGGGGTGACTTAATGCTGGTTGTTCCTAGGTTCGTAATGAGCGTAACGCGGCGTCTGATTAGGATCCAAACTGTTTGGAAACCACTGTTGTACTTTGAGCCAGGTAGTAGAGGGATGGGATTATTCGACAGAGCTTCATATCTATTGGTTACACAATCTGTAATTGTTTGCTCAAAATAGGAAACATATATGATAAATAGTATTCTTATTTTTGTTTCAAATCGCTAAACAACTGTTGATAATGTCACCTGATGATTAATCAAAGACGTAAACACCTAAAACGCCGGGTAATTAAGAAGGTTTGACACTTCAGACCAAATAAACAGAGTCCATGCAGTTTGCAATCACAAACAACATATACACCATGAAGCATTTCCAGTCTATTTGGCGGCCCTATACCTATATACGTAAGTATGCGGAATATAAAAGTTATCGATTCGTTCTGGAGGCGTACTAATACGCTATGAATTCGTTCAAGTTCGTTATGAATACGCTATGAATGCGCACAACTTGAAACAAGTCGCTCACCTGGTACACCATGTAAATTGTGACCTATAGTGACCTATATTACGACTGAACATGGCCCACCAACAACCTTTAGAGTGTTAAAAGGTTTTTCTATGATTTGAACTAGTGACCTATTTATTTACCAGACACACTCCACATTTGATTCTGACCATTCAGATCTAATGGGATTTGTAGCATTCAGAGGGTTAACACTGTTTTCCTTTGATTAGACCTAGAGACCTAGTTTTTTAACCTGCCATGTTTCATATTCGAATTTGACCTAGATATCAATTAGGCAAACATTCTGACCAAGTTGCATTAAACTCCAATGAGATTTGTAGCTTCTAGAGTGTTAACACGGTTTTTCTACGAGTTGACCTAGTAACCTAGTCTTTGACCGGACATGACCCATATTCAAACTTGACTTAGATATTATTATGGCAAACATTTTGACAAAGTTTCATGAAGATTGGGTGAGATTTATAGACTCTAGAGCGATAACAAGGTTTTCCTATGATTTGACCTAGTGACCTAGTTTTTGACCAGACATGACCCATATTCAAACTTGATCTAGATATAAATTAGGCAAACATTCTGTTTCATTAAGATCAAATGAGATTTGTAGCCTCTAGAGTGTTAACAATATTTTTCTATGATTTGACCTACTGACCTAGTTTTTGACCGGACATAACCTACATTTTAATTTGCCTAGATTTGATGACGACAAACATTGATATCAAGTTTCATGAAGATTGGTTGAAATTTGTAGCCGCTAGAGTGTTAACGAACCAATTGTGAACGGACGGACGGACGACGGACATCAAGCGATCCTAAAAGCTCACTTTGGCACTTCGCGCCAGGTGGGCTAAAAACAAAAAGCAAACCATTTATAGGTCAGCATATGCAAACGTTTTAGAGATACAGTTCTTATACGTCGACGTACGTTCTGAAATCGTTAAGGTGTGACAGGGGCGTTCAATTAATATGAGCGTAAATACTTCCAATTTTTATTCGATGCCGCGTTAGATACAATCTGGATATAAACAAACTGTTTGAAATTTCTAGGAAACCCGCCGGACTAGCAGGCTGGGGGTTGACATCTATCTGCAGTAGGAACATTTAACAAAGGTTAAAACTTTCCAAGTCGATATATTTGCGTGATATATTAGCACGACCAATGGATTGGACAAAGCAATTAATCAGAAGTATTCTAGAAAGTACAAGCGTCCTTGAGATTTTTCTTCATATAAACGAAGAAATATGGATGAGTTTAAATGCAATTTACATCGTGTTTTAGGATAAAGGTAATGCAGAAAACTCCCCAAAGGAGCTTCCAGCATTATACTTTTCCTGCTTTTAGCGTATCATGCATTAAGGTTTTTTATTTATTGAATGATGGCTTAATACAGATTTAACTGTATGAGGAATACTATTTAATCATGCTTAATTGTAAACATAATCTCCATGTGCACTGTTATTGCGTAGGGAATTCACCACTCGCCTGCTAATCGCTATTTAATTTAATTTTGCAAGACAGTTTGGACCTAGATCAGACGCCGCGAATCGCGGCGTCTGATCGGGATCGAAACTATATTGTTCACCATATTAAGGGATATTCTGATAAGATTATTTAAATTTGATATTTTACGCAGATGCAGACGACATCTGTAAAGCAGACGTCATTCGTAGCAGACGAAGAGTTAAACGTAATACTTTATAACCAATCATTGTATGGCAAGCTGCTGCAAGTATTCCGAATGCCAATACGCTCACCAAACGTACTGAAACTCCATTGTACACTGGAGAACACGTTATTCTTTCTCAATACACGCGTATATGCTAAAACCATATGTCCAAGCTGATCAGAGGCCATCTAATATGACCAGGCACCAAACTGTTAGCCAATCAGATTTAAAAACTTGTCAATATTTCCAATAGCCTGCAATTTTCCACATTTTAATACTTTGCGCTTGCGTTTAGTTTCGTTTAAACGGGACAGAATAATGTCTACTCCACTGTACGCAAATACCATTATTAAGAAGCGCTATTTTAGGCCTAATTGATTTGAAATGTATTCATTACGTCATTGGCTCTCATCTTGACGTACAATCGGCTACTTCAACATGGTCGTCTGCATCTGTTTATCGAATACAGCCGAAACTCGATACCTCGAATTCGCTTAAATCGATCATACCAATATTTCATAAGTTCAATTGTGATTAGTTGATCTTGTTTAAGACGAACATACCTGTATTTCAAAGTTAAAACGTGGCATAGCCACGTTTTAACTTTGGAATATGGGTATGTTCGAACTAACGCGAGTTCGAGTTATCAAGTTTCGAATGTAAAGTGTTTAACTCATTTGCTCCTGAAACTGCACATAGACAATTCCAGTTCCCAATTAAGTCTAGTCCAATATTGACTATCTGGGGTATATAACTATATTTTTACAACATATTGAGAAATAACAAACGCTGCAGACCAAAATCTGAAGGGTGTACATTGACAAGTGTTCTCTTCGCAGGTACACTTTTTGTACATATCGAGTATACGCTAAGGTTGAATGCGTTAGCTATGTTTTATTTAACATATTTGAAGTTGGAAACAATTTGGATCCTGAACAGACTAACAGAGTTGCATGGCATATGATCTGAATCAAATTTGTTTTCAAATGCACATCAGCTGAAATTTGCCGGATAAGGTTTAAAGGGACTCGCAACCGGATGGTGTACTTGTCAAAATAAAATAAAATACTCAAATAAAAGCAAATTTGTGGCATTATTTGGCTTCTGACATTAATAAAATATGATCAGTCCAAAAAAAGTCTCAAGAATCGTCACCGAATCTTAGATTTGTAGATATTTTCCATCGTTTTTCTATACCGACTAGTAGACGGTATAGTTGTTGTTGTTGCTTCTCTACACGGGCTCAGACATAAACACGAGCCGAATTACGAAGTTGTATGCACTTTCGATAGCTCCACATTGAAATACGTTAAATCGATCCGAGATAAACGGATAGTTCTGTGGTCCATTGGTCTAAGCGGTTTCCCCTATTTTGCCTTCTGTCCGCCAATGCCGGGCCCCGGGTTCGAATCCCACCAGAGACCAATATTTTTTTTTATTGAAATACATTTTTTTAAACAGAATTTCTTATCCTAAACTAATTCTTTACCATTTATATAAGCGTTTGACACATATTTACAAATTACTATTTTTAATGCACCATCTGGTTGCGAGTCGCTTTAACCCTTTGACGCCAAATAAATCGCGATGTGTGTGTGTGTTTTTTACCTCTTACCCGCTTTATTGTCATCTGCTTCAATATTGTTGTTTGCAAGATTGTTTCATAGTAAGATTATTGAGCTAATCTTAATAAATATCGGTACGAGTCTCAAACAGTTTGGATCCTGATCAGACGCCGCTTTACGCGGCGTCTGATCAGGATCCAAAATGTTTGCAAAGTGGACTGTATACGTCTTCAGCGCCAAAAGGTTTAATTAGAAAAAAATACCGTTTTAATACTAAAGTTACGATGAACCTTAATGTACTTTTCCTATTTTTTTCGAAAATTGCTGTTTATAAATGGTGACTGCTCAAAGGCATTTTTATTCTATTAAGTAAAACCCCTCTTTTACGACCAATACGGCTGATTGATAGTATGAAAGACAGATGTCAGCTTAAAACAAGATGAAATTAAAACAGAAAGCTTTTAAAGGAGTTTTCTGTTTTACTTTCAATTTGCTTTAAGCAGCAGCCTGCCTGAAACCCGTTATATTATTTCATGATTTAGTGGTAGTAATAAAGAGGGATTTTTACTGTTTTAAACACGCGCCTCCCAGGGCTCCAGATAAGAGTAGTTTTTCCAAAACTAAAATCTTTATTTCTGCATTAAACCCTATGGTGTCACTACTCATTAGAATCGTCTCTTCGAGACGATTCTAATGAGTAGTAACACCATAGGATTGGTGCTGAAATGATACTCTGCTTATTAACCCATTCATGCCAGGACATTGAAATCGCCCTGTACACTAACCGGAAGATAACATTGTAGATATACAAGACTAGTGTGATCTAAAGTCATTCTAGAGTGTGTCCATACAGAAAAAATATTTCATCTAATATAGCAAACAGTGAAGACCCTGGTGAGATGCCGCGTAATCAGGGTCTTCACTGTTTTCCAAAGTCCATTTAGTAGACAATAGGCTTAAATGAATTTGGAATGAGCAGTTGAAATGGAAACGTTTTTTTGTTTGTTCAAATGTAGTACACAAACTACAGTTGACATGGTGATATCCTTTTTCAATCAATTTATTAACCTCTGAACCTTTATGGAAATTTCGAATTTCCAATTAAGTCTAGTCCATATTTCACTACTTAAGATCGACTTAAACAATACGTATCTTTTTGACAAATAAGGAAGGTTTGATTCAAACAATATATAACACAATGACAAACAGTACATACCCTGATCAGAGGAACCAGGGCACTCCAATTGGAACCCTCTAATAAGGGTATACATCAGGGTATGCACTGTTTGCAGAGGATAAGTGTACTCATTTCAGGTATACTATTTGAAAATGACGAGTTTAGTTGTCGCTGTTAAAACAATAATTTCATTTGCAAACAGTATGGAACAAGATCAGACACCGGGCAACAAGGTGTCTGATCAGGTACTAAACTGATTACAACTGAAGATTATAGTTTAAGAATTTAGGCAAACGGCTTTGTTAAGCAGAAAACAATCTATTCAGTGTGCTTAAAGTTGAGGATGGTTACACATTACTATAGTGCTAATTTCACATTATTGTAAATAGAACAGGGCTTGTTTTTATTTAACAGTCTTAATCCGGGGATCACAATATGCTCACCAAAAATTCCAACATTTTTTTCATTTATGCCTTCACAAACCCAACATTATTACTTCCCATTAATGAGTAGAAACAAATTATGAGATTCTGGGCTTAATCTCTTTTCTGTCGCTATGTTATCGGCATCTGAATTTTCAAGGCCACACTGCTTCCTCGAAAAACACTACCACGAGAAAAACAAGAATGGCGCTATATTTTCCAATTCACCTCGCTGGTTAGTGGTAAACAGTTCCAAACGCGTAAGACTTTCAGATATATCAATATTTCAATTCAAATATTACACTAGTCTTAACGAAAACAATACTATATAGCTAATGTATGTTAACACTTATTTGCCACTAGATCTATATTGCACGTATATCTTTTGAATTCAATGATTTATTCATGTGCTAAAATATTCTGAGAACATTGTATTTACCATAAGCCATTAACGCCTCTCTGTCAAAAGGTAGATCTTAGAAAACAGTGTAGACCCTGGTGAGACGCCGCAATTTCCGGAGTCTAATCAGGGTCTGCATTGTTTTAATATAAAAGGATAAAAAGGATCTGCTGTATGAACAAACGTTACGGTATCTTTAGACCAATCTTGTTTATCTATAATGAAATCTTACAACAAGCACATAGGGAGAGTTCTTTGGAATTTCCAGGCAAAAACGTGTTAAACAACGAACAAATAATAAGCGAATAATCTAATATCAACCGCGGCGATATCACGATTAGCGATGCTGCTCAAAGAGCATGGTCAATAATTTATTACGTACAGTTCATAATTATATATAAGTATTCGGGGTCAAAAAGGTTAAACAACAAACTACAACTGCTACAAATATCAAACAAACCATTTTGAATATGTCATAATAGACGATCTCAATACAAACTATAATCCAGATAGCGTCTAGAACACGCCCGCAGATCTTAAGACGAAGCTATTTGAGACAAAACTAGCAATGCCCGTCATTACGTTTGTGGATATATTATGAGCGATGTGAATTGGTAAACAGTTCAGCACCAAAACGTAAAACGCAATAAAACCAATAAGAAGAAAAAGAAAAAGAAACTCACGGTTCTTCGTTCACAGGTTCTGAAGTCTTGTTGCCAGGTCTATCAGGTCTGCCGTTGCCATTCCTAACCGTTAAACTGAAAGGGAAGGAGAACATTATATTAGACATTCTTCCTCGCTAGAATCCTCATGTTATTTCCCTCTCTCAGAAAATCGATTCTGTACATCGCGTCACAGCAGCAGTACTGGCATGGCACGAGCTTATATATGGTGACAATGTGCTAAAAATAAAGTAATAGTGTCAATCAATACGGTCTTTCTGGTATAATGTAAAATCAATCCACTAGGCGGGCTTGTGACGTCACATATTTGGAGGTAGCCATTACTTGGTCACAGCTTGTAAGCTGAATGTCCCAATTTTCCTAAAGTAGAAATAGATCCAGATCAGGAAATATTATTGCGAATACACACAATAGTAAATGCTAGAATCGGTAAGAAAAGACAAATATTCGTTCTAGGCTATAGGCTATCTAACCCCGGATCTCAAAACTGTCTACACATATAAAGGAACGGCATTTTAGGTCGAGACAGCAAAAACAGAAACACTGTGTGTGTCACCCACACACTACAACTATCATAGCTCATCTATGAACAAAAAGATAAATGTTAGACAAGACAATGCAGTAAAAGCTTGCTATTACGAATACTCAAAAGAAGGATTGTATTCGGTGTTAATAATAATGATTGATTAAAGCAAGTTGACAGCAAGACCGGAAGATCATGTGATGAGCAAACTTTACTTTATTCCTAACCTGTTTAAAGCTGATATTCCCCTTTATCATGATCAGTGCATTTTTGTGTGGACATAAAAAAGAAATTTAACTGTGTCATTTTGCTAGAAGGTAACTATCAGTCTGTATGCCCACACATTGAAAAATAGAGCAAATGAGTATAGTTCAAAATACATAGGAGAGACAGTCAGTGCAAACAATTATTCAAGCCACACTGTTCAGAACTACATGAATCACTACGATTGCAATAAGCCATATGGGGGAATTTTTGCAAACAAACCTATATTTGCCACCAGACCCGATACATATTAAGCGTTTGAATTGCTGGGGTCGTTCTAAAACTTTTGTCTGTGTCATATTTGAACATTCTTTTCAAATCTGACAAATCGAAGCTTGTAAACGTCCTAAGACTCATTTTAAGCTTTATTAGCATGGAGTTAGTACATTGTCTTATCGAATACGTTTTTTTTACATTATTAAAGTTGCCATATTACCTGATAATCAGTAAGGCTACATATTTAATTGATGTAAATGTTTTTGTCTGTTACATTGCTTGACACCCAGTCATAATACATATTCATGACATGCTTGAATTTCAGTCATTATATCTATTCACTAGCCATTCATTAATTATTTTATAATGCTTATCATCCGGTAAAAATAATTAAAAAAAAAACAACTTTACTATCGATGCCGACATATTGATATTCAATAGTGCTCGTTATTTACTGTATATTCATTAATGTTTCCATAAATGCTGCACATTCAGGTCTGGTACATATTCTACTTGTAGAACTATCATTATTCATTAACACCTGACCGTATTGCTTGCACACTCAGTGAGATAATGGAGACTATAATTCACAAACTGGCCATCTGTACAGAGTGGTTAAACACCACCGAACAGTGTCACTTACACCTATCTATTTAGTTGGCATACATATATAAAGGCTTCCATATTGCCTCATATCCAGTAATGCTCCATAACACCTGGCCGTATCAATGCTTCCATATGTGATGATATAGTTCAGTGATATGTCTGACTTACTTGATATTTCTTTATGCTTCAAAATTGTCAGATATTCAGTAATGCTATAATTTGTAATTCATAAATAGTACTATAGTAAAACTCTCTCTATTACGACCACTAAAATGTAGAATTATTAATTGTATAAAAAACAGGTGACAGCTTAAAGCAATGTGAGAAAAAACCCAGAAAGCTTCTTAAGAGGGTAGATTGGGGGCTTTTACTACATATTGCGTGATCCCATGCACAAAAACCGATCTATTTTACTTTATTGATTGCTTCTACATATCTTGATATTTATACATGATATTCTTTCGATTTACTTGAAATCCATTGATGGCCCATACTGCTTGAAATATAAAGAAACATGTTTTCATGACACCTATTAATGTTTCGACAAGGTTTAAAATTAAGTAACTGGACTTATATTCAATAATGATACCATATTGTTTGATTTTTCTCAATAATAATTTTCAACTTGACATTCGAAAAGGTTTCAATATTGCTTGATATTCAGCAATATTACACTTCCACTTAGTACTAATTTATGCTGCCATACTGTTAGATATTCAGAAATGCTACCCTTCCACTTGACACCAATTAATGATGCCATACTGTTAGATATTCAGCAATACTACATTTTCACTTGATTTTCATTAATGCTGCCATACTGTTTGGTATTCAGCAATACTACATTTCCACTTGGTACTCAATTATGCGGCATACTGTTTGATATTCAGCAATACTACCTTTCCACTTGACACTCATTTATGCTGCCATACTGTTTGATACTCAGCAATCCTACACTTCCTTTTGACACTAATTTATGATGCCATGCTGTTAGATATTAAGCAATACTACATTTCCACTTGTTTCTCAATTATGCTGCTATACTGTTAGATATTAAGCAATACTAAATAGTGCTTCATATTTAAGAATGATTCTTTTTACTGGTCATTCTTTAATGTTTTTATATTGCTTGATATTCAGTTATTGTACAGTTTTACTTGCTTCTACATGTATATTACTTCATATCCGACAATGATACATATTTAATTGATATTCAATAATATTTTCATATGGGTAGATACTCATACCAGCTACCAATTCCATTTACTTGAAATTCATTAATGCTTACATATTGCTTGATATAGTATCACACATATGTTCATGGTAGTTATTTTCTTATATTAAGAAATTGGCTTTACAGTCATTAATGCTTCCATAAAGCTTGATATTCAGTAATGCTATTGTTTAAATTGGCATTCGTTAATTCTGCCATATTCAATGTACTTGATATTCAGCAATAATACATTTTATCTGACATTCATTGATGCGGCCATATTGCTACAGAACCAGTCCCGATACACATTTTCTAGCATCTACAGTCGTATCTTTACATGCGATCAAACTGTTTTGTTTGACCTGATCTGGGCCCAAACTGTTTTCAAAACCCTTAATATATATCGTTATCAAAAGATGAAGGCATTAGCAAATACGTATTGTAGACCTTGATACAGTGGAGAATCTGTTATTCTTTCCCAATAAACGCGTTTACGTTAAACCTATTATTTCCAGTGCAAACAGTTTGGAGCCAGATCAGACGCCGGGTAACCCGGCGTCTGATCACGCTCCAACCAGTTTGCCACTCAGATAAAAATGAAAAGTCAAAATTGTCAAACGGTTGTCCTTTTCTACGTTTTAGTGTTTTGCGTTTGCGTTTAAACGGGAAAGAATAACAGATTCTCCACTGTAGGAGGTCGCAATTTGAAACGTACCACCAGGGTCTGCACTATTAAATGCTTCACATAAGATGATCTGCTGTATGAATCTTTGTTAATTTATAATGGAATCTTTCAGCAAGTGCATAGAGAGATTTAGAGAATGCAGTGTATTATCGAACCATAAATGGTGTTAATTGAAGAAACACGATCTTCTTTAAATACCAATACGTGTAGCTGGAAAGAGCACGCTGCATTATTTGTAAAACGTAACTCAGCTAACAGTTCCCGCAAGAGTACAGTAAAAATTATCTATTACGACCACTAAACTTATTTAAATATAAGGTGTTTAGGGCAAGTGGCTATTTTTTTTAAAACTCATTCAAAAGCTTTCTGTTTTACGCTCATGTTGAATTAAGCTGTCACCTGTTTTTATGCAGTCAATTAGCATTCTTTTTAGTGGTCGAAAAAGAGTGTTTTTTCGGACACTGAACCGTACCGGCGTATGGAAAAATATTGGAATAGAAAAAATGCGACAGCACATTTCTGCATGGTCGTTAATGAGCAAGTTTATTAAATTTATAATGGAAAAGTCGATACATGTATACAGTTCAGTCTGGATAAAACGAACTCATTAAAGTAAAACATTACTATTATTATTATTATACTATATTTATATAGCGCTCTTTTTAACACAGGAGCTATGCGTTCAAAAGCGCTTCGCATGAAATTACACAAATGTACCCACACAGCGAGAAAAGACATATAACTACATTTAGATCTTAACATAAACATGATACCTTATTGATTTACATGGAAGCAAATTCCGAACAAGGGAAATTCTTTCAATGTAATTACCAAGATTATATCAAACAATTTATCAATAGTTTGTAAAACCAACTTTAAAATGAGTCAAATATTTAAAAGACCAATTGACATGATTACAAATGGTGAAAGCTGTCCAAGAATTATACCACATACAGTGGAGAATCTGTTATTCTTTCCCGATAAACGCGTTTACGCTAGAACTATTTTTTCTTTTACAAACAGTTTGGAGCCAGATCAGACGCCGGGTAACCCGGCGTCTGATCTGGCTCCAAACTGTTTGCCACCAAGATAAACATGAAATATCAGAATTGTCCAAAAGTTGTTCTTTTCTACGTTTTAGTGCTTTGCGTTTGCGTACGTTTGCGTTTAAACGGGAAAGAATAACAGATTCTCCACTGTACCCCCGCCAGCTAGTTTCAAAACAGAAAAGAAATACACCAGACAGGCACTGGTCGCCGGTACAACCGCAGAACTCCACATTAGACCCATAACATCTACAGATAGAACACAGCCCTGGGGTACATGTAGCAGTCATCTACCCTATCCATCCCACACCCGCGGGACCTACATAGTCCATATTTCATGTGAAGCGCTTTTTAACGCACAATCCCTGTGTGAAAAGAGCGCGATATAAATCTGGTATAATAATAATAATAATAATAATAAATTAATATATCCCCCACTGAAGAAAAAAGTTTATACAGTCATATACATGTACCATTAGAAATATGTTCTACATCTTAGCAGATGGTAGCTTTAAACAGGCTTAAAGTAAAGCAGAATGTGCCAAAAGGCGCATTCTGCTTTTCTTTCAACCTACTTCATATGGTCATTTGTCTTCAAAACTTGAAATGTGCTATGGGGTAAACCCTTTACCTGATAGTCTATTTCTAGTATTGAAGATAGGTGACCACTTAAAGCAGGCTGAAAGTAAAGCAGAATGCGCCTTTTAGTCTGCTTTAAGCTATCATGTGCTAGAATATAGAAAATATTCCCTATAATATATAGAGGATAATTGTTTTTTTCAGTATAAGATAGAAATTTAATCCATTGAGTGAACATCAGACGTTATATTTTCACGAGTGGCGAAGCCACGAGTGAAAATATAACAGTCTGATGTTCACGAAATGGATTAAATTCGATCTTATACTGAAAAAATACAATTATTCTATTTATTTATGCTTTTAAGCCACTTTTTAAACGAAATTGTTCGACAATTGTGAAAGCGAAAGTACATGATTTACCCCGTGTTGAGCCCCAAGCTTACATCGAACACATTACCGAAACAGTTTCCCGTACGATGACGTCACTTATTTATTGATTTGACGTCATCCGAATTACGTCGTTGCTCCCGATTTTGGATTCGTGTTCTTCCGTTGAGTGGTTCGCGACAAATCGGACTGCCGGAATTTAACGATAAGACACGATTGACTACGATTTTTTGGGAGCCCTACGGGGAAAACGGCGATTGGTGATAATCCACTGCAGTGGATTACCAAGTGATAATCCACTGATATTTTCCGGTAATCCACCGAAAAGCATAAATAAATATTCATGATTGATAAAATTATAACTATTTTTTCAGCGGAGGAATAAATTATTTTCGCTAAAAGGCGCTTCTATTGGCAGAAAGGTTAAACACGTGTATGTACGTCACTATCGATCAATGAGCTTGAATGCTGAATATGTGCAATTTGACATTCTATTTATATCCATTCCGTCTCTTTATAAGAAAAACATGCTAATTTGCAAACAAAAGAAGAGAGAAAGCTATATAAACTGTTTATGGAAAAAATTAGCCAATTCATTGTTTTGTTTAACGTCTACTGCAATATGTAAAGACATGTACAGTACATGTACACATTAATGTCTAGTGCAATATATAAGTATTCATGTACCGTACAGAGTCTGTACGTCTATTGCAATATATTAGTACATGTACACATTAATGTCTAGTGCAATATATAAGTATTCATGTACCGTACAGAGTCTGTACGTCTATTGCAATATATAAGTACATGTACACATGGACGTCCAGTGTAACATATAAGTATTCATATACGTCTATTGCAATATATAAGTACATGTACACATGGACGTCCAGTGTAACATATAAGTATTCATATACGTCTATTGCAATATTTAAGAACATGTACACATGGACGTCCAGTGTAATATATAAGTATTCATGTACGTCTATTGCAATATTTAAGTACATGTACACATGGACATCCAGTGTAATATATAAGTATTCGTGTATGTCTTTTGCAATATTTAAGTACATATACACATGGACGTCCAGTGTAATATATAAGTATTCATGTACGTCTGTTTGCAATATTTAATTACATGTATATATTGACATCCAGTGTAATATATAAGTATTCATGTACATCTGTTACAATATATAAGTACGTGTACACATGGGCGTCTAGTGTAATATATAAATATTCATGTACGTCTGTTGCAATGTTTAAGAACATGTACACATGGACGTCCAGTGTAATATATAAGTATTCATGTACGTCTGTTGCAATATTTCAGTACATGTACACATGGACGTCCAGTGTAATATATAAGTATTCATGTACGTCTGTTGCAATGTTTAAGAACATGTTCACATGGACGTCCAGTGTAATATATAAGTATTCATATACGTCTGTTGCAATGTTTAAGAACATGTACACATGGGCGTCTAGTGTAATATATAAGTATTCATGTACGTCTGTTGCAATATTTCAGTACATGTACACATGGACGTCCAGTGTAATATATAAGTATTCATGTACGTCTGTTGCAATGTTTAAGAACATGTACACATGGACGTCCAGTGTAATATATAAGTATTCATGTACGTCTGTTGCAATGTTTAAGAACATGTACACATGGACATCCAGTGTAATATATAAGTATTCATGTACGTCTGTTGCAATGTTTAAGAACATGTACACATGGACGTCCAGTGTAATATATAAGTATTCATGTACGTCTGTTGCAATGTTTAAGAACATGTACACATGGGCGTCTAGTGTAATATATAAGTATTCATGTACGTCTGTTGCAATGTTTAAGAACATGTACACATGGACGTCCAGTGTAATATATAAGTATTCATGTACGTCTGTTGCAATGTTTAAGAACATGTACACATGGACGTCCAGTGTAATATATAAGTATTCATGTACGTCTGTTGCAATGTTTAAGAACATGTACACATGGACATCCAGTGTAATATATAAGTATTCATGTACGTCTGTTGCAATGTTTAAGAACATGTACACATGGACGTCCAGTGTAATATATAAGTATTCATGTACGTCTGTTGCAATGTTTAAGAACATGTACACATGGGCGTCTAGTGTAATATATAAGTATTCATGTACGTCTGTTGCAATATTTCAGTACATGTACACATGGACGTCCAGTGTAATATATAAGTATTCATGTACGTCTGTTGCAATGTTTAAGAACATGTACACATGGACGTCCAGTGTAATATATAAGTATTCATGTACGTCTGTTGCAATGTTTAAGAACATGTACACATGGACATCCAGTGTAATATATAAGTATTCATGTACGTCTGTTGCAATATTTAAGAACATGTACACATGGACGTCCAGTGTAATATATAAGTATTCATGTACGTCTGTTGCAATGTTTAAGAACATGTACACATGGACATCCAGTGTAATATACATGTATAAGTATTCATGTACGTCTGTTTGCAATATTTAATTACATGTATATATTAACATCCAGTGTAATATATAAGTATTCATGTACGTCTATTGCAATATTTAATTACATGTATATATTGACGTCCAGTGTAATATATAAGTATTCATGTACGTCTGTTACAATATTTCAGTACATGTACACATGGACATCCAGTGTAATATATAAGTATTCATGTACGTCTGTTGCAATGTTTAAGAACATGTACACATGGACGTCCAGTGTAATATATAAGTATTCATGTACGTCTGTTGCAATATTTAATTACATGTACATGTACAGTACTCATGGACGTACAGTGTAATATGTAAGTATTCATATACGTCTGTTGCAATTTTTAAGAACATGTACGAATGGACGTCCAGAGTAATATATAAGTATTCGATCATGGAACTTTAAAGGAACAATTCCGGTTTCCAATTAAGTCTAGTCCATTTCTACATGTACATATTTAGGTGCCTACGGACCTCGGTCAACATTTTTTTCATGGGACATCTGTATTTCTAACAGGTAGGACGATTATATTCGTCAATAGGGTTCAATGATTTAATATCCTTGGTATAAAGTTATCGATTGCTTTTCTTATATTTCTCAAAGTTTCATATTTGAAATTTTGGTAAAATTAACCGAAATTCGACTTTCAAACAGTTTGGATCCAGATCAGACGCTTTTAACCCTTTCCCCCATAGAAGCGCCTTGTAGCGAATTCGGTTTATTCCTCCGCCGTAGAAAATAGTTCCAATATATACAGTCATGAATATGTATCATAAGAAATATTTTTCCATTCTATCAGATGATAGCTTAAAGCAGGTTGAAAGTAAAGCAGAATGTGCCCTAAGGCACATTCTGTTTTACTTTCAACCTGCTTCAAGTGGTCACCTGTCATCAAAACTAGAAACAAGCTATGGGGTAATGGATTAACTAATAGTCGAATCGTGCTCAGAACGCGATTAATACGCAATGCTCTAAATTGGTAAACGCGACAAAAGTCTGCACCGTTTTTTCAGTGCCAGAGATCATGGGATCACTGTGCATATAGTTACGCTGCTATACGTCATCAAAATGTGATACTTTAGGAAGACACAGTATGTGGCAAAACATGTCAGAGACGAAAATAAACATGCCATGGCTTACGATCCTGGTAAACCTCGCATATCTTCAATTCACTTTTTTCAATAATTAGCAACAATTGACGTCTGCTTCAATTCTGACATACAAGACCAAATATCTTTTTCAAAATATGATCAGAGTGACAACCAGTCTCGGTCATGACTGTCGCCTCCTTTAACCATTTCATCAATAGAAGCGACTTTTAGCGCATTTAATTTATTATCCGCTGAAGAAAATAGTTCCAATTTATACAGTCATGAATATAATTCATGAATATAATTCATAAGAATTATTTTTAGTTTCCTTGCAGATTAAAGCTTAAAGCAGGATGAAAGTAAAGCAGAATGTGCCTTAAGGCACAATCTGCTTTTATTTCAACCTGCTTTAAGTAGCCACCGATCTTCAAAACTAGAAACATGGGGTAAATGGCTATGGGATAAAGGGTTGAATCCGAACTGTTTGCCAAAGAAAATAAAAAATTTGCCATTATTGTGAAAAGAGGTTAACCGTTTACCCAATATTCTGTTCCTTGTTTTGAAGACAGGTGACCGCTCAAAGGTAAGCAGAATGCGCATTGGTCTGCATTCTGCCTTAACTTCAACCTGCTTTAAACTTACCATCTGCTAGGATTTAAAATAAACAAACGACTAATCCTTCTGGTACATGTTCATGACTGTATAAAGTGGAAGTATTTTCTTTTAGTGGAGGAATAAATTAACTGCGCTAAAAGGCGTTTAAATGGAGAAAGAGAAATTGTTGTTCGCTAATACACATTGCGCAATGCGGTGTTACATTTGAATAGACAGTTATCACAGTATGCATGGCACGTAGGTATGAAACTATCAACATACATTATCCCATAGCCTGTTTCTAGTTTTGAAGACATTTGACCACTTAAAGAAGGTTGAAAGTACGCCAGAATGCGCCTTTGGGCACATTCTGCTTTACTTTCAACCTGCTTTAAGCTAAACTCTGCTAGGATATAGGGAACATTTCCAAACGTTACACATGTATACAAGAGGGCCTGAAGGCCCTGATATCGCTCACCTCTTAAACTGAAGCTTGATAGCTTTACCTTTCTGTTTCACTCGTTTTAATCTAAATCATTCAAACTTGTAGTATAGCATGTAAACAATTTTGGAATACAAACTCATAATTCTAGAATAGTAGAGTACATCAAGGGCAGATAACTAGAGTCTAAAGAGCACAGCAGTGCGGCAAAATACGCCCGTCATGGCCGGCGGGTGTCAAAGTCGTCCGGACTCAGGCCGACTGGAAAAAGTCGCCCGGAGTGTAGGCCCGACTATCGATCTAAAAAAGACTATGCTGTAGTATGGCGATATAAAAAAACAAGAGGGCCTGAAGGCCCTGATATCGCTCACCATTTGTAATGAAGCCTGATAGCTTTACCTTTGAATTTCACCCGTTTTATTCTAAATCCATTCAAGTTTGTCGACCTACTCTAGTATAGTAGAGTACATCAAAGGCAGATAACTAGAGCCTAACCAATACTGAAATGAAGCCTTTTTCTAGCATATCAAAGTATATCAAGGGCAGGTAACTATTAGATTTCAACAATAATTGAACTCCTTCGAGAACGTATAGCTATATACTTTGTGTACAAGTATAATCAAAATCCATGGAAAACTGTAGTTGCAAGAGTGTAAACGCTGTAAAATATGGCATTTTCAGCAATTCAAAGGTAGATAACTCTTGATCTATTTGTCCGATTTCAAACATAATCACCCTTTTTTTTTAACTCTTATGGTAATATACAATCTGGGCAAGTTTGAGAGAGCTTGGATAAATATTGTGACCTCTAGAGCGTAAACACTGTTAAATATATCATTTTCAGCAGTTCAAAGGTAGATAACTCTTGACCTATTGAACCGATTACAACCATAATTAAACTTATCCGAAGTCTTATGGTAATTTACAATCTGAGTAAGTTTGAGAAGGATTGGATAAAATTTGTGGCCTCTAGAGTGTAAACACCCTTAAATATGGCATTTTCAGCAATTCAAAGGTAGATACCTCTCGACCTATTCTTTTGATTTCAACCATAATCAAACTCATCTGAACTCATATGGTCATATACAATCTCAGAAAGTTTGAGATAGATTGGATAAAAATTGCGAACTCTAGAATGTAAACACTGATAAATATGGCATTTTCAGCAGTTCAAAGGTAGATAACTCTTGATCTATTTGTCCGATTTCAACCAAAATCAAACTCATCCGAACTCTTATGGTCATATACAATCTGGACAAGTTTTAGAAAGATTGGATAAATATTGTGGCCTCTAGAGTGTAAACAATGTTAAATATGGCATTTTCAGCAATTCAAAGGTTGATAACTCATGACTTATTTGTCCGATTTTAACCATAATCGAACTCATCCGAACTCTTATGGCAATATACCAACTGAGCTAGTTTGAGAAAGATTGGAAAAATATTGTGGTCTCTAGAGTGTAAACACTAAAATTGTTGACGCCGGACGACGGACGACGCACGACGGACGACGGACGCCGGACATTCAAGGATTGCAATAGCTCACCCTGAGCTAGCTCAGGTGAGCTAAAAATGGAACCATTTTCTCCAGTAAAGGAATTAACTAAAGGCGTAAACATATGTTATTATTGGGAAATGGGGTTAACCGATACATCTATCACTATATAATCATATTAATTCAGTTGAACTTCATTATTTCGCCCACGCTTAAAAGTCGACATAACCTTATTTCAAAGTTAAAATTTACTTAAGTCACGTTTAAAATTTTAATTGATGGAGATGTTTCGACTTCGGTCAGGTTTGCACTGATAGTAATTTTGCAAAACCTTGCAGAAAAGAATCCTCAATATTCATAAATGTGACTAAACTGGAAACTTGAATTGTCAATTAAAACTTTTCAACGGTGAATTAGTAAACCCTTTCACTCTACATTGCTCCTAAAAGCGCGTTTGCAAGCAGTTTGGATCCTGATCAGACAGGATCCAAACTGTTTGACACTCATTTTGAAATTGCTACAGTCATACTGCCTTTTTTATCTTTGAAACCACATTTTAGACAAAAAAATAGAAGCAGACGACAATGAAGCGGTGTAGGGGTAAACATCTCCCGAAAAATTTGATCATGAAAGGAGTAAGCCAGTTCGAGATATGAAGCTTTACTGTAGTGCCAGACGATTGTACATGATTAGTGGGAGGAAGAGGGTAGAACTCTACACCAGGTACTAGTATTACATGTGTGGCTATATCTATAACAATGGCATTTGATTCAACAAAGGCAGTGACGTAGATAACACTACCGATGTCATTTACAGGCGCGCACATTAGGATATAGTCGAATTTTGATAAATCGATGTCGTTTAAGACGAACACACGTGTATTTCAAAGTTAAAACGTGGCTAAGCTACGTTTTAACTTTTAAATGCGGATGTGTTCGAACTACTAAAATTCAACAGAAGGAATACGGACAATTCGATTAAATCGAGATTCAGTGTTGTGTTCGCCAAGGTGTAAATGTAACCAGACGGGTATTGACAACCTCTGACGTCAGCTTGAACTGTCTTTCATTGCACTGACAGTATTCTTCAAAGTTTGTGATCTGCTTTACTATTTAAATTCACTTTCGTTTTTCTTATTACAAGTATACTGAGTTTCTTGTATGTAGACTATTTGGTGAAGTGGAGAAGCTCTTATTCTTTTCCAGAAAACGCGTTTCTAATAAAACAATAATGGTCATTACAAACAGAATGTAGCCTGGCTCCGAGGTTATAAAGCGTGAGTTTGAGTGTGTTGCCAAGCATTTGATTGGTCAGATTTGAGCCGAGGCTCAAATCTGACCAATCAAATGCTTGGGAAAGAGTTAAGACTCAAGTCCAAAGCTTTATATTATCGGAGCCAGGTCAGACCCTTGATTACACGGTGTCCAGTCAGGCTGGCCTCTCAGATTGAAATAAATTGTCATAAACAAGTAATTTTCTTAATTTATTGCATTTGCGTTTAATTTTGTTTAAACGATAGGAAAACGTCTACTTCACTGTAACACTTATTCTTGGTGTGGATAACAAACCTCTCGATTGTGACCACTAAAAAAAGTCGATTCGATTGAACTAAAGCAAGTGACAGCCTAATGCAACGTGAACATCTAAGGAGTTCTTTAACCCTTTCCCTTATACAGTGGAGAATCTGTTATTCTTTCCCAATAAACGCGTTTACGCTAAAACTATTATTTGCAGTGCAAACAGTTTGGAGCCAGATCAGACGCCGGGTAACCCGGCGTCTGATCAGGCTCCAAACTGTTTGCCACCAAGATAAACATGAAATATCAGAATTGTCCAAAAGTTGTTCTTTTCTACGTTTTAGTGCTTTGCGTTTGCGTACGTTTGCGTTTAAACGGGAAAGAATAACAGATTCTCCACTGTACAGTCATGAACATATACCATAATAAATGTTTTCTATATCCTAGCAGATGGTAGCTTAAAGTAGACTGACAGTAAAGCAGAATGCGCATTAAGGCGCATTCTACTCTACTTTACTTTCAATCTGCTGTAAGTGGCCATCTGTCTTCATTAAACCTTTAATTGTTATGCCACTGGTTCTGTGTATTTGATTAAACGTAAGACGATAAAAATGATAATGTGACATTTTCAACACTACAAGTGCTGATAACTTTTGATCTGTTGGTCAAATTTCACCCATTCAAAGCTTTCAGATTTGTTAGTATTATGTTAAACAGTACTGGAGTAGGATTATTTCCACCAGTACAGTGTTTGGCATATCAATGGCATCTAACTCTTTAACAGTTGAGAATGGTTCGACTTAATCAAATACCAAACTCATTTAAGAGCCTACAGTTAATATGGTGTGTGTAAGTTAAATTGAAATCCATATTAATAATGTAGCTGGTAGAGCAGTTACACTATTACAAGTAGCATTTTTACACGTCAATGGCAGATAACTCTTGACCCCCTTTGGTCAAATATCGTCCTAAAACCTTTGGCAATATAGAGTTCCTCTGAGTTTAACCAAAATGCATGAACATTTGTGGAATGAAACCGAACTACAATGCGCAATACGATACTAACGAGTCACATCAAGGTTAATTAAAAGTACAAATTGTGTCAAACAGGTCTAAGTCTAATTTCGCACTCTATCACTTCAATGGTATATTGTGCCAACAAGTTGGTTATTTTTAAGCTAGTGTTTATGTAGTAATATTGTAGGAAACTGACAGGGCTGCCATTTCTCTGGATTTTTCCTAAATCTTAGGAATTTTTTTCTTGTACATGGAAGTTTAAAGCAGGCTTAAAATAAAGCAGAATACGCCTTAAGGCGCATTCTGCTTTAATTCCAGTCTGCTTTAAGTAGTCACGCGTCAACAAAATTAGAAAATTAGAAACGATTTGTAAAATTGCACATGAAAAATGTGAATTAGGAAATCTTAGGATTTTTCATGTCAACTTATGGGAGCCCTGAAACTGTTTGAGAGTTTCAAAGGACCGCTCATCACAACTTTTACCATTGCTAGCTATGTAATTGTCACCTGCATGCTAAATGTGTCGCTTGCAATAGTTCAAAGTTTTGTTTAGTCTAGAAGTTCACCAAGGTGTCAACAATAACTGAAGCGTGCAGAAAGTAAACTGTATATGGACACTAGTGGCTTCATCTCCTTCAACAAGCAACAACGGAAAGATTCATAGAAAAATTACACACACATTAAACGTTTTAAAGTTGGAACTACACGGCGGTGAAGGGGAGAACAAAGTGCATCACGGGGGAAGAGTACGATGTGAAACTATTGATCTAGTCAACACCATAGAAGGAAATGGACAAAACTTCAACTTTACTACATCCATGATTGCAACTAGTTTTACTAGAGTTTTGTCAATTTTTGACTTGTATAAGAATGTGTACTATATCAAAGACTGTCAATTCCATCTTTTAGTATTAAGCAACCAATGAACGGTCTTCAATACTGGCGATTGCTAAATACATGATGAAATAATGCAGCTCTTATTGGAGCTTTATTAATAATTTATCTTCTTGAATTAAGTTAGAAATGGAGTTATGATACCGTACTTCCTCGTTACTTCAAGAAATAGTCACTTAACACTCGGTTTATTTGTATACAGAACCTTGTGGCTTTGTCTATCAATTGCCCCAATGTAACAGATGACGATCCCTTTCAACAAGTAAAAACAATAGAAGGATTCATTGAAAAATTACAGACACATGAAACAATTTAAAGCTGGAACTACACGGCGGTGAAGGGGAGAACAAAGTGCATCACGGGGGAAGAGTACGATGTGAAAGAGGAAACTATTGATCTAGTCAACACCATAGAAGGAAATGGACAAAACTTCAACTTTACTACATCCATCGTGTCATCTTACCAACAAAGTATGGCAACGGCCTCCTCATCCCCCATGACCCTTGAAACCCTCGACCCCGTGATGACCTTTGACCCCGTAGTGACCTTCACGAAAGTACCCCCTATCTTCTTAGAGTTTGGTTAACGCTGAATAGGGGTGATATATACTTTAAGTGTCTTTAATCTGAAAGGAATTAAATTAACAATAAATATTAACACGTCAAGAAAGTTTCAGCAAAAATGTTGGAATTTTATGTTCCCCGTTTAAAAATAAAAAGACGCGTTTGAATTGAACATGATTTGCTTCATCAATCTAATGAATCTTCTCAAATAAAACTAGAATCAACTTTATGTTTAACGGGAATAACATACGCTGTAACATTGCAGACCATTGTCAACGACCGCGACGTAAAATACTTTTTGATCCGTTTAGTAATCTTGTACACCACTGTTTATGATGACATGGTTCTTTCAACACAGATTAACTGCCGTGCCTTAAACTGCTGAACTGTCAAGTGTTCTTATACTTACAGAAACAGGATCTTAGTGGCAAATAGTTAGAATCCTGATCAGATCCCACGTTTAGTCGCGTCCGATCTGGATAGAAATGTTTGCGTAGGTCTTTTATTCATCACTGCAATGTTAAAAGGGCTAGAGAACATAATTATGTGTGTGTTTGTGTCAATCCAGATTACGTGCATCGTCTTCTAGGTTTGCCAGAACTATCCATATACAGTCGAACTTCGATATCTCGAACTCGGTTATGTCGAACGTTTTAACTTTGAACTACGGGTATGTTCGACTTAACAAAAATGAAATAAAGTAATTCATGTGTTTAAATATCGGTTAGTTCGAGATATCGAAGTTCGTCTGTAGTAAAGTCCATGATTTATTCCTGGAAATGATAACCATTCTCAAGCTGAAACTGAATATACTTTGTATAAAACTCCACCCACTATGAACATCTATCATCTGAGATACATGTATTACATTGGCCAAGACATTAAGAAAGTATTCCCTATGAAAATACGAAATATTATCTTTTGGCATTGTTTTGCTAAATACAGCCATTTCTAAAAAATGTGTAGATTTAGATTAAAATTGAATTGCCCATTAAAATTTGAGGGGTTGAATGGATCTGTTTCCAAGTGGTCGTATCACCGGTACTGTACAGACTTCTGACTTATATTTACAAATTATATTTAAGAATCCGTTATTCTTCTCCGTTTGAACGAAATTGAACGTATTTATAACGACGAAGTCTAATTGATTATATAAAAGACAGGTGACTGCTTAAAGCAAGGTGAAAGTAAAACAGAAAATTCTTTAGGGGCTTTCTGATTTGTTGTGACATTGCTTTAAGCAGCCCCTTGTCGTAAACACAATAATTAACACAATTTAGTGGTCAACATAGAGTTATGTTACTGTACTATGCAACAAGATGGAGTAAATGACAATGGTTTGCGAAAATGCTTACTATTTATTTAAATCTATTTGGCAAACGGTTTAGATCCTAACTACATGCCGTGTTACGCGGCATCTGATCATGATCCAAAATTATTGACATTGGTTTCGATATTACTATGATTAAACTGCCAGCAATTATAGTGTTGGCAACATTTAAGCAGATGGTATAATGTCATTGGGAAGGTTAATCAATTGGCTTTATGTTAAACTAACAAAATGTGTATACGTAGCTGGCTGCCTTATTCTTTGGGGATCATTTTTTCCCGTTATACAAGTACAATAATTCCACATAAAGGTCTGTGAATTCACAAGGGTCTTGGTAGGTCAGATATTCAGCGGAAAACACGTTATTTCCCTGTTTAATCGCAAACGATACGCAAACGCCATAAATGAAATGTAAAAAACAACTTTTTGAATGTTTTAGGATCAAATTCATATTTATAAAAGTGGCAAACATTTTGGAGCCTGATCAGACGCCGGGTTACCCGGCGTCTGATCTGGCTCAAAAATGTTTGCAATATAAAACTTTTTAAGCATGAACGCGTTTTGGGGAGGAAAGAAAAAACATCATATCCACTGTAACCGGACAGCTGGAGTGGACTATCGAATCAATCTTGTCCGTGGAAAAACAATTTAGCTGCCCTGATCGCTCTGTTGCAGTGAAAGCGATTCACCATAGCCGAAGTAATTAGAAATTTGGGGTACCCCGAGGGGGTCACAATATACAGTGAAATCCTAATATTACGACAGGCCAGACAGGGTGTGTGTTCAGCGTAATAAATAAAGCTTTTTGCTTTGTTTTTGTCATAATTTAATCAGTCAGGTGGCTTCAATTCCGTCTAGTGCTTACAGTGTAATAAAAGTTACACAATATCCTTACAATGTCTTGATATATGACATAGATTCAATATTGACTTAATAAGGATTTAAACATAATACATTCATCTGTTTCCAAAGTCAGCCGTAAGCCATTTAAGCATATTGTCTTAGTTAACTCCGTGGACCTGTTTAAAATATACTCATTACATCTGCCTAAAGTATAGATCCAACTCAGAAGGCTAATTTACAACAGTATTTACTAAGTAACTCTTGTGGGTTATCAAGTTCCCTTGTGGATCGTTTTAGTAACCAAAACATAATCTACTTTTTTTTTTTGGAAAGTTAAGGTTTGGTTACTAAAACAATCCACAAGGGAACGCAAACGTACGCAAACGCAAAGCACTAAAACGTAGAAAAGAACAACTTTTGGACGATTCTGATATTCCATGTTTATCTTGGTGGCAAACAGTTTGGAGCCTGATCAGACACCGGGTTACCCGGCGTCTGATCTGGCTCCAAACAGTTTGCACTGGAAAAAATAGGTTTAGCGTAAACGCGTTTATTGGGAAAGAATAACAGATTCTCCACTGTATATCTATAATGAAACCTTGCAGCAAGCTCACAGGGAGATTTCATTGCAACACTTATGCATAAATGGTTTAATCTATAAAGTACAAACGGGAGTCCTGACTAGTTGCCGACTGTATGACCTTCTGATTTGGATATCATTGTGCAAATGTCGGTGAGGGTTCCTCAGATAATGATTGTCCGATGGGACTTAAAATCCAATTAATCCATTTGTGCCCACGATCCCATATATGGGACATAGGCAAACAGTGTGGACTCAGGCTGATCAGACGCCGCTTAATGCGGCGTCTGGTCAGAGTCTACACTGTTTGCTGATAGGAGTTTCAATATAAAACAAATGAAAATGAAAATTTTGACCAGGCATCCCTTTGAAAAAAAAATGGACTTATCCAATATATAAACATGGAAGACTCCATTTGGCGCAAATGGGTTAATCTGAGTTTGCAAACAGTCTGAAGCCCGATCAGCCAGCGATGGGACTTGAAATCCAATTAATCCATTTGTGCCCACGATCCCATATATGGGACATAGGCAAACACTGTAGACTCTGATCAGACGCCGCATTATGCCGCGTCTGATCAGAGTCTACACTGTTTTCTGATAGGTATTTCAATATAGAACAAAATGAAAATGAAAATTTTGACCTGGCATCCCTTTGATAAAAAATCGACTAATCCAATATATAAACATGGAAGAATCCACTTGGCATATATGGGTTAATTATCAGTTTTAAACCACCAACGCGACTCCAGTGCGAATCATCGCATCGTATGCAGTAAAAGTGTTCAACTATTTACAGTGAACAATAGCTAACAAACTTACAAAAATGTATATACATGTATCTAAGTCTAGTATCTAAAAATCTCCCGCAAAATTTGATCATGAAAGGGTTTAAATAGGTACCTGGTTAAAATTATGGCCAATGTTAAACTAAGTATATTCCACCTCTAAATTACAACGAACTTTGTCTTGCATTACCAAAGTTGAACTGAGCGCAAGAGCTTCTTATTTGAATTTTGTTTGAGTTGATTACACAGTATACATTAAATATGAAGTCGATGATCTCTATCACATGTTGTTCAAAAGTTATGACCGATGTTTACTTTGTGGACAGACAAAAAGCAAACAGACCGATAGAATAAAATCAAGAATATACTTTTACCATAAGTTTATAGTGTAACAATAAACAATTTTGACAATTCAAAAGAAGGAACAGAGTGGTTCAAGAAACTGAAAACCAAATTTGGCCTAAAAACTATTTTTGATGCTAGGCGCCGATATAAATACGTATATATCAGGGGCCCGTTTCATAAAATTTCGTAATACAAAAACGGTCGTAGGTCAAAACTTTAAAATATATTTAATTCCTGATTTCTCTATCTAATCCTGTCTTGTGACATCTCTTTGGAATCGTCTTTTCAAGACGATTCCAAAGAGATGTAACAAGCCAGGATAAGATGGAGAAACAAATAATAATTGAGGCTTTTATAATCTGACTTACGACAACATTTGTCGTACAAAGTTTTATGAAACGGATCCCTGGGCTGCAATAACTTTATCATGATCAATCCTTATATTTCCAATTTTTCTATTTTTCAAGCGCGTTTACTTTAGCAGATTGAAAGGCTAACGGGTGCCTGGTCTAAATTTTCACTTTCGTTTTGTTTTATATTGAATTTCCTATCAACAAACGGTATATACTCTGAACAGACTCCTAAATATGGGATCGTGCACGGCACAAATGGGTAATTCCAAGGTTTGAGATATTACTACACTCGAGATTTGATAACTGGATCACGGTTTAGTCGAATATACCTGTAAATTGTCTCCATTTCAACTGGGTCATACGGGTATGTTCAACTTTAATAAATGTAAGATGACGAAATTAAGCACACTCTCTTTCACTATCGGTTCACACGTTCATCACTGCCGTATTCTAGGTACTACTTTAGGCGTAATATTCTTAAGAAGTATGACGTATCCGTTGCTGTCAGTGGCTTAACGAGGTAATGTATCAACAACGTAGTTAACAAGAGCTGTCGGAGAACAGCAAAGCTCGCCTAATTAAACTTTCCTTAAATAGGTAACTATCAAAAGAAAAGTGTATCAGTACATTGATACAGTGGAGAATCTGTTATTCTTTCCCGTTTAAACGCAAACGTACGCAAACGCAAAGCACTAAAACGTAGAAAAGAACAACTTTTGGACAATTCTGATAATTCTTGTTTATCTTGATGGCAAACAGTTTGGAGCCTGATCAGACGCCGGGTAACCCGGCGTCTGATCTGGCTCCAAACTGTTTGCACTGCAAATAATAGTTTGAGCGTAAACGCGTTTATTGGGAAAGAATAACAGATTCTCCACTGTATTCAAGCCACAGGGAACCTCCATTCAAAATATCAACTTCCTAATGCAAATATGCCATGTACATGTAGTACATGTATAAGTGCATTCCAACACTTACTCCATAACTAACTTTGAAATTTCAGTCCCAAAACTCTAAGTCCTCATCAGGTGAAATTTTGACTAAATTAAACTTTTTTTTTTAAAATGTTAACTACGCAACATCAATGTTCAACTCACAGAACACCTCTATTCCAAATATCAACTTCTTAATACAAATATGTCATGTAGTATTAGTGCATCACAACACTATACCCCAAAACTTTAACCATGAGAAATCAGCCGAAAAACCAAAGTCCACAAAAGGTGAAATTTTGACTAAATTTAAGCTTTTTTAAAATTCTTAACTACGCAACACAATGTTCAACCCACAGGGCACCTTCATTCCAAATATCAGCTTCTAAATACAAATATTTCATGTAGTATTAGTGCATCACAAAACTTACCCCAAAACTTTAACCATGAGAAATCAGCCGAAAAACCTATGTCTACAAAAGGTATAATTTTTTACTAAATTTAAACTTTTTTAAAAATGTAACTACGCAACACAATATTCAACCCACAGGGCACCTCTATTCCAAATATCAGCTTCTTAATACAAATATTTCATGTAGTATTAGTGCATCACAACACTTACCCCAAAACTTTAACCATGAGAAATCAGCCGAAAAATCTAAGTCCACAAAAGGCGAAATTTTGACTAAATTTAAGCTTTTTTAAAAATGTTAACTACGCAACACAATGTTCAACCCACAGAGGGCACCTCCATTCCAAATATCAGCTTCTAAATACAAATATTTCATGTAGTATTAGTGCATCACAAAACTTACCCCAAAACTTTAACCATGAGAAATCAGCCGAAAAACCTATATCTCAAAATTACATATTCGACATTTTGACAGAAAAATACTTAATGATGAGTGACAAATAGCTTGAATCCAGATCACGCGGCGTCTGATCTGGATTTAAGCTGTTTGAAAATGTAAACCAATTTTTCCTCTCTCTAACGACTCCCTCCGTACAACGCACACAATCAGTGTCTCTCATTGGTTGTCGTTGTAGAGAGGGAGCGTTGTATATCATTTACGTTGAAAAATATTTCCATCTAACAAGGCTTTGTCTAATATATTTTAAAGGTCTTATCAACTATAGATATGGAATTTTTTTGTAAAGTGGAAAAGTTATTAGTCTTTCTTAATCAACGCGTTTACGATTAAATCGGTAGTACCGTTGCAAAAAGTTTGGAGACAGATCAGCCGCCAGGTAACCCGGCGATCGACATTGGTCTAAACTGTTTGACATTCAGATTAAAAGAATATTAAGAAATTTCACAAACGAGTAATTTTCTACATATTTGTGCATTGTGTGTGCATGTAAACGGGAAAGAATAGCATATTCTCCACTGTCAGTAACTGCGTTGCTATGCGTTACGATTGGTTGTCTAGGCGTTCCGTTGTTAATACAGAAAGAATATATCTTTCTAGTCCTTGCCTCACCATCAAATTGTCTGCTTTAACTTATAACCCATTACCCCATAAATACGCCTTTTAACGCCTTTAACTTATTTCTCCACTGAAGAAAACAGTTCAAATTTATACAGTTATGAATAGATATCATATGAAACCATTTCTATTTTCTAGAAGATGGTAGCTTAAAGCAGGTTGAAAGTAAAGCAGAATGTGCCTTAAGGCACATTCTGTTTTACTTTTAACCTGCTTCAAGTGGCCACCTATCTTCAATACTAGAAACAGGCTATGGGGTAATGGGTTAAAATGGACTAGACTCAATTGAAAATTAGAATTGTCCATTTGAGGTTTCAGGGAGGAAAGGGTTAACCCAAAGGACTCATAGTGACGCATGTACTCTACCTATACAAACAGTGTACCTGTGAAGAGTACACTTGTCACAGGCAAACAGTGAATACTCTGATCAATGGGATACTATAGGAACTTCTGGTCAGGTGTCTGTACGGTTTGTTATTTTGAAAAATAATATTGTAAAAAAGGACAAGACTAAATTACAAAGTAAAATTGGAAGTTGAAAAGGTCCATTTGAATATCCAGCGGTTTCATGAGTTAAACTTAAAACATTTATATGTCTATGACCCCTTTCATTCAGTCGCGTTTAACCCTTTCAAATTTATCGTGAGATTTTTACCCCTTCGCCGCCATATTGTGGTCTGCTTCAATATTGTTGCCTGCAATATCGTTTCAAAGTTAGATTTAAGGCAGTATATCTCACGTACAATGTAATTTCAAAACATGTGGCAAACATACTTGATCCTGATCAGACGACGCGTTACGCGGCTTCTGATCAGGATTAAAACTGTTTGCAAATGCGCTTTTTTACGTCATTGAGAGTGAAATGGTTAATAGGAATCAAATATATTCTGTAACACAGGGCTTCCATTTCTCCGGATTTTTCCTAAATCTCCGGATTCTTTCCCAGTTCATGGTAGCTTAAAGCAGGCTTTACTTACAGCCTGCTTTTTAGTAGTCGCATGTCAACAAAACAAGAAAAGGGCTATGGGATAAAGGTACGATTCGTAAAATCGCACTTGAAAAATGCAAATTCGGAAATCTTAGGATTTTTCATGTCAACTTATGGCAGCCCTGGTAACACCGCTGTAGACAAATTCAGTATTAATACATTCATCCCTGAAACTTCACACTGACAATTCCAGTTGCCAATTAAGTCTTGTCCTTTTATGACTATTTAGGGTGTTGATTTTTACAACTTTAGGCTTTAAAGTGACAAACAGTGCATACAGTGGAGAATCTGTTATTCTTTCCCGTTTAAACGCAAACGCAAAGCGCTAAAACGTAGAAAAGAACAACTTTTGGACAATTCTGATAATTCTTGTTTATCTTGGTGGCAAACAGTTTGAAGCCTGATCAGACGCCGGGTTACCCGGCGTCTGATCTGGCTCCAAACTGTTTGCACTGCAAATAATAGTTTTAGCGTAAACGCGTTTATTGGGAAAGAATAACAGATTCTCCACTGTACCCTGATCAGAGGACCCCTTTAATCAGGGTGTACACTGTTTGCATTGGGCAAGGGTACTTGTCACAGGTCAACTTTTGTTTAAATGGCAAGTAAACTCGTCGCTAGGGTTCAATGTGTTTTAAATGTAAATACAGTATAGTCACTATAACTCCACTTCGCTTTGGTCGAACATATCCTTAAGCCATGTTTGAACTTTGAAAGTTTAGCTTAATCGTATCTTATTTTCTCATGGGAAACGGGATCAGATAAAAAATTTCTTACAACATTAGACTCGACTGTCTCCCCCAACTAGATTTGGTAAACGACTAATGACAAACAAATTGAAACTCAGGTATGTTCAACTGAACCCATTACTCCAAACTGCGCTTTTTATGCTTTTAACATATTCCTCATTTGAAGAAACAAGTTTAACTTTAACAGTCATGAACATGCTACGTAAGAATTATTTTCTAAAGCCTAGCAAATTGTAGCTTAAAGTAGACTTAAAGTAAAGCAGATTACTCCCAAAGGCCTGTTTAAAGTGGTCACCTGCCTTCGAAACAAGAAACGGCCTATGGGGTAATTGAGTTCGAATTACTGTGGACTCGATTATTTCAAATGTATGTTACCAACTTGGTTTACATTTAACATTTCATGATATTTAATAAACACAGTACTACAATTCCCTAAAGAGACTGTACAAACGATTAAATCAATCATAGCTGAAATTTAAGCCTGTCGTTTTGCCTTTTCGTGACGTAGCTTTCTTTCAGCTCTTTTCGAAGGTTTTACGAGCTTATTTCCCTGGAAGTATTTTAATCCTTAGAGTGCCGAACTTTGTTCGTGAAAGATCTATAATTATTCGGCATCTGAACAGGATCCAAAATGGTTGACACTCAAACCAATGATTCTTATGTCTATCTGCCGAATGATTAAATTAAAATAAAAACAAAACACAGGTGACAAATTCTAAGTTCTACGATATTGTGTCAGTGAGGATTTTGTATATCAAAAAATGTTCACTTCCTCCTTCTTTTACTGGTACAATTCCTACATATCTACATGCCTTGATTTTTATGATTCCAAAAAGGTGCGTCAGGGCTGCCATAAGTTGATCATAAAAATCCTAAGATTTCAAATTTTCAATTTTTCAGACGCATTTTTACTATTTGTACCTTTACCCCATAGCCTGTTTCTTGTTTTGCAGACACATGACTGCTTAAAACAGGTTGAAAGTAAAGCAGAATGCGCCATAAGGCGCATTCTGCTTTACTTTCAGTCTGTTTTAAGCTACGATCTGCTAGGATAAAAATCCGAATACTTAGGAAATTCCGGAGAATGGCAGCCATAGTGCGTGCATGCGTGTTGTTGCAAGGGAATTTAACATACTTGTTCGACACATAATGTCCTATACCAAAGTGTCGAATATATTTTTCAGATCACATTGATGTTGTCCTCAGCTTTTGCATACAAGCTGATGTGGCATATCAAATACGCATATATGCAACGGCCGGAGCCAATAGCCTAGTGACATCAAATTCGCATGCAGGTACATCTTGGTCTTTTTATTGGAATATGTGTAAGAGTATATTTAAAGGTCTGTATACAAAAACAATAAAATACAATAGTAACATTTTGTTGAAGAAGAGAGCACATCTCGAAAATTACAATCCATGTAGAATTTCGCTCTGTTTTGAAATCTTACTACAGATTTATTACAGAAAGTTTACGCTTTCAGAATATCTCAATAGGAATAGGGTTATATCCAGTGAGAAGTCTTCTTAAAAGAAGTTAAGCGAAATACAGAGATTTCCCACATTGCATTTCTGCCACTGGTGTCAACTACTTCCTTTTATCTTTTAACACATTCAACCCTAGCGACGAGTATACTCATCATTTACAAAACACGTATATGTAACTACATGTACAGTGGAGAATCTGTTATTCTTTCCCAATAAACGCGTTTACGCTATAACTATTATTTGCAGTGCAAACAGTTTGGAGCCAGATCAGACGCCGGGTAACCCGGCGTCTGATCAGGCTCCAAACTGTTTGCCACCAAGATAAACAAGAATTATCAGAATTGTCCAAAAGTTGTTCTTTTCTACGTTTTAGTGCTTTGCGTTTGCGTACGTTTGCGTTTAAACGGGAAAGAATAACAGATTCTCCACTGTAGTACATGGGTCATCTGAGGCCTCATGACCAGGGTCTGTACTGTTTGTCATTTTGCAATACATTTCTGAAAACAACCCGAAACATGTGTAAATGGACTAAATTTCATTTGACATTGGAATTATCCATTGACAGTTTCAGGGGTGAATGAGTTAAGCCGCAAGGTGTCTTCGATCCATCCATTTTTCGCTCGAATTTACTCCATTTTTTATCATTTAGGTTGTTCATACACTTTAATGTAAAACGACAAACGTCCAATCCGAGTCTACACTATGGTCATATGGCAAGAGTACTCTTCACAGTCACATTTTAAAGGACAAGTACACGCGTCACTATGGTTCAGTGGATTAATAAACCAATACATTATTTCTCTGAGTGGTTATAGTAGACATTTTCTCTGAGTGGTTACAGTGGAAATTCACTATAAATAAACGTCAAAAGCCAATGTGTGTATGTCAAAGATAAAACTACTGTATAAGCTCAATCCGTTAAAAATTGGACACTACAGTAAAATCTCTATATAACGACCACTAACACAAAAGATAATTGATTGCATAAATGACAAGGGACAGCTTTAAGCAAGGTTGCAGTAAGACAGAAAACTCTTAAAGGAGCACTCAGTTTTACTGTCACCTTGCTTTAAGCAATCAACTGTCGTAAACAACTAATAGTTAACAAAATTAAGTGGTTTTACTGTATTCCAATCAACTCAGTAACACATCATATGTTAGCCTTGGTACAGTGGAAAACCCGTTATTCGTTCCCAATAAGCGCGTTTACGCTAAAATTATTAATTCCATTACAAAGAGTTTGGAGCCAGATCAGACGCCGGGAAATACTCAAAACTCTTCGCCACTCAGATTAATATGGACAGTCTGAATTGACGAAATGTTGTTTTTTTCTACCTTTTATTGCGATGCGTTTGCGTTTCGTTTGCGTTTAACTCATTGAGCCCTAGCGACGCATATATGCGTCCTTACCAAATGTGTACCTGTGAAGAGTACACTTGTCCTATGCAAACAGTGAAGTCCCTGATCAGAGGGCTCCTATAGGAGCCCTCTGATCAGGGACTTCACTGTTTGTCATATTGCAATTTATTACAGGAAACAACCCTAAATAGTCTAAAATGGACCTACCTTTATTGCAAACTGGAATTGTCCATTGGAAGTTTCAGGGGATAATGAGTTAAACGGGAAAGAAAAACGATTTCTCCACTGTACAATCCAACTACACAGGTTGGTACATGTAAGTGGACGTTCTTTTAAAGAAATATTAAAGTATTTAAAGACTGTGACTGCTTAACTCTTTGAACCCTAGTCCCGCATATAGGCGTGCTTTTCAAACAGTGTACATGTGAATAGTACACTTGTCCTATGCAAACAGTGAAGACCCTGATCAGAGGGCTCCGAAAGGAGCCCTCTGATCAGGTTCTTCACTGTTTGTCACAATTCCAAACATTGACAAAAACAACCCTTAAAAGTCAGAAATGGACTAGACTAAAATGGAAACTGGAATTGTCCATTTAAAGTTTCAGGGAGGAAAGAGTTAATGCAGGACAAGAGTAAAGCAGAAAGCTTTCTTCATTAGAATCTAACTTTCCTCTTATAAAGCTATTACCTGCATGAAACACGTTTAAGACGTCTTTTTAACAAGAAACAAGTGTAAGTACAGTGCCCCCTCTCTACAACGGCCCTCCAAACGACGATTCCCTCCTCACAACGACGCTTGCCGCTGATCTCGAAATATGAAATTATGTCCAACCTTATCACGTCTGCAATATCTTCTGCTTAAAATTGTCGTCTGCTGTTTTTCTCAAAGTCACATATTGGACATTTTGACAGAAAAAACATAATGAAGAGTGAAAAACGGCTTGAATTTTAAGTTACGCCTTTACGCGGCGTCTGCTCTGGATTCAAGCTGTTTGCAAATGTTAGCCAATTCCCCTCCCCATAACGACTCCCTCCGAACAAAATCTACTTTTTTGTCTAGTAGAGAGGGAGCGCTGTAAAATTGAAACAGATTGCATCTAGATTATAAATGTATCGACTTCCAGTGAACTGTTCTGAGGTAAAAAAAAAACTACAAGGAGCATTGCATGAAATACTGGCGCGCATGCAGCGGAGGAAAATTTCCATCACAGCAGACGACATTTCTCGCTCCTGGAAGAATATCAGCGCATCTGTCACTGTCCCCCTACAGACGAATTTTCACAATCAATAGATCTGATAATACTCTCTAGCAACGCGGCTGAAAAGACGACTTACGGAAAGAAGCCAATCGATATAACAAAGGGAGACAACACTTTGTATTTACTTTATCTTCATGTGACGTAAATCGATAATAAAGGAGAGCGGAAGAATAATGCTGCGGTTATGTCCCTTTGTTTCGACAGCTCAAGTTTTTCAAAAGAAGAGAATCATAAAGTCAAATATGTACAATGAATTAAATGAACGACTATTGGACGAATACATTATAATTAAACATTAACACCCCGAAATTACGACCATCCAAAAGAAAGTTTTCTTGATTTTTAAAGCAAGATGAAAGCAAAGCAGAAATCTCCGTTAAGCAAAACTTTACCATACGTCATATTTCTTAACTCATCATAGAGAAACGCATTAAATATTCCTACAAGCAACTTGTCATAGAGTATCTCGCAACATCTTCCAATATTTAAAAGTGTCTACCCTTTTCTTGCTATTCGGGGCTTTACAAGAATGTTGATGACTGTTTGAGACTCATTCTTAGATTTCTGAAAATACAATAGCTTTAAAATTAAATATTTAAAACAAGTGCAAGCGACACTTGTGAAGTATTCAGTATAAGAAATATCTACTACATATACATGTTATCCTAGCAATTGGTGCCTTAAAGCAGACTTAAAGTAAAGCATAATGTGCATTAGGGTAATTCTGCTTTACTTTCAAATTACTTTAAGTGTTCATCTGTCTTTAAAACTTCAAACAGACTACAGGGTAACAGGTTAAGGGAAGATGAAAATAAGGCAGTGATCTCCTACATTAAAGACCAATCTTTATAAAATACTGTTCTTTCGTCCTCTTTTGAGTAATCGCTTGTGGTACAGTGGAGAAAACGCTATTCTTTCCCGTTTAAACGCAAACGAAACGACTTACAATTAAATGTACAAAATGACATTTTTTTTGACAATTCTGGCTATTTATTTTAATTAGAGTGGCAAACAATTGGGAGCCTGATCAGACGCCGGGTTACCCGGCGTCTGACCTGGCTCCAAACTGTTTCCAATGGAAATAATAGTTTTAGCGTAAACGCGTTTATTGGGAAAGAATAACGTTTTCTCCACTGTAGTACATGTATTTCCCGTATGTTCAATAAGTAAGAGACGATATGGCACAACCTGTTAGAAACATATAAACTTAATACATGTTTTAGATCTGCTGCAATAGCTAATATAAAACAACATAAACAAGATAAACTATAATGACAAAAAAGATATGAGACGTATTCCTTTCGGTCGATATCAACATTCATGATACGCTGAATGTACAGTGAAGAAGATGTTATACAGTGGAGAATCTGTTATTATTTCCGGTTTAAACGCAAACGTACGCAAACGTACGCAAACGCAAAGCACTAAAACGTAGAAAAGAACAACTTTTAGACAATTCTGATAATTCATGTTTATCTTGGTGGCAAACAGTTAGGAGCCTGATCAGACGCCGGGTTACCCGGCGTCTGATCTGGCTCCAAACTGTTTGCACTGCAAATAATAGTTTTAGCGTAAACGCGTTTATTGGGAAAGAATAACAGATTCTCCACTGTAAGTTCCTGTTTAAAAGAAACTTAACGCAAATGCACAAACTATACTAAATTGTAGATAATGTCATATTGTTGACAATTCTGACTATTTATTTTCATCGGAGTGGCAGTTTGGAGCCTGATCAGATGACGGGTGACTATCGGGTAACCGACGTCTGATCTTCCTCCAACTGTTTGCAATGAACTTACATTTTTTGCGTACATGTAAATGCGTTTATTGGAAAAGAATATAAAACAACGCGTTTGTGATCAACTGGCCCCAAATTTATGAAGAGTTTGAGTTTAGTCTGAAGCCGTTCTTAAGCATTTGATTGGTCAGATTTGAGCTAAGGCTCTAATCTGACCAATCGAATGCTTGAGTACTATCTCAGACTCAACCAAAACTCTTTATAATAGTTTTACCAATGGTGTCTATTACAAACATTTGGAATTCAGATAATTCACCGAGTAACTCGACATCTGATGACTTTCCAAATTGTTTGTGACACTCACTCTTAATATAAATAGTCTTATTTGCACGTTTCCAACCCTGTAGCAGGTTTATTACTACTATGGGATATTGCTTACTATACGAAGCAAATTAAAATATATACATATAGTGCATATAAACCACTCATAGTCGTAACTGTAACAGTCTAAAGACGTAGAGTATCACTCATATAAAATTTAACCAATCTCCTTCAACGGTTAAATAACTGTTTGTTTTCTTCCGAACAAACAATTAAATTTAATATACTTTCCCAAACTTCAAACGCAGCACTATTGCCTATATTTGCAGTGTAAAGATGCTTTCTGAATTATAACAAAATACTCCGCGCCCAATGTCCTCTGTATCAATTTACACGTTTTTGTTACTTGGTGTTAGAGTTGAAATTAATAATTAATACCAATCAACCTACAGTGGAGAATCTGTTATTCTTTCCCAATAAACGTGTTTACGCTAAATCTATTATTTGCAGTGCAAACAGTTTGGAGCCAGATCAGACGCCGGGTAACCCGGCGTCTGATCAGGCTCCAAACTGTTTGCAACCAAAATAAACATGAAATATCAGAATTGTCCAAAAGTTGTTCTTTTCTACGTTTTAGTGATTTGCGTTTGCGTACGTTTGCGTTTAAACGGGAAAGAATAACAGATTCTCCACTGTACTATGGCCGATCCAAATTGTTTGCAAATGATGGCCTAGTTCTGTTAGGCAGGCAAAGATTTAACCCCTTCACTGCCTTACTCCGAGCACAACATTTTTTTGCAAACAGTTTGGATCCTGATCAGACGCCGCGTGACGCGGCGTCTGATCAGGATCCAAACTGTTTGACACTAATTTTAATATTTCTTCAGTCAAAATGTCAAAAATCAAAATTTAAGAAATGAAAGCAGACGACAATTATTTAAAATTGATGACGTCACGGCAGTGAAGGGGTTGAGATGCTAATGAGCAAAACCGAAACGGAAAATACAAATTTAGGACTGCTTTTGTATGAAAAAAGTTCTACCTAGTTATTCATCCCGGAACCTTCAAGTGGACAATTTAAGGGTAAGATTTTACTTTTTTTTGTCAATTTTTACAATATATTTATGAGTTGTCCGATACGGGTCTATATTGCTTTTAACAAACAAGTGTACTCTTCACATGTGTAAAGCGTTAAAGAACGTTTATGTGAGTCACTAGGGTTCAGTGGGTTGACGCCTGGCTCTGAGGTTATAAAGAGTTTTAGTTGAGTCTGAGTGTGTTCCCAAGCATTTGATTGGTTAGAAATCTGACCAATAAAATGCTTGGGAACGAGTTTAGACTCAAGTCAAAAGCTTTATAACCTCGGAGCCAGGTTCTCTAGATGTCCGATATGACTCTCTAATCAGGGTCTGCACTTTTTTTCATTTTGCAATGTACTGCCAAAACCAACTTTAGATACTATTTGTCTAAAATGGACTGAACTTTATTGGAAATTGAAACTGTCCATTTGAAGTTTTAGTACAAGGACCATTCAGCTGAAAATGTATAAAAAATCTGAAACAAGGTCCAGTATTGCCCTATATCGCTCACCTGGTACACCATGTAAAACTTAACCTATAATGACCAATATATTGACCCGACATGACCCACATTCTACCGTGGCCAAGATTTTAATGAGGCAAACATTTTAAGCATGTTTCATTAAGATCAAATGAGATTTGTAGCTTCAAGAACGTCAACAATGTATTTTCATTTTTATGATTTGACCTAGTTACCTATTTTTAACCCGACATAACTCACATTCAACCCAGACCTAAACATCAATTAGACAATTATTTTGACTTATTTTCATCTAGATTAAATGAGATGTGTAGCTTCTAGAGTGTTAACAAGATTTGTCTATGATTGGACCTAGTGATCTAGTTTTTGACCAGACATAATCCAGATTTGAACCTAACTTCGAATTCATGTAGACAAACATTCTGACTAAATTTCATTCAGATCTAATTAGATTTGTAGCCTCTAGAGGGTTAGCACTATTTTCTTTTATTTGACCTAATGAGCTAGTTGTTAATCTGACATAATCATTTGAACCTGACCTAGACAACATTAAGGCAAACGTTTTGACTAAGCTGCATTAAAATCAAATGCGTAGCCTCTTGAATTTTAACAAGGTTATTCAATGATTTGACCTAGGGACCTAGTTTCTGACCCAACATAATCCATATTCTAACTTGTCCTAGATTAGTTGCATTAAAATCCAATGAGATTTGTAGGCCATGGAGTGTTCATTATGACCCATATTCAAACCTGACCTAGATATTCAAGAAGATCCAATAAAATTCGTAGCCTCTAGTGTGTTCACAAAGTTTTGCTATGATTTGAACTGGTTACCTAGTTTTTGACCGGACATAATCCATATTCAAACACGACCTAGATATCAATAAAATAAACATTTTGACCAAGTTTCATGAAGATCCAATGAGATTTGTAGCCTAGCTCTAGTGTGTTATTAAGGTTTTGCTATGATTTGACCCAGTGACCTAATTTTCGACCCGACATAACATACATTCTAAGTTGACCTAGATGTTTTCAAGACAAGCATTGTCATAAAGTTTCATGAAGATCGGATGAAATTTGTAGCCGCTACAGTGTTCACGAACCAATTGTGGACGGACGGACAACGGGCATCCAACGATCCTAATAGCTCACCTTGGCATTCGTGCCAGGTGAGCTATCAATACTATACCAAACCAGAACGAAAGAAATACAGAAAACGGCAGCAGACAATAAGGAAATTTGCATTCGTTTCGTTCTGTATCAAGCTTGTTCCAAAAGCAAGTTTTCTAATATTACTATGTTCTATTATAAACTTACTCCAAAGACATCTTTCTACCTTACTTTCGTTCTGCATTAAGCTAAGTACTATCTTAGAGAAACCGCTTTTTCTTTATAGAATAATCGCCTAGAATAGATGTACATGTACAGTGTTCATTAATCTTTCACAATAACGCGTTTAAATTAAAAAAACAAACATATGGCCATTGCAAAGAGCTTTGCGCCTGATCAGACGCTAGTTAACTCAGCGTCTGATGAGGCTTCAATCTGTTTGTCACTCTAGTTAGAATAATTAAATGGTCAACAATTTTAATAACATGCCATTTGCTACATTTTAATATTTTTTGTTTGCGTTCAGTAAAGTTTAAATGGGGAAACAATATTTTCTCCACTACATCCTTGCTTTAGTTCAGGACCTGTATCAAAGCTAAATGGCAACCGTGGAAGTGAGAAGACAGAGTAAAAGTAAAACCTGTGTTTAGCGGCCTATCGGTATAGATGCATAGTCATTTCAACATACAGGACAAAGCTACAGTGGAGGGAGACGCTTTTCTTTCCCAATAAACGCGTATATATAAGCTAAAAAAAAATTCCTTTGTAAACAGTTTGAAGCCTGACCAGACGCCGGGTAACCCGGTGTCTGATCAGGTTCCACACTATTTGCTGCTCACATTGAAATGAATAGTCAGAGCTGTTCAAACGTTACTTATAAGGTTATTAATAACGGGAAGGATCACGTCATCTATCAACTGTAATTGCAGGAAAAAAGTAATACTTTAGGCAGTTTTGCGTTACTTGTGTCCTACATTAAGCTACATGTACCACATTTTAACACATTCAACCTTAGCGACGAGTATCTGTATAATCGTAATTTACAAACAATGTACCTGTAAGGAGTACAGTGGAGAATCTGTTATTCTTTCCCGTTTAAACGCAAACGTACGCAAACGCAAAGCACTAAACGTAGAAAATAACAACTTTTGGACAATTCTGATATTTTATGTTTATCTTGGTGGCAAACAGGTTGGAGCCTGATCAGACGCCGGGTTACCCGGCGTCTGATCTGGCTCCAAACTGTTTGCACTGCAAATAATAGTTTTAGCGTAAACGCGTTTATTGGGAAAGAATAACAGATTCTCCACTGTACTTCTATTCTATGCAAAACAGAATATACCCTTATCAGAGGGTTTCTTAATGAGTTCTCTGATCTGGATCTGCTCTGTGTTTTTTTTATTTCTAAATATATTGCATGAAACAAACCTAAATAGTCATAAATGGACAAAGCTGAGTTGGAAACTAGAACCGCCCTGTAAAAGTGCTAGGGATAAGTGAGTTAATCTACGTATATGTATAATATTTTGAGAGGCCGCTAAGTACAGGTTTATAGTAATAAAGCAATATAGACAGTAATTTAGTGGAATCAAACGACAACTGCTTAAATAATAATAAATATAGAAATATAAAGTGAAAGTTTAGTTAAGATTTTTTATAGCAGTTGATACAGCGTGTTTCAAAGTTCAAACGCAACGAGTGGTGTAAAAAACCATTTGCTTGATAAAAACGTTCTTTTTACTAGAAGATTTAAGATTTAAGGTATTTCTGTACTAATAATACTTCAATGATAGATACATGCTTAAAATAAAAGGTAAAATAGTTATTAGGGCAGTTTGAATGATCTTATAGGCAGAAAACCGGTAGAAAATAGAATTACTATTTTACTCGACTTAGGCTTGGGTGAATTATAGAGGATAGACTATGTTTACAGTAAACCCTCTCTATTAAGACCCCTAAAACTAAGGCTATTTGATTGTCTAAAAGGCAGGTGACAGCTTAAAGGGAAGTGACAGTACTGTCACATGCTTTAAGCAGTCACGTTTCCTAAACACCTCTTAATTAAACACACATTTGTGATCGTAATATAAATGTTTTACTGTATTGACCAGGGGCCGTGTTATGAACCGTCGTACGACAAAAAACGGTCGTTATACAAAACTTTAAAAAACATATAATTTCTGATTTCTCTACCTCATCCTGTCTTGTGACATCTTTTTTGAAATCTTCTTTTCAAGACGATTCCAAAGAGATGTCACAAGACAGGTATTGCTTGTCTTAGAATCTGACTTACCACCATTTTTGTCGTACGACGTTTCATAAAACGGGCCCCAGGTATATTTCCTGCATTCAAGCTGTTTTCAGTTCGAAACCACTTTTCCAAAGTGGATAAAACTCGTATATACATTATACAAAGAGTTGACATGTGCCTATAAGACCTTGCATTTTCGATGCGTTACGTTTAAAACACGCTGTATTATTTCGGATGGTCGCTAAGTTACGGAATTTCTACCATGAACAAGTACAACAACAGCACCAACAAAAGCAGCAGGCCCGGGACCCTTGTTCGTCAGTCTGAGCGGGGCTGGGTGGAGGCGTGTCGTTCTGAGTGTGTGAGCCCCCGGCACGGTTATTTCTCATTCTAATATCGTTCTCATTTGAAGAGGCAGACTGTCTGTTCATAACAGTGTTCATCTGAAAAGAGAAAGTAGAAACGGTCGTTAACTCTTACCGACATCTTAATACAGTGTTACAGATGGTATTATTTCCCGTTTCACGAATTGAATCGCAATCGGCGAGAATGTTGTTGTTGTTTTTTTTTTTCTTTTTTTTTTTAGAAATATTCACTTTTTTTAAAATCTATAATTGGCAAACAGTTTGGAGCCAGATCAGACGTCGGGTTACCCGACGTCTGATCTGGCTCCAAACTGTTTGCACTTGAAATTGAAGTTTTAGCGTAAACACGTTTATTTGGAAAGAATAACGTCTTCTCTCCTAAATACGTATATATGTCGAATTAATCGGCGTCTGACCAAATTCCCAAGTATTTTAAATGGATACAGTCGACACTCGATACTTCGCTCTCGCTTAAATCAAAATTACACGTATTTTTTCAGTTGAATCAAACTTGCCCGTGCTTGTCAACTGTTTAACTTTGAAGTACGGGTATGATCGACTTAAGCGACGGTTCAAGTTATCGGGGTTCGACTGTACATTAAAACCTCTCTATTACGACCACTAAAACGCAGGCTAATTGGTTTTATAAAATATAGGTGACAGCTTAAACCAAGGTGAAAGTAAAGCAAAAGCTCCTAACGGAGCTTTCTGTTTAACTATCACTTTGCTTTAAGCAGCCATCTGACGTAAACACCTAATATTTAGCACACTTTTGTGGTCGTAATAGACAGATTTTGTTTTCTTGCTTAAGCACATCTGTGATACATTTTAACGTTGCCTCCCTTGCATGCCAATCAGAACGCCACTTGGCATTTCCGTGGCTTGCGACTATAGGCGGAAATTACCGAGCAATGTCCCTATGTAAATCCACTATAAACGTCCTTTACAAAATGTGTACATGTGAAGAGTACACTTGTCCTATGCAAACAGCGAACACCCAGACTAAAGGGTTCCTTAAGGTGTCCTCTGGTTTGGGTATATACTGTTTGTTATCTGCTGCAATACAACAAAGTCAACTAGAAGGATATTCCTAGGACCACATAAATTACCAGTCAAACAAGAGTTATAGCTAAATATGAAAAGCTTCAGTACAGCAGAAGGTATCTGTCGGAAAAGCATTTAAAGTTTCAGGGACGAAAGTGACAATGAGAAAGTTATTTTGTGTGCCGCTGATGAGAAAGTCTAAGTAGATCATATTTCAATGTGAAAGATGGAACGCCTATTAATATTGCAGAGCACAATCGACCTACTTTCATCTGACAAGTTTCCTCAATCATTTCCCAGAGGAATCAGTATATCAAGAATGAACGAAAAGTGCAGTAAAATACAGTACAACCGAGATTAAATTGCATTCAGTAAGAGAGAAGGAAATATCAACCAATCCTAAGAAATACGCGTTTTACACATTTAGTTTAATCATCCATTAAAGAAACTAGTTATATCTTAACCCATTACCCTATAACCTGTTTCTAATTTTGAAAACAGGTAACCACAATAACACAATGACAATAACAATGATTTACCAATTTACCGTAACCCTAACCATTGAGACTAGTTGACATGTACATGTATTTAACAATACTGTTTAACAGGGCTTCCATTTCTCCGGAAATTTTTGAAAATTTCGGATTTTTATCTTAGCAGCTGGCAGCTTAAAGCAGGTTAAAAATAAAGCAGAATGCGCTTTAAGGCGCATTCTGCTTTACTTTCAGCCTACTTTAAGTTACTATCTACTGGGATATAGAAAATATTTCTTATGGTATATATTCATGACTATACTATGTTGGACTTTTTCCTATGTAGGACTTAGTTAGAGACGTAAATAGGCGTGTTTTGGGGTTATTAGTTAAACAGTGATGATACAGTACCGTACTGTAAGAAAACGTGTGTTATCCTAGCAGAACTTAGCTTAAAACAAGCTTAATCTATGGCAGATTGCGGCTTAAGATACATTCTGCTTTTTTTCAACCTGCTTTAAATAGAACCAGGTTATGGGGAATGGGTTAAAGACTGACAGCTGTCTGCATTTAGAACCTTACTATCTCGATTGTTTTCGTCTTGGATTATACTGCCACGTGTCTTTACCCTTTAAAGAGACCGAAGTCTAGATTTGGACGTACTTGTTAGTTATATATAATTATATGTAAGTATATTAGTTTAGTAAACGGATTTATATATATATATAAAAGAACTTCTAAGGGGAAACATCATTGAGCTCGGTCGTGGTTCGAACCCGGGCAGAAAGGCCAGCAAATTTAACAAGAGCCCCATGGGGCATATGTCGCTCACCTGAGAATAGCTGTACATCAAAATGGAGATAATGATTTATGTCCAGGACGGGGTCATTTTTTACCTTAGGGGCATAATTTGAACAATCTTAATAGAGGACCTGTAGATGATGCTATGTTCCAAATATCTAAGATCAGGGTACTAGGGTTCTAGACAAGAAGATTTTTTTTAAGTTTCCATTGAAAAAATCTATTTTTAGCTCCTGTGACCTACATATGCAACAGACTCAGGAACCATTTGAACAAAATAGATAAAGGACATCTAGAAGTAACACCATGCCGAATATCAAAGCTCTGGCTATATTAGCTTCAGAAAAGCTCGAAGACGTTTGAACACTGTGACCCCCGGGGTGGGGCTAATTTTGACCCCAGGGGCATAATTTGTACAAACTTGATAGAGAACCTGTAGATGATATGCAATCGACCAGAACCATTTGAACCATATTGGTATAGGACATCTCAAAGTGTCACCATGCCAGATATCAAAGCTCTGGCCATATTAGTTTCAGAGGAGAAGACGTTTGAAAATTTCACTATATAACTCTATGTTAAACTGTGAAACCCCCCCCACCCCCCCCCCACCCCCGGCGGGGCCAATTTTGACCCCAGGGGCATAGTTTGTACAAACTTGATAGAGGACCTGTAGATGATGCTATGTGACAAATGTCTAAGATCTGGTCCTTGTAGTTTCAGACAAGAAGATTTTTTAAGATTTCCTTATTTTTTCACTTGGTTGCCATAGCAACCAGAGTTCTACATTGTTTTTAATTCTTTGAACAATTTTGAAATAACTTGACACAAGGAACATTCGTGTAAAGTTTGGTTGAAATCTTTTCAGCGGTATATGAGGAGATGTCATTTGAAGCAATTGTTAAAGACAACAATGACTGTATAAAGTGAAATTATTTTCTTCTGTGGAAGAATAAATTAAAGACATAAAAAGGAATATGTATGGGTTAATAAATATCATTATTTTCATTTTCTAAATATAAGAAACTATATGTAAATGAGTGGCAAATAGTTTGGATCCAGATTAGATGCAGCATTATGTGGCATCTGACCTGGATCCATACTGTTTATGGCCAAGAATTAATTGTGGACTGATAGACAGAAAGATAAACAAACAAACAAACAGACAGACCAAAAGTAATATGCCTCGAACTAAGTTGTGCTTGAGCATAAAATAGCAGACATCATAATTTCTGTTATGTATCTCAGTGACCTGAGTTCAGAGCTAGCTATTGGTCAGTTATGCAATAGGAGACGGTCTCAGAGAGAAATGACTATTATCATGCTGAACTGTTGTCTGCTCCAAATGTTTGTATGTGAAATATGTAAAAAATAATAACTTATATTTTCTAAATATAAGAAAATATGTAAATGAGTGGCAAATAGTTTAGATCCAGATTAGATGCTGCATTATGTGGCATCTGAACTGGATCCAAACTGTTTGCAAAAATGTTGCATTTAGTATAAGGGTAGCTTCTTAGCCTGGAAGATACAATGGGTCTGTATAAAAATGGATCATTAGAGAGTTTTTACTGTCAGACCTGCATCAAAAAGCACTGATACGGCCAGGGTTGAGTCAAATTTGACCCTAGGGTTTTGATTTTTTACAATTTTGAAAGTGATTTAGTAGAAGATACTATTCATGCAATATCTAAGGTGTGGGAACAGTGGTTTTTTACAAAAAACTTGTTTAAAGTTTTTCACTTTTTTTAATAAATTTCAATAAGTAGTCAACATTTGAATTTTATTTTAGCGATTTCTGTAGAGAAGCATCCAAGGAACACCATCAGCAATTTAGTTTTTCCCTCAAACTCGCGGTTTCAGAGGAGATGTCGCTTGAAGTAAATTTGAACGGACGGACAGACGGACGACGGACGGCGGGCGATCACAACAGCTCACCTTGGGCCTTCGGCTCAGGTGAGCTAAAAATCATATACTCTACATCGCGACTATCCCGTATTTCTCATACGACGGTCCCTTTTATCCTATTTGTGAAACACTGCATTACATGTAAGACGATCGATTCATCTCAGTGAAGTTAAGGTGAATATCAACAATCCAATTATAGAGTTAGAGACAAATAAACATGTAGAGAGAGAAACAGAGACACAGAAAGACGGAGAGAAATAGAGACAAATATACGGACTGACAGACGTACAGAGACAGAGAGAGACAATAGAGAGAGAGGAAGATAGAAGCAGAGAAAACAGGACAGACATAAAGACAGAGCGTGAAGCAGAGATAAAGAGACAGAGACAGAGAGGCAGACAGAAACAGTGACAGAGTCAGCGCGGTTGCTATGTAACAGATACATTTTTGTATACTTGTGAAATTAAAAAATATCAACAGATAAACGTAAGCCCACCCACCATCAGTATCCAGTAAAACCTCTCTATTACGACCGCTAGAAAGAAGGATAATTGATTATATAAAAGACAGGTGACAGCTTAAAGCAAGGCGACAGAAAAGCAGAAAGTTCCTTAAAGAGCTTTTTTGTTTTTCTGTCACCTTTCTTTAAGCAGTCACCTGTCGTAAACACCTTATAATTTATAAAATTTGGTGGTCGTTATAGAGATAATAATTATGCTACCTTTGGAATAGGTCTCTTTGGTATCACACAGAGCATGGATGATGAATAGGATGTCAACATGATTCACAGGTAAAGTAAAATCCAACCTTTACTTCCGCAATATATCACGTGTATGTATTCTAACAAAGTTCTGCGGGTATTTCAATGTAAATTTTAGTAACTTAATCCGCCGGGAAGAAGTCTCGACTATTATGAGATTGATACGTGAATAAAAATATACAGTGGAGAAGACATTTTCCCCGTTTTAAAAACGATACGAAAACGCAAACACAATGCAATTAAATAAAATGTAGAAAATTACAGTTCTTTGAAAACATGAATGATTCTTTTTATACAAAGTTGCATACAACGTGGAGCCGATCAGACGCCGGGTTACCTTGCGTCTAATCCGTGGATTCAAACTGTGTAAAATATATCATTCACGATCCCTCAAAATGAAGGGGTTTCTTAAACCAGGCTAAATGTACAACAGTTCCACTTAACTATCACCTTGGTTTAATGTACCACGCGTCTTTATCATTTTATCACCATTTAGTATTACAATGTATTAAAATGGTACATTTTAGCAATAGCGAAATTTAAAGGATTTCATATTGCTACACTTTCCCTGAGATATTTACATGACTGTCCTTATAAAGCCTGTCTTAATACATATGCAAGCCTATGTTTAAAAGATGAAATTTATCCACGAATGTTAATCCTTCCGCCTTAACATCACAACACTTCTGCCAACTTTAATCTATTTCAATACAGCTTTATGCTACATATTTTACATCCGGGTTCCTCGTCTGCAGTCACAAAAATGAGGCTCGTTTCTATATAACACTTACCGTTTGCTTAACGTTTATTCTGTAACCAATGATACAGTTTTAATCATAGGCAAATATAACGCTTACACTCCCAATGACGCCTTAAAGCGACTCGCAACCGGATGGTGTACTTGTCAAAATAAAATAAAATGCTCAAATAAAAGCAAATTTGTGGCATTATTTGGCTTCTGACATTAAAAAAATATGATCAGTCCAAAAAAAGTCTCAATAATCGTCACCGAATCTTAGTTTTTTAGATATTTTCCATCGTTTTTTCTATAGCGTTAGCTAACGGTATAGTTGTTGTTGTTGCTTCTCTACACGGGCGCTGACATAAACCGGAGCCGAATAATGTAGAATTAAGCGCTAACAGTGAAGTACGTTAATTCGCTACAGTATATATAAAGAGCGTCCGTGGTCGAGGCGGTAAAGGCGTGTCCTCATTTTTCTTGTTTGTCTCCGCAATGGAGGGTCACGGGTTCGAATCCCACCAGAGCTTCTTCCTTCTTTTTTTTTTTGGAAATGCATTTTTTAACAGAATTTATTATCCTAAACTAAATCTTACCCATTTATATGATCATTTGACATATATTTACAAATTACCATTTTTAATGCTAAATCCGGTTGCGAGCCTCTTTAAAGCGCGTTTTAAAACAGTTTGGGTCCTGATCAGACGCCGCGTAACGCGGCGTCTGGTCAGGACCCAAACTGTTTGACACTATTATCGATATTTTCTAAGTCATACAACCTTAAATCTTACTTTGAAACGTGTCTTGTAGACAACAATCCCGAAGCAGACGACAATAAAGCGGTGAGGGGGTAAGAATCTCCCGAATAATTTGATAATGCAATTGTTAAATACAGTAAAACCTCTTCAGTGGAAATTACCAGTTGATTTACAGTTTAATTTCGACAACCAAAACTCCTTCAATCGGAATTATCCTTATTTCGAAGTCAAAACGTGGCATAGCCACGTTTTAACTTCAAAATAAGGATAAGTTCGATAAAAGCAAGTTCGTGTTAAAGGGGCAATACAATTTGATTGTATAAAAACACCAGCAGGTAAAGTCCAGTACAACACTATCTAATATTGCACCCCGTATATTCTCTAATCTTATATAAAATTATGTAGGTCCTTTGCGGTTGAAAAACCAACACGATACGTTTTTGATGTTTTCTAAACAAGAAAATATAACCTTATCACACTCGGCATTCATATGGCGAACCTATACTACATTTAATATAAAACTTCAGAACATTTCTAAAACCCATTACTCCCATAGATACGCATTCTATGAGTTTTTATTTATTTCTCTATGGAACAATAGCGCCACCAAATACAGCTACAGTGGAGAATGTGTTATTCTTTCCCAATAAACGCGTTTACGCTAAAACTATTATTTTCACTGCAAACAGTTTGGAGCCAGATCAGACGCCGGGTAACCCGGCGTCTGATCAGGCTCCAAACTGTTTGCCACCAAGATAAAGATGAATTATCAGAATTGTCAAAAAGTTGTACTTTTCTACGTTTTAGTGTTTTGCGTTTGCGTACGTTTGCGTTTAAACGGGAAAGAATAACAGATTCTCCACTGTATGAATATGCACCATAAGAAATATGTTCTTCTTCTTAGCTAGTGGTAGCTTATAACAGGTTGAAAGAAATGCTAAAATCAGGAATGTCAATAGACAAAAACTCAAGGTTATATAAAAACGATTTACTGTTAACCAAACGGGGTCTTTCACAATTAAGGCGTTTGTGCAAAATAAAAGTTATTTCCACTGCAAGTCTACAGACCGGGCAAACTGTTGACCTCTCAGATTGGAATAAATAGTAAGAAAATTCATGAACTTGTGAATTTCTATGTTTTAGTGCATTGCGTTGCGTGAATTCTCCGCTACTATTTGACCTGTCTGCACTGATAGGAGAAGCAGGTGTCTGGCCTATCAATTATTCACAATCACATACTATCGCGTCGCTATAACTCGAACTCATTTACAGTTCGATCGTATTCTTCAGAATTTGAACAGAAAAAATAATAGATACATTATATTTCAAGATACGATAAGCATATTAATGTCTTCATTTTGAAAATTTCACCCCGAAACCACTTAAATAGAAAATATCTGTATTCCAAAGTAAAAGTTGAGGAACCCTAATGAGATTGGGCTAATGTCGGTCAATATCGGAAACTCTACGGAGAGCGATCGTCTAATCTCGTCAACTGTCAACCCGTTCCAAACCATGCTAAGCATAGTTCGGAACGGACCGACCGTTGGCGAGAATGGCCGATAGCTGCATGTATAGAGAATCTAATTTGGTTCGATCTCATTAGGGGTCCTCAACCTTAAAAACGTACCTTAGCTAAGTGTTAATACGGGTAAGCTCGACTTACGAGGTTAAGACTGAATATCTATATACATGAGCATAAATGTACATTTGTGCAAATGAAAAATAGTAACCCTTTCCTACATGAAACCCCAAATGGACAATTCTATAGTATAGTTTGTTAATTAGTCTAATAAAATTGTGACTTTTAAGCGTTGATTTTGACAAAAAATGGTCAAAATGACAAACAGCGTAGACCCTGATCAGAGGGCTCCTGAAGGAGCCCTCTGATCAGGGTATACACTGTTTGCATAGGACATGAGTACTCCACACAGGTACACTGTTTGCAAATGACGCATATATGCGTGACTAGGGTTCAAAGAGTTAAACCCCATCACTGCCGAGACAGCATCTGCTTTAACAAGTGTAGGCTGCTTATATATTTTTTCAAATTTTAAATCTTAGGCATTTGACTAAAAACATAGATAAAAGTTCTTTACAGTTTGGATTCTGATCTGACATCGCGAAAGTAACGCGCTGTCTGTTCAGGATCCAAACTATTTGTAAATAATCACTGTACTCAGGGTAAAGCAGTGAGGGGTTTAAAGGTGGCTGGTCACGAAATTGTGCATTGGATAAAATGAAAGTAAAATCAATTTTGGCAATTCAGTTCTCCTAAGGTCATCAAAGACGGGTATAAATTTGGATTTTTGATTTTTGATGGCAGAATTCGTTCCGAGGTGTCTGATCAGGATCCAAATTATTTTAACTTGAAAACACTAACATTTACACTAACTTTAACGTTAGTGTTGTACGTGTAGTAGGGGTTGACGGTGAAAGAGGTTGGCCGGATGTGGGTGTGTTGGTATCACATACATTGTATTTGGACAAGGAAATTAGTTTGAATTCACCTTTTGTGGTTGAAAAGGATAACTTTTAGCACACATTAGCACATGTTTACCCATTACCCCATAGTTTGTTTCTAGTTTTGAAAATAAGTTACTGCTAAAGAAGGTGGAAAGTAAAGCAGAATACACCTTATGGCACATTCTGCTTTACATTAAGCCTGCTTACAGCTAACCTGCTAGAATATAGCAAATATTCATTATGATACATATTCATGACTATAAATTGGAACTATTTTCTTCAGCGGAGGAATAAACTGAATGCGCTGAAAGGCGTTTCTATGGGGGAAAGGGTTAAAACATCAACCCTTAAAAGGATGCCACACAGGCACAGGTTAAAACACCAGTCCTTTGGCCGGGAGTCCCCCTGTAGAAAATTCACTTCCGGGGTTATGTTATTTACAAGGAGAATTAATTTCAATCAAAGCTATTTGTCACCCAAGAGATAACGCAAAGCTTTTATCAGGAGTCAATGTCCGCTTTATCTTAGAATATCCTCAATTAAAAATAAAAGCCATGATTAAAAGAAGGAAACAAAAAGTTACACACGAAACAGTTTCGCACACTTTCGACCATTTAGAGATTTTCCTCATAAAGCCGTTATTATTTCCCGTTTAAACGCAAACGAAACGCACAAGCATTGCAATAAAACGTAGGAAAAACCCTTTTGAAAGGTCTAGCTTTTTATTCTAATCAGAGTGGCAAATAGCCCGGTAGCCGACAAAGATAATTTAGCTTAAGCTTGCTTGGAGTTGTATAGAAAATGTTTTGTGTTTTTTGTAGAATAGACCCTAAACATTAGCCTAAGGATCCGATGTATGACCGCCGGTCATCCTTGAGTATTTCCAGATATTCAAGATGGTGTCCAAGCAAGTTTTGAGCCTTTACTGTATAATCAATGGGTTTTTTTTACAGTTGAGAATATGTTTTTATTTCCCGTTTAAAACTCTTTGAACCCTAGTCACGCATATATGCATTATTTACAAATAGAGAACCTGTGCGGAGTATACTTGACATATGCAAATGGTGTATACCCTGATCAGAGGGCTCCTTAAGGAACCCTCTGATCAGGGTGTACACTATTTGTCATTTTGACATATATTAAAAAAAAACAACCTAAAAGTCAAAAATGGACAAGGCTTAATTGAAAACAAGAATTGTTCATTTGAAGCTTCAGGGAAGAAAGGGCTTAAACGAAACTAAATGCAAAAGCAATGCAATAAATTGTAGACAATGATCAAAAGCGCTGAAGATTTATTGTTAGCTGAGTGGCAAACAATTTCAAGCCTGACTTTAGACACCGGGGAACTGGCTTTACACTGTTTGCAATGGAATTGAACGTTTAAGAACTACGCGCTTAAATTGGGAAAGAGTAACATCTTGATCACTATAGTAACGTCTTTGAAACGTTATGTTTTTGTCCAAGCATGGACCAGTTGTAAATATGCTCATTACATTTCCAAGAAATGTATACCTAGATCAGAGGGCTCCTATAGGACCAGGATCTACACTGTTTGCTTATTTATAGCAGCATTTATTAAACTTCCCAGACTTCAAAGTAGACTGGTTCATATTTTGGTAACTAAAATGATCCGCAATGGAACATTATAACCTACAATAGTTACTTAGTGTTGAGAAAGTTAATATTCGTTCAAGTGTGGTTGGTATTCCGGGATATTCCCCTATTTGACACACACAAACACACGTTCTGACCTGACATTATCTCTATGTGGAAGTGAAATTGGGCGGAAGTTATCTGGTATCCCTGCACTTAATTGATACATGTACATACATTATTTCATTCATGAGCGATCAGCCAGTAAATAAGAATTTGGGATCTTTAACCCATTTGTGCCCAATGGATTATTCCATGTTTATATATTGGATTAGTCCATTTTTTTTTATCAAAGGGATGCCTGGTCAACGTTTTCATTTTCATTTTGTTTTAGATTGAAATTCCTATCAGCAAACAGTGTAGACTCTGATCAGACGCCGCATAATGCGGCGTCTGATCAGAGTCTACACTGTTTGCCTATGTCCCATATATGGGATCGTGGGCACAGATGGGTTACAGACAGGTGACTACTTAATACAGCGCAAAGTTAATGTTTTTTTTCTGCATTACTTTTTCTTTATATGTAGGCTGTATTGAAGAGCTACATATTATATATTCAATGACGACGAAGAAAGTTGTAACTGTGCATAAATACCCCTATCCTCTAACCTTTAAGTTAACCAATTTATGTCAAGTGATTTCTTCCATGCTTATATAATGGATAACTCAATTTTGATGTAAGAGTTGCCTGGTCTAAAAAATTTTCGTTTTGTTAATACTGAATTTAGAAATTCCTATCAGCAAACAGTGTAGACTCTAATCAGACGCCGCATAATGCGGCGTCTGATCAGAGTCTACACTGTTTGCCTATGTCCCTTTCATGTGACTTTCGGCACAAATGAGCTATTATGAAAATGACAATAACAATGATTTACCAATTTACGGTAACTCTAACCATTGAGACTAGTTGACATGTACATGTATTTAACAATACTGTTTAACAGGGCTTCCATTTCTCCGGATTTTTCTGAAATTTTCGGATTTTTATCTTAGCAGCTGACAGCTTAAAGCAGGCTGAAAGTATAGCAGAATGCGCCTTAAGGTGCATTCTGCTTTACGTCCAACTGCTTTAAGTAATCGCGCTTGAAAAATAGAAATTTTGGAAATCTTAGGATTTTTCATGATCAACTTATTGCAGCCCTGGTTTAACCAAAACACAGCTTGGCGTCGACTTAAAGCAAAGTCATACAGCACAAACATTTGCTTTACTTTCATCTTACATACAGTAGCTGCACATGTCGCCCTGTCTTAAATTCTAAACATGAATCAGTTTGACTGGTTATAGTATAAAGGAGCAATGGTTAGCATATTTAACATGAGAGTACTATTTTGGGGTTATATTTTTTATGTAACCCTAATTCGTTAATTGATTTCAATAAATACGTTTTATTATTGCACTGGAAATCTATTAGTCCTTTCGTCCCCCAAAGGTGATTAAAATAGCTTGGACCCTTAACAGACGCAGCATTTCGCAGCATCTGATCAGGATCCATAGTGTTTGACACACGCATCGACATTTCTTCCGTCACTGCTAAAGCAAATAAACCTTACTTACTGAAAACCTTGTTTAGACTTGAGAATTATGACTGGTCTTCACTTTTTTGCAAAGCAACGTTTTCTCATGACACAGTTCAAATGTATTAACCATTTTCCCTATGAATACGCCTTCAATTTACTCCTCAACAATTCAGAAAATAATTCTATATTATATGGGCACGACTATGCACCATAATAAATATTTTCTATGCTCTATAGAGTCTAGATTGTAACTTTACTAACTTAAAGCTGGAAGAAAGTGAAGTAGAATGTGCATTTAGATGCACTCTGCTTTACTTTCAATCTACTTTCAGTGGTCATTTTCCGCGGTATAATCTTTTGTGGAAATGTGATAGTAACCTTTAATTTCTTGTACTGCAAATATATTGTCCGTGCAATGTTAGCATAGCTGTGTGGTTCTACGATGAGGTATCCTTTGTGGAAAAAGGCTATGGGACAGAAGGTTAATGCGATGGGTCTACTCCATGAATGCCAAAATAGGTTTCTACTGATTTTGGTTGCATTCAATCATATTTTTAGCAGACAAGTATATGACAATATTAGGAACGTATTATGACTAATACATACTAATAATAATACAAAACTCTGTTATGCGACTACATTTATTATGGCGAACCGCGGAGATCTAGTTTAAGACAGGTGACTGCCTAATGCACCTGCCACACGGAATACAGAAAGTTCCTTTAGGGGCATTCTGCAGATATTCTGTCCTGCATTAAGCTACGACAGGTCTTCAAGTCATTATTAAGGTACTCTATTGAGTGGTCGCTCAATGTAGGTTTGACTGTACAGCGTTCCCTCCCTAAAACGACCCTCCCAACAACGACTTCCTCCTTACAACGACCCTTGCCACAGTTCCCTTAACAGGACAATTATGTATAACGCTTTTACTGCTGTAATATCGTCTGCTTAAAGTTGTCGTCGGCTGTTTTTCTCAAAGTTACATATTGAACATTTTGACAGAAAAAAAACCTTTTTGATAAGTGACAAATAGCTTGAATCCAGATCAGACGCCTACGCGGCGTCTGATCTGGAGTCAAGCTGTTTACAAATGTAAACCAATTTCCCTCCCTATAATAACTCCCTCCAAACAACGCACATATTATTTGTCTCCCATTGGATGTCGTTTTAGAGAGGGAGCGCTGTATATGCACTTGGTCTGTGGTGTCAGGGAGGCTCGGTAACGTACTGCCTGCCTCCCAGCCCGGAGCCATCAGTACCAGACAACTAATCTATCATCATACAGTCAAACCTGTATTCAACAACCACTCAGTAAAGCTGCAGTGTAGTTATTTAGAGACAAATAGCAGCTTACAGCGGGCTGGAACTCCCCGAAAATATTATAGGAACCTCACAGGAGCTTTCTGTATTAGTTATTTTCTGCAATACGTTGTCATCTGCTTGTCTTTAATACCATCATTATTTGTTAATTTTGATTTGCCGCTTAATACATGCATGACTGTAAAGTAATCCAGACCTTTATGTAAAGGCCGATAAAGGTCAATACTCTACACTTTCCACAACCAACATGTTTGAATGAACGCATTTTGATACATTTTCCTGATTCACTCGTCTCCGATGAATCAGACAATTCCATTTTCCAATTAAGTCTATAGTACATGTTTGGCTTTATGGGATGTTAAAACCATTGGTCAGAGGGTCCTATAAAACAACCCTGATCAGAGTCTGCACTGTTTACACATGACGATCGTACTCTCATTTTACACCGATCCCAATGTTATACAGTTTTGTGTTGAGTCTGAAATTGATTGGTCAATTTTGAGTTTTTGCTCAGCAAAAACTCAAAATTGACCGATCAAATGATTGAGAACGATTTCAGATTCAACTAAAATGCTTTCTAACCTTAGAACCTGTTCACTGTTTGTAAATGACGCAGGCATGCGTCCCTACAGATGAACTGGTTAATGAAATACAAATTGAATGCAGAAAACTCAGAAAGAAGTTTACCTTGGTCAAGCTGGAATCTTCCATAGATACTTCCCCATGCATTTTGTATCGAAAGATTATTCAATACTGGTTTATCTGCATTACATGTACCATAACCTTAGCAAACACGTTGCATGTCGAGGTCATCAATTTATCAGTTATTAAATCATTGTTTTTGAATTTGCATATACATTTCATAACGATAAACGTTATCTAGTAGATGGGAGGGAAATTCCCTATTTTAATTGACCAAACACCGCCAAATATATTTCAACCCTTAACCTACTAGTATTTAAGTCCAGTGCCTACAGATAATGCATTGCGTTTCTGTTTCATCTACCGTTTAAACGGTTTCAAACGAATAACGTATTCTCTGCTATACGTCAATACCTACGGTAAGATCGTTTATGGAAAAGATCCTTTAATTTGAGTTATGATTTAGAAAAAGAAAAGAAAAAAGTTATTTTACCTGGATTCAGCCACCAAACGACTGTATTTATTCAACTAAATGTTTTTCAGCATCATGCTATGCAAGGATCATAAGTCCTTGTCTACCTAAATTATCAGAAACTTAAATATGTGGCTTCCTTTATATAAAATCAAAATCCGTTTTATTGCATACATTCATCACCAAATGAGTGTAACCATCAAAAGCAACACATGTGCCACACATAGTTCGACTGATATATGTAACGAGGTCAGGCGTCACGTAACTCTAAATCTGACCTGCATCCAAACTGTTTGCAAATGTCAACCAAATTGCGTTGTGCATGATATAAAGGTTAATAGTATCATTACAAAAATATATAGCCAGAATCCAAACCATACTCTTTATACAGTGGAGAATCTGTTATTCTTTCCCAATAAACGCGTTTACGCTAAAACTATTATTTGCAGTGCAAACAGTTTGGAGCCTGATCAGACGCCGGGTAACCCTGCGTCTGATCCGGCTCCAAACTGTTTGCCACCAAGATAAACAAGAATTATCAGAATTGTCCAAAAGTAGTTCTTTTCTACGTTTTAGTGCTTTGCGTTTGCGTACGTTTGCGTTTAAACGGGAAAGAATAACAGATTCTCCACTATATCTAGGTGTCGTATTAACATAAATCAAATTGTTTGCAAATACAACATAATTATATTGCCTTCATTGCATTGTATGTTTTGATAGTACAGTCCGATCGCTTTTAAGTGGACATTCAAATGACAAAAAAGTGCATTCATTGGAAGCTTTTGAGAAAGATAACAGCTTAATGTATGATGAAAATAATAATGCAGACACTTTCAAAGGCGCGTTCTTCCTTAGTTGTATCTTGCATTAAATATTAAGAGGCACTATGTAATTAATGGTCGCTCAATACAGGTTTTATTACACAGTCAAATCTGTATTAAAACTCCCTGAATTAGATACTTTTTTTTTGCTATGAAGCTCATTCATCAATGAACTATCAACATATAATGGACAATTTAAAATTAAGTCTGGTCCATCTTTTATTATTTGGGAATTTTTACAATTGTTGACAAACAGCGTAGAACTTGATCAAAGGGTTCCTACAGAGGCCCTCTGGACATGCAATACATGTTTTGCATTGGACAATTGTCCTCTTAACGAGAAGTTCTACACTGTTTGTAAATGACGCATATACTCGTGGCTAGGGTTGAATGGGTTTCTTGACTTTATAACCCATTACCCCATAAAACTCTTTTTTACACCTTTAATTTACTCCTCAAATTAAGAAAATATATGAAATTAGTATATAGTCATGGAGATGCACAACAATAAATAGTTTCTGTATTCTAGCAGATGTTAGCTTAAAGCAGACTGAAAGTTAAGCAGAATGCACCTTAAGGCGCATTCTGCTTAACTTTCAACCTGCTTTAAGAAACAACCGATCTTCAAAGAAAGAAACAGACTATGGGATAGTGGGTTAATTAGTCGTTTTATATCTAAAGACATGTCGTCGCTGAATGTAGGACACGAGTAATGCAGAGAGCTTCAGTAGGATTTATTGTAATTGTTCTTGTTCTACACTAAGCTGCCATCTTGTCATGTACATGTGCTATATACATATACCGATTTTATTGGTCGTTAAATACGGGTTTTATTGTAGCAAGATGTGCAGATAGTGGTAACTGATGCGTCTACCCTCACGGCAAACTGTAAATCAGTGCCTGATCTTTGCCTGCTGGTAGCGACTTCACTGTTTTTTCCTCAGTTTTTCTCAAACAGTTTGGATCTAGATCAGACACCGCGTAACGCGGCGTCTGATCTGGATCCAAACTGTTTGACAATCGTCTTAAGATGTCTTTACTTTAAACAAAATTATATGTCTAAACTAAACAACTTTTAAAGAAGACAATTTCAAAGCAGACGATATTACAGCAGAATGATGATTAGCACTTCGCCTGCTACAATATCGTCTGATTCATTGTTCTCGTCTGCTAGTGTTTTCAAAATATAACTTTACCGCTATTTTAGCATTAGAAATCTTAATTCGAGGGTCAAACAGTACGCATCCTGATCAGACGCCGCGTTTTGCGGTGTCTGATCAGGTTTTATAACTGTTTTCAATTTCATTTAAGATGGGACTAGTATAGGCGAAAGGTTAATCCATCCACTGTCATGATATTATCTGCTTAAAACGTTGTCTGCCTAATTTTGAATTCTACAATATTTCAATGAAGAAACGTCTACGTGAGCTTCAAGCAGTATGGATCCTGATCATACACAAAGTTACTCGATGTTTGAACTGGATACAAGCTGTTTTGCAGATACCAGTGATGTCGGATCTGGTAGAAAAAGGGATTAATTACTGACTGAACAAACAGTAACATCCGGATAAAATGCCGACAAAATTTGTTATTGGTTAGATAATAAATCCTGTTTGAAATTCTTTTTTGAGATTTAAGCATTTATATCATATGAATTAGTTTTGAGAAAAACAATTGTTAAGCAGAATTCAACATCATTGCAGTGAAATATGCAACCGAAATCGTAACCCGTATCTACATTGGAGAAAATGGTATTCTTTCCCAATAAACGCGTTTACGCTAAAACTATTCTTTGCAGTGCAAACAATTTGGAGCCAGATCAGACGCCGGGTAACCCGGCGTCTGATCAGGCTCCAAACTGTTTGCCACTCAGATGAAAATAAACGTTCAGAATCGTAAACAAGTTGTCATTTATACATTTTATTGCAATGCGTTTGCGTTTGGTTTGCGTTTAAACGAAACCGAATAACGTATTCTAATCTCCTCTGTACTTGTACTGATTTATACGTGTAACCTTTGATTGGTATCGTAGGCACTAATCTATCATCATCGGATAGCCATAGGCCTATAAACACATTCTAATCTTACCCCTTTAAGACTATTACGTTTCTGTTTATTTTCCATGATATTGATTAGCCCAAGCCAAAGAGGTTAAATGCATAGATCAGGTAAACCAGCTCCCATGAGAGAAAATAGAGAGAAACTCGGAGAGAGCGAGAAACAACTGCAGAAAAAGCTCATGGGAGAGAGGGAAACAGACAACGACGGGCAGAGAATAAGGAAATATACATACAGACAAACACAGAAAGACAGACGGACAGACATACATGCATTTAGCACAGACGGGTGAACGGACGGACGGACATATATACAGTCAGTACATACGCACATACATACAGAGATACATACAGTCAGTAAAGACAGACAGATCGAGCGACACAAAATCTTATTGAGACAATATTGAAGACAGAACAGGAGAGAGAGACACACAGATTCAGAGCAGCGGGAACAGAGCGACAGTTAATAATGCAAAGAGAAACACAATAAAAGACAAACAAGCGTAAAGACAGAGGGACACACATAGAAAGAAAGAAAGAAATATAGCGAGAGAGAGAGACAGACAGACAGAGACAGAGACAGACAGAGAGAGAGAGAGAGAGAGAGAGAGAGAGAGAGAGAGAGAGAGAGAGAGAGAGAGCCAAAATACATAGGTACAGACAGACGAACTGTCAAACTAAAAGGCCAAACACATAGGCCGGAGGACTGGTAGACGGGAGGGAAAATGAAGTCGCAACGGAGACAATAATTATAGAGAAACTATTCAATTAGAGAAAGAAAATATTCAATTAACAGCACATATTTAGTAGATGCTTAAAATGTTCAAAGAAAGATAGTAAAACAAATAGTGATCTAGCGATTAAAATATACCATTTTCTCTGTGCTAAATAGTACAGAACTAATCCAATCCAATCTGAAACCAATTAACATTGGCACAACCATGCAGTGTATTGATCCAGGCTCGGAGTCTGCCGTATCGTACATGCTTTCAAAGTTCACTATTCAAACAGCATCTCTCTAACAAGTAAAATAGTATTAACCCTTTCCTCCCTGAAACCTCAAATGGACAATTCTAGTTTCCAATTTAGTCTAGTCCATTTTTGACTTTTTGGGTTGATTTTTAGAATACATGTAATAATGACAAACAGTGTAGACCCTAATCAGAGGACTCCATAAGGAGCGCTCTCATCAGGGTCTACACTGTTTGCATAGGACAAGTGTTTTGTTTTGTTTTGATTTTACGTCGCTTTCAACAGTATTTCAGTCATATCGCGACGTCCAGCTTATTATAGGTGGAGGAAGACCCCAGAAGCCCTTTATGCACTGTTTCAGACACAAATCGGCAACTGGGTAGAACCACCGACCTTCCGCAAGCCAGCTGGAAGGCTTCCCCACATGAAAAATCCGAACGACCCTACTGGGATTCGAACTCACAGCGGTGAGGAGCTTAGTGATGTAAGTCACAGTGACTATACCAGTAGGCCACGGAGGCCCCCGCATAGGACAAGTGTACTTCTCACATGTACGCTGTTTGCAAATGAAGCATGTATACGAGACAAGGGTTCAAAGAGTTAACACATGCAGTTCTATAGCGACGAGTATACTCGTCATTTATAATACTTATGGAAGTACATTTGTCCTATGCAAACAACAGCGTAGACCGATATCAGAGGGCTTATAAAGGATCCCTCTGATCAAGGTCTGCTCTGTTTACCGTTTGGCAATATATTTTTTAAAAAATAACTCTTAATAGCCAATAGTTCATAACTGGAATTGTTCACTAAAAGTTTCAGGGCTAAACGAGTTAAAACGTTCACTTATCAAACACCACCTCTCTTTCACGTAAAATATCCCTACATTGAAACACCCCGGTTCAGAAAAAAGTACCCAAAATAAGAGGAAAACTATAACATACATCTTTGGTTGTGTTTACATTGAATCTCAGATTAAGTGACCCTTAAAATGGCTCATTTATGGCGATAGTGACGTGTGACCGCTTTAAGCAGGTTGGAAGTAAAGCAGAAAGCTCATACATTGTATAGAGCTCCCTGCTGCTTTATTTGCACCCTGCTATAAACCATAATCTTTTCATCAATACTGTCGATTGACTAGTGGTAAAAAAGCAGGTTTCGCTGTTTACTAATACAGTAAAACCTCGCTATTACGACCACTAAATTATGTTAATTATTAGGGTGTTTACGATAGGTGACCGCTTAAAGCAAGGTGACAGTGAAACAGAAAGCTCCTATAGGAGCTTTCTGTTACACTGTCACCTTGCTTTAAGCTTTCACCTGTCTATTATACACTCATTTAGCCTTCGTTTTAGTGGTCGTAATAGCGAGGTTTTACTGTATTACGGTATAGTGAACCGTTGTCATTACATGTATTTGTGATAAAATATATAGAAATGTACTTCTGTAATTGACTCAGATTAGCTGTAAATGGGCACATTACCATATTACAACACGCAGTACAAACGCAAATCTAAAATACAACCTTTGCAGTTGCACGAATGCATAGATACGGGGCAGAAGACGTAATTCTTTCCCGTTTAACCCGTTCATGCTCAAATTATTTGGGAGATTTTTACCCCTTCACCGTTTCATTGTCGTCTGTTTCAAGCTTGTTGTCTGCAATGTTGTTTCAAAGTTAAAAAATAAGGCAGTATTACTGAAGAAATGTCAAAATCAGTGTCAAACAGTTTGGATCCTGATCAGACGCAGCGTAACACGGTGTCTGATCAGGATCCAAACTGTTTGCAAACGCGCTTTGAAGCGTCATTGAGAGCGAAAGGGTTAACGTACTAATATTGAAAAAGTTACAAATTTATAAATTTCTACAAGGCTTATCTTTGTTACCCTGGGTGGCAACCAGTCTGAAGCCTGATGAAATTGGCTCCAAACTGTTTGTAGTGAAAATTTTAGTTTAAGTGTAAATGCCTTTATTGGGAAAGAACAAGTATTCTCCATTGTACAAAATGTAGCTCCAATGCATTTGAAATATGACCCCACATCAGTGACACACCAATTAGTGCTTCGATCAGAATAACAAAGTCTTTAATTATACTTAAGAAATAATCTATGTTCTACCGTTTCACAAAGGTAGAACATAGATTATTTCGATTCTAACATGACCAGATTTAAAGAAATTCATTAAAAAGGAAATAAAATGTTCCATACTTATTTCCTCAGCGGATGAAGTTTTTCGACCGAATAACTTTTTCCACGGCATTACAAGAATCTAACACCCATAAGCAAATTTACATTTACCGACCCACAATCTGGCATAGAACAAACATTACACCAAACAAGACAGAAGAATGAGAAAATTACTGTAACGTTACTGGTGAATCTTTACGGGCTATATGAATAACGAAAGAAATTTAAAAAACATATCGTATGAACGCACGAGGTCACGTCATGTCATATAACCGCGGGAAGAGCGGGGTAGGGACGAGCGTGGTATAACGTCTCAGGTATACCACGATAGACATGTTCTTTGTTTATAGAGACGAATTCACGTGTCATGTTAGAATATTAATTTGTTTATGTTTAAACCGTCGCTAATCATGGTTTAAGAAGGCATCATAATCGGTCGTTAAAGATAGGGTACATGGTTTAAATATCTAAACTTCCGCATTGCATCTTGCGCGGAAGGTAAACAGCATAGCAACATCAACATTCGGTAAACACATTCAGTTAACATCCTTTATCGTTTATATTATCGTCTGCTTGAACTCTTACACATTCATATCGTCTGCTTTAACATGCTCGTCCTCAATTAAATATAAGGAATATTTAACAGAAGAAAGCTATAGGCATGAGTGTCAAAACAGTTGGGATTCTGTTACAAACGCCTTTGTTTTGAACTCTGTACTAGTCTATTACGGTGAAATGGTTCAGTCCGAAACATTTCTAGGTACTTTCGAACGGATTTTACCCGCGCCACCTGTACCGGAAGGTAAAACTGTCGTTATGGGTGTGGTAGCTTTAATGCACCCTCTGTCCCTAGACTGGTTTCAGTCTCTGTAATTGTAGATTAAAAATTATTTCCCCTTTTTTCCCATACAGACTTGTCTTTTCCTATCCTCAAAATCAGTGCTGAACTCTGTAGCAGGAATAAGGAACAATGACAGACCATTGAAAAACAGAAAACATTAGTAAAAATAACATATTTATCAGACTAGTAGCTAGTCTACCTCTGTCCCCATACACACAACTTGTCCGAAATGTAGTAGATTTCTGAGGAATTAAAAGGAGGAAACGCTTTATATGCAAGCAAACAAATACTAATTTGTCTAACTGTTTGGAGCTAGAGTAACTCAGCGTCTGGTCTTGTTCCAGACTTTTTTCAACCTAGAATACAAAACCGGTAAATCGTTAAGATTATTTCAAAACGTAAGTTTATATTTCTACATTTGTTGCGTTGCGTTTGAGTGTAGTTTAGTTTAACCCATTCACTTTCAATGACGCCTTAAAGCGCCGCGTCAGGATCAAAACTGTTTGCAATTTGTTTGTTTTGAAATAACTTGTTTTGAAAAACGTAAGTTCTACTGCCTTCAATCTAACTTCGAAACGATATTGCAGACAAAAACATTGAAGCAGACGACAGTATAGCGGTGAATGGATAAAAAACCTCACTATAATTGTGATAATGAAAGGGTTTAAAACTTAAAATAGGAGAAGTCCGTTTGCTACACTGTATGATAATATACCAATTTATCAATCAACTCTCCATCCACTACATAAACACCTAACTTGTCTGAATACAGCCGAACCGCTCCTCAGCGACTTTCGTTGTTGGTCTTAAGACTGGTGGTGTTTTAATACAGCACACCTTTATGCATTATTTTTGTCCTGTATTAAGGTAATTGCCTTTATTTTTACATTGTACTTAAATATCTCAAGACTGGTCGTGAGCTACCTCGATCAAGGTAGACTACTAGACGTATTGCTCAATTTAGCTGATTGCATAAAATTGGTTTTGAAGTTAAACGATGTCACTCTGCAAACACCGCAATCTGGAGCAATTTGGGAAAAGAAATTCATAAAACCCCCATATACAGTATAACCTCTCTACTATGACCACCAAGAAGAAGATTAATTAGTATATAGTATGGTAGACAGGTGACAGCTTAAAGCAATGTGAAATGAAAATTAGAAAGCTCCTAATGGAGCTTTCTGTTTTACTTTCACATTGCTTCAAGCAGCGTTACTTACAAAATAATAAATTCAGTGTTCGATATACATGTATACATATACGAGTAGAAGGTTTTACTATAATCAAGTGTAAAACAGTTTGATCTTTGTTTTTTGGACTAGTCGGAAACTTAAATGTTTGCAAATGTAGGACCTATACCAAGTCGAGTTTAAACCACCCCCATAAATACGCATTTTAACGCCTTTTATCTATTCCTCCACTGAATAAATCAGTTCACTTTTATACAGTCATGAATATGAATCATAAGAAATATTTTCTATATCCTTGCAGATAATAGCTTAAAGCAGGTTGAAAGTAAACGGATGCGCCTTTAGGCGCATTCTGCTTTACTTTCAACCAGTTTTAAGGGATCATCTGTCTTTAAAATTAAAATCAACCTGTGGGGTAATGGTTTAATGTGATAAGGGAGTCACATTCATTTTAGACAAAACTATAATCGTAATAATACTGCATACGCCTTTTCACCATTTGCCTGTTGTAATATTGACTGCTTCTAAATTGTCGCATGATGTGTTTTTGGAATGTTTATTTTAGAGTTAGTTAACCCTTTCATTGCTATTATGGTACATTTTATATGGCCGGCCTGGTGAGTGAAATGGTTAAAACGAGTGTCAAACAGTTTTAATCCTGATCAGGCGTAGAGTAACTCATCATACGATCTGGATCCAAATTGTTTGAAAATTTTATTCAAATTGCGCTAAAGTGATAAAAAGTTATACTATTCTACCCTTCTCCGCAAAAAAGTTCTCGAACTCAATACATCACCCTGTCAACTGGTAATGTGTATATACTGAATTTAGGAAGCTACTTAAAAGCAAGAAAGAAGAAAAGCAGAAATCTCCTCCCACCCTGCTTTAAGGTAACATTTGTTTTAAACATCATCCCTGCACCATTGAGTGAGGTTTTATGAAGTTCTTTTCCCCAAATAAAGATACTGTCTGTCTGTCTGCCTGAGTGAGCAGTGCCAATAGCAGAACTTGTTCAAGTGATGTCCACAACAAACAGTTTGAAGCCAGATCAGTCGCCGAGTAACTTTTATTTAACCCATTAACTGCCGTGACGTCATCAATTAAATAAAATTGTCGTCTGCTTTTGTTTCTAAAATTTAACTTTTGGGTATTTTGATATCAGAAATATTGAACTGAGTGGCAAACAGTTTGGATCCTGATCAGACGCCGCGCTACGCGGCGTCTGATCAGGATTCAAACTGTTTGCAAATTACTCTTGCACTTTCGGGGTAAGGCAGTGAAGGGGTTAAGGCGTTTATAAATGAGAATAAGGTTTTCCCAGCTGTATCTCTGATAATGTAAGACTCTTGTTATTGTTTAAAGTAACCGATATCTGATCTGTGCTTTACCCGATTTCTATTTAGCTTATATCTGTTTCGTATGGAAGGTTTCTGTTTTGCCGATAACTGTTTCACAGTCTAGATAAAGATTATAACTTCAATACTATACATATTCAAATTAAGTAAAACGAAACCAATAATTCATGATCAACGAAAATATGACGTGTACGTTACGAGTAGGTCTCCGACTATAACTGCATAATAGTCGTTAACCTTTAACATAAATGAGATATCGATATATCAAATAATCTTTTCGCTTGTTATGTTAGTCCTTTCATCCCTGAAACTTCAAACGGATAGTTCCAGTTTCCAATTTAGTCGAGTCCATTTTTTAATATTTTTGTAAAATAAATTGCAACATTACAAACAGTGCAGACCCTGATATGAGGGTTCCTTAAGGAACCCTCTGATCTGGATCTTCACCGTTTAAACATGCCATATATATGTACTCTATCCAGGTATACTGTAAACAAAGGACATGTATCCGCGTACCTAGGGTGAAAAGGATTGACCTACCTATAATGTCAAATTTGTGTAAATGACAACTTAAAGTTACTCTCAATAAGTTCACTTTTAGAAAACCTTTAAAATAACTTTTTGCTCTTCACGCGCCCTAGTGTTTACCAGTCAATGGTCTCTAGAGATACTCATTCTTTAACCTGTGTCTTCCCTGTGTACTCTTTATAGGTACACAAGTAGATTGTTTGAAAAGGATATGAGCCTTGCAGTACTTGCTATGACAAAACCTTACTTATTGCAAATGCAATTGCAAACAATGTAAATCAAGACCAGCTACCGCGTCTTAGACGCGGCGGCTGGTCTTGAACTACACTGTTTAACACCCACATGCATCTAAAGCATTTGATGTGTTATATATGTAATTGGATGTGTAGACCATACTCAGATACACAACCTGAGATGACAACGGTGACCGTTCTGTACAATATTGCAATGCAATAACGCTGGTTTTGTAATGACACGGTTCATATGTATTATCGACACTATAGGGTTCAATGGGCCAATCGACACACATTCTTTAACTCTACTATATGTCATAAACATCAGGAACAAGCATTCTTAAGTTATGAATTGTCGTGAGATTGGTGCTTCTATTGTATTAAATTTCACAGTTCGAGTCGACATGATAACGAAAAGACACACAAAGATACTTAAATAAAACATTTCCAACACACCAAGTAGCTCAATTTCAAACATATTCAAATGCACTTAGAACTTATAGTCAGTTTTTCAAGTTTTACAACAAACAACTCGAATTTGTAGACCCTAGAGCGTAATTAATAATGAAATAAAGACTTTTCTAGCATATCCGAGCATGTCAATGGCCTGTTACTATTGACAAAATGATCCGATTTCAATAATGATTCCAGTCCTTCAATAACTTATATAGATTGTGTGCAAGTATAATCACAGTCCATTAAAACTGTTTTTGCTAGAATGAAAATACTGCAAAATATAGCATTATCGGACTTTATAACGAGAACTTAAAGTCATATACGAGTATATACATGTATATAATTTAGCAAAGTGTAATCAAAATCCATTCAAATCTAAAGACACTAAAGCGTAAATAATAATGAAATGCAGCCTCTTCTTACTGTTTTTATGTACCAAGGACATAGATATCTAGACACAATGACTCGATTGCAACAATAAAAATACTCCTGCATGAACATATATACATTGTGTGCAAGTATAATCAAAATCCGCTCACAACAGTATTTGCTATAGAGTGTAAACACAGTTAAATATGGCATTTTCAACAATCACGGACATATAACTCTTGACATATTGGTCCGATTTCAATCGTAACTGAATTCATTCTAGAATTTACAACCATTTATAGTTTTACAACATTTTATCAACCATATATAGTTTTACAACATTTTATCAAACTCATCCGAGATATTATGGTCGGGTGTATTTTTGGCAAGTTTGAGAAACATATGGTTAAAAGTGTGGCCTCTAGAGTTAAAACATTAAACGTGTTGACTGCGCACAGCGGGCTTGTATTTACTACATAATATTATATATTCTGGGCACATTGGCAAGGGAAACATCGATGTAAAACAGTTTGAATTCAAACTAAATACGGAATTTGATCAAGATCCAACCTGTTTGCTACTACACGTGGACCAATGCATTGAAAGAACGAAAACTGAAGGTTCCAATCTGATAACTATATGGCTTTGTGTCTGAAATCAGTCAGTAATTTCATAGCATAAAATCATTAAGTCTTTACAAATCTATATCTGGAACCAGTCTATGCTACTAATGAAAATCCTTGACCCAATTCGTAACTCTTAGGCCTTCTATCAAGAATAATCTCAGAATCAGTCTGATACTTTCATGCATTGGTTATGTTTATTATCAGATCATATTACTAACTTAATTAGATTGAAGTCAATCAGAATCAGGGCTGCCATTTCTCCGGATTTTTCCTAAACCTTCGGAATTTTTTCCAGTACTTCGTAGCTAAAAGCAGGCAGAAAGTAAAGCAGAATGCGCCGTAAGGCGCATTCTGCTTTACTTACTGCCTGCTTTAAGCAGTCGCATGTCAACAAAACTAGATACAGGCTATGGGGTAAAGGTACGATTTGTTAAATCGCACTTGAAAAATGCAAATTTGGGAATCTTAGGATTTTTCATGTCAACTTATGGCAGCCCTGTAGAATACTGAAACAGAAATGTACCGAGCGGACCGCTTCCTCAGAATTTCGTTATATCTTGAACCCGTCTGGAAAGTCTAGGTCACTAGTGCTAAAACCGTAATTTGAGACCTTTAATGTAAAGCCCTAGAACCAGTCTGTAATATTTGTTATTATATAAGTAATTATATTTACTATCAAGTCATATTTTGCAACACAAATAGATGAGATCAAACAGGTTATTACAGCGCTCCCTCTCTACAATGACACCCGATGGGAGACAAAAGATGTGTGCGTTGTTCGGAGGGAGTCGTTATAGGGAGGCAAATTGGCAAAATTTGCAAACAGCTTGAATCCAGATCTGGATTCAAGCTATTTGTCACTCTTTATTAAGTTTATATCTGTCCAAATATACATAATGTAACTTTGAGAAAGACAGCACACGACAATTTTAAGCAGACGACAATTGCGGTCATGATTAGTTGGACATAATTGTCCTGTTTAGGGAACTCGACAAGGGTCGTTGTTAGGAGGGGGTCGTTGTTGGTAGGGCCATTGTAGAGAGGGAACACTGTTTAACATACATGTACTGAGCGGACATCTTTTACATTGAGCGGACATCTTTTACATAGTTTTGTTAGAATGCTCTGAATATTGAGACACGTCTTGGCTTTAAGTCTTAACCCATTATCTCACAGTCTGCTTCTATAGCTTTGAAGACAGATAACACTAACAGAATGGTAAAAGTAAACCAGAATGCGCATTAAAGAGCATTCTGCATTACTTTCAGTCTGTTGAACGGTACTACATGTATCTATATAGGATATACTTTAGTATTCCTTTTTGTATATATCCCCTTCACTGCCTTACCCCGAGCACAATAATATTTTGCAAACAGTTTGGATCCTGATCAGACGCCGCGTTAAGCGGCGTCTGATCAGGATTCAAACTGTTTGACACTCATTTCAATATTTCTTCAGTCAAAATAGCAAAAAATAGAATTTAAGAAATAAAAGCAGACGACAATTGTTTAAAATTGAAGACGTCACGGCAGTGAAGGGGTTTATCCATGCCTATATAATAAGTGGACCTACTCGCGCCAGATGAGGAATAAATCAGAGGCGTCCAAATGTGTATCTATTGGGTAATAACAAATGGGTTAAGGCAAATTGGTGTAAATGACACAGATATGGACTACTACCATCTACCACGAGCCTTACATGTACTAATTGTACAACCATAGTCATATAAAAAAAATCACCCGTCATTCACATACAGCGTGGGTAGAAGATAAATTTTTTCATATGCAAACACGCCAAACAGTGTAAATTCAGACCAGAAGACTTCTCAAGGAGCCCTCTGACAAGGGTCTGTACTATTTGTCATTTTGCAATATACTGCAGAAAACAATCCTAACATGGCATACATGGACTTAATAGGTAACTGAAATTGTCCATTAAAAGCTTCAGGGGTGTACTCGTCGCAAGGGCTGGGTGCTTAAAGTTTAAAATCCACCTATTCCTCCACATAAGTGCAATAATGTCTGTTGAGTAATAATGTCTAAGAAAACATCTCTTGGCAGACATTTTCTCTTGAATTCTTAAGCAGCTAATTGTGTTAGAGATCCATTGAACAAAAATCCACCTCCAAATAAATAAAAGCCGGTATAATTACAGTCTTGCGTGTGAAAGATAACTGTGCCAATAAACTTCACTTGAATTTTCTTGTTCAATAACAGGATTAGGCTGAATACAGTCAAGTTAGGCAATTACGACCACTTGAAAAACAGTAGAATCTCACTTTAACCCCTTCACTGCCTTACTAGTGCACTAGTTATTTGCAAACAGTTTGTATCCTGATCAGACGCCGCGTAACGCGGCGTCTGATTAGGATCCAAACTGTTTGACACCCATTTCAATATTTCTAAGTCAAAATACCTAATAATTAAATTTGAGATATGAAAGCAGACGACAAATGTTTAAAATTGATGATGTCACGGCAGTGAAGGGGTTAAATACAATAGAATCACACTGGAGAATACGTTCTGTTTCCTATTTAAACGCAAACAAAACGTAAACGCATTGCAATAAAATGTAGAAAGTGGCATATTTTTGACAATTGTAAATGTTCATTCTAATTTGAGTGGAGAACAGTTTGGAGGCTGATCAGACGCCAGGTGACGACAGACGACGGACACAGGGCGGTCACAAGAGCGCACATTTACACTTCGTGCCAGGTGAGCTAAAATCCATCCTATAGTTCAGGAGGAGATGTCTTTTAAAGAAATTGTTGACGACGAACGAACGAACGACGGACGACGACGGAAACATCCCTGTTTTACAGTACTGACTTTTTTTGTAAAGCATTATGATGATTTGAAGATAGCAATAATGTTTGGTTGACAACCTTTAGTATTGGCTATGTGAGAAAACTAAAGTATAAGTGCCATTTGAAAACAATGTAGACGCTCACCCAAATCAAACTTGATAACAAGAGGATCATGGCGGTCCTTTGGTCTGTTTCATAAAATATCATACGACAACTGTTGTGGTAAGTCAGATTATAAAAGTATCAATTATTATTTTTTTTCTTGATCCAATTCTGTCTTGTGACATTTCTTTTGAATCGTCTTGAAAAGACGATTCAAAAGAGATGTCACAAGACAGGATTGGATACAGGAATAAGATATTAGATGGTTTTTTTTTAAAAGTGTTGACTTACGTAACGGACAATCGCTATCGTTTTAAAGGTGACGTTAAAATTGGGCTGGTGGTTTTAGAAAAAAGACGAGATTTAAGGGTGTATCCAACCCATAAGCGAATTTTTTTTAACAATATGGATCCTCGAATATTAAAAATATGCTTTTTATAGGGCATGATTTTATTAGATTTTTTATTTTATTAAAAAAAGTAAAAAAGTTTGAACTTGAAATAGTTCTAGTATTAAACTTTTTCTTATATTCTACCAGATGAAAGCCCATGCTAAGGCAGTTCAAAATATGAAAAGAAATTGAAAGGTCAGTGTTGAAAATTTTGAGTTATTAAATTAAAAAGAGTTATCTCCCCTTACCAAATTTACAAAAAAAGTATCATATCGATGATTTTTGGAGCTTTATAATTAAAATTTCATTTAAAAGATATTTATCACCAGCTGTCCATTTTCCTTTAAATTAATTTTCGTATGAAGAAATACTACCATAGATAAGAAATAAATAACACAAAACCAAATTATCATATTTGTTTTCATTTAAAATGGATTTTATTGAAGCGGGCTGTTCGAAAAGGACAAAATAAGAGAAAGTGGGTGGGGTAAATTTTACATGGCCGTAGAGCTAACTGTTGTTCACCAAAATGTTGAAAATTTCCAAAATTCATGACATTGATACACCCTTAAGGATTCGTAACAGCTAAATGGAAAAATATGTATTTATAGTTCCAACAGGGATAAAATTCATAGAGAAGTTGACGAGCAAGACAAGAGTGCTCCTAAGCAAACCCTCTGATCAAGATCTGCACTTTAGCACTGGGGGCCAACTAGGTCTAGTAGTAATGTCAAATGTTTTGCTACAACTCATATTGGTATTATTAAAGATTTGTTTTCCTCAAATTCGTAGCAAAACATTTCCCAGTACACACACTGGCTTCGCAGGAACACAAATCTGTTATAATACCCATATAAGTTGTAGTCGCAAACCCATTCGGCGGTAGATTTTTAATAAAAAGTATAGTTGGTGAATCTTAGTATCATTTTAGTTTAAAACAACGAAACATGAAAGTCAAACAGTTTGAATCCAGATCAGACGTGGCGTGTTTTTTTGTTGTTTGTTTTTTAAAATCAAACAGTTTTCAAGAAGCTGACATTTCCATCAAAACTTTTGCAATAGTATTGCATTTAGTGTCGTCAAGGCCGAAATTTATTCTGCTTACAAAATATCATGTGCTAAATTGTATAAATTAATGTTAATGCTTTTGAAACAGAAGAAAACTTAAGTACGAGTGACAAACAGTTTGCAATTCAGATCAGACGCCGCATTATGCGGCGTCTGATCTGAATACATTTTACTGTTTGCAAATGTTAGGCAAGTCGCGATTAAGCATGATAAGGGTTAACCCTTTGAACCCTAGTCCCGCATATAGGCGTGCTTTTCAAACAGTGAACATGTGAAAAGTACACTTGTCTGGAACAAACAGTGAAGACCCAGATCAGAGGGCTCCGAAAGGAGCCCTCTGATCAGGGTCTTCACTGTTTGTCATAATGCCAAAAATGGACAAAAACAACCATTAAAAGCCAGAAATGGACTAGACTAAAATCGAAACTGGACTTGTTCATTTAAAGCTTCAGGGAGGAAAGAGTTAAAACGGGAAAGAAAAACGTCTTCCCTACTGTACTAAATTTGTATATATTTCCACAAAAAAACTTCAGGGCGTTTCTTCCGCTACGATCTTAGTTTACGGTTACCGCGTGTCGAATATTAACATCAGAGCCGATACACGGAACTTGCCGAGGTGTTCCGATTGCTGGCTCTACAAGTTGTTAACTCGAGTCCATTAAGTGGATACTTTGGCATTCATGGGTCAAAACCGTGGCCGAATGTGAATTGTCATTACAGATCCATTCATCAAATTGGATGCTGCATTAAGGAGACATATCCAATTACATCTACTAGATAACTTTTCAAGGGAAATCGATAATGAGCTGAGTTTGTGGTCAGACCATTTGTAATCTCCAAGAAAAGAAACCGTACAATGCAAATACAGAAGAATACAACCGAACCACCGTAACTCAAACTCGTTTCAGTCGAACATACCAATATTTCGAAGTTAAAACGTGGCTATAGCCACGTTTTAACTTCGAAATACGGATATGTTTGACTTAGAGGAGATCAAGCTGTCGAAATCTTACCAGAAGAAATAGGTCTAGCCAAGATTTATCTTTCAAATAAGGATGTGTATCGACGTTTGCGAATTCGAGTTATCGAAGTTCAACAGTAATTATAAACCTTCCGATTTCCCAAGCGTTACTAAAGTAACAATAGCTACACCATGTAATCCAATTACGTACCACCTTTCAAAGAAAATCATACAGTACATTCGAAACTCAACACTTGCAGCTTGCTTAAAGTGAACTAACATGCGTTTCGTTTTTTTGGAATTTCGATAAATCGATCTGGCTTAAATCGAACTTATCCGCATTTCAAAGTTCAAACTTGGCTAAGCCACGTTTTGACATTGCAAAGGGTAAGTTCGACTTAAAAGAGTTTGAATTCTCGAGTTTTAACTGTTCTCATTTACCGTAGCCCCATACTATAATAGTTCCAGCGATGAAAGCATTACAGTAACATGTCATTCTAGTACAAACCACACAACAAATTCGTATGACCATCCCTGTGAGATTATGTGTGCTTAACTCTTGCAGCCTCAAACTCAGATAATAAAACATAATGTAGTAAAACCCCTCTATTACCGACGCTAAAAAGAAGGCTAATTGAGTGTATAAAAGACTGGTGACAGATTAAAGCAAAGTGACAGTAAAACAGAAAGCTCCTACAGGAGCTTTCTGTTTTACTGTCACCTTGCTTTAAGCAATCACCTGTCAGAAACACCTAATAATTAACACAATTTATTGGTCGTAATAGAGAGGTCTTACTGTAATAGTTATATTTTGAGTTAGGCGGTCACTATTTAAATAACATACTAATAGGACTACCTAAGGACAAGTGACTGCTTAATATAGGACAAAGGCAAAGCAGGACGCTTCCTTGGGAGTGTTCTGCTTTACCTTTTGTCCTTCATTTAAGCTTTACATGTATCTTAAAAATTAATAATTCGCCCTCATTTCAGTGACCAAATCTGGCTTCCTCAACTTAAAAACTACAGCTTGTTTTCAGCGGTTTATGGAAGATGTTGCATTCTCATTTACTTTCATTTTCTGCTATAAGATGGCAGTTATTCTTAACCAAGTCAATGCGTATTCTTTAATCCATTGTCCAAAATATACGTTTTATGCCCTTAAATAGTTTCAAATAAATGATTCCAATTTAAATAGAGTCATATAAATATGCACCCCAAGCAATAGTTTCAAAATGCATCACCAGAGGATAATTGCTTAAATCAGGTTGAAAATTAAGCAGGATGCTCCCTCAGGGCCATACTGCTTTAATTCAACCTACTTGAAGAAATCAATTCTCTTCAATACAGAAAACAAGGCATGGGGAAAAGGGTAAAGCTGTCGTATTGAGGGGAGGTTACTGTACTATTATTTTACCAATACATGTATACGTGTACAAGGAATAGACAGTCACAGACCTTGCAAGAACCAGGTGATGTCATCAGAAGTGGTGGTGGTGGTGTGTGTGTGTGTGGGGGGGGGGGGGGGGGGGGGGGCGTTTTTTTTACCAATAAACGCGTCCATGTTAAATCAGTACATGTCATTTGCACAGACTTTGAAGTCAGATCAGACATCGGGTTACCCGGCGTCTGATCAGGGTTCAAAGTTATAAAGCATTTGAGTTGAGTCTGAAATCGTTCTCAAGAATTTGATCGGTCAGATTGGAGCTTTTGCGACTCAACTCAAACGCTTTAAACATTGGGACAGGGGTCAAAGCCTTTGCCACTCAGATTGAAATCTACAATTTTCTATACATGTACATGTAATTCGTACCACTGATAATTTTTCCGCCACTCTGTCGCACAAAATGTTTTACATTACGTTTGTTTAGACATAATTGACATATAAATGCATATCAATCTACTAACATTACAATTAGAACTACAGTTAAGATTGCGCCTACGATACTCTTTCCCTTTTAACTCCTTCCCTGCCCAGTTTAGTCGTCTGCTTTAACCCTGTTACAATGTACCTCCAATTATCGTCTGCATTTGAAGTGTCGTTTGTAATATTTTTAAATTTAGATTTACGGCTGTTTTGACTGAAAAATATCGATACGAGTGTCAAACAGTTCGGATCCTGACCAGACACTACGTTACGCGACTTCTGCTAAGGATCCAAACTGTTTGCAAAGTCGCATTTCGGCGCATTTGGCAGTGAAAAGCTAAACGAAACTATACGCAAACGTAACATGGTGTATTTTGACAGTTTTACCCCATAGCCTGTTTCTAGTTTTGAAAATAGGTGACCACTTAAAGCAGGTTGAAAGTAAAGCAGAATGCGCCCTAAGGCGCATTCTGCTTTACTTCCAGCCTGCTTTAAGTTTCCACCTGCTAGAATTAAGAAAATATTCCTTCTGCTACATATTCATGACTGTATTGATTGGAATTATTTTCTTCCGCGGAGGAATAAACGTAAGGCGCTAATAGGCGCTTCTATAAGGTAAAGGGTTAAATACCGATTGAAATCTGAGAGGCTAATAAGGTTATTTGTTGCCTGGTCAGAAGACGATTTCTCGGCATCTGACTCCATGGGTTCAAAACAGTCATTGGATGACGTCCGTTCTTTGATTGTAGAGCTACTGGAGGAAGACGTTTTACTATTGCCAGTTTAAACGAAACTACAGTAGAACCCCTCTATTACGACCACTTAAAAGAAGGCTAATTGTCTGTATAAAAGACAGGTGACAGCTTAAAACAATGTGAAAGTGAAACAGAAAGCTCCTGTAGGAGCTTTCTGTTTCACTTTTACATTACTTTAAGCAGTCACCTGTATTAAACTACTAATATTTGACACAATTTAGTGGTCGTGATAGAGAGGTTCTACTGTATACGCAAATGCAACGCAACAAAACTGTTAAAAGTTGCAGGTGGTTTGTTTGTAATAATTTTGTTTCTTTATCTAACGATTTAAATGGGTGGCAAACATTCGGGCCCCTGATCAGACACTGGGTTACCCGAAGTATGACCCGTCGTAAAATTGTTTGCAATAGAAATAGTTGCATAAATGCGTTTTTTGGGAAATAATGCCGGCTTCTCCATTGTAATATACACCCATTCAATCACTCACAGCAATAATACACGTTCTCTACAGCTGAGACCAAGCCAAGAAAATAATAGTGTTCCCTCTCTACAACGGCCCTCCCAACAACGACCCTCTTCTTACAACGAGCCTTGCCGCAATTCCCTCAACGGGACAATTAACTCTAACGCATTTACTGCTGCAATATCGTCTACTTAAAATTATCCTCTTCTGTTTTTTTCTCAAAGTTAAATATAAGAAGAAATTTTTATAGAATAAATATAATGACGAGAGACAAACAGCTTGGATCTTGATCAGACGCCGAGTTACGCGGCGTCTGATCTGGATTCAAGCTATTTGCTAATATAAGCCAAGTCTTAATGTTCCCTCTCTATAACGACTCCCTCCTAACAACACACACGATATGAGTCTCCCATTGAGTGTCGTTGTAGAGAGGCAGCACTGTAATTCAGAACCTGAAAAATGTGTACCTTTAAAACTCAATTACACAGTCACAAATTGGATTTGTTTCAGCATTTATTTGAGTCGGTTAAATTTTTAACGGGCTAGACAATTTTCATCGGTAAAATGTGTCGTGAGCAGTTTTCTGATATTGATTTTAGAAAATACCTATAGAGTGTCGACCAGTATGAAGCCAGATGAGACGCCGAGTTCCTAGTAGTCTCATCTGGATTCAAACTGTCTGTAATAGTTATTGCAAATGCGCTAACTGCGCTGCGTGCTCAAGATAACCTCAATACATGTATTACCTTACATAACAACTGTTTGCAAACAGTTTGGATTCTAATCAGACGTCACACAATACACGTCTGATCAGAATAAAAACTGTTTGACACTCATTTCAATATTTCTTGAATCAAAATACCTAAACTTTAAACTTAACCCTTTACCTGATAGCCTATTTCTAGTATTGAAGATATGTGACTACTTAAAGCAGGTTGAAAGTAAAGCAGAATGCGCCCTTCAGCCTGCTTTAAGCTATTACCTGCTAGAATAAGGAAAGTATTAAATATGACACATATTCATTACGGTATAATTTGGAACTATTTTCTTCAGCGGATGAATAAAATGCCTGTGCTAAAAGTCGCTCCCATAAGGGAAAGGGTTAAGAAATAAAAGCAGAATGCTGGCGTTATGGAAGTGAAGGGGTTAAATTACATTATCTCATTATATATCACTAAACATCTATCACTGGCACTTGCCTGATCTTAACGTTTCGCTAAAAGAATCCCAGGGCTCGTGATAAAAGGGACTAAACTTAATAAATCAAACGTTTTCTCATTATTTCTACAACAAATCCTATGGTGTTACTACTCATTGGAATCGGCTCGAAGATACTATTCTAATACCAGAGGGATTAATGCAGAAATAAAGATTTTAGTTCTTGAAATACTCCCCTTATCTGGAGCTCTGCGAATAGTTGTGTGCTTTCAAACAAATCGTCTGCAAAAATACTCAAACTAGTTACAGTGGAGAATATGTTATTCTTTCCCGTTTAAACGCAAACGTACGCAAACGCAAAGCACTAAAACGTAGAAAAGAACGACTTTTGGACAATTCTGATAATTCTTGTTTATCTTGGTGGCAAACAGTTTGGAGCCTGATCAGACGCCGGGTTACCCGGCGTCTGATCTGGCTCCAAACTGTTTGCACTGCAAATAATAGTTTTAGCGTAAACGCGTTTATTGGGAAAGAATAACAGATTCTCCACTGTAGCCCGTCACCGGTTTTAACAAGAATTCCACGGAATATGGAGTCTTGTCGCGACAAAGAATCGAACGTGAGGCTAAGGTATAGATTTGTTTGCATACGATTGGAAATAGAGGCCCTCAGCGTCTGATCAGGTTCCAAACTATTTTCAATGAACAACAGTCAATGGCGTACAAATGTGTTAATAGGAATTTTCAGTGTGGGAAGAAGTTATCTTCCAAAGTCCATTGTCAAAAGTTTGGAGCCAGATCAGACGCCGAGTAACTCGGCGTCTGATCAGGCTCCAAACATTTTGATAGCCAGACGAAAACAAATCGGCTGCGTTTTACAAATATTCGTATTGCATTGTATTTACATCGTGAAACGGGAAAGAATAACGAGTTCTTCCCCGCTGTAAGTGCTGAAAATCGATGACGAGTGGCAAGATCTTATTCTTGTCTGGGTCATTACTTAAACGCCCCCGTAGACCAGGGGTTATAGTGTAAGAAACAACATGAAGGAGATCAAGGTCAAAAGAACCAAGCTTGTTTCCCAAGGGTTAGTGCATCAGGACTCAGGAGACAAGGTCTGAAAACCAAAGGTGTTTTCCAAAGCTAAGAGTGTAAAATTTGCACGTATTAGATAAGGTCCCCAAACTCATTTCCCCTCAGAGATTAGAGTCTTAAGATTTGAATGCAGGAGACAACAATTCCAAAATCGAGGCTTGTTTATCCAGGGGTAAGAGTATAAGATTTTCAAACAGGACATAAGGCCCGAAACCCCATACTGATTTGTTCAGGGTTTACAGTGTAAGATTAACATGAAAAAGATAGGTCAAGAAATTCTGGCGGTTTGGCCGAAGGTTATGGTGTAAGATGTACATGAAGGAGATATGTCATAAAACCCAGACTGAATTGTCCAGGGCTAGAGACTAGAGTGTAAGAGGTGCATAGAGAAGATATGTCACACAACACGGGTTGGTTTATCCAAGGCTAGGAACTCAGTGTAAGATGTGCATGAAGAAGATATGTCACACATCACAGGTTGGTTTATTCAAGGCTAGGAACTTCAGTGTAAGATGTGCATGAAGAAGATATGTCACACATCACAGGTTGGTTTATTCAAGGCTAGGAACTTCAGTGTAAGATGTGCATGAAGAAGATATGTCACACAACACGGGTTGGTTTATCCAAGGCTAGGAACTTGAGTGTAAGATGTGCATGAAGAAGAAATATTATGTCACACATCACAGGTTGGTTTATTCAAGGCTAGGAACTCAGTGTAAGATGTGCATGAAGAAGATATGTCACACAACACGGGTTGGTTTATTCAAGGCTAGGAACTTCAGTGTAAGATGTGCATGAAGAAGATATGTCACACATCACAGGTTGGTTTATTCAAGGCTAGGAACTTCAGTGTAAGATGTGCATGAAGAAGATATGTCACACATCACAGGTTGGTTTATTCAAGGCTAGAGACTTGAGTGTAAGATGTGCATGAAGAAGATATGTCACAAATCACAGGTTGGTTTATTCAAGGCTAGAGACTTGAGTGTAAGATGTGCATGAAGAAGATATGTCGCACAACACAGGTTAGTTTTTCCAGGGTTAGAGTGTAAAATTTGCATGAAGAAGATATTTCACACAAAAGAGGTTGGTTTTTCAAGGGTTAGAGTGTAAGGTTTGCATGATGGAGATATGGCACACAACACAGGCTGATTTGTCCAGGGTTATAGTGTAACCTTTGCATGAAGGAGATAGGTCACACAGGACAGGCTGATATATCCAGGGTCATAGTGTAAGATGTGCATGAAGGAGATAGATCACACAACACAGGCCGATTTGTCCAGGGTCATAGTGTAGGATTTGCATAAAGGAGATATGTCACACAACACCGGCCGATTTGTCCAGGGTCATAGTGTTAGATTTGCATGAAGGAGATATGTCACACAACACAGGCTGATATATCCAGGGTTAGAGTGTAACATTTGCATGAAGAAGATATTTCACACAAAACAGGTTGATTTTTCAAGGGTTAGAGTGTAAGGTTTGCATGATGGAGATATGGCACACAACACAGGCTGATTTGTCCAGGGTTATAGTGTAAGCTTTGCATGAAGGAGATAGGTCACACAGGACAGGCTGATATATCCAGGGTCATAGTGTTAGATTTGCATGAAGGAGATAAGTCACACAACACAGGCTGATATATCCAGGGTCATAGTGTAAGATTTGCATGAAGCAGATAGGTCACTAAACCCAGGCTGTATTGACCACGGTAAGAGATTAAGATTTGCATGAAGGAGATACTGTTCTAAACCACAAGCTGCTGTTTTTTAGAGCCAAGAGTATCAGATTTGCACGCAGGAGATAACTAATCTGATAAGGTGCAGGAGATATGGTCACAAAACTCAAGCTTGTTTGTCCAGGGGTCACATGTAAGATTAACTTACTCTAGACAAATCAGCCTGTATAGTTGGATTTATCATTGTCAATAGGTAAGAGTGGCGTTCCATCTGGATCTATTCTGTTGGTTTAGTTAATTATACATTGGCCCATTGCGTATAAACGATTATTCAATCTCATTTCTAATAAATTCTGAATTCAAGTTTATGAATTCGAGGTAGAGCTCCTCCGTACATTAAACTCCCACTGCATTGGCGCCCATTCAAATAATTATTACAAATACAGCATTAACCCATTTAACAGGACTGCCATAAGTTGACATGAAAAATCCTAAGATTTCCAAAATTTGCATTTTTCAAGTGCGATTTTACGAATCATACCATTACCCCATAGCCTTTTTCTTGCTTTGTTGGCATGCAACTACTTAAAGCAGGCTGTAAGTAAAGCAGAATGCGCCTTAGGGCGCATTCTGCTTTACTTTCAGCCTGCTTTAAGCTACCATGTACTGGGAAAAAAATCCGGAGATTTAGGAAAAATCCGGAGAAATGGCAGCCCTGATTTAACTGTTTGGCCTCAGAGCACTGGCAGTTTTAAAACGCTCAGATCATAATCAGATGTACAGTAACTAGTATGTCCCAGGAATTCAAACTTTGTTCAGTGGAGAGGGCGTTATTTCTGTCCCGTTTAAACGAAATAATACACAAACGCAACGCAGTAAAATTTACCAAACCCATAAAACCACAGATACGCATTTATACACATTCAATTTATTCATCCACTGATGAAAATAGTTCCACTTTATTCAGTTATCAAAATGCACCATAGGCATTTGCTACCATATCAGATGGTAGCTCTAAAGCAGGGTTTCCTTCAAGTTGCTTTAAGTTACCACCGGCCTTCAAACTTAAAACATGTTTTGGGTAAAGGATTAAGACAATACATATATACAGCTGCTTGATGGGGTTTTAAGTATTGTTTTTATCCTGTATTAAGCAACATCTTGTACGAAATAATGCTCCTGCATGGTCTAATCTTACTAGGTCTTTTTAAACAAAACTAACAGTACAACGTTACCTCTACATTACAACCACAAAAAAGAATGTTAATTGATTGTATAAAAACAGGTGACAGCTAGAAGCAAGATGACAGCAACACTGAAAGCTCCTTAAGGAAATTTCTGCTTTACTGTCACCTTACTTGACGCAATAACCTGCCTTAAATACCTCATAATTAACACAATTTAATGGTAGTACAGCGCTCCCTTCCTACAACGACACCCAATGGGAGACAACAAATATGTGCGTTGTTCGGAGGGAGTCGTTGTAGGGGGGGGGGGGGGGGGGTAGTTGGCTTACATTTACAAACAGCTGGATTCAAGATCAGACACCGCGTTACGCAGCGTCTGATCTAGATTCAAGCTGTTTGCTACTCGTCATTATGTCTTTTTCTGTCCAAATGGCTATGTAAATTTGAGAAAAAACAGCAGACGACAATTTTAATTAGACTTTATCACAAAATCTGCGGTCTGGGGGTTGCATAAAGCCATTGTATAAATATCGCAATCCACTAGTGGAATATCGTTTTCCCAATGGGAGACAACAAATATGTGCGTTGTTCGGAGGGATTCGTTGTAGAGAGGGAAGTTGGCTTACAATTGCAAACAGCTGGATTCAAGATCAGACAACAGCGTTACGCGGCGTCTGATCTAGATTTAAGCTGTTTGCCACTCGTCATTATGTTTTCTGTCAAAATGGCTATGTAAATTTGAGAAAAACAGCAGACGACAATTTCAAATAAACTATATTGCAGCCGTGAAAAGGTTGGACTTACTTATATTGTTTTGGGAACAGCGGCAATCGTCGTTATAACGAGGGAACCGTTGTCTGGAGGGCCGTTGTAGAGAGGGAACGTTGTACAGCGTTCCCTCTCTACAACGGCCCTCCTTACAACGACTCCCTCCTTACAACGACATTCACCGCTGTTCCCACGAAAATTATGTTTTATGCTTGCACTGATGCATTATCATCTAGCTAAAATTGTTGTCTGCTGTTTTTCTTACATAAATTACATTTTGACAGAAAAAACATTATGACAAATGACAAACAGCTTGAATCCAGATCAGACGCCGCATTACGCGACGTCTGATCTGGATTCGAGCTGTTTGCAAATGTCAACCAAGTTCCCTCCCTATAAGAACTCCCTCCGAACAACGCACATAGTTGTTGTCTCCCACTGAGTGTCGTTGTAGAGAGGGAACGTTGTACATGTAAAAGAGAGGTTTTACTGTATTCTAATGTATGGACAGACGCACTCTCGGCTCAAGGAAAGCAGCGAGCGAATATTGTTTTGTGAGGTCGACTTGAAATTACCGGGGAAAATGACAGAAGCAAAATCAATAGGAATTTGCGGTGGTGGGGAAATGGAAATAAGTGTTATTATTTCTACCACCAAATGTGTCGTCTGCTTCAATAATGATGTCCGTTCGAGATCTGAGTTGCTACGTCAAGATTCAAGACTTTAATTTAAAACATAGAACTTAATATTTAAAATGTAAGGTCTCGTCTTTAAAATGTTACGCCACTGTCACAGTTTGCAGTACATAAGTAATACTTTTTTCATTAACAACTCGGCCAATTCCGAATTCTTTTTTGCGAGGTATTTGGAGGCGGATAATGAATATAGCTTGGTAAGTATTTGCCTAGGGTCTATCTTTCACGGGTTTTTGATTGGTCGGATTTGAGAAAAACGCTCGAATCTGACCAATCAAAAGTTTGAGAACGACCACATACTCCATGATCTCAAACGCCAGATATCCACCAAAGTTGAATTGTGCCAGGTCTCGTCCAGGCTCCAAGGTTATAATGCTTTTGAGCTGAGTCTGGAATAGTTCTCAGGCATTTGATTGGTCAGATTTGAGCCTAGGCTAAAATCTGACCAATCAAATGCTTGAGAACGACACCAGACTCAACTCAGACGCTACTACTGCTGAAGTTGAAACATCTGACACAAGAGTTGTTACTGCTTTATGCTACATCTGCGTGCATAGAAATAATTCTTATGTTGCATATTCATTACCGTATAAAATGGAACTATTTCATCAGTGATTAAATAAATTAAATGCGTAAATATGCGAATTTATGGAGTAATATGTTACCCCCTTCAACACCAGGCAGGTATTTAAAATCGACTTTACTAACAGTTTGAAGCAAGATACGAGGGGTGTTCAAATAGTTTTGATACTGAATCAATAACTTCAATATAATGAGTGCAAAATGCATGTGTGATATATCATTTTAAAGAGCAATTGTTCGCCTACACGATGGTATAATACACGATAAGATCACATAACTCGATGAGTCACAACATGAACCTAAATGACCCCTACTCGAGGACACTGGAACATAGCACTTTTCAGACATTACTTTTTGACGCAATAACGTCTTAAAATGTACAATTTCCAGATTTTTTTCTTCATATATATCAGTTTATGTCTAAATTTTGTTGTAAATATTTTTTATTTCTATTGAAAGGGTTAACTGTCTAAAATCTCATTTTTTCAAAATCAACATTTCTTATTTTGCTAATGACGAAAGTGGACATGTTTTTTCGAACGCTATGAAAATGTTCTAGATCAGTATATCTACATTTTGATTTTAAAACATGAAACCATTTTTCAACTGCTTCAACTATAGCCTGGTTTAATAATAAAGAAAGAGTTTGTAGTTTCCCTAACTACTTTTATACATAACAGGAGATCTAAATTGACTCATATATACACAAAAAAGGTCCAGTGTCCTCGAGGAGGGGTCATTTAGGTTCATGTTGGGGCTGATCGAGTAATGCGAACTTATCGTGCATGATATCACCGTGTCGGCAAAAAATGATAGATCACACATGCATTTTGCACTTATAATAATTGATCCAGTATCAAAACTTTTTGAACTACCCTCGTACAAACTTGTTTGGTAGATCCATACACATCAATATTTCCACTGCCAAACAGATTTAAAACTTACTTTGAAAAAATAATGCGTTAGGCAAAATGTAAAGCAGGCGATAGAATTGGGTGAATGAGTTAAGCAGACGAACATATTTTACAGTGAAAGGGTTAAATTTCTAACAGAAAGGGAAAAAGTCACGGCTGATTTTCCGAGAAATCCTATTCTTGTTACATTCCTTTGCATAAAAAATTAGTAGAATCTATTGGATAAATATCTAGCAGTCATTGTTACGATGTATAGAATGGATGCTATATGAGATGAAATATTTCACAGAACGCCTTTACTTTGCTTGGATTTTGACCTCAAAATCGGACTCTGCTTGCCTTTTTTCAACAGAATAATCAGGGGCTAGCGCCCACGAACCCCACGGTCGCTTCGAAATGAAAGACAAAAATGGTGGTGTGTTTTCTCTTGCATGGCAACCTGTTGGTAAGGAAGAGCGTGGGGACCGGCAAAGTAAATTCTATCCGACTTAACAATTACATTTTTTTTCTAAGAAGAATCATTTCCATGTCTATTAACACATATCCTACTTCTAGCTTTATCACAGATTCATGTCGTAGATCTAGATTGTCAAACAAAATGATTTGTTATTATTCACCATCTGTTCTACACTGCTCGCTTTCTATTGTTTTGGGGGTAAAATATCTTCACAAACTCACGTGCTCACCGATCCCTTAATATAAGGAATATCGTATATAATACAAAGGCAAACACTGTGAGACATATCTACTGTAAACTGCTTACCTTATCTTCATATAAACCTATATCAGGAAGACCCAGGTAATTGAAATCCATTGATTTCATATCAATTGGCGTGAAATTGACAGGTTTCATGTCCATAGTGTCTATCTCCATGGTGTTATTGTATCTAAAACAGGGCGGAGTTTGCAGTAAGAAATACCCAAACAATGCAACGGCTATTCGAACAAACGCACGCCTCTTTACGAACGTTCATGACGTCATGCTAAGACGTCAGTGCCTGTTTAAAAACTTGAAGTTTTCAACGAGAGTTTGAGAAGAGAAAGGAAGAATACAAGGAACAGAAAAGGGAATAGACAGATGGAAAACAGGGGAACAATAGAGAAATAGATAGAGAGACACTGGCAAAGGAATATCTAAATCTAGACACGCCAGATCAGTCAAACATGGGCCTACGGAAAGAGAGATTCCATAATAGGTAGGGTTCAACTGAAGGAATATGATATTATTCAGTCTCACGTCAAATACGTTGTTGCTAAGTAAGCACTTTCACGATTGAATACAGTAGGGAAGACGTTTTCGTTTTTCATTTAACCATTTCATCGTGATTATGACGTCATAAACACATTATCTGCTATCGTCTGCTTGCAAACTTATCGCCTGCCTTTATTGGTGTAATACACTTAGACTAAAACACTCCTTTAAATATCAAACAGTTTGGATCATGATCTATAATGGGGTTGGTGTTATAAAAAAAACTCAACTATTGATAATGAAAGGATTAAGTCAATTCTAGTTTTTACTATTAACCCTTAGCCCGCCAAATAAATTGTCGTCTGCTATATTTCTCGTCTGCTTTAAGTTTCAAAGTGCTTCAAAGTTGCTCATAATTGCTAAAAATGTTGTCCGAGTGTCAAACAGCTTGGCTCCGGATGAGACGCCGAGTTACTCGGCGTCTCATCCGGATCCAAGCTGTTTGCATATGGAGCTATAGTCGTGAGTGGCAGGCTAAGGGTTAAGGGTTGATTTTTACGATACAAAATTACAAATTCTGATAAGAAGTCTACGCTGTTTGTTATTGACAAGATTAATATTAACCAATTTATACCAAGTGGATTCTTCCATGTTTATATATTGGATTAGTCCATTTTTTTTATCAAAGGGATGCCTGGTCAAAATTTTTCGTTTTCATTTTGCTTTATATTGAAATTCCTATCAGCAAACAGTGTAGCCTCTGACCAGACGGCTTCTGATCAGAGTCTACACTGTTTGCCTATGTCCCATATATGGGAACAGTGGCACAAATGGGTTTAATTCCTTTTTTTTGAGAAATGCGGCTTACAATCAGCGTATATGTATGACCATGCGAATTTAATGTTCTATCGATTTTCGGATTCATAATTCCCCAACAGCAAAACCTGTACCCTTAGTCTTCAGTTTCCGACTAAAAGGCTGACGGGATTTAATTTGATAAATATAACCGTCTTACGCGTTCTATGGCGTTTTGTTTTTAATTCCATGTTCTGAATTAGAACCGGCTGCGGTTGCGAGAGAATGCTTGTGAGTTATTTTGAGATATAGACCCGTTATCTAGGCACTTCATTCATAGCTATAGAACTAGAAATAAGGTAGGATCTCCTTTTCGTGCTAAAACGCCCATTTACACATGTATTCCCTTTCATTATTGACAGCCTTTGGTTTGATTTCGTCTGAAATACTGACACAGTAAACTCATTATGACATTCGTCCTTGAAACTTTTAATAGACATCTCACCGTAAGTCTAGCCCATTTTTTTTACTATTTTGAGGGTTGTCCTTACAATATATTGTGAAAAGACAAACAGCGCATATCCTGTTCAGAAGACTCATTTAGAATCAGGATCTACTCTGTTTGCATATGACGAGTGGTCACTTCATTGATCGTCTGTTTGTTTATCACGAGTATACTATAGCAGGGCTGCCATAATTTGAAATGAAAAATCGTAAGATTTCCATTTTTCTATTTTTCAAGTGCGATTACTTAAAGCAGGTTGAAAGTCAAGCAGAATGCGCCTTCATGCGCATTCTGCTTTACTTTCAACCAGCTTTAAGCGACCATCTGCTAGGATAAAAGTCCGAAAACTTTGGAAAAATCCGGAAAAATGAAAGCCCTGCTATAGTCGCCAGTGTTTAATGTATATTAACCCGGTCACTCTCGATGGCGTCATAAAGCGCATTTGAAAACAGTTTTGACGCGGAATCTGATCAGGTTCAAATCTGTTTGCCAATTGTTTTGAAATTACGTCAGTTAGACTGCCTTAAATCAAACTTGCAACAATATTGAAGCAGACGACAATGTGTCGATGAAGGGGTAAAAAACTCACGATAATTTGATCTTGAAAGGGTTATTACTAGTGGCCATCAATGATTAGGTTTCCTGATAAGAATGCTAATATGCAAGAGCTCGTCGTACGAAACTTCGAACGATAATTACTACCGTACATGACGGGTCCCAGATACTTCTTTCATATCACTATCAACCCCTACGACGCGACTACTCTTTTGAATCGTCTCTTCGACAGCAAACCCTACAATGTGAATACTCATCGTCTCGGAAAAAATATTCAAACGAATAGCCACGTCATAGGGAATGAATGAGATTAGTATTTTAGAATTTGAAATGTCCGCCTTATCAGGCACCCCTGGATGATCATTTTGGCTGATATGCTAAACACTGCTTGAATAACGGAGAGAGCTCATGATGATGCCCATCAGTAAACGCTTAGCATGCCGAGTTACAATGTGTCGTTACAACATTAGAATTTTGAACGGGTCTATAGTATAGCTAAATACTCTTTTAAACGTCTGTTAAACAGTTTTTAATCATGATTAGACACATATGCGTCTGATATGGATCAAGACTTATTGCAGCCTTAGCAGGAGAAAGTAATGTAGTACAAAACACACTAAGGGTTAATTTAAGCTCTTTCTTGGTCGATTTTTCAAGGTTGCTTCTTCAGATCTGCCAAGAAATACTCGCATAACGAAGACGGCAGCGATATTCAGTGATCATATTAGCCCTTATCACCGTAAGTTCTATTTGGCTAACAGTTCCAAAACGTTTTGGTCAGGATAAAACCTAGTCATTCTATGTCTTATCTGGATCCAAAAGCTTGGCACTTATAAACATAGATTCTTTCATTCATATAAAATGCTTAAAAGCTTGATTTTCCGCTATTTCGCAGAAGTTTTATACATATATACAGATGAAAATTTAGCACGAGATCTGTACAGCTCAGCATGAACCGGTCAGTTTATTCCAAAACGCTATTAAATAACATAAAGAAACGTTCGTTACCGTAGATGTGGAGGAATTAATTTGTCAACTTGGGTTTACATGTAACCCTCTCTTGCCTATAACTTGATTTAACCCTTTACCCCATAGCCTATTTCTAGTATTGAAGATAGTTGACCACTTAAAGCAGGTTGAAAGTAAAGCAGAATGCGCTTTAAGGCGCATTCTGCTTTATTTTCAGCCAGCTTTAAGCTTCCATGTACTAAACTATGGAAAAGATTCCCTATACTATATATTCATGGCGGATTAAATTGGAACTATTTTCTTCAGTGGAGGAATAAATCATATCCGCTAAAAGGCGCTTCTATTGGGGAAATGGTTAAGCGTTTCAGACATATGGGTACTAAAGGCATGCTGAGAGTAAAGCAGACAGCTACTACATGTATAGGAGCTTGTTGCTTTGTTTGCAGTCTGCTTTGAGCAGCCACCTGTGAAGATATACTATGTATAGGAAACGTTTGATAACCACTTTATAAGACAAAGATAAAGCCACGCAAAGGCACTTCAGTGAAGAAACGATAAAGCCATGAAAAGGCACATCAATGACAAAAATATAAAGCCACAATGAGGAAAAGATAAAGCCATGAAAATGCACTTTTTATGGTGAATAGGTGATATGACAAAGGCTTGAAAAGACATTTCTATTCATTGCTTTAGTGTTTGATGTGCTTGCTTCATTGAAGATAGATGATAGTCAAGAAAGCAGCTTTATCTCATAATCATAAGAGCTTTATGCACTCTGTGTTTAGCAGTCACCTGATGCAAGTCTGGGGGCCGTCTTATGAAACGTCTTACGACAAAAACGGTCGTAAATCAAAACTTTAAGAGACATATAAATTCTGATTTCTCCATCTAATTTCTACCTGTCCTTCCATATACGATTTCTTTGAAACTGACAGTATCACACCGAGGATTTGTTCCCGGCTGAGGTAAATCATGTTGCCCGAGCCATTAGGCGAGGGTTACATGATTTTACCAGCCAGGGAATAAATCCTCATGTACACTCTGAAAAACTGTAAAACGAATTTATTATACTGCAAATTTTCACTGTTCAAACGAAATATTTCGGATTTGTCGTGTACAGCGCTCATAGTAAACAGTAACAAAAACAGTAACAAAATCGCGCAAAAACAGATGACGTTGAGCGTTAATGACGTAATTTTTCTGACGGTTGAAGACGTCGGCGTCAAACTTTCCGAGAAAAATGCGACTGTTGAAAGATCTAATCCCCGATTGGTTCTTAGCCGAAATGAACTTAAAACGGAGGATGCACGATTGAATGCACTCAATCCTGTCTAGCAGTCGGCCATCTTATTTTCTGCAAAGCAAGACTCAGGGACCTGTCAGCCAATGAAAATATACTATGCCAAACTTCCAACGCAACACTCCGGATATTCCCATTACTTACAATGTTAAACATGTCTTAAGTTAGTCTGGTCAATTCTGTAATGTGTGCATATCCTGAATAGATTTCTTCTGCAATTCATAGAGTGATCAATGGACAATACTCTTGGTAAACAAAAATAAAATGAATTGGCATTTAGTCCCAAAAATATAGAATTTTGTGATAATTTTTTTTCAGAAATCTCATTCCAATGCATTTTCAATGGAGAATGTTAACCAGAAATTAGCGATACGTTTGGATAGATGGTTATTATTCGTCAGAAGTGTCAATGAAAATTCGTTGCCAATATTAACACCTTTAAGGACAGTACATCAATTTAAAAACACAAATAAAAACATTTAATAATTTTGTGTCAACTTTTTCTATTGATTTAAAACACCCGCTCTGATATGAAAGTAGAAGGGAACTCAGAGGTGTTGCGTTGGCAGTTTGGCCTAGTATATATGCATTTCTACGTACCCTGTTAGCATACAGGGTACTTGGGATCACGTCTACGGCTTGCTACCCAATCAGAAGTAAGGAATTAACTTTGCAGTGTAATAAAATTATTTTTTGGGAAATAAATACGTATGCTGAGTACTATTCTCCACCGTAGAAGTCCATTGCGATAGATGGGACCACTGCCGTGGAAACAGTAGGTTGAAAGGTGTGATGAGACCTTATAAAAGAACCTTACCTGATAGAGCCAACAGGTCGCTATAAGCTGCCGTAGTGTCACTCTTCGAGTCACCATTTATCCATCGGTATGAGAAGCCCGGACAAAATGGTAAAACAGTAGTGTGACCTAAAATGAGAGACTGTGACGTCACATGTCTGAGGTAAGGCGGTTGTGACTTTGGGATGATTCTGTGTTTGTCGTTGTTTACCTGTAAAGATGAGGAAAATAGTGTTATCAGTGATTTGTTATAAGGATAAAGGATATGAAGTATTTTGATGCCGATATTTACTTAACTGGTATTTTGGAAACATTTTAGATCCGGATCAGAATAGAAGTAACTCGGCGTTTGATCTGGACCCAAAATGTTTTTACATTCGGCTTGCCGTATATAAAAGGGTTAAAATATTATTTCGGAAAAGTGTGCAAGCTAGTCAGATTCAAAGCAGGCAATCTTGAGGCAAGAAAAGATTAACCTTTATCAAAATTGATACTGGCAGCTTTGAGTTGTAGGACACTTATTAACCCTTTCATGGTCAAATTATTCGGGAGAGTTTACCGCTTCATCGCTTTATTGTAGTGTTCTTCAGTATTGTTATTTGCAAGATACGTTTCAAAGTTAGATCTAAAGTTGTAAGACTTAATAAAAATCGACCAGACTGTCAAAGTGTTTCGATCCTGATCAGACGCCGCGTCACGTAAGGCTTCATTGAGAGTCTCAGGGTTACTCTTGTACAGCGGGGCTGATCCGGGTTCAAAACGGGTCAAGATCGTTTAAAAGTCAGTTTGAAGGTCGCTGTGGTAGAGATTTTATTTGATAAATTAGGCAATATCTACCAGTTGAAAAGTATTTAATTATGATTTCTTGAATTTACGCCCAGTACAACAAGAATACCCTATAGCGACGCAAGTATACTAGTACATGACTGTATTGTCAGTTTTTATATGCCGGATGCGTAATTTTTTGCCAATCGTTTATCGGTATATCTGTAAGTCAGTACATACGCTCCATTACGACCACTAAATTGTGTTAATTATTAGTTGTATACAACATGTGACTGCTTAAAGCAAGGTGACAGTAAACCAGAAAGCTCCTGAAGGAGCTTTCTGATTTACAACATCGATTATGAAACAAGCGTTATGTTCAATAACAATTACAAATTCATTTTCGATTGCTCGAATGATTATGTACTTGGTCATTTCTACGGGAACCCAGAATGCCCGGAAACAGCACAGGTGTCCGGACGGGCGATCATTGTACCCGCTCTCATACTGCCCCACACGGGGTCATTGGTGAGAAGTGGGTTGGCTTACCACTGCGCTTGCAGGACACCCATATTCATGACTACATACGTTGTATATATACAGTAAAACCTGCGCTATTACAATTTATGACTGGTGATTGCTTAAAGCAGGATGACAAAAATGCTTTTTAGAAGCTTTCTAGTTGTTTTAAAGCTACCTTACATTAAGCTGTCACCTGTCGTTTATAGCATCATAATAGAGAGGTTTTACATGTATATTGGAACTGTTTTCTCAAGCAGAGAAGTCCGTTATAGGCTTAAAAGGTGTATGTATGGGGTAATGGGTTAAAAGAGCACAGTTGTGATGAAATATGAGTCACCCTTTCTTCGAGAGACTAAACCTTCCGATTTAACCATTTCGCAAGCAAACTACAGTCGAAGCTCAATACTTTGAACTCGTGTTAGTTCGAACATGCCTATATTTAGCCACTTTTTAACTTTGAAATATGGGTACATTTGTATGTTCGACTAAAGCGACACCGCGTTATCAAACTTCAACTCATGAACTTATGGTACGACAGATAAATACAACTCGGAATTTCGAGTTTCGATTGTATATACATATAGATCTATTCTGCTAAAAATGTTGTTTGCAAAATTCTAATCTTTGAGGTTTTATCTGAGGAAGTGTTATTGACACGAGCTACGAAAACTTTGGTTCTTGGTCAGACGCCACGTAACGCGGCATCTGATCAGAGTCTCAACTGTTTTGCAAAGTCGACATCAATAACCTATGGCGTTGAAAGGATTAATTACTGGACACTGCCTTATGCCGTGATAATGAATTGTCATTACGTAATTACATACTTGTATGACATAGAAAACACTAGTAGGAGTTCTGCAGATTTAATTTCATGCTATAAAAGTACGCGCATTATTGACATATGAACTATTTCGGTGTTACTGTTACGTTCTAGTGTTTCATGCAGCTTCAGCGGCAGATATACACACGTCATCGGCTCCGAGTCAAATTTGATTCTATTTGCTATATCAGGTAAATAAACTACATATAGAAATGAGAGTCGATCTGTGGAGACCAATTAGTGTTAAAATGGCCACTGCGATAGATCATGACGTCATACATGCCTGTATCTGATACGATAATGGCGAAACTAGCCTTTTTCTTTTTCGCCACTAGCTATTGAATCCATATATAGATTCTTACAACCTTTCTGCATAGGTGAGGATAGATCAGTATACGTACAGTTTTGGCGCTATTAGATGAGTATTCCATGTTTTAACCCTTTGAACCCTAATCCCGCATATAGGCGTCCTTTTCAAACAGTGTACATGTGAATAGTACACTTGTCCTATGCAAACAGTGAAGACCCAGATCAGAGGGCTCTGAAAGGAGCCCTCTGATCAGGGTCTTCACTGTTTGTCATAATGCCAAACATTGACAAAAACAACCCTTAAAAGTCAGAAATGGACTAGACTAAGATGGACACTGGAATTGTCCATTTAAAGTTTCAGGGTGGAAAGAGTTAACCAGTTTGAGGGTCCGCTGAGTAACTCGTTTTACTGGTTAAGACGGACTTTTGTTGTGCGTTAAGCAGTTGCCTTGTTTAACCCATTTATCATAAACCATCTAAAATCAGTAATTCGCGGCGTCTCATCAGGATCTGTTCTGTTTGCTATTTCATATATCTAAAATAATCTGATGCATAGATACAGTGGAGAATCTGTTATTCTTTCCCAATAAACGCGTTTACGCTAAAACTATTATTTCTATTGCAAATAGTTTTGAGCCAGATCAGACGCCGGGTAACCCGGCGTCTGATCAGGCTCCAAACTGTTTGCCACCAAGATAAACAAGAATTATCAGAATTGTCAAAACGTTGTTCTTTTCAACGTTTTAGTGCTTTGCGTTTGCGTACGTTTGCGTTTAAACGGGAAAGAATAACAGATTCTCCACTGTACACACACTTCAATGTACCCTTTTGTACCTATAATAAAAAACTTTCAGCAAGCAAACAGGGAGTGTTCATTGTTATATCCAGACATCATTGGATTACACTGAAATTTCTGGACATCATTGGGTTATAAATTGATTGTCGGTATGTTCTTTAACTAGTAGCTGAAAACAAGTTTCACTGTGCATAGTCTCAATGTCTCTATGCAAATGTCCTCAATGGTAAGATATCCGATAGAAACTACGTGTTTTACATACAAAACTGCTTTATGATCTGTTAACGACGTCAACAAAATGCTCTTAAATATTAGCTCATTCATCGCTGATACTTTTAATAGACAAATCAAACGCCCAATCTAGACTAGTTCAGTTTTGACTATATCAGGTTTAGTTCAACAATATATTGCAAAATGACAAACAGTACAGACCCTGAGCCCGCTGAACAAGATCTACATTATTTGCTTAGGACAAATGTATTCTTCAAAGGTACACTGTTTGTTAATGACGAGTATTCTCGTCGCTAGGATAAATTATTTGAATGACATTCTGTATGGAAATCAATCTCTATCTGACCCGTTTTCCACTGATACTATCTAATTGGTAATTGGACTAATACTAATTTCTGATATATAATAGCGACAGATGGCCAAATATCTGATACTGAGCTGATAGTATTTATAAGACCTAATATCTTACTCTGACATACTTTCCGTCAAATGGTTCAATTCCTGATACAGGGCTGATAGTATATCACCTAATATCTTACTCTTACATACTTAAGCGAAAAATGGTCCAATGCCTGATACTGGGCTGATGGTATATGACCTAATATCTTACGCTGACATACTTAAGCGACAAATGGTCCGATGCCTGATACTGGGCTAATGGTATATCACCTATCTTACTCTGACATACTTAAGCGACAAATGATCAAATGCCTGATACTCGGCTGATGGTATATGGCATAATATCCTACTATGACATACTTTAGCGACAAGTGGCCATATGCCTTATACTGAACTGATGGTATATGGCCTTATATCGTATTCTGACAAACTTTAGCGACAAATGGTCTTATGTATGATACTAAGCTGGTGGTATATGGCCTAATGTCGTAATTTGTCTCTTAAAACAAGCAAACTTTTCAAATGCCTGTTACTGAGCTGATAGTATATGGCATAATATCACCTATCTTACTCTGACATACTTAAGCGACAAATGGTCCAATGCATGATACTGGGCTGATGGTACATGGCCTAATATCCTACTATGACATACTTTAGCGACAAGTACCCATATGCCTTATATTGAACTGATGGTTTATGGCCTAATACCGGCATCGTACTCTGACATACTTTAGCGACAAATGGTCCAATGTCTGATACTAGACTGATGGTAGATGTCCTAATATCTTACTCTGACATACTTTAGCGACAAGTGGTCGTATGTCTGATACTGAGCTGATAGTATATGGTATCATGTATTACTCTGACATAGTTTAGCGACAAATGGTCTAATGCCTGATACTTGGCTGATGGTATATGACATAATATACTTTAGTGACAAATGGTCCAATGCTTTATACTGGGCTGATGGTATATGGCATAATATCTTACTCTGACACACTTTAGTGACAAATGGTCCAATGCCTTATACTGAGCTGATGGTATATGGCATAATATCTTTCACTGACATATTTTAGCGACAAATAGTATTATGCCTGGTACTGAGCTGGTGGTATATGGCCTAACATCTTACTCTGACAAACTGTAGCCACATATGGTCCAATGTCTGATACTTAGCTGATGGTATATGACATACTTTAGCGACAAAATGGTCCTATGCCTAATACTGGCTTGATGCTATTTGGTCTAACATCTTACTCTGACATACTAAAGTGACAATTGGTTCAATGTCTTATACTTGGTCGATGGTGTGTGACCTTATATCTTACTCTGACATATTTTAGCTACAAGCAGGCAAATGCCTTATATTTAAATAATGGTATATTGCTTATAACTTACTCTGACATACTTTAATAGTGACAAGTGACAAAATGCCTGATACTAAGCTGATGGTACATGTATATGGCCTTACATATTCTCTGACATACTTAAGCGCCAACCTACCAAATGTCTGATACGGAGCTGATGGTATATGGCCTAATTTCGTACTCTGACATACTTTAGCGCCAATTGGGCAAATACCTGATACTGGGCTGATGGTATATGGCCTAATAACTTACTCTGACCATCTTTAGCGACAAATGGTCTTATGTCTGATACTAAGCTTTTGGTATAAGGCCTAATATCGTACTCTGACAAACATTAGCGCCATCTTTCCAAATGCCTGATACCGAAAATATTGTCTCTTAAGTACGTCAGAGTAAGATATTAGGCCAACTTGGCCAGTTTATTTCCAATGACAACTGTGTATACACAGTTTTTTTTGCCTACGTGTATATGCTCGATATTTTTGGTATTATGGACTTTTTTTTAGACGAACAGCGCTCTGTAATAAAGTTTACTGAAGGTTAAAAGCCCTGCTGCAAATCGGTCTAGGACTGAGTAGCAAGAACAGAAAAGAACGAAATAAAATATAGTTTTGCTATGTTCACTGGGCAACCAGTTAAGGCAGTGACAAACATACCCTATCAGTAGTAAAACATGAACTAAACATACCTGGAAACTTAAATTGTTCATTAAAGGTTTCCTGATTAAACAAAACAGTTAAATAATTACTAGATGTTTGCTGACATTAATTACAATCCCGGCTCATGCAATTGCTGTTAAAACGATCAAGATGAGTCATTTGGACCAATTAACACAAGAAGCGAGCGTTTTCAAACGTGCACTTAAATACAGACATCTGACAGGTAAAAATGTTAATTTCATTTCCAACTGTTTCTTCATCAATCTCCAACAGTTATATCATTTTTCAGTCTTGATAAAATACCAAACTAACAAACATTGTTACCTGAACAATTTTAAACATGAAGGAGAAAAAAACAGTAATTTATCTGTTGTTGCCTTTAACTAGTACATTATTGGCGAATGTGGTATATGTGTTGTATTGGAGAAAAACAGTATGGATTCTAATACAATCCTTCATCTGAATGGACATTGTTTCGCAGTCTGATGACATTTTCGTAACCCTTTACACCTTAGCATGTTTTTTTTTAAATTTTGGACACTGTTAACCACTTAAAGCAGGTTGAAAGTAAAGCAGAATGCGCCTTAAGGCGCATTCTGCTTTACTTTTAGCCTGCTTTTAGGTACGATCTGCTAGTATAAAGAACATATATCTTAAGGCGACTATTAATGCTTGTGTTAATTGGAACTATTTTTTCAGTGGATAAATATATCAAAGCTGTTTAAATGATTATAGATCTATGAAGTAAAATGTTAAAAGAATGGCTGATAATGTTTCTTTGAGAACTGCCAAAGAACATAAACATATCAGAGGAAACTGCATACATTGCTACAATTGAGAGCAATTCATTTCCTGCCGTCAAACGAAATTAAACGCAATTACAATGCAATAAAATTTAGAAAATAACAGGTGTTTTGATATCTTATTTGTATCAGAGAAGCAAACAGTTTGAAGTTGGGTCAGACGACGGGTTAGCCGACGTCTGATCTTTCTCCAAGCTGTTTGCAATAAAAGTAATTATTTTAGCACAAACGCGTTTATTTTTGGCCAACAGTTTATTAATATATTCAAATCTATGTCTTCACAAATTTGCCGGTTCTATTTTGTCATGTACTGCAATGATTTATTTAAGGCCAACAGTCTGTTTTCATTTTTAAATAGATGTCTACATAAGCACCAACGCGGTTATTTTTGGCCAACAATCTATTAGTATATTCTAATCAATGTCTTCACAAATTTTCCTGTCTCTGTTTTGACATGTACTACAATAGTTTATTTTAGATCAACAGTATATTAATATTATTATAGTCTATGTTGTTTTTTTTATAAAATGTCAGGTTCTGTTTTGTCATGTACTAGTACTACAATAGTTTATTTTAGGCCAAACGTATACATGTATTAATATTATTATAGTCTATGTTTTTTTATAAAATGTCAGGTTCTGTTTTGTCATGTACTAGTACTACAATAGTTTATTTTAGGCCAACAGTATATTAATATTATTATAGTCTATGTTTGTTTTTGTTTTTATAAAATGTCAGGTTCTGTTTTGTCATGTACTGCAATAGTTTATTTTTACTAAAAGTCTACTGCAATAGTTCATTTTAGGCCAACATTCTATTATTATTGTTAAATCTATGTCTTCATAAAAAGGTTTGTTCTGTTTTGTCATGTACTGCAATAGTTTACTTTAGCTAAAAGTCTACTGCAATAGTTTATTTTAGGCCTACATTCTATTATTATTAAATCTATGTCTTCATAAAAAGTCTTGTTCTGTTTTGTCATGTACTGCAATAGTTTATTTTAGCTAAAAGTCTACTGCAATAGTTTACTTTAGGCCTACATTCTATTATTATTGTTCAATCTATGTCTTCATAAAAAGTCTTAAAAATATCTCTTTATAAAATGGCCGGTTCTGTATGGTCATATACTGAAATAGGTTATTGCTCAGGTTGTGTGTATCACTTTATATACGTACAACTCCGACTTGATGATGGTTAAGTGCGAGTTCACGTATATAACACTAAGTTGATTAATACACTTGTCAATATGTATCACATTCGTGAACACCCGTGAATATATCGACCACTTGCCGACGCGCTTCTATCATCGATAATTGGTTTTCTGTATCATATACATTAATTGTGTTAATTATTAGGCGATAAGAAAAGGCGACTGCTTAAAGCAAGGTCACAGTTAAACAGAAAGCTTCTGTAGGAGCTCTCTGTTTTACTGTCACCTTGCTTTAAGCAGTCACCTGTATTTTATTTGAACAATACGCCTTATTTTTAGGGTCCGTAATAGAGAGGTTTTACTGTAGTTTTAATTATTTCATGATGTTGAAGGCAGGTGGATGCTAAAAACAGTTTTACAGTAACACAAGCATAAATTTATCTTCTTTAGAACGTGTCTGTTTAACTGTCATCTTGCTTTCAGCTGACATCTTGGCTATATAAAAGCAGTTAGCTTTCATTTTAGTGGTCGCAAATCATGATATTGCTAACAGGTATTCTTGATCGTTATAATTACATTTAACTCTTTAATCCAAAGCCCTTTCTAGTATTGGAGATAGGTGGCCACATATAGTAGGATTGAAAGCAAAAGCAGAATGAAGGCAGGTGACTACTTAACGTAAAATAAAAGTAAAACAGAAAACTCCTTCTAGAGATTTCTGTTTAACGTTTGTCTTGATTTAAAGGTGTCACACGTTTAAACTCCGAAATACGAACACGTTGACTTCAGCAACGTCGAATTATCAACTATTTTAGGTAGAGTTTCATTTAAGTTCGACTTAAAGCCTGTTCAAGTTTTCGATATTTATTCGAATTCAAGAGGCACGGACAACCCTCTAGTCTATGACAAAGGTTGACACATGCATTACTGTGACAGTGTTGTGATCTCTGCGCGGTTCTAGGTTCAGCTGTTCTATAGTATTCTTGATATCGACCAATACTGTGCATGGCTACAGTCTCTCGCAATTCTAACCCTTATCCCACCATTATTTCATCCTCTTTTATAAATTGTCGGATGAAGCATTTCAGTTTTTTTAAACTAAGCTTTAAGAATTTGTACTGAAGGAATGTTGATATGAATGTCAACCATTTGTATCCTGGTCAGATGCCGAGTTACTAGGCGTCTGATCAGGATCCAAACTGTTTGCATATTCAATTTTAGTCGGTGCTAAGGCTAATCTGCATATAATGAAATATAGTACAGTAAAACCTCTCTATTACGACCACTAAAAAGAGGGCTAAATGTCTGTATAAAAGACAGGTGACAGCTTAAAGCAATGTGAAAGTGAAACAGAAAGCTCCTACAGGAGCTTTCTGTTTCACTTTCACATTGATTTAAGCAGTCACATGTCTTAAACGACTAATAATTTACACAATTTAGTGATCGTCATAGAGAGGTTCTACTGTATTAAATCACGTACCTGTACAGAAATATGAACTTTGGATTTCCAGGAAAAACAGTGACATGTGATAAGCATCAATTAGGGCTTAGTTTTTCTGCCTGCAGATTGTACTGCCACATGAACGTCGTATGCTGTCAAAATGATATAAAGTCGAACTTCGATACTTCAACTCCCTTAACTCGAACTATTCGATAATTCGACACATGAACTGCATTATTCCATGCTCAGTTAGGTCGAACATACCCACATTTCAAAGTTAAATCGTGGCTGAGCCACGTTTAACTTTGAAATACGGGTATGTTCGATTTAACCGAGTTTGATAAATCGAAGTTAGACGTACATGTACGTGTATATTGCAAACAATTTGGAGCCAGATCAGACGCCGAGTAACTCGGCGTCTGATTTGACTCCAGATTGTGTGCCATTCAGGTCTTTAAACACTTCTTTTCAGTCTATGACACAATCAATTACTATTTTTACTGCATTGTGTATTTGTGTTTTGTTTCGTTTAACCCATTTACACCCAGTGGATTCTTCCATGTTTATATATTGGGTTAGTCCATTTTTATCAAAGGGATGCCTGGTCAAATAATTTTCGTTTCATTTTCATTTTGTTTTATATTGAAATTCCTATTGATAGCTGAAGCAAACAGTGTAGACTGGTCGGACGCTGCATAATGCGTCTACACTGTTTGCCTATGTCCTGGATTGCTTAAAATTGTTTGATTTTGCTAAATCTCTAGCATTGATTTTGTAGATTTTTCCATACACTGAATCAGATTTGTGACAATGTTAAACGACATTAACACAGACAACCTGAACCCAAGAACCCTTGATAAGCAAAGTCTATAATTTGTTTAAATTCACCTTCATTCTAGTCAGATTCAAAAGAGAAGTCTGCCCCAAAGCAAAATTAGTCTAAATGACGTGTTGCCTTAATCGCAACCCGTAACGAATATGAGTGTGTAATATTGAAGACCCTTATCAGACGCGAAGTCACTAGGCGTCTGAAACTGATTTAAAGTATAAGAAATTTTCAGTCAATTTACGAAGTTTCAGACCGAATTTTTTGATTGCGAGAGAAATTGTGCCAAGGTCGTATAAATTTAACTCTAATGAGAAGACATGCACTTTACTAGAAGGGTTATGTCACAGTGTAAACTGGCTGACATTTACAACATCAGGAAGATGCCGATCAGACACAGAGTGCAGTGGAGAATATGGTAGTATTATTCCCCGTTTAAAGGTGATTACTGTTTTACTGTCACCTTTCTTTAAGCTGTCATCTGTGTTTGATACAGCCAATTACCATCATTTTTGTGGTTATAATTGAGAGGTTTTACTGAAGATTATAGGTTTCTCCTTCTTCTATAAACGATATAAACCCGCTTTTACGAATACTTAAAAACAAGACTGTCTTCCACAAGGCTGACATTTCTCCGGATTTTTCCTAAATCTCCGGATTTTTTCCCAGTACATGGTAGCTTAAAGTAGGCTGAAAGTAAAGCAGAATGCGCCCTTAGGCGCATTCTGCTTTACTCACAGCCTGCTTTAAGTAGTCACATGTCAACAAGTTAAGAAAAAGGCTATGGGGGTACATGTAAAGGTACGATTCGTAAAATCGCACTTGAAAAATTCAAATTTGGAAATCTTAGGATATTTCATGTCAACTTATGGCAGCCCTGCTTCCAGGCTAGCTCATTGAACTCTGGAAACGAGTAGACACAATGTGTATGTATGTGAAGAGTACACGTGTCCAATGCAAACAGTGTTGACCAAGATCAGACGACAGGATCCATTTTTTGCATCTTATTGTCTGCATTGTTTGTCATTTTGCAATAAATTTTAATACAAAACAAGAGGACCATGGCCCTAAATTCGCTTTTTCAATTATGGGGCAAAGAATTTTAGCCACATAAGTAGCCTCCCATAAGCACGGACGGACAGACGATCGGACGAACGGTGAGCTGTCAGAAAATAGCTCCCCTGGAGCCTTCGGCTCAGGTGAGGCAAAAAAACCCCCACCAACCCTAAATCTAAATAGTTTAAATGCATAACACTTTATTGAAGCTTGACCGGAATTGTCCATTCGAATGTTCAGGGAGTGAGTTAAAGCAGGATAAACGTTAAGTGAAAAACTCTTTTTGCCGCTTTCTACTCATCTTTCAGCTTGCTTTGGGCGACCACCTGTCTTTATCTAAAACAATTATTGTTAGTTTGTTTTACTGTTATTATACCAGTCTCTAATATTGTGTTTAATTATTCATTTAGCATCAGTCTATACTAAATCTGATAATCAATACTTATCCTCAAGAAATGTCCAGTAAAACAGCTCTCTATTAATTAAACATATTCAACCCTAGCGACAAGTAAACTCGTCATTACAAAACAGTGTACATGTGAAAAGAACAATTACCCTATGCAAACTGGAGCCCTACTGCAGAACCCCTCTGATCAGTGCCACCACTGTTTGTGATGGTCTTGTACTAATACTGGTGGTTAAAGGGTCGGATTTGCAAGCAGGTTGAATCCTGATTAGACACCGCGTTTACGCGGTGTCTAATCATGATCCAAATTGGTTGAGAATCATTTCGATGCCTCTTCAGACATTATTTCTTAAACCAAAGTGCAGCAAATGGTATTAAAGTAGCTGATTTAATGACGGTGATAGATTTGAGGAAGTTTTCGATTATTTGGCGTGCAATAACGGTAGATGAGTTACCATGTACAAGTGCTTCTGTACTTTTACGGATAATATTAATCAATAAATATGCTCGTACCGTTAAACCTGTAGCAGAACTCAATAGATGACCTATTTAAACAGTCGTTAACAAACTGCAGGGTCCTTCAATAGAATATCCAGGTGAGTGTCTAATGCAAGATTCGATTGATACAGACGTTTCTATAGGATCTTCTTTGCACTATGTGTATATTTACTATATGATTCAGCAGTCATTTGCGTTTAGATATAGCAAAATGTTGCTTAACCCATTTGTGCCCACGATCCAATATACGGGACATATGGAAAACAGTGTAGACTCTGATCAGACGCCGCATTATGCGGCGTCTCATCAAAGTCTACACTGTTTGCAGATAGGAATTTCAATTCAAGAGCCGCATGCGGCCCTAAATCGCTCACCTGGTACCCATGTTTACGGTCATGGTAATGGACCAGTAATGATAAAATTCCACTAAAAGCCATCACTGGTAAATTAACCCCACCCACAGGCAGCCATGTTGTTTGAACTAGGAAGATTCTTTGAAGAAAACTGGCAAAGGGTCACCCATCATTACTTTTTTTAAAAAATATTCTTAAATCAGACCAATAGTTTCATTGAAAAAGATTTTTTAAAAGTTTCTATACAGAAATATAAGGAAAATTTGCCCCACCCACTGGCGACCATGTTTTTTAACATCAAAATTATTTTAAGAAATCTGGTAGAGGGTCACCCATGGATCATTTGTTTTAAATTATTTTCAATTTGGACCAGCAGTTTCACAAAAGAATATTTTTAAAGTTTTAACTATACAGTATATCATAAAGAAAACGTGTCCCACCCACAGGCGGCCATGTTTTTTAAGATATCAAAATTATTTTAAGAAATCTAGTAGAGAGTCACCAGTGAATCATTTGTGTAAAATTATTTTCAATTTGGACCAGTAGTTTCCCAGAAAAAGACTTTTAAAGTTTTTACTATACAGTATCATAAGGAAAACATGCCCCACCCACTGATGGCCATTTGTGTTAAGATATCAAAATTATTTTAAGAAAACTGGCGGCCATGTTTTATAAGAAAGGGACATTATTTAAAGAAATCTTAATGAGGGTCACTTTTGGCACATTTAGGTAAAATTATTTTCAATTCAGATCAGTAGTTTCTGAAAAGAACATTTTTAAAGTTTTTTCAATTGGTTGCCATGGCAACCACACTTTCAATTGGATGACCTATATTTCAAGAAATCTGAGAGAGTACCCTACAAGGAACAATCCTATGAAGTTTTAATGAAATTGACATAGTGGTTTCCAAGAAGAAGATATTTGAAGAAAAAGTTGACGACGGACGCCGGACACAGGGCGATCACAATAGCTCACCTTAGCACTTCGTGCCAGGTGAGCTAAAAATGGACTAACCCAATATATAAAACATGGAAGAGTCCACTGAGCGTAAATGGGTTAATGCAAGTTTGTTTAGAGGGGAAGACGATATCAATGCTAAAAATTGTATGTTCACTGCAGATATTCTGCTACTCAAATTAAAAATCCGTCAACGATTTACATTTAAGAGCATTGCGTTTAGTTTCGTTCAAACTGGAAAGAATAGCGTCTCTTCTCGACTTAAAAAATAAAATATTGAATATAAAATTAAATGTAGATACTAAATAAATGGCATTGCAAACAGTGCAGATCAAGATCAATCGATTTGTTTCCTACGCAATGTCTGTTCTGGATATTCACTGTTTTCAATATTCCATGGTAGTTCACTTTTGTCGGAGACTATGTTTTGCTGAACAGCGTGTATATCGATTGGTGTTGTGTCAACCTTACTCCCCCCTCCCTGGCTAAAATCATATATCTGCCCCTGTACAGTGGAGAATCTGTTATTCTTTCCCAATAAAGGCGTTTACGCTAAAACTATTATTTGCAGTGCAAACAGTTTGGAGCCAGATCAGACGCCGGGTAACCCGGCGTCTGATCAGGCTCCAAACTGTTTGCCACCAAGATAAACATGAATTATCAGAATTGTCCAAAACTTGTCATTTTCTACGTTTTAGTGCTTTGCGTTTGCGTACGTTTGCGTTTAAACGGGAAAGAATAACAGATTCTCCACTGTACGTGTACAAACAGTATTAACCCTTTCAATGTTTGGAAAACGTTTTATAGTTCTTTGCAAATAGTATGGATCCAGATCAGATCTTTAGAATCACGGCCACTTATGATGATCAGATTCCAAACTTATATTCGCTCTTATAGTAACTCCTTGATATAATGTGAAGTTCGATAGCCCGAACGCCCTAATGTCGAGCATACCCGTATTGCAAAGTTAAAACGTGTTTAAATACGGGTATGTTTGACTAAAACGAGCGAGTTAAAATCCAAACTCAACTGTTTTTAATTTTAAGGTACATGTCTAAATGAGACCCTGCATAATTCCTGCATGTGCATTCAAGTACTGATTCATTTGTTCAACCTGTTTTTCCCCGCATTTGTACAGAAATAATTTGTCCCTGGTTCATTGCTGAAACATACATGTATCACATACATCGTTCAACCCAAACCTCCGTGAATACGCCTTAAATTTATTCCTCCACTGAAGAAAATAGTTTCAGCTTATATAGTCATGAAAATGTACCTTAAGATATATTTCCTATATCCTAGCATACATATGGTAGCTTAAAACAATCTGAAAGTAACGTAGAATGTGTCGTATAAGGCGCATTCTGCTTTACTGTCAACCTGCTTTAAGTGGTTATGTGTCTTCACAACAGGCTATATGTACAGTGGAGAAAACGTTATTCTTTCCCGTTGAAACGCAAACAACACACAAACGGAAAGCACTAAATCGTATAAAATGACAACTTTTTAACAATTCAGAGTATTCTTTTTACTCTGAGTGGCAAACAGTTTGGAGCCTGATCAGACGTCGGGTTACCTCTCTACGTCTGATCTGGCTCCAAATTGTTTGCATTGGAAATTACAGTTTTAGCGTAAACGCGTTTATTGGGAAAGAATAACGTTGTATCCACTATGAGGCAATGGGTTCATGAACAGTCTTGCAAACAACCGGTACAATGGGGGTACTATTTTTCTTTTTCTGAAACTAAACACAAAATATAAGCCTACTAGAACATAGTTAATGTGACACTAGAACTATAAAAGTATTATATGTTAGCCTACTAGCTGTGGTTAATGTATATAAAATATAATAATAAAACTTTTATTGTTCTAGTGCCCCATTAACTATATGTTAGTAGGCTAATATAATTACAGTGTATACTATTGTTTTTGTTCTAGTGCCAATGAATTCGGCGTGTCTGATCAGAATCAAAACTCTCTGGCACTAATATTTAGTTTCCCACTTCTTTCAAACACTCTTACTTAACATGTAACTCTTGATCTTTAATTATTTCGCAGACAATAATTTAACTCACTGAGACCTAGTAACGCATAAACATGTATCAGGGACTTCACTGTTTGTCATTTTGCAATATATTACAAAAACAACCCTAAATAGGTCAAAATGAACCAGCCTTTGTCGTAAACTGGATTTGTCCATTGGAAATTCCAGGGGATAATGAGTGAAAACATGATAATTCTGCATGAAAGAGGTTACAAGTCGGTTGACCAATGATGTGAACTACTTCTTCACGCGGATGAGGCACTTCTGTCTCTCTGTCGCATCGCGATCTAGATGAAGCACTTTTTGACACCGTTAATACAATTACTGTTTCACAATATAACACACGCTTGCCGTAATCAATCTGTAAAAGTGAGAATATTCCCGTTCCCACACTGGCTAAATTGTGCAATAAATAAATATTTAATGGCTTTTCACGTTACAGCGCTTAGACGACACGCCTTTCAGGTCGATACAGTGGAAAATACGTTATCATTACATGTACCAGTTTAAACGCGAACGAAACGCAAACGCAATGAACTTAAACGTAGAAAATAAATATTTCTTTAATTTGATTTTTTTTTATCTTAATCTGAGTTGGAAACAATTTGGAGCAAGATCAGACGCAGGGCAACCCGGCGTCTGATCTGGCCCCAAACTGTTTGCAATGGAAATAATAGTTTCAGCGTAAATGCGTTTATTGGGAACGAAAAAGGTATTCTCCACTGTAGCTTTGCAGTAGATGTGATGAGAGTTGGCACCGGACTTAGACCGTACCCACTGAACGAACATTACCCATTGACCCCTCTAACTCCAAATGGACGATTCCAGTGTCATGTAAAGTTAAGTCCATATTTGACTAACATTGAGGATTCAAATCAGAGTGCTTGTATTTACATGTAACCCTTTCTCGCACGGAAGTGCCTTTTAGCGCATTTCATTTATTCCTCCACTTGTAAAATAGTTCCAATTTATACAGTCATGAATATATATGTATCGTGAGAAAATATTTTTTATATTATAGCAGATGATAGCTTTAAGCAGGCTGAAAGCAGAATGCGCCTTAACTTATTTTGCTTTACTTTAAACAAGCTTTAAATGGACACCTATTTTCAATACTAGAAACAGGCTTTTGGGTAAAGGGTTAAGGACCCTGGTATAGCTGACCTGTACACAATGAAACACGACGTTTTAGCCATAATTAAAACTAGCTTAATGTAAATTCATTCCAATTTGTAGACGCTAGAGTGCACACAATATAGGAATATGATATATTCTAGTATAGCTGAGTATCCAAGGACTTATAACTCTAGATTTGATGACCTGATTTGAACAACAATTGCACACGTCTTCCAGAATTTATACTTATATACATTGTGTATATATATACATTGTGTGCAAGTGTAATCAACACTTACCTAAAACTGTAGGCGTATAGTGTAAACACAGTTAAACATGACATTTTAACACACCAAGTGCAGCTATTTAACTACTTACATGTAAACTGATTTCAACCATAATTTAAGTCTTCGGAGAACTTGAAGCTATATACATATATATGTACATACATATACAATGTAGTATTGCAAAGCGTTTTTTTTATCCAAATCCGTTCAAATTTGTAGACACATGAGCGTAAACAATATTGAAATAAAGCCTTTTCTCGGATTCTTAGTTCACTTAAAGGTATTATATAACTCTTGCCAAAATGTTCCGATTTCAACGACAATTGGTCCACTTTAAGAACTCATCAACCAAAATCGAACTCATCTAAGAACTTATGAACATATACAATCTGAGCAAATTGGAGAACGACTAGATAAATCAAAGTACTGTAGTACTGCAGGCTCGGACTTTCAGTTTAATGTAGAATAAAGTAATGCAGAAAGCTAATAATGGAGTTTCTGCATTACCATTGCCATGCATTAGGCAGAAACCTGCAGCGCTTAAAGACCCTAAAGAATGTTTATTACAAGGGAGTAAATACGGTGTTTAAATCACCACAGGTACAGACTCGGGATCCTGAGTTTAACTCAGTGCTGACGGTTTATCTGATAGTGACGTATCCAGCAACTGAAGCTCTGTTAGCATATGTAAACCCCGTATGACAGAATTTGTTTGTAGGGGGAGCTAGACTCGCACCAATATTTTTCGTAAGGATTCGATATAGGCTCTCCGAGGCAAAATCTGGGGTCAGTTGGTGTAAGGAAATTCGTTCCTTGATGGATGGCGACAATTTGGTGAACTATATTATAGAACATTATCAGATGGGCTGTGCACAAGGAATTATTTCTCTCTCTCTTTCTCTCTATATATGTATCTCTCTTTCTCTGTCCCTTTTTCTATCTGTTTCTCTATATCTGCTCTCTGCAAGTCTGTCTTTCTCTCTATCTCTCACAGTCTCTCCTCTCTGTATTTCTCTGTTTCTGTATTTCTGTCTCTGTATATCTCGCTGTCTCTGTGTGTCTGTCTGTTTATCTGTTTGTCTGTCTCTCTCACTGTCTCTGTCTCTATCCCTTTGTTTAGTACAGTACCATATCTAACGTTCAGTAGTTCAGTTATTACTACTTAATTCGAAATGACTATCTCCTCTTGCAGGTGCTCGATCTACCTTGACGCAATTTTATTGGTTCCCTTGTAGCCAGTCATATACAGCCTTAAATTCCATGACATTGTGTTTTTCACAAGTTGTGTGATATTTTGCTAATTTTATATACATTTATAAATAAGAACAAACTTACATTGCAAATAACGCTAAATCAAACAGCAGTACATTATTTGCATTTTTTATATTTTTCCATGCATTTGTAAACTCATTTTAGACGAACTGTTTATAGCCTTTGTAACGTAATTTCCTTTTATAACCCAACTATGTCAACTTAAAATAACTACAACTCATGTTAGTATTGTTATAATTACTCACCATAGAGGAGAATTCACATAATGTTTTAGTAACCTGTTTTTCTAATCCATATTTTAATGTTTCTTGACGTTATGTTCTGTAAATATGACACAAGTAATAAATACTGTTTAAACCAACCTTTGCAAAAACATGTACAGTTAAACCTCTCTATTATAACCACTAAAAAGACGGTTAGATTGTATAAACGACAGGTGACAGGTTAAAGCAAGGTGACAGCAAAAGTCGAGTATACTCGCTGCTAGGACTCAATCCAAATGTAGATTAGCATGTATTTCAGTAATGCAATTTGATTTCAGATCAAACACCAAATACCTCGACGTCTGATAACAATATCAACCAACCAACTGGGGCGCGTTTCATAAAACTTCGTACAACAAATTTTGTCGTAAATCTGAATAAGGGGAGATCCTTTGAAAGCACAGAAATCAAAGCAAATACTGAAAATTGCAGACTCGGTTTAATTGAGTCTGTTCATGAGCAATACTGAAATATGCAACAGTGCTCACGCCCCCTAGCACCGGCTTAAGCGGAATTCAACTTTCAACTGTAAATGCGCCGAAATCAATGATTCCAAAGGACCAGAAAGTATAATAACACTGAGAATGAAGTACGGGGCGACTTTTTACAGCCGCCACACAAGCACTTAACATCTGCTGTTGTGAATTATATAAATCTGAATAAGGGGAGATAGTCAGATTATAAAAGTCTCAATTATTATTCATTTCTCTATCTAATCCTGTCGTGTGACATCTTTTTGGAATCGTCTTTTCAAAAAAAGTTGTCACAAGACAGGATTAGACAGAGAAATCAGAAATTAAATGCATTTTAAGGTTTTGACTTACGACCGTTTTTGTGGTAAGAAGTTTTATGAAACAGGCCCCTGGACACTCGTATGTTTTTCTCCAAGCAGATATACATACAAGTTTACTTTGAAAACAACGAAAACAATACTAGTGCTACTAATAATATATAAACAAGACGTATATCAATAAAAGGATATTCAGCTGTGCATGGTTGATGTAATTCTATAGATGAATGACAAAAATGTATGAAATTGAGGGTTTACACCGGCAGAAAATCCCTTCATGAAGTTTCTGCGTTGCTTTTCTTCTATATTAAGCTCGTACTTGTCCTTAAAGATTCAACTATCTTACTACGTATGGGTTGCTTATGAGAGGTTGTATTGTTTGATTCATTGATCCCTGTCGAAACTAACATTATACACGACGTTTGCAAATACTTTACCTACTTTTGAAGTATATATGCATATACAAACATTGTGGACACTGATTAGAGGGCTCTTAGAGAAGCCTCCGATCAGGGTCTACAGTGTTTGTCCTTTTACAAAATTGTTGCGAAAAAACAACTAAAATAGTAAGAATTATCTAGAATTAACTCAAAACTGGACTATTCCTTTGAATGTAAGGCGTCAATACGTCATTGAGTTAAAGATCATTGATTTGATTTTGTATGATTTTACGTCGCTTTTAACCCGTTCCCCATAAACACGCCTTAAAGCCTATTTGATATATTCCTCCAATAAGAAAAAAGTTCCAAGTTATACAGTCATTAACTTGTACGAAAATAAATAATTTCTGTAACCTATCAAATGGTAGCTTAAAGCAAGATGACAGTTAAGCAGAATGCGCCTCACGGCGCATTCTGCTTTACTTTCAACCTGCTTTAAGTGGTCACCTGTTTTCAAAACTAGAAATAGGCTTTTGGGTAAAGAGTTAATAGTAGTTCATTCATATCGCGACGTTCAGCTTATTATGGTTGAATTTAAGACCACAGAAGCCCCTTTATACAACGTTTTAGACACAAATCGACAATCCATTAGAACCACAGACCTTCCGCAAGAATATCGAAAAGAAAACTACAAACCTTTTTCTACATTTATTGGAAATGCAGTTGCGTATACATACATAGTTACATTTCAACTCGAAGGACTACCATCTTCTTTTCTCACTGTACGACTTTGAGTTTCTGATTAAAGTTTTGTGGAAAGATTCTTAATTATAGGAGTCTTTTGTCAACTAAATCCTTTCTTGCAAACTATTATTGTCTGCCTTATCCATTGTAACGTCTTAATACCGCATGCTTTAATATATTGTCTTCTGTACTATATTTACAAAACTAGATGTAAGGCAAAACTACGGAAGCCCATTGAGGCCCTTTTGAGATAGAAGTTAGATGGCATTAATTCGAACTTAAGTTCTAATTCCTAAGTTCGAAATGATGCCGGAACATCGAATATCTAATATTTTATATCTAAGTTCTAACTTCTAAGTTCGAATTGTTGCCGAAATTGTTGCCAGAACATATAAAAGCTAAGATCTAAGTTCTAAGTTATAACTCCTAAGTTCGAATTGTTGCCGGAATTGTTGCCGGAACATCTAAGATCTAAGACCTAAGTTCTAAGTTCTAACTCCTAAGTTCGAATAATTCGAACTTAGAAGTTAGAACTTAGATGTTAGAACTTAGAACTTAGAACTTAGATCTTAGATCTTAGATATTTCCGGCATCAATTCGAACTTAGAAGTTAGAACTTAGAACTTAGGCCTTATATATTAGATGTTCCGGCAACAATTTCGGCAACAATTCGAACTTAGAAGTTAGAACTTAGAACATACGTCTTAGATCTTAGATGTTCCGGCAATAATTCCTGCAAAATTCAAACTTAGAAGTTATTACTTAGAGCTCAGGTCTTAGATCTTAGATATTCCGGCAACAATTTGAAATTAGGAGTTAGAGCTAAATTTCAAATGAATGCCTTCTAACTTCTATCTCAAAAGGGCCCCAATGGGCTTCCGTACAAAATGGTTGACGACATAACGAGATAATTGTCAGAATGTTTGAATCCTGACCAGTTACATGGCGTCTGATAAGGATCCAAACTATTAACAAAGTCAACTTTTGTCGCGCGTGGTAGTCGAAGGCTTATTGCTGTAACGTCTATTTAAGACAGTCTAACTATTGACGTTTGATGCTTAATTTCCTTTGGAATAAAATTTCCTGTTTCTATAGTAACGCTTTGTGAGAAGAATTTTTAATCAGTTACATGATTAATTGTAATAGTAATAGCAGTTGATTCAATATATTTTAACAGTTTGGTTTTAACATTGAGCAGGGCTCCAGATAAGGGGAGTTTTTCAAAAACTAAACCCTTTATTTCTGCTTTAAACCCTATGGTGTCACTACTCATTAGAAGCGTCTCGAAGAGACGATTCTAATGAGTAGTAACACCATAGGATTAAGTGCTGTATGAGTAAGAAAATGTTGGATTTGTTTAGATTACTTCCTCTTATCTGGAGCCCTGCTTGAGTATGGCCTGCTGCTACAGTGGCGATGATGTTATAAAAAGTGATAAAAAGCAGAGAATTATATTTTTATCATTTTTGATACGAACCATTTTTATCTGAGTGGCAAAAATTTTTGGAGCCTGATCAGATGCCGAATAACTCGGCGTCTTATCTGACTCCAAAGTGTGCGCAGTGGATTGTTTTAGCACATGCCGGTTCTCGCTTACGGTGTCTGGACAGAGAGCCCGTAAAAGGGCTTTCAGCGTACATTTAATCCCTGCATGAAGCTTTCAGCTTTACAGTGGAGAATCTGTTATTCCTTCCCAATAAACGCGTTTACGCTAAAACTATTATTTGCAGTGCAAACAGTTTGGAGCCAGATCAGACGCCGGGTAACCCGGCGTCTGATCAGGCTCCTAACTGTTTGCCACCAAGATAAACATGAATTATCAGAATTGTCTAAAAGTTGTTCTTTTCTACGTTTTAGTGCTTTGCGTTTGCGTACGTTTGCGTTTAAACGGGAGAGAATAACAGATTCTCCACTGTATGAATGTATGCCTGTTGAATTGCTTTATAGTAGCTGTTACAAAGACTCATAACTAATAAATTTTGGACAACGGAACATTGATTGAGCGTTTATCCATTCCTGACGCCTCTGCAGACCATTTTGTACGGCGATGATGTCTTTATTATTTCCCGTTTAATACTTATCTTTACGCCAAAACAGTGCTGTAAAATAAAATGAATTTTCTTTTACAGGTTATTGAAAAATTGTGTATTTACATGTAGTTATTAATTTACTATTTATTAATTATGAAGGCGTTCACAATTTGCCAAAGGATGGCATTCACCAAAATGCTAAATGGTGAATAGAATATTCAATAGAAACCAGTATTTAGCGATCTCTGGTGATATGTTTATTGACAGTCAAAGAACTACATATATTTGTTCACATTGGATATTTCTTTATGGATTTTGGATTAATATTTGGATTTGTTATGATTTTACGTTACTTTTGTCCAGAATTAAGTAGTAAAGTAGCTTTACCGTTGCTGAAAACTGTGCTTAGAATAGTTGATAGACTCGTGCTGAATGATGTGATGTTGCCTTGGTTTATATTGCCGCTTTTTGATACACGTTATTAACCCTTTGCCTGCTGGTCGCGACTTTATTGATGTTTGCAACCAGTTTAGATTGAGATCAGACACCGCGTAACGCGGTGTCTGATTTGGATCAAAACTGTTTGACACTCTTCTTTAGGTTTCTTTACTTAAAAAAATGTATAAATCTAAATTTAACAAACTTTGCAGACGACAATTTCGAAGCAGACGACATCACCGCAGGATAAGGGTTAAATTGTTCGCTCATATACAGCACCTACATGACACTTGACCTAAAAAGGTGAGCACTGTAATAAGAGTATGTACTGTTTGTCTTTTTGCAATGGGTTGTAAAAATTAATCCTAAATATTCAGAAATTGGATGGATTAATTAGATACTGCAATTGTGCCATTTTATGTTTCATATATGATTTGAACCCTAGTCACGCAATCATGCAATGACAATGACAATGATAATGCTTTATTCGCAATATAAGGCCTCTGGCAATGAATACAAAATACATCCTAGAACATAGTATGTGTAGTGTCAATTATTATAAAATATTTGAAACACATGAAAATATACATGTTTCCATTTCATGGGGATTGATAGATCAAGTTATAAGTATGTTATATTAAGGTTTCTTTGACATGTCTGCAAGCACGTGTAAGTATATATTTATAGCATCGATGCGTCATTTGCAGACGGTATACCTGTTAAGAGTACACTTGTCATATGCAAACAGTATAAACTCAGATCAGAGGACTCCTTAAGGAGCCCTTTGGTCAAGATTTACACTGTTTTTAATTGTGTAATGTATTGTAGCAAACAACCCTAAATAGTCAAGAATGGACTGGACTATCTAAGACACTGGTACTGTCCGTTTGAAGTTTCAGGTGTGACTGAGTTAAGGGGAACAAAGCAAGGGTCCTAATGGCGCGTTGACACTGTGGCTACATAGATCAATGTCAGTAGTCGTCACAGAAATGAGATTTTTATTCAGGCGATTTGTTCTTGGGTGAGGTACATGTATACAGAGTAGCATAAACAATTACATGTGCCCTGTTTTAGCCCATGACACACACCTTTAAACCATAACTCCATAAATATGCCTTTAACTAATTCATCTAATGAAGAAAATATGTCATGAATATGCACCACACAAATGATTTATATATCAGAGCAGATCTTTGCTTAAAACAGGCGTAATGTAAAGCTGAAAGATTAACGTTTTTTGGTGCAGTGGAAAAATGGTATTCCTTCCCGTGTTGAACATAACTAAAGGCAATCGCATTTTCGTATTAAAATGTTGAAAATGGTATTTGATTTGAAATATTGACCACTTATTGCATAAAGTTTCGAGCGACTTTTCCCGATCAGCGGCCGGTTCCAACAGGATTGAACCAGAATAATGGACCACTATGAGAGGTTTTGACCACTAAAATTGAGCTTTCTGTTGTGCAGAAGCCCTCTGATATGTCTCAACTGTTTGCAAAGGACAAGTGTACGCTTGATAGATACATTATTTTACCCAATTACCACATAGCCTGCTTCTAGTTTTGGAGAGAGGTGACCATTTATAACAGGTTGAAAGTAAAGCAGAATGCACCTTATGGTGCATTCTGCTTTACTTTCAGTCTGTTTTAAGCTATCATCTACTAGAATGTACAAAATATTTTCTTTAGTGTAGGAATAAACCAAAGATGTAGGGTATAGACACTATGTCTGATGGTCTATGCTCAAGTAAATGTATTCTTGAATTAGTATTCTTCCACAATCGATAATATGAATGAAGATGAACAATACAATACCAAATACATGTAATATCTTTTTTTCCTCCTTCATAGGAGATTTGCATTGTATTCTTCCGCAATCGAACATATGAATGAAGTTGTGCATGTACGGATATCTTTAAAGAAAGGTTACCGCTTTATGCAGTACATGTACAAAATTCATGCAGAGGGCTCCTATGGAATTCATCTGCATTATATTTTCCCTGCATTAAGCTGCCACCTGTCACAAATACAGAAAAGGCGGGGCTGCCATAAGTTGACATGAAACATCCTAAGATTTCCAAATTTGCATTTTGCAAGTGCGATTTTACGAATCGTACCTTTACCCATTAGCCTTTTTCTTGTTTTGTTGACATGCGACTACTTAAAGCAGGCTGTAAGTAAAGCAGAATGCGCCTTAGGACGCATTCTGCTTTACTTTCAGCCTGCTACAAGCTACCAGGAAAGTGGAAAAATCCGGAGATTTAGGAAAAATCCGGAGAAATGGCAGCCCTAAAAAGGTATCGTCGAATGACTGTATTGTGCCTGTATGTACTAGTTGATCTCTCATGTGTCTGGAGACTGGACTGGTGGCAGCTGGCGGCATGAGTTCTGTTACGTGACCACGTGACCCGAATGTCTAGCAAAACCTATAAAACTGTCAATGATGCATTTCGAAAACTGAAAATGACGTCGGCTTGCAAATGTCGAATGTGAACGTTTGTGCCTAACAGTTTAGATTTTGATCAGACGATGAGTTCTTTATATCCCCTTGGATAGTATGTTTTGGGATAAGCAAAGAAATGATTAAATGTTCTACTACAACTACTGCTACAGTGAATAAGTAAATTGGAACCTTACATGTAATCTATTCTAATTCAAAATTTGACTCTTTTCACTATATTTGCACATATACGGTTCAATTTAGAAACAGTTTGATCCCGATCATACATAAATTATTTGCCATTTAATTTGGATTCAAACTGTTTCAAATACATGTGTGTCTAAAAAGCTGCTTCCAAGCAACCTCTTGGTGAATACTCTCATGCAATTATTTATGCTAGAAACATACTATAATAGTCCATGCAACGTCTGCTTTGAAATTGTCGTCAGCCAAAAGATCATTTAAGATTAATATTTTTCTTTTTTGATTTCTTATTTTTTAAATACAGATACAAGAGGAGTGTCAATCAGACAGTTTGGATCCAGGTCAGACGTCGCTTTATGCGTCGTCTGACCTGGAACAGAACTGTTTGCAAATACCAGTCGAAATTGGCAGGATAGGCTAGTATGATGTACATGTAAAATTCATTCAAGATTATGGAAATAAGGAATGTTCAATATCTTGATGGAGCCTTGAATTGTGCTAGAAAACGATCAACAGCTGACTGCACAGGGAAACGTGTATACGCGAGAGTTTACATGCATCAAGCTTACTTGGCAGTATCGAATAATTATGACAGCTTAATGCAGGACACAATGTCATGTAATGCAGAAAGTTTTCTGGAATATATATTATTAAGCCTACATTAAGCAAAAGCCCACCTTAATAAACAAACTTCCAAATTGCAAAGAACGACAGGGCTCAAGATAAGAGAAAGCGAACTGAACAAATTCAACATTTTCTCACTTATACAGCACCTAATCCTATAGTGTTACCACTCATTATAATCGTATCTTCGAGATAATTCTAATTAGTAGTTACACCATAGGGTTTAATGCAGAAATAAAGATTTTAATTTTTGAAATACTCCACTTATCTGGATTCTGGAACATTGAACACACATGTTAAAGATGCCTGTATTCTTTGGCAACATTACATTCATAAACCATATTGAGCGACCTCTCATATACTATAACTGAGCTCATGTACATAATGGTTATATGACACCCACTGTCATAAAATTCATTCAAGATTATGGAAATGAAGGATTGTTCAATACCGAGAAATATTCTAGAATTACCAAAGAAAACGACAAACATTTTGATTGCTCAGCAAAACCTATTCAAGTCGGCCACGATCAAAAGCGAGTGATGTTTGCAGTAGTAGCTTAACCCTTTACCTGATAGTCTATTTCTAGTACTTAAGATGAATGAATGAATGGTGTTTTACGGCCCATCGACACAAAAAGGTCATTTAGAGCCGAAAGTACTTAAGATAGGTGACTACTTAAAACAGGTTGAAAGTAAAGCAGAATGCGCCTGAGGGCGCATTCTGCTTTACTTTCAGCCTGCTTTAAGCTATCATGTGCTATAATATAGAAAATATTCCCTATAATACATATTCATTACTGATTAAATTGGAACTATTTTTTTCAGCGGATGAATAAATCATATCCGCTAAAAGGCGCTTCCATGGGGTAAAGGGTTAAAACTAAGAAGTAAGTAATGCAGAACGTAATGCAACTAAACATTGGATTCTGACATGTGGCATCTCAATGCAGGTCTAAGGTCAAGCGGAAAACTTTCACAGTGTTGTTTTAAGCAGGCTTTAAAGACAGGCTGCCTTATTAACTAATTGAGTCCTAGTGACGCATATATGCGTCCTTTACCAAATGTGTACCTGGTACGGGTATACTTGTCCCATTGAAAACAGTGATGTCCCTGATCAGAGGGCTCCTGCAGGAGCCCTCTGATCAGGAACTTCACTGTTTGTCATTTTGCAATTTATTACATAAAACAAACCTAAATAGTCTAAAATGGACCAGCCTGCATTGCAAACTGGAATTTTCCATCGGAAGTTTCAGGGGAAAATGAGTTAAGCGGTCGTCTAATACAGGAATGGCTGTAAAACTTAATATTTATGTGATTACATGACTGTATATAAGTCAGAATAATTCAGAATTGTTTAGACCAAATATAGTGGTCTCTTTAACCCCTCTTCTGTCACGACGTCATCAATTTAAAAAACATTGTCGTCTACTTTTTTTCTCAAATTTAATTTTTATGTTTTCTAGATAAGAAATATTGAAATGAGTGTCAAACAATTTGGATCCAAATTGTTTGCAAGAGACTATTATACTCGGGACAATGCATAAAGGGGTTAATTGAAAACACTAGAACTGATCTGCATTCAAGCTGAATCCGTGATCTGGAATATAGGTTGTACATGTATGTCAAACAGAAATATGAATATTTTACAGTATGTCAAGAAAGGACTTTCGAACCAAATCAAACTTCGCCACCAACGACGACATTGCTGATACATTGAAATCAGATTCAACCACAGAGCTAAAACACTAACTTCTTTAAGTCTCAATCAAACCCCATGATTTGACTACTCATTAGAATCGTCCCTTTGATGCGATTCTAATGAGTACCTGTAGTAACGACATATGTTTTGATAAAGATACAAGAGAAAACATATTGGAAATGTTCAGTATCTGGAGCCCTGATCAAGATCAGAAATGAGCCCCCTCCGGATCCAATCTGTCTGACTTTCAAATTGTACTTAAAAGGTCATTTGCAAAGCAAGTACACTCTCGCGTTCAAAATAACTGAATTTGGTGTTCCTTAGAAGTGCAAACAGTACGTTATACCAATCTCGTCTATAGCATACTAGTTCGCTATACGTTTCATGATAGCAAACTTTGGCGATATAGCGTACACTTTTGGAAGGTCCTGAAGTGTTCTTTATAAGCGAGGTTTACTGTATAAAACTGCAATTTTAAGAAAAAAACTCGTTCAGCACTTATCCTGCAGGGCACAAACTGGCTAGATCTAATATTTGCAAACAGTTTGGATCCATATAAGACGCCGCGTAACGCGGCATCTGATGTTGATCCAAACTGTTTGACACTCGACTTTCAGGTTTTTTTTCTCAATTTATAGAAATGCACAAACTGGAATTTGATAACCTTTGTAAACGACATTTTAAAAGCATACGCTCTTCGGCAGGATAAGGGCTAAAGTGAAATGAAAATGTGTCTTAGTCGCTAGAGACTAGTAAAACATTAATGTTAGACAGAGAAAGTCTGAATGTTTCACCGTCATGTCAAAGTGTCTTCCATAAAAGGCTTTGACAGAAAACCTAACCCATTAATTCATTGGCCTTTGAAACGGAAAGTGAACAATTCCAATTTTCTGAACCTTTCATGGTCAAATGCATAGGGGGTTGAGGGGTAACCCCTTCACAAAATTTTTGTCTGCTTCAATATTGTTTTCTACAATATTGCTTCAAATTAAGGTATAATACAGTATGATTGACGAAAGTTCGAAGCGAGTGTGACGCGGTGTCTAATCAGAATCTAAATTGTGTTTGCAATTGCGTTTTGGCGCCATTGACAGTGAAAGGGTTTAACCCATTTACGCCCAGTGGATTCTCTCATGTTTATATATTGGATTAGTCCATTTTTTATCAAAGGGATGCCTGGTCAACATTTTAATTTTCATTTTGTTTTATATTAAAATTTCTATCAGCAAACAGTGTAGACTCTGATAAGACGCCGCATAATGCGGCGTCTAATCAGAGTCTATACTGTTTGCCTATGTCCCATATATGGGATCGTGGGCACAAATGGGTTAAGTATAATCTATTTCCGATTATTAATATATAGTTCATTTTATTGAAAAATGACAAACAGTACATAACCTGATCAGATGACATGCGTAGGATCCCTCTAATCCGGGTCCTCAGGGTTTGCATAGGACATGTATACTCTTCACATGTACACTGTATGTAAATGGGCGTGTTCACACGCCACTATTGTTCGAAGGATTGAATATTGCACCCAAAATATTGACTATTGAAAACGATGTAAACCTACATTAATCGCCGTGTTACCACAGTTTTCTTTTAAATTGATGACTCCTAATTAGATCAGCTCAAAATCGGTACTCTGCAGAGAGCGTTTGGCCAGTTTCGTCAAGTGTAGGACCGTTCCGAAATATGCTAAAGCATTGTTCGTATAAATCGTATCATTCTTCTCTCATCCTTATAAGCACGTATTCTGCATGCGTATGCTTTCTGTAGATCTATTAATATACGGTCTGCAAAAAAATCCCCCAACTTTTTGTCATTTGTTTGCAAATCTATTTTCAGGTCTGTTTCACGGAAAACATCCAAATGAGGACCACCCTGTTCGAATCGTGATCAGAGCAGTCTTTTTAATTTAAGCGGTTGTTTAATGCATGATAAAGACAATCAATTGGCTCCTGTATTATTTATATACTGCATTAAGCAGGCAACTGTCTTTAGAGAGTTCTATGCCCCTAAAATGGGTGATCGCTTAACAAAGGATTAATTGTATTAAGTTTGAATTAACTGGTACGTTCTCAGAAATTGGTGCTCGTGGCTTTCCAGTTTTCAGTGTGGGAGTCCTTAAAGATCGTATGAACTTAATAAACCATACAAATTGAATAACGGCTGCTGCCAAACAGCTCCGGCGAGAGGCGCATCGAATATCCTGGATCCAATAAAACCGAACAACCGTGATGCCTCCCTCCCACACTCCCCACTGCCGCACCAAACGACAATTCCAAAATCAAATCACTTCGTCATACAGTACTCCCTCCCTACAACGGCCATCCCAACAACGACTCCCTCCTGACAACCACACATGTCGCAATTCCCTGAACACGACAATTATGTATAACGCGTTTACTGCTGCAATATCGTCTGCTTAAAATTGTCGTCTGCTGTTTTTATCAAAGTTACATATAATATGAAATTTTGATAGAATAAATAAAATGACGAGTGACAAACAACTTGAATCCAGATCAGACGCCGCGTGACGCGGCGTCTGATCTGGATTCAAGCTGTTTGCAAATGTAAGCCAAGTCTTAATTTTTCCGTTTTATAACGACTCCCTCCGAACAACACACACACTCTGTGTCTCCAATTGGGTGTCGTTGTAGAGAGGGAGAACTGTAGTTTCTTGGTTACATGTTACATTTTGTTTAGTTTACGCTATACTTAAACAAATTCCAAACAATGTGAAAGCATACTAGATACACTATTGACTGCAGAAGCAGACGCCAAATTTTAAATCCAACAGACGTCGTCATTGTTTTGAGCTACGGTTATGCAGTTAAATAATAACCCCTAAATCCCTGAAAATAACTGTTGAAAAAATGTAGACCTAGATATTGCTAAACAGTGTTGACCTAGATTAGAATATGCGAACTTTATCATCGTATCGAGCCCTGTACTTTCTTTGCTGTTGGACTTTTTGTTTGTTTTTACAAGTATAGTATCTACACGACCAAACAAAAGAAAAGTCTATATTAAATAATGACCCTACAAACGAATAATGAAATCTTCCAACAAGCTCACAATGGAATCATTGATTTCAGGCATTAACCCTTTCATGAACAAATTTGTCGTGATGTTTTTAACCCTTCATCGTCAAAATATCGTCTGCTTCAATATTGTTGTCTGCAATATCGTTTTAAAGTGAGATTGAAGGCAGTATTTATATATATCTGACGTAATTTCAACACAAGTGGCAAACAATTTTGATCCAGATCAGACGCCGCGTTACGCGGTGTCTGATCAGGATCAAATGTGTTTGCACATGCGCGTTATGACGTCATTGAGAGTGGAAGGGTTAATGGATTACTGGTAGTTACTCGCGCGTTTATCTGCGATAGTGGAGAAAAGCCTATTATGACAGGGAAAAATCGAATTATATATACGGCTTAATTAACAAAATAAAGCTCGCGCTTTATCGATCCACCGTGTGTCTCAGTCACCGAGCATTGATCCGCGGGAAGCTAGTAAAACGATAAAATAGATATGAACGTGTCAAGAAGTTGTCTGCTGACATTATGATGTCATCTCAGTGACAACTGGAACTTTCTTGGAATTTTCAATCAGGTTTAACTATTTAGCAGCTGAAATACTGTTTGCTTAAAATTGTCGTCTGCTTTTATTTGCTCAAGTTATATTTATTAAAATGTTGACAGAAACTTTCAGATTTACTGTCTGCAACTGAAACTTTCTGATATATTGTCTGCAAAAACAAATAAAATAACTTTAAACTTTTTAACTGTAAATATTTTTATCAAACAATTTGAACCGAAATTAGACCCGCGTAACGCAACGTAATCTGGATCTAAGTCCAAGTCTAATCTCAGTCGCTCTTGGCACAACACGAGAGCAAGTGTCAAAGAATTTGAACCCATATCAGCAGGGCTGCCATAAGTTGACATGAAAAATCCTTAGATTTCCAAATTTGAATTTTTCAAGTGCGATTTTACGAATCGTACCGTTACCCCCATAGCCTTTTTCTTAACTTGTTGACATGTGACTACTTAAAGCAGCCTGTAAGTAAAGCAGAATGCGCCTAAGGGCGCATTCTGCTTTTCTTTCAGCCTGTTTTAAGCTAACATGTACTGGGGAAAAATCCGGAGATTTAGGAAAAATCCGGAGAAATGGCAGCCCTGTATCAGACGTCGCGTCTGATATTACAGGGGTTAACATGTTTTATAGGGTTCGGCTGGTTTAACCCTTTCCCCAATAGAAGCGACTTTTAACGTATTTAATTTATTCTTCCGCTGAAGAAAATAGTTCCAGTTTATACCCTCATGAATAATTATCATTACAAATATATTATATAGCCTAGCAGATTTTAGCTTAAAGCTGGCTGAAAGTAAAGCAGAATGTGCCTTAAGGCACATTCTGCTTTACTTTCAACCTGCTTTAAGTGGTAACCTGTCTTCAAAACTATAAACATGCTAAGAGGTAAAGGGTTAAAGACTCTACAAGCAATATCTTAAAATGATAATTAATATACGTTTACAGTGTTCCCATACAACGACCGTCCGAATAACGATTCCCTCCTTACAACAATGATTCCCGCTCCACCAAAAACAAAACCATTATATCATTCGCTTCCACTCCTACAATATCGCCTGCTGAAAATTGTCGTTTGCCGTTCTTCTCAAAGTAACGCTTTGGACATTTTGACTGGACATTTTATACTGACGAAGGTAGCAAAGCCATGCTCGGTACTCTACAGGTATGTAAAGGTGTTAATTACCGCTCCCTGATAACAACTCCCTGCGAAAAACAGTTGTTATAGATAGGGAACACTGTACCTTTACATGATTTGGAGGAACCTGTACGGCGAAATTAATATGGTTAAGGGTGGTTTTGACCCCTAACTGTATCGATTATTATACATGTACACAGATCAATATTAGTAAACATGGTTGTCATTCATGATCGTGTTGCACTCAACCCTTTTCTCCATAGAAACGCATTTGAGCAACCTCTTGGTCTACTTACTCCTCCATTTAAGTGTAACCTTTGAATACATTATTTCATTGTATGTAATACAAGCAGCATATAGCATTATGAAAGTCAAGCAGACAGTGATTGCATAGATTGCTGTAGAGATAAGGGCACAGGTGCCAGATGCATGCTTTGCCCGAAATATAACACCTCCAGACATAAATAAAGTGAATAAAACCATAAAACACCCGTTTCTATGATCGAACACCATATTTTGACCTACACCTCATTTTTTGAAAAAACATTTTTTGTATAATATATACCTTCCAAGGTATATTCTATAAAAAAAAATTAAAAAATGAGCTGTAGGTCAGAATATGGTGTTCGATCATAGAAACGGGTGTTTTTATGGTTTTATTCGCTTTATTTATGTTTGGGGTGTTATATTCGGGCAAAGCATGCGTCTGGCACCTGTGGATAAGGGTTGAACGGTTATAATATACAGTGCTTCCTCTCTATACAACGACACCCAATGGGAGACACAGAGTGTGTGTGTTGCTCGGAGAGAGTCGTTTTAAGGAGGGAAAATTAAGAATTGGCTTACACTTGCAAACAGCTTGAATGCAGATCAAACGCCGCGTAACGCGGAGTCTAATCTGGATTCAAGCTGTTTGTCACTCGTAATTTTATTTAATTATCAAAATGTCCATTTATGTGTTGTTTTGAGACAAAAACAGCAGACGGTATTGCAGCCATGAAAAGGTTGGACATACCTGTATTGTTTGGGGAACAGTGGCAAGGGTCGTTGTAAGGAAAAAGTCGTTGTTTGAGGGCCGTTGTAGGGAGGGAACACTGTATATGCAACCAACTTGGTCCTCTTTCTTTAAGTCATTTATTTAAAACTAGTGAGGAGGCTTAGACAGGTGGTTGCTTAATACTTGACAATAGTAATGCTGATTGCCACTTTTTGCATTACTACCGCCCTGCAGCTAGCATGGTACAGTGGATAATCTGTTATTCTTTCACGTTCAAACGCAAACGTACGCAAACGCAAAGCACTAAAACGTAGAAAAGAACAACTTTTGGACAATTCTGATATTTCATGTTTATCTCGGTGGCAAACAGTTTGGAGCCTGATCAGACGCCGGGTTACCCGGCGTCTGATCAGGCTCCAAACTGTTTGCACTGCAAATAATAGTTTTAGCGTAAACGCGTTTATTGGGAAAGAATAACAGATTCTCCACTGTATACTTATCTTAACCCTTTCACTGCAAAAGTCGACATCACTGACATTTTCAAACAGTTTGGATCCCGATCAGACGCTGCGATGTCTGATAAAGACCCTAAACTCATATCAATGTTTCTAAAATAGAAAATAAGTCAAAAGTAGAATCAGAAGAAAACTAGAAGCAGACGATAATATGGCAGCGACTGTGTTAGAAAGGCTATTACGTCAAAATGGCATCGATTCGAACCCATTTATGCCTTGGTATGCAATGAACTCTCCCTTTGTGCTTGCTGGGAGATTTCATTGTTGATTAACAATGATAATCTAAGGATACTGAATGTAATTTTCTCCAGAACATGTCATATGCAGATATCCGGATGAGACGCCGCGTAACGCAGCGTCTCATCACGGTATCCACTATTTGCCAATGTCCCCTTTCATATACACTAGGCTTCAATGGGTTAATGAGCGTTTAGCAGGGTGTAACTGTTTCTGTGTAAACACTGTTGATTCTAGCTGTATTTGTTTACTCGCAGTGTGTAATATCTTCCCCCAGCAACAGCAGTTGAACATCGTACAAGGTTTTACTTACAGCATGTTTATGTTGTAACTTTAACCCCCAACTGCAGCCCAGTGCGCTAAAACTGATATGTACAGTGCATGCCCGCTAGTGCGACCACTCAAAAAACTACTTGCTTATCCGTATTGAAGGTACTCGCTGCTTAACCCTTTTACCCCATAACCGTTATCTAATTATGAAGAAAGAAACCCTTTTTAAAATAGGTTGAAAGTAAAGCAGAAGGCGCCTTAAGACGCACTCTGTTTTACTTTCAACCTGCATTTTCAGCAATTCAATGGTAAATAAATCTTGACCTACTGGTCCGATTTCAATTATAATTTATTTCAATTATAATTTAACTCATCCGAACTCTTTTGTTAATATACAAACTTGGCAAGTTTGAGAAAGATTGGATAAAAAATTGTGGTCTCTAGAGTGTAAACACTAACATTGTTGAAGACGAGCGAACTTACGACGGACGACTGACGAAGGACGACGGACACCGGACATTCAAGGATTGCAAATGCTCACCCTAAACTAGCTCAGGTGAGCTCAAAACAGGTGATCACTTAAAACTGGTTGAATTTAAAGCAAAATGCGCCTTAAAGACATTACTTTACCCAACCAAACAGGTGATCATGTAAAGCTGTTTGAATGTAAAGCAAAATGCGCCTTAAAGACATTACTTTACCCAACCAAACAGGTGATCATTTAAAGCTGTTTGAATGTAAAGCAAAATGCGCCTTAAAGACGTTACTTTACCCAACTTGGGTGGTTAGACCTAGTCCGGTACAAAATTTAAAAATTAAAGCAGCACCTGTACAAATGACTAGGCAAAACATCAATGAAGCGTTTCATGTGAGGCCCTTTGCCTTATTTTTGATGTTTTGATTGGAAAAACCCTTGAATTTGAGTATGCCAGGGCCCCTCTATAGACACTTTGAGATTGATGTGACATATTTTGCACAATTTTCTCATACTTAACAGTAACATTCACGCCTATTGAGAACAATGGAGGCAATCATTGAACATTCTGTTTTCCTTCCAGCCTGCTTTCACTTACCAACTGCTCGGAAAATTGGATATAGAAGTATTTCTCATAGTGTATACTCATTATTATATGAATTGGAACAAAATGAATATTCTTCAATTGAATAATAAGTTAAAGGCGGAACAGGCGTATTCATGGAGTAATGGGTTAGGTGGAAATGGTTCACGTCTATTCCACTGTATGCTAGGCTATTGATCTCTTCCATGTTAGTTATTGAAGCTATTAATTTGACAGCTCTAGGGGGAATATAAAGACACGATGTACAGTGGAGAATCTGTTATTCTTTCCCAATAAACGCGTTTACACTAAAACTATTATTTGCAGTGCAAACAGTTTGGAGCCAGATCAGACGCCGGGTAACCCGGCGTCTGATCAGGCTCCAAACTGTTTGCCACCAAGATAAACAAGAATTATAAGAATTGTCCAAAAATTCTTCTTTTCTACGTTTTAGTGCTTTGCGTTTGCGTGCGTTTGCGTTTAAACGGGAAAGAATAACCACGAATAGCTGAATACAGTGTAACGGTCCATGGCTCCAGATAAGAGAGAGTAAATTGAACAAATCCAGCATTTTCTCACTCATTTCAACCCCAAATTCTATTTGTCACTACTTATAAGAGATGTTACACGACAGAATTAGATGGAGAAATAAATAATGATTGAGACTTTTATATTCTGACGTACGACAGCATTTGTCATACGAAGTTTTATGAACAGAACAGAACAGAACATAATTTTATTCAGATTTGTACAAAGTACATCATCTTAGTCACATAGTAAATTCACAAACATATAACATCACGTGACAATAGTGAGGATGAATACATAAGTTAATTTTCATTGAAAGAATGTCTTAATTTAAGAGCTTCTCTAATATATATATCTAAATTGTACAAAACATGCTTATTTGATGATTTCATTAGTTCAATAAATTTAAACATAGAAGGTCTTTGAAAAAAGGATTTATTTAGATATTTTACTCTCAAGTCAGCAAAACGAGGGCAGACGCATATGAAATGGAATTCGTCTTCTATGTCCCGAGAATTGCAGAGTGAACAGATTCGTTCATTACGAATTAACCTATTCTGTTCAAATCTACCAGTTTGAATTCTAAGTCAATGCGAGGACAATCTAATTCTAGAAAAACTACATCTTAGCGAGTAAGGTAAAATATCCAAATAACCTTCATAATCAATACTACTTTTCAGAAACTTATAAGTGTCTAAAACAGGACTACTATTGACTGAAACATGCCACTGCTGTATAAAGTTATCGATAACTCTCTATTTAAAAACATAAGGAAATGTCTTGATATTCAACTGATCTGAATTATAAAATGCAAATCCAAAACCATAATTATTCAAAAGATTTTTAACGCTCGCAACCCAATTTTTCTTCCCCGCTTCACAGTCAATGAGCCCCTGTTGATACATTGATTTAATTATAATATTATCATTATTATTAGCTAATTTTAGCCAATACTTAATAATACTTACATAGCGTGATACATATAAAGGATAACGCCCCAATTCACCGTATACAGCATTTGAACTCGTGTTTAACCTTACACCGAGTAATCTCTTACAAAATTTCAAATGAATTCTTTCAATTTATGGAACGGGTCCCTGATCAGATACTTAGTAACTAACGTCTTACATGTATACCTGGCTCTAATAAGTAGTGACACCATAGGGTTTAATTCAGAAATAAAGGTTTTAGTTTTGAAATACTCCCCTTATCTTGAGCTCTGAAAACCTCTCTATTACGACCACTAAAAGATGGCTAATGAATTGTACAAAATACAGATGACTGCTTCAAGCAAATCGACAGTCAAACAGAAAGCACCTATAGGAGCTTTATGTGTTACTGTCATCTTACTTTAAGCAGTCACCTATCTTAAACACAAAAATATTATTTTAATAACACATTTTAGTGATCGTTATTGAGAGGTTTTACATGTGCTAAATTATATAGCAAACCATTCAAAACCTGGTGATATGTCACGTGACACTACAAAATACCTTATTATTTTCAATTGCTACTCAAAATAAATGCCAACGCAATGAAATTCATATATAGTCAATTACAATTTATGAAAATTCTATTTACAGTGGAGAATCTGTTATTCTTTCCCGTTTAAACGCAAACGTACGCAAAACACTAAAACGTAGAAAAGTACAACTTTTTGACAATTCTGATAATTCATCTTTATTTCTGTGGCAAACAGTTTTGAGCCTGATCAGACGCCGGGTTACCCGGCGTCTGATCTGGCTCCAAACTGTTTGCAGTGAAAATAATAGTTTTAGCGTAAACGCGTTTATTGGGAAAGAATAACGTTTTCTCCACTGTATCTTAACCTGAGTGGCAAATAGTTTCGAGACTGATCAGCCCACCGGGCTCCAAACTTTTTGCAATTGAAATAATAGTTTTAACGTAAATGTGTTATTTTGGGGGAATACTAACGTCTTCTTAACAAACTAAAACAACAGCTAACTATTGCAACCTGTTTAAAGCCAGGTCCATGTAAGACGTTAAGTTACTAAGTATCTGATCAGGTACCCGTTCCATAAAACTTCGTACGACAAATGTTGTCGTAAGTCAGAATATAAAAAAAGTCTCAATCATTATTTATTTATTTCTCCATCTAATGCTGTCGTGTGACATCTTCTTGGAATCTTAAAGTTTTGACCTATAACGACCGTTTAAATTCTCATCATGAAACGGGCACCATATTCCAAATTGTTCGACACATATTCATTCGTTCAAAAATCGCCATTATCTAAACACTCATTTTCAACCTTTAAATGTTGTTTGTTTCTGATAACTTACACATACAAATAGAAATATATATAAGGTCTACACTGCATTATATAACTTGATTTGTAATATATGCTTAACCTATTACCCTATAAATACGGCTTTTTACTGTTTTATTTATTCCACTACTGATGAAAAAATATCAAATTTATACATCCATGAATATGCACCATAAACAATATTGACATGTAGCTTAAATTTAAGCTGGTTAAAAGTAAATCATATTGCTAATTAAGGAGCATTTTGCTTTAATTTTAGCCTGCTTTAAGCAATCATCTGTCTTCAATACAGCAAACATGATACTGGTAAAATAATGTCTGTACCAAGCTGTCCTGTGAGTGTTAAGCACAGGTACGCCAACAAAAACAACAACAACATAATGGGATAATGTAAATTTTGAATAGCTGCATTTGAAACAGAGCTCCAAATAAAGGGATTATTTCAAAAACTAAAGTATTTATTTCTAAATGAAACCCTATGGTGTCACTACTCATTAGAATCGTCTCTTTGAGACGATTCTAATGAGGAGTAACACCATAGGTTTTGGTGCTGAAATGAGTGAGAAAATGTTGGATTTGTCCTGTTGAAAGGATGATGAGTCAGGGTAATCTATATAAGCTCAGCATCTTGTCTGAACTGGTTGTTAATGTTTGTTTAATTACTGACATTATAACTGACATTATTTTCTTCACAATAATAAATCTTAGTATCTATACACATCAGCACTTGTCACACATGTGCCATATAATTCAACCATTAACTGCTGCCATGAAATCTGTATCGTGTGATAATCAAATCGAAGTCAATAAGACAGACAAATAAAACATTATGTACGGCATGGGATCTTATAACAGACAAAATACATCCAAGTCTACACTCATTCATCCCTGAAGCTTTTAAATCATTAACCCATAGCCTGTATCTTAATTTTAATCTAGATGACCACTTAAAGCAGGTTAAAAGTAAAGCAGAATGTTCTCTGGATCATTCTGCTTTACTTTCATCCTGCTTTAAGCTACTATATTCTAGAATATAGAAAATATTTCTCACGGTGCATATTCATGACTAACGTGGAACTATTCACTCAGTGAAGGAATACCTTAAAGGTATAAAAGGATAAAAAATAAATAGTTCATGAACAATTCCAAATTCCAATTTTAAAAGTCTAGCTTATTTTTGACTATTTAGTGTGCTCTTTTTACAATATATTACAAAATGACACATGTTGAACTGTTTAGGGCGCTTTTTTATACTATATTACAAAATGACATATATTTGACTGTTTAGGGTGCTCTTTTTGCAATATAAAATGTCATCTGTTTGGCTATTTAGGGTGCTCTTTTTACAATATATTACAGAATGACATATGTTTGACTATTTAGGGTGCTCTTTTTACAATATATTACAGAATGACATATGTTTGACTATTTAGGGTGCTCTTTTTACAATATATTACAGAATGACATATGTTTGGCTATTTAGGGTGCTCTTTTTACAATATATTACAGAATGACATATGTTTGACTATTTAGGGTGCTCTTTTTACAATATATTACAGAATGACATATGTTTGGCTATTTAGGGTGCTCTTTTTACAATATATTACAGAATGACATATGTTTGGCTATTTAGGGTGCTCTTTTTACAATATATTACAGAATGACATATGTTTGGCTATTTAGGGTGCTCTTTTTACAATATATTACAAAATGACATATGTTTGACTATTTAGGGTGCTCTTTTTACAATATATTACAGAATGACATATGTTTGACTATTTAGGGTGCTCTTTTTACAATATATTACAGAATGACATATGTTTGGCTATTTAGGGGTGCTCTTTTTATAATATATTACAAAATGACATATGTTTGGCTATTTAAGGTGCTCTTTTTATAATATATTACAAAATGACATATGTTTGAATATTCAGGGTGCTCTTTTTATAATATATTACAAAATGACATATGTTTGGCTATTTAAGGTGCTCTTTTTACAATATCCCTTTACAACCGTTATTCGAACACAACCAAAAATCGAACACCTGAATCATTTCGCGTGACATCTATAGTTACAAACAAATTTGCATAACCGCGCGTGACATTTTGACAGTAACACCGATAGAAAGGTCAAGAACACAAAATCGGCAAAAAAGATCAGTAAATAAGTGAAAGGGCATTTGTTAACTTATCTGACTATAAAAATTGTATTTACATCTAATCCCAAATTTCCCAATGCACAATTTAGCCACAAACTACATTTTCTGTTATCAAAAATGACCAGTGGTGTATCGGCTGCAAAACTTTTACATTTACCTCATTCCTAATGGTCCGGATAAATAATATTGAGGGTTCAGACCACTAAATTTTATCAAATCTCAAACTAGGGGTCCTTATCACTTTTTTCACTTTTTTATTTCCTAATTGTGTTTCATATAAGAAATAACAGGGAATAAACAAAATATTTTGTTTATCTAACAGGTTCCAGTACACTAGTTTTATTTTAGAAAAATATGTTCAACAACTTTTAAGAAATTTCTTCTTTGTTTTAGATGCATTTCACATCAAAAGGGAGACCCTTCTAATCATCATAAATGCCCTGTCTGTAGCCATTAACAATCGATACCTTATGTCTAAACTACTGTAAATTACTTGTAAAAAAGATGACATTTACTTTTTATGAGGTTACAGACACTTGTTTTATGTTTTATCTGACATTTTATGAACAAACACTTACCCTGGGCTACATATAGTAAACATTTTGTGGTGTCAAACCTGCTGTTCGAATTTAGGTTGGCATTCCACTGAGAATGAGGTAAGCGGGCCACTTTGCTTTATTTACATTGTTAGAGAACCGATTTTAGTTGCAATAACTTACCCATCGTATTATAAGTTGAAAATAACAAGTTTATCCAGTACCTATGTAAAAAATAACTTTTATTCACATAGAAATTTGTAATTGACTGGAAGATGCTTAGGTGTTCGAATAATGGTGGTACCTGGATATATTACAAAATGACATATGTTTGACTATTTAGCGTGCCCTTTTTATAATATATTACGAAACTGACAAACAGTGCTCGCCCTGATCGGAGAGCTCATTTAGAGGCCTTCTGGTCTGGGTATGCACTGTTTGCATATGCATAGGACACGTGTACTGTTCACATAGACACTGATTGTTAATCCACCACTCTCAATGACGTCATATTTAGCGCATTTGCGTAACGCAGCGTCTGGTCAGCATCAAAACTATTTGCCACTTGTTTTGAAAATACGTCAGTTATATTAGAACGATATTGCACACAATACTATGTCAATCTGGTGGCGAAGAGGTAAACAACTCCCGTTAAATTTGTCATGAATGGGTTAATCAACTTTTTATGAGGAACGGTGGATCTAATCGCAGCAAGGTAACTGTTAAATGTTGGATAGAAATAATGCAGAAAGCTCCTGCCAGGATCTTTCTATTTTTTTCTTTATCTTGCAATTAGCAACTCAATGTATAAGATACTGCTGATGGACAGTATACTGACTCATTTTGAATGGCGTCTGCTAGTTTGAATTTGATTTGATTCCACGTCGCTTTATTAGTATTTCAGTCATATCGCGACGTTCAGCTAATTACAGATAAAATAATACCCAAAAGCCACAATGCACTGTTTCAGACACAAATCGGCAACTAAAGGTAGATAACCACCGACTTTCCGTAAGCATCCACGTAAAAAACCCTAAGTGCCCAGACGGGATTCGAACCCTCAGCCGCGAAGATCTTAGTGAGTGTCAGTCACAGTGACTATCACCACTAGGTCACGAAGGCCACTGCATGGCCGCTGTTTAACATATTCTCCTTAAATACGTTTTTAGTTCTTTGATTTATTCCTTCACTGAAGAAAATATTTACACTTTATATAGTCATCAATATATACAATAAGGTTTTTCTCAAATACATACTACATGTAGTAGATAGTAACTTAAAACAGGCTGAATGTAAGGCAAAGTGAGCCTCCTACATGTAAGTGGTCACCTATCTACAATACTTAAGAAACTTCAAATGGACAATGCCATTTTACACCTTTAATTCTAGCCAATATTTGACTAGCGATGGTCGTTGTTGTTTTGAAATTCAACAGACTGTGAATATCTAGATCAGAGGATCCCTTTCGAAGCATTTTTTACCAGAGTCTGTACCGTTTGCAAAGGACTATCGTTCTCTTCATAAGTATTACAGTTCTGATATATTATGACGCGTATGTACGCCTCGCTATGGGTTAACCATTTACTTTATTAGGCTCCAGATAAGTGGAGTAATTCAAAACTTAAAATCCTCATTTTTGCATTAAACCCTATGATGCCACTATTCGTTGGAATCGTCTCTTCGAGACGATTCTAACGAGTTGTAACATCATAGATTGGTGCTGAAATGAGTGAGAAAATGTTGGCATTGTTCATGCAGTTTTCTTCCTCTGGTCTGTAAAAATGCAATAGTGTAAGTCACCTGTATTCAACTGTGTTTTAAGCAGGATATTGATTTAACCCTTTCACCGCCAAATTATTTTTGAGTTTTTTACCCCTACACCGTTATACTGTCGTCTTCTTCAATATTATTGTCTGCAATATCATTTCAAAGTTAGAATTAAGAGAGTATGACATAAGAAATATCGAAACGGGTGTCAAACAGTTTTGATCCTGATCAGACGCCGCGTTACGCGGCGTCTGATCAGGATCAAAACTGTTTGCAAATTCGACTTTAGGCGAATCTGGCGGTGAAAGGGTTAAGAAAGATGAATGTATTTAGCAGAATACTCCCTTTGAGGTTTCTGCTAAATATATTCATCTTGCTTTAAGCTGACATTTGCATTCAAAACCATAATTCAGTATTCATTTGTGACTCTTATGCGGGGGTAGATAGAGGCATTCCAATGCTTTTCTTTGGAGTAAAAGGGTTAATCGTCCCTTACAATTGATACACATTCACCTGGACGAGATGCTGAAAATACATAGATTCTCTTCAATGTTTTGCTATTTGCTGTCAGGAAACAATAAAACAAATTCTATTAAGACCGCTTAAAGAAGGCTAATTGACTGCATAAACGACAAGTGACGTTTTAAAGCAAGGTGAACGCAAAACAGAAAGCTCTTTTAGGAGCTTTCTGTTTTATGTTCCCCTTGCTTTTAGTAATCACCTGCCTTAAAACTAATAATTACACAATTAAGTGGTCGTAATAGAGATGTTTTACTGTAATTGTAATGAGATCGACCATACAGTGGAGAATCTGTTATTCTTTCCCGTTTAAACGCAAACGTACGCAAACGCAAAGCACTAAAACGTAGAAAAGAACAACTTTTGGACAATTCTGATAATTCTTGTTTATCTTGATGGCAAACAGTTTGGAGCCTGATCAGACGCCGGGTTACCCGGCGTCTGATCTGGCTCCAAACTGTTTGAACTGCAAATAATAGTTTTAGCGTAAACGCGTTTATTGGGAAAGAATAACAGTTTCTCCACTGTACATCCAATATAATGAATCGTATAATCAATTCTTCCAACACGAACAATGAGAACATTCATAGATACGATGCAAGTATTACAGGTTTAACCCATTACTCTGTAGATACACCTTTATACTCCTTTAATTCAATTCTCCACTGAATGCAATAAGTCCACTGTCATTAGGCACCCTGAGAAGTATTTCCTATATTCTAGAAAATGGTAGATTAATGCAGACTGAAAGTATAGCTGAGTGCTCCTTAGGGAGCATTTTACTATACTTTAAGCGAACTTTAAGCAATCGTCTATCTTTAATACTGAAAACAAGCTATGAGAGAAGGGGTTAATTGATTATATGTATATGTTTGCCTTGAACAGAATGAGTTGGTTCACATTGGAAGCAATTAGACACAGGAATTATAGAGAGATCTCCAATCATTCTTCCCTATAATTTGCAAATCCTCCTTCTTCAGACGGACCTTAGAAGAGGCGGATCAAGGATTTCAGCAATAAGGGGGTACGTTGACTTGTGTAAGCAGAACACCATCTATCTATGGATATGCAAAAATCTCGAGATATATGCTCTCTGCCTTTGAAAATCGTGTAGACCCTGATCAACCGCCAATGTTTTAACACGGCGTCTAATCAATGTCTACACTGTTTGCAAAGCTAGTAGAGACTCTTTCTATGGTACGTAGGACATGGTTGGTTTTACTAAAATATGGAGGTTTAAGGGGCGTTCAACATTTCTTTAATTAGTAGATCCGCCCCTGCTTACAGTCACCGGGAATATCGAGATTAACACGGACGCTGAGATGGTGGGAAAATGGAATGGAATCGATCAGAAGCGTTAACATATGAAATCAAGTCATCTTAGGTCGATATTGCAGCGAATTTAAGAGATACAAATGGGAGGGTTAGCCTGGAAAAACAGAAACACATGCAGCTAATGATACACAGTACACACTCACTGACACACAGACTCACAGCCTATAGCATACATATACATCTAGTCCGACGGAAAATACCTACCGAATCTATTAAAAGCAAATATCCCTCAATTTTTACAAGGCTCAGTTAATCCCGCTCGTTATAATTCCACTGCATTATCATACAGTACAAAAGTCACACTCACTGTACGTCGTTAAATCCATTTGGAAACGTTTATTTTTCTACGTAAATTAAACTCTTCGATTGTATGCATCTTAACAAATATTAATAGACAGTATTATCATTCATATATTCGTTTCTATAGGGAATGGATGCTGTGCATAAATCATCCTCGATATCAGAACGAGGCTTTCCAGCACGCGATCAATCGTCCGTCTCACAGAGACGATTGGAAATTTATTCAAGGCAGCTGCCGCGCGAGCCAGTTCGATCGAAGCTGGGTCGACAGTGAAGTCTTGTGTTCCCGTAACCCTTTCTCTGCTGAATATCGTCTGCTAAATAATTGTCGTCTGCTGTTATTTCTGAAATTCAAATTTTAGGCATTTCACTAAAGATCTATCGATACCTGTGTTGAAAAGTTTGGATCCTGATCAGACGCCGCGAAACGCGGCGTCTGATCGGGAGCCAAACTGTTTGATGATATTAGTGAAATTACGCTAAGCATATAGATGGTTAATGTTTGTTAATGTCGTGTCAGAAATGGTAAATGTCGCTGCCGCTGGAAAAAAGATATAGAAGAAAATGTGACTTCGAAAAGAGCTTGTTTGCAATATACGTATAATGCGGTTTAAGCTGCGGGGAGAATGGTCGCGGGAGGGATTACGTAGAGGAGATTGTCGACTGCTTCATAGTAGATCTACATGTATCTCCTGAAAATCTTTCAACCGCAAACTATCGCGATATGTAGGCTTTGAAAACAGTTTGGATTCTGATCACATGCCGAGGTATGCGGCGTTCGATTCAAACTATTTCAACACTTGTTTCAATATTGTTTCAGTCAAAATGTCACTATTTAAACTTGACATGAAAATGCGTAGGAATTTTTAAACAGGCGATAAAAATGTAAAATAATTAAATCCAATCACTGCCTTGCCCCGACTGCGCTAGTAATTGCAGACTTTGTGTATCCGGGTCAGTATCAACACTATTTGACAGTCATATGGGCGTTTCTTTCATGGGTATTACTCTCAAACTTTAGATATGTAAACTCCTGTTCCTAATTACAAATACCCTGTATGTGATCTCCATTAGATTCTTTATCTACACACAAACCTAAAACCTTTTACCCATTACCCCAAATACGCATTTTATGCCAGGGCTGCCATAAGTTGACATGAAAATTCCTAAGATTTCCAAATTTGCATTTTTCAAGTTTGATTTTACGAATCGTACCTTTACCCAATCGTCTGTTTCTAGTTTTGTTGACACGTGACTACTTAAATCAGGCTGAAAGTAAAGCAGAATGCGCCTGAAGGCGAATTCTGCTTTACTTTCAGTCTGCTTCAAGCTACCTTATACTAGAAAAAAATTCCGAAGATTTAGGAAAAATCCGGAGAAATGGCAGCCCTGTTATGCCATAAATATATTTAGATTTATGCACCGAAGAAAATAGCTACTCATCAAGAACGTGCACCCGATGATAAGACATCTTTTCTATATCCCTGCAGGTAGTAACTTAACCCTTTCCCCAATACAAGCGACTTTTAGCGTATTTGATTTATTCCTCCGCTAAAGAAAAATGTTCCAGTTTATACCCTCATGAACAATTACCATAACAACGGTTTTTATATTGCCTAGCCGGTGATAGTTTAAAGCAGGCTGAAAGTAAAGCAGAATGTGCCTTGAGGCACATTCTGCTTTTCTTTCAACCTGCTTTAAGTGATCATCTGTATTAAATGTTATAAACGGGTTATTGGGTAAAGGGTTAAGACAGGCTGAAAGCCTAAAGGCGCACTCTGTTTTACTGTCTTTAAATTATACACTTCAACGCCCCCTCTCTACAACGACACCCAGTGGGAGACAAGAATTGTGTGCGTTGTTCGTAGGGAGTCGTTATAGGGAAATAAATTGGCTTACATTTACAAACAGCTTGAATCCAGAGCAGACGCTGCATAACGCGGCATTTGCTCTGGATTCAAGCTGTGTGTCACTCGTCATTAAAGTTGTTTCTGTCAAAATGTCCATTATGTAATTTTTAGAAAAGCAGCTGACGACAATTTTAAGCGGACGACATTGCAGCCGTGAATAGGTTAGACATAATTGTCCTGTTTAGGGAACTGCGACAAAGGTCGTTGTAAGTAGGACGTCGTTGATTGGAGGGCCGTTGCAGGGAGGGAGAACTGTACAATACTTAAAAATAGGTATGGACATTCAACTTGAGAGATATCGGCTTGTGCTAATAGAAAGTACATGTAATGCAAACAAAAAATCCATATAAATATTTCTGTAGTGTTTAACCCTTTCCCCCATAGAAGCGACTTTTAGCGTATTTAATTTATTCCTCCGCTGAAGAAAATAGTTCCAGTTTATACCCTCATGAACAATAACCATTACAAATATTTTATATAGCCTAGCAGATTTTAGCTTAAAGCAGGCTGAAAGTAAAGCAGAATGTGCCTTAAGGCACATTCTGCTTTACTTTCAACCTGCTTTAAGTGGTGACCTGTCTTCAATATTATAACTAGGCTATCAGGTAAAGGGTTAAAATGAAGTAAAACTGTACTGGCATAAACCCCATTTTGCAAATGATTTCATGAAACACGTCAATATTATATTTACAAGCATACTTAACTATTCATAAGTAAGATCTTTTTCACCAAGCGTCAGTCAGTTTCCATTCAAATAAGAAGTATATCAGATGCTTAATAACTCAGAGTTAGTCAGCATCTGGTCTGGATGCAACTACATGTACTTGTAAATGCCATATTTTTGCAGTTTTGATCTGGATTCAATGACAGACTTTTACCGCTTAAAGTAATATTTTCAAACATGAATACTATCATTAATTGGTATATTTGATATTTAAAATATCAGATCATGAGTTTAAACTGTTTCTACAGCATGGTTTTATGCTTTAGAAATTAAAACAACAAACCTCGCTTTTAACGACCCCCCTCGGGACTTCCGAAAAGTGTACGCTATAGCCGGAGTCTGAAATAAACGTATAACGAACTAGTATGCTATAGACGAGGTTGGTATAACGAACTGTTTAATAATAAAAATAATAATAATAAAGACTTTATTGAACGAGAGAGCTCATGTGGTAAAGACCTATCTTCCACGAGGCCCTCAACATGTATACAAGTACATAAAACAAAAGGCATTTTAAACAAAACAAAGTTTAATCAACAATATACAATGTAACAATACTAACTGGATGAAGCGGTTTGGACTTATTAAACGAACACCAAATTCAGAAATGTAGACATGTACATCTACACATGTGTAAACCTTTTTATTTAGATTAAACATAAATTAGGCAAGTTCAGTACTGTAACAATACTAACTGGATGTATTTAACGAACACCAAATTCAGAAATGTAGACATGTACATCTACATATGTGTAAACCTTTTTATTTAGATTAAACATAAATTAGGCAAGTTCAGTACTGTAACAATACTAACTGGATGTATTTAACGAACACCAAATTCAGTAATGTAGACATGTACATCTACATATGTGTAAACCTTTTTATTTAGATTAAACATAAATTAGGCAAGTTCAGTACTGTAACAATACTAACTGGATGTATTTAACGAACACCAAATTCAGTAATGTAGACATGTACATCTACATATGTGTAAACCTTTTTATTTAAATTAAACATAAATTAGTCAAATAAAAATATTTTTGTTTGAATGAATATGGTATTTCAGTAATACCTTCAACATGACAACTCGTGTGGGGGTCGTCTTATTTCCAACTTTTTTCAGACGAAACTTTGACGACTGGTCGCCATTTGCATTCATGCAGTAATTTCGTGTTAGACTTAAGATACATTTACATTCGGCAAAAATCATATCTTGCAGCTGTAATATTTCCACACTCGATGTGCCAAAGAATTAAAATTATAGCTGACAAAACAATATTTGTATTGAATCAATCTACCACTTTTCTTGAAGGCATTAGCACAGAGATCACGTATAAACTATTGAACGCTATCACCACCGTTGTATAGTTTAAGGAATAGAAATGTTAGCCCGGGAAAAGACCAACCAAGTGGACCAAAACGACCAATGGCCGAAACAGAACCGTTACCATGTGTAGAAAGTCAAATTAGATTCTTCTAACTTTATGATCACCATATATTTATTTCAGAGTGTTATGTTTATTCACTAGAAGTTTATTATTTTAAATTATTTCACTGTTTATTTTAATATAGTGTTCAAACTACATCTTCTCTTATACTACAAAACCGACTGCCATGAACCTTTCTACGGATAGTCTTTGGATGATCCTCTTGTAACATAGCTAACATACACTGGATCCATGCAGAACACTGGTTTCCATGGTAACCGTAAGGAAACTCTTTATATTTCTTCACCTCTTCAACTGCAAAACCGATGGTCAGATTTCAATAATCATTCGAAGACCCTACCAAATTAGCTAAACCCGTTACAATATTTAAATTTAAATTGGGTCAGATCTTATTTATATGGCTATATAGTGAAAAGTTAAAACAAATTCTTGGTTGAAACCACTGCTTGGGTTTGAAAATTGTTTTACACAAATGATCCCTAGGCGACCCTTTACAAGAAGTGTGAAACTCATTTTTCTAGCTTAAATAACAGGACCACCAGTAGGTAGGCAACGTTTTCCTTATTTTCTTATATTGCTGTATAGCAAAAAATTTGTGTCAAAATTGCTAAAATTCTTTTGATCCATGCAGAATTAAAATAACAAAAAGAAATAATATCTTTGATATATCATCTATTCAAAAACCGATGGTCAGATTTCAAATTAACCCTTAGCCTGCCACTCACGACTATAGCTCCATATGCAAACAGCTTGGATCCGGATGAGACGCCGAGTAACTCGGCGTCTCATCCAGATCCAAGCTGTTTGACACTTGGACACCATTTTCAGCAATTTTGAGCAACTTTGAAGCACTTTGAAACTTGAAGCAGACGAGAAATATAGCAGACGACAATTTATTTGGCGGGCTAAGGGTTAATATGATGATTGGAATAATGACCCTCTTCCAATACAAGCTAAAACCATGACAATATGTACAAAACAAATTCTGACCGCCAGTGGGTGGGGCGGAGAATACTGATATAACCATACATGTATATATTTCTTGACTGAAGTCATTGGTTGCATTTGAACATTATTTTACACAAATGATCCATATCACTTCCTATCACGACGCTTCTGAGGATCATGAGAGTCATTCCTGTTTTGACTCATTACTCTATAAACACGCCTTATTATACGCCTCTAATGAACAGTCGAACTTCGATATCTCGAACTCGTTTAACTCGAAATATCCAGTAGTTCGACATATGAACTGCATTATTTCATGCTCGGTTAAGTCGAACATATCCATATTTCAAAGTTAAAACGTGGCTTAGCCACGTTTAAACTTTGAAATACGGGTATGTTCGACAAAACCGAATTTAAGATATCGACGTTTGACTGTATTTCTCCACAGATTATAATAAATCCAATTTATACATGTACAGCCATGAATACGCACCATAACAAATAATTTCTATATTCTAGGAGATACATGTAATAGCTGAAATAAGGTCGAACGTATTAAGGCCATTTCTGCTTTACTTTAAACCTGATTTAAGAGGTTACAAATCTTCAAAATTAGAAACAGGATATATATTAATAGGATAAGCAACCATTGCATGAACATACATGGCGATTTTTAAGATACGTTGTATTTGACTACTTGATGTAGGACAAAAACAACAAACGCAGAAAGCACTTACAGAGGCTTTCCACATTACTTTTGTCCGGCATTAACCAATTTGTGCCCACGATCTCATATATGGGACATAGGCAAACAGTGTAGATTCTGATCAGACGCCGCATTATGCGGCGTCTGATCAGAGTCTACACTGGTTGCTGATAGGAAATTCAATATACAAAACAATATGTAAAACAAAATGAAAGTGAAAAATTTAACCAGGCATCCCTTTGATAAAAAATGAACTAATCCAATACATAAACATGGAATAATCCACTCAAGGCACAAATGGGTTAAACTGCCATTCATCTTGTAGTAAACTTCTTATCTTCATCTTCTTATGAACGCTCGATCTATAGTTGTTTATACACGATGTTTGGGAACTGTGAATATGAAATGAAACAGGAGTTCGGTGTTTATGAATATCAGTGTATCAAATGTATCCACCATAGTGAAATATGATACATACAGTCGAACTTCGATATCTCGAACTCACTTCGAACTATTTCTACAAATGATTTCTTTTAATTTCAAGTTCGGTTAAGGCCGAACATACCTGTATTTCAAAGTTAAAACGTGGCTGTAGCCACGTTTTAACTTTGAAATAAGATGATGTTCGACTTAACCGAGTTCGAAATATCGAAGTTCGACTGTATAACTTTGGCATGACCAGTGATCATCCCTCATCGTTGATGATCGACCAGGAGTCGATTATCAATGATAAAATAAACTCTGTCGATTCTCAACTTTGGAAAATGACACCGGGTTGATTCTCAACGCAGTGTCAACATTAAATATGAAACGCCGGAATTAATGTACATGCCACAGTGGGAGAAACATATACAGTCTGATATGTACTGAATAAATGTATGTTTATGAAGTTGCTTTAAGCTAACCATAGAGTTACAACAACGGTCCCTCATTGACCGCCAAATGTCATAGTATGAGAAAAATATGCAGTCTGGCGGGGGATCGAACCCGGGACCTTCGGACAACCGCTTCGATACTCTAGCGACTGAGCTACCACTTCTCCCAAAACTGTGTTAGGTTCGGTACCGTGACTTACGAATAATTAATATTTCAGTAAAAGTACGCCAGTTATAAAGATAGACCAATCTTTGTAATGTTATTTTCAAGATGACAGTATGCACTCTTCATACAGTGGAGAAAACGTTATTCTTTCCCAATACACGCGTTTACGCTAAACCTATTATTTCCAGTTCAAACAGTTTGGAACCAGATCAGACGCCGGGTAACCCGGCGCCTGATCAGGCATCAAACAGTTTGCCACTCAGATGAAAATGAGAAGTCAAAATTGTCAAACGGTTGTCCTTTTCTACATTTAAGTTTTTTGCGTTTGCGTTTAGACGGGAAAGATTAACAGATTATCCACTGTAGATGCACAAAACAGTCCACATACGGCGTACGAACATAAGCAAATACTGTAGACGTGCACATGCGGATGCTGACATGCGTCCACACAGTGCGGGCAGGCATTATTCTTTCAAAAAAAACGCGTTTATGTTAAAATCCCATGCCATTTGTAAACATATCAGGCTAGGTCAGATTCCAAACTATTTGCTGCTAAGATTAAAATGAGTCAACATTATCAAAAATGACATTTTCTTCATTGTATCGTAGTGTGTGTACTTTTGTTTTTAAAATCGGGAACGTGGACAGAGAGATAAGTATGGCCGAGTTAGAAAGGCGCAAACAGATCAATGTTCATTATTGCATATTATATAAAGACTGCGACTAATTCTCAGCATAGCAAAATATCCAATCAAAACCAAGTCCTCTGATAGAGAAAACATTAATTCTGCAAAGTTTAATCACATTTTATAATTAAATGTTAAACTATTTTATCTAGGTTGCTTCAAGGCTTTTAAGTTCTTAAATAGAAATATTAACAGAGTTTCGATGGTTTGTGTTGATTAATACCGGTATGACCGAGACTGTCTGAAAAACAGATCTGTAAAATGTTGGAGGCAATATTCGTCTGATTAGTAAATTTTGATAGTTTATTGAGTCACTATTAGTTGCTAATGATGAGCACTCTCGCGTTACATACACTTAACGAATCTTCTAAGTGTGCACTTTTCTTTTTGTTAAACATGTTTATCTTTTATTTATAAGAATTTCTACACAATTGTTTGCGTGTTGGCTATTGCGTGACATTGAAATGTCATATCATATCGTTATCAATTTTTAAAAAAAAATGTGTTTGAAAATCCAGTGAACCATGAAACGACAAAATACTCAATTTGAACGACAAAATCGTGAACTGGTGGAACATTGTTTCGATACTTTACTCGTGTATTCGCTATCAAGCCGTACATTTAGAAAACATATTGAATAAGAGTAGGGTATAAGTAAACAACGAGCAGTGAACCATAACATTTAGCATAGTCCACTTTATGGGGGAATCAGCATATCAGCATATCGACAGCTTAGTTAGATGCAATACAAACGAGTCAAACACCCCTAAATCGTGGAAAGTGCCAAGTTGTAAAGTACATTCACGGTTCACTGCTCGTTGTTTACCTATATCACGCCTGAGGTTTCTGTATACGTTTCCTCTCTCTCTTTGAGAAACCAACTGTTTTTACTCACTCATATTTTTCGTTCAAATTTATACATTTTTTGTTTTGTATTAAATAAATAGAGGATAACTGTTTTTTTCAGTGTAAGATCGAAATTTAATCCATTGAGTGAACATCAGACGTTATATTTTCACGAGTGGCGAAGCCACGAGTGAAAATATAACAGTCTGATGTTCACGAAATGGATTAAATTCGATCTTACACTGAAAAAACACAGTTATTCTATTTATTTATGCTTTTAAGCCACTTTTTAAACGAAATTGTTTAAAAATTGAAAGCGAACGTACATTATTTATCCCGTGTTGAGCCCCACGTTTTATGTCGAAGACATGTGCGTGAAAGTTGGCGGTATAATGACGTCATCCGAATGACTTCGTTGCTCCCGAGTTTGGATTCGTGCTCTTCCGGTGAGTAGTTCGCGACAAATCGGACTGCCGGAATTTAACGATAAGACACGATTGACTACGATTCTTGGGGAGCCCTACGGGGAAAATTCATAATAAAAGCGATTGGTGATAATCCACTGCAGTGGATTACCAAGTGATCATCCACTGCTATATCGTGGTAATCCACCGAAAAGCATAAATAAAGAAACATATTACCATCAGAAATATGCCGTCTTGATTTCTGCAAAGTTTTAACAAGATCTAGTCATTAGCGCCGGATATGTGATACCATATATATGTGCACACTTAGAAGATTCGTTAAATATAGTTCATGTTGATTGTTCTGTTTAAACATGCCTTGTATCACATATTATACCAGCAGTTTTATGTTATTTTGTATATATGTTATGATGATGAGCTTGTATGCTTAAGTCAAATAAAATATCTGTTCTGTTCTGCTCTATTCGCTGTTATAATCATACTTGTTTTAAGCGACTGCCCTTTCAAGAAGCATGGATTTCTCTATGTTCACCTCGCAGCAAACTGCAGGACAAAGGCAAAGCAGAAAGCTCCTTATGGAGCTTTCTGCTTTGCTTGTGCTCTGCATTTAGCAACCAAGTGTATTGAAAAATGTTTGAGTCTTATGAATGAAATTGGATCATAGCATACCGATATGTCCAGCGATATTAAAAAGAGAACTTTGTTTTAACAAGTTTGTTTTGACTCGCTGTTTCATTTGTATATATAGAAAGTGGAAACCGGACAGAACCCTGTTCTTGAGATGTTGTTTTATTTTCACTTTGCTTACTTTTTCTTTTGTATCCAAGGCCTTTTCCTGTATATGAAAAGGCCATTTCTGACGTCTTTCCAGGATGGTAGGTTTTCTGTTTGAAAATTATAGTTTTAAAATACACGCATTTGTAGTGAGAAATAAAGAAACATCTTGTTTATGACAAGTTTCATGGAAAAGTGATACCCAATGGATTTGGACTCGTGTCGCAAATTACCTGGAAATGCCCCCTTTTTAGTCTTCTAGCGAGAACTAAGAACTCAACTCATCGTGTGCCAAAACGTGCAATCCTAAAATCATAAATTATCCCATATTCCTATATGTGCTGTGCTTTTGAGCAGCATTTAAGTGAAAAGGTGTTTATTTGTCGCGTGCTAAATCTTCGGACGACACAATTTCAAGCGAACCCCCTACCTTAGCCAAAATAACTACCATGCGCATCTTAAACTTACTTTTCTATTATTGAATTTTTATTCACAATTTCCACAAAACTGCTTTCTTAAATCAAAACAGACTGTGACACCATTTCCATGGACATACTTCTGAGGGCATGTGTCAACAAATCCACTCGCCTGTATTATTCATATAAATTGCGTCATTTCCACGTCAAAATATGTCATTTCCTATCCCCTCGTACATAAATGTTCACCAAAGATACATGCATGCAAAATTTTAAAATGCAGAACCTGGAGACTTGGGTCAAGTTGCATACGAGGGGATTTTTCATAATTAATGTAACTCCATTTATAACTTCGATATAATAATTGTAATATGCATGTGTGATATATCGTTGGAAAGGGCAATTACTCACCAACACGATGGTATAATGCACGATTACGGGATAAATCACAATTCTTATCTAAATGACCCCTTCTCAAGGTCACTAGAACATAGCACTTTTCAGACATTACTTATTGACCTAATAACTTTTTAAAAAGTAAAATGTCCATACTTTTTTATTGAAATATATCAGTTTATGTCTGAATTTTAATATAAATAAGATTTCATTAAAATTAAAAGGCTCATCTGTTTTAAATCTCAATTTAAAAAAAATCTCATTTTGCAAATGAACAAAGTTGACATTAAGTTTCGTACGCTATGAACTTTTCCTAGATTCATATATCTATAAATTGATTTTAAAACATGAACATCTACTTCAATTAGTTCAATTAAAGCCTAGTTTGGTGTAACAAAATGTGTTCTAGATTTCAACAAAACCTCTTGAAAATACCAGTAGTGTCATTTTTTATGATATTTTCAGTAAGAGTTAAATACTACCTATATTTTTGTCACTTTGTGAAATTATATAATTTGAAATTGCGTAATGTGTGTATAATTGTATGGTTTTATGTGACCGAAAGTTTCAAAAAATTATTTCAAATAATAAAACCGTTAATGTAATTATAGTATCAAAATTGGTTCGAAACATTACCTCAAACATACACAAAAACTGCCCAGTGCCCTTAACTTGGGGTCATTTAGGCTCGCGGGGTGACTTATCTAGTCATGTGATCTTACTGTGCAGTGTATTATTGTGTAGGGGAAGAATGGTTCTTTCGAATGATATATCACACATGCATTTAGCACTTATATTAATAAAGTTATTGATCTAGTTGCATTAATTATGAAACACTCCTCGTATAAGGAAAAGTTCATGTCTTCGTGCGTGAATTGAGTGGTGTTCTGCCACATTTAAAACAGGTACATGTACGTTCATGCGCAGGTCCGTGTTCTGAACGTCCGGAACATGCATGTGTTTCCTACATCACATCAGCTAGGGATACCAAACTTGTTGTTTGAACTCATCTTGAAGTTGCACATAAAACTGGCAGTTGAGACATACTTTTATTCAATCATTATGTACAGTTGAGTTAGATAATAAAAGAGTATAGGTATCTAAAATCATTTTGTCAGACATTTTGTTTATAGCTATTTATCAAGTAATACGCCCATCGGACATTGCACTAACTGTAGAAATGAGCAAATGTAAGGCAGACTGAAAGTAAAGCAAAATGCGCCTTCAAACGCATTATTCTTCTTTACTTTCAACCTGCTTTTATTTGTCATTCGTCATATAACTAGAAATAGGTAGTGGAGTAAAGGGTTAATGTGTGTTTTTTCACGACGTTGCTCATGCTACAGTGGAGAATCTGTTATTCTTTCCCAATAAACGCGTTTACGCTAAATCTATTATCTGCAGTGCAAACAGTTTGGAGCCAGATCAGACGCCGGGTAACCCGGCGTCTGATCAGGCTCCAAACTGTTTGCCACCAAGATAAACATGAAATATTAGAATTGTCCAAAAGTTGTTCTTTTCTACGTTTTAGCGCTTTGCGTTTGCGTACGTTTGCGTTTAAACGGGAAAGAATAACAGATTCTCCACTGTATTGATTGTATCACAATTTTCAAGTCCTTATACAGCTGGGGGTTTAGCAGGTTCCAGTTACTTTGAATGTCGTTGAGTCGTGGTTGTCAAGTTCCTTGTGGTAAGCGCAGAACGTTTGCCTGAAATTGAGTAGGACAATAAACAATCGGTAAAATCGAATTATCTCAAGCTTTCCATTAATAATTTTTTATCGTATGCTTTTACCATTTCACAACCAATCTATAGTAGTCTGCACATTTGTTTCAATGTTAGATCTAAGAACAAATATTGAAGAAATAAGGAAAGTATTGCGAAAGAGTGTGAATCCTGATTAGACGTCACGTTACGCGGCGTCTGATAATGATCAAAACCATTTGCAAAGTCGACTGTAGTATTCAAAGGTAGTGTGATAGGGCTGAACTATATACAAGAATCCACTGACCAGGGCCAGCACCGTCTGCCACTTTGCAGTGTACGGATGATAATAACCATAAATAGTAATAAATGATACCAATTTAAAGTTCCACGGTAGAAGAGTTTTAACTGAACATGTCTGGCTTACGAAAAAACATTTTGGCAAATAAATTTTTTAATTTTGCTAGTAACTCTCTCGGACTAAAATACAGAAAACTCTATTAGTACAAACTTATATGAAACTAATAATTTACCGAAATATTTGTTTGTGAATATGTTTGTTTTGTTTAAGTTAATTACTTATTCCTCATGTTTTCATGTAAAAACACGAACTGACAGTAACAAAGGAATTTGAATTTATGTAACTCTAGCTTCGCATATACACGTCATGTGAAGACAATGCAGATGTTGAGAGTACACTTGTCATATGCTTACAATGAAGACCCAGATCAGACTGCTTCTCTTGGGTCGCCATTGTTTGTTCTATTTCAGTACGTTGACAAAAAACTCTCAATAGTCGAAACATGGACTAGACTTCATTGGAAAACGGAATTGTCCATTTGAAGCTTAAAGGGAAGCTCTCTGCTTTACCCTTTTACTCTTAATCACGCCTTAAAGCGCGTTTGCAAACAGATTGGGTCCTGACCAGACGCCGCATCACGCGCCGTCTGATCAGGACCCAAACTGTTTGACACTCTTATCGATATTTATTAAGTCATACAACTATATTTACATTCACCCTGTAAAGTCTTTATGTAATCCTATTAAAAAATTTGCGGTACATCTGCCGATGAACCATCACTTCGGAACTGGTTTTAGCCAGTTCGGATTTCGCCCGTGCTATTCGTGGACTTCTTCAAATAGACTACATCGGGCACTTAACACTAAGCTCCCATTGGTCGACGGTCATATGACACTAGCGGAGTGATACAGACCCATAGGTCTTTGCCATCGCGTTGCTATGTGTGTAAATGGTTTAAGAAAACAACCACGACCTGTATTTTTAGAATGTGCTTTGGCAATAGATATTCAAGTTGCACTGTTATTTGTTTGCCTTGTAAGTCTTTTCCATTCACAGAGAGAAAGTTTACTGGAAAAAAATCCTGAATTTTTAATACAGTTAGAGTACATGTAGTTGGGACTACTTTCTCACCATATTTAGAAACTGGAATGGCTATTACATCGACATTACATCTATCAAACCTCTTTGACCGGTATATGATAAATTCTTATACAGAAAAACAAATCTGGCCAATAAACACATTAAATTGACAAGACAGAAAATATAAATATAAGGAATAAACAACATCTCTTTGCCGCTCATGACGGTATGACTACATTAGCTTCTCAGGGGGTAAATTGCGTAACCGCCCGTCATGAACGTCAAAAATATGTTGTTTATTCCTATAATAAATCTAACTTTGAAACGTGTCTTTCATACAACAATACTGAAGCTGACGACAATAAAGCGGTGAAGAGGTAAAGAACTCGCGGAAAATTTGATCATTAAAGGGTTAATGTCTGTTCTGCTAAAAGATGCCACCTCAATAAAGAATTCTGAAAACGCCTTCTTTTGAATGGTCAATTAACAAAACTAGTATTGTATGGTTAATAACGTTAACCCCTTCACTGCAATGACGTCATACATTTTAAACAATTGTCGTCTGCTTTTATTTTTCGAATTCAATTTTAGGTTTGATGACTAAATGATAATTGAAATGAATGTCAAACAGTTGGACTTTGATCAGACTGCGCATAACGTGGTGTCTTAGTAGGATTCAAACTATTTGCAAATAACTGCTCGAGTAAGGCAGTGAATGGGTCAAAATGCCAGTTTTGAAACAAACCTGTTCTGTTTGTCAGCGTCCCATAATGCCATACCGACTAACTGCCAATCGTCTGGGTATGCCGAGCTTATAATTGGTAGTGTAGTCTTCTCGTAATGAAGAGTGACGGAAGTGACGTTACCAATGTCTGCCCTCGTCATAAGCATCTTGCTGATGATGGAGTTGGCTTTGTGTGGCTCATTTGAACTTCAAGAAAGGAAAACATTGACATGTATCGATATTAGCCTTTATGTTTTTCAAATGTCGGGCGTTTGTATGAATACGTTAAAGTAGTTAATGACAGCCATTTATTTACAATAAAGAGTACTTAGATGAAAATAAAAACCATGGTCGGGATTCGAACCATTGACCCAAGTATTACGACCCTCATAAGATTGGATCAATGGCGGTCAATATCGTTTGAAATAGATTTTTAGGGTTCTCGTCATTAGGCCATATTGGAATTCGACGTGATGCAACATTTTGTCAAGACCATACACTGAACATTTCTACATACACGTAGCTTTAATAAAATCGGTAAAGAAGAATTAAGTTTAACTCATTCAATATCATGGACCTGTTTGAAGTATACTCATTACATTTACACACAGTGTAGACCTAGAACAGAGGGTTTCTATAGGAACCCTTTGATCACGGTCTTTACTGTTTGCTAATTTACAACAATATTTATTAAGCTACCCACAACTTCAAGTACACTGGTTCATGTGTTTGTAACTTAAAAGATCCACAAGAGAATTTAATAATTCATTAGGATTTGTTTAGTGTTTTTAGAGTTAATTTTAAATTGTACAAGATAATATACATTCTAATAATAACGATAAATGCTTTATTTAATGAGGGTACACATTCGGTAATAACCGATCGTCCATGAGGCCCTTAAAACATACATTTGTGTTTACAATGAACAACAGAAATATACCCAGATCAGCTGTTGCATCGAATATGAGGCATTGTTTATACTAAAGTAAACGAAAATAGTAAACAATGATGAATTGCAAACGGTTTGGACCTTCGAAAAGAAATCGCATTATCAATGCAGTAGCCGGTGTGGGTCTACAACTTTTGCAGTGTCCTGTGGTTGGATATCATAGAGCGGCGCTCATGTAAAATTCATAGCAAAATCTAATATTCGTTTATTTGCTGATGATACTAGCTTGTACATGATAGTAGTTCATGCCGATCCATCCTCAGCTATTCTACAAACTGATATCCAAACAACCTCTGACTGTGCTCAAATGTGGCTTGTCACTTTCAACCCATCAAAAATCAGAATCACTCCTTATATCTAGAAAGATCCATAAACTTAACAATCCTGTATTAACAATGTTAAATGAAAACATACACAGTGTACTTAAAGTCGATCATCATAAACATTTAGGAATATTTATATCATGCGATGGAACATGGTATCATCATATTGATTACATCAAAACTAAGGCTTGGCAAATAATTAACAGCATGCCTAAACTTAAATAAAAAATTATGTTCTCAGTAGAAAATGTCTTGAAATTATTCACCTTAGCTTTATAAGACCAATATTAGATTATGCAAACGTTATGTGGAACAATTGCACATTAGATGAAAAACAAGAACTACAAAAAGTGCAAACTGAAGCTGCTATACTTGCTTCTGGTGCTACCAGGTTAGTCTCATTGAACAATCTCCAAAAAGAGAACGCTTTGGATACCTTAGAAATGAGGAGAAATAACCATAAATTTATTTTATTCTATAACATGGTACATAACTTATCCCGAAGTTATTTATGGTCAATGAGTCCCTAACCCCGTCAGTAAAGCCTTTATGTATAACCTGAGAAATGCAAATGACATTAGCTCTATTCGTTGTCGCTCCCAATTGTATTGTAACTCATTCTTACCATCAGCCATCTCTTAATTGAACGTTTTACCAGAACATATACGTAGCTCTGAATCTGTTACATCTTTTAAACGAAATCTGGTCCCTAATCAAAATAGTACCCCCAACGTATTACTATGCTGGTAATAGAACAGCACACATTTTACACACTCGCCTCAGAACTAACTGTAGTGCCCTTAACTTAGATGTCTTTTTCAAAAAAAACATTGTAGATTCTCTCTTATGTTCTTGCGGTGAGGTTGAAAGCACTGACCATTTTCTTCTAAGATGTAGATTATACGCAGCCCATCGACAAGAGCCATTTAATACAATAAGACCAATACTAATGTGCTGTCTCTTATTCGGTAACCCAACTTTAGCTTTGGATTCAAACACCTTTATCTTTTGTTGCCGTGAAATTTTTTATCATGAAAACAAAAAATGTTTAAATGAATTCCTCGTGAATATTACATATGTAGCTACAAAACTTTCATTCCATATCTATATTTCCATATGCATATCTATAAGAATACGTCCACTGCCATGGAAAAGATCCCATTAAGCCATTATTTTGACTTCATGACCTAGGCATTTATGTTAAAATGACATTTGCGTCGATACCTGTGATAGTCATCAATGTATATGTTACAGGGATAAAGTGTAATCAGGGAATACGTGAATAAACATTTGGCAGTCACTTGTGGTTAAAGTAATAAATCTTACTTCGTTTAGGTAATTAAGTTCAAAGGCAAGTACCACGCTATAAAATATGTTGCTAACCTTATTAACAAGACAGATGTCTTGGTTTTTAAATTGTCCTGACTTAAATACACTCTGTTCACTTGTGCGAGAAACTTTGTATAAACGTTCATTAGACCAAGATATTTCAAGAAAGTATGATGTTTAAAACCAATAGAAATGACATGATAGTACAAATCTATTACTTTGATGAAAAAAGGGACATTTCATCAATTGCCTGAAACATCCAGTGATTACGCGTAAAAAGTTCAGGGATTACGCGTATTCCCTGATTACACTTAATCCCTGTAACATATATTTTAACAGAAATTGTTAGCTATAGCATAACTGTTTCTTCAAATATATGGACCTCAATATGACAGCCCTGGGTCAAAGGTTATTAAGCTTTTGAGTTGTGTCTGAAGTAGTTCTCAAGCATTTGATTGGTCAGAATTTAGCCAACTTTGGTCATTAGTAGCCATATTTGAGTTTGGACCAACGTTACAATAACAGCATTTAGTCATAACCTTGCATTGGTCATTTCTACCATGATACCAACAAAATCGAACCATTAGTATTTGAGTTAAATTTAAGAATAAATATATATTCAAGATGGCCGCCTATTGGATTTCAAATCAACATAAAAACAAAAAAGGTTTGGTAAAGACCTTTCACTGATCATTTCTACAAAGTTTCAACAAAATAGATCCTTTAGAATTTGAGTTAAGTTTAAACTGTGGACGACGGACAAAGACTAATGACAAATTCTCACATGGTAGCTCATACAGTGGAGAAAACGTTATTCTTCCCAAATAAACGCGTTTACGCTAAAACTATTATTTCCTATGCAAACAGTTTGGAGCCAGATCAGACGCCGGGTAACCCGGCGTCTGATCATGCTCCAAACCGTTTGCCGTCAAGGTTAAAATCAACACTTAGAATTGTCGAAAAATTGTCATTTTCTCCATTTTAGTCTGTTGCGTTTGCGTTTCGTTTGCGTTTAAACGGGAAAGAATAACGTATTCTCCACTGTATGAGCTAAAACCAAAACAGCAAGTATTCAGAGTTGTCTCTTACGTCATTAGCTGGACGGCCTTTGTGGACCCCGCTGTACCAGTTAGTTTGACTGACAAGATACCATCAAAATCATTGGAGGCTGTTACGTTGATTATGTAATTGTGACCTGTAATACACCAAGACAATAGCAAAATAATAGCAAACCGTTTGTTTAACTGTTTGAACCCTAGTCACGCATATATGCGTCATTTGCAAAACAGCGTACATGTGAGGAGTACACTTATCTTATGAAAACAGTGTAGACCCTTATCAGAGGGTTCCTAAATATGTCAAAATGACAAACAGTGTAGATCCTGATCAGAGGTGAATATGCGTTTGGTGGGCGATATTCTCTCCTATACAATTATCTTATTGTTCGTATAAATCAAGATCTATAATAATACTTGTTAGAGTCGGTAAATAGCTTTTTAGCTAATGTAATACAATGTTTTGTAAAACACCCGACAGCAAATAAAGTTTCTGGTATCTTGAATGACATACGCTTATAATGTATATGTTATATTATTTTAAAGGTGAAGTAATTCGGTCGGAAAACTGCATTCGCAGAGGAAATAAAGAAATGCTCTCCGTAAGATACCGTTGTTAAAGGGGTTTGGATAATGGTTGGTCGTTGTGATACCTGTTCCCAAGGTTATAAAACGTTTGTGTTGAGTCTGAGATCGTTTAAAGCATTTGATTGGTCCGATTAGAGCAAAAACTAAAATCTGACCAATCAAAAGCTTGAGAACGATCTTAGCCTCAACTCAATCGATTAATAACCTTAGACCCCGGCGTCTGATCAGACTGCAAACTGCTTACCACCCGGATTTAACCTTTTACCTGATATCCTATTTATAATATTGAAGATATATGAACACTTAAAGCAGGTTTAAAGTAAAGCAGAATGCGCCTTGAGACGCATCTGTTTTACTTTCAGCCTGCTTTAAGCTTTCATGTGCTAGAATATATAAAATATTCCCTTTACTTTATATTCATGACTGATTAAATTGGAACTATTTTCTGCAGCGGAGGAATAAATCATATTCGCTAAAAGGCGCCTCTATGGGGGGAAAAGGTTAAATAAAAGTAAATATTTCCAACAACATGCCATTTTTACTGTGGTACTTTGCGTTTAACTTCGTTTACATGGAAGTATAACGTCTTATTAACTGTCATTTGTTAAATATCAAATGTTAATGCCCTGTACACAAATAGACACGCATCGTTCTTTAAGTCTGAACGTACACTGTCTCAGCATAAACCATTATATTTTGTTTTCTTATTACAGAATCGTCAATTAAACATCTGGCGTTAGCTCATGCACACTTTGGTCATTTGTGATAAGTTATGTAAACAGTTTGGATTACGATGAACCGAATAATTCATCGTTTCATCTGATTCCAAACTTGAACTTTTTGCAGACGACACGGTTTGCAGACAGAAAATTACATGGCGTGCATAAAGGTCAAAGATCAAACTCAGTGATAGATTTAGAAAATGTTATTTTTTGCCATTATTAGATATTTCGTTGTAAAGTGGTTTATAACATCCTATATTCATTTATTGGCAATTTCTTTACGTGAATAGCTATTTTAGAAATACAACAGGTCAGCCATTATATCATTTTGAGGTTTTATAGCATACAGTGGAGAATCTGTTATTCTTTCCCAATAAACGCGTTTACGCTAAAACTATTATTTGCAGTGCAAACAGTTTGGAGCCAGATCAGACGCCGGGTAACCCGGCGTCTGATCAGGCTCCAAACTGTTTACCACCAAGATAAACATGAATTATCAGAATTGTCCAAAAGTTGTTCTTTTCTACGTTTTAGTGCTTTGCGTACGTTTGCGTTTAAACGGGAAAGAATAACAGATTCTCCACTGTATGTTTTTAGGTGGTAGATATAGGTTCTTGATCTTTAACCTTTTCACTACCAAATTCTATCATCTCAACGTCATACTATACAGTAAACCCTCTCTATTACGACCACTAAATTAATATTTATTGAATGTATAAAGGCAGCTTAACCCGTTGATACCTAGTGGATTCTTCCATGTTTATATATTGGAGTAGTCCATTTTTTACAGTGGAGAATCTGTTATTCTTTCCCAATAAACGCGTTTACGCTAAAACTATTATTTGCAGTGCAAACAGTTTGCAGCCAGATCAGTCGCCGGGTAAACCGGCGTCTGATCAGGCTCCAAACTGTTTGCCACAAAGATAAACAAGAATTATCAGAATTGTCCAAAAGTTGTTCTTTTCTACGTTTTAGCGCTTTGCGTTTGCGTACGTTTGCGTTTAAACGGGAAAGAATAAGAGATTCTCCACTGTATCATCTCTTTCCTGTCACTGTGTGGGCAAGAGATGACTTGACCTTTATCCGTGTTCTGTACCATACGCCATCTATGTGTCTTATCACATACAGTAACACTTTCATAATCAAACTTATCGTGAGATTTTTACCCCATCATCGCCATATTATTATATGCTTCAATATTGTTATCTGCAGAATCATCTCAAAGTTAGATTTAAGGCAGTATATCTGACGTAATTTTAAAAAAACAAATGGCAAACAGTTTTGATTCAAACGCGATTACTTTCAGCCTGCTTTAAGCTACCATCTGCTAGGATAAAAATCCGAAGAAATGGAAGCCCTGCGATGTATACAGACACCTGTCAATAAGGAAACATTACTATTATATTACTATTCGCCTTGTACCTGTTTGGAAGGCTGGAAACACCCTCAGAATGCAGCAGAGACCATCTAGAAATAAAATTTTCCCGGGGGAGCATGCCCCCGGGCCCCCTAGTAAGAGTGCGAACACAAATTTCTGTGTGCCCCCCCCCCCCCATCGCAACTTGCTTCCTACTATACGGGCCTGTTTAATGCAGGGCAAGGGGTACCGGTGATGCTTAAAACAGAGCTAGTAATATCTATGTAAAAATGACTCCAAATGACCCAAAAGTATTAATTCTAAGATAACAATTTTAGCCAGGTTGCATTCCAGCTATTAAACTCTAACTCCTATCCTACCCACTCCTATTAATGTACTCACTCTCATTAGGGGGTCCGGGGGCACTGGAAAATTGTATTCCTAGTTGGTCTTTGCTGCGTTCTGGGGCGTTTTGCGCATTTAAAACAGGTAAAATACAAATTAAAATCCATGTAAATTTTCAACTTAAAATAACAAATTATTAATAATATAGGATATTTTTTGACGTTGTCTTCCGGCTATTAGCCTAAAAGCCTACCCCTATCCACTCCGATTAGTGTACACACTGTTACTAGAGGGTCCCGGGGCATGCTCCCCTGGAAATGTTTTATTTCTAGATGGTCTTAGGTGCGTTCTGGGGGCGTTTTGCTCATTCAATACTATTATTATAAATATAGATTAAGTCTAGTGTAGTTTTGACTATTTCGGATTGTTTTTGTCGATGTATTGCAATATGACAGAAAACAGCAGACCCAGATCAGAGGGCTCCTAAGGGAACCCTCTGATCTGGGTCTTCATTGTTTGTATAGGGCAAATTTACTATATACACAGGCACACTGCTCGCAAAAGACGCGTCTATTCGTGACTAGGATTCAAAATGGTTTACCCTTTCACTTGAAATAGTGCCAAAAGGCGCCTTTGCAAACAGTTTGAATCTTGACCAGACATCGCGTAACGGGTTACCCAGCATGATATGGCTCCATACTAGTTGCAATGGAAATGAAAGATTTAGCGTAAACGCGTTTACTTGAAACGAATAACGCATTCCGATCAAGATCCAAATTGTTCGAAAATCCATATTTCTTCAGTCACACTGCCTTACATCCAATTTTGAAACTAATTTACATACAGTTGTATTATAGTATAATGATGAAAGAGCTAAACATAGCTGCTAAATGTTGCGTTATGTGTTAACTTATCCCATATAACTTACAATTGACATGTAGTAATTGGGGGTCTGGGTTTTATCGTCTATTGCCAACCGGAAGTGTAGTCGGGCAAGCGCACTGAATGCTCGTGCTGCACGACCACCAATTATCATACCATTGCTTCACTTCGACATCAGACACCGACCAGAACACAGCTTATACTCAGCTTGGGATTCGCTTCACAGCCTAACCTACTTCCACTAGCGCAGAGCTCGGAACTTAGGTAAGTTCCACTATAGTAAAACTACTATAATGGCACTGCGAGCATTCGAATTCTGTGCATTTAAGGTTTAATTAAACGCGTTTTTAAGGACTCGTTTCAACTTTTTCATGACTTTCTGTTTACACCGGAAACTCATATTTTTCGGTATGTTGATAGATTCGCCCAGAGTGCATTCGAGTGCATACACTAATGCTTGCTCTCAAGTGAATCCATACCGAGTTTAATCCATACCGAGTTTAAGGTTTTTTCAAATTCATTTATCATTGTCAATTATTATTCAGTGGAAGATAAAAAGCTGAAAATGGGCTGTACGTTAAGTTTCGGTATTGGTAGAACCAAATTTGGTGAGAAGAGAATTAAATTACTGTTAAGCCAATTTGTGTTATAACCAAAACCGAAGCTTGACATTTGTTCGGAGTCGTTGGAGTCAAACAATTTTTTGTTTTTGTTTTTTGAACCAGACTATGATTCTGTACTGTGATTTGAATTTGCAAGCGACAGTGTTGGCAAAGCAGTATACATGTATGCTGTAATTATCTCTGATGAGAGTCTGTTTGGTTCGCACGGTATTGTGAACTTTTCACACTTGTTGTAACTTAGCTGTGAGTTGCTAGAATCTGTTTTCCCCACTAATTTGTTTAGTCATCTTTTATTTGTTTTGTTGAACATAACGGCGGTGCAAATTACCCAAAGCCCAAACCACGAACCATTGTAATTTTATTAGGACCTAGTTGTGGTGGCATTTATTACAAATAACCCAAAGCCACGAACTGCAAACATCAAACCCAATTTTAACCTTAATTGTTATTTTCATCCAGATGTAATGTGGCACGAATAACCCAAGCCACAAACTGCCAAAACACAAACTACAAAACCACTTCAATATTACTAAAACTTATGATCTTTGTATCAACTATACAAATTCGTATTTGTCTTTTTAGTTTAATCATTTCAATAGTGTTTGGAAATTTTGTCATTCAATTTAACAAGCATCCTCAAGTATTTATAAATTCCAAAAGCACTACTTCCAATTCCGAAAAAAATAAAAAAATATGGTGAGGGGGAAGTAGTAGTAGAACGCGATAAACTATAGATCATTAATGGGTATAGCAAAGTTTAATATAGTGGGAATATGTAGATTGACTGCAACTGGGCGGCTATTACAACAGAGTGGTTCTCAATACTGGATGAGGTTGAGGTTGAGGTTAATAAGACTCTCTTAGTCTGATAGATAACAGTTCAAATCCTAGCGAGCTTCCATTTTTGAGCCACTTCGACCTAGTAATTATGATGGATTGCCCTGCTCTTTGGGAAAATTATTCAATCATGATCCACTTCGACCTAGTAATCATGACGGATTGCCCTTCTCTTTGGGAAAAGTATTCAATCATGATCCACTTCGACCTAGTAATCATGACGGATGGCCCTGCTCTTTGGGATAAGTATTCAATCATGATGTCAGGTTGAGCCTTGGCTGTAAGGAATTGGTTTGTCTCAGCACAAAGGATCAGGCAAATGAACAAGTTAACTTCCCAACCACATTGGTTTTTGCTAGGGTTGTCATTGATACATGTAGGAAAAGTGTTCCATTAATAAATCATAATTTATATATTTCTTACATCTATTATTCGCATCCTACCTTTCTTTTTAATGATCTATTATTCAAGAACAAAGGTTTAATCAAATAAAAACGGAACTCATTGAATGATTGATAAATCATTTACTTGATACCAAGAGCATAATAGTAAGACATTACTCTGATTATATTGATTATAGTGATAGTTGACTCCTTTCATTATTTTATGTTTTAGCAACACATTTGTATTGTTCAAGGGGTAAGGTTATCACATGGTTTACATTGTACATTATGTTTAGCACAGGTAAAAGCAGTTAGTGTTTTGATACCAGGCACTTGATACACATGTATATCTAACGTCAAATTGTTTCAATAGTAATCCTAATTCTATACACATGTGTATCTAACATCAAATTGTTTCAATAGTAATCCTACTAATTCAATAACATCTTTGCATGGTTGTTTCAATGACGGCTCTAGTGTTTGCGACATCGAGGCTGACTTTCTAAATCAAATCTTCTTCAACTTTGTCCCTCAAAGTAAAGACTTTGTGCTTGTCCATGCGGCATTATGACTTTGATTTGATTGTTTTTTGGGCGTCTAGTCTAGTTAATCTTTGTACACGGCTTTAATCTGTGTTTTTCCTTGTTTTTGGCATTATTTGTCTGCAAGCTTACAAATTACCCAAATCCTACCCAAAACCTGAACCCAAACCCACAAACCACAAAACCTGTGATTTGTTGGTCCCATATTTTTAGTAAAAAGCCATAGATATCAAAGGTTGTGTTAATATAATAAGTTTTTGCAACAACGAAGGAACTAGCAAATCTCCCTGGGGTAGGGGAGAAGTCGGTTGAATATATATTTTCTTTTGATTTAGCTTTAGCAGCAGCTTGCATTATATCACTTAACAAAATACAGCGAGTGTACTTGGATTGTCTTTGACTGATACGCTATTGCAACGAATCAATTTTTCAGTGCTGGGGGATGAGACCAGTATCAAATTTAACTGAAAATAATAGTAATTCTAGGTTATTTAACAGCCTCTATGTAAGCAAGATTGGAGAGAGAGAGGAAAGAGAAGCATTGAGATAATTCTAATCTCATAGAAATATAACCTCACCTCAGTAGCTTGAAATCATGTTATCACATGGCATACTTCAGGGTTTAGTACAGATATCTCAGATTAGTATGATCTGCATATTTTACCCAGAGAAAGAAGAGGTCTCTGAAACTATTCTGAGCTCCAAATAAGAGCTGGCACCTGTATTAACTTTAGTGGTATGTCATTCTGGGCAAATCAAGGTGATAACTCAAGCTACAGTTGTACCTACAGTCGTGCTGTTCCTGCACAAACCCAAACAGTAGGGCAAGATAGGTACAACTAGCACATGTAAACTAATCATAAATGCAAGGGTAGTTCTTTTGTCAGTATTTGCGGATGTATTTGGATCAGAATTAATTGGGGGAGAGGGGAATGACATAAATATATGATCTGTAGCATCCCCAAGTTTTGACAAGACCTATGCTTGACAAAGCTCTTTTCACTCAGCATGGAGTTGACTCAGTCTTCTTCGGCGAGTGTCGGTAATGAAGGGGTTTGTCCTGGCAGTCCCTTCGCATACACATGTGCAATAAAATGGTTTTAAAACGCTGTTGTCGGGTCTGAATAGAAAGTTAGGTTACACTATGTAATCAATGATTGCTGATAGCCGGAGTTAGGAGACATAGTTGTAGTGACTTTGTTTAATGGTTAAAATCCTTGTCTATATCAAAACGTGCTCTCGGTTAAAATTATACTTAAGTTGAACCCTATGTTGATTTCAGGGAAATATTTCAGCATGTTTAGTGTTTATTTAATAGGGATGTCATCATGTTTTATTCTGAGTATTGTGTATTTTACATAGTTGTTATGCAAGTGGTGCACTTTTTATGCAGCGATATACATCAAGTTATATACATCACAAACGGTCTGAACCCTGATATTAGTCTTTTAACCAGATTCCATATTTTAATGGGATTCTTTTAATATATTTATTCATGGTTCTCATACGACTAGGATCAGTTACTGATACTATAAGCCTTAACGTTTATCTTAGTATAGGTATTATAAGTCGTTTCTGTAGATATGTGTTATTCTAGTTCAGGTTGTCATGACTATCACTCTGCCAAGAGAGTAGTTGTGTTTCCTTACAAATGCTTTTGTTCATGACAAGTTTTTTAAGTGAACTTTTGTGTTTGTTTGGTATTTGTAACCTAGTTTTCTGATTCAATTTTTGAGACCTATGACAGCAGCTGTATAACACACTAGGGACCCTTCAAATGGGAAGGGGAAGAGTGTGTGCCAGTTGTCCAGCAGTTCTCTAGGGACCTAATCCTTTTATTTGTTTTAGAGTCTGACTCAGTAGTCTTGTCCTCGTTGCCAGATGGATATTTCCATTTGGTAGCTGGGGGAGGAATTCTCATTTGTTTGCTGTCACTGGAGGGAGGGAATTTGTCTGGGGTCCGATCAGGAAAAGTCTTTCAAAGATCTAAAAGGGCATATACCCTAGTTTTGTTGCCTCCCGCCAGTGTAGGCAGTTTTGAGTTTAGGCTCAGGATGCAAGATCCTGTGAGGTGCTTGGACATTTTAAGAGTATTTTAATATCAATGGATTGTTTAATATCCTATGAGTTTTATATTGATATTGTTTTAGTATTTTAAAGTCTAAATTCCAATTGGACATTAGCACCGTGGCTCCATAGATCAGTGCAATATTATGTTCTTATTAAACCAATTTCTGTAGCCCGGTGCAAATCCTAAAAGAAAGAAATGTTCAAAATGGGAAGGGGAGGAGTGTAGTAATTGGGGGTCTGGGTTTTATCGTCTATTGCCAACCGGAAGTGTAGTCGGGCAAGCGCACTGAATGCTCGTGCTGCACGACCACCAATTATCATACCATTGCTTCACTTCGACATCAGACACCGACCAGAACACAGCTTATACTCAGCTTGGGATTCGCTTCACAGCCTAACCTACTTCCACTAGCGCAGAGCTCGGAACTTAGGTAAGTTCCACTATAGTAAAACTACTATAGACACATCCAGTTTACAACAAAGGCTGTTCCATTTTAGAATGAATGAATGGTGTTTTACATTTTACATTTTAGACTATATAGGGTTGTTTTTTATCATACAGTAGAGAATCTGTTATTCTTTCCCAATAAACGCGTTTACGTTAAACCTATTATTTCCAGTGCAAACAGTTTGGAGTCTGATCAGACGCCGGGTAACCCGGCGTCTGATCAGGCTCCAAACAGTTTGCCACTCAGATAAAACTGAAAAGTCAAAATTGTCATAAGGTTGTCCTTTCCTACGTTTTAGTGTTTTGCGTTTGCGTTTCGTTTGCGTTTAAACGGGAAAGAATAACAGATTCTCCACTGTATATAGCAATACATCGACCAAAACAATCCGTTGGCTAAACTACATCTACCTTGTAGGCTTATGCTCCGAAAACGTTTATGTTCATGATAAACAGTGTGTATCCGGTTCAGAGTGTGGGTAACATGGCGTCTGATCAGACTAAACAATGTTTGCTACTTAGATTAAAATAAATCAACATTTTCAATAAATTATAATGTTATTTTATGAATTTTTATGCTATGCGTTTACGTTCTTTCGTAAAAAGGGGGAAATGTTGATCCCATTGTTATTGCTCGACTCATGAAACTAATATAACATAATCTAAGTACAGTCGAACTTCGATATCTCGAACTCGGTTAAATCGAACATATCCGTATTTCAAAGTTAAAACGCGGCTAAGTAACTTTGAAACACAGTTATGTTCACCGAAACCGAGCTTAAAATAAGGCAAATTCATGTTTCGAAATATGGAATAATTCGAGTTAAGCGAGTTCGAGATATCAAAGTACGAGTGTTTACTTTACCGCAATATGTCGACGTCGATTCGGTGTTAAGGTACATATTGCCCCTGGCGCTGAACTGCTTGGCCCTGAAACCCATATGAGAGCAACCGGAAGGCGGACAAGTGAGGCACTTGCCCTGGTTGAATTGGTCAATGCTAGCACATGGGAAAGACGTAAAGGCGCAGAGGTCATGGTTGATGGACTCTGTGTAATACAGGTACGAACGCTCGTGGCTACAGGCTAGAGTCTCCTCCGAGGCTGCCGGAGAGAAATAAAAGTTATGATAGACAGATACATACTTTATTCAGTACAAAAGCCATCGGCTTATCAGTACCCAGTTATTTCATACATATATTCATGGTTATGTCAATGGTGAAAAACTAATCATATTGACTGATCTTGACTCTTAGCGTGCTAGGTAATGTTTCCGTTTGCAAAAGTTAAAGCCTGCTACTGGTTTAAAATGGATTTTTCAAATTTCCTTTTCAAACCAAAACCAGAGTTTAAAACAGTTTTAATCCAGATGAGACGCCGCATTATGCGGCGTCTCATCTGGATCCAAACTGTTTGCAAAGGTTATCATAGTGTCACCGTTGGCATGGTAAGAGTTCAGGCGTTTTCAAAGTGGTTTTTATGTGTAAACATTCATCATAGGAAGGAAATGAAATTGTTGTCAAGCACACAAGGTATTACAAACCAAATACATGTATACAGTGGAGAATCTGTTATTCTTTCCCGTTTAAAAGCAAACGTACGCAAACGCAAAACACTAAAACGTAGAAAAGTACAACTTTTTGACAATTCTGATAATTCATCTTTATCTTGGTGGTAAACAGTTTGGAGCCTGATCAGACGCCGGGTTACCCGGCGTCTGATCTGGCTCCAAACTGTTTGCAGTGAAAATAAAAGTTTTAGCGTAAACGCGTTTATTGGGAAAGAATAACGTTTTCTCCACTGTATTACAAACCAAGAACAAATATGGCAATATAATACGTGAGTTATGCAGCCATCATGTGCATGTAGATCTAATGTATACTGAAATAACAGAAAATAAAATAAGTTTAGCTTGTAATACTTGACCACCCAAACCGAAGACCCATTGAAAGACCCGAATAGAGGTGGCCGCCAAATACAGGACTAACAACGTAGAAACCTGTAATAAGAGTCTTCAGTTTTATCTACATCGAACACCAAGGACCCACCCGCTCCAACAGACACCTCCTCAACTAACCCTTCCATGGCCAAGTTTATCGTGAGGAATTTATCCCATCACCGTCATATTGTCGTCTGTTTCAATATTGTTATCAGCAATATCGTTTCAAAGTTTGATTTAAAGCAGAATGACTGACGAAATCTCGAAACGAGTGACAAACAGGTTGGATTCTGATCATGCGTCATTGACAGTAAAAGTTTCATAGTCGTCTAGTACAAGATGAGGCAACATGAACAATGCATTTTGATTAATGTTTTTTTTTAATATGATTGAATCGATGTCTGGACTGGATCTAAGCTGATAAAAGTGACGGATGCATAAATTGACCAATAGCATTTTAGATTCTGCAGGGGCTCGTTTTACTAAACTACTTACGCAATTTTTTTGCGTAAGTCAAAATCGTTTAACTCTTATTTTTCAATCATAAACGTTTGCAAACAGCAAATAGCCAGATCAGAGGACGCGCTAATAGCGCGTCCTCTGATCTGGCTATTTGCTGTTTGTAGCAAGCGATAACAAAAAGTATAAATTAAAATTCAAAATTTTGACTTACGCAAATAATTTGCGTGAGTTGTTTTGTAAAACGGGCCCCTGGTGTGGAGAAACAATTCCAAAACTATTTTAACCCTTTCACTGTCTTACGCCGAGTACAGTGGTTATTTGTAGACAGCTTGGACCCAAAATGATTGACATTCATTGCGATATTAGTCAAGTCAAATAAACTAAAGTTTAACTAACGATATGAACAATAAAAGCAGACGACAATTGTTTAAAGCAGAGGACGCTATGACAGTGAAGGGGGCCAAAACCATATTATACTCCTTTTTATTTTGTTATTATTGTTATCAAGACATCGCCTAAAACATCCTTTGAAAAAGTTTTCGGCATAGCTACGAGTCACATGTTGTCTGATCAGTATAATTATTGCAGAGCACTCGAGTCAACACATTTTTCTTTCAATTTGCCTTATTCCTTTACTCCATGGATACTCATTTAACTCATTTAACGCCTTAATTCTATTACTTTATTGAAGAAAATAGTTCATAATGACATGAATATGCACCATAAGAAATATGTTATATATCCCAGCAGGTGGTTGCTAAAAGCAGGCTGAACGTAAAGCAGAATGCGCCTAAACATGCATTCTTCTTGACCTTTCAACCTGCTCTAAGTGGTTGCCTGTCTTCATAAATTTTACAAATATGATATGGGGTAAAGGGTTGAGTTTTAACCTGTAGAACACACTTTATATCTCAAGGACTCCGTGTTTTAAAGAATATGCATCCTAGGGACCACTTTTTCTTATTTCTAAATTAATCATAGGCCTTAATTATTTGTGAAAAACAATGAGGAGCTGAACAAAGAAAGTTGAAAACATTGCAAGGCTAGCAGTGCGTGGTTTTGATAAAGACTGATCTCACTTACCATAGTAATCCAACATATGTGTCAGGGCAGTCCATGCTGTATGGCCCAGTTTATCGACGGCATCAGTACTACACCCAGGTTGTCGAGTCCCACCGTTAGGGTAAAAGTCAACATGGCCACTGGGCTCAGACACACCGAAACCGATATTCTTGACGCCGCCACCGTCCGTGTGGATGACGTCAACGAATGTAGCGTCCGCAGGGTCTAGACGAACGACGGGGTCAGTACTCTCGAAATAAGGACTCGCTGGGTCCAAACCTTTGTATACAGAGAAATATAATATCATATCGTTACATTAAGTTAAAAAAAGAACTAGAAACTTAATTTTTTCACTAAATCTGAACCTATTGAAGGCTGTACAAATCAATACAGTGAAACGTATCCAAAAACCAGCGCTTTTCACAGTAAGCATAATCTACTACAGTGGAGAATCTGTTATTCTTTCCCGTTTAAACGCAAACGTACGCAAACGCAAAACACTAAAATGTAGAAAAGTACAATTTTTTGACAATTCTAATAATTCATGTTTATCTTGGTGGCAAACAGTTTGGAGCCTGATCAGACACCGGGTTACCCGGCGTCTGATCTGGCTTCAAACTGTTTGTAAAAGAAAAACTAGTTAAGCGTAAACGCGTTTATTGGGAAAGAATAGCAGATTCTCCACTGTACTTAGAGAGAAGTCTGGAGCCCTGAAGTTGTTGCCTAGGCAAAGAGCGACTTGGTTTGACCAACATAATAAAAATAACAAGAATTCATACTGTTGTATCGTTATTCAATAACATCGATCTTGTTGTTCATTTCTTGTCTTTGGTATAATATATATATTGGTAAATATGCCAATGCAGGTAACAACTAATAATATTTTTTTTTCTTTAACATTATTCGTTCTTGTAATTAACACATTAAGCGAGTTAACTATTTCGCCGTCAAATCAATCGTAAGTTTTTACCAATTGCCCGCAATATTGACGTCTGTTTAAATGTTATTGTCAGCTATATCGATTCAAAGTTAGAATTAAGACAGGTTGACTGAACAAACTTCAGTACAAGTATCAAACTCTTTTGATCATGATCAGACGCCGCGTGATGCGGCGACTGACCTGGATCCAAACTATTTGCAACATCGAGTTTCGTCGCTTACGACGATGAAAGGGTTTAATAGTTTTACTTGGCTCTTCTCACCTGTAATCTGGCCAAGCCCCGATGTCCTCCCTCCTGTGTACCCAGCCACGTGCGCCCCTAGACTGTGTCCGATAATATGGAACATGTCTGCAGTCTGCCCTGCCTCCGTCATCAGTTCTTTGACTAGCATCGCCAACTGGGCACCGACAACACGTGTGTTAGCAGTGGCCTGTTCATATGGCAGACTTGCTCCTTTCTGCCAGTCTACAGCGATCACATTGTAGTCGCCCTGTAAGGGTAATAATATATAATGGGGAAAACGTTATTATTTTCCAATAAACAAGTTTAAATGCTAAACAATTATTTTCATTAGTTTAAACATATTTTATTTCCATATACATAAGGAATTGCTATTGCAAACAGTAAAGAGCCAGATCAGACTTCGGATAACCCGGCGTGCATGTTGTTATTCAATAGTGTGGTACTCACAAATGACACTTTCTGCATGTCCCCTTTCTGCATTAAGATATAAGTGTTCTAATGATTTCCATGTACTTTATTGTCGTCTGCTTCTAAGGTACCACGTGACAATTGTTTCTGCTTTATTTTTGATATCAGCTTTAATAAAATATTCTCTCAAAAACGATACAAAACAGTTTGAATCGGGAATATACAACGTGTACAACTATAGGAAAATGTCCCAAACCAACCACAGGAGCCAGACACATGCTTTGCCCAAATATAATAGATCTACCTCCAAACACAAATAAAGAGAATAAAACCATAAAAACCCACCCTTTTCTATGACCAAACACCATATTCTGACCAAAAGCTCATTTTTTATATAGATCTATATAAACGGAATATTACTATACTTTGCATATCTTATGCACCGGATCACTCGAGTTGTGTGTGTAAAGGCTATATCCAACGAGCCGGAGGTCAAGTTGGATATAGCCTTTACACACTCCGGTACATAAGATATGCAAAGTATAGTAATGTTCCTTTTATTATATACCTCTTATAATAAAAATAAAATGAAAAACGATAGAAATGTTTCGAGCGTTACTATAAATAAACGGGATTTTTCCCATACGTCACACTTCGGGGAATGGCGCGTGAAAGTAAATACTCGCTATTACGACCACTAAAACGAATGCTAATTGATTAAATAATAGAGAGGTGACAGCTTAAAGCAAGGTGACAGTGAAACAGAAAGCTTCTAAATGAGCTTTCTGTTTCACTGTCACCTTGCTTTAAGCGGTCACCTACCGTAAACACCCTAATACTTAACATAATTTAGTGGTCGTAATAGAGAGGTTTTACTGTAGTTACGAACTTCCAACTACACAGTAAACGTTCTTTTCCCATTACACAAGGTACATGGGTAATACGGAATTTTCAATCCGTCAAGGTGTATTTGTTCGATAAAATACAGAAATATTTCGGGCAGAACATTGGTAGGTATATAATAAAATTATATATAGAGTACGTGTCCAACTCCCGCGACAAACGTGCTTCGATTCACAATCGATCGAGAATTGACTGCGCAACAAGACTAGAAATGAAGCGGTGCGTTTCGCGAAGCACGTTTGCCGCGGGAGGTGGACACATTTCTAAAGTATTTATACTATATAAAAAAAATTGTGTTTCAAAAATTGAGCTTTTGGTCAGAATATGGTGTTTGGTCATAGAAAAGGGTGTTTTATGGATCTGTTCTCTTTATGTATGATTTGGAGGTGTTATATTTGGGAAAAGCATGCGTCTAGCACCTGTGAAACGAACAGTTATCGCAATGCAATAAAATTGAGAACAATGGCAATTTTTTTAAATGTTGTAGTCTCGTTTTAATGTGAGCTTGAACTGGTTCCAAATTGTTTGTACTGGACAAATTGTTACAGCATAAAAACTTAAATTGGGAAATAATATCGTCTTCTCCATTGTAGCATACATCTGTGAGTGTTCTTGATTACATGTACCATCCTCAGAGGTCTTGTGTTTATTGCACCTTGTCTTATAACCCATTGTATGCTGGGTAATATTTGGCTGCCATTTTAAAATGTCGTCTGCAGCGGGTATAACTCAAATATTTGCAAAAGATTTTAGCAGTTTCTGATAGAATATTGACTTAGCTGCAAATAGTTTTGATCTCAGATCAGGCCCCACAATGTGGGGCCTGATCTCAGATCAAAACTGTTTGCCTAGAGGTACACCTTAAAGTGTATCCCGTATATAATAGGATAACGTATATAGGGCAACAACCAGTGGACATGGAATTCATCACGTTCACCTCATACATGTAACTAGACTGTAAGGAGTGCAATGTACTTGGGAAACAATGTACTATAGGCTCTCCCAGGAAAAGTGTTTACTCTTGTCTCATAAGTTAAATATAATATACTCGGAAATCGTTTTCCGATACTGATATTTTAACGAAGCAATTAACCCATTTTCTGATTGTCATTGGCAATGGACGCGTCCTTTACCCCGTCCGCCCCTTGAAGCAATAATTGGATAGTTATAGTTTTTCAATTTAGTTCAGTCTGTTATTTTACTACTGAGAGTTACTTTTGCAATATATTTCAAAATGACAAACAGTGCAGACCCTGATCGAAAGGCTCCAATAGGAATCCTGTGATAAAGGTTTACGCTGTCTGCAAGGGACAAGTTTACTTTCTAAGTACACTGTTGGTACAGGACGAGTAAACGCGTAGCTAGGGTTAAATGTTATAGATGGGTTCATTAACCGATTTATGCCAAGTGAATGTGTTGAAAATTAAACTGAAACTGAATGAAATACAGTAAACCCTTACCCTGCTGTGATATCGTCTGCTTTGAAATTGTCGTCTGTAAAATTTGTCAAATTTATATTTATACATTTTTAAGTAAAGAAACCTGAAAACGAGTGTCAAACAGTGTGGATCAAGATCAGACGCCGTGTGACGCTGCGTCTGGTCTGGATCCACACTGTTTGCAAAATTAGTTAAGTCGCGATCAGAAGTCTAAGGGTTAAAATGTGTTAAGCGGTCATTCTTAAAGAAGCACGACACTCTCTAAAACAGGTGGTGACTTACAGCAGAATAAAACGTAGAAATCTTCAACAAAAAGGTCAACTTTATATTGTCCGTGTCCAAAATTTGCACCTGTTTTATAGGCATAAACTTAACATTATTTGGAGTGGCTGTTTGGCTTAACTCTTTGAACCCTGGTCCCGCATATAGGCGTCATTTTCAAACAGTGGACATGTGAAAAGTAGACTTGTCCTGTGCAAACAGTAAAGACCCAGATCAGAGGGCTCCGAAAGGAGCCCTCTGATCAGGGTCTTCACTGTTTGTCTCAATGCCAAACATTGACAAAAAACAACCCTTAAAAGTCAGAAATGGACTAGACTAAATTAGAAACTGGAATTGTCCATTAAAAGTTTCAGGGAGGAAAGAGTTAAGCAATTCACTGTACGTATTTGCAAAACAATTTTGATCCTGGGTTACGCGGCGTCTGATCAGGATCCAAACTGTTTGACACTCGCTTCGAAATTTCGTAGGTCATGCAATCTAAGATTCTTAACATTATTGAAGCCGAGGCCAATATGTCGGTGACGGGGTAAGAAAATCAAGATAAATTTGATAATGAAAAGGTTACGACACGTGTAACTGTAACATAACAACATAAAGTGTATTGTAATAGAAGGCCTCCAGCCTATTATACAAGTATGTGATGCATATTCTATCATAGTTAAAATTATAATGGTATGTTCAAATGGTATTCATTTCATACTTGTTTCAGCATAATGTGTTAAATACTTACAGATAATTTATAGTGTATCGCTACAAATGTACGAGTTAAATCGTTCTTGACACATGTTGTGGAAATGTTAATACAGTGGAGAATGTGTTATTCTTTCCCAATAAACGCGTTTACGCTAAAACTATTATTTGCAGTGCAAACAGTTTGGAGCCAGATCAGACGCCGGGTAACCCGGCGTCTGATCAGGCTCCAAACTGTTTGCCATCAAGATAAACATGAAATATCAGAATTGTCCAAAAGTTGTTCTTTTCTACGTTTTAGCGTTTTGCGTTTGCGTACGTTTGCGTTTAAACGGGAAAGAATAACAGATTTTCCACTGTAGCTAGGGTCTACTAGTACAGAGTAACCCTCGTCCTTTGCCAACGTTACATTGGAGAAGACGTTATTCTTTCCCGTTTTTTAAAATACAAACGAAATACAAACGCATTGTAATAAAACGTAAAAAATTACACCTTGTTGACAATTCTGATCATTTATTTTAACCTGAGTGGCAAACAGTTTGGAGCCTGATCAGACTCCGGGTTACCAACCATACGATCAAAACACCTTTAGAATAAAACAGGCTGTCCTTTTAAAAATACACTTAGTAAGGTCACGGAACAGAACTATGATATGATACGTTACAACATTAAGAAATATCTTTATCCCATATTATAAGATATTGATAAGTTCTGTAAACATACGCAGCATAACTGACATTAGTGTACAGTGATGAACATAAAAGATCATATTAAAACTTTACAGCTAACTATTTAAAAAGATAAAAGCTTCGACGACGAAGAATAGTTTTTTAGGTTTAGGCACTTATTCTACATACATGTATATAAAGTTTAATGAAAATAGATATATGTTTTTCCTTCTATATTATTGTGGTCGAAACGGTGTTACTTTGAACAATCGATCATGTATTATACTGATTCGTGTACTCTATAATCTTGTAAATTTTGCTCTTTTGTATATATGTAATGTTTAGAACCTCATGGAAGATTGAAGTTGTCAATGAGTTATCTCGTTAAATATAGTTCATTATTATTATATTATTATTATTATCATTATTGGTATTATACAAATACTCTAATTCAGACTAACCGTTTTAGGTTATATATGTACGAGGCACACATCCTGATTTATCTTCAAGAAGCTTTGTTGGACCTCAGTTTCGGAAGTATCACACCCAAAATATGTCGGGTTTTAATTGTCGAACCAGCGAATTTATTGATGTAAATTTGAAAACCAAATCAACGTATTTGGGGAAATCGCCGTCAAATTTCTACTCTATTTAAAATAAAACCATCGCATTTTTTGAAATCGCTTCCAAACTACCGCAGCATTTCATTTTGGAATCATATCATTTTGGACCGACCGTACACTATGCGTTACAATGTGCACCTTGTTTGTTTAGGGTCAAGGGATGGAACACATTTTGGAATATAATATTGACATGAACATTGCCATACGTACATGTATCGTCAACAACATGCATGTCTTCAAATGATGGTTGGGTCCTTTTATATCGAATTATATGTATTAGAGGCAACACACACTTTTCGTACGTACATGCGACCATGTCCACCGAATTGACTGCCATGCATTGCTTTCGAAACGAGTTTCAACAAAGCTTCTAATTGTAAAAGTGGTAAAGACTGCCATATGCCAGTGAACTTTCCTTTAAATCTCAAGCACGCTAATCGGAAATTTATGAAAATTGTTTTTGAATTTGTTAATAACAGATTAAACCAGATTTGACGTTCTGTATCAGGGCTGCCATAAGTTGACATGAAAAATCCTAAGATTTCAAAATTTGCATTTTTCAAGTGTGCATTTACGAATCGTACCTTTACCCCATAGCCTGTTTCGAGTTTTGTTGACACGTGACTACTTAAAGCAGACTGGAAGGAAAGCAGAATGCGCCTTATGGCGCATTCTGCTTTACTTTCAGCCTGCGTTAAGCTACCATGTTCTAGAAAAAAATCCGAAGATTAAGGAAAAATCCGGAGAAATGGCAGCCCTGTTGTAGCTAAAGGTTACAATGAGTACAATCGGTATCTTTTGAAACCGCCGTGTTAACCCTTTCACTCTCTATGACGCCATAAAGCACATTGGCAAACAGTTTTGATCCTGATCAGACGCCACGAAACGCGTCGTCTGATCAGGATCAAAACTGTTTGTAACTTGTTTTCAAATTACGTCAGTTAAAATGCCTGAAATCTAACTTTGAAACGATATTGCAGACGACAATATGGTGGTGTGGGGGCAAAAGCCTCACGATAAATGTGATCATGAAAGGGTCAATAGGACTTAGTTAACGCCGGTAGCGAAAAATCCGACAGTAACAAAAGTATTATCTTACGTTTATGAGGAGTTCTTTGACCATATTTTGTACCCAGGGTCTGTGGGCATTGTGGGTAAAGCCATGGACTATGATCTCTGTGTAACGGGAACCATTGTAGTGGGACGATCCTATACTGGAGGCATCATCCCATTTCAATATTTCTTCATCCGTCAAAGTAGGGTTTTCTCTGCAAAAAAAACGTATTATGAGCCAAGTTGCGAGGAAAACAAGCATTCAGATATTGAAAACGGTGTAAACCAAGACAATTATTCGAGTCCTTTACGCGGCTGATATAGTACAGTGGAGAATCTGTTATTCTTTCCCGTTTAAACGCAAACGTACGCAAACGGAAAGCGCTAAAACGTAGAAAAGAACAACTTTTGGACAATTCTGATATTTCATGTTTATCTTGGTGGCAAACAGTTTGGAGCCTGATCAGACGCCGGGTTACCCGGCGTCTGATCTGGCTCCAAACTGTTTGCACTGCAAATAATAGATTTAGCGTAAACGCATTTATTGGGAAAGAATAACAGATTCTCCACTGTATTTACTGTTGGTCGTGTGTCAAAGTATATAACAGGCGTGGACGCGTTACTTCTTCAAGGTTAAAAAAACGAATCGCAAGCGCAATACAAGAAAATGAAGAAAATTATAGGTTGTAAAAGTGTTTGATTAAAAGCAGGAACAAGACGGGAAAGAATAGCGTATTCTCCATTGTATCTGGAATCCTGATATTCTCGACAGAGTAACATGTAATATAAGCTTATCACACGGCTTTGCCAAATGTGATATCAAAACATCAACTCGTTTGAGAGGTATTCGATATTATCGTGACTTTTTTAAACCTTAAATGACCTATGTCACTGACCTCAGCGAATGAACGAAGTTTGTTCTACATATACGATGTTCTCCATTTACATGGTCATAGCTTATGAACTTTTCTTTCCTCTTTAAACCATTTGCGTCCAGTGGATTCTTCCATGTTTTATATTGGATTATTCCATTTTTAATCAAAGAGATGCCTGGTGACATTTCTATCAGCAAACAGTGTAGACTCTGATCAGACGCCGCATAATGCGGCGTCTGATCAGAGTCTACACTGTTTGTCTATGTCCCATATGTGGGATCGTGGGCACAAATGGGTTAATAGGGAATGATTATATGTCAGTATTTGGTCTAGTATATAGTAGAACCAATCTTTAACGACCTCTAAAAAGAAAACTTAATGATTAAATTAACGACAGATGACCGTTTAAAGCAAGGTAAACCAAACTATCTCCAAAAGGACAAGGTTATAGCAGAAGCAGCAACGATATCCCTGACGGTGATTATAACAACGACAAGGGCAATGATGATGATGATGATGATTCTTTACATTTACATTTTAAAAAAAATTGCATTGTGTGTTAGTTTCATAAAAACGGGAAAGAAAAACGTCTTCTCCACCGTAAGATATTATATATGTTGAACCGTTAACAGGGCTGCCATTCTCCGGATATTTCCGAAATCTTCGGATTTTTATTCCAACAGATGTAAACTTAAAACAGGCTGAAAGTAAAGCAGAATGCGCCTTAAGGCGCATTCTGCTTTACATTCAACCTGCTTTAAGCAGTACGTGTCTTAAAAACTAGAAACAGACTATGGGTTAAAGATATAATCAGGAAAATCGGGCTTGAAAAATTGAAAATTTTGAAATCTTAGGATTTTTTTATCAACTTATGGCAGCCCTGCGTTAATATCACACCTTGAAATCTTCACATCTGTGAAAATTTCGTACGAATTCTTTACAAATACATACGAATATTTCACAACGTTGTGAACAATTCGTTCTGAACAGTTACCCCACTTCAAAGATAAAACGTATTTATTCACATTTTATGACACATCGTACGTATTTGTGGCATATGTGTCACACAGGTGGAATTTTCAGAGTGATTGTGAAATATTCAAAGTGTGAAATTTATGGTTCAAATAGCGAATACTATTTCAACTTACCTAGTGTATAACAGGAACCTCGTGCCTATTTTAGCCGGATTTTCAGGGGCCACTGAAAGGGGTCGTTGTAAGCTTAGAAAGGGGCTGCCATTACTGAAGCAACCCAATGGACCGTAACAGACCTTGTGTGGAATATGGTTGCTGACAGCGTGAACTATGTCGCTCAAGAGAAAACCTGTAGATGTAGAATGACAATCGTCATTGGACAGGATCTGTTCGGCGTTACATTCTTTATCTTTTTAAAAAACTGAAAACTAAATTTGACCTAAAACTCTTTTGTTTGGAGATGGAGGCCAGGCGCCTACACGTAAATATTAGTTCAACCAATTACTCCATAAATACGTCATTTTACGCCTGAAATGTATTTCTCCAGTGAAGAAAATAGTTCCAATTATACAGTTATGAACTTGTGAATATGTATGATAAGAAATATTTCTATATTCTAGCTGATGTAAGCTTTAAGCAGGCTGAAAGTAAAGCAGAATGCACATTTAAGGCGCATTCTGCTTTACTTTAAACTTGCTTTTAGTGGTCGTCTGACTTCAAAACTAGAAACAGGCTATGGGATACTGGGTAAAGGAGACGACTACATTTCAAAGAAAACAATATTGAGTTCTGTCGGGATTGAACCCGTGTGGAGAAGACAAAACAAAATATGGGCTAAATTGTGCCAACGCTTTATAGCCACCTATATAGACTGTCAAGGAAATATCATCTGAAGGTATTTTTATTATAATTGATTCAAATGTAGCGATGTTTAAAGCAAAGATCTGCCTTGTCTTATGTGAGAGTAGAAAAAATAATTCGAAACATCTAAAAAACAAACAAACAAACAAAAAACCACAAATAATTGAGTTTCAGTTATTTTTCTTGAGGATGATTTTATACCGATCATATTTGTAAAACACCATAATTATGCACGATAATGACAATAATTTGCTAGTATTTTAGTATTATTTTTTTATTAGCAAATACACCGTTTGATTTTCAGTTTACATTGCTTGTTACAGTTGAAAAGATGTTAATTACTTATCAAACAAACGCGTTTTTTTACAAAGGTTAGTCTGTTTGCCAACAGTTTGTAGCCAGATCAGACGCCGGGTAACCCGGCGTCTGATCATTCTTCAAACTGTTAGCAACTCAGAAAAAACACGTCATAATTTACAAACAGTTGTCATTTTCTTCACTTTATTGTTGTTCGTTTGCGTTCAGTTTCATTCACACGGGACAGAATAACGTATTGGCTACGGTCCGCTGGAAAGGGTACCGCAAAACTCGCTTACAACGAAATTGGATAGAACGAAATATTGAATACAGTCGAACTTCGATATCTCGAAGTCGACTTTGTCGAGCATACCCGTAGTTCAAAGTTAAAACGTGGCTAAGCCACGTTTTAACTTTGAAATATGGGTATGTTCGACTTAACCGAGCATGAAATAATTCAGTTCATATGTCGAACTATCGGATAGTTCGAGTTTAAGGAGATCGAGATATCGAAATTCGACTGTATTTCAAAATAAAAGCTAACCTCCAAGTAACGTATATAGAGTAAATTGGATCTGATACAACGAAGTTGGGTTTGACGAAATAGATCAGACGGTTCTGAGGACTTCGTTATAAGTGACAGTCACTATAATCTATTACCGATCTGGGCCCATTTCATAAAGCTTCGTACGACAAATGTTGTCGTAAGTCAAAACTTTAAAAACGTTTATTTTCTTATTTCTCTATCTAATCCTCTCTTGTGACATCTCTTTGGAATCGTCATTTCAAGACGATTCCAAAGAGATGTCACAAGACAGGGTTAGATGGAGAAATACATAATGATTGAGACTTTTATAATATGACTAACGACAACATTTGCCGTACGAAGTTTTATGAAACGGGCCCCTGAAACGATTTGTGTCTAACGGTCGTAAAGGCGATTTATATCCATTGTAGTTTTGGAACATTGTCAATTGAATTACATGTACATGTGCATGGTAATAAAATTAAATCATCCAACGATTAAATAAAAAATACCTGAAATTCCTTGAAACGCTAATATTAAAACCAAAGCTGCCGACAGTAAGGTCGCCATGTTGGCACAAGTGAACGATGCCAGAGATAAGGAACAATTGAGTTCCAACACACAGATGGTCCGACTAGATTGTCCCCAAGTCCGAATTGGGCTGATACTGGCACAGATAAGTGCAAAGTACATGCAGGATAAGTAAGGTCAGTCATAATGGAAAATATAAAGATAAAGAAATACAGTGGAGTCTAAATGATCCAATTTCGCTGTTGTAAACTAACCCGTACTTCTACAAATGCGTTTCAATGACTCGAACGACGCACTAAAATGTAGATAAGGACAACCGTTTGGCAATTTTGACTTTTCTTTTTTATCTGAGTGGCAAACTGTTTGGAGCCTGATCAGACGCCGGGCTACCCGGCGTCTGATCTGGCTCCAAACTGTTTGCACTGGAAATAATAGGTTTAGCGTAAACGCGTTTATTGGAAAAGAATAACAGATTCTCCACTGTATATTCAACGCCAGTTAAACTATTTCTACAGTCAACAACTTGCGAATGGTTTGGATCCTAATTTAACATATACGCTGCATCTGATCAGGATTCAAAATGTTTGGCATTTATATAGACCTTTTTGATCTTTTTCACGCCAAACTGCTAAAGATATTATGTATTTAATTCCCTTATCTATTCTGTTTTGAAACAGTATGTAGTTTAATATTGAAATTCCTATCAGCAAACAGTAAAGACTCTGATCAGACGCCGTGTAATGCGGCGTCTGATCAGAGTCTACACTGTTTGCCTATGTCCCATATATGGGATCGCGAATATAAATGTGTTAAACAGAATCGCTTTCGTTTTCAAGAGAACTATTAAGTTAAGCGAATTAACAAACTAGCGATGCGGGTTTCGTCCGCTTTGCACAACTAGTGAAGTGTTTTTGTTCGTCATGCAAAATTCAGAGGATTGGGGTTTTTGTTTCGATTAGCTTGAAAAGAATCTGATTGGTGTTTTGTCAGGATGTATTTTGTACGTCTTCGATTTCAGTGCCATGATGCGAATATTTCTCCAAAACAATTGAGTTTAACAAAATATTAGGACGAGTCCCATATAGGTTAGATCTCGATCAGAATCTAACCTGATCGCCATTGGCAAAGTAATTGGCCATGTCATTGATTGGGTCAAATGATAGTGATCTTAACAAGTCATTGTTATATGAAACAGTCAATGTCAGTGCGACCTTTCAGATTTATTGTCTCGAATGAAAGATACAAAGATATACAATTGTCTCGAATGAGACGATGCTGAGATAACTATAGAACCCTGCCGGAGACTGTGTGACTGTTCTGTTCTGTGATAACCATTTACTAATATTTTGGATCTTACGGTCAGAAAAATTTGCAAAGTGTATCATAAACAGTTGAGAAAACGTCATGCTTCCCGTTTAAACGCAAACGAAACGCAAACGCATTGTTATAAAATGTAGAAAATGACAACTTCTTGACAGTTCTGAGTGTTTATTTTTCGCTAATCCGGCTCTGATTTGGCACCAAACTGTTTGCCATGGAAATAATAGATAAGCGTTAGTTTTACGCGTTTACTAGGAAATAGTAAAGTCTTCTTCACTATATACAGTGGAGAAAACGTCATTCTTTCCCGTTAAACGCTAACGAAACGCAAACGCAAGACACTAAAATGGAGAAAATAGTGACTTTTTGATAATTTTAACTATTATGTTTATTTGATTAAGAAACAGTTTGGAGCCTGCTCAGACGCCGGGTTACCCGGCATCATGTTCTAGCTCCAAACTGTTTGCAATGGAAATAATAGTTTTAGCGTAAACGAGTTTATTGGGAAAGAATAACGTTTTCTCCACTGTATTTGCCTTTTGGTTGCCCTGAATTAAACTGTAACCTTTATCAAAGACTTAAATTAAAATAAAATGCATTGTCATGCCTAGCAACATTGTTTGATTTTTTTTACTGTAACTCACTTATTAAGACCGTTATATTAAACGATATGATGCTAAAGCATCGTCCACATTAAACGTCGCCTGACTTTTCCTTTCAAATCTATTGTTTATTTCATTGTAATCCTAAAAGAACATCGATACTGAAGAGTTTTGACAATGTCCGAACGCAGATTTCTCAGCGTTTCACCTGGATCCGAGCTTATTGCAAATTTCTACCTAATTGCATATAGAAAAAAGTAATAAATACTTTAATCGAATTTTAATTTAATTTTAAATGAATGCTGTTTGCAGACGAAAATTTCAAAGCAGACAATATTTCTTCAGGATAAGGATTTAGAGTTAAAGTGAGACAAATGTCTCTCTGCGTAGCATAACTACCTGGCAATTGACTGGTTATTGACTGGTTATGGGTTAACAATAGTTGACCGAATTACGCAATCGTCGACAAATAAGGAGGCTGGTGTGACCCCAATGAACTTTTCACCTAGAAAAATGTCAAAAAGACCTTGGAGGCCAGGGATAAATATGGTTGGAACATTCTTACAAAGTGCAGCAGAGGAAATAAACGTTTTAAAAAGAATTCCGTTCGTAAAAACATACGCGACATTAGCCTTTAACATGTTTTATTGTAAAAAGTGTCGTCTGCAGCTAGATATCTATTTTCTTGTTTTGACAATGTCCGGAAGCAGGATTTCTCGGTGTCTCACCTGGATCCGAGCTGATTGCAAATTTCTAACTAATTGCATATAAAAAACGATAAAGTGATAAATATAAATTATTTTGCATTGCCAATTTACAATCGATCACAAATGGAACGCATAGACTGTGATAGGATATAGAAGGCTACATATTCACTCATTTCAAATGGTCATCTCCAGTTTTTTGTTAAGACCAAAGCGCTCCCTCTCTACAACGGCCCTCCCAACAACGATTCCCTCCTTAAAACGACCCTTGTCGCTCGCCCCCAAACAAGACAATTATCTCTTACCATTTCACCGCTGCAGTAACGTCTGCGTAAAATTGTCGTCTGCTGTTTTTCTAAACGTTGCATTAGTGACATTTTGAAAGAAAAAGTTTAATGACGAGTGACAAACAGCTTTAATCCAGATCAGAAACCGCATTACGCGGCGTCTGATCTGGATTCAAGCTGTTTGCAAATATCAGCCTATTTCCCTCTCTATAACGACTCCCTCCGAACAACGCACATAAATGTTTTCTCCCATTGGGTGTCGTTTTGAGAGGGAGCGCTACATTTTATCTATATTTTGGGTTGATATATATCTATATAGAATTATCTCAAAATGCCTAGCAGTGCATACCCTGATCAAAGTATACACTGTTTGCATAAGACACGTGTACTCTGCACAAGTACAGGCGGCTGGCCTTGATCTACTCTGTTTGCAGTGCAATAAGTCAGGGCTACCATACGTTGACATAAACAATCCTAAGATTTCCAAATTTGCATTTTTCAAGTGCGATATTTTCCCCATCGCCTGTTTCTAATTTCATTGACACGTGGCAGCTTAAAGCAGTACTTTCAGCCTGTTTAAGCTACCATGTACTAGAAAAAAATCCGAGATTTAGGAAATATCCGGAGAAATGGCAGCCCTGATAAGTCAAGTTTTCTCATGTCTCTGCTCATTTTTTAATCTATGTAGAATGTCCGTTTCTATGAGGGTAAGATTATAATTTGGTTGATTGTAAAAAATTGTGAAAATGTATGTACATGTATCACTTTGTTCAAGCGACTCGACCATTAACACATTCAACCCTAGCGACGAGTAAACTCGTCATTTACAAACAATGTACCTATGAAAAGTACATTTGTCCTATGCAAACCGTGAATACTCAGATCAAAGGGCTTCCAAAGGATGATCTGCACTGTTTGTCATTTTGCAATTTATTGCACAAAGAAACCTCAAGTAGCCACACATTGATAAGACTTCCTTGATTGGAATTTGGAAGTGCCCATTGAAGTTCAGTTAACCGTTCATCTTAGTAAGGTAAAGTACCCTGTTATAGTCTACTTTCAGTCCGAAGGACCGTTCAGCCGAGTGTACATTCACTCCCCTGATTAATGAGCCATCGTGTCTATACATAGTACCGGCTCAGATCCTTCACATGTATCCATTTTAAACCCTGTGTGGAAAGGAGAAATTCGCGGTACATCTTGCTCAAGAACATTCATGTGCATAGTCGGGGATTCGGAAAAAAATCTCCCTCAGGCCGCTGGTCCGGCGGGGGTCGAACTCACGACCTGTGATACCGTAGTCCTATGCGTTACCACTGGACTTCTACCGCCATGGCAATGGGGGTGTTAAACAGACGATCGTTAAGATATGACTTATTTTCAGCAGATGAATATTTTAACGGATTAATATTTTAACAGATGACAATATTTTCATTTGACATTTTCAACTGGCGACCTTTTTAGCATCAGCCGTTTTTGTCGCTAAGGTTGTACAATAGACAGTTCTTACCATACTAACGATGTGTATTGTCTATATAGCAGACGATAATTTCAAAGAATTATATCAAAGTTAAGCAACGATAATTTCAACCGCAATACTATAGGAACGATAGAGGTTGGTTGGGAATGCGGCATCTGTCCCCAATCAATGTTGTATTGTTACGCCATGTCCCCAAATAGATGAACTTGATTCTAGATCGACGGTTTCCTACTACTATAATCTATCATCCTTACTACAGTGGAAAATACGTTATTCTTTCCCGTTTAAACGCAAACGAAACGCAAAGCACTAAAACGCAGAAAAATGCACCTTTTGGACAATTCTGAAAATTCATGTTTATCTTGGTGGCAAACAGTTTGGAGCCTGATTAGACGCCGGGTTACCCGGCGTTTGATCTGGCTCCAAACTGTTTGTAATGGAAATAATACTTTAAGCGTAAACGCATTATTGGGAAAGAATAACTTTTTCTCCACTGTATCCTATTACCAAGAGACCTATTCGCAGACGAAAAATACTCTGCTAATATTTGTCTTCTGCAGTTTATTCCGAATTAAAACTTGGGAAGTTCTGACTGAAAAAAGATTGATGCGAGTGCCAAACAGTATAACGCGTAATGCGGAGTCTGATCTGGATCCACACTGTTTGCAAAGATGGTAAAAAGAATTATCTGACAGTTAAGCAAAGAATATCGTTTTTTTGCAATGAACGTCTGAGTTAGAATAAATGTACTTGTAAGTACTTTTGTCTGGAAATAACTGCGCTTTACCCCCTGCTTGTAAGTTGTTCTTTAAAAATGGTATTTTGTACAGTAGCTCAATAAAATTACAGTAAAACCTCTCTAATACGACATGAACGTATATTATACGTTCCTGATTACAACCACTATCTAGAACGAAGGCTAATTGATTGTATAAAAGACAGGTGAGAAGTTAAATCAAGATGAAAGTAAAACAGAAAGCTCCATATTTAAAACGAATGCTAATGGATTGTATAAAAGACAGGTGACAGCTTAAAGCAATATGACAGTAAAACAGAAATCTCCATACCTAAAACGAAGGCTAATTGATTGTATAAAAAACAGGTGATAGCCTAAAGCAAAGTGACAGTAAAGGAGCTTTCTGTTTTAATGTCACCTTGTTTCAAGCAGCTACCTGTCATAAACACCTAAACATTATCACAATTTAGGGTCGTACTAGAGATGTTTTACTGTTTTCTACAGTTTCAAAGTACAGTAACATTGGAGGCAGTTTGAACGATGACTACTGAAACATTGATACGAATGTCAAACAGTCTGGATTATTCCGTTACATGTATATCCTTTGTCGACGTGAAGCTACCTGACTGTCAATCAATATATAACTATTTTTGGCATCGGGTCTTTATTAAGTTGAAAATAATTTGTAATTGGGCAGGTGCTCGAGACAATTGTTTCTAAAGTACTACTTAACCCTTGCACTCTATATGACGTGATAAAGCGCGTTTGCAAACAGTTTGGGTCCTGACCAGACGCCGCGTGACGCGGCATCTGATCAGGACCCAAACTGTTTGACACTCGTTTCGAAAATCGCCAGTCATAGTGTTTGAAGTCTAACTTTGAAACGATATTGCAAACAACACAATTGAAGCAGACGTCTAACGGTGAAGGGGACAAAAACTTCTCGACAAATTTGATCATGAAAGGGTTAATTTATTTTTGTTCTTACTGAATTACCGTCCGCTTTACAAGTGACGCCTGCTTTTTGTTTTAAAAAAAAATCATTTGTCTGTTTTTATTAACGTAAAGTCACACCTAAGCGACCATTCAATATATTAACCCATTTATACGCAGTGAATTATTCCATGTTTATAGATTGGATTAGTCCATTTTTTTATCAAGGGATGCCTGGTCAACATTTTCATTTTCATTCTATTTTATATTGAAATTCCTATCAGCAAACATAATTATTTGCGTATAATTGTATATATGTATATGAATTTTAAATGAATATTGTTTGCAGACGACAATTTCAAAGCAGACAATATTTCTTCAGGATAAGGATTCAGCGTTAAAGTGAGACAAATGTCTCTCTTTGTAGCATAACTACCTGGCAATTGACTGGTTATGGATTAACAATAGTTGACCGAATTACGCAATCGTCGACAAATAAGGAGGCTGGTGTGACCCCATTGAACTTTTCACCTAGAGAAATGTCAAACAAGACGCCGGGATGCCAAGGATCTTTAAATGACTAGGAACATTCTTACAAAGTGCAACAGAGTAAATAAACGTTTTAAAACGAATTCCGTCGGTAAACACATACGCGACTTTAACCCTTACCCGATGCCTGTTTCTAGTTTTGAAAATAGGTCACTACTTAAAGCAGATTAAAAGTAAAGCAGAATGCGCCATATGGCGCATTCTGTTTTACTGTCAGCCTGCTTTAAGCTATTACCAGCTAGAATAAGGAAAGTATTAAATATGACACATATTCATTAGCGGATGAATAAAATGCATGTGCTAAAAGTCGCTTCTATAAGGGAAAGGGTTAACCTTTAACAGTTTGTTTGTTGTAAAAAATGTCGACTGCAGGTAGATTTTCGTTGTTCTTTATAACCTGGAGGAACCTTCAAAAATTGTCATAGGGGATGTTTTTGTTTTATCCCCTGCCAAGAACTATGGAAGGAAAGATTGTCGATGGATTTGATCTCAGGCCAAACAAAAAAGGTACATGTGTTTCCTATTACATGTACATGCCCAAAAAGAAAATTAGGGACGGTAGGTCGGAAAATCTTTTTTTTTAAATAACAACATAGATTTCTGATGAAGTAATTTATAAAATTATACTAATATATGAAAATATATGAGAGTATTGCATTGTGCAGAGCCATAAAAACACTCTTATAAATATCCATTCCAATTGTTATTCTGTTGGTAGGTCACATTACCAAAATTACCTTAAAATTCTAACTGATATCATATATCGATATTTGTGTAACAAAACAGCAAAGTAGTGACATACGAGGGTTGTTCCAGTAAATCGTGGACTTTGCTTATAGTTTACTTATCTGGCGTTCAATCGTCATAATATTCTGCAAATAGCTTCAGCGATTCAATTTCAACAAAACAGGTGAAAGAAAAAGAAAATAAGATATACAGTACGATTATTATGCGTGATTAATAAACCTATAGTAGGTGCATCTGGCGCAGCCCAGAAATTGCATAGAAAACCGCTATCTGTGCGTTAAATAAATTAATATTTTTCCAGCTACATTAAATTTAAGCGCGACAAATTTTGCTGTAATTTTGTGCGTACACTCGGAATACATGTATATAACATACCTGAACATTTCAAGCTCATGCGGTTATAACTTTTTCTATAGTAAGCCCAGTCCATGATTTACTGGGACAACCCTCGTATATGATATATGTAGTTAATTATGTTTTGAAATGTGTTCTATGCATGTCAAATGTGGCAATGAAATGTGTTGTCTGCATGTTGAATGTGTCAATGATTAATTAACTAGCAGATCATGTGTGCATGGAACGTACTTTATGACAGATTTAGAGCAAACTTTACTGAAGATATTTAATAAATCATATTTTACAATAAATTGGCTAGGGTTTACAATTAGTCCGCCACCAAAACCTAGGGTTAGGAACTTAGGGTTAGGGTAAACTTTACCATATGTCCGCAGGTCTTTTTGGTATTTTCGTTGAAATCAACTGGCCATCTCTTGTGACACTAACCTGGCAATTGATTGTAACATTAATCTGGCCATTTCTTGTGACATTAACCTGACCATAAAAATGACATTTTGGGTGGCGGACTAATTGTAAAATTGCAAAAAACATTTAAACGTTAATAAATTAGCTTTTAAAACAATTAAGTGGAGAATAGCTTCTATTACACGCTCCGCAAAAACGAATGGCACATATGCCGCACAATTACCGACATTTCGAAAAATGAAAAAATAAATTTAAGGTCGGAGGAAAGAACTAGGGTCGGTCGGGTTACCGGACACACGGGTATTTTTTTTATTTTGTCTTATGCACTGATTTCGGGAGCGAATATGATTAGCCGAAATCATCTTCATGAAATCATCCCTCATTAGCATCATATCATTTATCGTTGTTATATGCCCTATTTTATGCCACAGTCAGTGCCGTATAACCGAACTCATCCATCCACCAATTCTTTATTAGTATATTTAAACCTCTCTATTACGGACTCAAAAAGAAGGCTAATTGAGTGTATAAAACACAGGTGACAGCTTAAAGCAAAGTGACAGTAAAACAGAAAGCTCCTACAGTAGCTTTCTGTTTTACTATCACCTTGCTTTAAGCAGTCACCTGTCAGAAACACCTAATCGTTAACACAATTGAATGGTCGTAATAAAGAGGTTTTTCTGTACTAACATTGAACTCTTCTGGTCCTAACCCTTATCCTGTCGAAATATCGTCTGTAAAATTATTTAACTTAGAGTTGTACTGGTTATAATTGCAGAAAGTTAAATACGAGGGTAGGATCATACAGTTGGAATCCAGATCAGACGTCGCATAACGCGGCGTCTGATCTAGAACTAAACCGTTTTTCATGATCAAATTTATCGTGGTATTTTACCCCTTCACTGTCATAGTGTCGACTGCTTCTGTTCAATAGTGTTGTCTGCAATATCGTTTCAAAGTTAGACTTAAGGCAGTACATTGCATAACTTACGTAATTTTGAAACAAGTGGCAAACAGTTTTGATCAGCAAAGAGGCTGATTAGGATCAAAATAGTTTGCAAATGCGCTTTATGACGTTATTGAGAGAGAAATGGATAATGGTTTAAAACTGATAACAGCTCGTTTAATCATGTATCGAGTTATGAAAAACAATTTACCACTTAAAGCAGATTGAAAGTAAAGCTGAATGTTCATAAGGGCACACTCGGCTTTCCTTAAATCTAGCTTTAACCGATTATCTAGTTGTTACGACAGGTGCCCACTTTATTATGCAAATTGAAAGTAATGATAATAATAAGTGCTTTTGTTTAAAAAACAGTTTACAGTAGTGTCAAACAGTTTAGACACTGATCGTCTGATCAGGGTCTAAATAGTTTGTAAATATAATACTATCGTCATGAGTGATTTAAAGTGTAATGCAGTATCGTCTTTTGACGATGAATATTTATGAATAGTTTGGATCCTGAATCAGATTGCGAATTAAGCATTCAAGTTCATTATCTGTATGAAACGTGTACTGGGTTTAATTACGACTCGGTTCTGTAGGTCACTGGATCACCATTTCGAAATCGATAAACATTCAGGTCAAACATGACATCACTCAGACTGAAATTTCCAATACGGTAAACGAATGTTTGATAGCATTGCTAACAGTTTAGGTCGTGGTCAGACGCCGAATAACTCAGCGTATGTAACTCGGCGTCTGATCAGAATCTATTTGTTTTGTTTTTTGGATCGTAGATCTATATCTGCAATTGTAAATGTTTGAAAGCCATAGCAACCGATATTTTAGGCAGACGGCATTTGATTACCATTTCAGCACTGTAGACCTGTATTGAAGAGCTTTGCAATATTTTGGATCCAGATCAGGCCTATCTAAACGTGGGTCAAACTCTTTGTCACTGGGTTGATTTTCTGTAGATATCAAGTATATCAAACGACAGTAGCTCAGAGTTAAAAGAGGTAAGCATATTAAGGATAAATTTGAGCCGTGTCATGGGAAAACCTGACTTATTGCATTACAAACAGTGTAGACCAAGGCCAGCCGCTGCGTCAAAGACGCAGCGGCTGGTCTTGATCTACACTGTTTGACACCCAGATACATCAAAAGCATTGTATGCAACTGCATTATATACAGTATTGTGTAGTATAGACCAAACTCAGAAACAGAGCCAAGGATGACAACGGTGCTTGATCTGTACAATAGTGCAATGCACTAAGGCTGGTTTGTGATGCCATGGCCCAAAGTTTAGTCCGCTTACCGTGACCTGTCTGCAATGTTTGTTTTTTCATACGCAACGTTCTGCTTTATGGACAAACACTGCAGTGGCTTTTCATCACTAGTTTTTTGCCTATGATGGAATATTTCGGCAACCACACAGGAGGAACTCGTTGCAACAATCTGACATTATGGCAAACCAAATACGGAAAGGTACAGGTTCTGATGCAAATAGCAAAATCAAAGGCCAAAGGCATAGATAGTAAAAAAAATAGGAATGTATGCATTAGCGAGTTTAGAAAGACATCATGGCCGCATTGCTCTATCACTGTCCTTATATTCTTTTTGTGGTATAAGGTCCTCTACCTGATTAGTTCTGCCTCTATTTGTGCATTCGTCTTGGAGATTCTTTGGTAGATGTCGGAAATGTTGACTTAGCAGCCATGTACATTACTTGTAAATGACGAGTATAATCGCCTCTAGGGTTATGTTTAAGACTTCTGATAGGTCTTCTATTAGTATAATATTGACTCGATGTAGTATCAGAAACGAGCCTCGGATTATGGCCTCGTCCGATTTACTGGTTAACTTTGGTATCGAACGCGCAACCAATGTGTTACAACTGAAGCAGATTTAATAGTACGCTGCGAAGGTTCTTTTCATGGTACAATTCCATAATTCAATTGGCGACATAGTGTTGCCTTTGGCTTGCTATATTGACCTTGAGTATACCTTGTGTCTTGCAGAAACTAATTAATCTCCGGGTTTTAATAATTCAGGTATCGGTCACCCCTGTCTACACCTGATTACCGATGAGACATCTATGTGCACTGTTCTTGTGATATTGTAGTGCACAGTAGAACCTTTCTATTACGACCACTCAAAAGAAGTCTAGTTGCCTGTATAAAAGACAGGTGACAGCTTCTGTAGGACCTTCCTGTTTCATTTCATATTGCTTTAAGCTGTCACCTGTCTTAAACGACTAATATTTGACACAATTTAGTGGTCGTAATAGAGAGGCTCTACTGTATATATACATGTCGTATTTTACTGCATATACATGTCGTATTTTATTGTTTTATAGAGCCGTTTTACATAAAACGTTCGTCTCTGAAACGTTTAAATGTCCACTTCAAGTGTTTAATTAAGCCTAGTCCATTCAATGCGTTTTTTTGGCTATATGTTGAAAATGGCAAACAGGGACGACCCTGATCAGACGGTCTATATAGGGCAGGTTACCCATTCCAGGTACACTGTTGGTAAAGGACATGTTTACTCGTCGCTAGAGTTGATAGCATTTGTTTTTCAAACCAGTCGCAGTTCTATTATCACATTTCACACAACCCTATAATTTGTACTTGTCAAGAACATTGCAGACTTCTTTTTACAGATGAACTAAAAAAAATGGTTCCCTTTCATGTAAAAATCTCTAAGACCAAGTTTGAGGGATTGACATTTGCTATTTGTTTCAAAAGTACACGTTACCCCTTGATATACTATTAATATACTCGTATATCAGGACAATGCAACCCCCCCCCCCCCCCCCACACACACACACACACACACACACCCCCGGGCAATACAGCCATTCTTGAAAAGTAGACCCAGTTGATCAGACTCTGCACTGTTTGTCATTTTGCAATTTATTGCAGAAATTATCCTAAAAAATCGTAAATTATCTAGACTCAATCGGATGCTTGAATTGAGCAGAAGGTTCTGTAAGGACATTTTCGCATTATTTTAGCATGCAGGTATGTGACTTGTCTTTAGAAATCCCAACGCTTATGAAACCAGTGGCTACTCATTTGGTATTGAAAGTCGGGGTATAATGTTGTTTAACACCAGTCTGTCTGTCCGTCCGTTCGAACGTACGTTCGTCCGTCCCACATACAGTACATACTTTGTCTGGCTATCTCCTCCTACAGTTTTTCAAGCTACAGCCTTATAACTTGGCAGCGTGTGTGCGTATATACCATAGATGTGTATGTGAACATTATTTTGACCTGCTATAAATTTTCACAAATTTACAGTCAGTTGAACCTTCGTCAATTTTTTGCCGACGGGGGCATCAAAGCCATCCCTCTAGTTTAGTTGAGGCAATAAAAAGCCCACAATTGGGAATCAGGAGCTTATAGACTGGCAAAATATATGACTAGGGAAGGTGTGATTTACAGGTAATTGGATTGTCAGTAAAGTCTCTCTAGTACGATCATTAAGATAATACATACAATGAGTGTTAAACGCAGATGGAAGCTTAAAGCAGGTTTAAAGTAAAGCAGAAAGCTCCGATAGGAGCTTTCTGTTTTACTTTCAACCTGCTTTAAGTAGCAGCAGCAAACCATTAACATATAAAACATTGAAAATCTATTTGAGATATTTGTAAAAGAGACGGTTTACTGTAATTAGATTCATCGACAGACGTGGATGAAGGTAACGTGAATTATTAAAAAGCAGTGATGAATAACATTCCAATTAGCCGCAGACTATCTGCCAGGTTAACATAACACGTTTGGTCAAAAGCGAGGAACCAGTTCATAGTACCATTGACATTGACCCTCCTCTAGCCTAGCGAGGATTGATTGGCACATGCAACCAGTTTCGATCATGACCAGACGCCGAGTAACACTGCGTCTGATCATGCTCCAAATTGTTCCGACCCTTGTCAAACTGCCTCCAATAAAAAAAAAAAAATTAAATGCAGACAATATTTCAGCAGTTATTGTTATGCTCAGTAACAAAGTGATGAAGGGCATATAGAGTTAACCCATTTGCGTCCAGTGGATTCATCCATTTTTATATTGGATGTGTCTATTTTTTATCAAAGGGATGCCTGGTCAAAATTTTCATTTTCCTTTTGTTTTATATTGAAATTCCTATCGGCAAACAGTGTAGACTCTGATCAGACGCCGCATAATGCGGCGTCTGATCAGAATCTTCACTGTTTGACTATGTCCCATATATGGGACCGTGTGCACAAATGAGTTAAGCCTCTCTGTCCGTTAAGCTTTTGCGTATATTGGTCAGTTATGGACTAAGTGCTGATCATGAAGCCTAAATAAGTACAGTGTGCTGCCATCACAGTTTTATGACCTTGACCTCTGGCTGCGACGTTGTTAAGTTCTGTTTTTGACAAATGAAATAGTGTGACCATGTATTGTCAAACACGTTTCTAGTTTCATCAAAATTTATTGTAAGAGGCTTGGATGAATTGCAAGAATATATTGCACACAGGGAACCACGTTGTGCACAATGCCCAAAATGATACGACTGAGGGTTCAAAACTCTTCCAAACACATGTATTTACGACCTTTGCAAACAGTTTGGATCCAGATCAGGCTCGACTGAAAGCGTTTCTTTAGATATAAAGACCAAAACCAATATCAGACTATTATAGAATGAGGAACCTATCCCGGTTTCCCGGACAAAGTCTATGACAACCAGACTGTGTGCCAAATTTTAATGCAAACAGGATACATCAGTCGAGGAAAGGACAGATGTGTTACAACCTTTCCCGATACCCGTCATGAGTATCTAAAAAATGTAGATTTTACAGGAATGCTTTTTACTTTAGTTGACCTATCGCCAATTGTCAATCAATCTCATGTTAATCTATCAAAATTTGCTTAATGCCTGTGTTTTACTTGAAACTTGGTATGTACTTAAAAACACTACCCCAGTCTATACAATGATCCTCCACAACCCAATTGTTCACAATAGGTGTGAAAGTAACTATAAATCATGAGAAAAGTTTGCAAACTTTGAAACAGCCATCTCAAGCTGTCTAGAGAAGCCCTGACATACTCACACTCAAGGTTTTTTCAATTAGTTTTAATAACCGAAATATCAAATATATGGTACGGGCCTCACATGAAACACCCGTCTGATTCTTTGCCTAGACATTTGTACAGATCAAGAGGCCCATGCGGGCCTAAATATCGCTCACCAGGAAAAACCAACACAAGGGTCACATGACCCCTGGGTGGGACCATTTTTCACCCCAGAGACATAATTTCAAATATCTTGCTGATGAACTTGAAAATTGAGTGTTCTGTCAAATATTTTGTACATGGGTGGTTTAAGACAGGAAGACTTTTCATTGAATAAAATCTATTTTAGCTAATTTGACCCAGATATGCAACAGACCCGAACCATTTCAGCAATATTGGTAAAGAATATCTAAAAGTGTCACTTCATAATGCTAACGATCAAAGCTCATGCCATGAGAGTTTCAGAGAAGAATATTGTTTGCGCATGCGCGGTATTGTGAAGTGGTAAAATATTTGCTCTGACGAAAATATCTACAAAAGTGCAGTTTTGGTAAATATCAAGGATAAAATTTTGGTTTAAAAGTGACTGTGATAGCTCTACTTCATGTCAGGAAGCAGCCCAGAGTTGAATTTATCGCAACCAAATAGAAAAAGGAGGAAAGTACACAGAAAGGTGAAGTCGCCGAAAACCGCCAAGGACAGCCATTGTTTACCTACAACCCAAACTAGTTGCACGGGTAGTGCGAGCGGTACAAATACACACGATTGGAATGCAGTGACTATAAACAATAACAAATCAGGAATAACATCAAAAGTAAGTGAAGAATACGTAGAGGCAGTTTTGAAACCTACTCATAATTTATCAACCCCGATAACAAACTTTACATCCGACAACCCTTTTGACATTTCCATAGGATCAAAAGCTACACAAGCACCCAAAATGGACCAGACTATCCCACCAGCTTGGGCACTCGGCATTATTGAAGACATTAAAACGATCAAGCTTTCTGTAGCCAAAATAGACAAAATCGAAGAAAATGTAACCAAACTTACCTCTAAGATCATAGAAATTGACTCCAAGATAACTACTCTCGAAACCAAAGTGGTTGAGTGTGAATCAGCATGCAACTACGTGAGTGGAGAATACGACAGACAATCTGAGCAACTAAAAACGGCAAAATTAGACATCAAACACTTACAGCACGCTAACAAAGAAATGACAGAAGAAATTCAGCACCAAAAGGAAGAAAATGAAACGATGAACGACAAACTTGTAGACCTAGAATCAAGATCAATGAGAGAAAACCTTATCTTCTATGGCATTCATGAACAAGAAAGTGAAAATTGTGACCAGCTTGTGAAACAGTTCATTGCCAGTAAACTACATATCAACACTGATCAGATGACACTGGACAGAGTACATAGGATGGGCTCAGCAGCAGCACGTAAACCCAGACCCATTGTGGCCAAATTTCATCGATACACAGACAGAGAGAGCGTTAGACAGAAAGCAAACAGTGTAGACGTGAAACAAACCCTTAAGGATACGAGACAAGGCGTAGGAATTCAGTGGCCGCAGCAGATACGAGATGCACGAAAGGCCTTCTATCCAATAACAAAGGAACACAGAGATAAAGGAGACACTGTCAGAATTACAGGCAACAAACTGTTTATTAACAATACCTTGAAGAAGAAGTACGTTGGAGGGAAAGTGTGTGAGGCGAAGCAGACAGCTAGAGATAGATATTAAGGGTGTCATGAGAAAGACTTAAGTATTTTGTCCTGGAACATCAATGGACTTGCCAGAAAAATTGCAGACCCAGACTTCATTGAGGAAATAATTGACAATGATATAATTATTTTAACCGAAACTTGGTTATCTGAGAACAGTAATATTAATTTAGAAATCGAAAATTTTAAGAGCGAACATCTTTTTGGTAACAAATCAATTAATGCGAGGAAAGGCCGCTTCAGTGGCGGAATATCATTATACTATAAGACAGCTATAGAAAACAAAGTTCAAATTGTTGAAAAAGATCAGCATGGTATAATATGGCTTAAAATTAACAAAGAATTATTTAGATTCAATGAAAATGTGTATTTATGTACTGCTTATATTCCACCTACAGGTTCGCATGTATTTGATCATGATGATTTTGACTTTTTCGAACAAATTGAAATCGGAGTCGAAAAATACAAGCCTCTTGGTAAAACGTTACTTTGTGGCGATCTCAATAGTAGAACGGGGTGTTTATGCGACGTTTTAGACTATGATGCCTATATTGACAACAATGACAGTGACAGCTACCTGTCAAACGATGTTTACATTCCGCCTCGCGCGAACAATGACCACGTGACCGATACACACGGACGACGCTTAGTCGAGTTATGTTTAGCTACGTCTTTAGTCATAGGTAACGGGCGATTATGTAATGATCTAGATATCGGGGAATACACATTCCAATCCATAAATGGTACTAGTACGGTAGACTATTTAATTTTAAGCCCTTGTGATTTTACTTGTGTAAACGACTTTATAGTTTTAGATCCTAATGAATTCTCCGACCATTCTGCGTTAAAGATAGACCTAGCACGTGCAAGTAATGACGATTTAATTTCAACCGATACACAGTACAGTTCAACCTGTATAAAATGGGATGAATCAAAAGCTTTATAAGGTAAAGGTAAAGGTGATAGGTTTATCAAGTCTGAAATTTATATGTCATATTCTTCCGACTTTTACAATTACCTCCCTGTTCATCGAGTTACAAGTCGGCCATTTACATTCGGCGCTACTAGCAGCCATGACACATTGACTTATTTCCCTCTCATGTACCCATTTAAATCACCTGGGTGAAGTGGAGCAATGTAGGGTTAATTTTTTGCTCAGAAAAATTTCAGTGATCATGACAGGGCTCGAACCAGGAACCTCTCGCTTCCTAGTCGAGCGTCCTACCATTGGGCCACCGACACCTACTATTGCATAGTAAAGGTGAACAAATCTCTTTAATGATAGATGCACTAGAAACCGAAGAAAATATCGATAATATTACACAAGATTTTACAGAGTTCATGCAGAAAAGTACAAGTGAAATATTTGAAGTGACGAAAACATTTAGCAGCAAACATAAATCTTCTTATAGTAAAAAATGGTTTAACGACACCTGTTATAATGCTAGAAAAGAATTTAAGAGGGCACGAAATACATTTTTAAAAAATAAAACATTGGAAAATAGAACACATTTTTTAAGCGTTAAGAACAAATACAACAAAATTAAAAGAAAAGAAAAGAGTAAATACAAGCAACATGAACGCAATTATCTGACAAATTTGAGTAAAACAAATACAAAGGAATTTTGGAAGCAGATAAAACAACAATACTCAGAGAAGACTAGCTTAGCTGAAAATCTTGATGTTAACATCATGTTTGATCATTTCAAACAACTCTATAGTTCTGATAATGTGAATGGCCAATACACAGCGGACAACAATAGCGATCCTATTATCTCTGATTTAGAGTTGGATGGTTGTATTACCCTTGACGAATTAAAGCAGGCAGTCTTCTCTCAAAACAATAACAAAAGCAGTGGCATAGATAATTTAATAGCTGAAGTGTTTAAACACTCATTTGAGGAAGTTTCAGAATTCATGCTTAAACTTTTTAACAGACTTTTTGCTAAAGGGGAATATCCTAAATCATGGGGCGAAGGTATCATTGTACCAATATTCAAGGGAGGTGGTAAAGAAGAAGTAAAAAATTACCGTGGTATTACACTGATAAATATCATAGCTAAAATATATTCGCAAGTACTTTTAAATAGATTAACAAAATGGTCAGTAAAATACGATAAAATAATACCAAATCAGTTTGGCTTTCAAAAAGGCAAATCTACGGTGGATTGTATTTTTGCATTACATGCCATAATCACAAAGACTTTAAACTCAAAGAAAAAGTTATACTGTGCCTTTGTCGACTTTGAAAAATGTTTTGATTCGTTAGATAGGTTATATATTTGGCAAAAACTCAAACAAGAAAATGTTAGTTCACACTTTGTTAAGGCTATGCAATCAATGTATGATTCTGTTAAATCTGTTGTACGATATAAAGCTAAAACCTCTGAGTTTCTATTATCGAATAAGGGTGTCAAGCAGGGAGATCCGAGCTCCAGTCTTATGTTTTTATTTTTTGTGAATGATTTGTTGCAAAACATTAACACAAATATCGATGGTCTATTTAGCACCAATGAAATCAAGATGTATATATTGCTCTTCTGTGATGACGCAGCACTTTTTGCTGAAACGCCACAAGCTCTACAGTCGCTCTTAAATGATCTTGAACGTTATTGCTTGACATGGGGCCTTAAAATTAATACTTCAAAGACAAAAGTAATGATTTTTGAAAAAGGCCGACATAGTAGACATAATTTTACAATTAACAATACAATTTTAGAGATTGTAGATTCTTTTAAGTATCTTGGGATACATTTGTTTAAAAATGGAAACTGGGCAAGAACCCAAAAAAGACTAGCAAAACATAGCAATCGTGCATTACACAACTTGTTTATTGTTTTTAATCAACTTGAATTATCTGTCAAAGAAAAATGTAAATTATTTGATACTCTTGTAGGTTCAACACTCAATTATAGCTCAGCAGTATGGGGTTACCATGAAAGTAAGGATATAGAATTGATACATTGCACGTTTTTAAGGAAACTCTTATGTGTAAAAAAGTCTACAAATCTTGTTGGTTTATACGGAGAATCGGGAAGGTATCCTATGTTAATACAAAGAAAACTTACTATGGTAAAATACTGGTTAAAAATGTTAACGTCAAACAACCCTTTTGTAAAACTTTTATACGATATGTTGAGAACTGACGCAGATAATGATATATCATATCACAATACAAATTGGGCTTTTCAAATCAAAACGATACTTTCGGAAATCGGAATGAGTGACATTTGGCGATGTCAAAATGACCTTATGTTTAATCCGTCTATTTATCATATGATAAAACAGCGTATTCTAGATATTTATATGCAAAGTTGGTACACAAGTATTAATAACTCTAGACGACTTGCGTCTTATTGCATGTACAAACATAGTTTTAACATAGAAACATATCTTAACTGTATAAGTGTCAATAATTATAGAATCGCATTTACAAAATTTAGACTTTCGTCACATCAACTAAGTATTGAAACTGGCAGACACAATAATATTGCCATACAAGATAGAAAATGTAAACACTGTAATTTAAACGTCATTGAAGACGAATATCACTTCTTACTAGTTTGCCCGAAATATAGAAATCTACGAGTCAAGTACTTTAAACCGTATTATTGTCACTGGCCAACGATGAATAAATTTATATCACTTATGTCAACAGAATCGGTAACGACTCTAACAAATTTGTCAAAATTTATATATTTTGCTTCAATTCTAAGATCAGATTCTGTCTGATCTTAATCAATTATGTTTCACCAGTCGAACTTCGATATATCGAAGTCAGTTCATTTGGTTTCCAGTATTAGTACAGACAAATGTCCTCGCTTGGGTCGAGCAGATCCTTATTTCAGAGTTAAAACGTGACTTGTGCACGTTTTGGCTCTGAAGTACGACCATGTTCAACTTAGACGAGTTCGGGATTTCGAAGTTTGACTGCATGTATTAATTCAGTTTGGTTCGTAAATATTGTAAACGATGTTCCATATTTTCTTTCTCTGTAAATGCTTATGAAAGAATTATTTATGGTTGTTTCACATAATGTATGTGGTTTACATATATTTAAATTTGTCATATCTGTTTTTTCACAATACTGCTATATACATGTACGGCTATATATGTGCTTTGTGCAACTTTATGCCGAATAAAGATTATGTTATGTTATGTTATGTATATTGCACTATATATAATTTTATGTTAAACTGCGACCCCTTGGGCCTTGGCAGTCTTGACCCAATGGGCATAATTTGAACTATCTTGATAGAGGACCTGTAGATTATGCTTTATGAAAATTATCTAAGCTCAGGGTACTGTGGTTTCAGACAAGATTTTTCAAGTTTCCATTGAAAAAATATATTTTTAGCTCCTGTGACCTAGATATGCAACAGGCCAGAACCATATTTACAATATTGGTTCAGGGCTTCTAGAAGTGTCACCATGCCAAATACAATGATTTGTATCTAAGCTCAATGTACCGTGGGTTTAGACAAGAAGATTTGTTTAGCTCCTGTGACCGAAATATGCAACGGACCGGAACCATATTTACAATATTGGTTCAGGGCTTCTAGAAGTGTCACCATGCCAAATATCATAGCTCTGGCAATATTAGTTTCAGAGATAAAGATGTTTGAAGATTTCCCTTTTTAACTCTATGTAAAACTACGACCCCCGGGACGGGGTCATTTTTTACCCAAGGGACATAATTTGAACAATCTTGATAGAAGACATGCAGACAATGCTTTGTGCCAAATATCTAAGCTCAGGGTACTGTGGTTTCAGACAAGAATATTTTTTTAAGTTTTCATTGAAAACATCTGTTTTTAGCTCCTGTTACATGTACCTAGATATGAAATGGACCGGAACTATTTGAACAACGTTGAAAGAGGACCATACAAGGTTCATTCCTGCCAAGTTTGGTAACAAGAGGGCCTGAAGGCCCTGATATCGCTCACCTGTTGTACTGAAGCCTGATAGCTTTACCTTTCTGTTTCACCAGTTTGATCTATTGTAGTATAGCATGTAAACAATTTTGGAATACAACCTCATAATTCTAGTATAGTAAAGTACATCAAGGGCAGGTAACTTAAGAGCCAAAACAATACTGAAATGAAGCCTTTTCTAGCATTTCAAAGTATATCAAGGGCACATAACTATTGCCACAATGATTAGATTTCAACAATAATTGCACTTCTTCAAGAACTTGTAGATATATACTTTTTGTGCAAGTATAATCAAAATCCATTGAAAACTGTAGTTGCTAGAGTGTAAACGCTGTTAGATATGGCATTTTCAGCAATTCAAGGGCTAATAACTCTTGACCTATTAGTCCGATTGCAACCATAATTGCACTTATTCGAACTCTTATTGTCATATACAATCTGAGCAAGTTTGAGAAAGATTGGGTAAATATTGTGGCCTCAACTGTGTAAAAACCCTTAAATATGGCATTTTCAGCAATTCAAAGGTAGATTTCTTTCGACCTAATACCCCGAGTTCAACCATAATCTTACTTATATGAACTCTTATAGTCATATACAATCTGAGCAAGTTTGTAAAACATTGGATAAAAAGTGTGGCCACTAGAGTGTAAACACTGTTAAATATGGCATTTTCAGCAGTTCAAAGGTAGATAACTCTTGACCTATTGGTCCGATTTCAACCATAATCGAACTCATTCCAACTCTTATGGTAATATACAATCTGAGCAAGTTTGAGAAAGGTTGGGTAATTATTGTGGCTTCTAGAATGTAAACAGTTAAATATGGCATTTTCAGCAATTCAAAGGGAGATAACTCTTGACCTATTATTCCGATTTCAACCATAATCGAACTCATTCGAACTCTTATAGTAATATACAATGTGAGCAAGTTTGAGAAAGATTGGATAAATATTGTGGCCTATAGAATGTAAACACTAAAATTGTAAACGACGGACTTTCAAGGATTGCAAAAGCAAGCTCAGGTGAGCTAAAAATCCATCCAGTGGTTTCGGAGATGTGGTTTAAAGAAATTGTTGACGACGAATGATGGACGGACGAACGAACGAACGACGGACACATAACTATCAAATTAGCTCACCTTGGCACGAAGTGCCAGGTGAGCTGAAAAGCATGCTATCCATGATGTTATCCTAATTATTTTCGGACAAGGTGTTACCACCCAAGTTAGGTCAAGTTATGTCTTTAATGCAAGACAACAGTAATTTAGAACATTCCCATAAGTAGCGTTCTAGATTGTTGTTGTTCTGCATGAAGTAGCCGCGTCTTTAAGTTGTTTCATGTTTCCTCGTTAAATGGTATCTTAACACGTTTTTACTTTAATAGTAAAACCTAAGGCAGTGGGGGAGCTATACGCGTCTTGTCAACATGTGAATTTGACCTTACTTTGATACATTGAATGATTAAAATTTGAAAGTGATTGGCTGCGAAACAATTCATTTTATACCTTTTTTAACCTATTTATGTCTGGATATTGCAACCTATGGGTTTTCGGGAAGCAATGTGTTTTTCAAGCAGCAGAAAATTTCATATGCAACGGCAAACATTGCGGCATCTCATCAGGGTCTACGCTGTTTACCAATGTCTCCTTTATTAGCCACTAGGCTTTATTGGTTAACTCATTATCCCCTGAAAATGCCAATAGACAATTCCAGTTTGCAATAAAGGCTGATCCTTTTTAGACTATTTAGGGTTATTTTTGTAATAAATTTCAAAATGACAAGCAGTTAATGCCCTTAACAGAGGGCACTTGCAGGAGCCCTCTGATCAGAGAATTCACCGTTTGCATAGGAAAAGACTTGTACTCTTTATAGGCACACATTTTGTAAACATCACATGATATATGCCTCACTAGGTCTCAATGAGTCACTTTAGAGCCTGACCAGACGTAGAGAGTCACTCTTTCCTAACCATCTTTAAATGAGGATGGTACAATTTAATAAAATTTGACATACAATGCAAACACTGATCCCAGGGTCCTCTAAAATGCGTCTACACTGTTTTCATAGGAGCAGTGTACTCTTTACAGGTACACTGTTTCTAAAGAACAAGGTTGTACATGTCGCTTGGGCTCCATGGTGGTAAAGTAGCGTTTCTTCCCCTGTACCACTTTCCAGTGGCAATAAAACTAACAAGACAAGCAATTCAGTCCAGAATAGGTAATCACCCTTTATTTGCAACACTCATACATACATACACCATATAGCAACACACTATACTCACTTCCAATATAACCCAAGAACAACATACATTGTACTGAAAAGCATTCCAGTAGTGAAGATGTTATTCTTTCCTGTTGAAACAATAAAACAAGTGTTAATTGGGCAAAAATAAAGTCCTGTTTATAGCACTAGAACATTATTAACCCATTACCTCTTAGCCTATTTCTTGCTTTGAAAACAGGTGACCACTTAAAGCAGGTTGAAAGTAAAGCAGAATGTGCCTTATGGCACATTCTGCTTTACTTTCAGCCTGCTTTAAGCTACCATCTTCTAGGATATGGAAAATATTTCTTTTGGTACATATTCTTTGCTGTATAAACTGGAACCTTTTTCTTCAGTGGAGGAATAAGTAAGAGGCGTAAAAAGGCGTTTTTAAGGGGTAATGGGTTAAGAGTTTTATTACTTATTATCGTGGTGGGGCTCTATCATATGTGTATGTGCTTAACCCATTATCCGCTAAATGTACCATTCATTAACTTTTTCCTCCATTGAAGAAAAATGTTCCACTTATATTTCTACATCTTAGCAGCTGGTTGCTTAAAGCAGGCTGAAAGTAAAGCAGGATGATTCATAAGGAGCATTCTACTTCACTTTTAAGCTGCTTTAAGCGAGCATTTGTCACCAAAACTATAGAAATGTTATAGGAGAATGGGTTAACCCCTTGAACCATGACATTTCAAATGAAAGGTTCACTTTTCAGTTAAGTCTAGTCTATTTTTTCACTAAATATGATTATTTTCATAATGTTTTGCAAAATGACAAGACTGGACCAGAAGGACCCTCAGATCTGGGCCTACACTGTTTGGACATGAGAAGTGTACTCATTACTGTAGATTGTAAAGTACACACTTCATTATGGTCCAATATGTTAATTCAGACATAAGTATAACAGAAAGCACTAAGCATGGGGCTTGTTAGAATCAAAATTGTGGTTGATTTTGACAGTAAATAGCAAAAGAATTACAAATAGTAGGTTCTGATCATAGGGATACTATAGAGGCCCTCTGATCAGGATGTACACTGTTTGCAGTAAAACTCCCTAGTTCTATGACATGCTTGGTGTTTAGCACTAATACATGGGAACTCTGTTTAACCCTTTGAACCCTAGTCCCACCTATATGCGTCTTTTTCAAACAGTGTACATGTGAATAGTACACTTGTCCTGTGCAAACAGTGAAGACCCAGATCAGAGGGCTCCGAAAGGAGCCCTCTGATCAGGGTCTTCACTGTTTGTCATAATGCCAAACATTGACAAAAACAACCCTTAAAAGTCAGAAATGGACTAGACTAAAATGGAAACTGGAATTTTCCATTTATAGTTTCAGGGAGGAAAGAGTTAAAGTCTCGTAGTAAGCCCATTACAGTGGAGAAGACGTCACTCTTTCCTAATAAAGGTGTTTTCACTGAAACTATTATTTCCATGGCAAACAGTTTGGAACCAGATCCGACGCGGGTGGTAACTCAGCTACTGATCAGGTTCTAATCTGTTTGCCGCTCAGATATTTTTTTTTTAGAAATTTCATAACATTGGAATTGTTCTACACATTAGTGCATTGCGTTCAGTATCCCCTTTAACTTCTAATGGACAATTCCAATTTACAAAAAGACTGGTCCATTTTAGACTATTTAGGGTTGTTTTTTTTATAATATATTGCAATATGACAAACGGTGAAGTCCTTGATTAGAGGGCTCCTGCAGGAGCCCTCTAATCAGGGACTTCACTGTTTGCATAAGACCAGTGTACCCATAACAGGTAAATTTTGGCGAAGGTCGCAGATATGCGTAACTAGGGCTCAATGAATTAAACAGGAAGGAATAACGTCTTCTGCACAGTAGAAATGTAAGCACTTGACCCCTTTACCACATATCTGCTACTTTAACCCTTTGCCACCTAGAGGCACCTTTCTGCACTCAGAAATACTATCAATATCCTAGCAGATGGTAGCTTAAGGGTGTATCAATGTCATGAGCCATTTTTTTCAAAGTATTAAACTTTTTGTCTATCATTGTTTTTTTGGAAGAGCTATTTATGATGAATGAAAAAATGAAAAAATATATATATGGTGGTGTCCTTTTTTTTGAGCTACAGCGATTTGAAAAAGTTATGTCAAATTTGGATTTTTTTTCTCAAATTTTACCCATTCAGAGTACAAGCTTCAGTAAAATCTTTTTCAAAACAAAACAAAAATGTTAATTTGGGTTTTCTTTATTTATTTCATGTCTATGGTGGTATGTTCACATATAAAAACCAAATTTAGACAAAGCAGGCACCAGGTTTGAACAATATGGATCCTTGAATATCAAAAATATGCTTTATTTAGGGCATGATTTTATTAGATTTTTTATTTTATGAAAAAAAGTAAAAAAGTTTGAAAATGAAATAGTTCTAGTATTTAACTTTTTCTTATATTCTACCAGATGAAAGCCCATACTAAGGCAGTTCAAAATATGAAAAGAAATTGAAAGGTCAGTGTTGAAAATTTTGAGTTATTAAAGTAAAAAGAGTTATCGCCCCTTACAAAATTTACAAAAAAGTACCATATCGATGATATTTAGAGCTTTATAAATTTCACATTTGGTGCCTTTTTTTTCTTAAATTAGTTTTTGTATGAAGAAATACTACCATAGATAGGAAATAAATAACACAAAACCAAATTATCATATTTGTTTTCATTTAAAATGGGTTTTATTGAAGCGGGCTGTTTGAAAAGGACAAAATAAGAGGAAGTGGGTGGGGTAAATTTTATATGGCCGTAGAGCCAACTGTTGTTCACCAAAATGTACACTTTTTCTATTTTTTCATTCATCTTAAATAGCTCTTCAATACAAAACCATCATAGAGTGTTTTCATATACTTTGAAAAGTTCCCAAATTCATGACATTGATACACCCTTAAAGCAGGCTGCAAGTAAAGCAGAATGCACCTTAAGAAGCATTCTGATTTACTTTCAACCTGCTGTAAGTGGTGACTTGTCTTCAAAACTAGAAACAGGCTATAGGGTAAAGCGTTAAGTGGCCACAACAAAGGAACTATCTTCTTTACATTTAGCACAACATATTAAGCACAATTTTTTCTTTCACTCACTTAAGCACATATATTTCAACACCTTTACAACTATAAATATTGGAAGTTCTGGCATTCCCATCTCTATTGCTGTTGAAATACAATTTGAGTGTCAGACAATTAAAATCTGAGTGAAATACAGAGGGTCTCATTCATATCCAAACTGTTTGAAAGTTATTTGTATAAGAGTATGGTTGTTAGGTGTTAATAATGAATCAAAGTCATCAAATGAATTTGAAAATAAAATGAACTTCTTTCAAGTCTTTTTCAAAGTAAATAATAGTAAGAAAAACTATTTCTTTCTCCATCTACACTCTCTAATAAAATACTTTTTTCCCATTTAGTCACCTATTTCAGCTTCAATTAACCCATTACCCCATAGCCTGTTTGTAGTTTTGAAGATATATGACAACTTAAAGCAGGTTGAAAGTAAAGCAGAATGCGCCTTAAGGCACATTCTGCTTTACTTTCAGCCTGCTTTAAGCTATTATCTTCTATTATATAGAAAATATTTCTTATGATTTTTATTTGTGACAGTATAAATTGGAATTATTTTCTTCAGTAGAGTAATTAATTAAAGGCGTATTTATGGGGTAATGGGTTAGCATACAATATAAACAACATGAATGACACATTTGAATAACTCCTGAAACATCATATGGACAATTCCAATGTTTGATTCTTTATAGTCATGTTTACAATACAGTAAACCCTCTCTATTACAACCACTAAATCCAAGGCTAATTAATTGTTTAAAAGACTTAACCCTTTCCCTCATAAAAGCGACTTTTAGCGCATTCATTTTATTCATCCGCCAAAGAAAATTGTTCCAATTTATACACCCATGAATATGTATCATAAGAAATGGTTTCTTTATTCTATCAGATGGTAGCTTAAAGCAGGCTGAAAGTAAAGCAGAATGCGCCTCTTATGATACATATTCATGGGTGTATAAATTGGAACAATTCCTTAAGGCGCATTCTGCTTTACTTTCAACCTGCTTTAGGTAGTCACATATTTTCAAAACTAGAAACAGGCTATGGGGTAAAGGAAGATAACTGTAAAACAGAAAGCAAAGCTGCTACAAGAGCTTTCTATTTTACTGTCACCTTGCTTTAAGCAGTCACCTGCTGCAAACACCTAATAATTAACACAATTTTGTGGTCCCAATAGACCGGTTTTGCTGTATATTTCAAAATGACAAGCTGTGAAGTCGTCAACACTGTCTGCACAGGACACTGTACTCTTTTCATCTACAATAAAACCTTTCTATACCGACAACAAAAACGTAAAGAAGCTTTGTTTTACGGTCACCTTGCTTTAGGCAGTTACCTGTTGTAATCACCTAATAACTAACACAATTTTGTTGTAGTAATAGAAAGGGTTTACTGTATATTACAAAATGACAGGCTGTGTAGGTTTGTCAACACTGTCTGCACACGACACATCTACTCATTTCACCGATATCCAACTGGGACAGAATATCAAGTACTTTTTGGGTTATGACAGGTAAATGCTGTACTGAAGATTACATTAACCCTTTCCCCCATAGAAGCGACTTTTAGTGTATTCAATTTATTCCTCCACTGAAGAAAATAGTTCCAGTTTATACCCTCATGAACAATTACCATAACACATATTTTATATAGCCTAGCAGACTTTAGCTTAAAGCAGGCTGAAAGTAAAGCAGAATGTGCCTTAAGGCACATTCTGCTTTACTTTCAACTTGCTTTAAGTGGTCACCTGTTTTCACAGCTAGAAACAGGCTATTGGGTAAAGGGTTAAAGCAGAAAGTTCCTTTCTATGGGGTGCATAAGCCACAGAATCAGTTCTGAAACAAAAAGTCAGTGTTCTGTTATAGATTTGTACAGGAAATGCATTGTTAATTTGAACTACAGTAAAAACTCTCTACTACAGCCATGAAATCGAAAACAACATGATGGTATAAAAGACACAGGACAGCTTCAAGCAAGGTAAACATTTACCTTGCTTTAACCCTTTTCCTTATAGAAGCGACTTTTAGCACATTCATTTTATTCATCCGCTGCAGAAAATAGTTCCAAATTATACCGTAATGAATATGTGTCATATTAAATTCTTTCCTTATTCTAGCAGTTAATAGCTTAAAGCAGGCTGAAAGTAAAGCAGAATGCGCCTTAGGGCGCATTCTGCTTTACTTTCAACCTGCTTTAAGTAGTCACATATCTTCAATACTAGAAACAATGCTATCAGGTAAAGGGTTAAGCAGGAACATGCCTTTAACATAAAATAATTTACTTACTTTAATGGTTGTTTTAGAGAGGTTTTACTGTATGTTTTGCTGTGCATAAATACAAATGCTCAAATGTACAATTTTCTGGCACACAAGCTATACAAGACAATGAAATGCTGTCACTACCAATAAAACCATGGTTAACACAACAGTCATTATTGTTCTTACAATAATATATACAACTATTTTTGTGCAATTTTAAAAATTAATTGATACTTTAACATTTCATTATAAATGAAGTGTGAACAGTATTAACCCTTAGCCTGCCACTCACGACTATAGCTCCATATGCAAACAGCTTGAATACGGATGAGACGCCGAGTAACTCGGCGTCTCATCCGGATCCAAGCTGTTTGACACTCGGACAACATTTTCAGCAATTTTGAGCAACTTTGAAACTTGAAGCAGACAAGAAATATAGCAGACGACAATTTATTTGGCGGGCTAAGGGTTAACAAGAATTTTAAATATGGCAACGCTAAACAATACAATCAATTTTGTATAAAGTGACCACTTATTGAGATCTCTGACGACAGCTGACCGTATAATGCAAGAAAAAGAAATTATTGATACAAGAATGCATGTTCAATAAACACTTATGCCCCCGATGGCATCCTTGACTATACATTCTGAATCTTTTTTAAGTCCAAATTAGGTCAAGGTCAATATCAAGGTTTGGTGATATTGGTGGATAGGAAATTGTCCAAGGCAACAACTGTATAATTATCCAAGCATTGTAGTGAGAAGTGTTGCTGCAAGACGAAAGTTAACAAAGAAATAGCCCATAGCTAATTTACATATTCAAAGTCCAAATTTAGGTCAAGGTCAAATTATGTCAGTTATGTTGATGCTGGGCAAAGGGTTAATTCTAGTTAACCAAGAAATAGCCCTTTAAAATATTTTAAGTCAAAATGAAGTCAAGGTCAAAGTCAAGGTTGGGTGATATTGGTGGATAGGGAATGGTCCAAGGCAACAGCTGTATAAGTATCAAGTATTTGAGTAAGCTGTGTTGATGCTAGACGAAACGGTAAAATCTACTTAACCTGGTTACGGACGGACTGAAGGACGGGACAATTACTATATGTCTCTGCATCTGGGGGCATAAAATGCTCTCTGCATCTTTTTTTAATTAAGCACATATCTAAGGATCTGCCACAAGTGGTGGCATAATATTAAGATTAAATGAATTATCTTTTCCACATACAATGAAATAGAGCTCTGTTCTGATTTCACTAACAACCTTATGTTCTTGTTGTTCTCAGTTACAGGGAAACCTCTCTATAACAACCACCATACTATGTTTATTATTTTAAGTTTAAGGCAGGTGGCGGCTTAAAGCAAGGTAAACATAAAACAATGTTTTACATTCACATTGCTTTAACTCTTTCCTCCCTGAAACTTTAAATGGACAATTCAAGTTTCCATCTAAGTCTAGTCCATTTCTGACTTTAAAGGGTTGTTTTTGTCAATGTTTGGCATTGTGACAAACAGTGAAGACCCTGATCAGAGGGCTCCTTTTGGAGCCCTCTGATCTGGGTCTTCACTGTTTGTATAGGACATGTGTACTATTCACATGTACACTGTTTGAAAAGCACGCCTATATGCGGGACTAGGGTTCAAAGAGTTAAGCTGTCATCTGACTTTTATACAATAAAATAGCCTTCTTTTTAATGGTCGTAATAGACAGGTTTCACTATACACATATCTGTTAAATGTGCTTATTGATAATGGATCTGCAAACAACCAAGCTGAACAGGCCAGTGCTTAATGAGATACTGTTATAATGCAATAAGGACCTGGTGCAAATACACAGCAATTACCGCATTCTTATTCATACCTGGATACTTTAGTAGTGTTTTGAACAAGCATTGAATGAAAAGTAACACATAAAGCAGGACCAACAAAATAATGGAGAAAACTCTTTTAGAAGCCTTCTGCATTACTTTTGTTTGCATTAGGCTGACACCTGCCAGTTGCTGAACAAGTATTTGACTTACTTCCAAAGTCTAAAGTACAAATGAAAGTGCAGAACACAGGACTTTTTTGTCCATGAGAATGCTTTCTCTATCACTATCATATTTATACTGTTTCCAAAAACAAACTTTCACAATTATTTTTGCACATATAAATACAGAAATCCACTCTGGCAAATAAATAATTTGCCAATACAACCAACCTCAAAATACCAGCTTTTCTGTTACCGGTTTGTATGAGACATGAAAAAGCCAAAATCAAATTGTTTGCCTTGTGAAAATGCCTTTCCTGCAAAGAATCCCCCACCCAACTTCAAAACAAGTATGTTCTATTCACTTGTGGTAGCCATGTCTGGTAAAATATTTTCTATATTCTAGTAGATGGCGGCTGAAAGTAAAGCAGAATGAGTCATAAAGCAGATTCTGCTTCACTTTCAACCTGCTTTAATGCACTCTTATCTGGGGCCCTGTACACACTGACACTTGTTTGTTTCTTAGCACCCTTATAGGTTGTTCTTGACTTCCTGTGTAAATCTTCTAGTTTCAATTCTAGCATATACACAGACAAGAGTAAATATTCAAGTTGCTGCTACATCTTCTGTACTGGCTTCTTCATCAAGCTTCGCTCTCTTCTCTGGCTGTTTCTCATCTGATACTGAAGTGTCTAGTTCACTTGTGTCTCTTTTATTACTGTTCTCTGAGAGGTTAAATAACACAATAATACAAGTCATGTTGTCACAGCCAGTGCCGTCACCCATAGTATTAGGTGCTAAACAGTGATCAAACATCTGGAACAGAAAAAATAATGTTTTTGATTTGATTTGTTTTGATTTTACGTCGCTTTCAACAGTATTTCAGTCATATCGCGACGTCCAGCTAATTACAGTTGGAGGAAGACCCCAGAAGCCCATTATACACTGTTTCAGGCACAAATTGGCAACTGGGTAGAACCACCGACCTTCCGCAAGCCAGCTGGAAGGCTTCCCAACATGAAAAATCCGAACGACCCTACTGGGATTCGAACTCGCAGCGGTGAGGAGCTTAGTGATGTAAGTCTCAGTGACTATACCACTAGGCCACAAGAAAAAATAATCATCATATAAAAACATGCGTTTCCGAAACCATGTGCCTCCTGATGTGTCAACTCTCACAACAGGGCTGCCATTTCTACGGATTATCCCAAAATATTTGTATTTTTATCCTAAAATATGGTAGCAGCGTTTTTTTTCACCCAATTGGGAACGGGTCCGGTACCCCTCAGAATGGGAATTTTTCAAGTCAAATTGGGAAAAACGAGTTTTGAAATGATGACAACGCAGAAATTGGGAATTTAAGTTACTAAACCGTTAGAACTGTTTATGATGGTAAACATGGTGTAAAAACTAAATCTACGCTGGGTGTGTTACTCACAGTAGACGCTGTTGCGGCCGAGACAGAGTTTGTGACTTGGTAAAATCCAAAATCTTATCTTATCTATCTCTGAATACTGCCAATCAAGCTCGCGAGTGTTAAGGCAGTGACCTAGATTCAAGTTCTTCATTATCGTCTTTCTCAAAACAATTCTGTAATACTTTGAATTATGGCTCATGATTGTTTTAATTGTAGGTTTTCTATTTTATAAATGATGGTAAACAGAGTCAGACTGGGTTTGTAAACTCTTATCAATTTCAGCGGATTTTGCGATCACGCAACATTAACCAGTCTCGATTAAGGGGCATGTATAAATCTTCGCCCGGACCGTTTCCGATATTCGGCCGTAATCACTGGTATTGTTTTATACATACTCCCAAAAATGACAATGGAGTTGCGTAACTTTGTTTACATTTCATGAGACAACGGAATTATAAACTTCTGTATATTTCCTTGACGAGACATTCATTGTAGCAAAAGATAAGTTGAAATATGGATGGTTTGCTATGATTTAAAGGGAAAAAGTAATTTGAAAATTGGGAAATATTTTTTTTTTGATTGGGAACGGGTCCGATATTTGATTTCTTTTGAATGGGACGGGTCCGGTCGTCAAATTGGGACGGGTCCGTCTCCAATTGGGAACGGGTCCGTTCCCCGGACCCGTTCAAAGAAGGAAAAAAACCGCTGGGTAGCTTAAAGCAGGCTGAAAGTAAAGCAGAATGTGCCTTAAGGCACATTCTGCTTTACTTTCAACCTGCTTTAGGTAATTACATTTGAAAAATAGAAAATTTGGAAATCTTAGGATTTTTCAAGATCAAATCATTGCAGTCCTGTGACAACTAAATGAACTTGAAATACCTAACTGGAACTTGACTCAAGAGCTTCATGAAATAAGTGCACATGCCAAATATAAAATCCCTGTCACATGTTGTTTCAAAGCTATGGCAAAGTTTAAAGGTGAGGACAGATAGAGCAAAAATAAGACCAAAATTCATAAGAGATGTCACAAGACATGGATTAGATAGAGAAATCAGAATTTGACTTACGACTGTTTTTGTCGTACAAAGTTTTATGAAACGGGCCCCAGGAGAACAAAAATTTATGAATTTACTGTTTTCTGACATTAGCTTTTTTCTTCTTCTGAAATTTAGCTTTATTTACTAGATAACTACATTACCTCTTCACATATAAGAGATGGTTTCTTCTGTTTGACAGGATCGTTCAACCTCTCCTTGACAAAGTCCACAACCTCCTGGCTACTCAAAAAATTCCTGAAATCACATAAATTCCCTTTAAACTGACTGTTACATTGGTACAAGCATGTTTTATGTGTCTGCATATATATATTAACAAAGAGAACTATCTTACAGGTGTTTCATATCCCCCAAAACCACATTTGACCAACAAAAAGAATTAAAATATGCTGGTTTGGTTTGTTTGTTAAAATCCGTTTCTGCCATCTCTTGGCTAATTGGACGTCCCAGAGACAGGGGAGCGGATATAGAAAACCCGGGCGCTATGCCCTACTCTTTTTATTGATACAGTTCTCTGGTTCTTTTTGATGCCCAGTGTAAAGCATCCGAACTCGGTTTATAAAATCTCATTTGAAAGACTTGGTAAGATTATAATGATATTGATTTTTTCAACAAATTTGCAAATTCAGACATTTCTTTGATTTTTGAATTATAGACTTCCTGCAATATCAACTGAGATAGCAACTTGCAGCCAAATGCTCAACTCTTTGAACCCTTGTATTGCATAATTTTATATGCAACATTTGCAAACAGTGTACTGTAAGGAGTACACATTTCCTATACAAACAGTGAAGACTCTGATCAGAGGGCTCCTTCAGGAGCCACCCTCTGATCAGGGTCTACACTGTTGTTGAAATATTTTGTAAAAATCAACCCTTTAACCCCTAGTCCCGTATATAGGTGTCCTTTTCAAACAGTGTACATTCGAATAGTTCACTTGTCCTGTGCAAACAGTGAAGACCTAGATCAGAGGGCTCCGAAAGGAGCCCTCTGATCTGGGTCTTCACTGTTTGTCATAATGCCAAACATTGACAAAAACAACCCATAAAAGTCAGAAGTGGACCAGACTAAAATGGGAACTGGAATTATCCATTTAAACTTCAGCCTTTCAGGGAAATGTGGGTTAAACTTACCATATGCCATCACATGCTATCACCATGAACTCATCCTTGTCTGTGAGAGTGGCCTCCTCTATGTCAGGCAGGGCTGATATCATCTGGTCCTTGGGTTCCTTTGTCTCATTCCTCTTGTACCAGTGATCTCCTGTAAACAGTAGAAACCTTCACATGTCTGTCAACACAAACTCTCAACCAGCCCAGAATCATAAACATAATTATAATCATGCTTCTGCTGGCATTGATTTTGGTAGATTGAGAATAATCTGTGTCAAAAACATCCGTTTCTGCCAACTTAGGGCAAAGTGTACGTCCCAAAGAGAGGGAACGGAATACAGGACCCCAGGCAATACTCTTTTTTCCATATAGCCCTTTTGATTCTTTTGCATGACCAGTGTATAGCACTGATAGATACATCAAACCTGGGTTTCAAATCTTGTGCCCCTCCCACACAAACACCAAAGATCCTAAAGTAGCTTTTATTCATTACTGTTCCCATGCATTAAGGGGTCAGCTGTTTTTAAAGATATACAGGCTACCATATTCAATGGTCCCATATCACAGGCATGGTTTATGGTATCATTTCGAGTTGAAAGTATTCAAAAGTTGAATTCAAGAGAGGTAACTCTGGAAATCATGTTAAGTCTGTTGTAGTTTTTTTTACTGAATTTGTGTGACTAGTAGAACTAAGTAATATCTAATAAGTCTTTAAATAAGTGAATGTCTAACGTCTAGTTTTTTTGTAATTTGCAATTTTGTGTTTTTGATTTTTTTTTAAACATTGATAATTCCAGTAAATATTTCAGGAAATAATTTTGTTTGGACAATATCTTATATTGCCTCTTCAGTTTACTTGAATGTATAGAAATTATTGAGTTACATTATTTTATAAAAGAAATATTCCTGTTTATTAAAATGGAACTTTTCCCGAAAAAAAAAGGTCCTGTCAGAAAAAAACGGTGTTGTATTTTTGTTTAAACAATTTTTCACTCTGCATATGGCTACGGTATATTTCAATTTAATCAAAATGTCAATGAGGTTTGACAGGAAATAAGCAGATATGCGAACCACTAATGTTTTCATAGGATTGCCTAGATTTCAAACAATGTTACAACTAACTCTACATTCAGTATGAGATGCAATATTGTTGTGTCCATATCATATGTATTGGTTGATATGTATACACCATTTTGTTAATTGATAAACTAAAGTTGATCAGATGAGCTTATGGTAATAATGATGTATGGAACAGCTTGACTCTTTATCAAATTTCCAATGAGTAGTCACAACATTATGGTTTGCTTGCTGTTTTCAAACAGGTGCCATCATTCAGACATAGGAAAATTATCACAGGTATTAATTATTTGATATTTTAATCAAATTTCTTTCTACAGTAGAACCTCTCTATAACGACCACTTAATTGTGTCAAAAATAAGTCGTTTAAGACAGGTGACTGCTTAAAGCAATGTTTAAGTGAAACAGAAAGCTCCTTCAGGAGCTTTCTGTTTCACTTTCACATTGCTCTAAGCCGTCACCTGTCTTTTATACAGAAAATTAGTCTTCTTTTTTGTGGTCGTAATAGAGAGGTTCTACTGTGCTATGAATTCAATACTCCAAGTGGTGTCAAAAACATCTTGTGAACTACTTCATGATATGACATACCCAGTGCTCTTGACAGATTCAGTCCTCCATTGACCCTCCCATCGTTAGTGACCTTCCCACCAGCTGCCTCTATCCTCGTCTTCTCAATTTCGTCCTCTGGCTTATGATCAAAGGACAAGTCTACAGCCTTGCCCTCTCTACACAGAACACACCGTGAGTCTCCAGCATTAGCCACAACCAACTGCTTGTCTCGTAGTAGAGCCACTACTGCTGTACAACCACTGTCAGATCCAGGCTGAAATACAGTTAAACAAGACTCTAGATAAGGCGAGTATTTATTAAAGTACTAATTTGTTTATAGTTCCTCAAAACCCTATGTTTTGATATAAAACCTCTCTATTACAGACACTAAAAAGAAGGCTAATTGAGTGTATAAAAGACAGGTGACAGCTTAAAGCAAGGTGACAGTAAAACAGAAAGCTCATACAGGAGCTTTCTGTTTTACTGTCACCTTGCTTTAAGCAGTCACCTGTCAGAAACACCTAATAATTAACACAATTAAGTGGTTGTAATAGAGAGGTTTTACTGTATGTAATTGTCTCGAAAAGAGGATCTTGATAAGAAGTCTCAACACAGGGTTTGTGGAAAAATTAAGATGAAAATGTTGTTTAGCTCAACCCTAATCCAACTGAAGCAAAACAAGACAGGTGACCACTTCAAACTGCTTTACTTTCATCCAGCTTTAAGCTACAATCTGCTTGGATATAGAAAATAATAATGTATGGTGCATATAAATAACTGTATAAAAGGGGTCTATATTCTTCAATGAAGAAATATAATTTTCAAGGTGTAAAAAAGCAAATCTACTGAATAATGGACATTTGGATGAATGCAGCACAAAAGGAACATAGAACACTCAGGGGTTCAGGGGTGTAAAATTTTCAGAATTGTAACTCGCCCTGCTTGGTGATAATGACATTTTGCTCATAAGTTTCCGTTGTAAATTATCAGAAAATCTGCTCGCCCTGGTAAAATGTTACTCGCCATGGCGAGCGGGCAAGTAGAATTTTACACCCTTGCCCTTTGACTGTTTTGTTTACAGGGCTCCAGATAAGAGGGAGTAAATTGAACAAATCCAACATTTTTTACTTATTTCAGTACCGAATCCTTTGGTATTACTACTCATTTGATTTGATTTGTTATGGTTTTACGTCGCTTTTAATAGTATTTCAGTCATATCGAGACGTCCAGCAAATTACTGGTGGAGGAAGAGCCCAGAAGCCCTTTATGCACTGTTTCAGACACAAATCGGCAACTGGGTAGAACCACCGACCCTCCGCACACCAGCTGGAAGGCTTGCCCACATGAAAAATCCGAACGACCCTACAAGGATTTGAACCCACAGCGGTGAGGGGCTTAGTGATGTAATACTACTAATTTGAATCGTCTCTTTAAGGCGATTCTAATGAGAAGAAACACCATAGGGTTTAATGTAGAAATAAGGACTTTAGTGGTTTTTTTTAATAATTCCCTTTATCTGGATCCCTGGTTTACCTCTTCATTGTGATCCTCCTCCTGACTAGCCACTCCTCGACCTGCAAATACCCCAGCAAACCCTCCACTTCCCTCCTCGTCATCATCATCTTCATCATCATCATCATCTTCATCACTGAAATATGAAATATCATATAATATGGACACCACAATAATGGTTTTGAATGCATGTTTCAGAAATCATGATTTAACCCTTAGCCCGCCAAATAAATTCTTGTCTGCTATATTTCACGTCTGCTTCAAGTTTCAAAGTGCTTCAAAGTTGCTCAAAATTGCTGAAAATGTTGTCCGAGTGTCAAACAGCTTGGATCCAGATGAGACGCCGAGTTACTCGGCGTCTCATCTGGATCCAAGCTGTTTGCATATGGAGCTATAGTCGTGAGTGGCAGGCTAAGGGTTAATGTTGCAACATGTTTGTATGTGAAAAAGTATAAGAGAAATAGTTTTCTGATGTTAAAGCAGAGCTCCAGATAATGGGAGTACAGGAAAACTCTCTATTACGGCTATCAGTAATCAGGGCTCCAGATAAGAGGAAATCCAGCATTTTCTCACTCTATTCAGAACCAAATCCTATGGTGTCACTACTCATTAGATTCTAATGAGTTGTGACACCATAGGGTTTAATGCAGAAATAAAGATTTTAGTTTTTAAATTACCCCCGTTATCTGGAGTCCTGGTAATGCTCACTAAGAGCTCACAAAATAAATGTCATGGTATTTTGCCATGCTCTATAACTGAATGATTTGATTAACATAGGTTTGACTATTGACATTTTCAGCAGTACCTTGTGTATTCGTCTTCCTCACTAGATTCATCATCACTGTCAAAGTCCTCATCCACAATCGTCTTCTTGTCCTTAGAACCTGAGCTTCCAGAGGAACCGGCTGATATACCAGAACCCCCAGCTGACACGCCCGAACCTCCAGCCTATCAACAACAAAATCAAAACTGCAACTGTCCCTAAGAGATTCAAGGTTGCCATAACTTGATCATGAAATATTCTTAGAGTTCCAAAGTTTCTTTTTTTCAAGTGTGCTTACTTAAAGCAGGTGCATTCTGCTTTACTTTCAGTCTGCTTTAAGCTACCATCTGCTAGGAGAAAAATCAACAGATTTCGAGAAAATCTTGAGAAATGACAGCCCTCGGGATTACAATCCTCCACCCCCAGAACCATATCTGGCACAGAGATGGGATAATGCAAATAAAACTGACTGACCTAAAATGAGACTATCTGCCACATATAGATCTACATCACACAAACCTGTCACTTTCAGGGGTGGCGAAATCTCAGAAAAATGCACCTGTCCACGGACAAGTGGTTTGAAAAAATCACTTGTCCGTATCCAATATCTACTTGTCCGTAAAAATAAATGTTACCTGGTTAAATAGACAACATAAACGTTTCCTATAGCCTAGCAGATCGTAAAGCAGACTGTGCCTAAAAATTAAGAGAAGATTTTTTAAGTTTTCATTCTGCTTTACCTATCAGTTTCCAAGGGACAGGCTCTTTCAGCAAACTCTGCTTGAATAACTTGACTCAGTTCAAGTTCAACATTTAACTGTTTATCTATCTATCTAACTGTTTACAAATTAGACCTACTAGTCTTTACAGTGAATTTGTTTTACTATAAATACAAGTTGTGCAATTTCAGATGGTGTTTAACAATATCATAAACTTTACAAATTGTTTGCAGTTAAAAGCATGATTGAGAATGAGCAAAGCTCTGGGTCGAAGGTTATAAAGCTTTTCAGTTGAGTCTAAAGTCGTTCTCAAGCATTTGATTGGTCAGATTTGAGCCTAGCAGGGCTGGACAAATCAACTTGCCCGACGCCCCGGGCAAGCTCAAATTCCGCTTGGGCAAGTCCATTTTCAGACGGCAAATTGCCCGAGGCAAGGTCGATTTTCCGATCTGGGCAAGCTCAAATATTTGGGGAAATTTCGTAAATAAACCAACCTATTGTCTAGTGGCATTTGGCTAACAATCAAACACAGCAATAAACAGTAATTCTGTCCCAAACTGTGATCCCGTTTGTGTTTCCGATGATTGATATGACCGACACTGGATTGTGTAATGAGTCATGCTGAGATTTCGTGTTCTGGTATGGGTGACAAAATTGACCCAAAATCGCAGTGAATTTGTTTGATGTTGGAGCCGAGTCGGTAAAATACTCTGATAACAAAAATGAGTTTTTCGAAGCCTATTGTCAATATTCGTCACAACGAGGCTTGCATAAATTAATGCGACGTAGACGGGCACACCAAACTTTTTAAAACTATTGAACAATTTCCACGCAAATGTTCATGCACCAGTCAGTAAAAAATAATATATTATGTGCGAACCTGTCAAGAACCTAAACGATAAGATCCGAAATTCCGAATGATCTAATCCTAGAAACTATGGACGCTTTTGAAGTGAAAGTACGCTGAAAAACTGAATCGATAATGTTGATTTTGCAACATAAAGTAACAGTTTAACCAGACGATTGTCATGACTGTCTAGCTTGGTTATTATTTTCTTCGATAGGTAATATAAATATCACCATTGACATATATTTTTGCATTTTCAAGTGTTGCGAAACTGCTTCGTCCTCGGCAAGATTCGTTCATGAAAACTAGATTCGCGATAATTTTTCGGAAGACGAGTGCTGTATTGTTAATGTTTAAAACCAGACCACAGGTAATTGTTCATATCACAGAGACTCTGGAATGTCAGGAAACAAGAAAAATATCTTTACTTTAGCCACGTACAAAAGTAACATTAGTCAAACTAAAACGTTGTGTCCCAAAGAGTTGTGGGCAGGTATACGCAAACCTCGAGTCCCGTGCGGGACTTTTTCGGGTATAAAAACCTTCACCAATGGATCATGCATAAATTATAAGCCTGCAAGACTAAGGGTGTAGTAGAAGTTGATATCATAATGACATTGGACTTGTGATGATTACTAAGTCCTTTTATAGCAGAATGTGGGAGGCTTCACCAAAATGAATATCATTAGGGACAGTAGTCTATATACATATCACTGATTCTAGCAAGAAAAAAACCCTCTTTCTCAAGAAATAACATAAGTCTAAAGGCTAAACAGAGGTGATAAGCCTCCATTAAAAAAAAAACAACACTGATTTTGTAACAAGATTGTGAATAAAAGCATTACTTATTTGTAATGGTGTGAACTATTAATCACAGTTAATGAATATTTATATAGAATATTATATATCTTTATTGAAATAATGAAGGGGATGATTTATATGTACTGTACAATATTCCGCGATGAAAATATGGGGCAAGTCCAACATTTTGAGCAGCTTGCCCTGAAAAAGATTTGTCCAGCCCTGCCTAGGCTCAAATCTGACCAATCAATTGCTTGAGAACACACTCAGACTCAGCTCAAACGCTTTATTACCTTGGACCTTGAACAAGATTTCCTCTACTGAAATCACAAAAGCAGAGATAATTCAAGAAGAAACTTGAAAGTGACAAATCAAATAACAATTGCAACTGCACATTTTCAGATGACATTCAATAATACTGCAAAACTAACATAAAAATGTTCTGTTGAAGGGTGATAGAGTAAAAAAAAATTCCATCTACAAATCAACAGAGCACCAGATAAGGGTAGTTTTTCCAAAACTAAAATCTTTATTTCTGAACTAAACCCTATGGTGTTACTACTCATTAGAATCGTCTCTTCGAGACAATTCTAATGAGTAGTAACACCATAGGATTTGGTGCTGAAATGAGTGAGAAAATGTTTGATTTGTTGAAATAACTACCTCTTTTCTGGAGCCCTGAATCAATTTATTGAAAACAAGAAGCTGTGTTAAATGTACACTGCATTTTTTTCACCCAATTGGGAACAGGTCTGGTACCCCTCAGATTGGGAATTTTTTCTTGTCGCATAAACTTCAAATTGGGAAAAAAACAAGTCATGAAATGATGACCAAAAAGAAATTGGGAAGTTTATTTTATGATATATGTAGGTCTATATTGATCTAACTTATCAAGTTGCAATTATGCAGTTCATATCAACAGGCAATGCTAACACTAGTAACAGAATTTCTCTTTTTTTCACTGAAAGTACTATTTTAACCATATTGCCAGGTCCTTTCTTTGAATTGGGAACCGGTCCTGTTCCAATTGGGAACCGTCAACGGGTCCTTTTACTGTTACTGTCCAAAGAAGGAAAAAACAACACTGCCTATGGTGTTACTACTCATTAGGATCGTCTCGTCGAGACAATTCTAATGAGTAGTGACACCATAGGGATAAATGCAGAAATAAAGATTTTAGTTTCTGAAATACTCTCCTTATCTTGATCCCTGTTTACCTGAACTCCTGATCCTGATGGTTCTGCAGAGCTTGAGCTAGAGCACCCTGATCCTGATGGCTTGGCATCAGCGGACGAGCTTCCTGGTGTGTCTGCATCTGCTGAAGATGACGCAGATGTAGATGATGATGACATCTGCACTCCAGAATCTGAACTAGTGGTAGACACTTCTCCAGATGAGCTTGATGATACTATTTCGGACTTAACTACATGATTCTCATCTGTCGTACTATCAGCATCTACTGTCTTTTTTTCACTGCTGACTTCACTACTATTCTCTACTTCATTCTTTTGGTCTTTATCAGTTTTAACACCATTGCTGTTGACCGACTTGTTGTTGTTAGTGTTGTCAGCCTCAGAGTCTGGTTTGTCTGTTTTCACTTTAATATCACTAGGGCTGTGTGTTTTGGCTTCTCTAAGCTCCTTCTCAACATTGAGATTGTTATCGTTGTCAGGCTGGCCGTTCTCCAGCTTGTCTTCTAATACTGTTGATACAGCTCCAGCACTTTTCACATCATTAGCCTTAGCCTTGTCTGGAAAGAGATGGTCAGTGAGTAGAGAGGAGAAGATGTTATTTTTTCTCATTTAAACCATTACCCCATAAATACTCCTTTTTACCCCTTTAATTCAACAACTGGAGAAATAAATTTAAATTTATACAGTCATGAATATGCATCAGTACAAATATTTTCTATATTCTAGAAGATGGTAGCTTAAAGCAGGTTGAAAGTAAAGCAGAATGCGCTGGCGCATTCTGCTTTATTTTCAACTTGCTTTAAGTAGTCATTTATCTTAAATACTGGAAATTTGTTATGGGGTAGTGGGTTAATTGAAACTATATGCAAATGCAGTGCAATAACATGTAGAAAATGTCTTTTTGTAAGAGCTTATATCCTCTTCACTCGTTTGTCCGGACCCCTTAGCGAAAACGGACTATAAAGGTAATCAATTTAAATGGAAACTGGGAGATACATTGAACGAATATGAAGAAAAAACAGTTTTCTAACTGAAAATAACATTTAAAGTAATCAAACAACTTGATTGTTAAACAAATACCAGTTATTCAAACTAACCTTCGGCTGTAAATGCAGCGCCGCGAATTCTTACTAGGCCGGAAGTTTGACGGCATCATCCGGGTAGCAAAGGCGCTTGTACACAACCGGGTCAAATTTATACTGCATATGAAAGTTCAATTTCCAGACACTTGCTACACGTAATAAACATTTAGAGTTATATTGGAAAATGTGTTATTCGGAATCAATTTACAAAGGGACATTAAAAAAATAAGGTACGTGGTCAATTTTGGTACTCATTTTTTGAATATATAATTTCCTTAAAAGTTTCACTAAAATTCCAAGTTTTTTTAGCATTTTTTTCGGCTATTATCTGTCCGCATCTAATACCTAACCGGAACCGCCTTTTGCGGTGACGTAAGCAAACCGTACGCGCCATATCAAGCGTTTTTGTGATCCTTCCGGACTCATGATAGGCTTCCGACTAGTGAGAATCGAGGATATGTCTTTCAGCCATAGAAGCCCCCTTTTGAAGCATACAAGTATTCCTCATAGAAAGTATTTTTCATATTTCTACCAAATCCTTATAAATAACCATTAGAAATTTTTCAGCAAACCAACAGAAGGTAAAGGCTCTTTCTGTTTTAATTTCAGCTCACTTTAACCCTTTACCCCACAGCCTGTTTCTAATTTTAAAGAAATATGATCACTTAGGCGCATTCTGCTTTACTTTCAGCTCAATCAGATTCTAAAACAAGCTTTGCACCTATTGAAATCATATAAGGCCAGGGAAGTATCTAGGTCCGCGTCCTCCGTCTCCGACGCATTAAAATCGCGAAAGACACATGAGCTTAACGTGTATACATTTTAAAGGATGCATGAAAAGTGGTGTAGCGTAACCGTCGAAGTTAAACCAATTATCAGTTTATTCTTACGTGCACATCATCGGCTACACTCAGCTGTGCACATCATCGGCTACCCTCAGCTGATTTCTGCGACTTAAAGCGGAATGGGCATACATGCACTTTGGAAACAATGTTCCCAATCCACAAACACTTGCTTTACTGTCCTACTTTTTCTATTATTTACCTGTTTGATTGTCTGCTTTAGCTCGAAGCATTGGAGAGCAGTGCTTCTCTTTCTGCAGTTTTTTGATCTGTGGAGTTTGGGGTTCTGTTGAAGAATACTTGGCCATCAGCTCCTCAATAGGCATGGTAGATTCTGCAACCAACATATCTGTTTCTGTCCTCCCTGTTGGCTCATCTTCTAAACAAAATACAGAGAAATCATCAAATGGGAATGTTTTTATTTCTCTTAAAGGGGGAATGGTGGTTGGGTGGTAGGTCAAAGTTGCGCAATGTTTAGACAGGTTATTGTAACTTGTTTAACCCTACACCCTGTAAATTAACCTTCATGCACTTTCAACTATAATAATTTATTCATACCATAAGAAAATAGATGGGTTCCTCAGAACACATGTGTCACCTGCCAGCAAGCGTCAGTATAACATTCTCTTTCCATAAAACAAATTCATTTCACAATCTTCAGTAAAACAGAAGAAATCTGCATGGAAAGAAATTGTTGAAAAGGGGTATAACTCTTACAAGATTTATACAAGAGTTATGACCCTTGTACAATACACTTCCACTTGTCAAGCTCTTTCCATAAATGAAGATTCATCATAAATTTTCAGTAGAACAGGAGTTATGAGGGGAGAAACAAAAGGTGTGACGGACGGACAGACAGACGGATGGACTTACGCTAGGATACGTATATGGCTATTTTCTATTGTTTTCTCTTGCGTGGCTAGCCACACAAAAGACAATTTCTTTTTGCTCTAACTTGGAAAAGAATGATCTTGAGGCTAATCTTACCCCTTACCCTATGTCCCACAACTGGCCAGTTTAATGTCACAAGAAATTTCCGGATTATGGCCAGGTTAATGTTTTTCTAGTATGGGGCTAAGAATTTTAGCCACATAATTATCCTAGCGTATTTACGGACGTATGGACAGATAGACGCTGGAAAAATTATCCCTAAGTGTCACCTCTGCCTACAGCAGGTGACACAAAAATAATGATTATCTATGGAGTAAAGAGTTGACGGTTATATATGGAGTAAAAGGTTGATGATTATCTATGGAGCAGAGGGTTAATGAGTACCTACCTTTTACCCCATAAATCAGGGCTCTCGCTAGGGAGCGACTAGGGCGATTAAGTCGCCTTAATTGTTGTGATTTCGCCTTCTCGAAGATGCAGGGCGAAATTCACTTCGCCGAATAAACAGGGCCAATTAGCGCCTAGCCTAACTAATAAATCAATAAATCTGTACCCCTATCGTTGTCAGCGTTTACACAGCAGAGTAGGATAAACACGCTTCGATACACACCACTATGTATGTCAGCTGAAGGAGGTTACCTCTTAACCAATGAAAGCGCTTAAAACATCAACCAGCCAATCAGGGCGAAGTTTACAACAAGGATACAATCACTGATGCATATGGCGGCATGTTTGTTTTGATAAGCTGTAGAGGCATTCGAAGTGATAATGACTGGCACTTAATAAACCTGTGGAGGCAATCAGCGAAGGGATCACACCCTTATCTAGTCGGCTCGATGATTGAGAAGGTATGCAGCATTAATAACTATATCTATCTCTTCATACGGCATACACCCTCAAATGAGTATTACGTGCCGGGAATATAAACAACCGTTGGTTACAAAGCAATAATTGTCACACTTGTGAAATTAAAACAATGCTTACATAACTGGTTTCAAAGTTACTGCAAAAAAGACAAGCAGCTGGTTTGTAGTTATCGAATACAAGATCAGAACTAAAGTTATTTAAAAGAGAGAGAGAGAGAGAAAAAAAATTGCAGCTTGATTTGAATTACGAGACAGTTGAATACGGATGTACACCTGATTATTGGCTTTTAAAATTAAAAAAACAACAACAAGAAATACGTTGATGTCATGATTTATTTAACTTTCAGATGTTTCTAAACTCACTGGGATTTTATAGATACTCTGAACAATTATATTTTTCAGATCAACATCTCGAGTTTGAGGGAAATATGAGCAATTTGTTAGAGACACCATGCAACTACATAGCTTAAAGAAGTGACTATGCAGCATGAGCCAGTGATGGGGATGTGAAATTTGCATCTAGTTCAACACTGTCCTCAACACTATGTACTACAGTACTTTGAATTTATGTGTTTTGGGTTTTTATATGAGTTGTTTGCATTAAATCTGAACAAATGCGACTGTCTATAGATGTTTTCTTTTAACTTAATCTCAATATTGCTTTGATTTTTAGTAATTAAAGCAACAAGTATGAAGTCATTGCTGACTGAAAGACCTGCTGCTTTAAGTACTGTTATCCCTGGTTCACTCTAGATAATATTGTAAGTAGGGTGTGATCCAATTCATTTGGCTGATAACACAACGTCTCCCTTAAGTCTCTGCACTTCTCCCTATTTTCAGCTCAGAGAGAAGTCACTTCTCCCTAAAATTTTGGCCTAGCGAGAGCCCTGATAAATACGCCTATAAATTATTCCTCCACAGAAGAAAATGGTTCCAATTTATACTGCTACAAATTAGAATAATAAGAAATATATTCTAGAGATAATAGCTTAAAGCAGGCTGAAAGTAAAGCAGAATGTGCCTTAAGGCACATTCTGCTTTACTTTCAACCTGCTTTAAGTTGTATCCTGTCTTTCAAACTAGAAACAGACTATGGAGTAAAGGGTTATAGTATCACAAGTTGTACCATCTTCTTCCTCTTCATCATCGTCTACGCCTGCAATCTCCTTGAGCTCTTGAATCACTTCCTCTTTTGTTAACGTGGCATCAAAGCCTAGAAATGATTCCTCTAGACTTTCTCCAAGTTGTCCTTCCTTATAAAGCTCAACACTCTTTATAAAGTTTGGTAGATTTTGCGAACAATACTTGGCTACCTCAGCTCCTGAAAGAAAACACAAGTATGTTAACCCTTTCCCTTATAGAAGCGACTTTTAGCGCATTCATTTTATTCATCCGCAAAGAAAATAGTTCCATTTTAAACTGTCATGAAAATGTACCGTAAGAAATATTTTCTATATCCTAGCAGATAGTAACTTAAAGCAGGCTGAAAGTAAAGCAGAATGCACCCAAGGGCGCATTCTGCTTTACTCTCAACCTGCTGTAATAGGTCACATATCTTACCTACATGTACTAGAAACAGGCTATGGGGTAATGGGTTAACTACCAACGATGTTGACTTGTTATTCTTTACTCTTTGCATGCTAGCGGCGAATACACGTGCCACCATGATTACCTTTGCAAACAGTGTGGATCCTGACGAGATGCTGTGTCAATCGGCTTCTAATCAGGATCCAAACTGTTTGACACTCTGATCCTGTTTTGAAAAGAAATTTTGAAAATTCTAGTTTTAAGCAATAGCAGACTAATCATAACATATCCCTTGATCACTGCTTTATGGACTGACAACTTGACAAGTCAATAAAATCGGACACTGCATTTCAAAAAAGTTTTTGAATCGAATGGGAATCAAACCTAGAACCCTTGGATCACTAGTCAATCACTCTACCAACTGAGCTACCGAGGAAGACAATGAAGCTTATCAACATTTTCTTTTTGTAAATTTTCTAATATAAGCACATGCAGAAAGAGTCTATATTGTCAAGACACATTTCCGCTCGCCCGCAAAAAAAGTCTTGTATGCAAGAAGCCTTAAAGCAAAAGTTATATGATAATGAGTGTTTAATTTCAAAACTGTGTAAATTTAATTGATGTGAGTGGTCAATACCTCCATGCCCATCATAGACAGCAAATAGTGATGTGTTGGAGTCTGGGTCAAAGTCAGGTATGCAGTTGTGGGCATCCTGCAAATATAAAACATATATAACTCTTTAGTATATAAGTTATCTGGAGCACTTCATTTAAGGTATTGTCATGTGGTTAATCATAATGATTAACAAACGAGACCGCCAATGTCGGTATGGCCGGATTGTCTGCACTTTTGCTTTGTCTATATTGTGTACAATATGACATGGCACCATAAGAAAACCACTGATGTTCTACTGTTGAAATTTTAAATGCAAAATGAAAGCAAACGAGAATCCAATTGGAACTTCTAAGAAATTGTGACCTAATTACTAACAGCATGTGATGCTGACCTTACTACAGCTCCACCTGTCAAACTTGGTTACTGTAGGTCGTCTACTTTGGCTATAACTAACATTCATATACGAAAAGGTAAATCAAGAAATTCTCAAAGTCATTGAATCCTGAAATCTAGGTCACAGTGACCTAGTTACCCATGGCATGTGATGATGGCCTCACTACAACTCCACACACTAAACTTTGTTTCTGTAGGACTTACACTTTGGTTAAAACTGACACTAACAAAAAGGTAAAAATTTGGTTGCTGTCTGTAGGACATACTTTGGTTAAAACTGACACTTACAAAAAGGTAAACCAAGACACAAACAAAAAGGTAAACCAAGAATTCTCTAAGTCACTGGACCATGAAATCTAGGTCACAGTGACCTAGTTACACATCATGACCTCACTACTGCCATACACACTAAATTTGGTTGCTGTAGGACTTTTACTTTGACAGACAGACGTACAGACGGCTTTCGCCAATCTATAAGTCGCATTTTCAATCCGGCCAAAAATGCATTCATGGTTCAACAGTTATGTACCAATGATAAGGTGTGCAACGATTCGCCAGTTTACGGATATATTGCGGTGCGAGCTGAATAATATTGCACCGCTGTCCAGATTCAGTAAAACCGATGCTCTTTGCCTTATTTAAGCACGGTAAAAGAATGGACAAACTTTACTTTTGTTTCACGGATTTGCTTTCGAAACTGTGCGTAGACACAGTCCAGTGTTTTAACTTGTATAATACATGTATATAATTAAGAGCATCCACTTGCAGTGCAGCTGTGCTGGTGGTTGTGGGTTAAATCCCCAAAAGGGTCAAACCAATGACTTTAAAATTGGAAGTAATTGTTTCCCTCTTTGGCGCTCAGGATTTCTGGTTAGCATTACAACTGATTTGTTGGTGTCAGTCCTGATAAAGTGACCGGTCGGGTACAGTCCCAATCAGGACTTTAACAAGAGCCCCATGGGCCATTATCGCTCACCTGAGAATAACTGACAAAATGGAGATAACTATTTATGTCCAGGAAGAGGTCATTTTTTACCTGAGGAGCATAATTTGAACAATCTTGTAAGAGAACCTGTAGATGATGCTATGTGCCAAATATCTAAGATCAGGGTAGTAGGGTTTTAGACAAGAAGATTTTGTAAGTTTCCATTGGAAAAAAATCTATTTTTAGCTCCTGTGACCTACATATGCAACAGACTGAAACCAGTTGAACAAAATAGGTAAAGGATATCTAGAAGTGTCACCATGTTGAATATCAAAGCTCTGGCCATATTAGTTTCAGAGAAGAAGACGTTTGAAAAGTTCACTATATAACTCTTACATGTATCTCTTGATCTATTTGTCTGATTCCAACCATAATCACTCTTTTTCCAACTCTTATGGTCATATACAATATGGGCAAGTTTGAGAGAGCTTGGATAAATATTGTGGCCTCTAGAGCGTAAACACTGTTAAATATATCATTTTCAGCCATTCAAAGGTAGATAACTGATTAACTATTGACCTATTGATCAGATTACAACCAAAATTGAACTCACCCGAAGTCTTATGATAATATACAATCTGAGTAAGTTTATGAACGATTGGATAAAATTTGTGGCCTCTAGAGTGTAAACATTGTTAAATATGGCATTTTCAGCAATTCAAAGGTAGATAACTCTCGACCTATAAGTCTGCTTTCAACCATAATCAAACTCATTTGAACTCTTATAGTAATATACAATCTGAGCAAGTTTAAGAAAGATTTGATAAAAATTGTGAACTCTAGAGTGTAAACACTGTTAAAAATGGCATTTTCAGTAATTCAAAGGTAGATTACTCTTGATCTATTTGTCCTATTTCAACCAAAATCGAACTCATCCGAACTCTTATGGTCATATACCATCTGACCAGGTTTTTAGAAAGATTGGATAAATACTGTGGCCTCTAGAGTGTAAACACCGTAAATATGGCATTTTCAGCAATTCAAAGGTAGATAACTCATGACCTATTTGTCCTATTTCAACCAAAATCGAACTCTTCTGAACTCTTATGGTCATATACAATCTGGGCAGGTTTTAGAAAGATTGGATAAATACTGTGGCCTCTAGAGTGTAAACACTGTTAAGTATGGCATTTTCAGCAGTTCAAAGGTAGATAACTCATGACCTATTTGTCCCATTTCAACCATAATCGAACTCATCCGAACTCTTCTGGCAATATACCATCTGAGCAAGTTTGAGAAAGATTGGATAAAAATAGTGGTCTCTAGAGTGTAAACACTAAAATTGTTGACGCCGCATGACGGACATTCAAGGATTGCAATAGCTCACCCTGAGCTAGCTCAGGTGAGCTAACAACCGTTGCTCGAGTATTTTGAAAAGTTTAAATTAGATGAATATCAACCTGAAGCTTGATTTGAGGTCAGAAATTGTTTCCAAAATGACTTTTACTTTTAGCAATAATTGTGTGATTTTAACTAGTAAATGTCACAGGCACTCGATGACAGGAACGAATTAAATCGATATAAATTCCTGTGTCATATATAAATAACACATGGTTCCCCTCTCACCACGCTAGCCGGGTCAGGGTAAATATTGGCACTTCCGTTGTTTTAAAAAATGGCAAGAGGGGAACCTTGTGTTTTTCATATATGACTAGGGATGTGCAATAAAACCGGTTTTCCAATATATTGCAATATGTTCTGAAAACAATACGTACCGGTACGGTTCAGACTGTATTGCAATATATTGACAAGACTAGAAAAAACGTTTTTTTCCCTCTATGATAAATTGATTAAATTCCCTTTGTTTCACAACTACAATTATTCACAATTTTGTTTTGTTCAAACTAAATAAGCAGCTTGCAGGGCAGAGGGATTTCCTCTTTGTTTGTTTTTTAGCACATGGCATGGTATATTATCCTGATTGGCTGCCTAATCAATGTGCATATCAGATTTAATAACTGAATGTCGTGAATGAAAAACATAAAAATTCTAAAAAATATGTATCAAATACAATGTACCGACAATGTCAGTCATTTTAGAAAAAAATCTTCATTTAAAATATGTGATTAAAACTTTGTCTGATACTGTCAACTGGCACTGTTATATGCCATACCCTGTCAGTTAAACATCATGGTGGACAATTTGGTTATGAAAATCCCGAAAGGAATGGCTCCGCCGCGCCAGTGGGAGCATTTCAGAATTGAAAATACAGCAGCACATATTCATATACAATATCATTAGAAACAGTGCAAGTAGCATGGTTGTTAAGATTCAAAGTGGTACAACTACTTTGTCTTCACATATTCACCCCAGATCCATAGCTTAAGTTCACTCTTATAACACGCAATATATTGCAATACGTATTGCAATACAGTGATGGAGTATCGCAATATATTGCAATACAAAATTTCTGGCAATACCCATCCCTATATATGACACGGGACTTTATATATCGATTTAATTCGTTCCTGTCATGGAGTGCCTGTGGAATCAAAGGGAACCGGCTCATAGTCAAGTGTTCTATATATAGGATAATATAATAAAGGGAAATAACACGGATTTTCACCCACCACGGTTGATCGCGATTTTTTTACAGTCATGCAAAGACTGGGGGAAATGAAAATCTGAATAAGGGGAGATCCTTTGAAAGCACAGAAAACAAAGCAAATACTGAAAATTGCAGACTCGGTTTAATTGAGTCTGTTCATGAGCAATACTGAAATATGCAACAGTGCTCACGCCCCCTAGCACCGGCTTAAGCGGAATTCAACTTTCAACTGTAAATGCACTGAAATCAATGATTCCAAAGGACCAAAGAGTATCGCTATTGACCCGTTTACCATGGACATCCTATTACCGGCGATTTCCGAGTATTCCGCATAGCGCCGCTACGCGCATGTGTCAGATCGTAACTTCCGTTTATCTTTCGGCTGCTGCTCAAGACTAATGTGTATAAAGCAAAAACATGTCTTTTCTAAATGGAGAGTGTGCATTTTTTATTAATTACGCAAGATAAATCATTTTCTCCAAATTTAAAACCATTTAACCTATTTGTATAATGAAATTTTCAATATATCCAATGATTCAATTCACTACAAAAAGTCTGTTGACTAAGGGCGTGGCCTTGACGTCGCGAGACGGATTTATAAAGACACTGCTCCTATACTGGCATAAACTTCTGACCAATACTGATAAACAATGAAAATAAGTTATATCTTATATATGAGGGAAAAAAAATGTTTTCTAAGTTTTTTTGTTTGTTTTGGTCTCATTTTAATCCTGACAAATCTAATATCCCAGTAAAGGTCATTCATTGAAAAATGGTCTGATTTTTTTCTTCAGATTTCCTATTCCTCCAACAAGATAAAACGTGTAAATTGCGATGTATGTCAGCATTGGACACTTTTAAAATAGTTAAAAAATTTGAGCGCTTTGCAGAGGTGACATATTCCATTGCCCCCACTGTGAAAAAATGTGACGGAAAATATTACAACTTTTCAGTTAAAAATTATGTTTACAGATAGCCTTCTTAATAATATTTGATATAAGTTCAAGCCGATACCTGAAAAATATTCCGGGTGTCATTTTACCTGATCACCGATAATAGGACGAGTAGCCCAAACAAACATGGCGGCGCACTCACTACAGTTATTTTTATTTATTTTTTATTTATTACTTCTACGCCATCAGGAACGTAGATTATAGGGATTAGAGTCTCGCGGAATCCCGCAAAATAACGTGTTACCCGATATCTTACTCGTACGCGTGTAGCCGCTATAAGCGGTTAAACTTTTGGGTTGTATTTTATAACAGTATAAACTTCTAACTCGAGCTAAATCTGGGGTTTATTACATGCAGCATTTACAGATAAAACATAAAATGGTGGCGTGAGGAATATATTTTTATTTTTTAATATGTTTGAAGTACATTTTTGTCCCTGCGAAGTTGGTCATATTTGCAAAAAATCCCTCGTACGCGTGTAGCCGCTATAAGCGGTTAAGCTTTTGGGTTGTATTTTATAACAGTATAAACTTCTAACTCGAGCTAAATTGGGGGTTTATTACACGCAGCATTTACAGATAAAACATAAAATGGTGGCGTGAGGTATATATTTTTATTTTTTAATATGTTTGAAGTACATTTTTGTCCCTGCAAAGTTGGTCATATTTTCAAAAAATCCATCGTACGCGTGTAGCCGCTATAAGCGGTTAAGCTTTTGGGTTGTATTTTATAACAGTATAAACTTCTAACTCGAGCTAAATTGGGGGTTTATTACACGCAGCATTTACAGATAAAACATAAAATGGTGGCGTGAGGTATATATTTTTATTTTTTAATATGTTTGAAGTACATTTTTGTCCCTGCGAAGTTGGTCATATTTGCAAATATTCAGTGTTTACAAAATGGCGGCATTTCCCGGTCCGCCTTATCGGTAATTTGTTATTATACACGAAGAGTAGCTTATTTCGTGTTAAATTGATGGTGCTATTGAGATAATTACAAATTTTGTCTGCAATCATGTAGATCTATAATCATTTATTTTATAGTTGCATATCTAATCTGTGTAAATATGTTTTGCAGAATTTGAAAAATGAGCTGCGATGCCGTGTGAAGCGTCCTATAGAACGTGTTAGAAAATTTATTGATGAGAAACGTTAATTACTTAATAATTTCACTGATAACTACCAGGTTAATATTAAACAAACACACCACAAGAGAATACCAATTATAATAATTACCGTATATTCGCAGCCATCTGTCGTGTTATGCGGGCTTAAATATCGCAGCATAAGTTTCCGCGAATGCTGTCCTAATCTCCTATTCTGTATCAATATACAAAATAAATTGTAATTGTAACTTTAAACAGAAATCCAGATTCACAGAAATTCAATTTCAAGCCTGGTGAATTGACACTAAAACACAGGTCAGTGTTAATCTTTGGGAGAAATAACCTACACATCTCGCGGCTATTTAGAGCAGCTAATTTGTGTGTGTACTAACTGTTGACGCTTGCGCGTTTTTAAATTAGATTGTGAACACATTCATCTGGACAAATCATTTACAGTGACGTAACGGCCTAGCCGGTGTTAGGTATTCAAGTCTAGAGGTGTTGAAGATGGTTCATTGTGTAATTGTTCAATTACGGATTAATTAACTTGGGAGCTATACACAAAGGGAACTAAAGAAATTGATTATTTATGTACTTCTCTGGAGGTATGGAGAGATTCGGTATTTTAAGCTATTTAATGTCTATTTTGAGGATTGCTTCCCTCGATTTAATAACACTTACAAAAATTGACTAAATAAGTGACAAATATTGTTTTACTTGGACACGCCGTTCGGAGCTGCACGCATTAATTACTGAAATGAGCTTATCTGTTATCTAAAAATGTAGCGGCAAGAGGCTTACCTACCCAAAACGGCTACACCCGCTTATCTACCGCGGCGAAAGGGAAGACAGAGATAAATCGATAAAATACCCGATTAGATAAGAAGTGGCCAGTCCCTATCTATATACGTTCCTGACGCCATCAATACTGATGATTATGAGAAGGGGCACCTTTTAGATGCACCATTGGGACTGTACCCGGCCGGTCACTTTATCCCGACACCGACGAACCAGTCGTAATGCTAACCCGAAATCCTGAGCACCAAGGAGGAAAGCCATTACTACCAATTTTTAAGTCTTTGGTTTGACCCGGCCGGGGATTGAACACGCAACCTCCCGCACTGCAAGCGGACGCTCTACCACTGAGCTATACAGGCGGTGTATATATGTTTAATATATTTTTGAGTTCAAAACCATATTCATTGATGAGAAATAGTCAGACGAATCCTTAGATTAGATCACCGGTAATTGGGTGAACCAGGATATAACAACACTGAGAATGAAGTACGGGGCGACTTTTTACCCACATAATCAACACTTAATTACGAACCGAGCGACACCAAATTTTTATATTTCCTTCACCATAGTAAAGCGGGATAGACTCAAATATTTCAGTTTTGCGGTGTTTTCTTGGTCTCGGAACGGAACACGTCGGCGCAGCGGTCACGAATTGCCAAGACTAAACAATGAGGCAAAACTTATTTTCCTCCCTGTTTTTGGCCTATTGCCATGAGACCCCGAGGACAACGCCCGTCAAATGTTAACTTGTCGTCACAGGGGTTCATTGATGAGACTACTGTGGCTGTCTGAAAGAGCAGAGTAGGGGTACCAGAAATTTCAATACAAAATGAAACGAAGTCATTAAGATTAACCTCCTGTGCCATCCGCCATCCCTGCATTGAGGACACGCCATACGTGAACTTTCCGTAAGTCTGGTCACTTGACTCTTTCGTAGTGATGGGTGAAGATAAATAAACTCCCATTTTCAGTCAGAAGGTTGATCAAAATATTAAAGAACACTTCTCAACCCACGTGAATTTCCGATCTACATCGTTTCGCGGCTTTTTCCGGCAAGTCGTGATTGCCTATTGGGATAAGTATAAAACTCGGGCGGTGTCTTAAAAAGTAGACCTACTATTCGCGCAGTACAGAGAGCGGCTAGCGACTCGCGACCGTCTCAAAGAGGATTTGATAGCCAAAACTGCATTGTTGCGGCAATCAATACCTATCAACTTACACAAGCCATGAGTTCACAAACGAAACCGTTAGCCGTCGTTGACCAGCAATTGCAAAACTGAGTGCAAACAGTTGGGAGCCAGATTAGCCAAACTGTTTGCAAAGGAAATAATAGTTTTAGCGCAAACGCGTTTATTGGGAAAGAATGCGTTTTCTCTACAGCTTTTTGCACGCTGCATAAACTGCTAACCTAAGCCACAACTGAACTCACTGCAGATTTCAACGTTACATTATAGCTGTTCAATTTCAACTTTAGGGGCGGCAGCACGTTCGTTTATTAACGGAATTTAACGTTGTCGTCTGCCGGTTTTTCTCAACGTTACACACTAGTGGACATTTTGACAGAAGGGATGACGAGTGACAAACAGCTTGAATCCAGATTAGACGCCGCATTACAAATGTAAGCCCAGTCTTAAGTTTCTCTCCCTATATATAACACTTAACTCCCTCCGAACAACACACGCAATATTTGTCTCCAGTTGGGTATTGTATACTCAATTCCAAAAGAAACGGTGCACTTTTTATTTCCAAATATTTTGATATCTAGAAGACGTAGATGATTTAAAATTTCGTACACAATATCTCATGTATATTTGCCATCAATCAATAACACAACCTATTAATTAATATGAAGAACTTTTAATTTATTGGGAAATACATTAATTTGCATGTTTTGCACGTGCATCTCAAGGAAAATACACACGCCTCTGAAAACATGCCTGGGTGTAATTCTTATGCCTTATTCAGAGGAAAAACACACACAAATGATCATCTCCCGTCGATGTCTTGCTGGCGTGGAAGATTATACCATTGAAGTTGAAGATTTTACTTCACATCGGTGCACAACGAACTAGTTGAGATTGATTGGAAATATGCAAATTAGAGTTTTTGAAATGCTTGTTCATAACTACACCGTCACCAACGTGAGTAGGACGTTAGGATACAAAGGAAACACAATCATTTGGTTGCTCAAACATATTCAACATACAAGTGGAGTGGCAAATCGCCGCATACAGTGCACAGATACCTAGAACAGCAGTTCAACAAATGAATTTGTTACGTTGACGTTACTTTGACGTCGTTTCCAAACAGCTTCTAGTTCGGCAAGACAGTACGGTATCAGCAGTCAGACCGCATTGTGTGGACTCCGGTAAACTCGGACACCCATCTAGGCTAGGGGACCCTTTATGTGACAGATCTTGACAGCATGTCATTGGACTGCTCGTTTACAGTGAGCATGACGTTATTTCCGTGTAGGGCGACAGTAGTGGGCTCGTGTTTTTCTTTGATAGCTCTAATAATGTTCTTAGTCACCGTGATGCTCGCACGCTGAACTTTAGGAGAAAATACTTTATGGACCTTGTAAATGCCCTTACTTAGGAATACAACAACGTTTCATTCACGTTAGGTCTGCGCGATGTCTCATTGCCGCTTGCATTATGAGCAAAGATGGACATATACCATACCGACAAACATTGTCATAAGATTACAACTAAACCGTCATAAATTCCCAACTGGAAACAGTCTGACTCTAAGAGTAACTTTGCAACTTTGATTTTAACACTTCGTCTTTTCTCGTTTAAAAACACCCACTTTAAAGGACCGCATCTTAAAATCTGAAACAACTGCCATATTGTTCGTGAACTGATCTAAATTTTGGTACAAAATACATACAATATTACATGTAGGCTTTCAAGAAAATAGTTCATGAATAATTACAGAAAATAAAGTGCACAGTTTCTTTTGGAATTAAGTATATAAACCCTTTTCACGTGGGTACGGATGAACACATAAATTGTATTTCTCTGTGTTTAAAGTATCGGCCAATAACGTTAAAATACGGAACTTTACCTGTCAACCCTAAAATGAAATGTAAATTAGTTTATCTTTGCCAAAGTTAAGCTCAGCCCTGCCAGGTGAAAAGGGGTCTTTAACAAGTAGAAGTAAACTTCATAAGTTTTAATTTTGCATAACATTGCAGACGACATTTATTTTTGAAAAATTGTGATTAAAAAAAACCCTCAAACCTTTCGGTTGAATTAAAGTCTTATTTACATTAGCATTCAGACATAAACTGATATAATTCAATTGGTGTTTTTTTTTTTTTAAAGAAATTGAATTTTTTAAGAAGGTATTACGTCCATAAATAATGTCTGAAAAGTGCTATGTTCTGGTGTCCTCGAGTAGGGGGTTATTTAGATTCATGTTGTGACTATATCGAGTGATGTGATCTTATCGTGCATTGTAGGTAAATAATTGCTCTTTAAAATGATGTACCACACATGCATTTTGCACGTTGGCCTATTATATCAAAGTTATTGATGAAGTAACATTACCTTTTGAAGCACCCTCGTAGCTATAAATAATCAGCTATGGACCAAGAGACATACATGTATAGAGTCTATGATAGAGGAGGACAAAACAATCAAATGGGCTATATTTATTGAGTTCAAGCGACTGCGTTATCTCTTTTTTTTCTTTTCTTTTTTGCTTTTATTTGACCACCATATATGATGAAAATATAAGAAAGAAATAAACAAGAGAACATAGTCACATCTATACAACACAATGCAAACCAACCCACTAAACACATATGAATGATTGAACAAATGAATAAATGAATGAATAAACAAATGAATAAATGAATGAATGAATGATTGATACAATGATTGAACATAAGAGCGGTGAAATACGACCACTAAACTGTTGAATGAAATGTCGATGCAAAATGAGTTAACATACACAAAAGATAAGCAAACAGCGAAAACGCTGAGCGAATGAATTAGTGAATGATGACCGTCGCTGATTGGCCTGTAGCCGATCATCATCATCATCATCATCATCTTCAGTAATCGCCCCACTCTGCGAAGAGTATACTCGCGATTTTGTTAAAAACTGGTCATGCGCAGCTGCTGACGGACTATGTATATCTAAAAGTTTCTATGTACAGTTGATTAAATACTGGTTAAAGCAGGGTGACATCTACAGGGTGTGGATGCCAGCAGCAGCGGTCTTGAAACCATCAAGTGTTGACTGGCTCACAGCATGTTGTGGCAGCTGGTTCCACAGGACAATGGTCGCAGGGAAGAAGCTGGCTTGATAGGCAGACTTGGTGCATGATATCTGGGTAAACTGTGGAGTGTGTGGTCTGAAAGATCTTGAGAAGCGGAATGGAGGAGTGGGTATGATATCAACTAGGCCGTTGTGGATTTTATAGAGCACGGTTAATCTTACTATATCACGTCTGTATTGTAATGTATCCCATTGAAGGTATTGGAGTATGTTGGTCACGGAGCTTGTTCGTTGGTAGTTGCGTTTCACAAACCTGGCCGCTCGGCGTTGTACCATCTCAAGTTGATGTATGTGTGATACAGCGTGTGGTGACCAGACGGGTGATGCATATTCCACTATGGGCCGTACGTATGTCTTAAAGGCAGTTGCTTTCATGGTTGGTGGGCATGCTGAAATGTTTCTCCGGGGGAATGACAGGGTAGAGTTAGCTTTCTTGGTTGTGTTGTCAATGTGGGTCTTCCAGTTAAGGGTAGGCGTGATTGTAAATCTGAATAAGGGGAGATCCTTTGAAAGCACAGAGAACAAAGCAAATACTGAAAATTGCAGACTCGGTTTAATTGAGTCTGTTCATGAGCAATACTGAAATATGCAACAGTGCTCACGCCCCCTAGCACCAGCATAAGCGGAATTCAACTTTCAACTGTAAATGCGCTGAAATCAATGATTCCAAAGGACCAGAAAGTATAACAACAAGTGAAGTACGGGGCGACTTTTTACAGCCGCCACACAAGCACTTAACTTCTGCTGTTGTGAATTATAAATCTGAATAAGGGGAGATCCTTTGAAAGCACAGAAAACAAAGCAAATACTGAAAATTGCAGACTCGGTTTAATTGAGTCTGTTCATGAGCAATACTGAAATATGCAACAGTGCTCACGCCCCCTAGCACCAGCTTAAGCGGAATTCAACTTTCAACTGTAAATGCGCTGAAATCAATGATTCCAAAGGACCAGAAAGTATAACAACACTGAGAACTCCAAGGTATTTAGCAGAGACTGTAGGTTTCAATGGAACACCATGGGTAGTATATGCAAATAGTTGAGGATTTCGTTTGTTGGTCACATGGATCACCTCACACTTGTCTGGGTTAAAGGCCATCAACCACTCAGATTCCCACAGTTGCAGATTGTCTAGGTCCTGTTGTAATAATCTCGCATCTTCCTGGTTCTTTATCGTCCTATACATGAGATAATCATCAGCAAACAGGCGGACTGTTGATTTAACACTGGACGGCAAGAGTAGTGACCCGAGTATGCTGCCTTGAGGGACTCCTAGGTGACTGGAGAGGTGCCAGAGCTGAGGCCATCAAGGACCACTTGCTGGGTACGACTCTGAAGAAAATCTGCAATCCAAGAGTGGAGGCTGCCTCTGACACCGTAGAGGTCGAGCTTATGGAGGAGACGAGAGTGACTGACCTTGTCAAATGTTTTTCTAAAATCTAGAAGTATAGCATCAATTTGTTAATTTTTGTCAATTCCCCTGGCCAAGTCGTTGATGGTGAGAATGAGCTGAGTGTCACATGAACTTTTCTTGCGGAAGCCATGTTGAAAGTCAGTGAGGGTGTTATTGAGGTCAAAGTGTGACACGATGTGGCTAAATATGATATGTTCAAGAACTTTACAGGTGACAGAGGTTAAAGAGATGGGACGATAATTTGATGGAGTAGATCGGTTGCCTTTCTTGAAGATTGGAGAGACTATGGCTGACTTCCAGTCCGATGGGATCCTCCCTTTATCAACAGACAGTTGGAAAAATTTAGTAAGTCCAGGTGTTAGTTCTGCTGCAGCAACTTTAAGTAATCTGGTAAAAATCTGGTCTGGACCTGCAGCTTTATGTGGTTTTAGATCTTGTAGACGTTTAAGAACACCTTTCTCAGTGATTATTATTGGTCTAGCTGACTGAACTGTGCTAGCTGGCAGAGACGAGTGAGTTTGGGTATCCTCTTTTGAGAAAACGGATACAAATGGTTCATTTAGGATATTTGCTTTCATTTCAGCTGAGCTATAAGTCACTCCATCCATCTTTAGTGGGGACACGCCGAGGTTGTCTTTTTTTCGGGACTTGATGTAATTCCAGAACACTTTGGGGTTCTTGTGGTCATCAGTAAGCATGTTGGAGACGTAGGCGCCATGGGCTGATCGGCTGATCTAGGTTATTAAGGTGCTTTGACATCGGGCGGCCCGCATCTCGAGTTCCGGAAATGCTGATGATTTTCACATGATCTTTTCGGCACGTGCATATAGAAGAAAAATTACATAAGAAACGTTTGATAAGCTTCAGTGTATTCTTTTTTAGCGCAGTTGATAGAGTGATTGGTCGTATTCGAATCAGGGCAACTATCGCGTTAGTTGGAATAGTTGTCAACAAGTTCTATTCGAATCACCACTTGATGTTTTCCGTTGACAAAATGTTGTCAAACCCTAAAATCGAGCGTTGATTTTTATATACGCACATAATGCCATGTGAATTGGATCAAATCGATTAATTGAGAGGGTCTTTATGTTTGTTTTATCTAGAGACACTAATCACGTGGTATAAACGTGTTCACGTGACTAAATCAACGCTCGATTTTAGGGTTTGACAACATTTTGTCAACCGTTACGCAGAATAGTGGACACGCAGGTGGCCCACTTGCTCTCATTTTCGAGCATTAAAATAAGAAGGGCATTTTTACATAACTTGTAATAACTTTTTTTTCTGGACAGATATCGTTCCTGTGCAAACGGCCTGTGTTAGTTTAAACATTTTCCTTTATGATGGAATTTGTTTTGAAAAAATATTTTAATAAGATTTTGGTCCTTTTTTAAGTTTAAAAAGACACCTCTAAATCACATTAAACAAAGAGTAAAATGCTGAAAATAAGCCTCGACACGGATAATATAACACGACCTTGTGCATTTATACAAATCGATATCAATTCTGTGCAAACGGGCTCGTATACTTGACTATTTGTTCTTTCTTTTGATATAAATTTAAGAATTGTAAGTTAATGTTAATTTGGTCCTTTTTCAAATTGAAAATAAAATTAATATGTTCAAAGAGTCGTCGGGAGTTTCCGTAAATACCGAGCGGTAAGAGCCGAACATTGACGGGCACGCAAGCTAGCGTAGGACAGTTTATCGATAATCTATCGGTGTCCACTATTCTGCCTAACGGGAAAACATCAAGTCGTGATTCGAATAGAACTTGTTGACAAATATTCCAACTAACGCGATATTTGCCCTGATTCGAATACGACCATTGACTAGCAATCCAAAGGTTCTAGGTTCGAGTCCCACTCGCTTCTAAACTTTTTTTAAAATAAATTGTCCGATTTTATTGACTAGTCAGTCCATAATGCAGTGATCAAAGGACAGGCTATGTTAGTCACAAATGTAATCATGAATAATATCAGATGCAAGTTAGTGGCAACTAAACTTTGTGAGGAGTTATATAGCCTATATGACAGATGACAGCTTAAAACATGACACAAGTAATGCTAAAGAATATATCCTAAAGGAGTTTTATGCATTACTTTTGTCATGCATTAAGTAGTCACCTGGCTTAAAAGATGTACAGGCTACCGTATTCAATGACCCATTATTGCAGGTTTGACTTGTGGTGTTAGCCAGAGCTGACGGCATTTTAAAGTTGAACTCAAGGGAGGTAAATAGGTTTGTGTTAACATTTTGTCAGAATTTCTGGAAATCATGTATAAAATGTAAATTCTACTGTAAATTTTCATTCAATTTTGTGACTAGTAGAATTAATGAATATCTTTCTCATAAGCCTAAAATTAGTGTATGTTAAACAGCTAGATTTTTTTGTAATTTGTAATTTAGTGACTATTTCAGAATTTGACTTTTTTAAAACATTGATATTTTCAGAAAAAAGGCCATGAATTATTTTTGTTTGCACAATATCTTATAGTCTCTGTACAGTTTACTTGAATGTACAGAAAGTCATCTTCATCTTCATCTTCATCATATATACAACACTCCTTCATAATTGAAGATTATGTGAATAAGTATTGAGTTATATTATTTTATAAAGAAAATATTCCTGTTTATTAAGAAAAGGAACTTTTCTCGGCAAAAGGTCCTGTCAGAAAAATCGGCAGTGTCAGTTTTTTTTATTTTAATGATTTTCACTCTCCACATGGTAGATTTCATTTTAATCAAGGTTTTTAAGAAGTCTGACAGGGAATCAATTATCGCCCTATTTCATTAACTTGCATCCTTTGTAAAACCCTTGAACATATTATTGCATCCAAGCTCACTGAACACTTTAACAAATATAACATTCTACATGATTTGCAGCATGCTTTTAGACAAAAACGTTCATGTGAGACTCAGCTATTACAACTTGTTGATGAAATTACACAAAACCTGGTAAATGGCAAACAAACTGATCTCGTCCTCTTGGACTTTAGTAAAGCCTTTGATAAAGTTAGCCATCTTAAACTGCTGCACAAATTAGAAATACATGGGGTAAGTAATTCTGTTATCAAATGGATTAGGAACTTTCTGATCGGTAGATCTCAGAAAGTTGTTCTAGAAGGAGGTCAGTCGTCAGAGGTCCCAGTAACATCTGGGGTACCTCAAGGATATGTTTTAGGCCCACTCCTTTTTCTATTATATATTAATGACCTTCCCGATTCTGTTACCTCCCATGTCCGTCTCTTTGCCGATGATACGGCTGTATACTTAGCCATAAATAACGAACAAGATTGTGACCTCCTACAAAAGGACCTTGATAGTCTCACTAAGTGGGAACGGACTTGGGACATGGAATTCAATCCTAGTAAGTGTGTAGTCATTTTCATCTCCAAATCTAAGAAAAAGTTTCCCTTTAATTATAGACTTCATGACCAAGCAAATAACACTCTTAGTTTTCTTTCCAGGAATGTCCAGACAAAAAATCAAAAAGTTCGAGAATTTGCATACAAGACTCTGGTAAGACCTCAATTGGAATACACATCAAGTGTATGGTCACCCAGCACACAGGTAAATATCAATAAATTAGAAAAAGTACAGAAAAGAGCTGCGAGATAGACAACTCACAATTACTCCACCTATGACAGTGTGACAGCACTTCGGGAGGGTCTGGGGTGGCAGACCCTGCAAGACCGACGTGACATAGGACGTCTCATCATGTTTTATAAAATCACGTATGGGTTGGTAGCAATACCCTTGCCGTCCTATCTAGAGAGGCCTACGAGAATGACCCGTCACATACACCCTTTATCCTTCCGACAGGTACATACCACTGCGAACTACTTTAAGTTCTCCTTTTTTCCCTATACAGTGGTTATGTGGAACAGCCTACCAGCGGACACAGTCCTCCAGCCTGATCTCGAGGGGTTTCGAAACACTATGAGCCCCTCCCTTATTTCAAACCGCCCATGAGGCCTGGGATCAGTGTTTTTAGCTTCTTTGTTTTCACCTATTTTAACACCTGTCACACTTTATTTCTTCTCTCTATCTTTCTTTGAAGTCTCCCTTTCACAAACTTTTATTTGCTTTTAATCTGCACGACGCACAACCCCCCCCCCCCCCCCCCCCCCACACACACCCATGCCGATAATACACGAAAGTGGAGTCCGGCATTATCGATAGATAGAATAAGCAGACCTGCGAACCACCTTAATTTTAAGAGAGAGAGAGAGAGTAGTACCGCAAGGAGGCCACAATGCCAGATTTATACGGGTCCATGGAAAAACCCCATACGACTGGCACACTACTGGTATACTACCGAGAGCCTGCCCATACGTATCCATACGAGTTGAATCTAAACCGTAGGGCCTTTTTTATGGGTATTATTCTATCATATATGATAAATATGATAATTATGAAGATATTCCATGATTTTTTTTTTAAATTAAATCCCATTATAAATCCTATAACATCGATATTTCCAAATACATATGAATATCCCATATCTACTCGTGAGTAAATGACCATACGAGTTGAATCTATACCGTGGGGCCATTTTTATGGGTATTATTCTATCATACATGTTAAATGTGATCATTATGAAGAAATTCCATAAAAAAAAGATTAAATTAAATCCCATTATTAATCATATTATATCGATATTTCCCATACGAGTAAATGACCATGTAAACTAGGGCCAAATACGGGTTGAATCCATACTATAGGTGAATGTGTGTGGACATACGTTTATATTAAAAATGTATGACCATAATATAAACATCTAGCTAGATCTATATCTTTTTTTTTCCCAAATAGACCGCATCATTTATTTAATAATGTATGCAACGAGTTTTTTTATTAGAGATAATAATTATATAATTATAAAGTAAACACGTTTTAGAAAAGTTTTTTTCCCATTTTTTAATTATGATAAAGATAATCTATTAGGTCTTTTATAAAATATATAATTATTGAACGTGTAATTCAAGCTAAGCTTGTACATTCCTATATAAGGAACAAACACGCTTGATCTCGCCGATGTTTAACACCTTTGCCAATCACTTCCTGTAACACGTGTCGCTAACAGCACGTGCCGCTAATTGCATTCAGTATACGGTTTTTGGAAGAAAGTTACCGCCACATCAAATCTTATACCGCCTGTTTCATGCTATGTATAAGTTGATGCACTCGGGGCTCGGGACGAGAACCCAGCTTTCGTGAGCCCCCTAATTTGGAGAGAAAAAAATGCTGAAATATAAACAAAATACCTAAAAATGTCCAAAAAGTGTCATAAAATGCTTGTGTGTATTGACCTCACACTCTAAATGACGCGTGCTCTTTAACCCATTCACTATAAATTGTCGTCTGCTTTTATATTTTAAATTCATTTTCAAGTAATTTGAACATTTGTCTGATGACGATCCAAACTGTTTGCACGTAATCAATGTTCTCTGTGTAAGGGAGTGTCTGGGTTATGGAAACAACCTTATAAGAAAAAAAGCAAGATGAAAGTTAAATACTGGTTAAATTACTGCATTCAACAACTTACTGTATTCTAAAGAACACATGCTTGTAAACTTAACAGAACAGAATTGAACAGAGCAGTTCTGTTCAGCAAATGCTTGAAAAATTAATGTCTTCGGTTCCAAACCAGCAACGCTTAAATATGTTTGGACACATTCCCGTTAGTGTTATACTTGTGGGGAAAAAGAAATAGATTAAAAATTAACTGTAGCCGGGTTGAGTTTAAGATTAAATGGTGAGAGATTTGTGTAAGCGGCCCGGTGGTTCAGTCGGTAGAACACTTGCCCTGTAAGCAAGGGGTCCCGGGTTCGAGCCCCGGTCTGGCTGCATATTTTTCTCACCATGTTACATAACAGTTCAACTTTATTAGTGGTCTGTTTTACTATTCTTCGACTATCCCTGGCAAAATTTTGTTTCGATTATTATAAACGTTTCATTTAAAAATCTTTGTTATAAAGAAACAGTATACTTTGCATGCTTATAATCCTTATAGTGTAGATTCAACTCGTATTAATGGCCTGGTTCATATGGTCATTGACTCTTATATGGGATATTCATACGTATTTGGAAATATCGATATTATAGGATAAATAAAGGGATCTAATCTAATTTTATTCTTATGGAATTTATAAATAATGATCATATTTAACATGTATGCATTAGATTCAACTCGCTTGTTGACAATCACTGAAGTTGAATCAACCCAGGTAAACGGTAACAGTTTGGCGGCACATTAAAGCCAAGCGACTATCACCTAGCGGTTTGTCAAAGGGGATTAGTGGTATGTAATTAACGGTCTCAGCATGGCACCCTCCATGTTTTATAAGTGATTATCGAGTCTAATGGATATTTCGCATCAATTAAATAACCAAGCAAAAGGACCGTGTCTTACATTAGTTATTGAATAGTATGTATCCTTATCGTAAAAATCTGATCTGCATATACACCAAACTGATTATATTCTGAATTAATGTTATTATTGCGTTTATTGTCGTTTTTATTGTCAGCATTTAGTTTAAGAAAAAAATAATAAAATAAATTCTATTCAATTGTGAATTTATTTGTGTTTTCCATACCTTACGAATTGTGTGTGCATTTAAAATTGTGGCCATGTATTATAGATTTAACTCGTATGGGGCTCGGGTTCACATTTTTACTCACAGGATTATTATAGGATAAAATGGAATTTAAATTAAAACAAAATATTTAAATCTCTAATTATCATATTTATTGTTTCTAATAGAATATCAGCCATATAAATTAACCTTACAGTGTAGATTCAACTCGTATTGGGCCCTGATTCATATGGTCATTTACTCGTATGGGATATTCATACGTATTTGGAAGTATCGATATTATAGGATTTATAATGGGATTTGATTAAAAAAAAATCATAGAATATCTACATAATGATCATATTTATCATATATGATAGAATAAAACCCATAAAAATGGTTCTACGGTATAGATTCAACTCGTATGGATACGTATGGGCAGGCTCTCGGTAGTAGTAGTGTGCCAGTCGTATGGGTTTTTTCTATGGACCGGATTTATACCCATCCACAATATTTTCGATTAGCGCATGCGCAGTTTCATTGTCGTGAAGATAAACAAATATGGACGACGGGTGAGATATTTGCTGGACAAATGTTCAATCAAATTAATATATGATATTGCTAGTGATAGTAGTGATGTTCAGTTGATTTTTTCTAACTTCTTTTGCAACTATACACATGTAAACTATCTTACATGTACACACACATAGTCACAGCAATACAGTTTATGAGTTTATGGATATCTCTCTTCTTATGATTATAACAAGGGGCACTTTTTGAGTTGCACCATTGGGACTGTACCCGGTCGGTCACTTTATCCTGACTCCAATGAACCAGTGGTAATGCTAAGCGAGGCTATTCATGAGCTTTCTGCTTTATTTCATTCTTGTTGGGTCGCCTTGGACTGCTCCTTATCTTTTTCCCCCCTTATTGAATGCCATCCAGTGCATGTCTGATTGTGAATAACTCCTTTATTATCATAAAGCTTGACTTTGTACATATTCCAACAGCCATGCATTCTTACTCTAAACCAGTTGTATTACCCGCAGTAGCTCCAGTGTCTCATTTTGTGAAAAATGTTGGCTCAATGTTTTCTGAATATTCTTGCGAGTACTTCTGACGTTCGTCGGATGTAAGACATTCCCATATTTGGTCTCTTCTCTATACCCCTTTGATCTTTGGCCAGTATTTTTGTTTTCTTCTTTGGAAGTCGGAAAATCCATTCTGGATAACTGTTGGTTCTGAGAGCTGTTTTAACTCTTGGGTTCCTAAGAAGGAACCTTAGAAGTGTACCGGAAAATTGCAGAAAAATGGCATACATCTCAGTGGTGAGATCAATTCTGGAGTATGGCGCAACCATCTGGAATCCATACCTCAAGGGGGACATAGACAAACTAGAGAAAATTCAGAATATGGCTATCAGGTTCATAAAAAAGAACTACAAGGACAGAGAGACGGGGGCAATCACAAGAATGAGAGAACAGCTGGAACTGGAGACTCTTGAAGACAGGAGACTAAGCCTCAGACTGATACTAATGTATAAGGTGGTTGAAGGTCTGGTACCAGCCCTACCAACATCCACTTTCACAAAACCGGCAAAACCAAGAAGAAACATCAAAGCAACCAGATTTAAAGATTTCAGTACAAATAATATAATAGAAAATCAAGTATGCAACAATACAAGAGGGCTCACAGTACCACTCAAATTAAATAGCAAGACCCATCAATACAAACACTCGTTCTTTGTAGACACAGTAATACAATGGAACAAACTGCCAGACAGCACAGTGCATGCTGATTCCGTAGAGGCGTTCAAAACAGCCCTACGAGATTATCGCCAATAATTTGGCGACTCTTCTCACCCGTCGTGTAAAAGCCTTTAAGGATTCTACGACGTATTGATACAGATACAGATCTCTTTATGTTTGTCATGGTCAATTTCTGTCACTAACCGTACCAACGTCTTTGACCTTGACATTTGACCTACTTTTGTAAAAATAATTAAATGGCTATAACGTTTGAACCAGTAGGCACAGGGCTTTCATATTTTGTATAATATTTCTTGTGTCAAGCCCTTGCCAACCATACCAAGGTCTTTGACCATGTGACCTTGACCTTTGATATTTTAAATCATTTTTGCAACTGGGCTTATACTTGGCATGTGTCTTACTAGTGTCAAGACCTTTCCAACCATAAGAACGTCCTTGACCTTTGACCTACTTTTAATTTTTTTTTAAATAAATGGCTATAACATATTTGCACAAGTAGGCACAGGGCTTTCATATGTTGTGTGTATATTTCTTAAGCCCTTGCCAACCATACCAACGTCTTTGACCATTAGACCTTGACCGTGACCCATGACCTTTTTAAACATTTTGCACCTGGGCCTTTTATACTTGGCATGTGTCCTACTAGTGTCAAGACCTTTCCAAGCAATTACCAACGTCCTTGGCATTTGATCTACTTTTGTTTAAATCTTTATATGCTTATAACATTTGAACTGGTAGGCCTAGAACTTCCATACTTTATATGTACATTGTATCTTTCTTTTCTTAAGATTTCTCTAACCATGCCAATGTTTCATTGACAATGCGACCTTGATCTTTGACCTACTTTTGAAAAAAAGCATTACATTACCCTAAACATAATGCTGGCTGGAGGCATTTGTGTTTAACAAACACATTGCTTTTTATCTGATCTTCACCAAACTTTCTAAAAATGTTTGGTGACATAAAATGGAGACCATGTTCGAAAACCAGTGGCGCCAATTCATGCTAGTCCCTTTGGACTTATGACCCCTAAGAATTCCTCAAAATGGCACTTTTATGGCGCTTCACTAGTTTCTGCTCTCTAACTCGAACAGTTTACATTTGATAGTGTGGATTCCCCTCTCTGTACCATCAGGGGCATTTGTGTAACTGGGACACACTCTTGTTACTTTTGTCAATTTACATACCATCTGGTTGTTAGTCTTCCCCAAAAAACTGTTTATTAAATAGAGGATAATCAATTTCTTTGGATTGATATGAAAAATATATCACGAGAATGGGTTGTTATCTGGTTAAAAAACGAGTCCGCAGGACAAGTTTTTTAACCAGATATTAACAACCCATTCTAGTGATATATTTTTCATATCTATTCAAAGGAATTGATTATTCTATTTATTATATATATTTAAATGACATTTTTACAGAAAAACCCCCACAAAAATGATTACCGCGACGTCACTAAACTATAACTATGACGTGACGTCACCAAAAGTGATATCATCACTGTATACATGTAGTGATGATATCAACAGTGACGATATCAAATTTATCAAACTGAGAAATCTCTATAAATCACCGATAGGTATATAATAAAGAGTAATCTTACACCAGACAATAGCAACCATTTGAAAAAGACTCATTGTTAATTAATACTCAGTGGTAGCTTCAAGCAGATTAGCTTTCTGTTTATTTAAAATTATTATGCTTTCAGCACATCTTGTCAAAAATTCATAAAGGATACTTTGATACAATTAGTTGTTTTAGCAGGGCTGTACAGTATATACATTGAACAGTTTCCAAATTTATAAATACATACATGTACTGTTTAATAAAAAATCCAATGATGATGATGATTATGCCTGTTTGTCAATGGAAAGTTAAAATGAGGATAAACTACATATGTACGTATATAGAATAACACTTTTAAGCTTAACTATATAGAGTAACACTTTTAACTCTTTGCATGCTGGGTAATTTTTTTTCATCTGCAACAATTTACGTCTGCTATTGTTCTAATAATAGAATTTTCTAAATTTCTTTTCAAAACAAATTGGTCAGAGTGTCAAACAGTTTGTATCCTAATGAGATGCCACGTTATGCGGCATCTCATCTGGATCCAAACTGTTTGCAAAGGTAATCACTGTGGCAGATAATTATATCCGCCGATAGTGTGCAAAGTGTTAAGTTGCAGTGGAATTTATTATACAGCGTCTTATTATCATGTAAAACATAATGTTTTCCATTACAGTAAGCCAATCATCTTTTCAAGAGCTCACTTGCTGATAGAGAGAGAATTTGAAAAATTCAAAAAAGATAATCCATGGGTAAGTCTTCCATAGAAAAAGTAATCACAAAATGATTATGCATTTGTAAAATGCATGGTGTAAGTGTTTATCACTTTCAGAGTTAAGCATGATGCATTTATTAATGTAAATATGGAGTTTAGGGCTTGGGTACTACATCCACACACTTAACTTGGCCATAACAATTAATTTATAATAATAGAAATGTTTTAGACGGAGACCATGACAAGCTAAAGGAGAATGATTTATAATGCTGTCTTATATTACTAGGTAACTTTCACTTCAAGAAGATTGTTAGCATTTAATTTCATTGTGCATCAACGCATTGAACCCTTAGTGTGATATAATACTCATGATTAACATACAAAGTACAAGAGAAAAGTGCACTTGTCCTATGTTAATAGTGAAGACCCTGATCAGAAGGCTCCTGTAGGAGGCTCGGAGTCCTGGCTGTTCTGAGTCTGCCCTCTTTGTCATTTTGGAACATTAAAAAATTGTTAAAATTAATCCTAAATAGGGTACGGTAGTCTAAAATGCACTTACCGGTAACATAATTGGAAATTTGAATTTTCCTTCAAAACTTTCAGGAGTCACTGCTGGAAGGAGTTAAAACTTAAAAAAACTTGAAGTCAAAGCAAATACATGTAGTAATTATATGTGCCATGAAAAAGGTTTATTAACTCTTTCCCCCATAGAAGCGCCTTTTAGCACATATAATTTATTCAGGCTCTGCTAAAGAAAATAGTTCCAATTCAATCAGTCATGAATATAATTAGTAAAGGGAATACTTTCTATGTTCTAGCACATGGAAGCTTAAAGCAGGCTGAAAGTAAAGCATTCTGCGTCTAAGGGCGCATTCTGCTTTACTTTCAACCTGCTTAAGTGGTCACCTATCTTCAATACTAGAAATAGGCTATCAGGTAAAGGGTTAAGAGAGCCCTTGTACAGCGACTCTTCACATGATATTTCACTCAGTCAATGTAATTTCAGGGCATTGAAGCTAGACCTTTACAGAGTGAAAACATATTTGAATGGGTTGCTAAAATAAATGGTTTAAACAACACCATTTGGGAAGGTAAGTTTATTGAAATAAGCCAGTTGTTTTAGTCTTTGTTTTGAATAAAAATTGTATACAGAGCTCCAAATTGGAATTATACATTGAACGAAAGAGCTTGGTGCCTCATAAAGACAGTTTGTCACTTAGTACAGGATAAAAGTAAGACAGAAAACTACAATATGAGCTTTCTGTCTTAAGTTTGTCCTGCATTAAGCTGTCACCTGTCATAAAGGCTACAAATATATCTTCTTTTGATGGTTGCTAAATGCAAGTTTGACTGTAATAGTGATTAAACTGAAACTTTTCAACCTTTAATATATATAACTATTGTTATTAGTAAATAAAACAGTTTTGAAAAGCCTAATTTCATCATCTCATATATACACATATTTTAAATATTTGAAGAAATAAAATTGTGTTTTTAAAGCCTATAATACATCATCTATTTTTTTTTAATCATATAAATATATATATATATACATGGAGAAAGGACAAATGGAGAAGTAACGTATACTCAAATCTGCATTTTCCCGAAAATGGTGTCGTCCGTTACCTGTATGTGCGATAACGCTTAATCGATCGATAATTCAACTGCACCGGTACGCCGATAGCGGGCTATCGCGTTTTTTATCGTGTTGAATGGTTACCTACTGTTAGTTTAAGTTACATAAAATCCTTAATTTTCACCCGATTTTCATTATAATGGTCTTAAAAGAAGGCTAAGATATTTATCTTTCACTTGTAAAAATAACAGATTTTATTTTTTAAAATTGATCCGTTTTATGGCGAGTTAAAGAGTGGTTTCCAAATGAATTTGCCGATAAAAGGGAGCAAGCACTCGGGCATAAATATATCACGCCCCGTTACAAAACCTTTCATAAAACCCTCAATTTTCCATCGATTTTCAAAGAAATGGTCTTAAAGGAAAGCTTAGATATTTTTCTTTCAGTTGTAAAAATGCAAGTGTTTATTTTCGAAATCGACAAATTTTATGGCGAGTTAAAGAGCGATGGCCAAATGAAATAGTCGATAAACGAGAGCAGGCGATCGCGAAATATATACTACGTCCCGTTTCAAAAACTTGAATTTAATCCATAATTTTCGTCCGATATATATTATATGTTTAAAAAAAAGAGGTCTTGATATAAAGCCGTGACACTTATCTTTCGGTTGTTAAAATACCAGGGTTTTTCTTGAAGCGAAAAAAGTAATGATGACCTACAAAGGTTGCTGGCTAATGATATGGCTAGACCAACTCGCGTAAGAAAAGAATTCCTTCCGTATAAAAACTTAAGCAAACTTCTAAACTTCTAAAAATGTGTTCATGCATTGTTACAATGTTCTACATGGAGGAAATATTTCCTTGGAAGCAAAAATAAAAATCCATTTTGTATGTAATGAGACTTTTGAAAGGAGTGCGCGTCAAACGGCCAAAATCCAAAACGGCCAAAGTTGTAACTGTATTATTATGTCGTATGTGATCATTATTATTATTGAAAGGAAAATTAGAATTATTAACATATTACTTCAAAAAAATGAATTTAGGGTTAGTTTTACAGCCAGACTAAAATATACATATTATCCGTCCCATTTCTATGAAAGAGGTAACAGTTTGCATTATCTTCAGAAATTAATTGCAAACATGATAACATGAGATCTCCGTTTCTTTCTGCTTTACTTATGTCTTATATAACGGAGTAAATTATAAAGCAGCCAATGCCTTAAGCAATCTATTTTACTGACTGCTTAACTCTTTGCCTGCTGATCGCAACTTTACTTTTTTTTTGCAAACAACTTGGATCAAGATCAGATGCCGCGTAACACGGCGTCTGATCTGGATCCAGAATGTTTGACACTCGTCCTTAGCTTTATTTACTTACAAAATGTCTACCATATTACACATCACAAAGGAATGTGACACATTACGTAACCGTATACAGAACCCGCACCAAATTAGCAGGACAATTATCAGCGTCATAAAACTGTCCCAGCATGAAGTCCATGCTTCTTGAACATGCCGATTATCTATGAAGATGGACAGTCACACCAGCGGGTTGCTACTTTAATGAAAAAGATCAATGCTACCCGTGCGTGTAACTTGAACATGTGTTCTTGACTTCTGTAACCGCATGATGTTTATATATTATACAAATCACAAAAAATAAAGATAATAGAATTGAATTAAAAAAACCCAACAAAAAACAAAAAAAACACAACATCAATGCACCTGGTTTGGTTGATGACTGGATTAACCCTCTCATTACTGAATACCAGTAACATGATGACTATTGCAATTGCAAACAGTTGTAATCCAGACCAGGCTGCAAAAATGTCGGATTCATAGAGTATGTCTCTTGAAATATAGTTTACCCCTTTTTCAAATTAAGCTCTTTATGACACACTTTACCTTTTCTCCGCATGAGGATCATCAGAGAGAGAGAGACAGACAGACAGACATTCATACAGAAAGATGGAGACAGAAAAGAAGAAGCGAGAGACTGACAGACAGAGATAAGAGAAAAACAGACAGACAGAGAGACAGTCACAAAGAGAAACAGAGACATAAATACAGACAGTGGCAGAGAAATATAGACACACACAAACTTCGTAGGTAAACGAAAGAATACGTTTTTCTCTCGTTTTCAAAACCTCACTAAACTATCAATTTATAAGCTATCGCCTCAAATTTTGTACTACGCGTAAGATAATGGTCTAATAAAACATCTGTATTAAAATTTATAACGATAAGATGACATTAAAAGCATTTATATTAACACCAAACTTCGTAGGTAAACGAAAAAATACGTTTTTCTCTCATTTTCAAAACCTCACTAAACTAACAATTTATAAGCTATCGCCTCAAATTTTGTACTAGTCGTGAGATCATGGTTTAATAAAACATCTGTATTAAAATTTATAACGAAAAGATAGCATTAAAAGCATTTCTATTAACACCAAACTTTCGTAGGAAAAACGGAAAATACAGTACTGTACGTTTTCTCTCTCATTTTCACAAACTCACTAAACAAACAAATTATAAGCTATCGCCTCAAATTCTGTACTAGTCGTGAGATCATGGTCTAATAAAACATCTGTATTAAAATTTATAACGAAAAGATTACATTAAAAGCATTTCTATTAACACCAAACTTTCGGAAAAACATTGTTTTCTAGCCGCCAGCGGGCGCCGCTGATTGAACGACACGATAAATCGCGAGCAGGCCGGATACTTCTCCATTTGTCCTTTCTCCATGATATATATAAGGTAGAGAAATATGTAAACAGACATCTACCAACGACCTTTTCGTAGCACTGGAACCATAAAAAAGATTTGCTTCGCAGAATAAGAATGGTTTTAAGATATAGTTGAGATATAAGTTACTCTAACAGTGCTGCAATATTCTACCTAAATACATGTATATATATTCCAGAGCACTTTCAACAGTAAGGTCTTCATCAGGGGGTATGCACTTGGTCAAAATGTTTGTCTCATTGCTATCTAGGTCAGAATTGAATGTGGTCAAAATCTAGGTCAAGTTTGACATGGTGTACCAGGTGAGCGACATACATATAGCCATTATAGTGACTCTGGTTTCTTATAGGTATATGTTTGACATTATAACTGCCAGAATGGAATCTATTAGAAGTAATTTTAGGCAAGCCAGAGTTTTCAATGCTATGTAATAGGCATCATTTTATTTTAGCTTAATCATCCTTTTACTCTATTCCTGTACACTAGGTGATAGTGCAAATCACTAACCCTACTGTGTTTAGTGCAAATAAGTTTAAAAGCTAGATGACTGTAAAGCAAAAAACCCTTTAGGACATAATCTTGCTTTAACCCTTTACCCCATAAATACACCTTTTTACGCCTTTAATTAATTTCTCTACTGCAAAAATTATAAGTTCCAATTCAAACTGTCAAAAATTTAAAATCAAACGGTTTTTTTTTCTTAATTCTAGCAGATAATAGCTTAAGCAGGATGAAAGTATAGCAGAATGCGCCTTAAGGCGCATTCTGCTTTACTTTCAACCTGCTTTAAGTGGTCACATATCTTCCAAACTAGAAACAGGCTATGGGGTAATAGGTTAATTAAGCTGGTACTTTTGTTCAAAACCATTAATGAATATTTGTTTGTGTCAGAGGAGTGAGGATATTTCAGGCACTTCTGCGGAGGAAAGTTACCGTTATTAGCTGAATTTAATGACTATATTTGGAAACTTTAGTAGAAAGTTTGTTTTCATTTTCAGGGGGAACATTTACCTTGTATATGAAATTTGATGAAAATTTCAATGTTAGGCCTCCTGAAGTTTGCTTTCACACAATACCTTTTCATCCAAATGGTAAGTTTTTTTCTTCTTTTTTTTTATCTTTATTGCATTACAATATTTTTTTTCACTTATATTACATGCAATAATATGTTATGCTTTGTGATACTGATAATACATATATTCATATTCTGCTTCTGTATATAGTTTCTCTATAAATTACTCTTACATAGGGACCCATAGTACATCATTTGCAAATAGTGCAGACCCAGATAAGATAGGTACTGAATGGGTATTGCAATTAGGATCTTCTCTGCTTTATGCTATAAATGTTTAAATATTTTGGCGATACAATTGCCTCAAGAGTCAGCTTATGTGTATCTGAAAATTCAGTTACAATTAACACAGTCAACTCTAGCGATGGGTATACTTGTTATTAATACAGTGTACCTGTGTTACTTAATCATATGCTATCAGTGAAGAGTTTGATCAGAAGGCTCTTGTAGAAAACCTTTTGGATGTACCCTCTGATCAGGGTCAACAGTATTTGTCATTTTGCAATATATTTTTAACCCATTACACCATAAATACGCCTTTTTACGCCTAACATTTTTACCTCCACTGAAGAAAATAGTTCAAATTTATATACATGTAGTCATGAACATGTTTCATAAGAAATATTTTCTATGTTCTAGCAGATGATTTGTTATCTTGTTTAACCCATTACCAAATAAATATGCCTTTTTAAAGTTTTTATGTCATTAATTTATTCCTCCATTGAAGGAATAGTTAAACTTTATACAGTCATGAATATGGATCATAAGAAATATTTTCTTTATTCTAGCAGATTGTAGCTTAACGCAGGCTGAAAGTAAAGCAGAATTCACCTTAAGGCACATTCTGCTTTACTTTCAATCTGTTTTAAGTGGTTACCTATTTTCAAAATTAGAAAAAGGCTTAGTGGCAATGGGTTAATCAAAGAGATTCGTGGTTAGATGAATTTTATGCAGAGCTATTCAAATTTTCTGAAACTCTTGATAATAAGGTACACTAACTGGTATTTTGATAATCATTCTATAATGTCAGATTGAATCTCACTGTAACACTGTTATCTTTAAACTCTTTCAACACCATGGACCTGATTAAATATACTCATAACATTTGCAAACAGTGTAGAACCAGATCAGAGGGCTCCTAAACCTCTAATCAGTGTCTACACTGTTTGCTAATTTAAAGCAGTTTTTATAAAACCACCCAGAATTCCAAGTAGAATGGCACATGTTTTGGTAACTAAAAGTATCCAAAAGGGAACCCTAACAACCCACACGAGAATCAGATACTTTGTGTTGAAAGAGTCAACTTAATTTCTTTATAGAGATTATGATTTTGTGTGTGTGAAAGATAGGGCATCATTAATATGTTGACCCTTACATTGCCAAATTTTCAAATAGTTTCTGATAAATTTACTCTCAATAAAATATGACAGGCAGCTACCGTAGCTAGCACAGGCCCAGATCAGAGGGCTCCTGAAGGAACCCTCTGATCTAGGCATATACTGTTTTCAAGGATAGATGAATACATGTTTTGTTTCAGCATTATAAGGGTTAAGATTATAATATTATTTCAATTCACAGTTGACATGGTGACAGGAAGACCTTGTATAGACTTTCTTGATGATTACTCTCAGTGGAAAGAAACATACTCATTAACAGATGTTCTTGTTGCTATACAGGTAAAACTGCCAATGTTTTACATACATGTTAAGTATGATGTAGCTATATCTAGATTGAACTTGTTTAACCCATTACCCAATAAATACACCTTTTTATGCCTTTAATTAATTTCTCTACTGAAGAAAATAGTTCCAATTTATACTGTCACAAATTAAAATCATAAGAAATATTTTCTATAGTTTAGTAGATAATAGCTTAAAGCAGGCTGAAAGTAAAGCAGAATGTGCCTTAAGGCGCATTCTGCTATACTTTCAACCTGCTTTAAGTGGTCACATACAAATGTATCTTCAAAACCAGAAACTGGGTATGGGGTAATGGGTTAATTTACTCATACCTGACACTTCAAATGGACAACTCAATTTTTCAAATAAAGTCTAGTCAGTTATTTACATTTTAGTACTTTTACTTTATAATTGATTTCAAAATGATAAAAACAATGCACTCTTATCTTGGTCTACTCTGTTTGCACAGGACACATGCACATGAAAAATAGTTGAGCAATACAATTGTCTATTTATTGAGTTTATCTCTATAATTTTCGCTATTGTTTGAAAGAAAGAGGATTTTACGCTATTGATGATTTAATTTCAGAATCTTTTGGTGAACCCTGACCTTAACAAAGCTGTGAATACAGAAGCAGCAGAGATGATAATGAGATCTCCACATGCCTACAGACAGATGGTGCTGGACTGTGTTACTGCTAGTCAGAGAATGGAGAACTCCTACCAGGGAATGGATCCAGCAAAATATTGTAAGCACTGAACACAGGGTGTATAGTCAATCTTGTTATTACATGTACAGTCAAACTTCGATATCTCGAAGTGGATATTGTCGTACATACCTGTATTTCAAAGTTAGAACGTGGCCACGTTTTAACTTTGAAATATGGGTATGTTGACTTAAATGAGCATGAAATAATGCAGTTCATATCTCAAACTATCGGAAACTTTGAGGTAAATGAGTTCGAGATAGCGAAGTTCGACTGTATAAGCTTCTATTCAACAGGATATCAATGTGCGCCATTTGATAGAGTGGTTTGTTTATTTCGAGAATAATTAACCATCTTGCATTTAGCAGTCATCTTTCAAAATAGGAATCAATGCTACTTACTTTCATTGAGGATCTATACTGTTTGACCACTGTTTTCCTTGTTTTAATTGGGTAATTGCTGATAAGAATCTATGCATTATCGATGGAACAGTACTCCCTCTCTACAATTGTCCTCCAAACAACAATTCCTTCCTTACAACAATGCTTGCTGCTGTTCCCCAAACAGGTTTCTCTGCAGCAATATCGTCTGCTTATTTCTTTTGTTTGATGATTTATCTCAATGTTTGCTTTTGGCCATTTGACAGATGAAACATAAGGACGAGTGACAAACAGTTTGAACCAAGATCAGACGCCACATTACATGGCATCTAATCTTGGTTCAACTGTTTGTAAATGCAAGCCAAATGATATTCAGCACTCTTAGGATATTGATTTTCCCTCCCTATAACAACTCCCTCAGAACAACACACATAATCTTTGTCTCCCATTGGGTGTTGTTGTAGAGAGGGAGCACTGTATATGCTATTTATGGATCCTTGAATCAAAATCCAACTGGCTTCAGAGCACCAGATAAGGGTAGTTTTTAAAAAACTAAAATCTTTATTTCAGAATTAAACCCTATGGTGTCACTTCTCTTCGAGACGATTCTAATGAGTAGTAACACCATAGGATTTGGTGCTGAATAAGAGAGAAAATTTTTGATTTGTTGAAATAACTACCTCTTATCTGGAGCCCTGTGGCTTCAAATCCATTGGGAGATACATTTGCTGATTCTTTTTGCAGTCAATATGACACCTCATGCAGAGTTGGAGTCCCGAGTGAGGTTTAAAATCCCAGATGAGCAGAAGTCTGGAAGAAAGACAGAAGTCCAGCGGCCTTCTGGCAGGGTAGCCAAACTATCCTTTGAGGATTATCATATAACATGGAGCGGTATAGCAACATCCAAAGCAAGACAGGACCTTAAAAACCCATGTAAGATTTCAAATTAAGATTCTATACCTCCATCCAACCACCAACTAGATATATTACAAGCTATATGAGTTTTGTCACAGAAAATAAAAACTATCATATTCAATTCTGCAAAACAGGTATAGCTCCTCATATGTTAGAAATGCAACATCTGATCTGCGTCTGAAGTGTTTGTAGTTACTAAAAGACAAGAGCTCTCATTCTGCGTACTATGCTATTTCTATATAATATCAACAATGTGCACTCATTCAGGATTTTAGTCTCTCATACTAAAAAATAAGCAAATTGGAGTTCATTCTACTTTTGTTCATTTCTGACATACAATATAGGATACTTTATTCTCTGAACTCCTTTTTCATCTTAGCTTATTTAAGTGTTTGTGGCAAGTGGTAGCTGAACACATGCTGAAAGATAAAACAGAAAACTCCTTAAGGAGCTTTCTGCCTAAGTTTCAGCATGCTTTAAGCAGCTACCTATAAGAATGATTGCTTTGGGTTTCGCGATCAGATAAATTTAATTAAGGTTTTACAGTTAAGAACAGGTTTCGTGATCAGATAAAGGATGTACAGTTAAGAATAGGGTTCAAAATCAGATAAAGGTTTAACAGTTAAGAACAGGTTTTGTGATCAGATAAAGGCTTTACAGTTAAGAACAGGTTTCACGATCAGATAAAGGTTTTACAGTTAAGAACAGGTCTCGTGATCAGATAAAGGTTTTACATTTAAGAACCGGTTGCGCGATCAGATAATGTTTTTTCAGTTAAGAATAGGGTTTGCGATCAGGTAAAGGTTTTACAGTTAAGAACAGGGTTCTTGATCAGACAAAGGTTTTACAGTAAAGAACAGGGTTCGCGATCAGATAAAGTTTTTACAGTTAAGAACAGAGTAATAAAAATAGAATATGCAGTTCTTATCTATTGCTTTGGTTTAAAAAGAAAACAATTTTTATATGCCCACCTCTTAAGGTGGTCGTATATTGGCTTCGCCCTGTCCGTTCGTCTGTTCCTTTCGTTCGTCTGTTCCTTTCGTCCATCCGTCAACATTTTGTTTGTCCGGAGTTTTTCCGGGAAACTATTACAGGGTTATTCATGAAACTTCACACAAATGTTATATGCATCAAGATCTAAAGCTGAGTTGAGTTTGAGGTTCATTCGAACTTTCATTACAGAGTTATCTGCCCTTGGTGTACTCAAATATGCTATAAAAGGCTTATTAACACACTAACCAACTACAGTTTTGAATTGATTTGGATTATGTTTGCCCACAGTATAATTATAGAAGTAAAAGTACATGAAAGGGTTGATTATTATTGAAATCGGATCATTGTGTTGAGTTATCTGCCCTTGGTGTACTCAGATATGCTAGAAAAGGCTTTATTTCAGTATTGTTAATGCTCTCGGAGCTCTAAGAGTCTACAGATTAGAATAAATTTTGATAAAAATATATATTTCTTTGCCAGTGGGCGTATAATGTACCGTTTGCTGTGCTCTCGCTTATATTGATTACAAACTAGCATGAAATTGGAAAATACATAGAGATGAATGGATTAGATTTAAAGCTCATTGAGATTTATTGTGTTTGGTCTATGATTAAATCTTTTAAGTAATTTTGTCTGGAAACAGCCCTAAAAGTTGAAGTAATCTTGACAAGTGCATTTTAAAATTTAGCATTTTACTAATTAAGGAAAGTAATTTACTCATACAAAGGCTTTTGAGTTTTGAATGAGATTTGTTTTGTATTACAGTGTTAGAAGCTATAAAAGATAACCCTGCAATGCAAAAAGCTCACCTTGGCCTTCCACATGAAGAGATTGAAGAACAAATGAAGAGGCAATTAGAAGAGTAAGTCAGAAAGTAAAAACTTTAAATTTGCACATACATGTAGTTGATTTCAGTAATAAGGCTTAATGGTAAACCTCTGTATTCCGACCGATTAAATAAAGGCCAATTGATTGTATAAAAGACAGTTGACAGCTTAAAGCAAGGTGACAGTCAATCAGAAAGCTCCTAAAGGAGCTTTCTGTTTCACTGTCATCTTGCTTTAAGCAGTCACCTGTCATAAATATTTAATAAATAACATAAGTGTTTGTTGTAACAGGGAGGTTTTACTGTACAGTGAAATCTGTGTTCTGTGGTCAGTCAATAAAGCAACATGGCATTGTCTTATAACAGCTTCTAATATAAGCCTTTTGCATTAATCTGTCACCTTTATATAACACAGAAAATTAATCATCTTTTGAGTGGCAGCTGTAAACGGGTATTGCTGTACAATAACACTTTTTCATACAAGCCCATAAAAGAATTGTTTCAAAATACAATAAAATACACATACAGTCGAACCTCCCTATTACGACCATTAAATTTTGCTAAATATCATGTATTTAAGGCAGGTGACTGCTTAAAGCAAGGTAACAGTGAAACAGAAAGCTCCATCAGGAGCTTTCTGTTTCACTGTCACCTTGCTTTAAGCTGCCACCTGTCTTTATTCAATCAATTAGCCTTTGTTTTAGCGGTCGAAATAGAGAAGTTCTACTGTAGTTCAAAACATGTAATTAGCCATTTCAACTCTGAATAACTTGTCATCTGAAGAAAATGTCATCTGCTAAAATTTTGAATAGTTTTGGTCTTCTTGGTATTTGCAGAAAAAGAATGTGAGTGACTAACAGTTTTAATCCTGATTATGTCCCATGTTTACAGGGTTCTGATCTGGTTCTAAACATCTAAAATGTTTGCCTGATTACTAAAATTTCAGTAGGATACTTTGTTGCCTAAATAGTTGTGATGAGTGCATAAATCGTGTCATTTTGAATATTTTTGATGAAGCTATGCCCTTTGATGGTCATATCTTGTACTCAAGCACTTTTGTTTCCCCATGTACATATTCAGGGCTCCAGATAAGGGGGGTAACCTGAAAAAATCAAACATATTTCACTAATTTTTGCACCAAATCCTATGATGTTACTACTCATTAGAATCATCTCTTCGAGATGATTCTAATGAGTAGTGACATCATAGGGTTTAAAGCAAAAGTAAAGATTTTAGTTTTTGAAATACTCCCCTTATCTGGAGTCATTATATTCATTCAAACATACTGATACATTGTGTTTTTTCTCCAGACATGAGACCCTAATGTATGGCAGATTCAGAAGTCGACCTTCAGAGGAAGATGAGAAGGCAGCCAAGATGGCCCGTCTGAGTAAAATGAAAAAGATATATCTACCTCCTAGAATCTCTCCAAGTATGGATACTCATTTTTGCACTCATAACAGTGAACCCCCTCTTCTAAATAGGAACCTCTTAATACCGGAATTCTCTCTGAACTGGACAAAAACGTTGGTCCCGTTTCCAACCCTTCTTTACTTTAACCCATTACACATGAAGTATTTTCTATATATTCTAGAAGACTTTAGCTTAAAGCAAGTTGAAAGTAAGGCAGAATGCCCCTATAGGCGCATTCTTCTTTACTTTCAACCTGCTTTAAGCGGTCAGTTTATTTTCCATACTAGAAACAAGCTACGGGTTAAAACCTCGCTAAACCGGACATTTATGTTGTCCCCAAACATGTCCGGTTTAGAGGGGTTTCACTGTACTTAATCTTTATGCATGTATTGGTCATTGGTTTAAAGATTTAGTCCTTTTCTTCTCAGAAGAGCCTTAACATGCCTTTTCTGTTCTTTAACATAAGCTTGTGACCTTATACACTGTTCTAATGAATGGGGACATTCATGTCATTCCAACACATCTAATTTAACTCTTTCAACATGATGGACCAGTTTAAAATATACTCATTACATTTGCAAATAGTATAACCCTTGATCAGAAGGCTCCTATAGGAGCCCTCTGATATGGTACTACACAGCTTTCTAATTTAGACAAGTATTTATTCAACTACCCAGAATTCCAAGTAGACTGGTTCATGGTTTGATAACTAAAATGATCCACAAGGGAACACGATCAACCACAAGAGTTATTTAGTGTTGAAAGAGTTAAAACTACATTTAAGCTTGTTGACTAACATCTCAATTGAGAATCTAATTTAGCAGTCCACCTGAATAATAAATGAAAGCACAGCTGGCTAGAGACATCTTCAATTGCTTTTTAAACAGTGACCTATTAACCCATTGTATGCTGGGTAATATTTGGTGGCCGTTTTAAAATGTCGTCTGCATCAGGTATAACTCAAATATTTGCAAAAGATTTAAGCAGTTTCTGATAGAAGATTGACTTAGCAGCAAACAGTTTTGATCTCAGATCAGGCCCCACAATGTGGGGCCTGATCCGAGATCAAAACTGTTTGCCTAGAGGTACACCTAAAAGTGTATCCCGCATAAAATGGGTTAAAACAAGTTTGACTGAATAAAATACATGTTTATGTACCTACTTTTTCTTCACCAACCAGCAAGCTTCCACACAATAGAAACAGTGCCTCCTCCACCGACAGGGAAAGGGAGGGAAGAGCCTTGGGAGAAAGAAGTGGATGATCTGGTGGCATGGACAAATAAACTGGACCCTACAGCACTTGAGAGCTGAGGTTGAGGAACAGAAACCATAGGACAAACACTATCATCAGTTTATAAAAATACACATCTGTGATATATGTATTGCTTGTTCATGCTAGGTTACTTGACTTGTTCCAGCTTGTAAAAATCACTATTCACCTGAAGTCTTATTTAACCCTTTACCCCATAGAAGTGCCTTTTAGCGTGTTTAATTTATTCCTCCATTGAAGAAAATAGTTTCAATTTATACTGTTACAACTTACAAATAAGAATCATAGGGAATATTTTCTTTATTCTAGCAGATAATAGCTTAAAGCAGGCTGAAAATAAAGCAGAGTGCACCTTATGGTGCATTCTGCTTTATTTTCAACCTGCTTTAAGTTGTTGTTTGTCTTCAAAACTAGAAACAGGCTATGGGGTAATGGGTTAATAATTGTTTCGCCGAGTCCTGCTAAACTGGAAACAATTACATTTCAAACATCTCTTCAACAATGCTCCCAATAAGCATACATTATGGGCCCTTTGTCTATATGGAGGAAAAGTGAGACTAATGTTATGCTCTCTGTTGTGGCTGTAGAGACAGCATTGATGATGGCAGCATCAAACTTTTACATGTAGCTTCAACGTTAAGTTTTTGTTTGTACATGTACACTTTTTTTCATTGCAATGCCTAAGTCTTGCTTTGCTTTTTTCTCTAAAGCAAGACATCCAATTTAGCAGAATTCTTATTAAGACTTCTGGCAGCCTAATTAAAGATGACAGTAATGAAGAAAGGCTCTAATTGGAGCTCCTTGCATTACTTTTTTCCTGTAATAACCCTTTACCCAATAGCGGATTTCTGGTATTGAAGATATGTGATCACTTAAAGTAGGTTGAAAGTAAAGCAGAATGTGCCTTAAGGCACATTCTGCTTTACTTTCAGCCTGCTTTAAGCTAGTATCTGCTAGAATATAGAAGATATTTCTTATAATACATATTCATGACTGTATAAACTATTTTCTTCAGTGGATGAATAAATTAAATGTGCTAAAAGGCACTTCTGTGGGAGAAAGGGTTAAGCAGGCATAAGCATTTAAGGATGTTCCACCATTCTCTTTTACTACATTTTAGTTGCTGCCTAAGTGAAGCTGTAATGTATTACATGTAATTCATCCCTGTGATATGTTTCTTTCAAATTGTGTTAAATTTAATAAAGTTCAATGCAGGCACATGGAGATATCTAAAGACTGATCACACTTTATGAAGTACAGAAACAATGCAGAAAGCTCCCATAGGAGTATTCTGCATTATTTTGCTTTTGCATTCATCTGCCATTTCTTTTATAGACTGACCATGCATCTTAAATTAAATAGTCATAAGTTTGACAGTACAGAAAAACACTCTCTATTACGACCACTAAAATGAAGGCTAATTGATTATATAAAAGACAGATGACAGCTTAAAGCAAGGTGAAAGTAAAACAGAAAGCTCCTTAAGGAGCTATCTGTTTTACTGTCATCTTGCTTTAAGCTGTCCCCTGTCCTTTATACAATTAATAAGCTTTCGTTAAAGTGGTCGTAAAAGAGAGGTATGCTAAAAGATGCTTCTATGGCGGGAAAGGTTTAACTGTATATGGTTTGCTTGTACTTTAATACATCTGTGTTATAAACTCTTTTGTTACTGCTTATACTGTTAAATAAATAAACAATGCTGTTGATGAATGTTTCAAAGTTTTACTCTCCTCTGTTTTTGCATTTATCATATTGATAAGTAACAATATTACCAAACATATCAAAAACAATCTTACAGAAGAAAAAACTATTATTTTTCCCCTCAATAAACACAACTATGCAGCAAAAGCACATGTCCTATGCAAACAATTTGGAGCCAGATCAGGCATCATGTAACATGGTATTTGATCAAGTTTCAAATTGTTTGTTTGCTTTTTATTTTTAAAACGAACTCATTTTGCTGTATTTTAGTGCTATGGGATTGCACTGTATTTAGTTTTAACAAGAAAGAATAATGTTTTTCTCACTGTAACAAGTAAAACCCGCAAACTGTTCACCAGTTAGTAAAATTATAAACTGGCCTACAGTACAATATCAATAAATTTGTGACATTTTAATATATTAATAACATAAAGTCTGTTTACATATACAAATTAACTGTATAATACAACTTAAGTAATAATTAAAGTGCAAAAACCATTATAAACCTCATTACAAATTTCAATTTAACCCATTACTCCATAGCTGCCCCTTTTAATGCATTTAATCAATTCATAGACGGAAGAAAAGAGCTGAATGATTGTGCAACTTAAGAAATATTTCCTCTATCCTAGCAGATGGTAGCTTAAAGCAGGCTGAAAATGAAGCAGAATGCACCCAAAGGAGCATTCTGCTTTACTTTCAACTTACTTAAAGTGTTAATCTGGCATCATTTGAAGGAAAGCCTATAGAGTAATGAGTTAAGCAAGATGGCAAGAAAATATAATGCTCTTATGACACTCAAGATAATAAGAAGTGTTGTCTTTCTTTAAAATGCAGATTATTTCAAAATGACTGAGGTTTTAGCCTCACTATGATATTGGAGTCGTGGGTGGGTATTATATAGTGGTGTCATCAAGTTTTGGAATTGGCTCTATACAGGTTTTTTTTTAATTTACTCTATACAGGTTGTTTTTTGAGAGCCACCAATCAAATCAGATTAAGAATATTTAATGATTGTGTTCAAGGAAGGTGGCAGCTAAACACCACATGAAAGTAAAGCAGAAAGCTCCTATAGGAGCTTTCTGCTTTTCTTTTATCTGGCTTTAAGCTGCTATCTTACTTAAACATAAATGTACAAAGATGATTTGCACATTTGGCAGGAAAGAAAAAGAGAAGCCCAATCACAGAAAATGTATAATATTGAAGCCATTGTTTAACCTCCCCCTCTCTCAAAACATTTACAATATTTCATCCACTATGCCAGGAGATATTTGGGTGTCTGATAGAAATGTTTTATTAAAGCCAAATTAGGCATGCTAAAATGTAGTTTGAAAAATTCTAACAATATAAATTTACATGTACTGAAAAATACATATACAACAGATACATCCTGGCCTGAAGCCTTTTATACTCCGGTCAGATAAGATAATACTGATTTTACAATTAATGGACATGTATTCCATCAACGATTGTTACTTTAGTACACTCTATAGTGTCAACTTCTAGATGTAAAATGATATACAGTGGAGAATCTGTTATTCTTTCCTAATAAACGCGTTTACGCTAAAACTATTATTTGCAGTGCAAACAGTTTGGAGCCAGATCAGACGCCGGGTAACCCGGCGTCTGATCAGGCTCCAAACTGTTTGCCACCAAGATAAACAAGAATTATCAGAATTGTCCAAAAGTTGTTCTTTTCTACGTTTTAGTGCTTTGCGTTTGCGTACGTTTGCGTTTAAACGGGAAAGAATAACAGATTCTCCACTGTAGCATACAAAGAAGTGGCATTTGAATATTGCAAGCAGCACTGAAATTGTTTAACCCATTACTGCATGAAAACACCTTTAATTTATTTCTCCACTGAATGAAACAGTGCAATTTTATACAGTTGTGAATATGCACCATAAGTAACATGTTCTATACTCTAACAAGTAATACTTTAGAGCAAACTGAAAATAAAGCAGAGTGTCCCTTACAGCACATTCTGGTTTACTTTCAACATGCTTTAAGAGATCACTGTTCTTCAAAACTAGAAACAAGCAATGGGGAAATGGGTTTACTCTATCAACACTGCAGACCTGTACTGAAAACCACTGCAAACAGATTGGATCCAGGTCAGTTTTATACTTAATACAGGGCCTCATCAGGATCAAAAATTCTTGTTACTAGGATCCTGTTTCTATGAATAGGAAAATGCCCAAACCATTTTCAGAATTTTGCCAAACAACATTTTCAGCAGTTGATAATAAGTCGCTCAATGTTGAAACAACAGGCAGGCTGGAGACGTGGCTTCTGACATGTCTTCACTATTTTTCATGACGGATTCACCAATATACTGGAAAACTTGTGGCCAGTTCATTCACTGCTCATGTAACAAGTCATATTTATAATGTTTTAGCTGAATGCAGGACAAAAATAATGCACAAAGCTTCTGCAAAACTTTTGTCCTGCACTATGCAGTAATATTTGAGTTGGAAAAAAATCTGAGATATAGAACCTGGTCAGCATTATGCAACCTTGGTGATGTTAACCCACTAGACAGAGCTGCTTGGAGATCTAGTATCAGACATACTAGCCGCCTGCTGCCTACCCCAGATGCTGGGAAACCAGCAGCAGATGGCAAATGAAATCAGGATGTAGTAGTAGTAGTAGTAGTTGTTGCTCTGGATCTTCGCTGTTTGAAATGTCTAAAGGCCTTCTTTCTGGTGATGTCATCCATATACCGGTATATATATATAGTGTATGGGCTAAAGAAGAAAAGGGCAGTCACACTACCAAAACACCTTTTTCTCACTGTTAACCCTTTTCCCTATAATCCCTTTCTGCTTTTGAAGACCGGTGACCACTTAAAGCAGGTTAAAATTAAAGCAGTTACTTTCCACCTACTTTAAACTACCACCTGCTAGGATATAGAAAATATTTGTTATGCTGCGTATTTATTACTGTTGAAATTTGAACTTTTTTCTTCAGTGGAGGTATAGATTAAAAGAGTAAAAAGGTGTACTTCCATTGGGTTAAATGTTACTACTCATACTGATACAATCAATCTTGTGTTAGGCTGGCATTACATGAAGACACATGAAACTGTGTTAACCACTTACTCCAAATTTTAATGCCTCCTTTGCATAATATAGTTCCAGTTTATACCTTCAACCTCATGCATATCTATCATAAGGAATATTTTCTATATACTAGCAGATGGTAGCTTAAAGCTGGTAGAAAGTAAAGCAAATATGCTTGAAGGCACATTCTGCTTTACTTTCAACCTGAAAGGCGCATTCTGCTTTACTTTCAGCCTGCTTTAAGCTACCATCTGCCCGGATATAGAAAATGTTTCTTATGTTACATATTCATGACTTATAAAATAGAACTATTTTCTTCAGCGAAGGAATGATTTTAAGGGGTAAAAGGGCGTATTTATAGGGTAATGGGTTAAGCAACCCCCTGTCTTCAATACTGAAAACAAGCTACAGTGAAGCTTGCTTATAACCAAATTCGATATAGAATATTGGATATAACAAAACAAAATTTATTACCCATGGGCATCTCTAATTAACATATAGTAAAATGGACATGATATAACGAAATGTGGACATAATGAAATAAAAAAGACTGTCCCAACGACATGGCTTCCCCCTAACAAACAACTTAACCAACAACTTTTCGCTGTACCTAAAAGTTGTTAAGTGCAATGTATGTTGATCATCAAATCTTTGTCTGTATTATTAGAAATGTCACAGAAATTCACAAGTAATGTCAGCCAAAATCATTTCAGATCTTAACAAGTAGCACAAATTACCCTACTATGTACACACTGACTAAATGCAGTTCCAGGTTATACTAAGAAGTTAAAATAGAAATACTGTACTGAAGATCTACACTTGCTACAGTATGTGTTTATATGTTTGCATGATTGTGATTGTAGATTTGGATGCTGGCTTAACCCATTACCCCATAAATACGACTTTTTACGCTAAAAATTTATTCCTCTACTGAAAAAATTAGATTCACTTTATACAGTCATGACTATACAGTAAGAAATATATTCTATATCCAAGCAGATGGTAGCTTAAAGCAGGCTGAAAGTAAAGCAGAATGCGCCTTAAGGCGCATTCTGCTTTACTTTCAACCTCCTTTAAGTAGTCATCTGTCTTCAAAACTGGAAACATGCTATGGGGTAATGGGTTAACCCTGTTTCTATTTTTGAAGATATGTGACCACTTAAAGCAGGCTGGTAGTAAAGCAGAATGCGCCTTAAGGCGCATTCAACTTTACTATGACCCTGCTTTAAGCCATCATGTGCTCGAATTTGGCAGATATTTCTTACGAAACATATTTCATGATTTTAAAAATTGCATCCATTTTCTTTTTTGGAGGAATAAATAAAAGGCGTATTTATGGGGTAATGGCTTAACTCAATCATCCCTGAAACTTTTGGTGGATAATTCAAGTTTCCAATTAAGTCTAGTCCATTTTTGACAATTTAAATTTGATTTTAACAAAATATTGCAAAATAACAAACAGTTCAGACCCTGATCAGAGGGCTCCTGCAGGAGCCCTCTGATCAGGGTCTGAACTGTTTGCATAGCACAAGTGCTCTCTTCACAGGTACACCTTGTGTTGTGATGAGTATAATCATCACTAGAGTTGAATGTGTTAGAAGTATTCATGCCAGGTCTGGTGCTCCTGCTGCCACTATCTGCCTTGACAACCACTCCAGGCCCTCCTGTAATCCCATGCCAGTGTTTGCGTCACAAGCTTGGATATGCCAGCTCCTATTGCAGCAGAATTTAAACAGTGCAAACTCCTCTGTTAGTTCCTCTATTGATACACATGGCTGCAAATCCTGAAAATGGTGGAAAACAAGGTTCAAAATATTCTTACAAAATGTGTATTTTCACATAAAGCATTATCCTATATCCTGTATTTTGGTTTTAGAGACAGGTGATCACTTAAAGTAGGCTGAAAGTAAAGAAGAATGTCCCTTAAGGTGCATTCTACTTTATTCTCTGTCTGCTTTAATCTACATGATCTGCTCGAATATAGAAAATCTTTCTTATGATACATACTCAATACTGTGTAATTGAAACTATTTTCAGCAGTAGAGGAATAAATAAAATGTGTACAAATGTTTGTCTATAGAGTAATAGGTTAAACCTTTTCTCTTCCTCGCCATAGAAAGCCTTTAGTCATTCCTCGACATAAGCACCTTAGAAGAATTCTATAAATGCCCTCCAATATAGATTACCGGTAACACATTCAACCCTAGCGAGGAGTATACTTGTCATTTATAAACATTGTACCTATAAAGAGGACACTTGCCCAAAACAAACAGTTGGGTATATGTGATTTGTAGAATTAGATATGGAAGAAAGGATTAACAATACCAGCTGACACGGTACTCTTCATTAGCATTATTTGTGCTTATGTAATTTTTTCTGTACCTGTTTGTTGGCAAATATCAGCAGGGAAGCATCTTTGAGTTCCTTTTCTTGAACTAATTTGACTAGCTCACTCTGGGCCTCCTTCAATCTTTCTTTGTTGTGACTGTCTATCACAAATATAACAGCTGCAAATATTTCAAAAATATTACTTTGGTCACTTAATTCTTCTCCAGCTAATAGCATATATTAATGCGTTTTGAAAACAGGAGCTGTTTGATCAGGGCCTTCACTGTTTTCATATAGGATCAGTGACATGTTCACGCTTTCCTGGTGAAAAATTTCCATATTTTATGAGTCAATGTTATAGTTCCTGATGATAGATGGTCATAGTGGGCAGACTTCTATATGTGAATATTCAGCAGGAGGAGTGTTAATAACTAGAGCTCATCAACAGTTTTCAGATTATTATAAAACAAATGATAGAGCACTTTACATGTACCGGTAGTTTTAGCAAATGAAAATGTTTGCAACTGGTGTAAAAGACCTACAACAAGAGTCATTCTGAGTGTCTATTAAGAATAGTGTTAATGCTGACCAGTTACTACAGTGCTAAAACATGCCTCTGTCTGGTGTTCATCTGATTGCAGGGCTCCAGATAAGAAGGGTTGCAGAGTATTTCCAACATGTTCTCCTTTATGTTTTCACCAAACCCTTAGGACGTAAGATGAGACTACTCATTACTGTAAAACCGGTTTTATTTGCTAGAATATAATTTACCCATTAATTCGTGAATGTCTCTAGTTTTGAAAATAGGCAACTTCTTAAAGCAGGTTGAAAGTAAAGCAGAATGTGCCTTAAGGCACATTCTGCTTTACATTCAGTCTGCTTTAAGCTACCACCTGCTAGAAATATTGCATGATATCGCGAATTAATACAAAATAGCATTATGCGAAATATTCAAGACGCGAAAAATACCTGTATAACAGTATAAGAGTTGTCTCTTTCAGACTATTCTAATGAATTGTCACACTATACAATTTAGTCCAGTCCATTTTTGATATTTATGGTAACTTTTTATAATATATGTCGAAATGACAAACAGTGTAAACCCTGATCAGAGGGCTCCTTAAGGAGCCCTCTGATCAGGGTCTACACTGTTTGCAAAGGACAATTGTATTCCTCACAGGTACAACGTTTGCAAATGATAATATATGCGTGACTAGGGTTCAAAGAGTTAAACAGACAGAAAGGTTTTAGCTATGGAAATACTTCCCTTATCTGGAGTTCAGTTCGTGTTTGCAGGCTTACCTTGAGTATTGAAATAATAATGTTTCCACAATGGTCTTATCTTGTGTTGGCCGCCTACATCCCATATTGTCAACTTGACATTTTTATACTCCACAGTCTCTACATTAAACCCTGAAAACGCATAGAAACATTGTACAGTAAACCTTCATCAGCAACTAATTAATAGCATAGATACGCCTTTTCACACATTTGATTTAATTCCTCCATTAAAGAAACTAGTTCGAATTTATATGGTCATGAATATGCACCATAAGAAATATTTTTCATATCCTAGCAGATGATGGCTTAAAGCAGGCTGAAAGTGAAGCAGAATGTGCCTGAAGGCAAATTCTGTTTTAATTTCAACCTGCTTTAAGCAGACCCCTGTTTTCAAAACTAGAAACAAGCTATGGGGTGAGGGATGGAGAGCCCTCAAAACAATGCTGTAAAACCTGAATTAGCTGGTCATGAAAAAGAGGATAAATTGCTGCTTATTGGCAGACTAAAGTAATGCAGAAAGCTTCTATTTTAGTTAAAAGAAAACTCTATTAGGAGCATTCAGCTTTACTTTCCATCTGCAACACAGAGACATCTACTTACTACTATGGTCACAATATATCAATTGAAATATACAATCATATATTAGGTTTTGTCTATGAAAAGGACAAAAGCTCTTATACATGTATTGCCCAACTGCCAAAGCTTAAATTTAAACCAATTGAAAACAGTAAAATCAAACTGCTTTACCTTCATTTTGTGTAAAGCACATGCCATCTTTTAACCCTTTCTCCCCCAAAATGCTTTTTAATGCTTTTATCTATTCATCATCAAAAATACATTTTATGCTTCCTATCATGTCCTGTAAAAATATCCATTGAAATAACTTCCTGTGTTTTGAAAGGTGGTGCTTACAGAATGTTGAAACTAAAGCAGAAAGCTCCTTCAGCCTGCTTTAAGCAACCACCTGTCATACAAAAATTAAGACATGTCATTGGGGAAAGGGTTAAGTGGTCATTTATTGTACTCATTTTGCAATTTTTTAGCAAAGGTAAGGTTTAACTTACAACCCTTAGCCCGCCAAATAAATTGTCGTCTGCTATATTTCTCGTCTGCTTCAAGTGCTTCAAAATTGCTGAAAATGTTGTCCGAGTGTCAAACAGCTTGGATCCGGATGAGACGCCGAGTTACTCGGCGTCTCATCCGGATCCAAGCTGTTTGCATATGGAGCTATAGTCATGAGTGGCAGGCTAAGGGTTAAGATACTTACCAATAGTTGGTATAGTTGTGATGAATTCATTATTCTTCATTTTGAATAAAAGACTTGTTTTACCCGCATCATCCAGACCCAGTATAACTACCCTCATCTCTATCTTTGGTCCTATATGTACCCTGTTGTCCTGAAAAGAAGAGGATTGGTAGGTTAAATTGGCAACTTCAGTATTTGCAAAACACTATTATTGACTCCAAATCTGAGTCTGTTCAAAACAAGAGCCATGTACAATGTAGTACGAAATTCACGACATGCAGACAAATTATAACAATTCATATTTTCAATGTAATTCAACCCTTTACTATAGAGATACACATTTTATATATAGTTTTATCATTTATTCCTCCACTTGAGAAATAGTTTCACTTTATACACTTATGAATATGCCCCTTAAAAAATGTTTTCTATATCCTAGCAGAGGGTAGCTTAAAGCAGACTGAAATGAATGAAGATTGTTTATTAAGGCACATTCTGCTTTACTTTCAAGCTGTTTTATGAGGCCATCTGTCTTGAAGACCAGAAACGGGCTATGTGGTAAAGCATAGGGACATTTAACAACAACAAAACAATGCATTCAGTATTATAGTAGAGAGTTTAGTACTGAATGCCTTTTTATTTGTTAAAGGTCCCTATAGGGTAAGTTTGTCTGTAGTCTAATAACAAACAGCATATATACAAATACATAGCCTTTGACTGATAGGACTATACATGTACTTGCTAAGCTCTTTTGCTGCCAAGTTTTATTGTCTGCTTTAACCCTCTTACCATCAAAATATTGTCTGCATTGGTAGTGTTGTCAGCAATATTAAATTTTGTAAAGTCAGCTTTAGGGCTGTTTTGATTCAAGAAATGTCTATACGAGTGTCAAACAGTTTAGAACCTGATCAGACACCCCGTTGACAGAGAAAGAGTTAATAGTTCTTTTTATATAATTTCATGTTTACATACCTTAGTAAAAGTTATAGGTATATGTGCCTCCAGACACAAGTGTTCTTGTAGATCTGCAAACTGTTGTTGTTGTTTTTGTACTGTGTCCAGCAGCAGGCTTACCTCTGGCTTGGCAAGTAATACCTTAGTGTCATCCTGAAATGGTGAGACAAGAGAGATATATATGGAGTTAGGTTCCAGGTAAGAGGGTGTAACTGACCAAATCCAACATTTTCTCACTTGTTTCAGCACCAATTCCTTTGGTGTTACTACTCATTAGAATTGTCTCTATCTACTACTCCACATAAGTACCAATACTGAATATTCAAGCATAGAGTTGAAAATAGGTACTGCAGTAGCTCTATGAAAGTAAAGGAGCTTTCAGTTTTACTATTACCATGTCTGAGGCAGTATCTTGACTTAACACAATTACATGTATATAGAGATGATTTGGCCCAATAGCTATGAAGAACGAGAGCACCGCAAACGGGTGCAGGACGCTCGACTTTCATATACTTGAGACGGCTATATTTTTCAAACTTAAAGAATGTGTATGGGTGTTTAATGCCCTATTGATCTTAGAAGTTTGTAAGCAACAACAACTTAAACATACTTGGACAGTCTACATTCAACTTAAAGTAAACTATAAGTCAAAAGAAGGACAATATCTTTGCCTGCTTTACCTGCCTTGTTGTAATGCGTTGCCCTTTTGAAACTAAACAAGTATTCAAATATATTGGAAGTTTGAAATTAATAACTTTCTACGGTTACTGAATAATTTCATATACAAATTCTTAGTCAAACAAGGGCAATAACTCTGCAATGACAAATCCCATGGTTATCTGCTGTGTTGAAAGGTGATGCCCTTTTGAAACTGAACAAGCATTAAAAGTTTCAAGTTAATACCTATGGTAATTATTGAGAAATTTCAATTTACAAGTTTTATGTAAATAAAAACAAGGGCAATAACTCTAGAATGGCAAATCCCCGGTCACCTTTCTTGTTTGAATGAGTTGCCCTTTTGTTATAACACAAGTATTTAAAGTTTCAAGTTAAAACCTTTGACAGTTATTAAGATATTTCAATTTACAAGTTTTAAGTAAATAAATCAAGGGCAATTACTCTGGAATCACAAATCACAGAGTAACCTACCTTGTTGTAATGAGTTGTTCTTTTGATACTTAACAGGTATTTAAAGTTTCAAGTTAATATCTTTCATAGTTATTTAGATATGTTAATTTACAATTTTTAAGTTATAAAACATGGACAATAACTCTGAAATGACAAATCCCTGGATTACCTGCCTTGTTGTAATGAGTTGCCCTTTTGATACTAAACAAGTATTCAAAGTTTCAAATGGATACCTTTGATAGTTATTGAGATATGTTAATTTTTTTTTTTTAAGTAAATAAAACAGGGGCAATAACTCTGGAATGGAAAATCCTAGGGTTACCTGCCTTGTTTTAATGAGTTGCTCTTTTGATACTTAATAACTATTCAAAGTTTCAAATGGATACCTTTGATAGTTATTGAGATATGTTAATTTATAATATTTAAGTAAATAAAACAAGGGCAATAACTCTGAAATGACAAATCACAGGGTTACCTGCCTTGTTGTAATGAGTTGCCCTTTTGATACTTAACAAGTATTCCAAGTTTCAAATGGATACCTTTGATAGTTATTGAGATATGTTAATTTATAATTTTTAAGTAAATAAAATAGGGGCAATAACTCTGAAATGACAAATCCCAGGGTTACCTGTCTTGTTGTAATGAGTTGCCCTTTTGATACTGAACAACTATCCAAAGTTTCAAATGGATACCTTTGATAGTTATTGAGATATGTTAATTTATAATTTTTAAGTAAATAAAACAAGGGCAATAACTCTGAAATGACAAATCCCAGGGTTACCTGTCTTGTTGTAATGAGTTGCCCTTTTAATACTGAACAACTATTCCAAGTTTCAAATGGATACCTTTGATAGTTATTGAGAAATGGACTCTTACAAAAACCTTAAGCAAAAAACTTAACCGACGCAGACGCTGACGCAGACGCAGACGCAGACGACAGGGTGACGACAATAGCTCGACTTTTTGAAAAAGTCGAGCTAAAAATGGATAATTCATATTTGGCTGTAAAATCATTTTTGGCTTACACTCTGCAGTGTGGTCTCACACTGGTGACAGACTGCTGATATCTGGGACAGCAACATGGCCATGTCTTCTTTCTGTTGTTGTAACATACACAGCTTCTCACGGATGTGGGTGTCAACTGTTGTTAGAGCCACAATCTCCTGTCTGTTCAGAGTTTCTCTTAATTGATGGAAGTAGTTCTTCACCTTCATTCTGGCATTCTCAATGGAACCAGGAACCTTGAAATAAATATGAGACAGCAGTTGAAATTTGCATGGTTCAAACAAACCAATACAGCATACCAATACATGTACAGCAAAGTTAAGATATTGACAACTCAAACTCATTATAACCCATAACCCCATAAATACGCCTTTGATTAGTTTCTCCACGAAATAAAATAGTTTGATGTTATACAGCTGTGAATGTGTACCATAAGAAATATGTTCTTTATTTTATAAGATGGTAGCTTAAAGCAGGTTGAAAGTAAAGCAGAATGCACCTTAACCCTTTGAACCCTAGTCCCGCATATAGGCGTCCTTTTCAAACAGTATACATGTGAAAAGAGCACTTGTCCTATGCAAACAGTGAATACCCAGATCAGAGGGCTCCTTATGGAGCCCTCTGATCTGGGTCTTCACTGTTTGTCATAATGCAAAACATTGACAAAAACAACCCTTAAAAGTCAGAAATGGACTAGACTAAAATGGAAACTGGGATTGTCCATTTAAAGCTTTAGGGAGGAAAGAGTTAAGGTGCATTCTGCTTTGCTTCCAAACTGCTCTAAGTGATTATAATTATGTCTTCAAAACTAGAAACAGGCTATAGGGTAATGGGTTAAACTCCTTTCCTTCCTAGCTTGTTTAAGTGCTATGGCTTAAGCAGGTTGAAAATAAAGAAAGATGTCCACTGCCAGTTAAAGCAATGATATATCTGTATAATAATAATATCTTACTGGTTGTGTGGAGCTAGTGATGTCTGGATTCTGTATGACTTGGTATCCACCCTCCATCTGTTGTATAGTGGAACCAATTCTTCGTATAGAGTCACTCACTTCTTCACCAAAAGACTTCACATGCTGCATAGCATTTATAATTGATGTCCGTACATTCTCTGCTTCTGTTTCTAGAAGTGCATGCTGTAAAAAGAATCAAAATTTTGACATGGATGAAAAGGTATTTTCCCCATAATCACCTATGTGGGATAGGGATTTGCCCTATAGATGGGGAATCACTCTATCCTCCATATCATGTGACGTCAATTTTGTGCCCAGCTTAACCACCAGCGCTGCATGATGCTGGTACCTAAATTACTCCATTTCTGATGCCCTTACTATAAACAATGTCATATTTGTCAGAAAAAGAGAACACAAACTGTAATTCTTTTGTTATTTGTATTAATGATTTAAATAGGAGGAAAAAAATCAATATTAATTTGTTTTGTTAATGTAGCCGTATATGAGCAGAATATTGACTGGTTATTTAATACAGGGTTGACTGTATATCCGCTGAATGGTTATGTTCAGTCTACCCTTACAATGAGTATACATTAACAAACAGTATACCTTTGAAAAGTACATTTTTCCTATTTAAATCGTGTAGATCCTTATAAGAGGGCTTATTTATAATCAGTTTCTACACTGTTTTTTATTCTGCAACATATTGAAGTAAACTACCCTGTGTAGTCATAAATAAACACTGGAATTGTCCATTAAAATTTTATGGGGTAAATGAGTTAAATTTAACTAGGGTTTCGACCTACACTGAGCTATTTCTATACGGAAAAATGCCAACAGTGCCTTATTTTTTCCCTTAATCAGATGGTTGCTTAATAAAATACTGACTATATTAACTTCATTGAATGAATAGTAGTATATGTTTTCGTTATTGATACACTTATCGAAGAAGATAATTAGTTATTTGTTATGATTTTACGTCGCTTTTAACAGTATTTCAGTCATATCGCGACGTCCAGCTAATTACAGGTGGAGGAGACTCCAGAAGCCCTTTATACATGTACACTGTTTCAGGCACAAATCGGTAACTGGGTAGAACCACTGACCTTCCGCAAGCCAGCTGGAAGGCTTCCCCACATGAAAAATCTGAACGACCCTACTGGGATTCGAACTCACAGCGGTGAGGAGCTTAGTGATGTAAGTCACAGTGACTAGGCCACGGAGGCCCCCCGAAGAAGATAACAAAAAACGCTGCACAATCTGGGATGAAGTAGTGCAATAAGCTCGTATATGAGCTTTATGCGATATTTCATTATGCATTTTGGAGCTACATACATGCACGGTGGATTTTTACTAGCCTAAAATAACTATTCAGTTGAAACACGGAGTGGAATAATTGATGTTATTTCCACATTTTACACTGACACCAACTGCTCTTTATTGATTCGAAAACAATCAAGAAAGTTTATCTTCGATTAATGTACGTATATTGATGCGAGGACACAATGTGTCCTCTTATCTATTTGGTAGCAGTTATAAAGACTCAATGATTCAACCATAGTTTACATGACATTTATATGTATAATGTTTTATTTGAGCATTGACGAAATACTGTATGTATAAGTCAAAATAAAATATGTTCTGTTCTGTTTTACTATAAACTAATTAGCCTTACTTTATGTCTGTTATGTCTGCCATAGTCCTTGCATATATAACACATCAGTGGGTTAGACTGACACTCTTCCTCTTGGCAAGCAAACTCTACAATGTGCATGGGATGGTAGCCACATTTTGGATTCTCTTTGGGCTTCTCTGATATTGGCACCCGCTTGTGTTTGATGAGTGTGCGGGTGTTGTGGGTGGTGTCTGAGCATTCCAGACAGAGGTGTGTCTGACAAGTCATACAATACAAGACTGCTGTATGAGCCTCGTTCTCATCACAATGTATTGCAAGCTGCAAATTGTAAAAGAACACAAAACTTGTGATAACCCAATACTCCATACATACATTTGTTTATGCCTGTAATTTATTCCTTGATTAACCCTTTACCTGATAGCCTATTTCTAGTATTGAAGATTGTTGACCACTTCAAGCAGGTTGAAAGTAAAGCAGAATGCGCCTTTAAGGCGCATTCTGCTTTACTTCCAGCCAGCTTTTAGCTTCCATGTGCTAAAATATAGAAAATATTCCCTATACTACATATTCATGGCTGATTAAATTGGAACTATTTTCTTCAGCGGAGGAATAAATCATATCCGCTAAAAGGCGCTTCTATGGGGGAAAGGGTTAAAGAAATTAGTTCTAATTTATACACTCAAGAAATATTTCTTGCATCCTAGAAGATGGATACATAAAGGAGCATACTGAATTCTGATTTCTTTCAACCTACTTTAAGTGACCACCTGCCTTCAAAACCAGAAACAGGCTATGGGCTAACAAGTTACTTAACCACTCTATGAAGAGTTGCAATACATGCATTTTCAAAATCAGGTTATTTCATTATGCAGGATAAAAATAATGCAGAAAGCCTCCACACCTACCCGTATATCAAAAACGGTTAATGGGTATTGTAATGAGTTGTCAATAGTAGTACAAATTTAATAGTAATTATTTTTCCTTCAAAGCATTTCAAACACATTACAGGATGCTAAATAATCATCATTTCTTGTTATTAAGCATCCTGCCTGTATAGGATGTTAACACTTAAAATTGTTGACGACGACTGACATTCAAGGATTGCAAAAGCTCACCCTGAGCTAGCTCAGGTGAGCTTAAAATTGGGACATCCTCATTCCAGTATAACTGCTGTAATTATCCTTAAATCTGAATTAATTGCATTTATCGCACAGTAAGCAACCAAACTGAATGACAAACAGTGAAGACCCTGACCTCCTGAGGGAGCAGTCTGATCAGTGTCTACATTGTTTGCTCAGGCCTGTCTGTCCCAATACTTAGGGTATTTATATATATGATAATAAAGGTCATCCTGTTCCCTCTATTCATCTCTTATTACAGTGGAGAATGTGTTATTCTTTCCCAATAAACGCGTTTACGCTAAAACGTTTATTTCCACTGCAAACAGTTTGGAGCCAGATCAGACGCCGGGTGACCCGGCATCTGGTCAAGCTCCAAACTGTTTGCCACCAAGATAAACATGAATTGTGAGAAATATCTAAAAATTGACATTTTCTACGTTTTAGTGCTATGCGTTTGCGTACGTTTGCGTTTAAACGGGAAAGAATAACAGATTCTCCACTGTATAACTGACCTCTTTTTCTTTTGCCAGAGACTCATCTGTAAAACTTGTCGTTCTGCTAGGAGGTTGTTTTGAAAACTGAAGTTTTTCTAGAAGTTCCAGCAATGCAAAGTTTTTCTTCAACCCCCAAATGCCAGAATCACCTGCAAGATAAGTTGAGCGGCATGTTTAAGTAAAATATTGGTGCACAGAGAACCTAAATTGCAAGACATAATCTTTGCTACACAGGTAAAAGAAATTAGATTATAAATACTACATAAACGAGAGCACCGCAAACGGGTGCTGGACGCTCGACTTTCATATACTTGAGACGGCTATATTATTCAAACTTAAAGAATTTGTATGGGTGTTTAATGCCCTATTGATTATAGAAGTTTGTAAGCAACAACAACTTAAACATACTTGGACAGTCTACATTCCACTTAAAGTAAACTATAAGTCAAAAGAAGGACAAGATCTTTGCCTGCTTTACCTGCCTTGTTGTAATGCATTGCCCTTGTGAAACTAAACAAGTATTCAAATATATTTGAAGTTTGAAATTAATAACTTTCTACGGTTACTGAATAATTTCATATACAAATTCTTAGTCAAACAAGGGCAATAACTCTGCAATGACAAATCTCATGGTTATCTGCTGTGTTGAAAGGTGATGCCTTTTTGAAACTGAACAAGTATTCAAAGTTTCAAGTTAATACCTATGGTAATTATTGAGAAATTTCAATTTACAAGTTTTATGTAAATAAATACAAGGGCAATAACTCTAGAATGGCACATCCCCGGTCACCTTTCTTGCTGGAATGAGTTGCCCTTTTGTTATAACACAAGTATTTAAAGTTTCAAGTTAAAACCTTTGACAGTTATTAAGATGTTTCAATTTACAAGTTTTAAGTAAATAAATCAAGGGCAATTACTCTGGAATCACAAATCACAGAGTAACCTACCTTGTTGTAATGAGTTGTCCTTTTGATATTTAACAAGTATTCAAAGTTTCAAGTTAATATCTTTCATAGTTATTTAGATAAGTTAATTTATAACTTTAAAGTAAATAAAACATGGGCTATAACTCTGAATACACAAACCTCAGGGTTACCTGTCTTGTTGTAATGAGTTGCCCTTTTGATACTGAATAACTATTCAAAGTTTCAAGTGAATATCTTTCATAATTATTTAGATATGTTAATTTACCATTTTTAAGTAAATAAAACATGGGCAATAACTCTGAAATGACAAATCCCAGGGTTACCTGCCTTGTTGTAATGAGTTGCCCTTTTGATACTTAATAAGTATTCCATGTTTCAAATGGATACCTTTGATAGTTATTGAGATATGTTAATTTATAATTTTTAAGTAAATAAAATAGGGGCAATAACTCTGAAATGACAAATCCAAGGGTAACCTGCCTTGTTGTAATGAGTTGCTCTTTTGATACTTAACAACTATTCCAAGTTTCACATGGATACCTTTGATAGTTATTGAGATATGTTAATTTAAAAAATTTAAGCAAATAAAACAAGGGCAATAACTCTGAAATAACAAATCCCAGGGTTACGTACCTTGTTGTAATGAGTTGCCCTTTTGATACTCAACAAGTATTCCAAGTTTCAAATGGATACCTTTTATAGTTATTGAGATATGTTAATTTATAATTTTTAAGTAAATAAAACAGGGGCAATAACTCTGAAATGACAAATCCCAGGGTTACCTACCTTGTTGTAATGAGTTGCCCTTTTGATACTGAACAACTATTCAAAGTTTCAAATGGATACCCTTGATAGTTATTGAATTATGTTAATTTATAATTTTTAAGTAAATAAAACAGGGGCAATAACTCTGAAATGACAAATCCCAGGGTTACGTACCTTGTTGTAATGAGTTGCCCTTTTGATACTGAACAACTATTCAAAGTTTCAAATGGATACCTTTGATAGTTATTGAATTATGTTAATTTATAAATTTGAAGTAAATAAAACAAGGGCAATAACTCTGAAATGACAAAACCCAGGGTTACCTGCCTTTTTGTAATGAGTTGCCCTTTTGATACTGAACAACTATTCCAAGTTTCAAATGGATACCTTTTATAGTTATTGAGAAATGGACTCTTACAAAAACCTTAAGCAAAAAACTTAACCGACGCAGACGCTGACGCAGACGCAGACGCAGACGACAATAGCTCGACTTTTCGAAAAAGTCGAGCTAAAAATTGTATAAGGTTTTGTGAGGATATTTATAATCAGGTTTACATCAAAATTAGATCTGAAAATGCTAATTAACCCATAATCCCATAGATACATCGTTTTACATCTTAAACCAATTACTCCATAAATATGCCTTTTTAGGCCTTTTATTTTCTCCTCCTTTAATGAAAATGGTTCCACTTTAAACAGATGTGCATGATTATGAATCATAAGAAGCCTTTTTCATACTCTGGCAGATGGTGGCTTAAAGTAGGCCTCAAGATGCATTCTGCTTAACTTTCATTCTGCTTTAAAGGATCATCTGTCTTAAAAACTAGAAAGTTTTGAAAACAGATGATCACTTAAAGTTGGTTGAAAGTAAAGCAGAATGCGCCCTCAGGCTTTAACTGTTCAAGGTACCATCTGCTAGGATATAGAATATGTTTCTTATTGTGCATATTCATGGCTGTATAATTGAAACTATTTTCTCCAGTGGAGGAATAAACTGGATGCGCTAAAAGGCGCTTCTACGGGGGAAAGGGTTAAGCAGCCACTTGCCTTAAACACAAAATGAATAAAATAAGTTACGGAGGCCACAACTGAGAGGCTTTTCTGTACCTATATCTGTGGGTTGCCGGTCAAAGGGACACAACAGTACTCTTCCATGAACTGTGAGTCTACTGAGACACTGGTGACACACAGTATGGCCACAAATCAGTAGTCTTGGAACTTTGTCACCTTGCAGATGGAACACTTCATCACATACTCGACATTCTAAAATTGTCTGGAAAAAATGAGTCTTGATTAAAGTGACTGAAACGAAATGGTGTATTTGCAAACAATTGAATAAAAAACTCAAATAAATGCAAATGTACAGCATGATCATGCATCTGGCATTTAACAAATATGATCAGTCTAAAAGCATCCTAAAAAAAGTTACCAAATCTTAGCTTTTTAATGTTTTCTATCGCTGTTTCAATTGAGTTACTAATAGACTTAACCTTTACCTCATAGCCTGTTTTTAGTTTTGAAGACAGGTGACCACTTAAAGCAGGTTGAAAGTAAAGCAGAATGTGCCTTAAGGCACATTCTGCTTTACTTTCAGCCTGCTTTAAGCTAAAATCTGCTAGGCTATATAAAATATTTGTAATGGTCATTGTTCATGAGGGTATAAACTGGAACTATTTTCTTCAGCGGAGGAATAAATTAAATACGCTAAAAGTCGCTTCTATGGGGGAAAGGGTTAATTGAAATCATACAAATCAATTTGCATCCTTTGTAACCTCTCTGGCTGTACACTAAAGTAGGTTAAAGGGACCACCAATAAATGAATAGTCTGGTTGGTCGAATAGTAAAGGTATCTCTGACTAAAGTTTTTAGTGCATTCACTAAGGGTCTGAGGTTTATATTGTGTACTTAATGGTTATGTTTCATGTTTTGAAAATCATAGAATTATCAATTATCCTTGATTCTCATACATTGGACACTTCCTACATTTACGGAAGCCTCTTTTGATTTTAATTCTTATTAGGAATATAGTAACACTTCTCTATTACGACCTCTAAAAACGTAAAAAGAAGGGTAGCTGATTTATAATTGGCAGATGACTTAAACTTAAGCCTTACACCAATTAAGGTGAAAGTAAAACAGTGTAAGGTACATGGTATGTTGGTATATGCAAATGAGGCTTCCCAAACCATTGTATGTTGGGAAGTTAGTCAATTATATAGCGCAACAAACATCTCTTGGTGTGAGCTTAAGCTTTGCACCGACAGGGTTTGTTGTTGCGGAGTCGCTCGGTTTGCATGTTACAACAGAATGATCTAAAAGGAGCTTTCCGTTTGCAGTTCTGAATCTGAATCTGATTAAATACAGTGCAGGGTCTGTTACGGCATTTATGCACCGGGAGAGAGAGGGGTGCTTTAGTAGCACTGTTGGAGAGCTGACTTAAAGCTCTCCACACTGTCTGCACATACAATGTCTTCTTCAAGCTGGTTCCACTCAACAGTGGTTCTATAAAAGAAAGAGGTTTTTTGCAGTTGGTCACTATGGCCATGTTGTACCTGAAAACACTTGCTGTTATTATTGGCGGATCGGTCTACAATGTTTTTAGCCGTGAAGTCAGTGAATTTTTTAGGTTTGATCTGTCGTTTTTGTCTAACTGGGGTGAGGTAATTTGCAGGTGGTAAAGCTGGTAAGAGTCCTTCTGTTATTTTAAAGAAAAGTGTAAGTCTGCTGTGTTTCCGTCTGGTTTGAAGTGTTGGTAAGTCGAGGTCTGTAAGCATACGGGTGACGCAACCAGTTTCTCGTGATTTATAGTCACCCGTGATGAACCTTGCTGACTGCCTCTGCACTCGTTCTAGTCGTTCTATTTCCGAGGATAGTATTGGGTCCCACACAACTGAAGAATACTCCAGCACTGACCTGACCAAAGATATATATGCTGTCTTTCTGCATTGTGGGGGGCAGTGTCTCAAATTTCTTTTAAGAAAGGCTACGGTGGAGTTAGCCTTTTTAGTTATTTTATTTATGTGGGAACCCCATCTCAGGTCTTCTGATATTGTCACGCCTAGGTAAGGGTTCTCCTGGACATGCTTTAGTATTTGATTGTCTAGGGTGTAGAAATGACTGGATCTGTTATTGACACTCATGAGGTAGCACTTCTTGGCATTGAAAAGCATACCCCATGACGAGGCCCAGGCCTCCAGCCCACTCAAGTCTCTCTGCAGCACTTCATGATCTTCCTGACTCCGGATTGTTCTGTACAGAAGGCAGTCATCTGCAAACAGCCGGACTTGCGATTTAACGGAGTCAGGTAGGTCATTGATGTGACAGAGGAACAGGAGCGGACCAAGCACGGTCCCTTGGGGGACACCGGACCCGACAGGGGCTGATTCAGAGTGTGCTCCATCTACCACCACCTGCATGTGGCGTTTAGTCAAAAACATCTCCAGCCAGTCTAGCAAATTTCCAGTGATTCCATACTTTTTGAGTTTAAAGAGAAGTTTTGAGTGAGGTACTGTGTCAAATGCTTTGGAGAAGTCTGAGATGAAGATGTCTGTTTGGAGTTTCTTGTCTTTGTTCTCTAAAAGGTCGTGTACAGTTGTTATAAGTTGTGTCTCGCAGGAGAAGCCTGATCTAAAACCGTGATTTAAATTTGTTAAGATGTTGTTTTTTTCTAGGTGTTGAAAGAGGTGTCTACAAATAATGTGCTCCAATAGCTTACATGATACTGAGGTCAAGGAAACAGGTCTATAGTTTTCGGCCATATGTACATCACCCTTTTTGAAGACTGGGGCTATATTGGCATTTAACCAGTCATGGGGTAGTTTGCCGGTATCTATAGACGCTTGGAAAATGACACTCAGCCCTGGTGCTAATTGGGTTGCACATGTTTTGAGCATAATGTTTGAAACCTTATCGGGTCCAGATGCTTTAGAAGTTTGAATATTGAGGAGTAGTTTCTCGACACCTGACTTTGTAATCTTTAAAGGAGGAAGTTTGTGTTTGAATTGTTCTTTCATTGAAGGCATTTTGTCTAAATCTGGCTTGGTAAAAACTGAGGTGAACTGTTCTAGTAGAATGTCTGCCTTACTCTTACTGTCACTAACAAGGTTGCCATCTTTTTTGAGTGAGGGTATGCCAAAATTGTCTTGCTGTCGTGATTTAACATAATGCCAGAATGGTTTTGTGTTATTGTTTTTAAGACCCTCTTCTATGGTGTTGTTTATAATTGTGTAATCTCTGCCTTTTTGAAAGCCTTTTTACATTTTTTCTGGTATTGTTTGAACTCTGCCCATTGTGAAGTTTTCTTGGCCTGATTGTAGAGCCTCTTTTTTCTTTTGACCATGCGTTCTAGCTCTTTTGAGAACCATGGGAGTAATTTGTGTTTCTTGCATATTTTACTTGGAATGTGTTTGTCCATTATAGAAGATATGTATTTGGAAAATATATGATATTTGATGATTTCAAATATACGAAAAAGCTAAAATTATCTGCGGACAGATTCTAAAGTCTAGCCGATGGATTTATTAAAAAAAGACCAGAGTTCTTCCACTGGCAACTTTCTTGCTTGTTTTTCAATAATCTGGTTTGATAAGATGTTGGCTTCTTTGTGAATTTCTTCCCAGTTTGCTTTAGAAAAGATGTATTTTTTCCTAGGGATCTGTCTATTCTTCCGAGGAAGGACATCTATATCTGTGACAAATTACTTTAAGCAGTCAAATGTCTTAAAAACCTGATGATTAACACAATTTAATGGTCGAAATAGAGAGGTTTTAGTGTATTTGATAGTATCACCCTGGCCTCAGTCATCCACTCTTCTTCTATGTTGCATTTATACATTATTAGAATAAAAGTTAAGTACGGACAAAAAACAAAGATTGACATATACTGTCTCTTATAAAATACCATACATTTTCTGATTTCTGTGGTAAAAATGGAGTTGTCAAGCTGCTGGTGCTGGAACTGACAGACAAACTCCCTGACAGTTGACTGATGCCAGTGGCCATGTTTACATTATGGGACGAGTTCACATTCTACTAGAAAATATCTGAATTCTAATTTGATCTGCTTCGTCAACATTCACTCATTCAGAAAATAAAGTATAAGATACGGAGTTTGTCATTTATTAAATTATTCATCGCTGTAAAATTTACTTTTCTGATGTAATTATGATTAAGAGTGTTTTAAACGGCTACACACAATACATAGCATATAACCAATGTGGTTGTTTCTTTTTACAGTTGAACTAGCCCAGTTTTCCAATCGTAACTGCTCGGACGATTTCCGACTTATTTCGGGGTTTCCGGAAGTTAGCGAAGTTACCCGATCGCAGTGATCTTCGGTTTGCACAAAACGCGGACATGCACGCAAGTGGCCAAACTTGGCCTGTTGCGACATAGTTTAAACATGTTTTATTCCCTCATATATACATGGAATTGGGATTGGATCACAAGATATAACAACATTAGATCCGACCCTGCGGCATATGCTGGTAGTCAACTTTATATGGTCCTTTAATCAGAAGAAAACAGTACACGTCTTTTATTTCACGTCTTTAATTTCAGTATTAATGATACAATTAGGAGATCTACGGAACAAAAGTTACATGATTCATACTATGATATATCGCTAATGTCAAAATGTTATATAATTATGAACCGACTTTAAATAAAATTTGAATATATTTGTATGTGGTTCACATACTAAACATTTGCAAAAAAAGCATGCAAACACCTGAACATTTTGAGAAAATAGGCAGAAATCTAGATATAGATCTACTGAATAGGCTTAAATAATTACCTGTATATCATCTTTCACGCTTTTAAGAATATCAACTCCAAGAACGAGTATACTCGTCAATAGCAAACAATACATGTACAGTCGAGCTTCGATATCTCGAACTCGCTTAATTTGAAATATCCGATTTGTCGACACATGAATTGCATTATTTCAAAGTCGGTTAAGTCGAACATGCCCGTATTTCAAAGTTAAAACGTGGCTTAGCCACGTTTTAACTTTGAAATACATGGATGTTCGACCTAACCGAGTTCGAGATATCGATCGAAGTTCAACTGTATTACATTTGAAGAGTACACTGCAACCGGCGCTACGTACAGTGTAGATCGAACCTCTAGTCTACACTGTTTATCATTTTGCGATCTATTGTAAAAATCAACCTCAAATAGTAAAAAGTTAAAATAAATTAAAAAATGGAATGTTCCATTAAAGATTTCGGGGTGACTGAGTAAACTTTATCGATTGGCCTGGTATTTTTGCACTTAGGTTAGTGCCTAAAAATTAGAGAGAATCCTTAGTTTTGTATATATATATAATGAGAATTATACAATTAATACTAGCTTATATGGACAGCTACTTGAAAATCCAAAGTTCTCGTTAGATACATGCGCCTTTGCGTGTAGAGTTTTAATGGCAGTACATGTAGAAACTTTCAAAACGCTACACAAGTTGGCTTCATCAAGTTTCGAAAGTCTTCTATAAAAAAGAGATTCTTCATATAACTTTCGATATAGATATACGTGTACAAATGTTTTAATGGTACCAAGTGCCAGCCCAGTTACATGCATGTATACGGGTGCATATTTGCTGCATCAGTTCTGTGGAACTCACTACTTAGAGAATTGGAACAGAGCAGTAATTTGTATACTCAGGGCTACCATAATTTGCTAAAAAAAATCCTAAGATTTTCAAATTTTCAAGCGCGATATTAGGAAACGTACCTTTAACCCTTTAGCTGCCAGGCTTAATGGCATCAACATAATTATGCAAACAGTTTAGATCCAGATCAGACGCCGCGTAACGCGGTGTCTGATTTGGGATCAAACTGTTTGACACCCATCCATATCCGAGATTTAAAAAAACAAAATCCGGAGATTTCGGAAAAATCCGGAGATATGGCAGCCCTGGTATACTTCATATGAAATATACATGCATGTGTAAGCAAGTTTTGCGACGAACAACTGAGCAAACGGCGTCGCTGTGGTTGTATGGTCTCTTTCTTCAAGGTGACAACTGTAAATGTTATGGTCGCAGCATCACTTAACCTTTCCATTTCAGCGCCAAAGTAATCATGAGAAGTATACCCCTTGACCTCCATATTGTCGACTCGTTTGCTTTAGTATTGGTGTCTGCAAGATCATTTAACAGTAATTATTTGAAAAAGTAGTTTAAATGGTAGAATATGACTTAAGAAATGACGACACGAGTGCAAAACAGTTTAAATCCTGATCAGACGCTGTGTTAGGAAGTCCCTGCAACCATCAACTATATTAACAGTACACTAAACGACACTTATAAGTGCGGCCAGTATTATTTTTGAAACATCTCACACGGAGTTAATACACATGTGTATTTACTCCGTGTATTTACTCCGTGACATCTCATTAACACATCAACCAAATTGAGTCAATTTTTCAGAATTTGTGCTTAAGAGACCATGTCTCAAATTGATTTATATTTTCTTCGATATCAATGAATAGCTAACAAATGACAGAGGTTTAAACATACTGATGAATCAAAGGAAATTCCAAAAAAACAACAACAAAACAATAACCTATAGAACAAGCTACTTTACATCCTGGATGTCACATAATAGTCAAATGTGATGATGACGAAGTAGCCTACCATGTAGATAGATAAATAGTATTGTGTATGCGCGCGTGCTTGCTTGCGTGCGTGTGCGCACGTGTGTGTGCGTGTCGGGATGTTTTTTTTTTATTTCATTTGTTGATAAAGAAACAGTTTACCAATTTCTGAGAATAGTTAACGAAAAGCGTATTATAACAGTTCAGGCCCAGTTGAAACTGCAAGCGACCTTTTCGGCTAGCTAATGACATAGTCAAGTTTTGCATGTTACGTCTGTATACTTGTATGCAATCAGAACAACCCGGTGAGTTTCGAAGGGAAGATACGATCCCTTAAAATTTTGAATAAACACCTGCTTAAAAAATTTAGAGTTATGCTTCTAAAACAATATAACTTAGTTTCCAGAAATACGAACCAAGTTACAAAATTAAGACCTGCATGGCACTGCGTCATTCTGGATCCCATCGGTTTGCAGATGATACCTAAGTTTCTGTTGGTAAACCTTGTCTGTCTTTACGACCAATCTCTTTTTTCACGTCAATATACATATGTATTTATTTGTTTCAAAGAAAAATGGATCAACAGGAATAACTTACTTAAACAGTAAAACGCCGATTAATAAATAAATTCTGAATAAGGGGAGATCCTTTGAAAGCACAGAAAACAAAACAAATACTGAAAATTGCAGATTCGGTTTAATTGAGTCTGTTCATGAGCAATACTTAAATATGCAACAGTGCTCACGTCCCCTAGCACCAGCTTAAGCGGAATTCAACTTTTGACTGTAAATGCGCTGAAATCAATGATTCCAAAGGACCAGAAAGTATAACAACACTGAGAATGAAGTACGGGGCGACTTTTTACAGCCGCCACACAAGCACTTAACATCTGCTGTTGTGAAATATATAAATTCACAAAGCAACACTTCAAACTAAAACTATAATTATAATTAGTCCTTTGACGTTATTGTGCCGTTTGAGATGAAGGAATCGCTTATGCATGCTATACAGCTATGAACATGCTATTCTGTCCTCTTTCACTGCCAAGGTACGTATATCCTTTGCTTTAATAATCTAACCGTCAGATTATTGTCTGCATTTTGTCAAGTCAGATTTAGAGCATTTTGGCTGAAGAAATATCGATACGAATGTCAACCAATTTGGATCCTGGTCAGACGCCGAGTTACGCGGTGTCTGATCAGGATCTAAACTATTTTCAAAGTTGCATTTTTGCGCCATTGGCAGTGAAGGAGTTAACTGATTCGCCCCTAAAAAACTTTAAATGGACAATTTCAAAATAAGTCATCATCATCATCATGGATACTGCACTCCTTCACTAAAATTGAAGTTTATGTGCAAGCGCTGGTAAAACAAATGTTATGGGTGTTTATAAAATAATACTATTTTGTAAGTGCTCAGATAAAATGTCGGAATATGTTGTTTTAAAACCATGTACATGGTTCATGTTTAGAAGCATATGGTGGAGACTACAGGTACGGTGAGGATAGTCTTGAATGAGTCGACTGTGACTGCTGTGTGGGCAACAGCGGGCAGCAAGTTCCACTGAGTGATGGTTCTGGGATAAAACGAATATTTATAGGAATCTTTGGATGAACCAACATGTCTAAAACAAAATATACTGCTGTGCCTAGTTCTTGTGTCTAGTAGGTTGTCAGGATAAATAGCAACGATGTGATGTATTATTTTGTAAAACATGATTAATCGTGCTCTAGTTCTTCTTACTTGTAAGTTTAGCCAGTGTAATGTGTTAAACATAACTGTGACAGAACTAGTATTATGATAACGATTAGTGACGAATCTTGCTGCCCTGCGCTGAACATTTTCAATCTGATCTGTCTGGTGTGCGGGTCCCAGACGGTTGAGGAATACTCCAGTTTTTGTCTGACAATGGCTTTGTATGCATGTTCTTTTACTTTGCTTGAGTTGATTTTAAGATTTCTTCGTAGAAAGCCAAGGGACTGATTTGCTTTGCTGGTGATAGAGTTCATGTGTTTGTCCCATTTTAGATTGTTTTGAAGAGTGATTCCTAAATATTTTGAAGATTCTACTTTAGCTAGTATGTGATTGTGTAGTTTGTATGTATAATTAATGGGATTTTTCTTTTGGGTGGTGTTAAGGATATTACATTTGTCTGGATGGAAGTGCATTAGCCAGTCTTGTTCCCACTTACCAGCAGCATCAAGATCAGATTGAAGAAGTACGACATCAGATTTGTTTTTTAGTTCTCTATATATTATACTGCCGTCCGCAAAGAGTCTTAGAGTGCTATGTTGCATGTAATCTGAAAGGTCGTTGATGTAGATTAGAAAGAGGACAGGACCCATGACCGTTCCCTGGGGGACGCCTGAGGTAACAGGAACCTCTTTTGTAGTTTCACCTTCCAGGACAACTGTCTGGGTCATATCCTCCAAAAAGCCAGATATCCAATTAAGAGCGTTACATGAAATACCATATTTTTTAGTTTGTGCAACAAATGTGGGTGTGGAACTTTGTCAAAAGCTTTGACAAAATCCATTATGATAATATCTGTTTGTGTGTTTTGATCATGAGATTTTCTAATGTTCTGCATGAATGAGATAAGCTGTGTTTCACAAGATCGGGATGCACGGAATCCATGTTGTAATAAGTCGTATAGGATTTTGTTCTGTTCTAGATGGGTCATGAAGCTTTTGGTAATTATGTGTTCTAAGACTTTACAGCAGATGCATGTAAGAGAGATGGGTCTGTTATTAATGGGGTAGTTTAGTCTATTATTGAGTGTTCTGTGTTATAACAATATAACCTTGCTTCTTGTCAATTCGCCACTTTCTTGTCAATTCGCCACCTAAGCAAAACTTAGAATTCCGTCACGAGCAGGCTACCGAGGATGTCCGAAAACTACAGAGGATATCCGAATACTAGGACAGTTTCACTCAGGAAGATTTCAAGCGCCGAAAATGCGAAAGAACAGATACAAATTAACAATAATTCACAAACAGTTTCAAATCAAAAGACATGTTGGTAATTTTAATTCTAGCTGTCCGTTGTTACTTTTTTATTGTTAAGTTGTAAAAGTTATGATTTACTTTTAAAAAAATTAAATCATTCAAAAGCATTAAAAATGTTCAAGTTTCATGAAACAAACCACGGAATTATACAAAAGTGTATAATTCTGTGAACAAACTATAACACAATGGCAGAGCCTACATTGACCTAATTATCGAACCACCACTCAGAGGTGGCGAATTGACAAGAAAGCCTCCCGGTGATTCAGAGCAATGACCTCGTTCGAAAACGGTACAGTTATTACACTTTATAATTATTTATTTCACAAGTTTTATTTGTATATATTCGTGTTAGTGAAGGTTCAGTTCAGAATTAGATCAAGGTCTACACTGTTTGCATGTGACAAGTGTAATCCTCCCAGGTACACTAGTGGAGCCTGGTCAACCAGCACCTGGTTTCGAGGCCTCTGATCTTAAATTGCTCCAAACTTTTTTTCTAGTTCACATTCACATAGTTCACATAGTTGTCGAGACCGGATGCATCTGGTGTCGATGCATAAGCTATCTCAGCTACTTCATGTAGTTCATGTAGGTTAGAGACCGGATGTTTCCGCAGAAACATAAGCATCTCTGCTTCTTTGGTCCATTTGTATTTATTTTCCTTTCGTTGGATGATCCATGTAGTTGGCTGATATTTTAATAGTGATTTCTTCAGTTGACTTCACAATGTTTAATTATTCACAATGTTTCATTAATGGATTAAAAACAGAGCATAGTGTTCACACTATGCACACATTGATAAAGATTATTTACACTGGTTTATATTGTTCATAAAAACACTTGGGTCCATTTGTATTTGTTTTCTTCTGTTGTATGTTTTCTTTTCCGTATTGGTTTCTGTGCCTTTTCACCATGGAGAAAGGACAAATGGAGAAGTATCCGGCCTGCTCGCGATTTATCGTGTCGTTCAATCAGCGGCGCTCGCTGGCGGCTAGAAAACAACGTTTTTCCGAAAGTTTGGTGTTAATAGAAATGCTTTTAATGTTATCTTTTCGTTATAAATTTCAATAAAGATGTTTTATTAGACCATGATCTCACGACTAGTACAAAATTTGAGGCGATAGCTTATAATTTGTTTGTTTAGTGAGTTTGTGAAAATGAGAGAGAAAACGTACAGTACTGTATTTTCCGTTTTTCCTACGAAAGTTTGGTGTTAATAGAAATGCTTTTAATGCTATCTTTTCGTTATAAATTTTAATACAGATGTTTTATTAAACCATGATCTCACGACTAGTACAAAATTTGAGGCGATAGCTTATAAATTGTTAGTTTAGTGAGGTTTTGAAAATGAGAGAAAAACGTATTTTTTCGTTTACCTACGAAGTTTGGTGTTAATATAAATGCTTTTAATGTCATCTTATCGTTATAAATTTTAATACAGATGTTTTATTAGACCATTATCTTACGCGTAGTACAAAATTTGAGGCGATAGCTTATAAATTGATAGTTAAGTGAGGTTTTGAAAACGAGAGAAAAACGTATTTTTTCGTTTACCTACGAAGTTTGTGTGTGTCTATATTTCTCTGCCACTGTCTGTATTTATGTCTCTGTTTCTCTTTGTGACTGTCTCTCTGTCTGTCTGTTTTTCTCTTATCTCTGTCTGTCAGTCTCTCGCTTCTTCTTTTCTGTCTCCATCTTTCTGTATGAATGTCTGTCTGTCTCTCTGATGATCCTCATGCGGAGAAAAGGTAAAGTGTGTCATAAAGAGCTTAATTTGAAAAAGGGGTAAACTATATTTCAAGAGACATACTCTATGAATCCGACATTTTCGAGCCTGGTCTGGATTACAACTGTTTGCAATTGCAATAGTCATCATGTTACTGGTATTCAGTAATGAGAGGGTTAATCCAGTCATCAACCAAACCAGGTGCATTGATGTTGGTTTTTTTTTATTTTTTGTTTTTTTTAATTCAATTCTATTATCTTTATTTTTTGTGATTTGTATAATATATAAACATCATGCGGTTACAGAAGTCAAAAACACATGTTAAAGTTACACGCACGGGTAGCATTGATCTTTTTTTTTATTAAAGTGGCAACCCGCTGGTGTCCATCTTCATAGATAATCGGCATGTTCAAGAAGCATGGACTTCATGCTGGGACAGTTTTATGACGCTGATAATTGTCCTGCTAATTTGGTGCGGGTTCTGTATACGGTTACGTAATGTGTCACATTCCTTTGTGATGTGTAATATGGTAGACATTTTGTAAGTAAATAAAGCTAAGGACGAGTGTCAAACATTCTGGATCCAGATCAGACGCCGTGTTACGCGGCATCTGATCTTGATCCAAGTTGTTTGCAAAAAAAAAAGTAAAGTCGCGATCAGCAGGCAAAGAGTTAAGCAGTCAGTAAAATAGATTGCTTAAGGCATTGGCTGCTTTATAATTTACTCCGTTATATAAGACATAAGTAAAGCAGAAAGAAACGGAGATCTCATGTTATCATGTTTGCAATTAATTTCTGAAGATAATGCAAACTGTTACCTCTTTCATAGAAATGGGACGGATAATATGTATATTTTAGTCTGGATGTAAAACTAACCCTAAATTCATTTTTTTGAAGTAATATGTTAATAATTCTAATTTTCCTTTCAATAATAATAATGATCACATAAGACATAATAATACAGTTACAACTTTGGCCGTTTTGGATTTTGGCCGTTTGACGCGCACTCCTTTCAAATGTCTCTTTACATACAAAATGGATTTTTTTTTGCTTCCAAGGAAATATTTCCTCCATATAGAACATTGTAACAATGCATGAACACATTTTTAGAAGTTTAGAAGTTTGCTTAAGTTTTTATACGGAAGGAATTCTTTTCTTACGCGAGTTGGTCTAGTCATTTCATTAGCCAGCAACCTTTGTAGGTCATCATTACTTTTTTCGCTTCAAGAAAACCCTGGTATTTTTACAACCGAAAGATAAGTGTCACGGCTTTATATCAAGACCTTTTTTTTTTAAATATATATATATATATATATATATATATATATATATATATCGGACGAAAATTATGGATTAAATTCAAGTTTTTGAAACGGGACGTAGTGTATATTTCGCGATCGCCTGCTCTCGTTTATCGACTATTTAATTTGGCCATCGCTCTTTAACTCGCCATAAAATTGGTCGATTTCGAAAATAAACACTTGCATTTTTACAACTGAAAGAAATATATCTAAGCTTTCCTTTAAGACCATTTCTTTGAAAATCGGTGGAAAATTGAGGGTTTTATGAAAGGTTTTGTAACGGGGCGTGATATATTTATGCCCGAGTGCTTGCTCCCTTTTATCGGCAAATTCATTTGAAAACCACTCTTTAACTCGCCATAAAACTGATCAATTTTTAAAATAAAATCTGTTATTTTTACAAGTGAAAGATAAATATCTTAGCCTTCTTTTAAGACCATTATAATGAAAATCGGGTGAAAATTAAGGATTTTATGTAACTTAAACTAACAGTATGTAACCATTCAACACGATAAAAAACGCGATAGCCCGCTATCGGCGTACCGGTGCAGTTGAATTATCGATCGATTAAGCGTTATCGCACATACAGGCAACGGACGACACCATTTTCGGGCAAATGCAGATTTGAGTATAAGTTACTTCTCCATTTGTCCTTTCTCCATGTTTTCACAGAATTTTCCATTGTATTCATTTTCATTAATATTTGATATAAAACATCCGGTTACTTGATAAGTTTAAAACTTTTCTTTTCTATATACACAGCTCATATATTGTTCATTCATTGTTCATATTCTAAACATAAAGTATCTGTGCGTAACGACTACTCTTGCCTACTCCCGCATTAAAAAAATCCCGCATTTCATTTCTAGAACGCGTTTTAGTTTTCACCCTGTTTTCTACTTTTATTTACGCTGAACGTAAGCTTGACACGTATGAGGAGAACCAGTCTGTTACGATATCATGTGATATTCAAAATGGTGGCTTATGATAACGAAAACTTGACAGATCGAATGCAAACCGTACCTGTTATCTCGATATGCGTGTTTACTTAATCAAATTACTAAAAGTCATATGACAACAAAAGTAATAAAATGGAAGATAAGATAAACAGACGACGACACGTGTCGGACGATATTAAATCCCTGGATTCGTGGAGTGAGGCGATTTCCGCCGACGAATATCCGAAATCTGAAAATAAAGTGCGACGAGAGAGTGAAATATTACTATCACCTTCAAAATTACAGACTATCGAAGAACCTGAAGAAGGCAAACTTGTAAGAGTTAAACTTCTAAAATCAGAGGCACCAGAGAGGAAAGAAAATGAAAGTAGAATGCATTCTGCATTCTTGTTTAAAATGCCAAACGATTCACACGACTCACAGAGTCACCCAAAACAGAAGAAAAGACATAAACATTTACATAACAGAGGGGTGAGTGATGGATGTGAACAGTTACATGAAAATGGCAATAAAGTGTTTATGCCGAAAGCAGGTAGTGAATCAGACAATAACTGTACCTGTACCCATTGTGAAAACATACAGCAAGAAGGACAACGGAAGTTGAAAACATCTAGTCACAAAAACATTTTTAAGCAACCCCGAGATGGGGCAACTGGTATTCACCCATTTGGTCACATAAGTTTGAATACAAACGGTTCAGATTTCGGCCATGATGTTGACCAGGGTGACAAAGTCAAAAACAAAATTATGTCTGTTTTGAATAATGTGAAATATGGTAAGATATTAAATTATGATAGTGAAACTGAACACCTGGTACATTTAAATAGAGTCAGGTGGTTTAAAATAGTGTTTATTGGTGTGAATTCAAGTATTATCGCGCTTATAAGTGATAATAGTGTTATAAATTAATATGTATTTCCTACCTTTTGTCCACGGAATTATACAATTCAGAATTGCAACTCAGAGTTCTAAGTTAAATAGGAGAGCATCTGAGCTCTGCGACGGTTGAAATTTTTGAGATCATGTTTCACATGACACCAACTTCACTTTTTGCCTCGTTGTCCGCCATGTCTTGGGGGTGGGGGGTGGGAAGGGTGTTACCTGAGTGTATTTATTGACATTTCAGTGTATTAAAATGAGTTGGTGGATATTCCTATCAATTAACGGGAGTATAAACCTGCGAACAATGCTTGGATACAGAAATTAATCACATTGACTATCAATAGACATGATTTTATCAAGTCTCTCGAAGTCATGTTGGCGCAGCATGAGGTTTGCGATATATAGCGCAAGGTTGCGATTCCGTGAGTGTATAATTCCGCGTTTGTGCTTACCTTTCAAATCATTATCTCAAATAAACTTTTTTCTGTCGATTCAAAAATATTTCAATGCTTGAGATCCTCGGTTTGACTGACATAGAGTTTGTTAGAGTCTGGTGGTATGATAAGGGATGAAGTGTTAACATTTTTTTAACCGCCCCATTGCATTTCCATTACAATAGTTTAGACATTTATTGAAGAAAATAGTTCCAAGTTATGCAGTAATGAATATTTTTGTAAATAAATATTTTCTATATTCTAGCAGATGGCAGCTTAAAGCAGACTGAAGGTAGAGCAGAATATCATTATGCCTTTAGGCACATTCTTCTTAACTTTAAGCCTGTCACCAGTCAGAGTCTTCAAAACTAGAAACAGGCTATAGAGTAATGTGTTACCGGTAACACTAAACTAGTGAACCGGTAACACTAAACTAGTGAGTCACATGACCTACTGGGCTCGATAATTTTCAATCAAGTAGATATTTTGGATCAGACCATACTCAATCATGCAGCACTACTTCCAGTTTCACCTGGGCTTCACCTGCTTTAAGTGGTCACCTTTTAAGCTCACCAGAGCACAAAGTAATCAAGGTGAGTTATTGGGGTACGCTCTGTCTGGCATCAGTCGTCCGTCCGTCTGTTTGTTTGTGCCTACGCTAGGATACTTATGTGGCTAAAATTCTTAGCCCTATAATTGAAAACATTAACTTGGCCGTCTCTTGTGACATTAACCTGCCATTTCTTGTGACATTAACCTAGCCAATTTTGGGACATAAAGTAGAGCAAAAAGAAATTGTCGCTTCGCCTTGTGTGGCTAGCCATGCAAGAAAAAACAATAGAAAATAGCCACATAAACTGTCTGTTCGTCAACAATAGCAAATGACTTCTTCTCAGAAACCATTAGCCCAAGTGTAACCAAACTTGATCAGATACATGCTATTGGTTTGAGCTTCAAAAGTTGTTGAAATAAAGTGGGTGGGGTTAATGGTCTTGTTGTCATGGTAACCATGCACACTATCTAGTAAAAATTTATTCTCAAAAATCAATTGTCCGATTTCAATTTGTTTTTCACCAAAATGTTTCCGAATGGATAGACTTCAGAAGTTGTTAAACAAATTTTGATGCGTCAAAAAACATGGCCGTCATAAGGCGTGGTCATTTTCGGTGTTCGGAAATATCAAATTAAAAGTTAATGACCTTCTAGAAGTCATATTGTTGACTATATCTTCATGAGATTTTGTCAGTGTCATGTACTTGATAATATTTAGGCCATACTGGAATATATGTCGGGTCATAAAGTAGGTCAGCAGGTCGAATTGCAGAAACAGCATTTTGCCACTTTAGAGGCCATATTTTTTGCCCAATCTTCTTTAAACTTGCTTAGAATGATTATCTTGACAAAAGCTAAGCTATGTGTGAAAATGGGTTACATAAGTTTAAAAAGTAGGTCAGTAGGTCATAACAGACACTGTAGGAGTCTTATTTTAAGCTATAATTTCATAAAACTTGCTCAGAATTATCACCTTAACAAAATCTAAGCAATGTAGTAATATGGATTACTGGAGATCAAAATGTGGGTCAGAAGGTCAAATCATATGAAAAGCTTCAAAGTGCTCTATAAGGGCCCACATCTTTTGCCCTATATTCATGAAACTACTTGAAGTTGATCACCTTTACAAAATCTAGGTCATTTATGAATATGGATTATGTCTGAATAAAAAGTAGGTCAGTAGGTCAAATCATAAAAAAAACCTTCTCAACACTTAAGGGGCCATATTTTTTAGCCCCAAATTCACCAGACTTGCTCAAAAGAATCACCTAGACAAAATCTAGATAATGTATGAATATGAGTTTTCACAGGTCAAAAAGCATGTCATTAGGCCAAATCATAAAAAAGGCTTATGAACCCTCTAGTCCATATGGAGACACACATCAACATTATCCTGACACATTTCCTTTTTGTGACAAGGTTCTAGTGGGGGTATTGATAACCTTTAGTGATAAAGTCCAGTTAATCTTGGAACTAAGTTACTTTGTACTCTGGTGAGTGCCTTAGAGCCCATTTGGCTCTTGGTTCAAAACTAGTTCATGTATCTGTCTATGGGGTAATGGGTTAAGCCACATGGTCGGTAATTTATTAATTTTCCAAGCAAGTACCTGTACCAGACTATTTTGTTACACATTCTCACTCACAGTTTTAAAGCCTTTTTAGCCTACCAGAGCATGAAGTGCTCAATGTGAGGTTTTGTGATACCCCTGCTTCTCAACGGATATGCTGTAAAAGTTGTTCAAAGAATTTTGATCCGTTAAAAAAACATGGCCACCAGAGGCTGTGGTCATTTTACCTGTTCGGTATGTCACCGTATTATTGAATGTAAAGTTGAATAACTTTATAGAAGTTGTATTTTTGGTTATGTCTTTATGAGATTTTTTCAGTGTCATGGCCTTAATAAAATATGAATGTATGTAATGAAGTAGTTCAGTAGGTCAAGTCACAAAAAAAGCTTTTTGCCACTAAAGCTGCCATATTTTTAGCCCAATCTTCTTGAAACTTGCTGAGAATGGCAAAAGCTAGGTACCTGTGTGAATATGGGTTACATAAGATTGAAAAGTAGGTCAAAACATAGAAATAGCTTCTGAACACTGTAGGAGCCTTATTTTTAGCCATACTTTCACACAACTTGATAAAATCTAGGCAATGTATGAATATGAGTTATGTCTAAAGGTAAAAAAGTATGTCACTAGGTCAAAGCGTAGAAAAGGCTTCTAACTCTCTTGTTCATATGGAGAACACACCAACATTATCCTGACATATTTGCTTCTTGTGACAAGGCACTAGCAGGGGTATTAATTAATAGCCTTTAGTGTTACAGTAAGTCTAGTTATATATCTGGGAACTGTTTACTCTGGTGAGCACCTTAGGGCCCATTGCCTCTTGTTAATTTGAGGTCTTCCAATGATATATTAAAATTCTCATACTCACCATGTACAGTAAAAATAACAGTATTAGTGTGGAACTCTCTTCCACATCATGTGGTCAGTGCTGACTCCGTCTCAGGATTAAGGTCAGCACTGGCCACTTTGACTGTTCCATAGGCTTCACATGCTCTTCTTTTAACTTTCACTAACACTCTTTTTCCTACTCACAACAAAATCAAAAGTTGCTTTTTAGGGTGTAAGTTTTGCACTTTCACTAGTACAAGTCATGCAGGGCAACTATTGTGTGGATTAAGTAGCTCAAGATTGCCCAGCATTTTATCTTTCCCTTTATAAGTTTTAAACCTCCCAAATTGCCATCATGTTTGAATCTTTGCCAATAGTAAAGAAGAAGACTAAGGTTTGAATTTAAGTTTATATTTTGTTTTTTAATGTATCTGGTATTATGAAGTGTCAAAATACACTTTTATCTTTTCTAGGTTGGACATTCAAAACGAAGACAAATTTTGTAGAAGATAGTCCAATATTTTTACTAGGGCGTTGTTATCACAAAAGACCTGAAGGTAAGATTTTAGACAAACATGAAAATAATGAAGAAAAGGAGTAAAATGTTCAAGTCAGTTCAGATTTAAATATGTGATTGTATCTGTAAATGTTTATGTAATATTTGTTATGCTCAATACTGCTATAGATGGCATATATTTGTCATGTCTGTCTGTGTCATCACTTACTTCAAGTTACTTGATTACTTGGGTACTAACCGTAGTGCATACAGTTGTTGCCTTGGACCAGTTCCACTCCACAAACATTGCCCAACCACAATTTGACCTTTACCTATTTTGAACTTAGAATATTTTATAGACTTCTTTCTGGGTTATGTAGATTTTACCATTTTGTCTAGCGCCAATACTTACTACAATGCTTTGATACATTGTACATGTTCTTATACAGTTGATGCCTTTAACTATTATCAATCCACAGATATAACCCAGCCTTTATGATCTAGTTTGTATATATTATACCTGTACTAAATTTTTAGCTCACCTGGCGTAATGTGCCAAGGTGAGCTATTAGGATCGCTTGATGTCTGTAGACCGTCCATCCACATTTGGTTTGTTAAAACTAGCGCCTACAAATTTCATTTGATCTTCATTAAACTTCATGACAATGTTTGTCTTCTTGATATCTAGGCCAAGTTCGAATTTGGTTCATATTTGATCAAAAACTAGGCCATTAGGTCACATCATAGAAAAATCTTGTTAACACTATAAAGGCTACAAATCTCATAAGATCTTCATGAAACTTGGTCCAAAATTTTGCCTCACTGATATCTAGGGCAAGTTTGAATGTGGGTCATCAAAACTAGGTCACAAGGTAAAATAGTAAAACAAGGGCCACTATGGCCCTATATTGCTCATCTGGTACACCATATTAAACTTGACCTAGATTTTGACATGGCATGACCCACATTTAAGCGTAGTCTAGATTTCAATGAGGCAAACATTTTGAGCAAATTTCATTTAGATCAAATGAGATCTAAGTAGCTTCTAGAGTGTCAAAAATGTATTTTCATGATTTGACCTAGTATTGACCGGACATAATCCACATTCGAACTTGACTTAGATTTAATGTAGGTAAACATTCTGCATATATTTCTTTTAGATATAATGAGATTTGTAGCCTCTAGAGGGTTAACAATCCTTTTTAGCTCATCTGAGCTAGCTCAGGGTGAGCTTTTGCTATCCTTGAATGTCCGGCGTCCGTCGTGCGGTGTGCGTGGTCCGACGTCAACAATTTTAGTGTTTACACTCTAGAGGCCACAATATTAATCCAATCTTTCTCAAACTTGCTCATATTGTATATTACTATAAGAGTTCGGATGAGTTCGATTATGGTTGAAATCGGACAAATAGGTCAAGAGTTATCAACCTTTGAATTGCTGAAAATGCCATATTTAACAGTGTTTACACTCTAGTGGCCACACTATTTATCCAATCTTTCTCAAACTTGCTCAGATTGTATATTACCATAAGAGTTCAAATGATTTCGATTATGGTTGAAATCAGACAAATAGGTCAAAAGTTATCTACCTTTGAATTGCTGAAAATGCCATATTTAACAGTGTTTACATTCTAGATGCCACAATATTTATCCAATCTTTCTCCAACTTAACCAGATTGAATATTACCATAAGAGTTTGGATGAGTTCGATTATGGTTGAAATCAGACAAATAGGTCAAAATTTATCTACCTTTGAATTGCTGAAAATGCCATATTTAACAGTGTTTACACTCTAGATGCCACAATATTTATCCAATCTTTCTTCAACTTGCCCAGATTGTATATTACCATAAGAGTTTGGATGAGTTCGATTATGGTTGAAATCAGACAAATAGGTCAAAAGTTATCTACCTTTGAATTGCTGAAAATGCCATATTTAACAGTGTTTACACTCTAGATGCCACAATATTTATCCAATCTTTCTTCAACTTGCCCAGATTGTATATTACCATAAGAGTTTGGATGAGTTCGATTATGGTTGAAATCGGACAAATAGGTCCAGAGTTCTCTACCTTTGAATTGCTGAATATGCCATATTTAAGGGTGTTTACACTCTAGAGACCACAATTTTTATTCAATCTTTCTCAAACTTGCTCAGATTGTTTATGACCTAAAGAGTTCGAATAGGTGCAATTATGGTTGAAATCAGACTTATAGGTCAAGAGTTATCTGCCCTTGAATTGCTGAAAATGCCATATCTAACAGCGCTAACACTCTTGCAACTACAGTGTTCAATGGATTTTGATTATACTTGCACACTAAGTATATAGCTATAAGTTCTCGAAGGAGTGCAATTATTGTTGAAATCTAATCAGTTCAGTTTCAGTTTTTATTTTCAGCTCAAATTTTCAGAAATCTAATCATTGTGGCAATAGTTATCTGCCCTTGATATACTTTGAAATGTTAGAAAAGGCTTCATTTCAGTATTGTTTAGGCTCTAGTTACCTGTTCTTGATGTACTCTACTACTAGAATTATGAGGTTGTATTCCAAAATTGTTTACATGCTATACTACATATTTGAATGGATTTAGAATAACCCATTACCCCTTAAAAACGCATTTTTACGCCTCTATTTATTCCTCCACTGAAGAAAATAGTTCCAATTTATACAACCAAGAATATGTACCAGAAGAAATATTTTCTATATCTTAGCAGATGGTAGCTTAAAGCAGGCTGAAAGTAAAGCAGAATGTGCCTTAAGGCACATTCTGCTTTTACTTTCAACCTGCTTTAAGTGGTCACCTGTTTTCAAAGCTAGAAATAGGCTAAGAGGTAATGGGTTAAAACGGTTGAAACAGAAAGGTAAAGCTATCAGGCTTCAGTACAACAGGTGAGCGATATCAGGGCCTTCAGGTCCTCTTGTTCTTTAATTTGACCTTGTGACCTAGTTGTTAATCTGACATGACCGTTTGGACCTGACCTAGATATCAATGAGGAAAACATTTTGAGCAAGTTTTATAAAAATCAAATGAAATTTGTATCTGCTAGGGCCTACTACGCTTAGATCTTCACCTTTGGTCAGGCAGATTGTGGCTGGGGATCTATAGTCACTATAGACCGAACTATAGTTCCAAGTGAAGTCACTCTAGTGTGTTAACAAGGTTTTTAGCTCACCTGAGCACATAGTGCTAAGGAAGCTATTATGATCAGGCTGTGTCTTGAGTCGATGTGCGTCCATGAAAATTTTGTGAACACTTTAGAGGCTACACTTTTGACCAAATCTATATTTAACTCGACCAGAATGATCATTTTGACAAAAGCTAGGTAAATTTCGATTATGAGTCATGTGGGATTAAAAAGTATGTCACTAGATCAAATCTTAGAACAAGAGGGCCTGAAGGCCCTGATATCGCTCACCTTTTATAATGAAGCCTGATAGCTTTACCTTTGAATTTCACCTGTTTTATTCTAAATCCATTCAAATTTGTAGTATAGAATGTACACAACATTGCAATATGACCCATTCTAGTATATATAGTAGAGTACATCAAAGGCAGATAACTAGAGCCTTAATAATACTGAAATGAAGCCTTTTCTAGCATTTCAAAGTAAATCAAGGGCAGATAACTCTTGCCACAATGATCAGATTTCAACAATAATTGCACTCCCTCGAGAACTTATAGCTATATACATTGTGTGCAATTATATTTATAATTAAAATCCATTGAAAATTGTGGCTTCTAGAGTGCAAACACTGTCAAATATGGCATTTTCAGCAATTCAAAGGTAGATAACTCTTGACCTATAAATCCGATTCCAACCATAACCTAACTCATCCGAATTCTTATGGTTATATACAATCTGATAAAGTTTAAGAAAGATTGGATTAAAATTGTGGCCTCTAGAGTGTAAATACCCTTAAATATGGCATTTTCAGCAATTCAAAGGTAAATAACTCTTGACCTACAGGTCCGATTCCAACCCTAATCTAACTCATCTGAACTCTTATAGTCATATACCATCTGATGAAGTTTGAGAAAGATTGGATTAAAATTGTGGCCTCTAGAGTGTAAACAACCTTAAATATGGCATTTTCAGCAATTCAAAGGTAGATAACTCTTGACCTTTAAATCCAATTCCAACCATAATTGAACTTATCCAAACTCTTGCGGTTATATACAATCTGAGCAAGATTGGGAAATATTGAATTAAAATTGTGGCCTCTAGAGTGTAAACTCTGTTAATTATTGCATTTTCAGCAATTCAAAGGTGGATAACTCTTGACCTATATGTCCAATATCAACCATAATCAAACTCATCCGAACTCTTTTGGTAATATACAATCTGAGTAAGTTACAGAAAGATTGGATAAAAATTGTGGCCTCTAGAGTGTAAACACCAAAATTGTTGACGACGGACGACGAACGACGGAAGCCGGACATTCAAGGATTGCAAAAGCTCACCCTGAGCTAGCTCAGGTGAGCTAAAAAGCTTGTGAGCACTCTAGAGGCGGCAATTTTGACCAGAGGTTTTACATGGTCAGAATGAATATCTTGACAGAATCTAGGTCAAGTACTAATATGGGTCATGTTGGGTCAAAGAGTAGGTCACTAGATCAAATCTTAGAAAAAACTTGCGAACTTCTCTGAAACACAATACAAAAAAAGTTTGTGAACACTCTATTAGCCACAAGTTTGACCAAATCTTTATCAAACTTTGTCAGAGACTCAGAATGACCATCTTGTCAAAATCTAGGTAAAGTTTGAATATGCCTTATGTGGGCTCAAAAAATAGGTCACTTGGTAAAATCTTAGAAAAAGCTTATGAATACTCTAGTAGCCACAATTTTGACCTAGATAATATCAAACTTGGTCAGAATGACCATCTTGACAGAATCTAGGTCAAGTTTGATAATGGGTAATGTGGGCTCAAAAAGTAGGTCACTATAGGGCAAATCTTAGAAAAAGTTTGTGAACACTCTATACATGTATGTGGGTTATGTGAGGTCAAAAAGGAGGTAAATATATCAAATCTTAGAAAAAGCTTGGAAGTGGCTGCAATTTTAAGCCAATCTTTATCAAACATGGTCAGAATTAATATCTTGACAAAATCTAGGTCAATATTTAATATAGGTCATGTTGGGTCTAAAAGTAGGTCACTAGGTCAAATATTTATATTATATTAGAAAAAGCTTGTGAACACTCTACTAGACACAATTTTGACCCAATCTTTATCAAACAGGACCAAAGATTTTGTCTTGTTCAGAGAGAATTCCGGTATTTAGAGGTTGCGGCTCGGAGGGGTTCCACTGTATTTTGTAATGCTCATGTCTATTGTTGTTGTTTTCAGATGATGAACACGAGCCTGGTAAAGTTGTAAAATCTTTGTCATGTTTGGAGTCTTTCAAACAAGACTTTCAGAGTAGACTCTGGTTTACGTACCGCAGAGATTTCCAGCCATTGTCAAACATGAGACTCACTACAGATTGTGGCTGGGGTTGCATGTTGAGGAGTGGTCAGATGATGCTAGGACAGGCTTTTTTGACACATTTTCTTAAAAGAGGTGATTAGCCATTTTATTCAATTGGCTTAATTAGTACTACAGTTTAACCTTGATAATTTGAACTTGCTTAATTCTTACCATGCTAGCATAGGATATATGCCACAGTGGTTACCTTTGCAAACAGATCCAGACGAGGCATCATGTAACACAATATCTCATCAGGATTCAAGTTGTTTGACACTTTGACCATGTTTTAAAAAGAAATTTTGAAAGTTCAATTTTCAAAACAGTATCAGATGACACATACCATTACATACGAAAAAAACTGCCCAGCATGCAAAGTGTTAATTTCAGTTTGCCTGTATGAAAAAGGGTTAATTTCAACTTTCCTGTACAGTCGAACTTTGATATCTCGAACTCGTTTAACTCGAACTATCTGATAGTTTGACATATGAACTGCATTATTTCATGCTAGGTTAAGTCCAACATACCCATATTTCAAAGTTAAAACGTGGCTTAGCTACGTTTTAACTTTGAAATACGGGTATGTTCGACAAAACCCACTTCGAGATATTGAAGTTCGACTGTATCATGTATAGGCTGTTAACACTTTCATTCTGTGTACTACAATTAGCTATTAGTTGGTGATAGTAAAGCAGAAAAGGGAGCTTTTTGCACCACAGGGCTGCTTAAACTGGAGAACATAATATTATGATAGCTCTAAGCATGAAGTCTTTTCAATGTAAAAATAGTTAAGATCTGAAAAGCCATATTTTTTGTGACTTAAAGGGTTATCGCCTTATTATTAGTTTCTGAAGGTTTCAACAGACATTTGATTAGCTACATCTTTAAGAACTTCGTTTTCCCACTTTACATGCTTTTAGTTTGAAGATATCATGTTAACACATTCAACGCTTGTAACTAGTATACTCCTCTTTGAAAAACAATGTACCTGTACACTTGTCCCATGCAAACAATGAAGACCAAGATCAGAGGGCTACTAAATAAGCCCTCATGTCAGGGTCTTCACTGTTTGTCATTTATTTTAAAATTGTAAAAAAAACCTTAGTATTAAAAATTTGGACTAGACTTTAGTATTAGAAACTGGGGTTGTCCGTTCAGAGTTTTAGCAGAAAATTAGTTAACATCTGTTTCAAAATGTTTATACAAACAGATTGGCGAGTTCATAATCAAACAAAAGAAGATGAGACATACTATCGGCACATAATCCAGTGGTTTGGAGACTCCCAGAGTGATCAGTGTCCGTTTTCAGTCCATAGACTATCAGAACTTGGCAAGGCATTTGGTAAACAGCCTGGAGAATGGTATGGTCCATCCTCAGTAGCGTTCATCCTTAGGTAAGATATATCATAGCTTCAATTAACTCTTTCTTGCCCATCAGCACCATAGGATGCAGGTGGCAGCTTAAATCAAGGTGAAAGCACAATAGAAAGCCCCTTTCTCTTTCTTTTCTCTTGCTTTAACTCTTTCCTCCCTGAAACTTCAAATGGACAATTCCAGTTTCCATTTAAGTCTAGTCCATTTCTGACTTTTATGGGTTGTGTTTGTCAATATTTGGCATTATGACAAACAGTGAAGACCCTGATCAGAGGGCTCCTTTCGGAGCCCTCTGATCTGGGTCTTCACTGTTTGCACAGGAAAAGTGTACTATTCACATGTTCAATGTTTGAAAAGAACGCCTATATGCGGGACTAGGGTTCAAAGGGTTAAGCAACCATCTGTATTATATACCAAATGATTAACATAATTTAGCGGTAATAATAGTGAGTTTTTAATGTACATGAAAGAAGAATTCTTCAATGGTACTGGTGAAATATAGTATCACTGGAAGATTTCAGTTCATCATTGAGTTTTAACTGTTCCCCTGTTGAATATACATTCAGTCAAACTTTGATACCTTGACCTCACTGAAGTTAAATTAATTTTTATTTTTCAAAATCGCTTAATTCCAACATATCCATATTTCAAATTTACAATGTGACTGTTCTATATTTAAACCTTGAAATAAGAATATGTTTGACTTCAGCAAGTTTGAGATATCAAAGTTTGGCTCTGTATAAAATTATGCCTAATATAAACCTCTATCATCAAAACTATTATATTGACTTCAAGAATGAGAAAAAGTTTAACACAGGAAATAGAAATTTGGTCTACACAGTTTTAAAAAAGTGTCAATATATGCTAAATACTGGAGATGGGTTAATAACTTTCAGATTTCATTAAAGATAACTGCAGACTTTAATTAGCCTGTGTCAGTATCTTGTATTACTCATGAAGATTTGTACATACAGTCGAACTTAGTTATCTTGAACTCGCTTAATTCGAACTATCCGATTGGTCAACACATGAATTGCATTGTTTGATTTTCGGTTAAGTCAAACATACCTGTGTTTCAAAGTTATTTAATCATTTTTGGAAGATGTAATATTTATGCATAAAAGCATAACACAGATAGAGCATTTATACATGTGTTCCATGTTTATGACTATGATCAGCATACATCTTATGGTATCTAGTGCTGGAACTGGATACAATCATCCTGTACAAACTGTGTAGACCCAGATCTAGGGCTCCTGAAGGAGTCTTCTGATCAAGGTTTACACAGTTTGTCATACTGGACACTGGTCATTTATACGAAAATAGATCAGTGATTTGAAAATTCAGCATGATAAGGGTCCACTAGAGTTTTACTGTATTTATCTACAGTCAGACCTGTATTTAGTACCCATTCAGTAAAATGCAAATAAGCTGTCTCTTATATTAGGTGCTTGCTAAATGCAGGATAAAAATATTGCAGAAAGCTTCTGTAGGAGCTTTCCGCATTGTTTTTATCCTGCATTTTGTAGTTACCTGTCTGCTATTTCATGTATGCTCCCTCAAAGAAAGGTGGATTTATACAGGTTTGATATATATTTACCAGTACTCAATCACTCTGTCAAAAGCATCTTCTTTCTAGTCTGACTTCTTTGTTCAATACACATCATGATGAACTTGATAATGACCTATTATGGTCTGTTAGTCATTTGGTAACTTAACCCTTTACCTGATAGCCTATCTCTAGTATTCAAGATAGGTGACCACTTAAAACAGGTTGAAAGAAAAGCAGAATGCGCCTTAAGGCGCATTCTGCTTTACTTTCAGCCTGCTTTAAGCTATCATGTGCTAGATTGTTGAAAATTTTCCTTATAATATATATTCATGACTGATTAAATTGGAACTAATTTCTTCAGCCGAGGAATAAATCATATGCACTAAAAGGTGCTTATATGGGGAAAGGATTAAAAAGGTTTCAAAGGCAGAACAAAAAGAGATGTTTTGATATTTAATAGGAACAGTTTACAGTTGAAATTTGGTCAATGACGTCTTTCATTCCTGAATACAATGTACATGTATTATGTCATCTCAGGAAAGAACTGTCTGCTAAAACTCTAAGAAAATCAAGTCATCTTTATTTGAATAGAAAAAAGATCTAAGTGACAAATAGTCTAGACTTTTTTCAGGCACTCAACATTAAATATATGTCATCTGCTAAAATTCTGAGAACTTGGTTCATCAGTTAGTTGCTCAGTCTTCCTTATGGGGATAGAAAAAGGATATTGGCAAATAGTTTGGATCCTGATCAGGCTAAATGTTAAGTTGGGCCTGATTTGGATCCAAAGTGTTTACAGGCATGTCAAAACAGAATTCTTTATTGAAAGCTAGGGTTAAGCAGCCATTAATAAAATGCTAACTATTTTTAACCCTCTTCTCCACATATACACATATTTATATGCATCACATAAACGTGCAAAATATAGAGGGCCGTAAAAATCGTACGGCCCACTGGGCATATATTTTATACTAATTTTCGAATCACCAAAATACTGTATTACTACGCCGACTTTAAATCAGTTTAGAAAATCTAGACAAAATAAGATCACCACTAGGGATTTAAAATAGTTCCAAGTGTCCTAAAACATTATCCCAGGCAATCCCGCAAACTCAGGCTGCAAATTAGGCTACATAGAGCTCTAGTAGAACAGTGACTCAGACAGTTTTTAAAATTTAGACGTTACAGTAATAATGACGTCGTGTTACTATAACGACGTTATTTTGAAAACAAAACTTGATTCTAACTGTCAAATGATCATTTTTGGTCAGTTAGAACAGTTTAAAATTAAATATGAATTTAAAATTTGAATAGGGTATCGGAAGAGTCTTTACACAACACATTGATGTTGATTTTCCCTATTTTAGTTTGATTGGTATTTTTTTCTACGGATGAATAAAACCGAATAACTCCTATTACGAATCGTTTTACTAAGAGCCGAGGGCAAAAGTGAAAGTAAGAGCGTTCAGATTTTCGAGTCATTTTGGTGTTTATGTGATAAATAGGATATCAAATTCGTGTGTTGTCAGTCGTGAATTTATTGAACTCGTTGGATAAAATGATATGTTGCTCGCCAAGGCTCGCAACATATGATTTTATTCAACTCGTTCAATAAATTCACGACTGACAACACACTCATTTAATATCCTCTATTTATTTCATTTACCCTGAAGAAAATAGTTCTAGTTTATACCATAAGGAATATGTATGATAAGATATATTGTATATATGTATTATAGCAGATGGTAACCTTAAAGCAAATTGAAAGTAAAGTAGAAGTGCCTTAAGGCACATTTTGCTTTACTTACAACTTGCTTTAAGCGTTCCTCTTTCTTCAAAACTAGAAACAGGCTATAGGGTTAAGATAGTTGACAGGTTAATGTCATAAAAAAGGAGCTTTTTTCTTTCAATCTGTTATTTATTTTGCAGAGATGCTGTGAACAAAGCCCTGTATTCCCAACCTATTCTTAAAGATCTGTGTGTGTATGTAGCGCAAGACTGTACAGGTAATATAATGCTTTGTACTGTAACCCTTACAATAACTAATATTATATCTATATGGACTCTTCTATTTTCTGCTCAATGATCTGTTAAGCTTCAGCCTGGATAGGTTTGTTGTCCAAATATTTAAAAGTATGACAAACGGTGCAGACTCTGATCAGAGGGTTCCTGAAGGAACCCTGTGATCTTGGTCTTTACTGTTTGTAGGGGATGTACATTCATGTGTTTTGTCCCAATCTAGAAGAACTAATAAAATGTGTACTTAGTCTTAGAAATTTAAGGCATTAGAGACAATGATGAGTTCTCTATATATATATATATAAACTACTGTGCAAAATAAAAATGATATTAGGTACAGTGTTCCCTCTCTACAACAACACCAAGTTGGAGACAAAAAGTGTTACGCTGTTTGAAGGGAGTCAGGGAGGGAAATTGTCTTGTAAACAATTGCAAACAGCTGAAATCCAGACCAGACGCAGCGTAATGCAGCGACTGATCTGGTTTCAAGCTGTTTGTCACTCGTCATTATGTTTTTTCTGTCAAAATGTCCAATCTGTATCTGTATCTGTATCTGTATAATACGTTGAAGATACCAATACTGGCTTTAATTCAACGGGGAGAGTGCGCTTTAGTCAAAAATACTTATGAGCGATTTGAAGCTTTCTATAGTGTCAGTTTCCACAATGTTATCACTGAGCTTGTTCCAATCCAACGCTGTTCTCACAAAAAAGGAGTTTTTAAAGTTCGCTGTCTTTGAGAATATAGGAGTAAAGCACCGTTTGTTGTTGTTAACACTATTTTCCACAATGTTTTTACTAATGTACTCCTCATATTGTTTAGCCCTTATAGTTCTTTTCGGTCTTAATGGTTTAAGATAGTGTTCTAGATTGATAGCCGGTACGTGCCCTTTCACCACCTTGTACAGAAGAGTCAGTCTGTGGTGGCGTCGTCTCTCTTGTAGTGGAGGTAGCTCCAGATCCCTTAACATGTTGGTGACACAGCCATCTTCTTGAGTCTTGTAGTCTCTGGTGATGAACCGAGCTGCTGATCGCTGTACGCGCTCAAGTCTATCGATGTCTGTCTGTTGGTAGGGATCCCAGACACTGCAGCCGTACTCCAACTTGGACCTGATCAATGCAATGTAGGCATTTTTCTTGCAGTCTTTTGAGCAGTTTCTTAAATTTCGACGAAGGAAACCTAGTGTAGAGTTGGCACGTTTGGTGATGTTGTTGATGTGAGTCTTCCATTTTAGGTCTTCAGATAATGAGATGCCAAGGTATGGGTTGTTTTGAACTTGTTCAAGTATAGTATTGTTGATGGTATAGAAATGCATAGATTTATTTCTGGAGCTGAGAAGAAAGCATTTCTTGGCGTTAAACTTCATGCCCCAGTCTCGGGCCCATTGTTGAAGGTTGTTAAGATCTGTTTGAAGTAGGTCATGGTCCTTTGAAGACTTAATTGGTCTGTACAAAAGGCAGTCGTCCGCGAACAGGCGTATCTGTGATGTAACCTTCTCTGGTAGGTCATTGATATGACACAGGAAAAGCAGAGGGCCTAGAACGGTACCCTGGGGTACACCAGAGCCTACCTGGACATGGTGGGATTTCTCACCTTCGACGACAACACACATCTCTCGTTGAGTCAAAAAATTGGTAATCCAGGTAAGGATGGGACCTCTAATGCCGTAGTTGTCTAACTTGTGTAGTAGACGCTTATGGGGTACCGTATCGAAAGCCTTGCTGAAGTCTAGGATGACAGTGTCAACTTGATGATTTTTGTCATGAAAATTTAGTAGGTCATGGGCTGTAACCACTAGTTGGGTCTCACAAGAATAGCCAGAGCGGAATCCATGGTTAAGGGAACTAAGGACATGATGTTTGTCAAAATGGTTCAGTATGTGATGGCTGATGATGTGCTCCAAAAGCTTGGAGAGGACGCACGTAAGGCATACTGGCCTGTAATTTTCGGCGGTGTGACGATCTCCTTTCTTATATACTGGTGCGATATTTGCATCCCTCCAGTCCTTTGGCAGTTCTCCTGTGTCTACTGATCTCTGAAAGATAGCAGTGATTCCTGGTGCTGCTTCTGAAGAGCATAATTGGAGGACTCTGTTTGGGAGTTCATCAGGGCCGGCTGCTTTGTTTACCTTGATGTTGGACAATAGTTTCTGAACACCGTCAGTTCCAATTTCTAGTGGAGGCACATCCTCTGGCACATGTCCAGTAAGTGGAGGGTTTTGGCTAGTTTCATCGTCTTTGGTGAATACGGATTCAAACTGATTGACAAGAATCTCCGCCTTTCCTTTGCAGTCTGTGATGAGTTGGCCTTGATCTCTTAGTGGAGCTATGCCAATGCTATCTTCTTTCTTTGATTTAATATAGTTCCAGAAAGGCTTGCTATTGTTTTTCTGTAGACCTTCATTGATGATCTTATTTATGTGTTCTGATTCGGCCTTCCTTAGCATTTTCTTCGTTTCTCTTTGGCAGGTACGGTACTGGTTCCAATCATTTGTCTTTCGTGCTCGCTTGTGTTACTTTGGGAAAAAACAGCAGACAACAGTTTTAAGCAGAGGATATTGCAGAAGTGAAAGTATTAGACATATAATTGTATTTTTGGGGAACAGCGGCAAGGGTCATTGTTAGAAGTGAATCGTGTTCGCAGGGCCGTTGTAGAGAGGGAACATTGTATATTCAAGGATAATTATTATGAGTCTAATCACATGGAATTGGTATTCAAAGTTCAGCTGTGTTTACTTTTCTGTTTAAATGACACTAAAAGCAAGTTTATGATATAATTTGAATAAGGAAATATCCCTTCAAGTATTCAGGCGTTTGTTTTATCTGAGTGGCCAAAAATGTAGAGCATAATCAGAGGCTTAGCAACTCAGCTTTTGATATGGCTACAAATTGTTTAAAAATGGAAGCAGTTGGCCTTAGGCCATAGATGATAGAACATGAATGTTTTGTTTGGAAAGAATAATGTTTACCTTCATACCGTCAAATATTTAAAATCTTTTTTTTTTTATTTTCAAAAGACATTAAAAAGGACTAATAATAATAATAATAATAATAATAACGACTTTATTTTACGTGGATAACATATTTGGTGTGTAACCAATTTTCAATATGGTCCACAATCATGGCATGTACATAGTTATATACAGAAAATTAGCACATAAGAACAAGAGAAATTAAGAATATGTACCAGTCATTGCCATACTCCAAAGATAAGGGTGTAATCATATATGTTTCACTAAGTTTTAATAAATAGTTATAATTCATATTACTAAGGAAACATCAGTTACACTTACATTATTAACTTTTTAGAAGTTAATTGATGTAACTGGCAATGAAAGGTATTATACAGTTGAAAATAAGTACACAATAAATAATCAGGCAACCGGCAAGATGGTTGCATAAAACTTTTTAACTCTCAATGTGTAATGCATTACATTGAAAGTTCAAAAGTTCAATGCAGATAGATTTTATACTTTTCATCTATACATATTTACATTCAGATATACACATAATTCGAAGTCAAAATTGAAGGAGACACTTAGAGAGGACTTTACTGTTCAGACTGAGAAGATCCATTTTATATAAGATTTCTTGAACTGATCAACTGTATCAGAAAGTCTAATGTGTTTAGGTATATCGTTCCATATTTTCGGACCCGAATAGAGAAGAGATTTACGAAAGAACTCCAATCTTGGTTTTGGAATCATAAGTTCCATATTATCTATAGATCTGAGGGATCGTCCTGTTTTTAGATTAAATTTTGTGTTCAAGTACTCTGGGTTTAGATTATTTAGTGACTTGTATACTTGTAAAGCTTTTTTGTAATCTATTCTATCTTTTATTTTCATCCACTTCAGTTCTTGAAATAGTTCTTCTGATGGTGCATCAAACTCCTTGTCTAAAATAATTCTAGCAGCACGCTTCTGAAATTTCAGTACAGAGTTCAGGAGCTCACTGCTACAATTACCCCATAATGATATTGTACAGCAATAGTCAAGGTGCGGCAAAATATATGCATTGAAAAAAAGCTTTCTAGAATGCAAGTCCAGATAAGATTTAAGTCGGAGAAGAAGGTAGAGATATGAATTACATTTTTTTATAGTTTGTTCTACATGATGTCTCCAACTCAAGTTTTGATCAACATGTACACCTAGAAGCTTTTCATTCTCCGAGTATGAAACTGTTTGATTTAGTACTTGGATTTGATTTGAAAGTAGAAAATCTGACTCTGATCAGATGATTGTTTTCAGAATGCCATCATATGAAAGTTGTCAAAACAGCTCCAAACAGATGTATACAGTCAAACTTTGATATCTCGAACTGGGTTAAATCGAACATACCCATATTTCAAAGTTAAAACGTGGCACGTTTTAACTTTGAAATATGAGTATATTCATCTTAACCAAGCATGAAATAATGCACTTCATGTGTCGAACTATCGGATAGTTTGAGTTAAGCAAGTTCGAGATATCGAAGTTCGACTGTATTTCAAATACAAAAAAACCTTTTCTCTCCACCACCTCCACATTGTGACAACTCATTAAAATAATTTATTGAGTATTCATAGGTTTGGTTAAGATGTAAAAGAAAAATATGCTTGAATTGTTTTGATATATTGCCATTGATCGAAAGCCCTGTGTTATCTGGTAAAACCTTAATTTATAACATTTTGCTTTCCTTAAACTAAACACATATTTGAATGTTAATTGTTTATTTCCACAGTGTATAAACAAGATATATTACAACTATGTACCACAAGGCCCAGGAACTTCACCAGTACCAGTTCTGAAGATTCCTGTCCTGAAAACAGCCCATTCCCAGAGCCAGGGGGTGCACGGTTTATTGAGCCAGAAGAAGATTGGAAAAGATCTGTGATAATTCTAATACCAGTACGACTCGGCGGAGAAGAGTTTAATCCAATATATTCAGCCTGTATAAAAAATCTCATGGCCCAAGATTCATGCTTGGGATTGATTGGTGGCAAGCCGAAACATTCCCTCTACTTTCTTGGCTGGCAAGGTAATATTAACTCATTATCCCCTGAAACTTCCAATGGACAATTCCAGTTTGCAATAAAGTCTGGTCCATTTTAGACTATTTAGGGTTGTTTTTTTGTAATAAATTGCAAAATGACAAACAGTGAAGTCCATGATTAGAGGGCTCCTGCAGGGGCTCTCTGATCAGGGACTTCACTGTTTGCATAGGACAAGTGTACTCTTCACAGGTACACATTTGGTAGAGGACACATATATGCATCACTAGGACTCAATGAGTTAAAACATGTTAACTTCTTGTAACTCTCTCTTACGGTCTTTCTCCCTTGTAAGTAAGAGATAGGAACATGTAAGAAGTGGAAACTTTGTAAGTGCTAAATGGCTTATCAATTCAAATATCTTGTGGAGTGCTTTCGGCAGTTACAACTTCATCAGGGTAGATAAAAGAATGTTAGGTACATCTTGGGAAAGCATTTGTACAAGATTTGATTATTTCTACAGCCCTGGTCTATATCAACCTTTCTCTTGTTGAATATTTCATCTATGTAACTATGCTTCCCATCAATCATTTCAAGTATTACATTGGCTTGGCTGATAAAGCAAGAAAAAGGGCTGAGGCACTGCCCGCATAAAAAAGACATTTCTATGATGTAAAGGACTAACATATTCAACCCTAGCGACGAGTATACTCATAATTTACAAACAGTGTACCTGTGAGGATTACACTTGGCATGTGCAAACAGTGTAGACCTTGATCAGAGGGCTCCTTAAGGAGCCCTCTGATCAGGGTATACACTGTTTGTCATTTTGAAATATATTGTTAAAATCAACCCTTAATAGTCAAAAATGGACTGGACTTATTTTAGATTTTGAATTGTCCATTAAGAGTTTCAGGGGTAAATGGATTAAGAGAAGTGACTGCAAGAGCTTTATGCTTCACTTTAACACTGCTTTAACCCTGTTTCTAGCAGGTTGAAAGTAAAGATGAATGTGTATGAAGGCTCTTTCTGCTTTACTCACAGCCTAATTCCAGCTACCATATGCTAGGATATACATGTAGAAAATATTTGTTTTTGGTGCATATGCATAGGCATATAAAGTGGAACTGTTTTATTCAGTGGCAGAATGTATTGAAGGTGTATTTATGGTGTAATGGGTTAAGCAGTCACCTACCAGGATGTAGAAAATAAGTTTCACAGCTCTTGAGCAGAATATGCCTGTGCAGATGTATATTGAAGCATTTATAGGATGAAGAGGTATAAGCATGAAAAGGGGTTCTAGTATTTGAAGGATTGATTAAAAAGATGTGTTGCACTCTGTTGTCAATATCCAGTAACTACTAGTCCATCTTGAAGATATGATTCTAATGAGTTATCATAACATATAGTTTTTGGAGCATGAACCTTTTACTCCATAGTCTGTTTCCAGTTTTTGAAGACAGGTGGCTACTTAAAGCAGGATGAAGGTAAAGCAAAATGCCCCTTAAGGCACATTCTGCTTTACTTTGAGCCTGCTTTATGCTACTGTCAGTTAGAATATAGAAAATATTTATTATTATATAATAACATTTGTATGTTCATTACTGTATAAATAAGAAATATTTTCTGCAGTGGAAGAACAAATTGAATGCGTAAAGATGTGTATCTATGGAGTAAAGGGTAAGAAGGAAATGTTTGAATAATTCAGTTTCCTCACTCTAATCTAGAGCCCTATATAAAAATGATATGAATACTCAAGTGTATTCTGTTTCCAATTTACTTTCAGAGGACAAATTGATTTATTTGGACCCCCACTTCTGCCAAGACTATGTAGATACCCTCAAGAGAGACTTCAGGATAGAGGCAAGTGATTTAGCTGTATAGTGGAGAAAACATTATTTTTTCCCAATAAACACATTTATGCTAAAACTATTATTTGCAGTGGAAACAGTTTGGAGCCAGATCAGACGCCGGGTAACCCGGCGTCTGATCAGGCTCCAAACTGTTTGCCACTCAAATTAAAACAAATAATCAGAATTGTTAACAAGTTATCATTTTCTAAGTTTTATTCCAATGCGTATGCGCTTGGTATGTGGTTTTTAACGGGAAAGAATAACGTGTTCTCCACTGTAACAATTCTTCAGCCTTGCACAACTTGATAGGCATATACAGACAACTTGACTCCAGATCAGAAAACAAATAACATGGTTTTATGATCAAGAATCAAGCTGTTTGATGGTAAGCCAGGGGGCAAGGTGAGGGATAATCCTATTGAAATGCTGTACACTCGTATTGGAGATCCTTCCAAACAATTTGGATCCAGATCAGGCCCCACTTAATGTGGAACCTGATCAGGATACAAAATCTTTGTCTCAAGTAAACTTAAATTGCAAATATGAAAATAAGCAAAGATGCTTCAGAAATTTAGCAGACTATGTTTTTAGCCAACAACCATCTCTAAGTGATATAACAGTTAATGAAAGGTTTGGCAAGCCAACAGACCTCTCAGTTTATTGCTAGCTGTATCTGTCATTTATACAGACTTCTGTAGAGTATTTGATTTTATGATGCTTAAGGATAGTAGAGTAATACTCACATCTCAGCATTTATAGTCAAAACTCTCAAAAACAATGGTGCCCTGCATTTTCTTTATACAGTCATGAATATACAAGTTATATACATGTACTTAATTCTATTTCTACATCTAAGATATGTTTTGAACTACCAAAAGATTCTTAGCAGATGGTAGTTTAAAACAGACTGAAAGTAAAATGTGCCTGAATACACATTGTTAGCTCACCTGAGCCAAAGGCTCAAGGTGAGCTATTGGGATGGCCCTGTGTCCGTCATCGTGCGTCGTCGTTAACAATTGCTTCAAATGACATCTCCTCCTATACCGCTTGACAGAATTCAACCAAACTTTACAGAAATGTTCCTTGGGTCAAGCTCTTTCAAATTTGTTCAAAGAATTAAAAACAATGCAGAACTCTGGTTGTCATGGCAACCAAAGTGAAAAAATAAGGAAATCTTAAAAAATCTTCTTGTCAAAAACTGCAAGGGCCAGAGCTTAGATATTTGGCACATAACATCATCTACAGGTCCTCTATCAAGTTTGTTCAAATTATGTCCCTGGGGTTAAAATTGACCCCGCCCCGGGGGTCACAGTTTTACAAAGAGTTATACAGTGAAATTTCCAAACGTCTTCTTCTCTGAAACTAATATGGCCAGAGCTTTGATATTTGGCATGGTGACACTTCTAGATGTCATATACCAAAATTGTTCAAATGGTTCTGGTAGGTTGCATAACTAGGTCACAGGAGCTAAAAAAAGATTTTTTTCAATGAAACTTAAAAAATCTTCTTGTCTGAAACTACAAGGGCCAGAGCTTAGATATTTTGCATATAGCAACTCCTACCGGTCCTCTATCAAGTTTGTTCAAATTATGCGCCTGGGGTCAAAGTTGGCCCCGCCCCCGGGGTCACAGTTTTACATAGAGTTATATAGAGAAAATTTCAAACGTCTTCTTCTCTGACACTAATATGGCCAGAGCTTTTATATTCGGTATGGTGACACTTTTAAATATACTTAACATATTTTGTTCAAATGGTTCCGGTCTCTTGCATATCTAGGTCAGTCCTGGACATAAATCATTATCTCCATTTTTTCAGCTATTCTCAGGTGAGCGAAATATGCCCCATGGGGGCTCTTGTTTTTATTTTCAGCCTACTTTAATCCTTTGAACCCTAATCCCGCATATAGGTGTCCTTTTCAAACAGTGTACATGTGAATAGTACACTTGTCCTTTGCAAACAGTTAAGACCCAGATCAGAGGGCTGTTTGTCATAATGCTAAACATGGACAAAAGCAACCCTTAAAAGTCAGAATTGAACTAGACTAAAATGGAAACTGGAATTGTCAATTTAAAGCTTCAGGGAGGAAAGAGTTAAGTAGTCACCTTTCTTTAAAACTAAAAAGAGGCTATGGGGTAAATGTTAAAGTGCATTTACATGCATTGGCATTCAAACCTGTTGTAATGGACCTACATTTAAGAAGGATAGAGTTAATAAGAGCAAGAAGTTTGCTAAATGCAGTGTAAAAATAATTAATTTCTGCATCGTTTCAATTCTGCACTTAGTCACAAACCATATAAGAGGAAAGGAGTATATTCATCATTTGCAAACAGTATAGATCCATTTCATAGGGTCCCTAAAGGAGCCCTCTGATCAGGGTCTGCACTGTTTGTCATATTTGTAAACTTGTCAAAAACTTAGATATTTATCAGTAGTTGGAAGAGTCCATTTTGAAAATTCAGCCTACCAAGGATTAAATCACCATTAGCAGTCTAGAAGCTAAATTTGACATTGACATGCAAACAAAACAGACAGTCTGTAGATTTTACAACCATCTGCCTGTTCTTCTGGTACAATATTAATGACCAAAGTCCAGTTTATTGACTGATGCACATGGTTTATGATGATGCATTGAATGGATACCGTAAACCCCTCTATTATGACAACTGAAAAGAAATAAATGTATAAAACACTGGTCACAGCTTAAAGCAAGATGAAAATAAAACAGAAAGCTTTAGGAGCTTTCTGTTTCACTTTCACCTTGCCTTAACCCATTACCCCATAGCCAGTTTCTAGTATTGAAAATGAGTGATCACTTAAAGCAGGTTGAAAGTAAAGCAGAATGTGCCTTAAGGCATATTCTGCTTTACTTTCAGCCTGCTTTAAGCTATAATCTGCTAGAATATAGACAAATTATCTTATAATACTTATTCATGACTTTATAAATTGAAACTATTTTCGTCAGTGGGGGAATAAATTAAAGGTGTAAAGGCGTATTTATGGGGTATTTGGTTAAGCAGCTGCCTTACTTGTAAACAAAAAAATCAAAACAATGTAGTGATGATAATAGAGGGGTTTTAATGTAGTTGTGTATACCATTTCAGAGTTACCACTGCGTTTCTCCAAAGAAAATCTCTATCACTAAGATGGATCCTAGTGCCACCATAGGGTTTTATTGCAAAACAAAAGCAGAGTTTGATAAGTTTGTGGAACAGTCAGAAGCGGTAAGCTATTGAGCTAATTTATGTAATATTTTTAATTGTATATACAGTAAAACCTCTCTATAACGACCACTAAAATACATGCTAATTAGATATATAAAAGACAGGTGACAGCTTAAAGCAAGGTGACAGTGAAACAGAAAGCTCCTAAAGGAGCTTTCTGTTTAACTGTCACCTTGCTTTAAGCAGTCACCTGTCATAAACAAAAAATAATTTACTTAATTTAGTGGCCGTTATAGAGAGGTTTTACTGTATTTAAACCATTACCCCATTACCCCATAAAATTAGTTCCAGAAATGTTTTTATGCGTTTGATTTATTCCTGTATTAAAGAATTGTTTTGGAATTTATACAGTCAAGACTGCACCATAAGAAATGTTTCCTATATTAAAGCAGATGGCAGCTTAAAGCAGGCTTAAGATAAAGCAGAATATGTCCTAAGGCTTATTCTGCTTAAGTTCTTTGAACCTGGTTTAGTTAAAGTAGTCACCGGTTTTCAAAAGTAGAAACAGGCTATGGGGTACTGGCTTTAACTTTCTCTCATTGAGTGTTTATATGTATATGTCAAACTGAATGTTAACCCTTCCAATTAGCTTGGCTTCCGTGTAAAAACCTATCTCCCACTGGCTAATCATAAAAAACTCTGCCTATAATGAACATCTATTATCTGAACTATTATATTGGCTAATAAAATAAGGAAATATTTCCATAAAAAAGAGTGCATACTCATATCAGACAGATTTGATTGGGAAACAGTGGTTATCTCCCTTATTTATCTTAAAGTAGTACATGTATAATGTACAGATAATCTTGTATTACATGACCAGTTATTAAAGTAGCAGGGATACCCCGGGAGACAAGTGAACTCTTAACACAGGATAATTATAATAATTACAATTCTTATCCTCCATTAGGCAACCACCTGTATTCAAGATTCCACAATGGTCTTCTTTTTAGAGGTAGCTTAACCCATTACCCCATAAATATGCCTTTTTATGCCTTTAATTTATTTATCCACTGAGGAAAATAGTTTTAATTTATGCATTTATGCCTATGTATCACTAGAAATATTTTCTTTATTTTATCTATGGTAGCTTAAAGCAGGCTGAAAGTCAAGCAGAATGTGCCTTAAGGTGCATTCTGCTTTACTTTCAACCTGCTTTAAGTAATCACTTATTTTTCAAAACTAGAAACAGGCTATTGGGTAATGGGTTAAGCAACCACCTGTATTCAAGATTTGACAATGTTCTTCTTTTTAGAGGTAGCTTAATACAATATTGACTGTAGTGAAACTGTTATACTTATACTGTTATACTTTCAGATTGCTTCGCCCTATAAGGGAGGAGGAGTGTATCCAATGTTTGTGTTCAATGAAGGCAAAGGCAGTGACATAGACATCAGTGATCTTAGTATTAGTGTGGAGAAGTCACTGAGGATTAAACAATCTAGAAAAGACAGAGATGGTAGAATACGATCACCAACAATCGAGTCTGACGATTATGTGGTGTTATAGCATATACAGAGTTTTAAGTGTCTGTTACAACAGCCTAGCTGATGTTGGCATGAATTCCAAAGAGAAAATCCAAATGTAGCATCACAATGTACACACATGGGTCAACATTTAATTTATAGATATAATCATATATTAGAACAGGGCTCCAGATAAGAGGGAGTAAACTGAACAAATCCAACATAATCTCACTTTTTTCAGCACCAAATCCTATGGTGTAACTACAATGTACTCATTAGAATCGCCTTGAAGAGACAATTCTAATGAGTAGTTACACCATAGGGCTGAATGCAGATATAAAGACTGTAGTTATTGAAATACTACTCTTATCTGGAGCTCAGTTAGAAGGAACCTTAAAACATTGTGGTATGATAATAGCTGAGCTGGGAAAAGGAACATTATTGATATGGTATTAGATAAGAGGGTATAAAACTTGTCAGACTTTTTCTTGGTTTTTTTTTGTCTCCACCAAGCTATATATTATGACTACTCCTTAGAATTATCTCGAAGAGATGACTCTAAGGAGTAATCTATCACAAGAATGGATTTAACCCTTTACCTGATAGTCTATTTCTAGTATTGACGATAGTTGACTACTTAAAGCAGGTTGAAAGTAAAGCAGAATGCGCCTTAAGGCGCATTCTGCTTTACTTTCAGCCTGCTTTAAGCTATCATGTGCTAGAATATAGAAATTATTACCTATAATATATCTTCATAACTGATTTAATTGGAACTATTTTATTCAGCGGATGAATAAATCAAACACGCTAAAAGGTGCTTCTATTTGGGGAAAGGGTTAATGGAGAAACAAAGTTGCAAGTAATTTGTATTTAGTTCCACTATTGCCATGTTTCAGAGTCTCAAGATAGTATTGGAATTAACCCTTTTGCTGCCAGGCTCTTTATAACATTTACATGTGTAAACAGTTTGGATCCAGATCAGAGCCCACATACCCCAGCATCTGATCAGGATCCTAACTGTTTGCCAAATATATTTACACTAGTTACAGGATATTTCTTAATTTTAAAACTGTAAAAACTAAAATTTTAAAAACAGAGGCAGATAAAAATTGTGACAGGCAGTATCACATCACTGTGGTAGATGGGTTATTATGTCATAATGGCAGAGAAAGGGTTAACTCTTTCGTCCCTGAAACTTAAAATGGACAATCTCAGTTTCCATTTTAGTCTAGTCCATTTCTGACTTTTAAGGGTTGTTTTTGTCAATGTTTAGCATTATGCCAAACAATGAAGACCCAGATCAGAGGGCTCCTTATGGAGCCCTCTGATATGGGTATTCTCTGTTTGCATAGGACAAGTGCACTTTTCACATGTACACTGTTTGAAATGTGGGACTAGGGTTCAAAGGGTTAACAGCTGTAAAAACGATAACCTGATAAAAATTTAAACTGCCCTAATTTATTGGAAATTTTGAGTAGATAGTCCTATGCAAACAGTGTACATCCAAATCAAGAGGCTCCTAAGCATTGTTCGGGTCAGGGTCTACAATGTTTGTCATTTTGTCATGCATGTATATTGTATAAACAATGATAGGTAGTAATAAATGGCATAGACTTAATTGGGAACTGGAATTTTCCATTTGCAATTTCAGGAATCAAAGCGTCGATACACATCCTTTTCATGAATTGATACAGTAAAACTGATGTAGATCTGCCAATAAGTAGTCAATTAATATGAATGTTTTAGTTTGATTTTTAAAGGTGACTGCTTAGTACAGGACGAAAATAATGCTATCCTTAAGGCACATTAATAATTTATGCTTTACTTTCAATCTGCTTTAAGTGGTCACCTGTCTTCAAAACAGGCTATGTGTAAATGTGTTATCTAACAAGTTAACAAACAGTGTAGACCCTGATTAGTATGTCAAATATGGGTCTACTAGGTTACAGTTAGTAATATCCTAGGACTGTTTTAATGAACCTGCTCAAATCTGAAAATATTTGAAAAACAAACATCGGTTTGACTTTTAGGGCTGAAAAGAGGGCTCCAGATAAGAGGGAGTAAACTGCACAAAGCCAACATTTCACACTTTATTTAGCACAAAATCCTATGGTGTTACTACTTATTAGAATTTTCTCTTTGAGACGATTCTAATGACTAGTGACACCATAGGGTTTAAATCAGAAATAAAGATTTTAGTTTTTGAAATACTCACCTTATCTGGAGCCCTGTGAAAACCATTTGGGGATAGATAGAAAAGATTATGCTATAAGAAACCCAAATAGCTTCAGCTATATATCAGTATTATATCTTAACCTTTATCTTACTGAAGCACTACCTTCTTCAAAATTGTTGTCTGTTGTTCAAACTTTATATATCTTTTTATTTAAAGGAACATCAATATGAATGTCTGCAGTTGAGTTGTGTCAGTCTTGTCTGGACTCAAACTGAGTTATGTTTTGCCTGGCATATTACAGTGGAGAATGTGTTATTCTTTCCCAATAAACGCGTTTACGCTAAAACTATTATTTACAGTGCAAACAGTTTGGAGCCAGATCAGACGTAGGGTAACCCGGCGTCTGATCAGGCTCCAAACTGTTTGCCACCAAGATAAACATGAATTATCAGAATTTTCCAAAAGTTGTACTTTTCTACGTTTTAGTGCTTTGCGTTTGCATACATTTGCGTTTAAATGGGAAAGAATAACAGATTCTCCACTAACTCTTTGAACCCTAGTCACGCAATATATGTGTCATTTACAAACAGTGTACATGTTAAGAGTACACTTGTCCTATGCAAACAGTATAGAGCTTGATCAGGGTCTACACTGTTTATCATTTTGACATATATATTGTAAAAAAATAATCCTAAAAAGTCAAATGGACTGGACTAAATTGAAAGCTAGAATTGTCCATTTGAGGTTTCAGGGAGGAAAGGGTTAACACATTAAAACCTAGTATACTTGTCCTTTACCAGCAGTGTACCTGTAAATAGTACATTTGTCCCATGCAAACAGTTTAGACCTGATTAGACGTTTCCTGAAGGAGCACTCTGATCAGAGTATAACCTGTTTGTCATTTTAAAATTTATTGTAAAAACTACCCTAAGTAGTCAAAAATGAACTAGACTTGATTGGAAACGAAACTTTCCATTCAAAATTTCAGGCGTGAATGAAGTAAGTGTTGATATATTACTTTCAGCACACAATAGTTTTTTTTCCGTTTTTTTGTTGCATTCATCAAAATGGTCTTTTCATTAAGTTTCCATGCTCAATTGTGTAAGTTTGGTCTTTGATCCAGCGGGTTAATCCATTTCTACATAAACACACATTTTTACTCCTTTAATTTATTCCTCCGCTACAGAAAATAATCCCACTTTATATGGTCATGAATATGTACCATAAGAAACAGTTTTTACATCATAGAAGATGATTCTAAAAGCAGGCTGAAAGTAACCTGCTTTTGTTTTGTCATCTTTCTTCAAAACTAGAAACAGGCAATGGGGTAAAGGGTTAAGGAATAATTGACTGTTTTATTTAGTAAGTATAGTTTATAGTTACATGTAGACAGACTAGTACTTTGTCTTGAATATGTGGTAACATTGTTTTCTCGATGACAACTTTCATTAACACGCATTTTTGAAGAAGTATTGAGATTATTAAAGCAGGTGGGTGCTGAATGTAGAAAAAAGCAATGCAGAAAGCTCCTACAATACTTTTCTGCATTAGTTTTGTCTTGTATGAATGTTCCACCTGTTTTAAGGACTTGCACGGATCAGTTTTTAAATTGTTTATTAATACAAGTTTACTGGTATTGTTTTCTCAGACAAATCTGACACTAACCCCTAGAGACAAAATCACATTATACTAAATAAACCTTATTCTATGATTTCTTACCCAACACAGGAAATTATGACAAATCAATATGTAAGTAAATAAAAATACATACAGTGGAGCCTTGATAAAATGAAATTCCTTCAGTTGAATTGTCCATATTTCAAAGTTATACTGGCTCATTTTATTTGCAAACAATGTAGACCCAGATCAGAGGGCTCCTGTCGGAGCCCTCTGATCAGGGTCTATACTGTTTGCAAGTTTTGAGCAGTATTCATTAAACTATTCAGAATTCCAAGTAGACTTGTTCATATTTTGGTTACTAGAAAGATCCAAAAGGGAACATGATAACCCACATGAGTTACTTAGTGTTAAAAGAGTTATAAACATTAAAAAATAATGGGTATGTTTGACTAAATTGAGCTGGAGTTATTGAATTTAAAGTGACTTGCAACCAGATGGTGTATTTGCAAAAAATAAAAGAAAACACTCAAATAAAACCAAATGTGTAGCATTATCGTGCATCTGGCATAAGAAAAATATGATCAGTCAAAAAACATCCTTAAGAAAAGTCTTCAAATCTTAAATATTTAGATATTTTCCATCGCTTTATCCTTTGCAACAGAAATTGATCACGGGCTTGGACATAAACCAGAGCCGAATTATGTACTCTCCATCGCTACACACTGAAGTACGTTTAATCGATACCAAAGATATGAATAGGCTTAGCCCGGTGGTCAAGTGGGCTAAGTGGTTGACTTATTTTGCTACTCTGTCCCGGCATGCCGGGTCCCTGGTTCGAATCCAACCACTGCTCAATATCTTTTTTTATTGAAATGCGTTTCTTAACCGAATTTCTAATCCTAAACTAATTCTTACCCATTTATATAAACTTTTGACATATATTTACTAATTACTATTTTTAATGCTAAATCTGGTTGCTAGCCTTTTTAAATTAAAAGAAATATGTGGGAAGTTTGATTGTCAGACATGAGTTTGTGTTATCAAGGTTAGATTGTAGTTTATTAGTCAAGTTGACAAACTCTAACAGGAATGCATGATGTAACACCATATTGGCCACATAAACAGACCATAATGGTGGTAAAGTCTGGGGTAGAGCCAATAAATGCCAGAATCAGTGAGGAGAATAAGTAATATATTATTAAACGCTTTTTGTCTGTCAGTTCCCAGAAGCAATATATAAGGCCTGAACAAATTGCTGCGAAAAGGGATAGAGAAAATCTGTCAGAATCTTATTTTACCAGACGCGGAGAATTGATTTGAGTTTCTATGTTAACCCTGACATCACTGAAGACCTGTATTGAGACCCTTTACAAACAGTTTGGATCCAGATCAGGCCCCATTTATGTGGGGCCTGATCAGGATCCAAACTGTTTGTCAAGTGGATTCCATTTCTATAAATTTAAAAAAAGAACAATCTAATCTCAGAATTTTAGCAGACATAATTTTTAGCTTACAACAGCTACTCATTGCTTAAAGAGTAAGGTTTTCAAATGATCAGCAATTCAACCTCCTGTTACACAAAGAAAATGCAATAACGTCTTAAATTAGTATATTAAATTATTTAGAAAAGAATTTATAGGACTTCTGAATGAAGTTTTTGAAATGGAAGAAGTCTAGAGTCAAAGCGTTTTACATTAACCATTTATCATTTATCCGACGTTCGCTGCAATATTGTCTGCTTCAGAAATGTCCTCTGCAATATTCTTCAATTTTGGATTCAAGGCCTCTTTAAATTAAGAAAGGTAAGAATAAAACAGTTTTGATGCTGATCAGACACAGAATAAATTGGTGTCTGATCAAGATCCAAACTGCTTACAATTCAAATAAGGATGAATGAACAGACAAAGGATTAACCTAGTCTTAATTTCAAAGGGAATTTGCAATACCGGATAGCTGGTATTTTCTGCTGCCATAATATTTTGCAATTTTATGAAAAAGAAGAGTGAATTATATTCTGCTGTTTTTTCTGCGCTTCTTTGAAAGCAACATAATAAAATTCTACGTAATGGGTTCTTAAGATAGTTGGCATTATGGATTCAGATGAGATGCACAGTAAAGAAGGTTCTGATCATAATCCAAGCAAATAGCTGACATTTTGTGAAAAAACAACAACAACAACAGATAGGTTAACTATGGATATAGATGCAGGCTACAAAGTTTGCCGACAATCATTGCCTAGCATGTTAAAGGATTATCTTTTGCCTGCTTGTAGCAACTTTATTAGAATTTGCAAACAGTTTGGAGCCAGATCAGATGCCGCTCAAAGTGGCATCTGATCTGGATCCAAACTGTTTGATACTCATTTTACGGGTTCTTCAATTAAAAAATGTAAAACACTCAATTTTAACTTTTCAGATGAAAATTTCAAAGCAGGTTATATTACAGCTGGATAAGGGTTAAGCGAACAATTTGCAAATATGTTCAGTAAAACCTTGCAATTACGACCACTTAAACGAAGGATAATTGATCATATAATAGACAGGTGACAGCTTAAAGCAAGGTGACAGTGAAACAGAAAGCTCCTGAAGGAGCTTTCTGTTTCACTGTCACCTTGCTTTAAGCGGTCACCTATGGTAAACACCCTAATAATTAACATAGTTTAGTGGTCGTAATAGAGAGGTTTTACTGTAATGTGTTATGCTGAATAAGCAGATGCAATCTAATAAACTAGAATTTGTGTGTTTCTCATGTTTCATTGCTTGGTTTGTTTTCTGAAATTTTGTTTATTTCCTGGGAGTTATTAAAGTTATTAACCCTGATCACACTCCTGGCCAGACTAGTATTTATGAACAGTTTGGATCCAGATCAGACTCTTATCAAACTTCGTTTCTGTCCAGGATCCAAACTTTTAGACTCTCATCATTCTGCTAGCTTCTTTTGATAAAAATTAATAGAAGTAATTTTGGAAAAGTTTACGCATTTCAAATGTGTAGATGATAATACGACTTGAAAAGGGTTAAGATAATTTTGACAATCTTTTGTCCTTGGAAGCTGTTGTAAATCTGTCATTTTCACATTGATTTTGCTTGATAGAAACTGTCTTTAAATCGTTTGAACCCTAGTCCTGCATATTGGTGTTCTTTGCAAACAGTAAACATGTGAAAAGTACACTTGTCCTATGCAAACAGTAAATACCCAGATCAGAGGGCTCCTAATTTGAGCCATTACCCCATAGCTTGTTTCTAACTTTGAAAACAAGTTACTTCTTCAAGCAGGTTGAAAGTAAAGCAGAATACACCTAAGGGTGCATTCTGCTTTACTTTCAGCCTGCTTCAAGCAAAAACCTGCTAGAATATTATAAAAAAATATTTTTTGTGGTACATATTCATAAATGTGTAAATAAAAACTATTTTCCTCAATTGATAAATAAGCTAGAGGTGTAAAAAGGTGTATTTATGGGTTAATGGGGTAAACAGACCTTTAAGAGAAGAACTTTAATGGAATATGTGCAAGATTTAATCACCAGGGAAAGTTTTCATTTGTGCAATACTGTCATCCAAAAGCAAAATATCAGTTATTTGTTTGTGAAGCTGTAATTTTTATGACTGAAATTGTATATGGAGATTATAAATAACAGTATTTGTGGTAATAAATGTATATGCTGAGGGTTTGCAATCAAACCTTAATATCTTGAACTTGCTTACTGGTAATTCCAACCAACTGGTATTTCTTCAGTTGAAGTCCAAAACGTGATTTTGCTTTAATAGGTCAAACTTACATTTTAAGTTTGAAATATTAGTAAGTTTGACTTTTAAAAGCCAGTTTGAGATATAAAGTTTGACTATATGTTTTTGGAAAATAGGAATTGTACTGTAAAACCTCTGTTAAATGTATTAAAAAGATGGTGAGTTAGCAGGCTTAAATATTGGGGGATGGGGGAGCATAATACTTGTCAACAGTAACAGACAGTTCCTATAGGAGGTTTCCTTCCTTACTTTTGATCTGCATCTATCAACATGCCTTTATAATTTATTGTTTAGTATAAACACTGGCCTCCAAATACAAGTTTGACTTAGTCAAACCTTTGTTACACAACAATTAAAGAGATGAAAGTTTTGCAGAAGGCTCATATAGGAACCTTCTGCATTATTTTTTCCCTGCATCAAGTGGTCATCTGACTTATAGATCACCATGCATCTTCATTCGGTCACTTAACACAGATTTGACAGTATATTTCACCAAAAATCTAGATTCAGAGTCTGCTTATTGTTCCAAACTATTTGAGCTGTGCCATGACAAAACCAGCCTTATTGCATTGCAACATTGTACAGACCAAGCCCCATTGTCATCCAAGGTTATTTTATCTGAGTTTGGTCTACACTGCGAAATACCTTATATACTACAGCTACAGTCTTTGATGTTGCGACTGGCCTGATCCACACTGTTTGCTATGCAATAAGTCAGGTTTTTTCATGACACGGCTCTTCTATCATGAATCTGCCGGTAGCATGCTAAAGTTTCAGCTAAAGTGTCTGTCAAGTTGACAAGGCGAGCATTCCTTGTTGTTAGACACCTTATTATATACAATAAAACCCCTCTAGCTGTTAGACACCTTATTATATACAGTAAAACCCCTGTATTATGACCCCTAAAAAGAAGGTCTATTGACCACATAAAAGACCAATGACAGCTTAGAGCTAGATGAACGTAAAAAAAATAACAGCTTAAAGCTAGATGAACGTAAAACAGAAAGCTTCTGAAGGAGCTTTCTGTTTTACGTTCACCTTGCTTTAAGCAGCCTCCTGCCTCAAACACCTAATAATTAACACAATTAAGTGGTCGTAATGGAGAGATGTTACTGAAGTAATACATTAGTATCAGACACTTGTTCATGTAATGCTGACAGTTTTCAATTATAACTATTGTTTCTGTAAAGGTTAGACAGTGTAAGATAGCCTTTATTGCCTTCTACCTTTCTCATTGTGACAAGTTAGGTAATTCTTTCGTGAAATTAGGTATGTCATTGTTTGTTTGAAAAGTTAAAAAATAATTAAAACCACATGTCTCTGTTTGTCAGTACACAACAGGTCTGTTATTTACAAGACTGGTCCATATTTCAGGCTTAGTCTTTCTGATACATTAAGACCGATCACACTTCTTCTGCCATTAACATAATTATACAGTAAAAACTAAAAACCTCTCTATTACGACCACTAGACCAATTGCTAATTGGTTTGTTTTTTTTTATAAAAGACAGGTGACAGCTTATAGCAAGTTGAAAGTAAAACAGAAAGTTACAAAGGAGCTTTCTGTTTTACTGTCATCTTGCTTTAACTCTTTCCTCCCTAAAACTTTAAATGGACAATTCCAGTTTCCATTTTAGTTTAGTCCATTTCTGACTTTTAAGGGTTGTTTTTGTCAATGTTTGGCATTTTGACAAACAGTGAATACCCTGATCAGAGAGCTCCTTTCGGAGCCCTCTGATCTGGGTCTTCACTGTTTTCATAGGACAAGTGTACAATTCACATGTATACTGTTTGATAAGGATGCCTATATGCGGGACTAGGGTTCAAAGGGTTAAGCTGTCACCTGTCATAAACACCCAATAATTTAGAAGTCATGATAGAGAGGTATTACTGTATTATTATTCTTTGTTTAACCCATTACCCCATAAACACGCCTTTTTACGCCTTTAATTTATTCTTGCTCTGTCGAAAATTGTTCCAATTTATACAGTTGTGAATATGTGTAATAAGAAAAAATTCTATATATTAGTGGATGGAAACTTAAAGCAGGCTGAAAGTAAAGCAGAATGTGCCATAAGGCACATTCTGCTTTACTTTCAACCTGCTTTATATGGTCACCTATTTTCAAAACTTAAATCAGGCTATTGGGTAATGGGTTAACTCTTTCCTCCCTGAAACTTAAAATGGACAATTCCAGTTTCCATTTTAGTCTAGTCCATTTCTGACTTTTAAAGGTTGTTTTTGTCAATGTTTGGCATTATGACAAACAGTGAAGACCCTGATCAGAGGGCTCCTTTCGGAGCCCTCTGATCAGGGTCTTCACTGTTTGCATAGGACAAGTGTACTATTCACATGTACACTGTTTGAAAAGGACGCCTATATGCGGGACTAGGGTTCAAAGGGTTAAGTAGTGTAGACCAGTATCAGACAGCTCCTTCAGGCACTGTTTTCTTATGGATCTTAGAGTTCTACAATTTTTATCGGGAAAATTTCCTTATTTCATAAGTCAATGTAATATAATTTCAAATTACACAAATGTAGATGTTCATGATATGTTAAGTTTAATTTATGAATATGCAGCAGGAGACAGTTAAACATGCCCTTAAAAGATCGATAAGCAGTTTTGTATCAAAGTGGCATCTAATAATAGAGAATCTTCAGCTTTTTGCATTGGTTTTGTCCTGCCTTTAGGTAACTTGTCTTTAGACATGTACATTAGCATCTGATAAAGCTTATGCGGGACTATAAACCTCAGCAGAAACAACAACAACAACATGTACATTAGTTTATTCAGTGGCAACTGTACACTTCAAGTTCAAACTTCTATACATAATTTCAGTTGGTCGTATTCGCATGATACAAAAGACAATTCCTATTAATCTGTATCAAATTTGTCCTGCATTTTGAAGTAATCTGTTAGAGATTGACTTGTCTTTGAATTAGTATAGTCTGTAATGTGTAGACTTTTTGCAATAGTGGCACAACATGGCAATACATACAAACACATATAGACTTTAGTGCAATCTATAACAAATAATGCATACACAATCATGAAAATACACATGATATGCTCACCAACACCAATGTTTGCACAAAAAGGGAAAACATTTTTTCCCCTTATTTCCATTGTGGTCATCAGTTACTTCTTAGGCCTCCAGTGGGCCCCAAAGGTAAAACGTTTGAATCTTGTACATAAGTTTATCTCTTTTTTCAGATTGTGATAAATATCAAGAATCTAAGATATAAATATGTTTAATAGTGTAACCTCAAAAAAAAATTAACTCTTTAATCCAGTACACCATAAATATACCTTTTGACACCTTTTATTTATTCCTCCACAGAAGAAAATCTCTCCACTTTATACAGTCTGGCATATGTACCAGGATAAATATTTTCGATATTCTAGATAGCTTACAGCAGGCTTAGAGTAAAGCAGTGGTGGTAAAGCAGAGGTGCATCTGTATTACTTTCAACCTGTTTTAAGTGGTCACTTTCAGCTTCTTAATCCCCTTTTACCCTATAGCCTGTTTCTAGATTTGAAGATATGTGACCACTTAAAGCATGTTGAAAATAAAGAAGAATGCACCTTTAGGTGCACTCTGCTTTATGTTCAGTCTGCTTTAAGTTACCATATGCTAGGTTGTAGAAAATATTTCTTATGGTGCATATTCATGACTGTATAAACTATAATTGGAAATTTTTTCTCCAGTGAAGAAATAAATAAAAGGTGAATAAATTGGTATTTTATGGGGAAAGGGTTAAGAAATACTGTAAATATCCCTTACCTGGAAACATCTATAAAGCAAACATTTTTCTTTCTCGGCCCCAAAGGGTTTACTGTACATTCTTTATTCATACAGACATGTGTGAGTGTTGAAATTCAGTTTTAGTTCAGTACAGTCAAACCTCTCTATTACGACCATTAAATTATGTTAATTATTAGGGTGTTTACGATAGGTGACCGCTTAAAGCAAGGTGACAGTGAAACAGAAAGCTCCTATAGGAGCTTTCTGTTTCACTGTCACCTTGCTTTAAGCTGTCACCTGTCTATTATACACTCAATTAGCCTTCGTTTTAGTGGTCGTAATAGCGAGGTTTTACTGTACATGCACAGCGACCAGAAGCATGCATTTGATAATTGCTTTATTGGAGATATTGTAAATTGTGATTGATATTTTAATTTATATTATTAAAACTGTTTTATTCCTTATTGTTTTGTTTGTAAAGAAAAAAATAAAAGACATGAATATCAGTTTCTTGTGTTTCTTTCAATCACAGTCAGAGCATATACTGACTAGGGCTCAAAGAGTTAAACCTACCACTTGCCTGAATTACAAGAGTACTTTTGTAATAAAATTGTTTTCTGTTAATCAACTTCCAAAACAACATATGCTTTGTTTACGGCCTTTTTATCCAAAGAAGATTTAGAGGCACTCCATTTCCGAATGCATATGCAATAGGAGTTGTTCATGTTTACCTTTTAACAAATGCAGCCTAAAGCAGGATGAATGTAAAGCATAAAGCTCGCATTATTTTATGTTTATCATGCATTAAGCTACACACATTCTGTCCAGCTTTAACCCTTTCCCTTATAGAAGCGACTTTTAGCGTATTTAGTTTATTACTCCGCTGAAGAAAAGTAGTTCCAGTTTATACCCTCATGAACAATTACCATTACAAATATTTTATATAGCCTAGCAGATTTTAGCTTAAAGCAGGCTGAAAGTAAAGCAGAATGTGCCTTAGGGCACATTCTGCTTTACTTTCAACCTGCTTTAAGTGATCACATGTCTTCAAAACAAGAAACAGGCTATGAGGTAAAGGGTTAAGTAACATGTCTACCTGAAACAGTCGTATTCTGAGGAAACTGGTAGTTTTTTTTATCTCTAGAACATAACGGAGAATAAACATACATTAAATAGACCTCTGGGTGAGCAATCAGTCATCTCATGTCATTTACGTCTTTTAAAGACAATGATCAAACATGGTACGTTTAGTTTGAAGTCTCCAGGATGAAAACAAAACTCGTGCTAAAACCGGATGTCAGAAAAACAATTACAAGGAAATTCAGGCTTGTATAGAAATTGAGTTTTTAGACAATCTATCGTAAGATTTGGATAAAGTAAAGTGTTTTTAATTCACTGTTCATTTGAAAACAGTGTAGATCCAGAACAGATGGCCAATTCAGACCAGTATTTATTAGACTGCCCAGAATTTAGTAATTAAAACTTTTTGAAAATGTTAATCACTCATTTTAATCTGAGTTACAAACAGTTCGAACCTGGTCAGCCACTGGGTGGGCCAGCTTCAGGTATAGTTCCTGTCATCGAGTGCCTATGGGAGTGGTATAACTGAATGAAGTACTGGGTGACTTTTTATCCCCACAACACACGCACTTGACAGTGTTACATGTAACACATTGCAATTGTGTTTACTAATTCAATGCTATGAACCGAGTGCACTGGTATTTGCAAGCAGTTTGGATCCAGATCAGACGCTTGGTAACTAGGTGTCTGATCAAACTCCAAACTCCATTAACTGTTTAATACTCACATCTATATCTCTTTAGTCAAATGCATTAAAATTTAACTTTAAGAATAAATGCACACGTCATTTAATTAGTGGACCACGGCATTGCGATGAAAAGGTTAATCCCTGAAGCTATTAATGGACAGTTCCAATTTGCGATTAAGTTGGGACCATTTTTTACTATTAGGATTGAATTTAACACAGTTTGCATATGACAAGTGCGCTCTTTTCAGGTACATTATTTGCTAGGGATGAATGTGTTAAATAGACATTTTAGCCGCTACGTACAGTGGAGAATCTGTTATTCTTTCCCGTTTTTAAAAACGCAAACGTACGCAAACGCAAAGCGCTAAAACGTAGAAAAGAACAACTTTTGGACAATTCTGATAATTCTTGTTTATCTTGGTGGCAAACAGTTTGGAGCCTGATCAGACGCCGGGTCACCCGGCGTCTGATCTGGCTCCAAACTGTTTGCACTGCAAATAATAGTTTTAGCGTAAACGCGTTTTTTGGGAAAGAATAACAGATTCTCCACTGTAATAGCAAGTCGACGGTAAATTGACTGCATATGCCATTATACAGAGAATTTGTTTTCATTTTCCAATTAAGGCATTGATGCTGAACACCTTCTGTCCAATGCAAGCCAGTTGGAACTAGACCAGAAGCCGGCCCACCCGGTGGCTGATCAGGTTCGAACTATTTGCCACTCAGATTAAAATGAGTGATTAACATTTTCAAAAAAAAGTTAATTACTAAATTCTGGGCAGTCTAATAAGTACAGGGCTAGCTTAAAAAACATAGCCGTCTGTCTAGATCTACACTGTTTGTATAGAGTGTATTTTAAACAGGTCCACATGGTTAAAATACCAAGGAAATATTGCCTTCACAATTAATTAAGGATTTTATACACTGTAGCATCTGAGGCAGATGAACTTTTCCCAGGTATATTGTTTGTGAATGACACCTATATGTGTCTATTGTGGATGATGTGCTATTAGTAAACCAACCACTAACCTTAAAGTCAACCCTATATTTGAATGGTCGTAATTGCTCCCTGGAAATTGTAGCATTATCCTGCTAAATGAAGTCCATGTAACTTCGCATATAACAGCGTGATTACCAATATCTCACAAAAAGGCTGTTAAAGTGGAGAAAACGTTATTTGCCAATAAACGCGTTTTACGCTTTCCAGTGCAAACAGTTAGGGGCCAGATCAGACGCCGGGTTACCCGGCGTCTGATCAGGATCCAAACAGTTTGCGACTCAGATAAAAATAAAAAGTCAAAATTGTCAAACGGTTGTCTTTTTCTACATTTTAGTGTTTTTGCGTTTGCGTTTCGTTTGCGTTTAGACGGGAAAGAATAACAGATTCTCCACTGTATGTATCATATAATTGTGATACAGTGGATACGATGTTATTCTTTCCCTATAAACGCGTTTATGCTTAAAACCTATGTCCATTACAAAACAATTTGAAGCCAGATCAGAAGGCGGGTAGTCCGGCGTATGACCAGGCTCCAAACTGTTTGCCACTCTGATTTCAAAGAATTGTCAAAATTGCGTTGGCAATTAGTTTAGTTTGAACGAGAAGGAATAACGTCTTCTCCACTGTAGTATAGAGTACAGTGGAGAATCTGTTATTTTTTCCCGTTTAAACGCAAACGTACGCAAACGCAAAACACTAAAACGTAGAAAATGACAACTTATTAACAAATCTGACCATTTATTATAATCTGAGTGGCAAACAGTTTGGAGCCTGATCAGACGCCGGGTTACCCGGCGTCTGATCTGGCTCCAAACTGTTTGCATTACAAATAAATGTTTTAACGTAAACGCGTTTATTGGGAAAGAATAACGTTTTCTCCACTGTATATAGTGCATAGAAGTGAAACACAGAATACAATAATAGGCACAAAACAAGTAATAATGTTGCAGTTAAATTTTTTACAGCATGAGCTTGAAATAATCGTATATAGCAATATTCATAAGCGCGAAAATGCAATTTTAGTAAATTCAATTTACTAAATTGTGATACCTTAAAGCGGAACCGCATGTTGCTGTTGGTTTTTAATTGGTTTCAGTTCATGTCGAAAAAAGGTCAAACAAGTACACAAACAAGAACATATGCTCCCAAAAAGGGCATTAAACCATGTAGAATTATTGAATGCTCTTATCATTTTATTTAAGATAGAAAAAAATAATTATTATTCAATTACAGTATTATTTCCAGGCACACTACTTAAAATCGTATTTCCATTGCAAGCAGTTTATTGCCGGTGACAAATTCGTACTCTGATAAAATATGTACATTATTTACGACCACTAACTTGCGTTAATTATTAGTTGTGTAACGCAGATGCCTGCTTAAATTAAGATGAAAGTAAAATAAAAAGCTCCTGTAGGATCTTTCTATTTTTATCTAGCCTTAAGCCTTCACCTGCAGGGCTGCCATAACTTGATCATAAAAATCCTAAGATTTCAAACTTTCAATTTTTCAGACGCAATTTTACTTATAGTACCTTTACCCAGAGACAATGTAAATCATTGCTTTACCCCATAGTCCGTTTCTTGTCTTGAAGACACATAGCTGCTCAAAACAGGTTGAAAGTAAAGCAGAATGCGCCTTAATGCGAATTCTGTTTTACTTTCAGCCCGTTTTAAGCTACGATCTGCTAGGATAAAAATCCGAATACTTAGGAAAAATCCGGAGAAATGGCAGCCCTGCACATGTCTTCCATGCACTTATAGTAGTCGTAATAGTGGGATTTTACTGCACCCAAGGAGGCATATTTTACGCAGAACATTTACTTCCCGAGCAATAGAAAATGGTGTCTTGTCATAAAATATGCACTCCCGTGGCAAGTGTTTTGTCTACAAGGAATTCGTTTTCTGTAAGTTGTGACAAACGTCTTCTATTGATAGTAAAGTGTGTGCAACTCAGTTGTTAATAAACCCATTTGTGCCCACGATCCCATATATGGGACATAGGCAAACAGTGTAGACTCTGATCAGACGCCGCATTATGCGGCGTCTGATCAGAGTCTACACTGTTTGCTGATAGGAGTTTCAATACAAAACAAAATGAAATTTTTGACCAGGCATCTCTTTGATAAAAAATGGACTAATCCAATATAAAACATGGAAGAATCCACTGGGCACAAATGGGTTAATACCAATGCTGCTTTACATACATCTTTTTCATATTGATATACAGTAACGAGAAAATAAGTACATTTACATATGATTTAATGTAAAAAACTGTTCTGGGTTGCTTTTAAAATAAATAAGATCTGTTGAACCAACTGCTTGTATTAGCACTGTCGGATTTTCGTTTAACCTCTTTCAGTTTTTTATTTGATAATTAACCTAAAAGATAACTAACTACATAATACAATCATTCACTGTTTCCCAGTCAATTGATCAGTCAGACTTTTTCGAGGGAGCGAAACGGTATAAGTATTCATTACCATTCAAAGATCACAGGAAATTTTACATAAGAAATGATCTGATTGTTTTCGGCGTTTAAGCGATATACGACAGAAAATGCTCGGCAAATTCCATAAATTCCATCTTATAATTAATTCCGTTCGCTTTTACTCATAAAACTTGGGATTGTAATCGTTCTTTACTTAAAGATATTGATATTAGTGTCAAACAGTATGGATCCTCCGCGTCCAAACTGTTTGCAAATGTCGGTGTTTTCGGCATTGATAGTGGAAAGGTAAAGCAACACATTTTATTACTGCAATATTTCAGGTACATTTACCAACAAAACCCATTATTGAAACATTGATAGGTATTAAATGTCGTCGTTTGGCAAAAACACTGTCATTTGTGGACTCTGTGTGTTCTGTTCTGTTTATATTACATCATTAGTGAACGTTCCTTTGAAGAAATTGGCACGTACGTGTCCATTTTGTTATACTACGAGTGTGATAACAAGAACATTATGTGACATTCTCGTGCATATACATGTACATGTACCACCATTGTTCTACCTAACGTACAGAAAGCGAGGTTTAACATGGACACAGGACAAACTACACTATAAAGGTCCTACAATAAGTTTTGTTACTTTGGAATTTTCTTGAAAGCTACATGTACGATGTTCAAGTTTGATAAAAAGAGACTTTCTGTTTTACTGTTACCTTGCTTTAAGCATCCACTTGTTTTAAATTCCTAATAATTAACACAATGTAATGGTCCTAATGGAGAGGATTTACTGTAATACTGTAATATAGACAACATTGTGGATCGGTCGTAGGCACTGACTTTATTTGCTACTGAAATTAATCATTCTATCATATCATTTTGAAAATGTGCCATATAGTTTTAATAACACTTCATGGCAGCAATATACCAACAACACTAAATTTTGATTTGATAAACAATAAAATCGAATTATGTTTACCTATTTATGTAAAAATAAAGTACATATATACTTTTAAAATGCATCAGCGTTTGTTTTAACGAATTAATATAGAATAAATTACTGAAATGTTTGTAAATTTTATCTTGATACATGTGCTTTTAATTTATTTTTATTTATATTTTCTCACTTTTATTTTATTAGTTTTTATTTTAGTTATTATTTCGTCTACTTTTGTCGTCTTCAATTTGAAACCAGAATTTTATAAACTTTCTTTAGGATGTTATGAAACTTCATATAAAAAAGGCGCCAGAGTGCGTCAAACAGTTTGGATCCTGGTGAGTTGCCGAGTCTGAATGCATTCTGCGTGAAAAGGTTATAACAATTTTAACGTTAGCATTAGAGGTTTAGTTTCAACATATTTCATTTTGATTACAGTTACAAATCAATTTGATAGAAAATACAGCGCCCCATCTCTACAACGACACCTAACGGGGTACACAAATGTGTGCTTTGTTCGGAGGGAGTCGTTATAGGGAGGGAAAGTTGCTTACATTTGCAAACAGCTTGAATCCAGATCAGACGCCGCGTAACACGGCGTCTGATCTGGATTCAAGCTGTTTGTCACTCGTCATGAAGTATTTTTTCTGGCAAAATGTCCATTATGTAACTTTGAGAAAAACAATAGACGACAATTTTCAGTAGACGACATTTCAGTCGTAAATAGGTTGGGCATACTTGTCTTGTTTGGGGGGAAAAGCAGCAAGTGTTGTTGTAAGGAGGGAATCGTTGTTTGTAGGGCCGTCGTAGGGAGGGAGCTTTGTACATACAGACAGTGTACAGGATTAGATCGAAAGCTTAGAGCTTATTGATTCTTCTGTTGTTTTGGGGTGAAATATGAAAGCTTTTCACCAACTCTTACCGAATACTTTTGAGTAATTTTATCTAGCATTACTGATCGAAAGAAAATATGCGAGGAAATAAAAAAACATTTATTTCTTAAAGTTGTGTTTTATCGATTTTTTAATAACATATTGATACTTATCATATCATTCTATGGCAAAAGAAGAGAACATCACACAATGAAAGTTATTGTCACAGTATGAGCAACCTATGGCGAATCTGAACCCTGTAATAAAACATGGCTTTTTGCAATACAGTTTAAGATGTTATCTGGGACAAAGAAAACCACTTGCTTATCATTTCATGCAATGCTTTAGCAGATGAAAACCAAACTATGAAGAGGTTTCACCGTCACTTGAGAGAATAACATTTGTCTTCGAAGGGTGGTAGAGAAATTCATAATTATATAAAACTAAATTTGGCTTTAACAATTATTTATTAGGTATATAGATGCCAGGCGTCTTTATAAATACATAAATATCATTTCAGGCAAAGTCTATCTTCAAAAGTACATAAAAAACTTGTTTTACATTTGCAAACAGCTTGAAATCAGATCAGACGACGCGAAACGCGGCGTCAGATCTTGATTCAAGCTGTTTGTCACTTGTCATTTACTTTTTTTTATCCAATATGTAACTTTGAGAAGAACAGCAGACGACAACTTTAAGTAAACGATAATTTTATTATTACAGCAGTACATGTAAAAGCGTTAGACATAATTGGCGTGTTTATGGAACCTTGACAAGAGTCGTTGTAAGGAAGGAGTCGTTGTTGAGAGGACCGTTGTAGGGACGGGGTACTGTAGTAACTATTTGTCGGGCGCTTCTAATATGACCCTTACGACTTTGTAAGAGAAGTTGTCGTTAGTAGTTCTTTTGGAGCATATTCCCATTGAACTGGGCCTTTTATCGTCGAACTTCGATATCTCGACTCGCTTAATTCGAATTATCCGATTTGTCGACACATGAATTATATTATTTCATGCTCGAATAAGTCAAACATACCCGTATTTCAAAGTTAAAAGGTGGCCAAGCCATGTTTTAACTTTCAATTACGGCTTTTTCGACATAACCGAGTTCTAGATATCGGAGTTCAACTATACAAGGAAAACGTCGAGATAAAACAGGAAAATGCGATCTTCTTGATTTAAAAACCTACGATAATTAGTAAGGTTTTACACGGGTTCGTTATTAACTGTCTACCAATGCAGTGCCACAGTATTTTGATTTTATACTTCAAATTCAGATTTTAGGCATAATGTCTAAACAAACAGTTTGGTTCATACTATTGTCAAATACCAATGTATTTGTACAAAAGCAAAATGAAAATATTAATACCCCAATTAAAGTAAAAATCTTCAGTCATATCAAGTAATTGATGTATGAGGTACTTTAGTTCCATATTTAGTACACTATGGAAAATGTTGGCTATAATTTTCATAGAATAAAGCTTAATTAATCCTGAAATGGATGGTTTCATGTCTACAGACATAATCAGATTAGTTTTTCTTCCTCGCCAGTACCAAACTACAGCGGAGAAGGATTTCCCCCAATTAGGTAACCATGCGTCTGGTAAGGCTAATGATTTACCTAAAATATGTAACCAAAAAATCAAAATTCTCATTTTATTATTAACCCATTTACGCCAAGTGGATTCTTCCATGTTTTATATAGGATTAGTCCATTTCGAATCAAAGGGTTGCCTGGTCAAAATTTTCATTTTCATTTTGTTTTATATTGAAATTCCTATCAGCAAACAGTGTAGACTCTGATCAGACGTCGCATAATGCGGCGTCTGATCAGAGTCTACACTGTTTGCCTATGTCCCATATATGGGATCGTGGGCATAAATGGGTTAAGGGAATGCCACAACGTGTTAAGGATGAAATTTAGTACATTGCGGTATGTAACGTTTTGGCAGTGACTAACCCATTATCCTACAGTGATGAGTATACGTGTAATTTACAAACAATGTACTTGTGAATAATATACCTGTACTATGCAAATATAAGCCACTTATAAGGGTCTGCACTGCTTGACATTTTGCAATATATTGCAAAAATAACCATAAATAATAAATAAAAAAACACCTGGATTGGACATTGTAATTGTCCATTTTTAGGTTTCAGGGACCAACGATTTATGTAATGTGTTATAGCAAATATCTTTTTATCCAGGGCTGCCATTTCTCCGGATTTTTCCTAAAGCTTAGGATTTTTTTCTTGTACATGGTAGCTTGAAGCAGGCTGAAAGTACAGCAGAATGCTCCTTAAGGCGCATTCTGCTTTACTTCCAGCCTGCTTTAAGTAGTCACTCGTCAAAAACAAAAATAGAAACAGGCGTTTGGGTAAAGGTACGATTTGTAAAATTGCGCTTGAAAAATGCAAATTAGGAAATCTTAGGATTTTTCATGTCAACTTATGGCAGCCCTGTTTATCTAAGACTGCATAAGTGTATGATTATTCTAACTATAGTATAAAGTCCCGCTATTGTAGACTGATTGTGATAAATACAGTAAAATCTTATTATGTTCAAGTTCTCAATATGTCCATATAAGATGACGTACAAGGAAGTAAATCACATCTTTTAATAATCGAAATCGAAATCAAACACTGTCTGAATGGTTTTAATAGCGGGCATTTACTTTAAACTGTAGCATTATCACACAAAACTGATATTCAGTCGAACCTCGATATCTCGAGGTCGGTTTTGTCGAACATACCCGTATTTCAAAGTTAAAACGTGGCTAAGCCACGTTTTAACTTTTTAATATGGATATGTTCGTCTAAACAAAGCATAAAAATGCGTTTCATATGTCGAACTACCGGATAGTTCGAATGAAACGAGTTCGAGATATCAAAATTCGACTGTACTTAAAACTTCACAATTACAATGCACTTATTTTAATTGGAGACAATGCATAAAAAGGGCATATGGTGATCAGTTCAACAATTTCTGCTGTAGAGAAGGTTTAACTCATTCCCCACTGAAACTACAAAATAGACATGTCCGGTTTCTAATCATGTGTATATTGGTCAATCCGGATTTAATTTATAATGTTACTGAATGTGGCATCATACAATATGCATACGGCATGCCATCACAGCGTTGCCTAAAATACACATCGATATAACAATTAGCGGCATGTTTCCAAATTATGAAATATGACAGTTACTCACATCTATTGAACAGAGACGTAATCTTTAACTAAACAAAAGTAACTAAGGAAATACAGATTTGTATGAAACGACCACGGGTCACAGTAAATCGTGTATACATTATTTACAAACAGTAACCTAGATCTAGTGAATAGTCCCTAACATAAACAGCTTCACACACGGTCATGACGTCATAAATTTTAAACAATTTTCGTCTGCTTTCATTTCTCAGATTTGAATTTACTTATTTTGACTTAAGATCTATTGAAATGCGTGTCAAACTGTTTGGACCCTGATCAGACGCGATGTAACGCTGCAGTTGATCAGGATCCAAACTGCTTGCAAAAAACAATTGTACTCGGGGTAAGGGAGTGAACAGGTTAAAAACAGTGAAAACAGTACCTGTGGTCATTTTTGAAATCAGAAGTCAAACATGATCATAACTTATGCAAACACGTAGACTCATGTTATCAAGGTCTGCATTGTTTGTCGTTTTGAATACATTTTTACAGAACAACAAATTGTCAAACGAGGAATTGACTAAATTGGAATCTGGAATTGTCCATTTGATGTTTATGGGGAAATTGAGTTAACGTATTCATTGTGTGCAAAGGGCGAGATAATTTATTTCTCATAAAGCTGCTAGTATATCATGTACAGTGAAGATAACGTTATTCTTTCCCAATAAACGCGTTTACGCTAAGACTATAATTGCCATTACAAAGAGTTTGGAGCCAGATCAGACGCCGGGTAACCCGGCGTCTGATCAGGCTCCAAACTCTTTGCCACTCAGATTAATATGAACAGTTTGAATTGACGAAATGCTGTCTTTTTCTACCTTTTATTGCGATGCGTTTGCGTTTCGTTTGCGTTTAAACGGGAACGAATAACGTTTTCTCCACTGTATAGTAAAAATCGTTATTCATCCCCGTTTAAACGAAACTAAATGTAAACATAATGCAATAAAATGTAAAAAATGGCAGATTTTGGAAAGTTTTCACTATTTATCTGGATCTGAGTGGCAAAACGTTAGGAAGATGATCAGGCAACGGATTACCCGGTGTCTGATCAAACTCCAAACTGTCTGCATTGGAAATAATCGTTTTTAGAGAAAACGCGTTTATTAGGAAAGAATAACGGCTTCCCCAATGTATGATATTTACAAGAACTAATCATCACTTGACCCATCCTTTGGACATAATCAGTGATTTAGCGGCGTTGTAAGGTCATGGGAATGACACATTTGTACTCCTAATTGTAGAGTTCCTAGGCAAATAAATACAAGCATCTCCTTAACTAGAATCTCCTGGTAATAAATGGCTTGGCTTGCCGACCCTAGCGTGCTATATGGCAACTGGGAAAGTCTGGTTGGTGGTAAAATACATTAGTAGATTCATCGCAATAGCTTTTCAACAATTATTGGTTTAAAAGTAATTGTTTTCCACAGTCGTTGTCAAAACAGATTGCAGTAAAATCCCCAATATTTCGACTACTCATAAAAAGCTTGTTTCGATGTAAAGACAGGCGTCATCTTAACGCAGGGTAAGGATAAACGGAAAGCTTTTGAAGAAAATGACTGTTTTACTTTTGTCCTCATTGAAGCAGCCATATGTAATGAAATCCGAAAGCCATCTTCTTACTTTGTTTAATGTTTGTATTTTACGTTAACTCTTGAAATGCTTAATTCCAAATGAACTATTCCTTGTTTTGTTATTTTAAATAACCAGTTTACAAATACCACACATCTTGTCCATAGCACAGGTACTTGACACATACTTTATTATCTATGACCCCCCCCCCCCCTTTCAATTTTTTTTTTTTTTACTATACTTCTATTTTTTTTTATTTTTTTTTAAAGGGGGGGGGTCATAGATAATAAAGTATGTGTCAAGTACCTGTGGTCCATAGGGGCTGACAACGGTTTACACTGCTTGCAATGGTTTTAATATTTCCGCGCACTGTAAGGGTTAACCCTTTCACCGCCAGAATCGCCTAAAGTCGAATTTGCAAACAGTTTTGATCCTGATCAGACGCCGCGTTACGCGGCGTCTGATCAGGATCAAAACTGTTTGACACCCGTTTCGATATGTCTAATGTCATACTCTCTTAATTCTAACTTTGAAATGATATTGCAGATAATAATATTGAAGCAGACGACACAATAACGGTGTAGGGGTAAAAAACTCAAAAATAATTTGGCGATGTAAGGGTTAATTAGAATCTGTAAAAAGGTAGTAACTAATAGTGGAAATTTCCATTCCCATTTGTTTTCCTGAAATTGTGATTAAATTTTCACTTTAATGTTTCCAGTAAATCAAACTTGGGATAAATGTTCTGGAACCAATATAGAATTCTATAAATCAAACAAACAAAGAAATATTTTTCTTGTCTTTTAGATGTTTGGGAATTCAAGTTTATTTTCATATTTTTTGTCTAACCGCCTACGTGTAAACAATTTGAGGTCTCAGAACTCAACGGTCCAGGTTACCGATGCATTTTTTCCACAAAATCATACTGTGTTTAGTCTGCTCCAATTCAGCATACAGAGTTATTTGAAGATAAGAGTAGCTGCTGTATCACTAAATGAGGAAAAATTGTGAAAATGAGACTTTCAGCAATTTTGCTTTGTAAAGGTCATGACCTCTCCACATTTTGTATGCCTATTTTAGAGGGTAGGGGCAAAAAGTCGGCTTGCTTGCGGAATGAGGCTAGCTCTGTATGCTGAATTTGAGCAGCCTAAACACAGTAAGATTTTGTGAAAAAATTCATCGGGAACCTGGACCGTTTTAGGTCCTCCCTAATTTGCATATTGATTGTAGTTTCAGAAAAACATACAATTTATAGGCTATGAGCTGGCATTATGAATCTGACTGACTTTTTCACCTGTTTTTGCGGCCATGCCAAATGTTGCTTGAACATTTAAATAATGAAAAGCTCGTTAAATTCGTTGTCAGTCTCGATAGAGTGGTAGAGTGATTGGTTGACTACTACCAAGGTACAGGGCTCGACTCCAATTCCAGTCAAAACATTTTTAACATAAATTTTTCGTTTTTATTAACATGTCAGTCTTGAATAATCTGAAGCTCAATGAACACGTTGTATTTAGTCTTCGTGGCTCGAATAAGTGACCGCTGTATAGCTTTCTAATTACGCTTTTGTTTAATTACATACAGGTCAACACAGTCCTAATATCAGACACTATTAGTTATACAGTATCTTCACAGTGTACATGAGGAGTTCTTCCCGGCTGAGGTAAATCATGTTGCCCGAGCCGTTAGGCGAGAGTTACATGATTTTACCAGCCGGGAAGAAATCCCCATCATGTACACTGTGACGAAACGGTATAACGAATTTATTATACTGCTAAGTTTTCACTGTTCAAACGAAATATTTCGGAATTTGTCGTGTACAGCGCTTATAATAAACTATAACAAAATCGCGTCATTTTGAAGCAGATAACGTTGAGCGTAAGTGACGTCATATGTTTCTGACGTTGTTTTTCATAAGAAAAATGGGCATATTCGGCGTCAAACTTTCCCAGAAATAGTGCGACTGTTACAGATCCAAACAGCGAATGGTTCTTAGCCGAAATGGAATTAAAACGGAGGATGCACGATTGAATGCACTCAATCCTGTCGAGCAAGCGGCCATCTTATTTTCTGCAAAGCAAGACTCAGGGACCTGTCAGCCAATGAAAACAGCTGGATTTCCATGCACCCTGTCAGCTCACAGGGTACTTGGAATTATGTCTAGGGCTCGTTGACCAATGAAAAGTAAGGAATTTACTTTGCAGTTTAATAATGATGCTTATTGATCAATCTGTTTGTGTCTGGTTTGCAACACTTCCAAGATCGGTATGGCCAGTTATACAAATGTAGTATTAACCTTGGATGCAGGTCTATGAATAACTTACAATGCATTTTAATGACAGAATTTTTATTTTATTCAAAATTCATCTTTAATACAAAACTCATTTTAAAACAATTTTGACTGTACGCATATTGATACGAGTGTCAAACAATTTGGATCGAGATCAGACGCCGCGTTACGCGGCGTCTGATCTCGATCCAAAATGTTTACAAACTCATATCGAGGTGAAAAGGGTTAATTTACCCAAGTCACATGAGCAATTGTCTTAAATAAAAAGGACATTCTGACATTACAATTTGTGAATAAACAGTTTTAGTCTACTCAACACATTACAATATACTCCGATTAGTTTAAAACCGAACCGCGTACAAAACTATAACAGACAAACTTGTAATAAGTGGTCACTTAAAGTCGAAATCATCTTCCTGAAATCATCATCATCTCATCTCACCAACCCTCATCAATCATCGGCGCTATATGTCCTTTTTGTGCCACAGTGTCGTAAAACCCAACGCATCATCTGAATGAATAAGCTTGATAACATAGCGGCATGTCAAGGGCCAGTTTCATTAAACTTCTTACAACAAATGCTGTCGTAAGTCAAAACTTTAAAATACATTTAATCTCTGATTTCTCTATCTAATCATGTCTTGTGACATCTTTTTGGAATCGTCGTTTCAAGACGATTAAAAAAAGATGTCACATGACAGGATTAGATGGAGAAATAAATAATAATTGAAAGTTTTATAATCTGACTTACGACAACATTTGTCGTACGAAATTTTATGAAACGGGTCCCAGGTTTCAAGCCGATCATCACTGAGAATAATATAACTCGCAATCGGTTAACACTGTTATTTTATACAATTCATGGTATTGTGTTGAGTTTCGTTTTAGCGGGAAAGAATGTCATTTCCCTTATTTTAACAACCAAAGATACAGACAGATGTTAAATTCAATTTACATATACCATTAAGGACGTCTGAGACACATTTATTTCAACCTTATCTTGCTATGTACAGTGGAGAAGACGTTATATTCTCGCCTATATGGGGTAGGGATTTGCCTCATATGGAATCACCTCATCCTCCATACCATGTGACATAAATATCATATGATGTATCTCTATAAGGCATATTCTTATTCATATACATGCTAAATGGGAGAATACGATAAACCGATGTCTCGGTAACATTGTCTTTTAACTTCGAATTTCATGGCGTCTTATGACGTCATGGGAGCAACATCGCCATGTATGAGATCGATGACATTTTAGGAATAAACAACATTTTTTTTGCCGTTTACCAAAGTATCAATCCCTTAGCTTCTCTGGCTACTACATAACGCTAGAATCAGTAGAGCTACACATAACGTGTACACTGCTCTCAGAGAAATTTTAATGCTGTGTAATTATGGTCAACAATTTCAAACCTTCGTATATTTCCAAACTTTTTTTTATCTATAAATAGAACGTCAAAGGAATTGTCAAAAGGAGAAAAGCGTACAGTTTATATTAGTAGCGTAATCTGGTAATCTCCCTTAAATAACGAACTTTTTTAAAAATAAACTTATTCGTAATGATTTAAATTAATTTTCGTCCGTCTTTAAATAGTGACTGCGAGATACCTTGTAGGGATTCTTAAAGTAGATCCTAACTGCGTCGGGTATCTCTCCGCCTTTTGTATAGAATTTTTTTTTAAAACTAATCAGAACCAGATGTGAAGTGAGGGGTTACTAAAAATTAGATCACAGTTTTTTTTAAAGCTATACAGAGCGAATGTAAATAATAATATACTCAACAAAACAATTAAAGGGCCAAGATCTGCAGTGAAAAATCTGTGCCATTTTTCAATAAGCATGTCTTGTAGCTCATGGACAGTCCCAAAAGGCCTAAATCGACCGGGTATCCGGCGTTGCTGCATGTCCTATGCATGCTCAATGTGATTGAGGTCTGGTGACCTTTCTGACCAGTCCATCCTCCCAATGACCTCATGTTCAGGGTACTGGTCCACCATGTGTGTTCAGTGCGGGCGAGCATTGTCGTCTGTCGGGAAGGAACCTGAACCCAAAGTTCCAGCGTAAGCGCGCTCAATAGCGTCTAGAGGCTCGTCCCTGTACCCCATACTGGTCTGAGCCCAGACTCTTATGACGTAAAGGTCCGTGCAACCGTTGTAGGAGATGCACACCCATACGAGCCCTGACCATTTTCTGGGTTGGTCATGCTCTGCCACACAGCAGTCAAAGAAACCTTCGTTTCTTTGTATTTACACTCGTTCGCACCTTTTATTGAAATCCAAATTGAATTTTGACTCACCAGTCCATAAAACGTTGCGCAAACGTAAGCGTTCAAAAGGCATTGTTGCAGGCAAAACACTGGATAACATGTTCGGTGGTGTGGGGTCAATGCCGCTCGCACGACTTTTCTTTTAGCCCATAGGTTTGCAGCGTGAAGTCTGTTCCCGACGACATGAACAGAGATCCTGTAACTATACGTCTGGTTATAAACGATATTAAGCGTAAAGTTCTACGGGAACTGGCCGTTGATGTCATGTCATTAGTGACGTACGTCCTGTACTTCATGTGTGACGTTCAAACGACGTTGACCTGGTCTCCAACTTACATTCCCGGTGTCCAGGAACAACTACAACAACATTTCGACGATGCCCTTGCTAACGTCATACTCCGCCGCATTGTGACGTTTGTCTGACAATCTAGCAGATAGCCAAACGCAGTAATGGCGTCTTTAAGGCTTATCTATCAAATTTTATATCAATACGCAGTCTACTTTTGCTTTAAAACAAAATTCTGCACACGACATACTGAAAATAGTTGTAAGACGAATCATTGAAGAAACGACAACACCTTTGTTTGAAAATCCAGTAGACGTTGAAAACCGGGTTTTTGATACCAGTCAGTTTTAATTTATTCAAACATGACCGTTTTTGCAAATAGTGACCTAAGCATACATTCGCTTTTAATCTGTATTGTATATATTTTAATGAAATCTCCAACGTGACACGTGTCAAGAATTTTGTTTTAGACAAAAAACAGTTTTAAAAATGGGAGAAACAAATCCTCGACTGGTTTTATTTATGTAGGAAGTGAACACCCCCTCTCGGATCAGCAAATTCACACAAGGACTCGGCAAAGGTAAAAGGTTTGGGTTTATCTAGTCTTCATTTACGTATATCATATTCTGCCGAATATGATATACGGCAGACTCGGCAAGCCTCATCCCTGCATGAATTTGCCGACCATCGGGGGAGAAATTCCTATCCTACATCAACAGTTGTGGTGGATACTTTCATTCTCCCATTTTCGCCCATGTGGTATAGGGATGTGTCCCATATGGAATCACTCTATACTCCATTCCACGTGACGTCTTTTATTGTTTGCCAAGCTTAACCACAAGCGCTGCATGACGCGGATAACTAAATGACGTCCTTTCTGATGACGTTACTATAAACAACGTTATGTTTTGGCGGGAAAAAAGGCACACAAACTGCAATTATTTCGTTATTTGTATCATGTTTTTATGATTTAAATGGGAGGAAAAAAAACTCCATTCATTTTGTTGATGTAGGATAGGAATTTCTCCCCCTCGGGTAAGAAAATTCACGCAGGACTCGGCAAGCCTCGATCCTGCATGAATTTTTAACAACAGCTTACATGGATTAAACATACATGCATACTAATAAATGTTCATTTAATATTAGAAATTATAGCAAATATAATGTAAAACTTTACCACGAACCGCTTGTGCGATTCATGGATTTTGCCAATCTTTTTCTATCGCTTATTTCGCTTAAACGCCAAAAATATTCAGCTCATTTCTTAAATAACGCATTAATGCTAAAACAATTATTTCCGTTGTAAACATTTTGGAGTTAGATCAGACGCTAGGTTATCGCCGTCGGATTAGACTTCAAAATAGTGCTACTCTGATTAAAATACATCGTAAAACAGTTCGAAAAAAGAGTAGCTGTCTAAATTTAAAATAATATAACACGTTGTTGTTTTACGTTTGCGTTGCTTTTGCGTTTAAACGGGGAAAATAAGCGTCTTCCCAACTTTTATATAGACTTGGATTTTGAAAAAGCAGAGTTTCAGAATGAACACTCAGTTAATTACTGTTATCCTGTTAAGCAGACTTTTAATAGCATTGGCAAATTGATGTCTTATCTAGATCAAAACTGTGTAAAGCGCATATCGATGTTTCTCAGTAAAATGGCATACACAATAGTTTCAATGGAACTTTGAAGAAGACAGATCGGTGACGCATTAAAAGCGTCTTAAATGAAATACTTAATTCATTCATCCTGAAACATTTAATGGAGAATTTCAATATCCTATTAATTCAAGTCCATGTTTTACTATTTAGGGTTTATTTAACCAATATAAATTGCAGTTTTGATAGAACAAGTGTACTCTTCAAGTGTTCACTGTTTGTTAATGACGAGTGCATTCGTCGCCAGGGTTGAATATCTTGAAGAGATTCACGGCAGTTGTAACTACATAGCGAAACCTCAGAATATTTAACAGAACCCCTCTCTACAACTACATCTACATACAATGGAAGACACATATTGTGTAGTTGTTAGGAGGGGACTGTTATGTGGAGAAAACATTAATACCATTTAACCCTTTACCTTATAGAAGCGCCTTTTAGCGCATTCCGGTTAATCATCCGCGGAAGAAAATAGTTCCAATATATACAGTCATGAATATGTATCAGAAGGAATATTTTCTTTATTCTAGCAGGTGGTACCTTAAAGCAGGCTGAAAGTAAAGCAGAATGCGCCTTAGGGCGCATTCTGCTTTACTTTCAACCTGCTTTAAGTAGTCGCCTATTTTCAAAATTAGAAACAGGTTATGGGGTAATGGGTTAATACATTTGCAAACATTATGAACGCAGATCAGACGCCTTGTTTAGGGAATAGGGTAAGCAGTATTGTAAAGAATGACTTGTTGTTGGGAGGGACGTTGTAGGGAAGGAGCACTGTTTTACACACTAATACAGGGCTCCAGATAAGGGTAGTTTTTCAAAAACTAAAACCTTTATTTCTGAATTAAACCCTATGGTGTCACTACTCATTAGAATCGTCTCGAAGAGACGATTCTAATGAGTAGTAACACCATAGGATTTGGTGCTAAAAAGAGTGAGAAAATGTTGGATTTGTTGAAAAAACTACCTCTTATCTGGAGCCCTGCTAATAGTTTGTTTTCCCTGAGATTGAAAACTGCAGTTATATTACCATAGTGTTAAGCAGATTTGCGTATCATCATTACTGCTTTCATTTAATCACACGAAATAATCAGTTTAGTCGGTGGAGGCAATTTCTATACAAAGTTATCACTCACATTATGCACGAGATTATTCACTGCAGTAAACTCCTATATTAAGAACAGTCGAACTTCATTACCTCGAGTCCGGTTTTGTCGAACATACCCATATTTCAAAATTAAAACGTGGCTGAGCCACGTTTTAACTTTGAAGTATGTGTATGTTTGACTTAACCGAGCATGACATAATGTATTTCATATGTCGACAAATCTGATAGTTCGACCTAACCGAGTTTGAGATATCGAAGTTCTACTGTTACTAAATTAGGTTAAGTATCCGGTTTTCAAGGAAGACTTAAATGTGCTTACAGAAAAGAAGAAAGCTCAAGTAGGATCTTTCTTATTTGTTTACGTCTTGTTTTAAGCTTTAAAGCGACTCGCAACCAGATGGTGCATTAAAAATAGTAATTTGTAAATATGTGTCAAACGCTTATATAAATGGTAAATAATTAGTTTAGGATAAGAAATTCTGTTTAAAAAAATGTATTTCAATAAAAAAAAATATTGGTCTCTGGTGGGATTCGAACCCGGGGCCCGGCATTTGGCGGACAGAAGGCAAAATAGGGGAAACCGCTTAGACCAATGGACCACGGAACTATCCGTTTATCTCGGATCGATTTAACGTATTTCAATGTGTAGCGATCGAAAGTGCATACAACTTCGTAATTCGGCTCGTGTTTATGTCTGAGCCCGTGTAGAGAAGCAACAACAACAACTATACCGTCTACTAGTCGGTATAGAAAAACGATGGAAAATATCTAAAAAATCTAAGATTCGGTGACGATTCTTGAGACTTTTTTTGGACTGATCATATTTTTTTAATGTCAGAAGCCAAATAATGCCACAAATTTGCTTTTATTTGAGTATTTTATTTTATTTTGACAAGTACACCATCCGGTTGCGAGTCCCTTTAATATCGATATTTAGTCTTCTTTTGAGTGGTCGCCACAGAGAAGGTTTACTGTACGATGTTTGTTTGGGTTTAAACAGGAACAGTAACTCTTGATAGGTACCGGTGTTCTGGGGGATATATGCAATTAGCCAAGAGAAGGTATTCCATTCTCTTTCAGTTACTGCAATTTGTTCACTGTGGTTGGAAGCATTAACAAAACAACATTTGGTGACAATTAAGACTCTATCTTTCTTAAATGCATGTACAAACCTCCCTCTCTACAATAACGACCGATGGGAGACAAAACTTGTATGTGTTCTCCGTATCAATGCAATAGCTTAAAACAGACTGAAAGCAAAGCAGGATGCTCTTAAAGACACATGCTGCTTTACTATCAGCCTACTTTAAAGCAACCATTCTGTTTTCAATACTGGAAACCAGCTATTGGGTGAAATGGTTAAAAGCCTTTTCTGAACATATTTGATCTATGGATGCAAATTGTATTGAAAGCAATAGCCTAAAGCAGGCTGAAAGAAAAACAGGATGCACTTAAAGGCACATTGTGCTTTAATTTCAGCCTACTTTAAGCAACCATTCTGTTTTTAATATTAAAAATAAGCCATTAGGGGAGTTGTTAAAGTCTTTTCTGAACATATTCTTTGGATGCAAGTTGCACTGAAAGCAATGTTGCCAGTAACGTTTAACTGCTGCTAATATTTTTTCGCATTTGGTGTAAACACATGTGTAATTTTCTACATAGCTTATAAAAAGTTGATGCACAAAAAGACTTCAGTGTATATCATACATAACAAGGTAGTCCCCTTTTGCTCCCAGGTCTGATATTAAAACAACACGTTCTCCCTATGAGCTGTAAGAGATAATTGGGTAATGATAGAATTTAACCACAGAATGACCCTAAAGGTGAAACAGTACCGATATGGTTTTCATGGCAAAGCAGAGAGTCCGGGTTTGTCCCATAACTGGGAGGGAGTTCTTATATGGGGGGACAATTAATGTCATAAGGTTGCTAAGCATGACTTGGCTTATGTTTGCAAGCGGTTGGAACTGAGATCAAACGCCGCGTAACGCGGCGTTTGATCTTGGTTCAAACTGTTTGTCACTCGTCTTGATGTTTCATCTGTAAAATGTCCAATTTCAGAAAAAAACCAACCATAACAAACGACAATTTCAAGCAGACGATATTACAGCAGTTAAAGCGTGAGACATACACTTTTGTTATGGGGACAGTGGCAATCATTATCGTAAGTAAGGACTATTTGTTCTAAAGGCCGTTGTAGATCGAGATTGATTGATTGGGTTGGGTTTTACGGCACCGTGACACATGAAATGGTCATATGGCGCCGACTGTAGATCGAGAATCCTGTAACTTCAAACAAATTGTTAGTAACAAAGCAGGGTAATCAAAATGCAAAACAATCTGACATGAGTGTTGTGTAGCAGCTTCGTTCTGAATCATTCGACCGCCCTTTTTAAACCGTTTAATCATTAAAAGGCAACTTAAGCCGACTCTGCGAACACGATTTTTAGTGAGGATTTAAAGCGTTTTAACCCTTTCGGCGCTCAGCGTTTTTTTTGTCGTCTACTTCTATATTGTTGTTTGCAAGATCGTTTAAAAGTAGGATTCAGTGTAGTATGTCTTAAGAAATATCGATATGAGTGTCAAACAGTTTGGATCCGAATCAGACGGTGCGTTACGCGGCGTCTGATCTGGATCCACACTCTTTTCAAAGTCGACTTTATGCGACTCCGGCACTGAAAAGGTAAATACTCTTTCTGATGTACTTTGATATCGCGTTAACCTAATGAGCCATTGCAGCGATTATAAGACCTTTTCAAACAGTGTACCTTTGAAGAGTACCCTTCATCTATTCAAGCAATAGAGACCCTGTTCAGTGGACTCTCCGAGGCTGATTCGTGGTCTAGCGGCTACGCGTTTGACTAGTAACACAGGGATCGCTGGTTCAAGCCAAGCCCCAGCAACATCAAATATCAACCAATGGTCCTGAGGATGAGACCCATGTACCGGTGCTATACACCGGGTATGTAGTGGGTTTTCCAACAGAGTGATTCTATCTGTATCCTTAGATTCCTTAAACCTCAACAAAAATCTAAAATAACTATTGTCTGATTGGGGCGTCCCCACCATAGTGGTTCAATGTTGACTTGGAGGGACGTTAACCCATTTATACCCAGTGGATTCTTCCATGTTTATATATTGGATTAGTCCATTTTTTATCAAAGGGATGCCTGGTCAAAACTTTCATTTTCATTTTGTTTTCTATTGAAATTCCTATCAGCAAACAGTGTAGACTCTGATTAGACGTCGCGTAAAAAAGTGAAAAAGTTTGACCTATGATTGTCTTGTTTGAGGAACAACGACACGGGCTTTGCAAGGAGGGTATCGTTGTTGGAAGGGTCTATGTAGGGAGGGTCATTGTAGGGGGGGGAGCACTGTTTTACATTTAAATAAGAGTGACAAACAGTTTGCAAACCCCATACAAGTGGAGAATCTGTTATTCTTTCCCAATAAACGCGTTTACGCTAAAACTATTATTTGCAGTGCAAACAGTTTGGAGCCAGATCAGACGCCGGGTAACCCGGCGTCTGATCAGGCTCCAAACTGTTTGCCACAAAGATAAACATGAACTATCAGAATTGTCCAAAAGTTGTTCTTTTCTACGTTTTAGTGCTTTGCGTTTGCGTACGTTTGCGTTTAAACGGGAAAGAATAACAGATTCTCCACTGTACAAGTGGCGACTGGCAGGATACAGGTTAAATGTTTCAAACCAACGTCAATTTAAGTCAAAGTGGCTGTAAAGATTCGAAAATATATTGGTATTCACAAATTTGTCTGTGAATACCCAGTGGGTATTATTAGAGAGCAGAGAATTTACTTTAACCCTTTCTCAGCCGACCGCGTTATGAAAAGTATTTACAAACAATATTATTGAATATCAGACGCCGAGTAACTGGGCGTTTTATCTTGATTCAAACTGTTTGGCACATTCTTTTGACATCTTCAGACTTAATCACTAAATTAAACTTAATTTGACAAATGCTTGCAGACGACAATTTAAAAGCAGACGACAATACGTCATTAGAACGGTGAAGATGGATATAAACACTTGCCAGATTCTTATCATTGCAGACATGGCGGGGTAATTTGTCTTCACCTATGCCTTATTGTCTCTGGTGAATGATTTCCCCATACACCATGAATGAATTGATTGCCATCTCGCTTGTACAGTCAGTAGTTCAGCGATCCCTCCCTACAACGGCCCTCCCGACAACGACCCCCTCCTAACAACGACCCTTGCTGCTGTTCCCCAAACAAGACATTTATGTCCAACCTTTTCATGGCTGCAATACCGTCTGCTTAAATGTGTCGTCTGCTGTTTTTCTCAAAGTACTTATAAGTGGACATTTTGAAAGAATAAATATAATGACGATTGACAAACAGCTTGAATCCAGATCTGACGCCGCGTTACGCAAACATTTTAAATCCAGATCGGGAGCTTTCTGTTTTACCCCTGAGAAGTTATAGATAGATAAGTATTTTATTGATTTAAACTATACAAAGTGTCTTATCAAAACAAGTATACTTTAATAATCAGTGTCGTCTATAATATTTTACCGTCAAAATTTATAGACTGTTTTAGCTTACCTGGCACAAAGTGCCAAGAAGAGCTACTTTGATCGTCCTGTGTTCGTCGTCGTTCGTTCACCGTCCGTCGTCAAACATTTCTTTAAACGACGTCCCCTAAACTACTTAATGTATTTTTACAAAAATTGACAGGAATGATCATTATATGGTCCTCTTTCAAGGTTATTCAAATAATTCCGGTCCGTTGTTACAGTGGAGAAAACGTTATTCTTTCCCAATATACGCGTTTACGCTTAACCTATTATTTCCAGTGCAAACAATTTGGAGCCAGATCAGACGCCGAGTTGTTGTTGTTGTTGTTGTTGTTGGCGTACCTGTGCTTAACACTCACAGGACAGCTTGGTACAGACATTATGTCTGCAGACGCCGAATAACCCGGCGTCTGATCAGGCTCCAAACAGTTTGCCACTCAGATAAAAATGAAAAGGCAAACTTTTCAAAAGGTTGTCCTTTTCTACATTTTAGTATTTTGCGTTTGCGTTTCGTTTGCGTTTAAACGGGAAAGAATAACAGATTCTCCACTGTATAAGCGCTGGGCATGGTTTATATCTCTTCAACAGTAGAATCTTCGTGGCGTCTGACTACAGCCCAAACTGTTTGACACTCAATTCAATATTTCCTAAGTCAAAATTACCTAAATTCTAAATTTGTGAAATAAAAGTAGACGGCAATTGTTTGAATCAAAGTACGACATGTACGATTAAAGAGTTATGTAGGAAAGAAAAATTCTGAAAATGATTTAGACTTTGAAACAAATGGTTACAGCACTGTGCAATACAATCACATTTATGTCAAAATTCCTGACACGTGCTTTTCCCATGTGACACAGAACAGAAATCAAAGTATCGGATCATCATCTCTAATCTAGCAATGAAAAATGTTGTTTTCGTCAAAAGGTACAATCACACTTGCATCGTGCGACCATGTAACATAGGATGTATCGCATCTAAAGAACAAGCTGCGCCTTAATGTAAGATAAAGGTTATGCAAGAAGCCCCTAAAGGAGCTTTCTGTATTACTTGTTTTCCAGCATTTAGCAGCCATATAACTTTACTGGTCGCCTATTTTCTTAAAGCCGTAGTCCCTTATCAGACGATTAATTGTATAAAAATTACATTAACCCTTAGCCTGCCACTCACGACTATAGCTCCATATGCAAACAGCTTGGATCCGGATGAGACGCCGAGTAACTCGGCGTCTCATCCGGATCCAAGCTGTTTGACACTCGGACAATATTTTCAGCAATTTTGAGCAACTTTGAAGCACTTTGAAGCTTGAAGCAGACAAGAAATATATATAGCAGACGACAATTTATTTGGCGGGCTAAGGGTTAATAACCAGGCTAAAATGTCATTGTCTAGACAATGCAATACCAACACTGAATAAACTGATGTAATAATTGTAGATCCAAATCAGTTAGAAGTGCGTTAACCAACAATAATCAGTCTACTATCTCAACACCAGACAAAACGATGACTGGTATATGTTTTCCGTTACTCAATAACATATTTTCACTGCAGAGTGTTATCGTTTATTCTGCATTTATGCTATTTCGATAGTGTCGTCTGCAGTATTTTAGGGCTAAAGTATTGAAGTAGTATCGCCAATAGATAACATATAATTAGCAAAATTGAAGATTGTAAATAATAAAATGTCTAACATAATTGCTCCCATGTGCATAATTGCTCCCATTGCTTGCCTGTTTATACTTTTCATCTGCTTTTATTAGAAACAGTTGCTATTACAGTGCTCCCTCCCTACAACGGTCCCCTAAACAACGTCTCCCTCCTTACAACGATCATTCTCGCAGTTCCCTAAACATGATAGTTATATATAATGCCTTTAAAATACTGCTACAATATCGCCTGATTAAAATTGTCTTCTGCTGTTTTTCTCAAAGTTACATATTGAATACTTTGACAGAAAAAAAAACCTTAATTACGAGTGATAAACAGCTTAAATCATGATCAGACGCCGCGTGACGCGGCGTCTGATCTGGATTCAAACTGTTTGCAAATATAAACCAATTTCCCTCTCTATAACGACTCCTTCCGAACAACGCACACATTGTTTGTCTCCCATTGGGTGTCGTTGTAAAGAGGGAGCGCTGTATCTGCATTTCTTACTTAAGAAACATTGACATGAGTATCAAACAGTTTTAATTCTGATCAGGATCAATACTGTTTGCGAATGTCAGAGACGTCGGCCTTGGCAGTGAAAGGGTTAATACCAGAAACACGTCAGAATTGTTAAAGCTTAACCCATTTGTGCCCATGTTTATATATTGGATAAGTCCATTTTTTTATCAAAGGGATGCCTAGTCAAAATTTTCATTTTGTTTTATATTGAAATTCCTATCAGCAAACAGTGTAAACTCTGATCAGACGCCGCATGACGCGGCGTCTGATCAGAGTCTATACTGTTTGCCTATGTCCCATGTATGGGACCGTGGGCACAAATGGTTTAAACAAGATCAAGAAATTAAAGCTTAGCAAAACTCATTTATGGCCCAGAGTATAAATGCACCATTTATCAATTGCAACAATAAATTATAACTGAAACAAATTCACTGTCTCGCTCATCTCATGTTTTTTCTTTGGGAAATTCCCGTATGAGGTGTACATAAACCGAAAATCTCTGCATTCTGCGGTATAAACAATGTCCGAGACAATGCAAAACATTCACGAATGAAAGGAATATAAGTTATCTATTGTGGCGGCAAACCAAAAAAAGACTAGATTTTGTTCGAAATTGGAATCATCAGTTAAACGTTTCAGGGATGAACGAGTTAAGAACCGTGCAGTAATGAAAAGGGTTCTTCTTTCTTCTTACATTTTTCAGAAATTGAAAACAAATTACCTTCTAATGAAAATTAACTCTTCAATCCTATTTTCTTAAAAGAAATTTAACACCTTTAATAAAATCATCTGAAACAAGAATTTACTAAATTCCCCCCCATGAAACAGCTTTATACAATACTACTTTCAACACATAAGTTTGTGCTTTAAACAGTGGTGTCTTTTCCAAATAGTCAGAATAAACGACTTGGTGTCTAACTAGGTCCAAAAACACATTTGTCACTTAGAAGGCAGTAATAAAGCGTGGTCAGTTTCCACTTAAATAGTTTACGTTAATATTCAGTTTAACCCTTTCACCAACATTCTGGCGTAACAACCTAAACAAATCACTGTCATAAAATTTGTTACATTTTTCGTCTGCTTTTATTTGTAGAATTGGATACCGGTATACATGTATTTTAATTTTGGCTTAAGAAGCAATGGAATGAGCGTCATATAGTTTGAAATCTGACGAAAATCTTTTATTAACCCATTTGTGCGCAACATAGGCAAACAGTGTAGACTCTGATCAGAGTCTACATTGTTTGCTGATAGGAATTTCAATATAAAACAAAATTAAAATTAAAATTTTGACCAGGCATCCCTTTTGTAAAAATGGACTAATCCAATATATAAACATGGAAGAATCCACTGGGCGTAAATTGGTTAATATGATAATTTGGTATATTTTTTATACACATGAAATATATGAGTATCAAACAGATACGACACCGCCTTTATGTATAAATATGCTGTAGACACAGCATCTATATCTCTAAATCGTCAAGTAACCTTTTTGCGCGAGAACGTTATTTTTAGCATTGCCCGTCTTAATAAATACATTAATTGTCATCTGTTATGAAAAAACTACCGTCTGCTTTTACTTATCAAATTTGAAATTTAGGTCGACTGACTGAAATAATATCGAAATAAGTGTCAAACAAATTTTATTGTGATCGTCATGTTGTGTCTGACTAAGGTCCAAACTGTTTGCAAATAACCAGGGCCCGTTTCATAAAACTTCGTACGACCAAAACGATCGTAAGTCAAAACTTTAAAATACATTTAATTTCTGATTTCTCTATCAAGACGATTCCAAAAAGATGTCACAAGATAGGATTCGATGGAGAAATGATTAAAAATTGAGATTTTATAATCTGACTTACGATCGTTTTTGTCGTACGATGTTTTATGAGACGTGCCCAGTGCATCAAGGTTAAGGTAGTGGGTGGGTTAAGGTTGGAAAAACGAACATTGTGCAGTAAAAACCCAAACAAGGCTCGGTTATTGGTTCTGCGTTTAAAATAAAACACCGTTCCTCTAATTTTCCAATAAAATTCAAAACAAAACACCAACATCGATTATGTCTAGTTAAATGGTGATAAATTAAGCTATTTGTATTTCACAAAACAAAACATTTAGCACGCAAATTACTATCAGTTTGAGAAAATGAAATTGTCGAAATACAGATAATCTCATCCTGGGTTTTGTCACTTCAAGTAACCAGAGTACAAGTGATATTCAACTGCTACTTTACACCGGCACTTTCTAAAAGAAAGAACTTGATTTATTTCTCCACCAAGGCCAATGTTGTGACCATTCATAAGAATTATCTTGAAGAGACAAAAAATAATGTATCAAACATACAAGTTTTACTCAGATTCTCATACTAATATGTTACACTTAACTCGAATATGTAGAACAAGCTCATTGTCAAAATATTGATGTACGTCTAAACCAATCTAACACATGTATTGCCGTACTAGTTATTGACTAAAATATCGTCTGTTTTATTTCTTAATTATTTTGAAGTCATTTGTCCGTTATATTGATATTTAGTATCAAGCAATACGCGACGTCTGCCTCATTGAAACTTTGAAACTTGAAACTCGTGCCTAAACTGTTTGCAAATACCAGCGCATACGGGCATGCCAGTTATGAGGTGTGCATGTCATGAGAAATAGCCCTTTCCACAAAGCTACAAGAGCTGATCACTGATGTTCTTTAAATGTACTCCGTGTGAAAGAGTAAAGTGTCGCCTCAACAGAAACCCTGTTTTGTCGGTGTTTAAGACAGGTGACTGTTTTATTAGATCCCATCTGCATTAATTACCATAAATGAGTAAAGCCACACAATTGCAATAAAATACCATAAATGGCATATAAATATCATAAATGAGTTAAGCTATACAATTGCAATGAAATACCATAAATGGCATATAAATACCATAAATGATTTAAGCCATACAATTGCAATGAACTACCATAAATGGCATATAAATACCATAAATGATTTAAGCCATACAATTGCAATGAAATACCGTAAATGGCATATAAATACCATAAATGAGTTAAGCCATACAGTAAAACCTCGCTATTACGACCACTAAAACGAAGGCAAATTGTTTGTATAATAGAGAGGTGGAAGCTTAAAGCAAGGTGACAGTTAAACAGAAAGCTCCTAAAGGAGCTTTCTGTTTCACTGTCACCTTGCTTTAAGCGGTCACCTATCGTAAACACCCTAATAATTAACAAAATTTAGTGGTCGTAATAGAGAGGTTTTACTGTACAATTGCAATGAAATACCATAAATGGCATAGAAATACCATAAATGATTTAAGCCATACAATTGCAATGACATACCATAAATGGCAAATAAATACCATAAATGAGTAAAGCCACACACTTGCAATTAAATATCAAAAATGAGTTTAGCCACAAAATTGCAATTATATACCATAAATGACAATTAGATACCATAAACAAGTAACGACACACAATGGCTGTTTGGTAGCTCTAGGTGCATTTTTACGACGGAAAGAGTTAAAAAAGACAATATTTCTAAATTATTTTATTAAGCAGATTGGCATTGGGTATCAACGCCATGACTACATCTTTTAAAAGCAATATCTTTATAGAAATTTATATATTACCATTAGATATATGTAAACTCTTTTACTGCTGTTTTATCGTCTGCTTTAACTTTCTTACCGCCAAAATATCATCTGCATTGGTAGTAGTGTCGTCTGCAATATTTCTAAAGTCAGCTTTAGGACTGCTCTGATTGAAGAAATTTCGATACAAGTGTCAAATAGGTTGGATTGTGATTAGACGCCGATTTTCGCGACGTCGTGTCAGGATCTAAACTGTTTACAAAGTCGCCTTTTGGCGCCGTTGGCAGTGGAATAGTTAACCATTTCCTCCCTGAAACTTCAATTGTTCGAAAGGTTAAAACGATTATTGCAAATAAGTTTGCAAATAAACGATTATGACAAAACTAAACATGATGTTTTTGTGAAACAGCATGTTTCTTATAGGTGCTATGTTAAGTTCATCATTTTAACTTCAAAATAACATTGACCTATGTGTGAAATTAACCAAGCTGTACTGAGCTCCATGGGTTTTTACATGAAGTATATACGGTATACCAGGTATTCATGACGTCTATCACATGCAGTTAATGTCAATGTTAAAGACAGACAGATAGACATACGCACACACAGATAGACAGACCACACACAGACAGACGAACAGACAAAGGGACAATCAGGTTAACAGACATACAGACAAAAACAATTTAGTTCGGAATAGGTTGTGTAACAAAAAAAAACACTGAAAAATAATCATTACTGAAACATAATTGCTTAGGGAACAACGGAGAAGGAACGTATTTCATGTAGAAAGGACTAATTAGCAGATAAAAGCATATTGTTGGAATTATGAGTTGAAAAGTTCATACTTATTCATAAAAAACAAACAAAATCTAAATTACATATTTCACCACATTGGTGGTAAAAGGTCGCATATGCAGTTTTTATACTTTCGAGAAAATTTAGTTTAAAGGTTTGGTTGGTTATGAAAAATGAGGGATGACAGTCACACACATGGAACTTTGACTATTAGTGTGTAATGGTGAAAGCTTGGTATTGATAATAATTTCAAAACCAAAAAATGATTGCGTCATCATAATTAATTTTGCAGATAAGAACTTTTACCATTCTCATCTTTTCATGACATCGAACAAATGAAAAGGTCTTATCTGTCAAATACGACCTTTTACCACAAAAGCATTCAATGATTTGTAGTTTATACATCTTGTAAAAGGTCGTATTTGGCAAATAAAACCTTTTCCCATTACATTTTATAACAATTGAATGCAAATAAATAACATTTCAAACATCCTTTTATGCAATAATCAACCGGATTCTTTTAAGTTTTCATGGATATATCACAGATAAACAAGACCTAAGAAAAATATGCAATTTTGTCCCGTAATTCTTTCTCTCAATGCGGTATTTTTCGGCCTGAGTGGTCAATTCCTGCGCACAACAACGACCGACCGTTGTAAAATACCGTTTCACAACGGTAGAACATAGATTATTTCGATTCTAACATGACCAGATTTAAAGAAATTCATTAGAAAGGAAATCAAATGTTCCATACTTATTTCCTCAGCGGATGCAGTTTTTCGACCGAATAACTTTTTCCGCGGCATTACAAGAACCTAACACCCAACAGCAAATTTACATTTACCGATCCACAATCTGGCATAGAACAAACATTACATGAAACAAGACAGAAGAATGGGAAAATTACAGTAACATGACTGGTTAAAAGTATATGGTCTTAACGGGGTATATGATTAACGTAAGAAATTTCAAAAACATAACGTATGAATGCACGAGGTCACGTCATGTCATATAACCGAGGGAGGAGCGGGGTAGAGAAGAGCGTTGTAAAACGTCTCAGGTATACCACGATGAGCTTGTTCTATTTTATAGTGACCAAATCGCGTGTCATGTTAGAATTAAATTTGAATAATGAATTCAGATGTAAAACAAATCTTGAAATTTAATATTACATGTACCACATGTATATAAAGTGGCTACTGACCTATTTTCAAATAAAAAACAATTTTGCCCAATAATACAAATTCAAAGTAACTGCTGGATTCGAAACGGAAGAGATATTTGTTATAGAATACTTCAAAGCCCATTTTAGCTGTTTATGAGTATCAATAAAATATTAACAAATTTTTAAAACCACACACCACACAATCATATTAAAATCATGATAATTGATTGAGCCGGATTATGCATTATATAATGCCAGATTTGGACAAATGTCTAAATTGTTATCATTATGCAGCGAGTTTGTTAGGAGGGTACAGTCTCACAACACCAGTTTAAGATAAAACAATCATTGTTATATATAGTCTGTATTCAGAATCGTTAGATTTAACAGTTTTTATTTAGGTTGTAGGATTCATAAAGAAAACTATAACTCGAGATGATATATCTGAATAATAAAATTAAGATATAATCTATGTTCTACCGTTGTGAAACGGTATTTTACAACGGTTGGGAGTTGTGATGCGCAGGAATTGGCCACGAAGGCCGAAGGCCTGAGTGGTCAATTCATGCGCACCACAACGACCGACCGTTGTAAAATACCGTTTCACAACGGTAGAACATAGATTATTTCGAATCTAACATGCCCAGATTTAAGGAAATCAATTAGAAAGGAATTCAAACGTTCCATACTTATTTCCTCAGCGGATGCAGTTTTTCGACCTAATAACTTTCCCCGCGGCTTTTATAAGACTCTAACACCCAACAGCAAATTTACGTACAGCAGATAATTCGCACACACAATGCACATTTACCGACCCACCATCTGGCATAGAACATACATAACACGAAACAAGACCGAAATATTGGGAAATTACAGTAACATGACTGGTTAAAAGTTAATAGTCTACGTAACAAGACACGCCATTTAACCACGGGAGGAGCGGGATAGGGAAGAGCGTTGTAAAACGTCCCAGGTATACCACGATGAGCTTGTTCTATTTTTATAGTGATCAAGACGCGTGTCATGTTAGAATACTTGTTATACGATACATCAAGAACACTATCATTCGAGATATCTGAATAATCTTCTCAATTGTTGCTTTTTCTCATTTTGAAGCAACTTTGATTGATAAATATACTAATGATTATCAAAGTGTTTACTCATCACACTTGTATAGTTCACCAGCAAATGACCATTCTGAAGCTAAACCCTGTTCCTAGACAATGACAAAGGCATGTCTATTTCTAAGAACAGTTTAAATATTTCAAACTTTAAGAAGTATAGAGTCACATAATTCATATTTATGGAAACTGATTTCTTGAAAAGTGCATGCATAGCACAATAAACTTTTAAGACATTTTAACGGTGAAGATGTGTTGTTTTTAAATGAACAAACTCGAGTTATTTTAAGCTTATGTTAGGATTTATTTATCTTCATCAATTAATTATATATGTAGATCTATTTTGAATTTCAAACGAACAAAATGGTAAATTCCATACCTCAATACTTTTGTTGAGGGACTCCGCACCAAATGACCTTTTGTGCGGTGCCGTAAAATCCAACCCAAACAATCAATCAATTGTTGAGGGGATCGTTCGTTCTCTACTATATACTAGTATTAATCTTTTAATACACCTAGTTGTTTACTATCCAATGTGTATTGCATAAGCTTACATCGCTGTTATGCAGTTATCAACCACTCTTTTTTGCTAAATGACCCATAAAAACATTGCTAGAACACCAATCGAGTGTTATCAAAGCAAACCCTTCATAAATAATTACTTCACGGATAGTACAAGAAAAACAAGCCACACCAAAAACACTTTTCTCTAATAACAAGAGTAATGATAAGCTTGTGTTTATTACATTGTGCAAAACCATTTGGAGGTATAAGGTCTTATCTGTCATATACGACCTTTTCATTCTGAAAGGGAGGATTTTTTCATCATTTGAATCAATACGTTAGAAAGAAAAGTTCGTATTTTGCAGATGCGACCTTTTACCATTAAATATTCTTCTTATGTGCATATACGACCTTTGATTTTTATTTATGTCTGTATGTTTGTGTGTCTGTCTTGCTCTCTGTTAGTCTGGCCGATTCTGTCTTTCCCTGTCTCTGTTTATGTCTGTTTGTATGTATATGTCGTAGGACATATTGGAATCTAGGCAGATCCGGAAACATTTTGATTATTTTCTCTATGCAGTACTATGTGTAGCTACATTGAAATGCTAGAATTATTGTTAAAAATGCCTATGTTATTTCTGAAACAACTAGATTCTAATGCTAGAATTGTTTTAACATACCTATGTTATTTAGCTTAAACAACCAAGAAGTGTTAAAATATACCTGTTATTACTTAAGCAAACAAGAAGTGTTAATATAAAACATATGTTACTACTTAAAAAAACTAGATTCTAATATGGCCTAGGCAGATCCAGAATCTGCCTAGGCCATATAAGAGTTCCAATATGGCTAGGCCATATCAGAATTCCAATATGGCCTGGGCAGATCCGTAATCTGCCTAGATTCCAATATGGCCTACGACATATACCTGCCCTGCACTTTGTTCTCTGGCTGATCCTCTGACTTCCTGTATGTATATATCGGTCTGTCTGTGTACCTGTCTTGCACTCTGTTAGTCTGAACGAATCTCTATCGCACCGTCTGTTTATGTCTGTATCTATGTGTGTCTGTTTTTCACCTTTACTTTGGTTGAAATCCTTTTAACTCTCTCCCTTTCTGTATAATTATGTATGTCTGTCTGTGTGCCTGTCTTTAACTCCTTTAATATAACTGAATATCCCCGTTTCTGTATATGAACTCAGACACAGACAGTGTAAAACTCAATTCGTCACAACGCTCATAATTTTTCTAATAACCCGTTCACTGCCAATGTCCCCAACATCGACATTTGCAAATAGCTTGGATATTGATAAGACGCTGCGTAACACGCCGTTTGATCAGGATCCAACCTGTTTGGCACACATATTGATCAATGTTTTATTAAGACAAAAATGCAAATTATTTCGAATTTATCCCATTTGTGCCCACGATCCCATATATGGGACATAGGCAAACAGTGTAGACTCTGAAAAGACGCCGCATTATGCGGCGTCTGATCAGAGTCTGCACTGTTTGCTGATAGGAATTTCAATATAAAAAAAAATGAAAATGAAATTTTTTGACCAGGCACACCTTAGATAAAAAATGGACTTATCCAATATATAAACATGGAAGAATCCACTGGGCGTAAATGGGTTACTAAAATCAGGCGAAACATAAACTATAATCAGACGATTATATTGAAACGGCTGTGTTAGACGGGGTATTTCACCATACATTGTAATGACAGGGAAAGGGTTTAACACAACCTCACAATGATATACGTGTAGAAAATGCAACTAACATGCACACGCATCATTTTCAAACAATTGACCTTTTATAATCTCATTGAGACAGAGAATAGTTCCCAGAACGGTGAAGTGTTTCCAAGTAATTCTTTTAATGGCCTGTTGTGAGGAAATATCCTCCATTTTATTAAATTTCTAATTGAAGTTTTTACAACTTTGTGTCTGCTAATAGCGTGCTAACCAGTAATTTAAAATAAGCAATTTCGTCTCATATTAGTAAAACATATTTAAGCTCCAACTTTGACTTGGGCAAATTCGCGGTGTTAATACAGATGTTTTTCAACTCACTTAAGAATTTAACATGTTTGTCTAAATAGAGTACAGGCGAAACTCGATACTTGGCTAATCCACGTTTTAACTTTAAAATATGGGTATGTTCGAACTAACGCGGGTTCGAAGTATCGAGTTTCGACTGTAATTAATTTGTAATTGAAATGGTTGCTAGACACTTTCGGTGCAAACTCACACATATTTTAAACTTTTATTTCATAGCATTGTTTTAATAAGTTATATATATAATATAGGATTGTTACAGGACCAATTTAAGCGGTATATTATATACTCGATTTATTTAAAGCCTAGTATACATACAGTAAAACCACTCTTCTACAATCAATTACATTGGAGAATCTGTTATTCTTTCCCGTTTAAACGCAAACGTACGCAAACGCAAAGCACTAAAACGTAGAAAAGAACAACTTTTGGACAATTCTGATATTTCATGTTTATCTTGGTGGCAAACAGTTTAGAGCCTGATCAGAGGCCGGGTTACCCGGCGTCTGATCTGGCTCCAAACTGTTTACACTGTAAATAATAGTTTTAGCGTAAACGCGTTTATTGGGAAAGAATAACAGATTCTCCACTGTAGCCTTCGTTTGAGTGGTTGTATAAGAGAGGTTATACTGCAGAATAATCTCTCTATTACGACAACTAAATTGTGTTACATGTAATAAGCAGTTATTTACGACCGATAACTACTTAAAGCTAGGTGACAGTGAAACAGAATGCTTTCTGGTTGACTGTCGCTTTGCTTTGAGCTGTTTCCTGTCTTCAATTAGCCTTCGTTTTTGTGGTTGAAATAGAGATGTTTTACTTTACATCATAAGAAAAACGTTGACTGGCATACAAGGAGGATAAGTATGAGCAACTTCACGTGGAACTATAGTTAAATATAGTCAGAACCTTTAGTCAGACAAAATGTCGGTCGACGCATGTGCATTAAGACCACCAAAGGAACACCGTTTGTCGAACCAATGAAAATTGAGGTTCACTGGTCAAATGACGTCACTATAGTCGAACCTTCTGTGTTTTGCTGGAGTTATAGTCACTATAGACGACTTTAGTCTTCATTTTTGGTTTTTTATATGACTGAACTTATGTATTTTAACTTAAAAAACATTTATATGCGTGTCAATCTGTTATGTAACGTCTGACCAGGGCACTCGTATTGATCTGCCTGCTTTAATTTCATCTTGCCTTAAACATCCATTTGCAGGAAACATATTTCACAATTGTGCAGTCGATATCGTGTGAAAAAAAGAAGCTCGGTGAAGTATTAAATAAATTTCAAGATATTAACTGGTTTATACAGAATAAAACTAATGCAGAGAACTTTCAATATATAGGAGTTTACGTTATTCTTCTACTGAATAATAGATGTTACAAGATCGACTCCATATTGTAAATTGAATATTGAATATCAATTACCTATATCATCCATATTTCTGTTCATCTTTAATACATTTTGTTAGTCGTGATTGTAATATGCCATCAAATAGGAGAAAAACCTAATAAGCAATTGCTGTTGTTCTAATCCTAATGATCTATGTATGACTTAAACATATGTTTGTATTATGAAATAAAATATGTTTAAACTAAACAATTACAGTAAAACCTCGCTATTACGACCACTAAAACGAAGGCAAATTGTTTGTATAATAGAGAGGTGGAAGCTTAAAGCAAGGTGACAGTTAAACAGAAAGCTCCTAAAGGAGCTTTCTGTTTCACTGTCACCTTGCTTTAAGCGGTCACCTATCGTAAACACCCTAATAATTAACAAAATTTAGTGGTCGTAATAGAGAGGTTTTACTGTATAGTAAGTCTCATCTAGTGGTCATACTATAAGGGATACAATGCTCTCTCTCTCTACAACGACACCCAATGGAATATACAGACTGTGTGTGCTCTTCGGAGGGAGTCGTTATAGAGTGGGAAAATTAAGACTTGGCTTACATTTGTTAACAGTTTGAACCCAGATCAGACGCCGCGTTACACGGCGTCTGTTCTGGATTCAAACTGTTTGTAACTCATCATTATATTTATTCTATATAAATCTCCATTTATATTTAACTTTGAAATGCAGCCATGAAAAGGTTGGACATGTCTTGTTTGGGAAACAGCGGCAAGGGTCGTTGTAAGGAGTGAGTCGTTGTTGGGAGGGTCGTTGTAGGGAAGGAGCAATACATTACTGTATTTAAACACACAACCTTCATGTGAACTAGTACTTTTTACCATGGTATAAAGTTTTAAACAACATGTCAACATTCAGTTGGCGCACTCAGGATTCGTTGTAAACTTGTGATTAAATGATAATTAGAAAACACAATTAACCTTTCAATTTTGTCGTTTCAGTAATCTATTCAACAGCTTAAAGAAACGTAAACTTAACCAGATGACGTAATTCAAAGCAGAACATGTTATAACAGACACCATTTTTACTTTGAAAACAATCATCCTCTTCTAATTGCATCCTTGCGCTGGATATTTCTATTATGTTATCGAATGAATGTTTAACAAAACACTTAGTCAGGAAATAATCCGTCTTTTATTACATTCCCAATCCTAGAATATGCAATGTTATGTCTGTCACAGGCGTGTTAACGAGACATTTATAATTGACAATTTATAGGGAGTAAATCATTTTCTCCTAGAATTCCAGTTCCAATGGGGTCTTGTCCCTTCTTGACTACTACCGGTTGTTTTTTTTACAAAGAAGTGCATAATTACAAACAGTACAGATCCTGATAAGTAGTTCTCAGACTCTGATCTGGGTCGACACTGTTTGAATAAAACACGTGCACTCTTCATATTTACACTGTTCAGATGACGCGTATATGCATCATCTTGGTCCAAGGTTATAAAGAGTTTGAGCTGAGTCTGAGTTTGTTTTCAATCATTTGATTGGTCAGATTTGAGCCTAGGCTCAAATCAGACCAATCAAATGCTTGAGAACGACTTTTAGACTCAACCGAAAGCTTTATAACCTTGGACCAAGGATTCAAAGAATGGAGTAAAATACAGGCAAGCTGTATAATCTATAATCACACTGCACAATATACATTATAATAAAACACGGCGTCTTTTCAGGATCGTAACTATTTGCAAATTTCGCATTTAATCACCTATGCAGTATGCAGATAAATCGGCAATAGGAATAGATAACATCATATAATGTTTCAACGATTGCGTATTTTACAAAGGAATGCGTAACAAATTTCAGAGTTAACACCTGTTTAACAACGTAATCCCGTTTGATTTGTTTAAATTTAGACTTTAATTTAGGTTTATACATAAATGAATTTTCCAATGACTGATACGTTTTAAAGCCTTAATTCTAACACAGCATTCAGAACGCCTTAACCCTTTATTCCATAGAAACGCCTTTGTACGGTTTAATTTCCTCCTCTGAAGAAATTTGTTCCACTTTATACAGTCAGAAATATGCAAAATGTATTACCTATTTCTTAGTAGATGGTAGTTTAAAGCAGACTGAAAGTAAGCAAAATGTAGGACTGTGTTACTTTTCAGTTTATTTAGGCAACACTCTTTCTTCAATACTGATACAAATGTATAGGGAAAGGGGTTAAAATACACCACAGTTTGAATAGGGTATGACCATAAACATATAACTACCTGCACGTATATGTGCTAGACTGTAGCGTAAGGCAGACTGGACGCTTTTCCTTTATTCTGCTTTAACCCATTTATGCCAAGAGGATTCTTCCATGTTTATATATTGGATTAGTCCATTTTTAGCTCATCTGAGCTAGCTCAGGGTGAGCTTTTGCAATCCTTGAATGTCAGGCGTCCGTCGTCCGTCGTGCGGTGTGCGTCGTCCGTCGTCAACAATTTTAGTGTTTACTCTTTAGAGGCCACAATATTTATCCAATCTTTCTCAAACTTACTCACATAGTATATTACTATAAGAGCTCGGATGACTATGATTATGGTTGAAATCGGACTAATAGGTCAAGAGTTATCTACCTTTGAATTGCTGAAAATGCCATATTTAAGGGTGTTTACACTCTAGAGGCCATAATATTTATCCAATCTTTCTCAAATTGCTCAGATTGTATATTACTATAAGAATTAGAATGAGTTCGATTATGGTTGATATCGAACCAATAATCAAGAGTTATCTTCCTTTGAATTGCTGAAAATGCCATATTTAACATTGTTTACACTCTATAGGGCACACTATTAATCCAATCTTTCTCAAACTTGCCCAGATTGTATATTACCATAAGAGTTCGGATGAGTATGATTATGGTTGAAATCGGGCAAATAGGTCAAGAGTTATCTACCTTTGAATTGCTGAAAATGGCATATTTAACAGTGTTTACACTCTAGTTTATCAAAGGGATGCCTAGTCAAACTTTTCACTTTCATTTTTTTATATTGAAATTCCTATCAGCAAACAGTGTAGACTCTGATCAGAGTCTACACTGTTTGCCTATGTTCAATATATCGGATCGTGGGCACAAATTGGTTAAGCAACCATCTATCTACTATTCTGATAACAAGCTATTTGGGAAGGGGTTAAACCACACAGTAGTTTTAATAAGCTATGCTTTTGACGCGACGTCTGATCTTGGTTTAAGCCGTTTGCAAATGTAAGCCAAGTTCTCACCCTATAACAATGCCCTCCGAAAAACGCACACAATCGTTGTCCTCTATTGGATGTTGCTGTAGAGGGGGAGCACTGTAACGACAACCATGAAAGGACCAGGCAATTACAATTTATTGAAACCTGTCTGCGTGTTAATTTGCCATTAAGCCAGGAAACGGTGTTCTTCTCACCCATTCACTTTTTTGTCCTTGGTAAATTGGAACCTGCAAACAGTCTGTATCCTGGTTAGAAACAGAGAATGGATGTGTTTATTAAGGTTGTGATTGTTCAGCACTTATTGCGGTGTTTAATATCAGTCAAACTGTGAAAGGTGAAAGGAGACGGATATTTTAGCAGACGACAGCATTGCTGCGTAGGAATTCAAGGGGAAAATAAAATTAACAGCACAGTATTAAGTGAATAATAAAGAGACAACTGTTCGAAATTGTTGCACAAAATACTCGACTCTTTTGAAAATTGAATAGAAATGTCAACTCTTCCAGTGCTGTAATGACGTCACAAACTGTCTAACACAATTCTGCTAAAGAGTCGTCGGTTTTGGTTTCTAAAGTTAAGACTGTAGCTTGGTGTACTTATAAAGAAACACTCACTCAGACTCCGGTTCAAACCCGGGTCGCCAGGTTCGCAGTCATTCACTCTACCACGTCGCCATAAAAGCGCGCTTTTACAGCAAAGCCGTACTAAGTTTGATAAACGTACACACTGTGACATACTCCCCGGACAACTTGAAATTTAGGTCAGGATCTGCACTGTTATCACCATACGTAACACTTCCCTTACTAGTCACAAATAGACTACATATAGTTCGAAGCTGAAGTTGAAATCGAAGTGGTCAATGATGCGATGCAGGGCTTATAACATCACGATTTATTTGACGGTGAAAAGGTTAACTTTTTGTGCAAGAGTTTACGTCTTCATTATGCCTTCTTATACGCTTTCCCTCTCTACAATGGCCCTCTCAACAACGACTCCCTCCTTACTAAAACAATTGCCGCAATTCCCTAAACAGGAAAATAATGTCTAGCGCTGTTTACTATTGCAATACCGTCTGCTTAAAATTGCCGTCTGCTGATTTTCTCAAAGTTACATATAAGGAGAGACTTTGATAGAATAAATATATTTTGACGAGTGACAAACAGCTTTGATCCAGATCCAGGTCTGGGTTCAATCTGTTGGCAAATGTAAGCAAAGTCTTAATTTTTCCCTCTCTATAACGACTCCCTCCGAACAACACGCACACTCCGTGTCTCACATAGGGTATCGTTGTAGAGAGGGAGCACTGTACGTATATATAAGTTTGAATAGCAGAATCCAGTTATTTTACCACGAACTCCGACATTCAGAAAGTAACAATTTAATCAAATTCTGTTCAGTCTTTTATTGTAGAAACAAGCTTGTTAAAACATATATCAGCGTGTTACGAGAAAGGTCAAATATGTATACACAAGCAAATCATGAAGTTACAGAAGAGCTACAGTATCGAGATGTATAGTTAAACCAGACCTTTGGGTCAACGATGTTTGTTTTTATTTTTATTGAATTTACTTATTGTGAAATTGTAAAACTAGCATTTTGTGAAACGCATCCTTTATCAAACTTTTTATACATGGGCAATGAATATAAATTAACAAGTGTAATCATATCAATACAACCCATGTTGTTTATTGTTGTGTTTTTGTAAACCTGTCAAAATTTAAATACTTATACGCTGGCTGAACACGCTATATATAGCTTCGATCGATATCGATTATTTTCGCTACGTTTTACGGGTAGGTTAGGGTTGAAACATTAAGTTCATATTTAGAATAAGATTTTGAAACCTATTTATCATTGTGATCGAGACAGTACACTAGTAGTTTACTAAGTACATTTATGACCATGATTTCGATACCCAGCGAAGGCTGTATACGAGTCTGCAAGAAGGAGAAGCAGAATGGATCGAAATCCCTTTTGATTTGAGGTATGTATCATAGTCATCCACGAAATTGTACCTATACACCTGTCCCATACAAACAGTAAATACAATGTACATTTGTACCACGATCAGGGAGTTCCTAAAGAGGCCTTTGATCAGGGATTCAATACCGGGTATTTGCCATTTTATAGTTTTCAAACATTGATTAGAATTACTTAAGTAATTAAGTTTTCAAAGTGTAACATTTAGGTTATCTATGGCACACTTTGCATTATATATCTCTATGTTGAACAATTCAAGTAAACTAACTGTTTAAACAAATAAACAAAAATAATTGTAATGAAAAAGAAAAAGGAAAACCCTAACGTGGATCGAACCCACAGTCCTTTATCCTTTTACAAGTACCCTTACACGCTACCAATAATTACTCTGACTCGAATATTGATTTAAATTCGACACAAAATGCATTATATTCTTAAATTCCTATCCGTAAAGTAAATATGGAAAGTATCGACTTCATACCGAGGCTAAATGTATCCTTTCAGTGACGTAGGTCACATTTTGACAAGTAAATAAAACCAAGCAATACTTCAGTCGTGCAGGTGTAAAGATTCACGTGGTGTTCGTAAACAATTCCTAGCGTGTGTGCACACACCTAAATGTTGCACTGTGAACATTCCCATGGATTATTGTGATTAGAATGTTGATTTGATTTGATTTGATTTGTCATGATTTACGTCGCTTTTAACAGTATTTCAGTTATATCGCGACGTCCAGCTATTACAGGTGGAGGAAGACCCCAGAAGTCCTTTATGCACTGTTTCAGACACAAATCGGCAACTGGGTAGAACCACCGACCGTCCGCAAGCCAGCTGGAAGGCTTCCCCACATGAAAAATCCGAACGACCCTACTGGGATTCGAACTCACAGCGGTGAGGAGCTTAGTGATGATTAGAATGTTGAAACAAATAATTTTCCGTCGCTGCTATTTTGATTGGATTACACTATTCCTTTAGTAAGTAATTATATTTAACACATATCAGTAAATTATACAGTTTAATTAGTCTCCACTCTGCATGACCAGGGTCCAATGTTATAAAGTTTTTCAGTTGAATCTTAAGTCATTCTCAAGCATTTGATTGGTCTGATTTAAGCCTAGGCTCAAATCTGTCCAATCAAATGCTTGGGAACACACTCAGACTCAGCTCAAACGCTTTATAACCTTGGGGCCAGGCGTTTTTTTTTAATATTTTCCAAACTTAACTCTTTCGTCTGTAGACATGCCGTTTGCAGCCATTCTCAGCAGATACTTTTCTGCAATCTCTATAAAGCAATATAAGAAGCTTGCCAAAGAGGTTGGGTCAAGATTGAACGGTAATAGTGTGTGGTTAGCTTGAATAAGACAGGTTGCAACAATTATAACAAATCCAATCAAAGTCTGACGATTACGAGTAAATAGCAAAACAACAAACAGTGCATACTCTTTATGAGTATTATATTCTACATAAATGCAAAGGGAAACATGTAGTTAATACTAGTGTTATGTATGTTTGCGACTCTTACAATCAATGTAACAGCTCTCTCTTTTCTCTGTCTAATTATCCGTATGTCTCTCTGTCTGTCTCTCTGTGAAAAATATGATTTAACTGAAGCAAAAGGGAACAGTGAAGGTCAAGTGTGGTATCATGCTGCTTTGTAGGGCCGACATCGGGCGAGATATAGTGTACCAATTTTATATATTAAAACATGGTCGTGCGATACATGTACATTATTATCAAACTAGTACCATGCTTAATCATTGCCTGTCGTCCGCGTGGTAGCTAAATATTTTAGACTCCGTGTTAAAAAGAGATAATTCGGTACGATTGTTAAAAAGTAGGGATCTTAATTTGAAGCTCATCTGATGTGACACTGGCATTATGTGTGTAATTAACGTATATCCCCGTTTAATATCACCCATATCTGCTAAAAGTGTTGTATTTTAGCCAATTTCCCCTACAACTTGTTCTCAGTATGTAGGACAGACGGTTGCTTAAAGCAGTCTGCTTTAAGCTTATTTGGCTTTGCATCTCCTCCAGGGCGTTTGAACTAGGGTATACGGTATAACCCATTGACTTGTCTATCATGTAAGTGAATTCATAGTTAGAGAGTAGGGTTTTCTTTATAAAACTCAAGTTACTTCATTTTTATGCTGACTGTTTCGTCCTTAAACCTTCGGGCGACGTGACGACTCTTCACAAGTGGCTCTGATATTCGGAAGTTTGACAACATATCTTAGGTCTACAAAATTGCAATAGCAATCGTGCACAATATCTTGAACAATATTCTTCTCCGAAACTACTAGTCCGATTTGGTTTTAACCAAAGGAATATACTTTATAAGTTGTTCAAAATGTTTTGAATTTTCAAGAAACATGGCTGCCAGAGGGCATTGTCATTTTCGTGTTCGGGATATCGAATAAAAAGTTAAAAACCTTCTAGAAGTCATGTTTTGGCTATTTCTTTAGTCGATCTTGTCAGTGTCATGTCCTTGATAAGTTTATGTTATTCTGTAATATAGGTTATGTCGGGTCATTAAGTATATAAGTAGAGTGATTCGTAGAAAAAGCTTTTTGCCACTCTAGAGGTCAAATGTTTAGACCAATCTTTTTTAAACTGCTGAGCATATTTATCTTTAGCTTGGCTTGGGGAATTTGCGTTACATGAAAATAAAAAGTAACTCAGTAGGTCAAAACATAGAAAAAAAATTCAAAACACTCTATTTATATGAATGAACCAAGCCTTTACCTTTTATATGCATAATTATAGCTATTATGTCATAAAACTTGCTCAGAATGATCACCTAAACAAAATCCAGGCAATGTAGTAATATGAATAACTTAGGTTAAAAACAGAGTAAGTAGGTCAAACCAGAGGAAAACGCTTCAAAGTAATCTAGGGCTCACATCTTTTTTCATAAGTTCACGAAATTATCTAAGATTTATCATCTTAACAAGATCGAGGTCATGTATGAAAATGGATTATGTCTAAAAAAAACAGGTCAGTATGTCAAATAATATTAAAGGCTTCTAAACACTTTAGAGGCCTTAATTTTAGCAGCAAAACTAACACCCTAGACAAAATTTAGGTAATGTACGATTTAGAGTTATGCCAGGTTTAAAAAAAATAGGTCGTCAGGACAAATCATAGAAAAGGCTTATGAACACTCTAGATCAAAGTGAGTACACACATCACCATTATCCTGACACATTTGTTTCTTGTGACAAGGTGCTAGTGGAAGGAATTAGTGATAATTGTTAAATCTGGATACTTTGTACTCCGGTAAGCGCCTTAGAGCCTCTGGGCTCTTGTTGTACTATATTGACTAACATTTGCAGTCTGGGTCCATATAAAACGTCACGTAACCCGGTTTGTGATAGGGATCGGAATTGTTAACCATTATCCTGACGAAACATCGTCTGCTTTGGAATTATCATCTGAAACGTTGGTAAATCTTAGATGTATACGTTTTTAGATTGATGAATTCTTAAAGTGAGTGTCAATCAGTTTTGATCCAGATCAGACGCCGCGTTAAACCTGTCTGAAAATATCATCCAAGGGGTACTGGTTAATGTATTTAATTGCCGACAATGCCGACTTATCAGACGACAATGTAACCACATGTAGATATACGCTAACAGCGAAACCGTGAAACAGACTTCCCGAAAGTTGAGAAAAAGTGCAGGCAGTCGGTCTGACAGACCCTAAAAATCTGTCAGTCCGAACTATAAATTGTCAGACCGACAAAAACTCAAACAAAAATGAAACACTGGGTTACTTTTTTACATTTAACATAGTTTCAGAACTTCAATCATAAAGATTTTTATTTTGAATTAGAATGTGAAGTCCAATCAAGATATATGACAATGTTAATAATTTTCTATTGTTGCTAAATCAATAATGAATAATGTCTTATTTAGTATTATTGCTAAATTAAGCATGAATTCATGTATAGATGTATAACACTTTAAAAAATCCAAGGCACATCTTTTCCTTATAAATATTTAAGTCAGTAAAAGCGATTCTAATGGTTATGTAGTTCTTACGGTGTCAGATTCTGTCAGATTCTATTTTTAGTAAGAATTGTCAATTGCTCTTGTATTTTATCTTAAATTAACAATAAACTCAATCATAAACTTTGTTTATACTAATGCAATACAAAAAAATTATTAATTTAACAAATTAATTCTTACACATGCTTATTCATTGTGAAGGACGCTATTTTGGTCAAATTTGACAAAATGTCGGACAAAGGAAGTTTGTTTCCCCAACTTTGTTTGAGTGATTGGAAGTGTGATTATTTGACTGGAAATTCAATTTTAATGCATGGGAGGATTATGATTGCTATTTTAGGTAAGTGAAAATCGTATGCAGTATTTTCTAGGCAACTTTCATAAAAATCGTCTATACATGTCTTTGTGTTTATACACTGGCCAGTGAGTGACGGTAAACACGGACTGGAAAATATTGTGATGCGTGGACCGTAATCTTATGGTAAAAGTTCCTTATAAATACAAGCCAGTTAAAAAGCCATTTTTCATTGAAATTACGACCGTGTCGAAGTTTTTCCTACTCTTTTTTCTTTGTTTGACGCTCGACTGTCGTCAGTTTTCGTTTTTCCCGGGAGTTGCTTCAGCGTAGAATTTTAACAACGCCATTTTGGGTCAGAATAATTCCCGGTCAGTCGGACCGATTTTCGGGACGAAATCGTCGGTCCTGGTCAAAATTTGTCAGTCAGGTCCGTCGGACCGACGGGTTTCGGGAAGTCTGGTGAAATCATACACAACAGTTTGGATCCCGACTAGACACCGCGTCTCATTATGTTCAAAACTGTGTGACACTATCATCAGAGATAAAAGCAGTAACAGATGACCATCGTTGCAGACGACAATCAGGGCTCCAGATAAGGGGAGTTTTTCCAAAACTAAAATCTTGATTTCAAATTAAAACCCTATGGTGTCACTACTCATTAGAATCGTCTCGAAGAGACGATTTTAATGAGTAGTGACAACATAGGATTTGGTGTTGAAATGAGTGAGAAATTGCTGGATTTGTTCAATTTACTCCCTCTTATCTGGAGCCGTGGACAACAATGGTTAAAACTGACCATATGACAGCCGCGCAATGAATGGTTCTTTCATTCCCATGGCCATAGTGGTTTTTTCTCCTGCATCACCATACTGTTGTCTGCCTCAATATTGTTGGCCACAACATCATCTCAAAGTTAGATTTAAGACAACTTGACTGGCAAAATTCGAAACAAGTGTCAAACAGTCTGATCAGAGTCCAAACTGTTTGCAAAACATTGGCAGTGAAATGGTTAATAGGCAGGGCATGTTTTATAAAGGCGGGGCGTGATAATATGCCTATAATCCAATAGCAATTGTACTGTTTCTAAAACATCTATAAAACCACACTTGCACACTGCGAGAGGTTGTTGTCCGTAGGCATTTGTATTAGATATGACCAATGTACAATATACCCCGATGCGAAACTTGTTTATTGTTTTAGTTATTACAACAGTCAGTTCACCAGAAAATGACTTGCCTAAATCTTTGGAACACAGGATTTCTGAAACGATATCACTGCTATGCCCGACAGCAAGTATTTGCAGGAATACTACCGAAAAGCCTTCAGAAGTTGATGTCCCTGGGTATACATCATGCTGTACAGGTATGCACCTTGGTTTTGGCTTACTTTTGCGTTTATTGATATATCATATATATATGATTATATAACTGCTTGGCGTGAGAACTACTGGATTTTGCAGTTAAATATTGAGATGAGACGCCGTGTGATTTGGTTTTACAGAAAAAAATATTTTTCGATATCGATTAAGTCGAACTTACCCATATTTTAAAGTTAAACCGTGGCTTAGCCACGTTTATTTTTGAAAAACTAGTATGTTCAACTTAGGTGAGACTGGCTTATCGAAAATCAACTGATGAAATGCGAGGTATCGAGTTTCGTCTTGTTTTTATAATATCAACTTTTTGACGTCCATAAATGGATGAAACAATATAACATGATTGTGTTTGTGGTTATCAATTATATTTGTCACAAACTGTTTGGAGTCCTATCCAATGCCAAATAACTCAGATTTCATTCAGATGTAAACCAATCGTCAACATCTTTTTCCAAGTACATGTATTGTAGATTATGTTATGTATTGAATGGCTGTTGCAACAATTGGAAACAATTATAATAATATTTAATGACATTGAATCTTAAATTGAGACCTGAGTAGATGATACATGTCAAGTAGTAAATTCATAATTTACAAGCAGTTTAGATCCAAATCAGAAGGTTCAATATCAACAAAACAAATAAATAAAGAGACTGTCTAAAGTTTGTTTTGAGGATATGAGAATGATTAAAAACGATTACAAATGGTCTATTTATATCCCATTTATGTTGATTTATTCATATGGATTATTTCATTTTTATAAATGACCAGTTTATTTTCGTTTTATTTAGGCTGTGTTCAGAAACCCCTCTGGCATTTTGTTCGTTTGTTTATCCTTTGTGTATCACATGTTTATCCTTATCTTCTTTAGAAAAGTCAAATACCACAACTGACTCATAGTAGTGTCTTTTGTATCATTCAAAATCATGACCCAACCTCCCTACCATCTTTTATTCATGCTCTTAACATCTTTATATCTTGACAATCAAATGTATTTGATTTTTTTCTCTATTATTTTCTCTTTTTTAATTCTTTATTGAAAAATGTTTTATTTCACGATTCGAAATAATTTTTATCAAATCATGTACTGCTTTAATACAAATGTTATTCGTGATGGTATTTATGTTACACCTAGGAGAAGAACCCAAGAAGCTTTTGCTTTCTATCTCATCCTAATGTATATCGATGTTTTGTTCATAAAGCTCCTATATTCACTTTGCTTTATGTTTGTCTTGCGTGTTGTTTTCTATTTAGTGTGTAGATGAAGGAATGGTATTGCGTGTGTGTGTGTGTTTGTTGTGGTATGACAGTGTGTGTGTGTTCTGCTTGAAAGGTGGATGTATTGTTTGTGTTACGTTTCCTGCTTGAGTGTTCTGTATTTATTTGTAAATATTGTGAAATAAGATATGTTTAAACTAAATACAAGTATCTTACAGTTTATGGAACGGACGCTCACTCACAATAACCATTCTCTCGCCAAGTGCTACGTGTACTATAGGAATGAATAACATCTTTTTGCAGTTTATGACGGTATGACTCCATAAGTTTAACAGTGGGTAAGTTTCGTAACCGCCCGAAGGGCATTAACGATAACTTACCTTGCGAAGCGTATGGGTTCATACCGTAGTAAATGGCAAAAAGTAATTTCCGTTTATTCCTTTTAAATACGAGCGTATTTATACTTTTATTTTCTATCTTGTCCATTAAATATGTATTTTGACCAGAATTGTTTTCATGTATAAAACTTCTTGCATACAAGGTCAAGGCAAGAGGTAATGGTTGACAAATTCTCCGGGGAAGATGTTTTCAAAGTTATTTAAACAGAATAGATTTTGAGTGAGTGATTTTGCTGTAGCTGATACGAAGATTGACATGGAACGTGATAAAGATTCGAGTAGGGAACAAGTCGAAATGGAAAGTCAGGAAAACGACGAGGAATTTACTCAGTATTTTGTCACTACACAAAACCGGTTTGACCAACAGAGTGGGAGGGGTAACGAATGGCAACAAGTGAGAAAGCCAAAACGGAAAAAGGTCAGTTCATGTAGCACAGATACAGGGTCATTCAGCGGTCTATCAAATGATGAGAAACTAGTATGCCTCTTCAGCAACATAAATAGAATCTTTAACTCTCTGTCTGATATAAAGAAAGAACAAAACAGGTTTTATAATGTCACACAGGAGCTCCAGTTAGGCGTGGCCGAGTTATGTGAACGTGCCGACAGTGCAGAAAGAGTTATAGACAAGCAATCAAGCTATATGAAACTGTTAGCATACCGCTCAATAGATACGGAAGCAAGGTCTAGACGAAATAACATTATCATATGGGGTGTAACCGAGGTGAGAAAAACGCAAATTGAAGACCTTGTGCTGAATTTCGTTGAAGATGAAATGGAAATTGACACGTCAGAAATGGTTATAGATAGAGCCCACCGTCTTGGTTCATTTGCCAATGCAAGACATAAACAAGATCCTAAACGCCCAATTATAGTCCGCTTCCGTGACTATAGAGACACAGAGACTGTGATGTAAAACGCATATAGACTTAAAGGAACCCCGTTCGGAGTGGATCGAGATTACCCAAAAGAGATTGTAGAAGCAAGAAGAGAGTTGTACTCATCTACCGAAGCCAAAACAGCACGCCAAAACAGACAAAAAGTCCAAATCCTGTATCCAGCAAAGCTAGTTATTTCAGGCAGATTAGTGAAAGATAAACTCCCGGATTGGAATAGAGTGCTCAGTTAGAGTCGATTGAATGGGGTCGATTTTAAAAGATTGGGAGGAGAAAGTGTAAACAAATCCTGGCGAGATCAGTACCCAAAGAACCCTCCAAAATTTAATGAAAACAACACTGATCTCATCAATCCTACTTTATACGAAGATGAAACTGATGTCGATAGTGAAAAAGAATCTATTTCCAGTGACGATTGTGTGTTTAAGTACAAGTGAAGGATGGACACGCCTACCTACCTGCACCTTTCAGAATTGACAGCTCACATGATCAATCACGTGATAATACGTCAGAAGTACAAAAAACACATGCTGAGTCTAAGGGAAATAAAAACCCTGGTGATAGAACAAAGTCTCCATTTACTAAGAACAAACAATCCAAAACTGGTAAATCCACAAAGAATAACTCCCATAGTCCCACAACGGAACAAATTCAGACAGCGACAGCAACACAAACAGCGTGTCTGACCGAGAAGACAGTTCTATAAATAGATCTGGGAACTCCCCGCAGGGAAAGGTAAACACTGAAACGGACAAAAGTGACGTCGGCTAGGAAAGCGGAGGGGAAAGTGACAAGTTATCTTTCTGTCTTCTTAACATTCAAGGGTTAGCAGGAAAACGCTATAATAAGTTACACAGTGATTCTGTACGAAAATTATTCCAAACTCATGATGTGCTTTTACTTACAGAAACATGGTTAAACGACCACATTGACTTTCAAGTTGCGGGCTTTAGTACATTCGCCCTACATAGGCAAACAAGACACAAACGAAGCTGCAGAGATAGTGGTGGTTTGATAGTTTATATATCTGATAAGATCAGTGACAAGGTCAGCTTATTAAAAACTGTAAATGACAGCTTATTATGGTTGAAATTTGAAGGAGAACTATTTGGTTCAGATAATCCTCTCATAATATGTTTATGCTATAATGTGCCAACTGGCAGTAGCAGAGAAGGTTTGGCTACTCTGAGTGTTTTTGATTTTATTCTTGATGATTTGATTTTGTTTGAAAATACGTACAGTAGCTTATGCCAATTTCTGATTACTGGTGATTTTAATGGCAGGGTGGGGGAAAGACCAGATTATGCTGAAAATGAAGATTTGATAAACTTAAACCTTTTACCTGATGATTACATACAGGATACATTACTTAGTCGGTGTTCGGAAGATAAAACAGTAAATGAAATTGGCATCGAGCTACTGGATTTCTGTAAACAAACAGGTTTGAGAATTGTGAATGGTAGAATGTTTGAAGATGAAACTATTGGAAAGTTTACATGACTGTGTTAAACACGCAGGCAGTAGTGTAGTAGACCTTGTAATGTGTCGCACATCGCTTTTTGATAATTTTAAAAGTTTTTCAATTGAGGATCCAAATTTGCTATCTGATCATTGCGTGGTAGAGTTTTCACTTAGTAAACTTCCCACACAAAGTGGTAATGATGATCAAAGGGAGACAACATTTACACAAACAGCAAATTACAAATACAAGTGGGATAATTCTAAGCTTAATTCATATAAAGAAAGATTAGAAAATCAAGACTTTCGAGACATGCTTAATACACTATCTAGTAAACTAGACACGATTGACAATAATGAAGACCTAGATAGGAATCTAAAGGAATTTAACGATTTACTAGGCGATGTTTATGACCCGTTTTTTAAAAAACACACATGTATAAATATACACGGAAAGAATTTACCGAAAAAGAACGAGCCATGGTTCAACCAATGCTGTAAAGAGAAGCGTAGTGTATTTTATGAAAAATTAACTGATTACAGGTTAAATCAAACTGAAGAGACTCGCACATTGATGACGTCAGCAAGAGCAGATTATAAAAATATGATACGTAGTAAAACAGTAGAATATGATAAAAATCAGACGAGAAAATTAGAAGCAATGAGGTTTAAAAACGCAAAAGAATACTGGCAAATGTTGAAAGGCGTGACATCAGAAAGAAAATCGAAACACTTAACAACAAAAGATTTCTCGGAGTATTTTAAAGCAGTTAATGATCCAAATTCTGTATTCTTTCAGACTGATGAAGATATTTTAGCTTTTAATGAAAAATATTTAAACGGAGAACTTCAAGAAATGTTTTCATAACTCAACGTTAATATAACCAGAGAAGAAATCTTTAAAGCTTGTAAAGACGTGAAATCGGGCAAGTCCGGTGGACCTGACCTTGTTATAAATGAATTCTTTAAACATGGTATACATGCATTAATCCCATTTATAGATAAACTATTTAATACTGTTTTAAGCACAGGTTATTTCCCAAGTAGCTGGTCAGAAGGACACATTGTACCTATCTTTAAAAAGGGAGATATTAACGACACTGGTAACTATAGGGGGATAACTCCTTTAAGTGCATTAGGCAAACTTTTTACCAGAGTGATTAACACTAGGTTGATCGAATGGGCAGAACAATATCACGTTTATGTAGAGGCTCAAGCAGGGTTTAGGAAAAATATGAGTACTACTGATAATGTATTTATTTTACAGGGCTTAATCTCTCATACGTTGAATGATAATAAAAAGTTATTTGTTGCTTTTATAGACTTTAAAAAAGCTTTTGACTATATTGTGCGAGATGTATTGTGGTTTAAACTTATTAAATACGGAGTTAGAGGTAAAATTTTTAATGTAATAAAGTCTATGTATAGTAACCTTAGATCTATGGTTAAATATGACAATAATTTAAGTGAAGGCTTCTCCTTTACACTGGGGGTAGCTCAGGGTGAGTGTTTATCGCCATTTCTATTTGCCATGTGCTTAAATGATCTGGAAGAGACCTTTATTTTAAAGGGCTATGAAGGAATAGATATTGGCGCAATTAAGATTTGTTTGCTGCTATATGCAGATGATATAGTTTTATTTTCGAGCACTGAAAGTGGTTTGCAGGAAGGTTTAGATATTTTGTATGATTACTGCCAGCGATGGAAGCTTGTAGTAAATGTTGATAAAACAAAAGTAATGATTTTTAAAAAGGATGGACGAATACGAAAAGGTACTAGATTTACTTACAATAATCTTGAAATCGAAATTGTGCATAAGTTTACCTATTTAGGTGTAGTATTTACTAGTGGGTGTTCGTTTTCTGAAACACATTCTGCATTAGCTGGCCAGGCATTAAAAACACTTTTTAAACTAAAGACATACTTATATAATTTCACAAATATTTCAGTGAAACATAATTTGGAACTGTTTGATAAACTTATATTGCCAGTACTTAACTATGGAAGTGAGGTGTGTGGTTTTGCAAAGGCAGATTAACTAGAGAGAGTCCATCTTAAGTTTTGTAAACAATTACTTGGAGTTAGACCTCAAACCCAAAATAATTTTATATATGGAGAGTTAGGAAGAACATCGCTTAAACAAAATAGATTAGTGTCGGCTATACGATACTGGCTTAAGATTATCCAGTCTTCTGATTTAAAATATATTAAATATGTATATGATATGATGTTAGAAGATATGCAAAAGCATCCCAATAAGGCTTCTTGGCTGATCAATGTAAAACAATTATTATAGAATCACTAGGTTTTAACAATGTTTGGTTACAGCAGGGGGTTGGGAACCCCGAACCTTTCCTCGAGCTTTTTAAACAAAGAATTAATGATAATTTCATCCAAAACTGGTACCAAGATATTGAAAATTCACCAAGAGCCGACAGTTATCGTTTGTTTTCAAATTTTGGGTTTAAAGAATATTTAGATGTAGTCAATATCAAAAGATTTAGACAAGAGTTAACTAGATTAAGAGTATCAGCACATTATCTTGAAATAGAAACAGGAAGATGGCATAAACCAAACCCAATACCTAGACAAGCCAGAACATGTCACTATTGTAATACTTTAGAAGATGAGTATCATTTCCTATTAGAATGTCCGCTATACCATGAACTGAGATGCGCATATATTAGACCATATTACTGGAGACAACATAATCCTCAGAAGTTTGCTGATCTTTTAAAGTCGAGAAATGTTGAAGAAGTTAGAAATATATCATTGTTTGTATATAAAAGTTTCCAACTAAGAAGCACTGCATTATACATGAACCGATAAATGTACATAAATTATCCCCTTCTTTTTCCCCCATTTATCCATAGAAGAAAAAACACTCAGCGCTATCTTGTTTTCGAATTGGTAAGGTGAATCTAACTAAATGTAGATTTACAGTACCAAGTCATTACCAAGACGTAGAAATATAAAATGAATGGATTTATTACTTAATAATTGTTAATTTAAATCAAAAACTTTTGTATCTGACATATAATATGGAATAGGCAAAGCCTATAAGCGAGCACTGCTAAACCATCTTCAGAAAGCAACGAATGAAGATTGTCACAAAATTGTATACCAAATATATACGATTATGCGTAAATGCATGTTTTATATATCTACTTAAGATTATGAAATAAGCAAGTGCAGCTGTACATTTTGGAGCAAATTAAGAATATGTTCGCACAAGAATCATTCCATTAATTGTTCCTCTAACCTTTGAACAGAATGACACTTACCCACCCAAACAAATAAAACAGGGTAACAAATAACTATAACAATGAACTAATTCTGTACAGTTCATTATTAATACATAATTGGTTGTCAAATCACATGCAAATGAGGTTAACAATGTACTAGTAACAATGTACTAATAATGAACTTCCAACAATGAACTGTAGTATTATGATAGTTTTAGACAGATGCAACTGTATTTTAGTCAGGTGTTTAGGATAGAAACTGTATTTTAGTCAGGTGTTACTGTATTTGAAATCAATATTTGTATTTACTTCCGGCTATGATACAAGAAATATGCTTCGGTATAAAATTAATGATTGCTGTATTTCCAAATTAAGTAATAAAAGCTATGAAATGCGTCTGGATAACGGTCCTTTCAGAGGTCAGTTATGTATTGATGCATTTGGCGTTTCCGCTAATTTCTGTATATAAGGAGATTTTTATCTCCGTCTCAGGGAGAAGAATTTGGGAGCTTAGCGAGATGCTAAGTAAGGTCTGATAGCAATCAGAGGTCCGAAGCATATGTCATGACGAGATGTTGATGAATAAAAGAAGTTAAAACGATGTCTGCTTAGCACTTATTTACACGGCCATAGTACGACATAGCAATTTTGGAGCCGAGACCACGAGCGAACAATGAAGTACAACACCACTATACTAGTAAGTGAAATTTCAATCTTAGGTTAGATTTGTGTTAAAGAGAAAAATGGCTGATCCAGAATTTGCACAATTTCTACAAAATTTAACTGATAGAATAGGAAATCTAGGGTTAGGGGACACTTCAAAATTCAAACCATTGCTAAAAGCACTTGACAAGACTGCTGTGATTAATGACCTCCCTCCGGGTAAAACAAAAGTAATTGCTTATAGATTTAGTACTCGTAAACACACCCAAAATAGCGATCAATCTGATCAAAGCAGTGCAAAATTAGCAGATGTCATTTCGCACTCTGAAAGTACCCAGTCACGTGATTCGGCATCAATGCAAAGTAAATCAGATACGCCGAGCGGGTCTTCACAGTTTGAGACAAAATTACCTGTAGTAAGCCGCCAAGGCGATTCAGCCAGTTCAGATAACTCAAGCGTCTCTGTATCGCCCCGAGGCTTGTCAACGGTAAAAAGTTGTTCCTCAGATATGGAGATATCGATCAACATAGTACACCCCGGTGATCACGACCCGGAAGTTACCTGTAAGTCACAACAAGTTGACTCTTTGCAAAACAACCCCAAGAATATTAGGTCACTCCCGGACGCCGAGCCGGAAGTAAAAGAAATTTTGACTGACTGTTTGCAAAAGAACCCTAAGAATATTAGGTCACTCCCGGACGCCGAACCGGAAGTAAAAACAATTTTGACCCCACGTGAGACTATTTCTAGTTCAGACGTATTAGATTATTTTTGGCATTAAAAAAAAGCGAAAATTCAGCTGTAGTTCATTTGCTAAAGAACCCCGAGAAATAGCTTAGACCTGTTGGTTTAAGAAAGTCGAAATGTGATATTCATTCGCTCCATTAAGTGTAAATATAAGTGGTTACTGTATAAACGCCCATTGTAAATAATGCAAATTAACCGTAACGGTTGGCCTTCGGGCATAAAGGAGTCGTAAATCGTGACGTTCTAAATAGCTCACAGAGAATATCTGAATTACGTTATTGGTCACGGAGTGGATAAGAATAGACGTTGCTAGAACAACAATTCTGAGGTGAATTTTAAGTAGGAAAATTTGAAAATATAGCATACATAGTCGAATAGACAGAGGAAGTTTGCTAAGTTTGACAATATAGCATACATCGTCGAATAGACAGAGGAAGTTTGCTAAGTAATTTTGTTGATTAAACGAAATTATTGTTTGTGCTTAATAAGCATAGTCGATTAGACTGAATTATAGTTGAATTATAGTATACTAGATAAAGTGCTGTGTTAATCAGTAATATAAGCATGCTTGAGATTCGGAGAAGTCATTGAGCTATGACAGTTAGCAAATGCTACCCCGATTTTTACTTTAATAAAAGTAATTAAGCTTATTGTGTTTTTTTTAATAAGCTGTATTGTTGTATATAAAGTCATTACTGTTATTTCTGTCCAGGGGACGGGTTTCTTCCCTAAATTTATTGATAGTATTGTTTACCTAAATGCCTTGCAAAATGAAGACACACAAATTTCCTTCTTTACTACAAATTGGAAACTAATCATCGCAATTACTATTTATTATTATTATAAATTATCACAATTACCACGGCAGTTTTGGTAATTGGGATAGTAATCTTTGTCCTATATAAATTCAATTTTTTTAGAAGTATGAACAATTACTTAGCCACTCGTAAGCACAAATCTAAGCGTTTAAAGAGAAATTTCACAGGGCACGCCGAGTAACAAAAGCTCAAGAAAGGACTGCTCGCCGAAATGACACTTCCAACAGCGATTCAACGTGCACACCTGACAGACTAAAGGTTATCCCTTAACACATCAACGGGTGGACTGAATTTTCACAAGGAAACAGAAAACGTTAACTAAAAACTCATCTAACAACTTTGAGGAAATTTACGTAATGCCGATACGTAATGACGTCACAAACGTTGCTCGTTAGTAGGGACTGCCTCTATTACCATACACGAACAGCAATTCAGCGGGCTATAGGTTAGCCCAGCTGCATACATGGAAGATGGAACACGATTTTGGCAGGCGAAATTAACTGCCAACTGAGCTACCCCTTTGACGTCGCTTCACCGGACATTGAACGCCCCATGGACAAGTTTGGACTTGATAAGGACATTGAGATTTTTTGTGAATGTTAAGATAGTGTTTGTTATTTTTGGTGGAGATGTTAACATAGTGTGTTCTTGTTTTTATTATTATTATTATTGTGGAGACTGTTCCAGTGACATGCGTCAAGTTATGGATTATTTCAAATGTGTTTTATTTTATTTTCAAAAAGGACCATAACGGACAATTAAGGATTTGTTTGATTTTGATGTTAAGGTGATTTTAATGTATTGTTTTAAATGTTTTGATTATTGTACTGTCATGTCACATGTTTTCTGTAGTTAAGATGTTTAGATAAGTGTCGGTGGTAGTTGTTAATTAGCTGCAGGCTATACCTGCTGGATTTTACGGGTTAGTGGGAAATACTGTATAATTACATGTGTGTTTATGAAAATATGGATGAAAATTTTCTATTTTAAATTGTACTCACAATTTTTAAAGAAGAGAAAGGAAGGTGTAGTATTATGATAGTTTAAGACAGATGTAACTGTATTTTAGTCAGGTGTTTAGGATAGAAACTGTATTTTAGTCAGGTGTTACTGTATTTGAAATCAATATTTGTATTTACTTCCGGCTATGATACAAGAAATATGCTTCGGTATAAAATTAATGATTGCTGTATTTCCAAATTAAGTAATAAAAGCTATGAAATGCGTCTGGATAACGGTCCTTTCAGAGGTCAGTTATGTATTGATGCATTTGGCGTTTCCGCTAATTTCTGTATATAAGGAGATTTTATCTCCGTCTCAGGGAGAAGAATTTGGGAGCTTAGCGAGATGCTAAGTAAGGTCTGATAGCAATCAGAGGTCCGAAGCATATGTAATGACGAGATGTTGATGAATAAAAGAAGTTAAAACGATGTCTGCTTAGTACTTATTTACACGGCCATAGTACGACAGAACTAATAAAGAACTAACAATGAACCAATTGTGTACTGTCGATCACAACCATGCACTGTTAACAATGTACTAATTATGTACTTATAACAATGTACTAATCATGTACTCATAACAATGTACTAATGCTGAACTGTTAACAATGTACTAATTCTGCTCCATTTCTCAGCTACATATAGGCATGCAGATTTCATTAACCCCTTTGTCAATTTAAAACAATCAATTTTCCTTCAATGAAACTTTTGATTTGTAAAAAGAATATGCGGCAACCTATAACAAAACGTTAAACTTCTATCTAGATAAACAGTACATGTATGATTCTATATAGTTTAGAGGTCGAGTCAATTCGGGGTCGATTTGACGAGGGGCCGAATTGACCCGGGATCTTCTAAATTTTGTAAACAATCACGGAAAATTCTCATGAACTAACCTTCATCGGCTTCGCTAACAAAACACAGTTGAAACCCCAAGCATCGTCGACTGCGTGTATTAATTAACGGTTCAACTTCACACTTTATGCAAGATATCTTGGACAAGTTTTACATCGATCGCTAGCTGTTGGTTACAATTTTCCAGATTTGAATTTCTGTCGAATTCTCCCGAAGTGGAGAGTAGATTCAAAAAGGGGAATAACCGCACGTATAAACAATTATGAACTATTAATGTACTATCCAGATTGTTCAAGTTTAATTATGAACCAATGCTGAACAGTTATAGAAGAACTATGTTAAATGATGAACTATTAATGTACTATCCAGATTTTTTAAGTTTAATAAAGAATCAATGATGTACAGTAGAAGAGAGTTAATGTTCAATGCTGAATTAATAATGAACTGTCTGCTTAATGCTGAACTATCAAAGTACTCTGGTGAATCTGAAATATAGTACATTGTTAGGGGTCTAATCGTGTACTTTTCAATGATGTTCTAATACTGAACCACAACTATGTATTAAACAGTACAGTATTGGTTCATTATTGGTTCATAATTAGTTATTTGATTCATTTTATTTTTGTTTGGGCAAACCCTATTCCTACTGAATGAGGGTCAAACTCGCCCACATCCATTATTCCAAATTTAATGGCCTATGTCCATAACAGCCTGGTTCAAAACTGCCCAGTTTGTATAGACGCATATCATTTGCAGTTGTGTTAAATAGAGGGTTTGAATAATAGCACATGTATACAGCATGTTTTAATCTCAGGGTAATTCTTCGAATTGATGACACAATGATTGAATTTCTAAAAACTCTTATTGAATGAAATACCAAATTAAGTGTGAACATGTTGATCTAAACTTATTTATCACTGCTGCGTGACCGCTACTGCTAGTTAGTAGAAGCCATTAACACAATTATTATCAATTCTCTTAATAATTTGAATAGCTACTTTCACTACTACTACTTCTCTGACTAGCTGAGCAATACGTACCACTACTACTACACTGGAATTCTAGTGCTGCCACAAGTATAGTCATGATCACCATTAGTAAAAGCAGTTATAGTAGTAGCACCATCATAAGCAAAAGGAATAATTATTAATTATATAGATTCTATTGGTTTAGTAATTTTTCTTTTAAATATCAAATTTTGGCTGTTTTGGACTTTAATTGCCCTTTTAGATGTCAGTCGTTTTGACCAGTCACCTTCCAACTAATGACAAGGTTAATGTCACAATAAATAGCCTGGTTGATGTCACAAGAAATTGCAGGTTAATGTCACGAAAAATTGCCTGGTTCATGTCACAAGATATGGCTAGTCAAATTCTATGAACATACCCAAATGACCCCCAGTGTCCTATCTCTTGCACAATGGCTGGTTGTGATAAATTTTTGATCAGTATGAGTATTGGTCAGAAGTTGTGTCACTTGGCGCCTGGCCAAGATTCATTCTATCTGACAATCAGCAATATGTCCGACACAACAATGACACAACTATCACAATAGACTTGAACTGGTTGAGGGACGGTTCTGTCTCCTCTTAAGACTTATCAGGCAAATCATTCAACAGTCTACATCTTGCATACTTAAAGGATTCATTGCAAACCGTACCAGGCTGCAAGTTCTTACCAGCAGGATTTCACTTCTATTGTATGCTGAAAAGAAAATGAGTTATTTTTTATATTTACCAAATTATGAAAATAAAGAGGGCACTCTTTATTAATTACCTTAAACACCTCTATGGCCATATTTTTCATACATCTTATTCTAACGGAGGGGAGTCTAGAATGGTCAGACAGACCCTGGTAGGTGCTTGTTTGATCGTCATAAATAAATCTAAGAACCCTTTCCTGAATTTTCAGTCAACTTTTCTCCATCTTAAACAAATTGGTTTGACCACATAAATGCTAGACTACTGGGCAGTACTGTATGGTGGGTAAGTTGGGTGCTAATTATGCCCCCGCACAACTTAGTCGGGGGCATATAATATTGTTTTTGGTCTGTCTGTCGGTTTGTCTGTACACAACTTTAACATTGGCCATAACTTTTGAACAACATGGGATAGAGACTTTATATTTGGAATGTGTACTCAACTGAAGAAGATCTTGTGGTCAGTACAACTTTGGCCGTGTCTGACAAAAATCAAGGTCATTTAGAGGTCATTCAGAGGTAAAATCAGGTGAATAGGGAGATAAGGCATTCTATATTATTTCAAGTGAATCGGAAGGGAGATAACTCATTCTTACTGGCCATTACTCTTTTTTCATGTGATCAATTCTAAATTTAGAAATAAGTCCTAAATATGACATTTGACAAACCTTGTTATGACGACGACGTCATGATGACATCAATATGATGTCATGATGCTATGGTGATGATGCATTTGAATAAGCTAGAAAAAGCTGGTTTCTCTGAACATTTTCCTCACAACAACAGCAAGGAGTACTATTATAACCTGCTGTATGATTTTACTTGAAAGCCAAATTAATACATTGCAGTGACAAAACACATCAGGGGCATTTGTCACTTTCTGTTTTACCAATTATTCATTGGGGGTTATAAATTACCAGAGGTATATGACACTTTTTTCTACTTTACTTTACCATACCAATATGGGAAATTTAAAAGTTGCCGAAACGGCAAAGGGCCGAATCGACCTTCGGGTCGAAACAACTGAGGGCTGAAACGACCGGAAAAGTTTTTTTACCCGTTCATTCGTATAGGCCCTAAATATTGACTGTTTATGTACACGGTAGTTTGTTAGCATTCAGCATGACCGTGAAACTCGTTTGTTTTATTTATACTGAGACTTTTTTTTTTTTTAAATAGAAATAACATTTAATTCTGAATTCCTTTTAAAAACGAAGTCGTATTCTTTCCAATTCGCAAACCGTGTTTAAGACCGGCCCGTGAATGGATAGAAATTTGTAGACGGTGTCTCGATTGGACTATGATTTTGTTATGAGGAGTATATGTTTGATAGTGTGTGAAATGTGCGTAAACCGGAAGCAGTGTTTTGTACCCTCGCGAATTAGACTATAGACTGTCTGCTCTTTCACGAACATGTATATGTCTTTCAGAAGACAATAACTGAAATTCTTTTAACCAGTCTTTAAAAATAATGTAGCAATTAGATCCGCCGGATATGGAAGCGTTGTTTTGGTCACCCGAAAATCGATTCAACGTACATACAGGTAAAAAACAAGTGAAATTTACCTGAAAATGACCCCCCCTCCCTTACCATAAATGCTTCGCTTTTCGCGAAAATGGCCCTCTGGGCCATTTTTGCGAGCGTGCTCGCTATTTATTACTAATACAAAAGTTAAGCGTAATTACCTCCCTTTATTGGGAATATATCAATTTGTTGTAAAACACGCTCTATAGTGAATATACAGGCATACACCTCTGAGGTTGGCGGCCACTTAAATCATGGTTAAAGGCCAGTTCTTGGGACAGATGGCTGCTTTGGTGCAGATCGGGATCAATGTCGAAAGCTCATTAAGAGGCTTTCTACTTTACTCCTTGTCTGCGGTGAGCATCCCCTGTCCCTATATTATGTACATGCTATGCCTCTTAAAGAGTGGCAACTTGATAAAGGGTTTGACTGTTCTATATGTTAGCAACTTATAATTTGAAAGTTAGTAGCCTAGTCAATATGTATTTCATCATTGTAGATACAGAGCTCCAGTTAAAGTCCCATTGTGTTTTCAGACCTTTTCATAATGTCTGAAATACAATAACGGTTAATAATAATGTTTGAACATTCTAATGGGCTAAACTGATCTATGAAATGATGAAGACGGACCTAAATCACCAAAAAGGGCGATTTAAAATCATAACAAACCGAAAATAGAGCGTCTGCCATAAACCTTACCACACGGCTTAGTATCACGTGATACAGCCGGAGTCAACATCACCGTGTGCAACCGCAATTACATTCGACGGTCGATCCATCAGTCAGTTAGACTATCACACTTTTTTGTCCGCTCTCTAACTCGAATATCTTTTATCCGATCTTCCACAAACTTGCTGAAAATGTTCATTGATATAAAAGCAAGGTTAAGTTTGATTACTACTAAAATCGCATAAGGTGTTTTTGAGTTATTGCCTGTTAATTTATAAAAAATGACTGTTTCAGTCATTTTTGCACTCTAAAACAAACAGTTTTTATCGGATATTCACCAAACATGCTGAAAATATTTACTCATATAAAATTCAGGTCTAGTTTGATTATTACTAAAATCGCATGTGGCATACATAAGTTTTTGCCCTTTATGTATTAAAAAATGACTGTTTTCAGCAAGGTTTGCTCTCTAACACAAATACGTTTTATTGGATCTTCACCAAATTTGCTGAAAATATTTATTGATATAATATCAAGGTTTAGTATGATTACTACTAAAAGCGCATAAGGTATATCTAAGTTATTGCCTGTTTATTAATGAAAAATGACGGTTTCAGTCATTTTTTGCACTCTAACACATACAGTTTTTATCGGATATTCATTAAACTTGCTGAAAATGTTTAAGTATATAAAATTTAGGTTTAGTTTGATTATTACAAAAATCGCATGTGGCATATCTGAGTTTTTGCCCTTTATGTATTAAAAAATGACTGTTTCAGCATTTGTCAGCAATAACTCGGACATGCCTTATGCGATTTTGCTAGTTATTGAACCTGACCTAGATTCTATACTAATAAACATTTGTAGCAAGTTTGGTGAAGATCCAAAAAGAAATGTTTGAGTTAGAGAGCGGACAAGGCTGAAACAGTCATTTTCAGCAAGCTCAAGGTATACATTCTCTATAGTTTATTTGACCGTTTACCCAGAGTGAAAGATATGTACACGTTGTTATTGAATCTCATAGTGTTTAACCCTGTGCCTACTTTACGGAGTTTACAAACTAGTTGAATCTAAAAAGACGCCGCGTAACGTGGCGTCTCATCTGGATCCAAACTATTTGACACTCGTCTTAAGGTTTGTTTAATTAAAACAATGCATAAATCTAAACTGAACACATTTTGCAGACGACAATGTCGAAGCAGACGTCTGTGCAGCAGAATAAGGGTTATCCAGATGTTCCAGCTAAACATGTAAGCGAGAGTAATCTGAACCAATCTAACATTTTCTCACTCATTTCAGCACCGAATGCTATGGTGTAACTACTGATTAAACCGTCTATTCGAGACACTTTTAATGAGTATGACACCATTGGGTTTAAAAGCAGAAATAAAGATTTAAGTTTTCGAAATACTTCCGTTATCTGGAGCCCTGTATTTACAGAGTTGTCCTTCTTTCCATTCACAAGGGAGGCTTTTTAATTGGTGCTAGCACAAAAATATTATAAATAAAATTTAAAAAGCGAATTGCTTAGATAAAACCGGATTTTGTGAAAGAATCACGTCCCACGTAGTTCAAATGGGACCCCAAACAACCGTTTTATGCAGGTTTCTCAAAAGCACAATGCGGCTTTAAGGGGAGTATTTCGAAATTTAAAATCTTAATTTCTGCATTAAAATCCTGTGGTGTCACTGGTAAATAGAATCGTTTTCAAAGAGACGATTCTATTGAGTAGTAACATCGTAGGATTTAGTGCTGAAATGAGTGAGAAATCGTTGGATTTGGTCAGTTAACTCCCTCTTATCTGGAGCTCTGGTAAAAGTAAAATGTATATTTAACTCTTCCCTCCCTAATCCCGCAAAGGTAAATTCCAATTTCAATTTTAGCCCAGTCCACTTTTCCATTTAGGGTAGTTTCTGCTAACATATTGCAATATATAAGACAGTGCAGACCTTGATCAGAGGGCTCATTTAGAAGACCTCAGACCTAGGTGTCCACTGTATACATAGGACAAATGTACTCCTCATATATACACTGTCTGTAAATGATGCATTTGTGTGTGACTGGGGTTCGAAGGGTTAACGTTCCGGTGCTTGACCTTACAGATTTCTCAGTAAGACTTCGCACTGGAACATGAACTTTGACTTGATACAAGTATTTTATTTTACATGCTAATTTACTTTTGCTTTCTGTCTTTTGTTTCTTTTCGGAAAGGCAAAAAGCATTGGCAAATTAGCGATACAAAGAACTGTATTGCTGTCAGCATACTCACATGAAAGTGTATTATAAATATGTTAGGTACCGGATGAGTACTCCATGGAATATTCTAGTGTTATACTGGTATATGTTGTAAATATTATACACAGACATGTCGAATAGCTTAAATGTATATATTTCTATTTAATTCATAACAGGTAAACGCGCACATGTTTCTACAAGAACTGATGTCTTCGCCTTTTGAGCAGTAAATGGACACTTTAACCCATTTGGTGTACAAAATCCGAAAACATCTGGTACGCAAATTAGAAAAAAAAGGAAAAAAGAAAATTTTGGACAACGAAAAAGTTTTAGATCATGATATGGTCACGTGTAGAAACTTTTCACAACAAACTTCTTATAAATTTATGTAAAGATAAACCCTTATGTGAATGTATCAAAAGCTATGTCTCATTTTCCCCTCGTATACATTGCTAACATACCTTTGCCTTTGACTATGTGTTGCATGATTTGAATGCTTGTGTACTGTTGGGCCTCTGGGCTTATGTATGAATAAATATCTATCTATCTATACCGACCAAATGGGTTTGATAGATACAATCCCGGATGTAACAGCCATTCGATCTCTCTTATACATGGTATGAAAAGTAGTCCCAAATACATATTTCGGAGTTGCATTACAATTCAGGCTTTTACCCAGTAAGCTGTCTCCGTAAGCTTAACGAATAACTATAAGACATTAAAAATAAACAATAAAGCTTGAATATTTAATATTAAAGCATATACTAAAAGCAAACAAGTCGCAGATGTGTATTTCAGCCGAATAACACATCAAAACAACCACCAGCTGGTCGCTAGGTCGGTATTTCTCCGGCGGAGACTCCGCCCTCTTTCAAACTGGCTGGAACCAGTTTCGATAGGTTGCTTTATAAAGAATTAGACTGCATATTTTTAATACGATTACATAAAGACTTTACATGGTGAATGTAATTATATGGCGATGCTGTGTGTAACAGTGTATAGGTTTATCATCATTTGTATGGCATTGCTGTAGATCTACAGGCGCACTTTTCTGGCGACGTGGTAGAGTGCACTACTGCGAACCTGGCGACTCGGGTTCGATCCCGGGTCGGATCGTTTGTTTCTTTACAAGACCGCCCGGCTACATATGGCGCCCAACGTGGTTTCTGTGACTGTACATGCTCAAAGTTCGACCCCTTATCGGTCTCACCCACATAGAAATTAGCGACAACTTTCAAGTTGTCGGGGGAGTTTGTCAAAGTGTGAAGGTTTATCATCACTTGTACGGACTTGCTGTACAAGTGCGTTTTTATTGCGACATGGTAGATAACATGGCTGCTAACTTGGCAACCCAAGTTTGATTCCGATTCGATCCCGGGTCGGAGCTGATATTTTTTTTAAGAATGCCAAACTACCTTTGCAGTGTGTAGCCGGGTTGATTTAAATATAGAAAATAGTGAAACGGTAAGAGGTTTACTTTAGCGGCCCGGATAGCTCAGAGCACTTGCCCAGTATTCAATAGGCCCCGGGTTCGGGTCCCGTAGAGAAATATGGAACTCGCAGAGTATACAAATATAATAAAAAGAAACTGGTGAAGAGTTAGTTAAGTATCTTTTTCAGAGGGGGGGGGGGGGGGGTAAAGGTGCAGACAGGCTGGGTTTATAGGTAAATGGTGAGATATTGATTTAAGCGGTCCGGATATATCCTACCAGTAGTTTTACACTCTTTATAATTTAGACAAGTAATTTAGAAAGCAAACTAGCATCCGATATGTTGAATCTCCGATGACATACAGGAAAATTCGTGAGCAAGATATGCATCGCGAATCACTCCTTTCCACCTAGTTATTAAAAAAGGTCCGTGTGACGGGTCCGAGTCGGTACGGTGGCTGCCTACGCGCCAGTATGGTAGCAGTGCCCAATATTGTAGGCAAGCTGGCTATTAGGGCTTTAACCAGGCTACAATTTGGTACTTTACTTTAAGGACTTAAGGCCTTATGTCATATTACCTTTTGACTAACCTACTGATTAAGAGCAATTATAATCATATTTATAACAACAATATATGAAATAAAAAAGGCGATGTCATTTATAGATTTTAGATGATTGGCAAAATATAAAATCAGCAAGTTTAAGTCTTTTTTCATCCTTACTTAAACTAGTCTACATTTAAAGGAGCAAGTGCCTTATAAGTATAGAAATTGAACAATTATTTTCATATTCAAGGCAACAGTAGTGAAATTCCAAACTATTGTTTTCATTTAATACTTTATAATTTGACGCCCAATCAGACGTTTTTTAAAGTTTATGTTTCTTAACCCTTTCGGTGCCGTAGTCGCATAAAGTTGACTTTGAAAGCAGTGTGGATCCGGACCAGACGCGCGTCACGCGGCGTCTGATCAAGAACCTTACTTTTTGACACTATTATCGATATTTTTTAAGTCATTCAACCTTAAATCTAACTTTGAAGCGTTCTTGCGAACACTAATTCGGAAGCAGACGACAATAAAGCGATGAAGAGGTAAAATTATCCCGAATAATTTGGCACCGAAAGGTTTAAAAAGTACGGATTTGCAGTATAAAGGCGTTCACATAATAAGGCCATAATAAGGTAATTAAAAACATTCGAATTTTCATTTACATTTTAACAATTTTACAACAAAACCAGTTTCTTATGACTTTTTCTGCTATTCGGTTCATGTTGTAGCGTACGAAAACGCAAAAATAATTTCTGTAAACTTGTTTTTATTCATTTAGAGTTTTGACGCTAGAAACGCTGTAATAAATATCGTTATGAGTATCAAATAGTTTGACTCTTGATCAAACTCCGCGTTACACGGCGTCTGATCATGGTTCAAACACTTTTAAAAACCTACTGTACTCGCGTTAAGACAGTGAAAAGGTTAACTGGGAGATATAGTATTTTCGAGGTAAAAATGAATCGAGTTTGCCCTTGACTGCAAATGTTTTAATAAATGTTGATACGTTGCATTTGATTTTTTATTATACTCATAGATTGTTCTTGCGATGAAGAATGTGGCCAAGGTACAAATGAAATATGTTGTTATCCAAAGACAGACGGGAGAATTCAATCTCGTGAAAAATGTGTATTTGCGGGTACGTATGTCCCAAAGAAGGAACACAGTCACGCGTTCGTGTTTCATTTAATGGTGACTGAGAAAACAATTGGCGGGTGCAAGTTACCAGTTTCAAACGACATAATAAAAGAGAGGCGTGCGTTGAATCAAAGTTCTAAGATGGAGACTATGAATATGTCGGATACTACCAAACGCAATTTCTGGGGCAGTATGATTCCAGTTTACTCTCCCACAACTGGAGAAGTATATAAAACAACAGAGCTGGCTGATTGTTATGGGGTTCAGGACGGTGTCAAATGGCTCGCAGAAATCGACTGTGATTTGCCTAAAAAAAAAGGGGTTTGGCAGAATGACCAATCTTTCTTAATAAATAATGTAGTAAACTTTGACTCGCATTCATCTAAATGCAAGATATATTTCCAACCTCCTCCGGAAATACAAGAGGCGATCAAATCAAAGAAATGTTATGTCAACGTGATAGATAAATGCAGTGGCAATTTTGATTTTGATATACCCGATGACGTTGAACTCACACACGACGAGGTGGTAGCAAGCTGTGAAAGCGGGATGTTTGCGCCTTATGTTAACAATGGAAACTATGCCAATGTATTCTGCCACCTCTGCAATGAACGATTCGTTTCAAGTGAAAAGTTGTGTAAATCAGGCATTGGACGTTCATGGTTTACAACCTCGTTTTCATCCCTCATTGAACAACGCTACATCCAGGAAATGTCAGACAGAAAAAACCCAGACATGAAGATACGATTGGCATGCGACTTGTTACAGAAGGTGAGAAACATGTCCAACATGTATTTGTTGCTGTTGTTCTAGTTTACCATTTCCCACTCCACTGCTATCTGAATCCACTTATTTTCCAAACTAGACTTCAGTCATTCATGACAGTTAAAGTGTAGTCAGACTCAGGTCACAGTACTACATTATACGTATCTTCTTGTGCTGTATAGGCCGATTTTATTGAGCTGACAGGGAGGAGTTTCGATGAGGACCTTTGCATTTCAACTTTGGGGCAGCAGCACGTTCTTTTATTATCGGAATTTACCGTTTTCGTCTGCCGTTTTTTTCTCAACGTTACATATTAGTGGACATTTTGACAGAAGAAATATAATGACGAGTGACAAACAGCTTGAATCTAGATCAGACGCCGCGTTACGCGGCGTCTAATCTGTATTCAAGCTGTTTGCAAATGTAAGCCAAGTCTTAATATTTCCCTCCCTATAGCAACTCCCTCCGAACAAATCACGCAATCTTTGTCTCCCACTGGGTGTTGTTGTAGAGAGGGAGCACTGTATATACCATTTTCACATGGATATGGATGCACGCTTAAATTGTGTTTCTCCATGTTAAAAGTATCGGACAATAACGATATAGTGCGTAACTATACCTATCATCCCTAAAATCAAAAATAAATTAGTTTATCTTTGTCAAAGGTTAGCTTCGCCCTGCCAGGTGAAAAGAATCGGCCTATAACTAAGTGATGTACGAGGGTAGTTCAAAAATGTTTGATACTGGGTTAATAACTTCATTATTATGAGTGCAAAATGCATGTGTGATACATCATTTTAAAGATCCATTCTTTGCCAACACGGTGATATCATGCACGATAAGATCGCATTACTCGACCAGCTCCAACATGAACCTTAATGACCCCTCCTCGAGGACACTGGACCTGTTTGTGTATATTTGAGTTAATTTTCTAAACACAGTTTGATACTATAATTATTATTACGGCTTTATTGTTTTGAATAAGTTTATGAAATTTTCTGCCAAATACAAAAAGACAATTATGCAAACACTTCAAAGTTTTAAATGTTATTATTACATAAAATGTCCAAAAAAGAGCTAATTTTAAACACGTACTGAAAACATATTAAAATATTAATCTCCTGTTATGTATAAAAGTAGTTAGGGAAACTACAAACTCTTTTTTTATTATTAAACCAGGCTATAATTGAAGCCATTGATCAATGGTTTCATGTTTTAAAATCAAATTGTAGATATACTGATCATGAACAATTTCATAGCGTTTGAAAAAGTATGTCCACTTTCGTCATTAGCAAAATAAGAAATGTTGATTTTGAAAAAATGAGATTTAAGAAACTAACCCTTTCAATAGAAATACATTTTTATTTACAATAAAATTTAGACAAAATCTGATATATTTCCAAAAAAAATCAGAAAATTGTACTATTTAAGAAGTTATTACGTCAAAAAGTGATGTCTGAAAAGTGCTATGGTCCAGTGTCCTCGAGTAGGGGTCATTTAGGTTCATGTTGTGACTCATCGGGTCATGTGATCATATCGTGCATGATACCATCGTGTAGGTGAAGAATTTCTCTTTAAAATGATATATCACACATGCATTTTGCACTAATTATATTGAAGTTATTGATCCAGTATCAAAACTATTTGAACACCCCTCGTACCAAAGCCTGATATTTGTTCACGAAACAAGCGCTAACGACATAGTTTTTTCTGTTTTACTAGATACTACTGCCATGACGTAGTCAGCATTAAACAACTGTCGTCTGCTTTAATTTTTCAAATTTAAGTTTCAGGTATTGTCGATAAGGTTTGACCTGTCAGTTTATGAATATTCCGTCTTTTTCCGTAAGCTATTTTAATTTTATCCTGCGGAAACAATTACACTGGGTGGACGCGATTTAATATGCTGGGGTGTACCGATCGGCATATACCGGGTATTCCTATCACGTGGTCGGTACGCCGGACCGGATTAGTGAATCGAGTTGGACCGGTGTTTCCAAAATGGCCGCTAGCGTTGTTCTCGCGGGAACTGGTCATTTTGTACCCTTGCCTTTTCGCACCCTTTTCGAATAATAGGAAGGGGGGGGGGGGGTCATTGAATGGACTGGAGTAATGTCTTTAAGAAATATATAAATGAGTGTCAAACAGTTTGGATCCTGGTCGGAAGCCGCGTTACGCGGCGTTTGAAGAAAGGTTCTAAACTGTTTCACAATACACTGTAAATTTGAGCAATCACATTTGTTTAAAGCAGATGATGTCATTAAAGTTAATGGGTTAAAATGTTTATTTTAGTATTGTGTACTGACGCTTGATTTGCATATCCCAGAATATCGTTTGTTTAACAGTTGAATTATACAGTAAAGACTCATTATAAAGACACGCGATTAAACGGAATATTGAACACCCGACTTAACCCATTACCCCATAGCCTATTTCTAGTATTGAAGATAGATGACCACTAAAAGCAGGTTGAAAGTAAAGCAGAATGCGCCTTTAGGCGAATTCTACTTTACTTTCAGCCTGCGTTAAGCTTCCATGGGCTAGAGAAATAGTTCTCTAACTCATTATCATTCTTTATTTCCAATCAGTCAGAATACCCGTTAACAGTCTTTAACTCATTCACCCTTAACCCTTCCATGATCAAATTATTCGGGAGATTTTTACACCTTCACCGTTTCATTGTCGTCTGCTTCTAGTTTGTTGTTTGCAATATCGTTTATAAGTTAACAAATAAGTCAGTATGATTTTAAAAAAAATCGATACGTGTGTCAAACAGTTTGGATCCTGATTAGGATCCAAACTGTTTGCAAACGCGCGTTGAAGCGCTATAGAGAGTGAAAGGGTTTGAACGTACCAGGGGCCCGTTTTACTAAACAACTTACGCAAAATTTTTGCGTAAGTCAAAATCGTTTTACTCTTATTTTTCGATCATAAACGTTTGCAAACAGCAAATAGTCAGATCAGAGGTCGCGCTAAAAGCGCGTCCTCTGATCTGGCTATTTGCTGTTTGTAGCAAGTGATAATGAAAAATATAAATTAAAATTTAAAATTTTGACTTACGCAACAATTTCGCGTAAGTAGTTTAGTAAAACGGGCCCCAGTTTCAAATGAAGTGTAGTCCAAGTTTGACCATATAGGGTTGTTTTTTACAAATTACAGTAAAACTCGATGCTACGAACTCGCGTTTCTTCGAACATATCCATATTTCAAAGTTAAAACGTGGCTTAGCCACGTTTTAACTTTGACATACGGGTATGTTCGACTTAAACGAAACCGATTTATAAAAATTTAGCAAACGAAATACTGGAAAGATCGATTTAAGCGAGTTCGTAGTATCGAGTTTCGAAAATGAGAAACAGCACAGACCCTGTGTAGAGGGCTCCTTTTTTGAAGGATTGCTAAACCTCCCTCTCTACAACAAACCGTTTTACCCGGCCATGTTACATGCTTATAAAGCATTTGATTTAAGTCTGATGTCGTTCTAAAGCTTTCGATTGGCCAGATTTGAGCATGCTGCTGCAATCTGACCAACCGAAAGCTTGATAAAGACTTCTATAATGTCAGCTCAATAGCTTTGTAAGCCGAGGCCCTATAAAGGGTTTCACTGTATTTTTATTTTCAGAACGACTGTAGATTTATCTATTGTCCATCTGGTCAACTACGTGACGGGAGACCATGCATCTGGCCAATGGGCAAAGTAGCTGCCGGAGCTTTTGCAGTAGCGATCAAGATACAGTTATCTAAAGCCGTACCGACAGATACCGAAGAAAATAAGTTGTTTCTATTTAACTTCATGACAGCAACACCATGGCCGAAAGTCTGGGATTTGGCTACCATACATGCAGAGACCTCGGAAATAACCGCAACAGATGGTTTGAAAGACACACTTGTAATAATTATGAAACAAACAAAGTCATATTACATCGAATTCCTTATAAGAAATATTAACCGATATATGAAACAAGCTTGGACATTCAAATTTCAAAACGAAACTATTTCAGGTTGGCAAACATTAGTACCTTATACTTTTGACATACATTCAGGTGATAATCCCTTTTCCGCAATTTCCAGTTTAGCAAACATGTCAATACCTTTCGATTTCCCAGAATACTATATTGTATATTTGAATCGCAACTATAGAAGATATAATGCATTGTATATAACTCAAATGTTTTTCTGTGACCAGATAGAACTAAAGCAACATGAATATGACTTGTTCATGTTGGACGCAATACTGTATTTAAAGGGAAGCCAAAAGTATATATTACCGGGCCAGTTCTCATTAATTCAAACAGCAACAGGTAGAACGCCAAGAATATGTCTATCAGATTCGGAATTTAAGGAAGTGTCTGTGTCTGCCGGATATGCGATATCTATGAAAAAAGGTACACTGTTGTTTTATATGTTCTTTGTTGCATTCGACTGTAAATTTCTGCTATTTCCATAGCAAATTCAAACTTAAGGGATTAAAGGAAAACCACAACACCACCTAATGTATATGGCATTATATTAAGACTTTCGTCGGCAAATTTGTCTGATGTGACCGTTTCATAGACAACATATCGTCTGCTATAATTTGTCGTCTGCACAGTTTGTAATTCCTATAAAAGCAAATCTTTGAAGTTGAAATTATATTTTGAAAATTACTTCAGCGATCAGTATACTGATCATTAACAAACATTTATATGTGAAGAATTCACTTGTACTAAGTAGTGTAGAGCGTGATTAGACGGATCATACACGAGCCCTCTGATCAGGGTCTGCACTGTTTGTCATTTTGTAATACCTATTATACTGTCCAAATTGATCTTTAATAGATCTAGTAAAAAATGGACTAGACTTAATAAAAAATTGGAGTTTTCCATTAAAAGTTTCAGGGAAGAAAGAAGAAGAAGACAAATACAGCATCCAATGTTATAAAGAATTTGAGGTGAGTCCCAGTTTGTCCTCAAGCATTTTCTTGGGAACGACTTCAGACTCAACTAAAACGCTTTAAAACCCCTATGCGCACTACGGGAGGATTTGTAATAACTATTGCCAAAAATATTAGATCCAGACGAGACGTCCGATTACTCACCTTCTTATCTGGTTCCAAAATGTTCGCACATCAATTGCTCTTTCCTGAAAGGAAATACGTGTCCGGACAACTTTATTATGACATTGTTGTATACGGCAAATTTTGCAGACAAACAGTTACTCAGCGCACTAAATGAGGACCCAGGGCTGCAATTTCTCCTGATTTTTCCTAAGTATTCGGATTTTTATCCTAGCAGATAGTAGTTTAAAACAGTCTGAAAGTAAAGGCGCATTCTGCTTTACTTTCAACCTGTTTTAAGCAGTCATGTGTCTCCAGAACAAGAAACAGACTATAGAGTAAAGGTACGATTAGTAAAATTGCGTCTGAAAAATTGGAAATTTGAAATCTTAGGATTTTTATGATCAACTCATTGCAGCCCTGATGACCACCGCTGAGTAGATTAGTGTTAGTGTATGCTGTTTTTATGATGTTTTCCAAGTAACGGGTAATCTTTTCGATGTAAAATCGCTCAAAAAATGATAGTCATTGTTTCAAAAACAATTAGAATATCAAGCAGTTAGATAGATATGAGGAGTTATATGAATATGCAGGTTTTGGGCATTTCTGGTTAAAGGTCTAGGTCACAGTGGTCAAAAAGTTAATAATGGAAAATAATAAGAACCTTTGACCCTCAAATGGAAGAGACTTCATATCTGGTATACGTATTGCTTTAAAAATTGAATTTGAATATATATATTTAACAGCTCGGGTCAAAGTTGAAGGTCACATAGGTCAAACTGTCATATTTGAGACAGTCAAGTCATAGGTCAATGCTATAGGGGTCCAGAGGTCAACTTTATTCGCAAATTTAATTTAGGCCACACCTTTATACTATATCTTATAAAAGTTAATACATGGTATATATTTTTTCTATATGAAAAAGTAAATGAATATGAACATTTTGGGTTTGTCAGAATAAATGTCAATGTCACATATTTCATAATGTCATTGTTTGTAAATGGACATATCGTTTGACTACCATCTGAACAGGATTCCATATTTGGTATACATGTTGCACTAATTGAGAGGAATATTATAACTGTTTGCAAAGTCGCCTTTATGCGACTTCGGCGCCGAAAGGGTCAAGGACGATGATACTTTTTCCTTCACCTCAAGGGGAACGATAGTTATATGCTTACATAATTACCTCTAGTGTGCAAATATAGTGCGTGTTCTTAAACCATCGAATATAGTGAACTTGTTAAAGATTTTGTCTGGTTTGTATTGCTTTTTGTTTGCATGGACAAATAAAAGGTTACTGCTTTGCTAGCATAGTGTTGACCGTAACTGCAATACTTGCAACGAAAAGTTGTATTTACCCATTTGTGAGGTTGTGGAACAGGGTTTATATTTTATGTACACTGTTCGTCTTTATAGGTGAATATAGGATATACGTGTGAGGTTGGGCGCCCCTAAACCCAGGTTTAACCCCCCAGTGGTAGTTAATGATTAATTTATAATTAATTATTGATTGCTGCTGACCGTACCAAGGCGGGCTCCTATGTTCACTTTGCTTTATGTTTGTCTTGCGTGTTGTTTTCTATTTAGTGTGTAGATGAAGGAATGGGATTGTGCGTGTGTGTGTTTGTTATGGTATGACTGTGTATGTGTTCTGCTTGAGAGATGGGTGTATTGTTTGTGTTGCGTTTCCTGCTTGAGTCTTTCGTATTTATCTGATCAGATGCCCATTATAATGGAATGTCTAAATATTCACCCTACCCACACAAGGCAGTATTTAAGAGACCAAATGTAAAAAACTAGTTCAGACCTGTATCACCAAGCCGCTGTATGCGAATTTCTACACATTTAATACATGTAGCTACATACAATTCAGTTCAAGATGAGACGCCGTGTTACTCGATGTCTTATATACGGTAAATCTACACTCTGGCGATATTTATATATCATGAATTGTTGATAAATCGACTATAAGGAATCTTTAGGACAACCCCTTTTGTAATTAGCAAAATGTCTAGTGTGCTCATTTCAAAATTGGTAAGTAGCTGCTGCGCTACTGAATTTCGATACAAACATGGGCTTAAATAATACACTCACCTTAATTGAAGAGATACAGTATATTTCTCTTTAAGGCTTTATGTTTGTACCTGGAATTAGAATACGGTTGCATTAAACATTTATTCTTTAATCTGTCATTTACTATATTACAACAAAACATTTAATTATATATGCTTGTAATGTATGGTTATATAGTACTTAACGTGGTGATTGATTGTATCAAAGTTATTGTTTCTGTTTGTAATAATTGATTTCGTTCTAAAAGTTACAAACATACATGTACCGGGATAAACGTATTATTCATAAGCTAGAGCATTGGTCTTTGTCTCGCAGAAAAATGTTTGGCCAGAACAACTTGTACAAATTAGCATTACACAACAGATGTACAATATTAAAATGTTTAAATTGAGTCTGAGACCATTTTCAAGCATTTAATTGGTAAAATTTGAGCAATATTTTGGAAGGCCCATCAGACTCAACACACGTTCTTTTTTAACCTTGGGACACACCTTCTAAAATATATGATAGGAGATAATTCCAATCTTATTCCTGTATATCATTTCTGTAACGATACTGTTAAGCCAACGGTTTATACTGTATTGTACACTCCTGAAAATATAAAGTACTTGTTGTACACATAAATGTTCTATTGGTTTAACGTCCCACATGTTTGTGACGGTAATAACCTTTAGAAAATGTAGCCTTTAAAAGAAATAAACACTCTTTAATACTGACAAATGTCGCCTCAATGTTTCGTTATTGTTGTCAGTGCCGTTGTTTATTATCCATTTGTTCAGCAGGTTTCTCACATTTTCAACAATAGTGACGCGTAGAGTGCTACAGTGGAGAATCTGTTATTCTTTCCCAATAAACGCGTTTACGCTAAAACTATTATTTGCAGTGCAAACAGTTTGGAGCCAGATCAGACGTCGGGTAACCCGGCGTCTGATCAGGCTCCAAACTGTTTGCCACCAAGATAGACATGAAATATCAGAATTGTCCAAAAGTTGTTCTTTTCTACGTTTTAGCGCTTTGCGTTTGCGTACGTTTGCGTTTAAACGGGAAAGAATAACAGATTCTCCACTGTAACACAAAAACGTCGAAGCATTACTTCAATAATGCTCTGCAGGGTGTGGCTGTGTGCTGCACTATGGCAACTAAAATAATAAATTAAATCTTAAATTATCTACAGTGCTCTCTCCCTACAACGGCCCTCCGAACAACGACTCCCTCCTTACAACGACTCTTGCCGCAGTTCCCTTAACCCTTTGCCTGCTGGTCGCGACTTTACTGATTTTTGCAAACAGTTTGGAGCCAGATCAGACGCCGCGTTACGCGGCGTCTGATCAGGTTCCAAACTGTTTGACAGCGGTCTTTAGAATTCTTTACTTAAAATCTAGATTTAACAAATTTTGCAGACGACAATTTTGAAGCAGACGATATCACCACAGGATAAGGGTTAACAGAACAATTATTTCAAACCTATCCCGGCTTCATTATCGTCTGCTTAAAATTGTTGTCTGCTGTTTTTCTCAAGGTTACCTTATGCACATTTAGACAGAAATAAACTAAATGATGAGTGACAAACAGCTTGAATCCAGATCAGACGCCGCGTTAAGGGGCGTCTGATCTGGGTTTAAGCTGTTTGCAAATTTCCCTCTCTATAACGACGCTCTCCGAACAACGAACACAATGTGTGTCTCCCGTTGGGTGTCGTTGTAGAGAGGGAGCGCTGTATCTAAACCTAGAAATGCCAGGGTCTTTTTCCAAATGTAAGAACATTTCAACCCCGTTATTTCTTTCCGTAATATCAAATGTCGCTCATATGGTAAATTACTTTGGTTGTTTTGGAATGTACATCAAATGTTATGCATTTTATCTCGATAGATTATTTTCCGTCTACACAGCTCAAATGTAAAATATAGTGGTATATTTTTGACACCTGTTACCTCTTAGCGTTTCTGAAATAAATATCTTGTTAATATCTGACATAATTATCTACAATGTAGTAAGTGGAATATTGTGGTGAAAACCTGATAACTATCTTAATGTGTCAAAAGACCTTATAGTGCCATATACTGCCCCCACACATTAATATTACCACAACACTTTTCCTCTTGTTAACTTATCCTGGGATACAGTGGAGAATCTGTTATTCTTTCCCGTTTAAACGCAAACGTACGCAAACGCAAAACACTAAAACGTAGAAAAGTGCAACTTTTGGACAATTCTGATAATTCATGTTTATCTTGGTGGCAAACAGTTTGGAGCCTGATCAGACGCCGGGTTACCCGGCGTCTGATCTGGCTCCAAACTGTTTGTAATAGAAATAATAGTTTTAGCGTAAACGCGTTTATTGGGAAAGAATAACAGATTATCCACTGTATTCGGCGATGTTCGGTGATATTCATTGAACAGAGCCTTCTCCTTCACAGAAGAGTCTAATGTGTCCTAAAACAGATTCAACACAACTAAGATACACACTTATAGAATTCATTAAGAGTTTATATAAATATGAATAAGGGGAGATCCTTTGAAAGCACAGAAAACAAAGCAAATACTGAAAATTGCAAACTCGGTTTAATTGAGTCTGTTCATGAGCAATACTGAAAAATGCAACAGTGCTCACACCCCCTAGCACCAGCTTCAGCGGAATTCAACTTTCAACTGTAAATGCGCTGAAATCAATGATTCCAAAGGACTAGAAAGTATAACAACACTGAGAATGAAGTACGGGGCGACTTTTTACAGCCGCCACACAAGCACTTAACATCTGCTGTTGTGAATTATATAAATATGAATAAGGGGAGATCCTTTGAAAGCACAGAAAACAAAGCAAATACTGAAAATTGCAAACTCGGTTTAATTGAGTCTATGTGTATGTCCTATGCAAACAGTGAAGACCCAGATCAAAAGGCTACAAAATGCCTTTGTTTGTTTGTTAATTAGATGGCTGGTTGTGGCTTGATTAAAGTTTAAATGTATGAGCTTTCTGATTTACTTTCATCTTGTTTTAAGCTGCACCTGTCTGGTTTACAATAACTATCCTTCTTTTATAATAGAGAGGTTTACTTATCTAGTTTTATGATATTAATCTCATTCAATCCCTACGACGAGAAGACTCGTCTTTCACAAACAGTGTACTCTGGTGGTGTACATCTGTCCTAGGCAAACGGTGTGGACCCAATCAAATGGGATACTAAAGCAAACATTGGACCAAGGTCTAGCATTGTTTGTCATTTTGTAAATACATGTTAAGTGTTAAAGAACCTGAAATAGTCAGAATTCGATTACAAAATTTCTATTTTTAGATAACTGGTAATTTATTTTCTTCTTGTCAATTATCTGTTTTCGTGATAAATAACTAGTTAAGAAACAATATACGTTCATTAACTGGTTTCAGTTTAATAAACTGTCATGACAAAATTCGTGTTTAGATATTTAGCTGGTTATCGTGATAAGATCCGACATTCCACTTCTTCGATAACTATCTGAATAACAAATTAGTTAAATATGTATGCGAGATATTAACAGGAAACTTTTATGATAACTAAATTGTTAACTGGTGTCAGAAATAGGCCACCATTATAACATTATGGTGTATAGTGAGTAAGGACGCATTGCACCAATATTCGTTCGTAAGTATTTATGATTTACGGGAGATAACTCTTGTCAATGTCGCAATAGGAAATAGATTGACAATAAAAAATGTAGTTGTTTCAAAGTAAGAATTGAGCTTAAAATTGATTCATAATTATTTTAAATCACATATGTGATACAAAATGAATCGATTACTATTATTTACTGCAATATCGTTTAACAATATTAATCCAAGTTACATGAGATTCTATATTGTAAAATTCTAAAAACTATATAATTATGTATAAAAAAGAATACACCCCCACAAAAACACGTATAAATTCGTCAGAACAACGATACACTCTATAACTTATCAGGATATTTTCTTTCAAACCTCTCAACCAATAAAATAAATCTTCTTCATTAAGCCACACCCAATACCTACTTTTTATTGTTAGAAATCTACAACAATGGAATTTGTCACGGCCCATTTAACCACGTATCCGGCATTGACACGAGAAAATATCTTTTTTACCTTAGCCTCCTAAAGGATAGAATGTATTCACAGCGTTGCCTAGACTATAGAGGCGTTTACCTCTCTCGCTAAGTTCGATTGACACTATTACATGTACATCACATATATTATGCTAAAGAAGAAATACACTATTTTTGTTTGTACCATTACAGCTCTTCACATGAATGTTTTGTTTGATTCTTTCATGTATTGTCATAATGTCATGAATAAGTTGTACTTTATATGGCTAGAAGCAAAGTACTTTACTTAAAGCTGAAATAAAGAATTTGAAATATCTATTGTTAACTTAGCACCTTTAAAATATGTATTCGCAACCGTATATAACCTTAGGCTAAAAGATATCTGCAGCTCAGCTGTGTTGTGCATGAATATACTTACTATAATTCAATACCGCAACTGACGTCTTTTCACGCAAATAACCTACATAGAATTGTAAATACTTCTATTAGGAATTCAATAGTGAACAAAATATACGTGTATGACATGACGTGCCTTAGTTAAACAAGTATAGGATATAAACGATAACGATCCAGTATGTAAAATATTGATTGTACTGAGTGAGCCATTGATACCCGACCAGTATTGAAAACGACAGTACTGCGAGGACAATAGTGTGACGTCATCATCGTGTTTAAATACTTGTTATTTTATGTTTTATTGTATGTGTATTCCGTGCAATGGGAAAATAAAGAACTCCCCACTGGTTACTGTTATGATACTCAGCACTTAGAAGTATAAAAACCAATCGTCGTGAACTTTAATGCTTTAAGTAACCCGGAGAGATGTTCGGAAAATTATGAGAATAATACGTGGATTGCATGGTCGATGTCAGATAATTTAGAAGCTACATTTTAATTTCTGAATTATTGTTCTAAATGTTATACAGAAATGTATTACTATCATCAAGCATGGCAGATTTATGACTTATGTTATGGCCTTTTTATATGTCATACTCGCTGATGGCGATGAAAGGTTATATTATTTACCTAATTTGTACGATTTAAGTGGAGTTTGCAAAGATTGTCATTAGCCCCGAAACCGCTTGATTGTAAACTTTAGGTTTTTTCACTTATAATAAATAAATAATACCCAAGTGGGTAGGGGATAGCACAATTCACCCACTGCCACCAGAGCAGAATTGCAAGACTCCACCAAACTCATATAAACAATCGTGCTTTCAATAGATACATACACATCATCGGCGATACATGGCCAATCGTGTGTCGCATTGCCGTAAATCCCTAATCAATCAAACAATGAATCTTGAATATGTTTGTAGAAAACAAAAATGTTTGAAATAATTTAGAAAAGTTAAGAAAAATAATAAAAATACCATAACTACGTGTGCGGATTACAATATAGTTACGACATAACATGTCTGTATTATCGGAAAAATAATCATTGTTTACTAATCTATTAAGGCATTGATGTAATTGTTTCATCAATAGATCGTAGGGACATAATTTCTTTAGATAATCTTTGGAAAATGTGTCGGACGGATAATTACTAATATTACTAATATGATGTTAATTATTGGTGGCATTTCGGGTCCGAGGCAGTTTTTCCCTGGTAGCTGAAACCTGTCTGTGTGTTTGCGTTCTTTACATGGAAAATAATCTAAGTGTTCTCTATAAAGCATCATTAACACATCAGCCTGACAATCGAGAATTTTTCATCTTGTAATAGTCTAGCATATATATACTACCGAGAAGCCGAAAGGCGAAACTAGTTTAGTAGAGTAATGAAATGATTTTATTAAATATTTTTTAAACAAAGGCATACTCTTTCTCTTTTTTAAATTCGATATATAGAGCCGAACGGCGAAACTAGTTTAGTAGAGTAGCGAAATGATTTTATTAAATATTTTTAAACAAAGGCATAATCTTTCTCTTTTTTAAATTCGATATGTATATATATCGAATTTAAAAAAGAGAAAGATTATGCCTTTGTTTAAAAAATATTTAATAAAATCATTTCGCTACTCTACTAAACTAGTTTCGCCTTTCGGCTCCTCAGTAGTAGACACATTTATTCAGACAATGCACATGCATGTCCTGTTAATTTAAATAGTGAAACATTAAATACCATTTAATACATTGAGTTGCAAATGTGCTACCAATTTTGGAGATATCAGTACGAGCGTATTGCATCGTCTCTTAAAAAGGTCGGCCAGCATTTAAGGTTTTGGTCATATTCAAATAGTTGCATTTGCGCAAAGGAACTGTATTGTTGATTGAAAAATGGACTAAATACAATATTATTAATACTACGTCCGGTCTGAATATAATGTTAAATTTGACCTGAAAAATAGTCGAAGATTGGTCAGCATGCCATAAAAATACTTAACGTTTTGCAAACCATCGTAACTGTTGTAATTATCAAAAACAATATTTCGGTTATTTTAGTTGCGTTTTATGGCACTGCGACACAACATTGGTCATATATCACCGATGTATATATATGTGTGTTGTGACTGCATGAGTTTGAAGATGTCACTGTTTGGTTGAATCTTACAACTCTGCAATAGTGGTAGTGGCTGAATTCTACCCTCCCCAATCTCAATAGAGGCATGTGAAAAATTTGCTTTTACCAAATATTTATTTGTCCAAAAAGTGCAAACTAAACAGAAAAAAACAGTGTATACCCTGATCAGACCAAACCCTAAGATATATGTGCCAGTGCCCTTGAGTAGGGGTCATTTAGTTTAGTATTGTTATTTATCGAGTTACGTGATCTTATCGTGTTATTAAACCGTCGTGTAGGTGAATGATATATTACACATGCACGTTATGTTTTTTTATTCCGAAGTTATTTTATTAAGTTACATCCATATTTGAACACCCTCCGTGTTGAACATCCGCATTCCGGAGCAGTAGGTGTCCTTCTAAATCGTATGAAGAAAAACTCCCATAGTCTCATCGTACTAGAGTGGTTACCTACTCATTTAAGATCACACACTATATATAATACAATAGAGCGTGTGATCACTCGAAATAAGTCCATCAGAATATGCTAGGTGTATGCTTCGGCAGTAATTTGCTAGCCAAAATAACCAGTCCGATACTTTAGACAAGCTTATGGACTAGTGGCGGGAGACATCCGGAAGCTGATTGTGAGCTTCAACAACGAATCTGAAACACCACATGATTGACTGTTAAAAACGTTCAAGGTGAGGAAATGTGCAAGCCCACCAACCTTGTCAGAAATGTGTTATTCTTCGGTTTCTATAGATGCTTTCTGTTGACATGTTAGTGTATTCGCCAAAAGTAAGCATTTATTTATTTACTAACAATGTTTATAAGAAAAGTATGTGTGTGTTTAAATCGTTAGTACCTAATATAAGACAGCATATGTTTTATGAGTATGGTTTAGAATTGTCGATAATTATAAAATATTCAACACTATCTCCAAAATGAAATTGAAATCAGGTTTTAAACAGAGTTTGCATCAATGTACATGTAATTATTTTAAATAAATTACTTTTAAGAATTGTCGCTGAGTTTGTTAACCCTTTACCTGATAGCATTGTTTCTAGTATTGAAGATATGTGACTACTTAAAGCAGGTTGAAAGTAAAGTAGAATGCGCCCTAAGGCGCATTCTGCTTTACTTTCAGCCTGCTTTAAGCTATTAACTGCTAGAATAAGGAAAGTATTAAATATGACACATATTCATTACGGTATAATTTGGAACTATTTTCTTCAGCGGATGAATAAAATGAATGTGCTAAAAGTCGCTTCTATAAGGGAAAGGGTTAAAAGAAGCTTTTTTATTGAATAATTCTTTGAAAATTGTGTGAGCATTAGACTAATTGTTTTAATGTTTCTTCATATGTTTCTGTTAATTCTAGAGAGTGGCATTAAATGTTTTGGTACAGTTTTTTGAACAGCTATAACAGTTTGACAGCTATACTGTAACTTTGTTATTACCTCTCGAAACCTGCTGGTTATGTATGTGTACGACTGGATGCATTCCTAACGACACTTATTGGCACACATAAGTACTTCAAAGAGCGACTGTGACTGTTTGTGTCAATAACAGACCGCCTTAAATCCACTGAAGAGGTTCATTATGTTACATTTACGGTTTCCTTTATATCAAAGCAAACGGTTCAAAGCTCTCGAGTATGTAGCTACACTCTGTTTCAGACAGGTCGTTACGGAGTAAACCATCCGCTAAATTGTCTTAATTACTGTAGCAAAAACTTTCGTTTGACTAATAACAAGGCTCTAGAATAAGACATATGTGACAGAATGTCTCGAGCTCGTAAACCTTTAGCACGGTGCTCGGCGCAACATGCACAACATAAATAACATTAACCCATTCCCCCATAGAAGTGACTCTAAGCGTATTTAGTTTTTTCCTCCGCTGAAGAAAATAGTTTCAGTTTATACCCTCATGAACAATTACCATTACAAATATTTTATATATCCTAACAGATTTTAGCTTAAATCAGGCTGAAAGTAAAGCAGAATGTGCCTAAGGCACATTCTGCTTTACCTTCAACCTGCTTTAATTGGTCACATTTCTTCAAAACTAGAAACAGGATATGAGGTAAAGGGTTAAACTGATAAAAAAATCGAGGCCTTTGAATAAAACCGTTCTTTAACTTACTTGTATACACTCACCTAAACAAATTCCTTTACACCGCCTTAAGTCATTTATAATTCCTCCAAATAAATCGATAATGAGAAGGTTATAACAACCAAAAGCTAAGATACTTTGTAGGAAAGTGCGTGATTCAGGTGGCAATGTTGTCATTATTTCACTACTTTTGGAGTCATTTAAGTGTGAATGGGTGAAACACAAAATTAAGATAAAAAACCCGGAGACTTTGGAAACGCCGAATAATTTGACGAACTGTGTTCATTTCACAGTCAATAGCCGATGTGGCCTCCATGTAACCGAATGCATCTCTGAAGACGTCACCTCATGGAGTGCACGTACTTTTATTTTAAAGCAGGTGCTGCTATTTCAGATAAAGTTAGTTTTCCAGGTCCATAATGATGTTATTGTTATGACTTGACCTTCATTTTCGACCCAGCAAATCCAGAATGTACTCAATTGGGTTTAACCCTTTACCTGATGGCCTATTTCTAGTATTTAATACCAAGCCAGGTCACCTGACCAGCACTAGTTGAATAGTCAGCGCCGACGAAGGAAGTGTGAAACTTCCGAAAATTACGCAGGTAAATAACTTTCGCTCTGAGTCATGGAAATCAAGTCAGAATGTACTCAATTGGGTTTAACCCTTTACCTGATGGCCTATTTCTAGTATTTAATATCGGTGACTACTTAAAGCAGGTTGAAAGTAAAGCAGAATGTGCCCTAAGGCACATTCTGCTTTACTTTCAGCCTACTTTCAGCTATCATCTGCTAGGATTTGGAATTTTTTGTTATGGTTCATTTTCAAGACTGTATAAATTGGAACTATTTTCTTCAGTGGATGAATAAATCAAATATGCTAAAAGGCGCTTGTATGAGGGAAAGGGTTAAATCGGTTGACACACCGGGCCAAGGCAGGACGTGAACGTCATTATCTGCAAGAATTAATGTCTCTTGTAAAGTGCGCCCCTTATATTGACGATGGACTCGTTTTGGGCTAGGATTCTGTCTTACACGATTAATGATCGTGTGTACATGATCCCCGAATCGCCAAATAGTGACGTTTGCTGTCAAGAATCGATAACGTAAGCGCGTCAACGTAAGCACGCGGTCCTAGTGTAACGTGTGTACATGATCCCCGAATCGCCAAATAGTGACGTTTGCTGTCAAGAATCGATAACGTAAGCGCGTCAACGTAAGCACGCGGTCGTAGTGTAACGTGTGTACATGATCCCCGAATCGCCAAATAGTGACGGTTGCTGTCAAGAATCGATAACGTACGCGCGTCAACGAAAGTACGCGGTCCTAGTGTAACGTGTGTACACGGGGATGCCCGAATCTTGGCATTTCTCTAACAGACCAGAAGATGATGAACCTATGCCTGAGGTTATTAATCGTCTGTTTTGTGCAACCAACGTCCAAGTCGACGTCAGTTACACTTAACTTCACCCGTAGAAAGTCGACAGCTTAGTTTCGCTTTGCGTCACTCAGACGTGGCATTTTTGAACTTGTCAAAGTTTTGTTTTTTCTTACCTATACTTATCGCGTAACAAGTTTTGTCGAGTGTAGAGACTCTACATGAAGCATGCACGCCTGAACACGTGCAGCGCTGTGAAAACGTTCTATCCATTAGGAGGCTAAGGTAAACCGGTAGGGTCATGCGTGGTTACACAGAGATAAACCAGGCGATAGTCCAATAATGTAACGGAGTCAATTGAATTATTCTCTAAATAAAAGTTTAAAGGACCTATTTTTGAGTGAGTGTAGATGCATCTTTATCTAATTTAAGGGCAAACGAGCTCAATTAATGCGACACCTTGTGGCTTTGACAGATACCGATAATTCAATAATCGTAACTCAACGAAATCGTGCGTATTGATTACCTCCCGTAGGTACTTTCGGTTTCAAACAATCTCTGTTAATAGCGAAATATAAACGGTAAATACATGAAATTGCATTTGGTAAATGAAAGTACGTGACACTTGGCAAATACTCTATCTATTAAGGCTGAGGTAATAACACAGGACTTCAATTAAAGTGAATGTAAGCGTGAACCCGAAAATACATATTAAAAGCCGTCTGCTTATTTAGGTCATTGGTATATGTATGAAAAAGACTAAAGTTTCCAGAGAAGCATTATAACATATGCTTTTACCATTTTCTGATTATGCACACCTAAAGCATTTATTTGTAAAGTTTGATCATTTTCTTACGGATCGATTTTGATTGAGTGAGTGTTTTCATTGAATTTGAGTCCAAACAATTAAGAACAAGAGCCATATGCGGTCCTAAATCGCTCACCCGGAAAAAGCACCTTTTCCTGTGTCATTTTTCACCAAATGGGAATAAATTGTTCATGGTTTTAATCAAAACAAATTTTCATAGAAGTGTCACCATGCCAAATATAAAAGCTCTGGCGATATCAATTTCAGAAAAGAATATGTTTAAAGATGTAACTATATAACTAAATGTTAAACCGTGACCCCCAGTTGCAAAATATCGAAGTTCTGGCATTTTTGATTTTTGACAAGACTTTTTTTTAAAGTTTTCATTGAATAGATCTTTTTTTAGCTCCTGTGATCTAGATATGCTACGCACCAGAACCGTTTCAACAATGTCGGTAAAGAGCCTCTAGAAGTGTCACAATGACAATAATTAAAGCTCTGGTTGTATTTGTTTCAGAAAAAAAGATGTTTGAAGATTTCAGTATATAAGTCTGTAAAACGGTGACCCTCGGAGCGGGGTTATTTTGGACCCCAGGGGCAAATTTTGAACTATTGTGATAAAGGACTTACAGAGATGATTCCATGTGTCAACTGTCTAAGCTCTGGTCCCTGTGATTTTTTACATGAAGATTTTTAAGTTTTCACTGAAACGATATACAACATGTAACTATTTTAATAACTTTGAAAGAGGACAATGGTTATAAAAATCATTCCTGCCAAGTTTGGTAAAAATACATCCAGTAGATTAGGAGGAGATGTCGTTTAAAGAAACCGACGGACGGACGGACGACGACGGGCGACGGACACATAACGATCAAAATAGCTCACCATGGCACTTTGTGCCAAGTGAGCTAAAATGCATATGTTTACAGGCAACAAACTATACACTTTGCATAATACTTTTAGTAAGCATCACTTTTTAACTGTTTAAATGTTTGTTTGTGTCAATAATTACTTTACACTTTTTCAGAAAGCCATACTAATGCATACCAAGAATGGCTACATTATACTTTTTAAATGTCTATAGACCAAAAACAAACATTATTACCTATGTTTTTCTTTTTTACCATGCACTAAGATATGTTTGAAGAACTACTATGCAAAACTGTTCATAGAGATCCTACGGAGATTTCGTTTGGGCGCGTATGGCCTGAAAAGGACAAATAAACCCTAACGTTCACATTTCGGACGACAATTTTAAAGTAGACTTTATAAGGAATATATATTATAAATAAGTGTAATAAATTCTAATGTAGGTTATTTCGACTTCAGGGTCGACTTTAAAAAAGTTTAATGCGAGACATCCGTAAGTTTTTCTGCGAAATAAAATCAATAAAAAAGATTTAAGAAAACTCACATTGAAACTAGTCAAGATTTGGAATTTTGAAGCTTTTGCAGTTACAACTTACCAATTCGGTTTCCCAGTTTTACTTTCCAAACACTGAGTTAAGCAATATGAGTGTCTCTTTATGCCTACAGTATAATTTAGCTAAGCGGCCACTAATTAAAGTGGCATGGGTATGTCTTTATAGAAATGACTGTGTAAATAAGGATACAAATAATGCATAAACTCATATAGAAGCTGTCTGCATTATTCTTAAACAGCATCAATCAGTAATCTTTGTGACGGACTGTCTATTTGTCTTCATTTGAAAGATTGCTTAACTCAATATTGACTGTTAAGTAATTGGCAAGTATCATTAAAGCCAATGTTTTTTTAAAAACACATATATTGCAAAGGGACAAATAGTGCAGACCTTGAGTTTGGTCTCCACTGTTTACCTACAACAAGGGTTCACCTGATAGGTACACTGCTTGTAAAAGAGGAGTGTAATCGTGGCTAGGATTGGATGTGTTAATCCTACCGCGTACGAGTATATACTCGTACGTCATTTCACATGCCTTGAATAGTGAAAGGTGCAATCGTATAACACAAACAGTGTAGACACTGATCAGGGTGCTCATGTACCCTGGCTCTAAGGATATAAAGTTTTTGAGTTGAGCCTGGAGTCGTTATCAAGCATTTGACTGGTCGGATATGAGCCTAGGCTCACATCTGACCAATCAAACGCTTGAGAACAAACAGATGGCTCCTATTCATAAACTATCTACTACGGGTGTTGCACTGTTTGTCAGTTGGCAATGTAATACTATACACTCTCAAATTGTAAAGTGCATACTGCATTTAGACTTAAGTTAATGGGGTAGGTGCACCTTTGTAAACAAATTACTAAATTCTTCAAACTTTGCATGAAGATAGTGAAATTCGTTTTTTTAATGACAAAACTGTTGAAACTAGTATGGGAACCGGACCTTTTTTTTCACAATCTGAAATTTTTCAAGAATATCCCCCTAAAATTGAAAGTACATTTTTTCAACCTTTCTGTATACAAACTGTTTGTACAAGAAATGTCATAATTTGTATAATCATAGTAAGAATAAACCCTGTAATAATGTTTTGTCAAGATCCAAAACAAAATGTGTGCCTTGATTGGATGGGAGTAAAACTTACCCCACCCAACATTTATATAATTGGAGATTAAGGAACAGAGAAAAATGCCCTATGAATTGTAGCGAACAAATTACCAAATAGCAATTAAAACACAGGGTCCCGTATCTTATAAATAAGATATAGATCATTTTATTAAAAAAGCAATGTTTTGTAATTTTTTTCACTTTTTGGTGTATTTTTATAAAAAAAATATTTGTACAATTTCGTATGATCTATTGAATTATCTATATTCTATAATAAAACTATACTTGCATGAAATTTTCATGCTAATATTCTGAGAAATTGAAATGAAACCGGATGTAACAAAGTGCAACCTACCTTTGAAAACGGTGTATGCTGTAAACTACCTATCGGACAAAAAAGTTCAAAAGTCCCGTCCGGTACGAAAATCAATTATGTTTTCGCGAAAATAGCATTTTATGATCGTATGAGTTCACCAAAAATAAGTTTTGTTAGGTATAATATTTTACGCCATCTTAACATTTTTTCGGAAATTTCATCATGCGCATTAAGACAGGCCGACATACTAAACAGAAAGTGTTCTTTTGATGTTTCAGGGTCAATGAGAAATTAAAATCCCAAATCACGACATCTCATTACCAGTTTGTTTGTGTAAAATAGTAAAATCGGATTGTTAACCTTTAACAGCACATCAACAATTTTATCTCGTTTGGATCATTATTTGAGTAATCTCTTTAACTATCTTACTGCGAGTACAATTATACTTACAAACAGTTTGAATCGCGTTCAGGATCCAAACTGTTTAACACTCATTTCAATATATCTTTAGTCAAAAATATATTTTTTTAATTTTGAGTTGATGACGTCATGACAGTGAAGGGGTTCGTGAAAAAAATAGTCCAACATTTAGTATGATCTGGTCTTTATTAGCTATTGCAAAATTATTACAAACGTTTGACATTAACCTAATTATATCTGATGTCATACGAACGTCAAATTTGGATGTTATTTTTCTAGATAAATATTATTGCATTACATCTTAATAAGCCCCGGGTGAATACAATAATTCAATGGACAGATTAATCAAATTTCCCTCTGGCTTATTCTGAAGCTGGTATTGTATAATAATAATAATGTATAAAATTTTGCTTGCCTTATTGCCTAGAGCACAATATTGAAGAAACTTTATTTTCAGGACAGGTTAACAGTCAGCCCGCTTTGAATGTACCTGTAGCGTGTTCAATTACCATTGTTCACCTTACTTAGTGTAATTTTAAATAGACACTGTGTTTTATTACAAATGTGTTTTGATCATATGATTGATAGAGGCTGTATATATCTTAGAATATTTAAATGAAATCTGTAGTATATGGATTTTAAGTTGAAATTTACAATGAATATGATTGTGATAATTACATTATGTATATACTCTCTTATAATTCTTATTTGAATGGCATGGTTTTTCTGTGAATTGAAAAGAATGTTGTATGTATTTCATGTTGAAATCATGATGAGACTCTAATAAAGAAATAATAATAGTGTTCGCTGTTTAGCTTAGCAGTTTGTGCCCCGTGTGCATCGTGCAAAGCGCAGTAGAGAAAAGGTTTTCTTTCCAAATAATACCGGTTACGCTTAAACAATTATTTCCATTGCAAACAGTTTGGAGCAAGATCAGAGGCCATGGGTAACCCGGGGTGTGATAAGGTTTCAAGCTGTTAACCACTCACACAGAATAAAACTGGTAATCAGAACTGTCAAAATGTTGTCATTTTCTATATGTCATTGCAAAGTGATGGCGTTTGAACGAAAGAATTACGTTTTCCCACTGTATTTCAAACCGGTAGCCGACTCGCAGTCGATGCCCATCGACGGCCATCGATTTCTTTACTAAACGTATGGCTGGTTTCTTATATTCTGTAACGTTAACATAGAACAATAAGCGTTGATGTAACAACTTATTGCAGAGCAGCAAGCGCGTACTAAGCGAAATAAAACCGGCATGTAAAACTGTGATTGAGACTAAACAGTTTACGACAATTTTAAGCAAATAGGCAGACAATTTTGCAGCAATAAAAGGGTATATAAGTATTGTCTTGTTTGGGGAAATGTTGAAAACCTTGTTGCTAGGAGTGACTCGTTGTTCGGAGGCCGTTGAAAGGAGAGAGCACTGTATTGAGTTTCGGTAGCAAGTGACTGTACTAAATTTAGGAGAATGAATACAGGAGATTAGAAAAGAAATAAATGTTTGACACCATAATATTCAATTTTAAAATTTTATTGAAAAACACTGCCTTAGTAATGTAATTAGTGATTCTCAATCATCTCTATTGATACAATGCCAGTAATAAAATTACTTGTGTAAATTGAAATCAGTAATAAAATACTTTGAGCTGCTCTCAAACTCGGTTTACTTGAACAAACCCGTATTTCCATGGCTGCAATTTGAAATCTCTTCAGTCGAACTTATCAATACTTAAACTGTATAACGCCGCGATGATCGGCTTGAAAGGACGTTCAATTTACCCTTTAACTGTCAAAATATTCGTGAGGCGTTTACGCATACACCGCCATTTTGTTGTCTGCTTCAACATTGATGTCTGCAATATCGTTTCAAATGTTGCAATAAGGCAGTATGACTGACGAAATTTTGAAAAGACGTCAAACAGTTTGGATCCTGATCAGACGCCGCGTTTGCGGCGTCTGATCAGAATTCAAACTGTTTACAAATGCGCTTTTTCGGCGTCATTGAAACGGAAAGGCACAAACTGATTTGCTCATCTGCTTGCATACCGGTATTGTCCTCTGCAAATTTTGTGCAATTAATTTTTTAATTGTAAATAATCTAAACAATAGTTTTAAAATATCTGATCCAGTTTAGACGTTTGTTTTCTCGGCGCCTGATCTGGATCGGAAAGTTAGTAAATAAAAGTCAAGCCGCGATCGACATGAGAAAGGAAAGAAATTATTGCATTATGTAATAAATAATGGAAACATTTTATTGCGGAGTTTCTTCGAATAAAGTAGTTTTTCAGAAATAAATTCTGTTTCGCTTATCAGGCGGAAAATTAAATTCGTAATGTTTATCCCTCAAGGTAAATCTAATACCAAGGGGAATACAAGTCAATTATTTGTTTCCGTAAACATTGATTGGGAAATTTTAGATATGCAATACACTTTATCATTTTAACTGGATAACTATTTTGAAGAAATGATAGATCTACTTAAAATGCCAATTGTAAATGCGTATAAATTGATACAAATGCGTCTTTTAATCAAATCATATATATGTATGGCCAAATATAAATCGGTCATGTGTATCAAATAATGTCACCTGAATACTGTTATATCGGAATATCAGGAGCAATGGAACAGAGAAAAGTTCCTCAACGGTAGGAAGATGGTAGGAGACGTTCTACTGTTAGAATATGGAATGATGAATAGTAGGTGTTCTGGTATATCGTATTACACTGTTACTATGAAAATAATGTATTCAATTCAAAATAGTGTTTCTTTCTCATTTGGTGCAGGATAAAAACCACTTCACTCCATTATCCCGAGTAAAATGCATTTATTTGCAAACGGTTTGGATAGTGATCATACGCAGTGTAATGCCGCGTAATGTTTATCTAACGTCATATTAAATGGTATACATGTATGTATTATGAATTTAATAACAAACCTTAACACAGCGACCCTTGAAATATACTACCACACTTCTTCCCAACTGTTTGCCTTGTTATTATCAAACGTTACAAATACCTTGAGTGGTTCTGGGTTTAATTGTTATTAAGGACATTGTTCGAATTTTAATTTTTGACTGATATAATCCCCTTTGCCAAGAATTAAAGGGAATGCAGGTTTGTACATTTATCATATTCCCCTGATCGCAGCAAATGGAATTGACCAAAATCATTTTCCTGAAATCATTCCTCATCACTCGTCAGCGCTATACAACCTATTCAGTGCCGCAGTGCCGTAAAACCATCACTCGACGAACAATATATAGAGGATATTGTATGAGTGTTCATTATTTATCATTTTTAATAAACGAGTTGACTAAAATAATATGACGCGAGTTTATTAAAAATGATAAATAATGAACACGAATGTGATATTCTATTTATCACATTACAAGTTCAAGCACCTATTAAATTGATTTGAAGCCGTAGTTTGTAGACCCTACGCTATATAGATTTTCCGCCAAACGTTACGTTGTTTACGTTTACGTCATAGTAAATGACGTCATATGGCACCCCGCTACATGCACCGCTTATGGACGAACAAGTTAGGCCGGAGCCCAGAAAACGATATTCCACTAGTGGATTACGATATTTATACAATCGCTTTATGCAACTCCCAGACCGCAAATTATGTGATAAACTTATTTATCTAATAATAGTAGATAAAAGTATCTCTATACAGGTATTAATATTTAAAGAAAGAAAAATGTAATAGCAAGCATGTTTTATGCATTTATTTTACATTTTTAATGATACCGCTACCGGTTTCAATATATTGTTAAGCGGAAATAAAACTGTCATAGTTACGACATCTATACAGAGGGGCTTTTTGCGTGATAGATTGTCCGATGCTTCTGACCTGTCAGAGTTATTTTAGTTCATAATGGTAAATAGACAACAGGGTAACATCGGATCTATATAGTCGCACGTTTTCCAACTTGAGATAAGCATGATCCTCGTGCTAATTTTACTGATATGTAATTCATTCTCAATAAATGTGTTTATGCTAAAAACTAATATGTCCATTGCAAACAGGCTGGAGCCAGATGAGACGCCGGGTAACCCGGCGTCTGATCAGGCTCCAACCGGTTTGCCACCAATATTAAAAAGATAAATACGGCTTTCCGTATCCCTGAATGACCGTACGGAAATCAACGAGTACGGTGATTAAAATTTAAGAATGTTCGAATGTAAAAATAACTCTGACAGATCAGAAGAAAACACTTTGTTGATTAACATAAAATCACTTAATCAATCCTACTACTGTCCTTTTCACTCAGCTCTGTCACTCGATTTTTTTCGATTTTTTTTTTATTTTAAACAATTTCAGCTTTGTACCTACATGAGCCGATCAGATCGTTTTTTACGAACTCACATGCAAAGTTTGAGTAATATCGGGACCGTGAGTAGGGAGATATCCTAAATAAATAGTTTTTTCCTATAGTAAACTTGGGATCAGCTGTGTTTGCAAATGGCCAATGTGTGTTTTAATATTGTTTTTAACATCACCTTCAAAATAGCGATGTTAAAATCTATTTTTATCTTAATTTCACGTTTAGATTACCATTCACGGAGTGACAATATCATTTTTATGTTTTATTTTAATAGGCCTTCTCCACCTCTGTAAAAATAGACTGTCCCACAACGTCACACACTATTCACAAAGTCAGCCATTTTGTAAACAACTGAGGCCTATTTCACTATGGGGAAAATACATTTTTCACGATCATTTTTCATTCACAGCCTGGATAAATCTGAAACTTTACATGTGAGTTCGTAAAAAACTATCTGATTGTCTCGTGCAGGTACAAAGCTGATATTGTTTGAAACAAAAAAAATCTCGATAAAAATTGAGTGACAGAGCTGAGTGAAAAGGACAGTAGATTATAATCAATATTTAGACAGGTGGTTATTTAAACCAGGCTAAAAGTAAAGTAGAATGCTCCTGAAGGGACACAAAATACAGGGCTGCCATTTCTCCGGATTTATCCTAAATCTTTGCATTTTTTCTGGTACATGTTTGCTTAAAGCAGGATGAAAGTAAAGCAGAATGCGCATTAAGGCGCATTCTGCTTTTCTTCCAGACTGCTTTAAGTAGTCACATGTCAACAAGACTAGAAACAGGCTATGTGATAAAGGTACGATTCGTAAAATCGCACTTGAAAAATGCAAAATTAGAATTATTAGGATTTTTCATGACAACTTATGGCAGCCCTGAAAATATAGTGAATTGTTTGGTGTATCGTACAAAACTTACAAAAACAACTTGGGCTGTCAGTTTCGTGATTTAGGATGAAATTTAAGATAGATAAATTCTATTGCCCCGATAAATATTTTACACGGCTTCAGTTAGACGGCACTCTGGGTCAACTGTTTTAAGGTTTCATGTTTAGAAAACGTCTGAAGCCTACCTCAATTTAATATTAAAGAGGCTCGCAACCGGATTTAGCATTAAAATAGTAATTTGTAAATATATGTCAAATGCTTATATAAATGGGTAAGATTTAGTGTAGGATAATAAATTCTGTTAAAAAAAGAAAAAAAGAAGAAACTCTGGTGGGATTCGAACCCGTGACCCTCCATGCGGAGACAAACATGAAAAATGAGGAAGCGCCTTTACCCCCTCGGCTACTAGCGCTCTCTATATTAGGTAGAGAATTAACGTACTTCACTGGTACCGATTGATAGTACTTTATTTGGCTCGGGTTTATGTCAGAGCCCGTGCAGAGAAGAAACAACAACAACTATACCCTCAGCTGACGCGATAGAAAAACGATGGAAAATATCTAAAAAAAACTAAGATTCGGTGATGATTCTTGAGACTTTTTTTGGACTGATCATATTTTTTTAATATCAGAAGCCAAATAATGCCACAAATTTGCTTTTATTTGAGTATTTTATTTTATTTTGACAAGTACACCATCCGATTGCGAGTCCCTTTAAAAGAAAGGTCCAGACATCGCGTTAAATGTCGTCTGATCAGGGCCTAAACTGCTTGGCACTCATTTCAATAGTTCTTCAATCAAAATACCTTAAAGGGTAAATTTGAGAGATACAATCAGATAACAGTTGTACAAAAGATATGACGTCAACGGCAGTGAATGGTTAACGTTGGTGGAACGACACAACCAAAATGCAGGGTCCCGTTTCATAAAACTTCGTACGACAAAAACAGTCGTAAGTCTAAACTTTAAAATTCATTTAATTTCTGATTCCTCCATTTAATCATGTCTTGTGACATTTTTTTGGAATCGTCTTTTCAAGACGATTCCAAAAAGATGTCACAAGACAGGATTAGATGGAGAAATAAATAATAATTGAGTCTTACGACAACTTTTGTCGTACGAAGTTTTATGAAACGGGCCCCAGGAATGTCGCACACAAAGTGAAGGAAGACGAAAACATTAATAAATTTGTTACATTTTGGACCTTGATAACGGGTTACAAGAGTCATTCAGAGGCTTTTACCTTTCAAATATTTACAATATGTTGTGCAAACGTGTTATGTAAAGCGCTGAGTATAACATTACTTTAAGTACAGTAAAACCTCGCTATTACGACCACTAAATTATGTTAATTATTAGGGTGTTTACGATAGGTGACCGCTTAAAGCAAGGTGACAGTGAAACAGAAAGCTCCTATAGGAGCTTTCTGTTTCACTGTAACCTTGCTTTAAGCTGTCACCTGTCTATTATACACTCAATTAGCCTTCGTTTTAGTGGTCGTAATAGCGAGGTTTTACTGTACTATATTTTCACAACAGCAAACCAAAGTTGCATGTAATATTATTCTAAATCAGAATACGAGTAACTTGGCGTCCGTTCAATATTAAAGTTGTTTTCAAATGTTATTCGGTTTGGGCTGAGTACTCTAAAGGTTAATAACATTGCAAACTCGTAAAAACCTTGCAGGCAGAGTATTAGTGTTTTCTTCTGACCTGTCGGAGTTATTTTTAGATTGGAACATTCTAAAACCTTAAAAGGGATGAGTTTCTCTACATCCAGTTAGAGATACAGATAGCTGTAATTTTTGTGCGTATTGTACAGTAGAAGGTATATTATTCTTTCCCGTTTGAACGCAAATGCAATGCGCTAATCTGTGGAAATTTAATTTTAGAATATTTTAATATATTTTTAATCTGAGTAGCAAACAGGTTGGAGCCTGATCAGACGCCGGGTTACCCGGCGTCTGATCTGGCTCCAACTTGTTTGCAATGGAAATAATAGTTTTAGTATAGAAATGCGTTTATTGGGAAAGAATAGAATATCAGTAAAGTTAGCGCAGCTGTGTCGTGCTGCACGAGGATCATGTTATCTCAAGTTGGAAAGTGTATGACTATATAGATCCGATGTTATTGTCGATAAGGTTTGACCTGACGGTTCATGCATATTCCGTCTTTTTCCGTAAGTTATTCGTTAGCTTCCGAAAACAACTACAGTGTATTGAGAATAGACAATTCAACGGTGACTCGAACTGGAATAGTGTTATCGGTTATAGATACATACAGTCGGTGATGGCTCAGTGGTATGGTCGCCGCGCTACCAAGGTAAGGGTATTGGGTTCGATCCCCGGTAGAGTTTTGTATTATTTATTGATTATGTACATGTATTTTTTTTAAAAATGCGGATAGACGCATGCAAACCATGACATTCATGCAATTGCATGTACATGTATATGAAATAGAGTACAGTGCTACTTGCCTAGGAAAAACTTGGCTAGAAAACTGGTCCAAAGAACACCACGTTATGCAAAACACTCCCAGAAAGCACTATGCGTTACTTTTGTATTTCGTCAAGCATCAAAGGGAATCAGGCAGCAGGCCGTTTTTCAAAAAAATTGCTGACTGATTTATTTTAGTATCGTTTAAGGCATACTAGACTTTAATTTTTTACTATTTAAAAAATATTTACAGCCGAAGTTTACAAAACAGTACCGAGAATCGAACCCATGACCCTTCCACAATGAGTCATTAACGCTATCTATTCAGCTATTGCAACACAGTGACTTTTGGTATCGGCTAAGGTATATATCAATAAAGTATCCGGAAACTCCCGATTGTAACACCGATTGTACCAACGAAAGCTGACGGAAAGTGATGACCGTCAGGTCAAACCTTATTGATAATACCCTGTTATCTATTTACCATTATGAACTATTCTGTTCTAAAAATAACTCCGACAGGTCAGAAAAATCGAACAATAAAAACCTTGCAGGCAGAGTACTCATGTTTCCAATGACATACAATTAGCTTATTCTTCCCTAGGCAATCTAATTTATATTGCTAATCAGTTCGTTTATATTAAGTTTTCATTAGGTATTTTTTACACAAGCCAAATTGGATACAACTTTTAACCCATTACTCCATAGCCTGTCTCTAGTATTGAAAACGGGTGACTACAAAAATCAGGCATTACTGCTTTACTTTCAGCCTGCTTTAAGCTATTATCTTCCCGGATATAGAAAATATTTTTGTGGTCCACATTCATGACTTAATAAATTTGATCTTAGTTCTTTAGTGGAAGAATAAGTTATAGGCGTAAAAAGGCGTATTTATATGGGCATGGGTTGAGACGGATGTATATTTAGAATACACAGAAGTGAGTTGTTCATGTCACAGTCTTCCAAAGCCGTTTCTGTATAAGCTCATATGTTCTGAAGTGCGTTGAGGTTAGTTTACCGGAGTGACACTACACAAGAGTAAAAAACTTTAGATTATACGATTACAGTAGAATCGCTCAAAACCAGAACCAATTAATACCGGAATTCTCTCTAAACCGGACAAAACATAGCATAAAGCAGGTTAAAAGTAAAGCACATTCTGATTTATTTTCAACATGCTTTAAGTGGTCAGCAATTTTCCATACTAGAAACAAGCTCATGGGTAAAGGGTTAAAAACTTAAAACCCCTCTGAACTGGAAACATCTCATATCCTGTTTATGTTGTCATACATATCCGGTTAAGAGGGGTTTCACTGTATGAGGTTTCAGAAGCGTGTTCAGAGAAGAAATCGATGGCGATCGATTGCGAGTTGGCTACCGGTCTGAAATACAGTGGAGAAAACTTAATTCTTTTGTTCAAACGCATCGCAATGGAAAAAAGAAAATGACAACATTTTGACAATACAGACTACCAGTTTAAATCTGAGTGGCAAACAGTTTGGAGCCTGATCAGACGCCGGGTTACCCGGCGTCTGATCTGGCTTCAAACTGTTTGCAATGAAAATGATAGTTTAAGCGTAATCGGGGTTATTTGGAAAGAAACATTATCTCTACTGTACTCTGCACGCTGCTCACGGGCTACAAACTGCTAACCTTAACAGCAAACGATGGTAATTGAACACGCTACATTTAGCATCTTTGTTCATATATGTCCAGATAAACTATATTAACCACGTCACTTCTCAATCCCGAGTAAAGTAGTAATTTGCGAGACGCGGCGTTTGATCAGGACCCAAACTGTTTGACACTAAGTGTAATAGTTCATAAAAATTAAACTGGAGAAATAAATGCAGACGACAATTGTTTAAACTTGATGACGTATTGTTAGTGAAGGGGTTAATAGCACAATCGAAAACGATCCCTAAAATGGATACATGTAAATTGAACTGGAGGCTAAACAACACTATGATAAAAGTGTTGACATTTAGAATATCATTGTTTTTGGTGTACAACCGGTACACTTGTTCATGTACAGTGCCCCTCTATACAACAACACCAAATGTGAGACAGAGATGGGGTATGTTGTTCGGATGGAGTTGTTTTAGTAGGGATGTGCAAACAGCTTGAATCCAGATCACACATTCTCACCCTCATATATGCATATGTGCAAACTGAGAGAATAAAGAATATTGAATGTAGAAATAAAGAACATTGAATGTAGAAATAAAGAACATTGAATGTGATATGTTTCAAATCGTTAACAATAGGCCGACTCTAACATGCAATCCACTGATATCAAACAATTGTATGAACCGTAAAACAACTGAGCTGAGAAGAGTAATCTTTGATATATCTGACACTATGTTATATTTCCATTGACATCCGTTCGTGTGTTGAAGTACTCAGACATATCTATTATGGATACGAGCCTACAATTCTAAACCGACTGATGAAATATATAACATCAATCCATTGCCAGCTGTAAGGTCATATACTAAAGAAGACTTACAATCGTACATTGGTGGTGTACAACATAAAGTATTTACTTTACGACTCTTTTCTGTGGCCAATTATCAATTAAAGTGCTTTATATATGTCGTTTTAAATCATATTCATGTATCGATAACATTCACAATTGGTAAATGCGAGTTGTCCTTGGATAGGGAAATATTTACCATATAATAGGAAATCCATGGTTATGGTTTGTAAACCTCCTGTTGTCAAACAATGAAAGTACATTTTATATTGGTAAAAACTATCATGTATGGATACTACAAGCGACGAATATACACATTATAAACTTAGACAATATAATTTGGCAAAAGACAGCAAGATAATACATTTTGAATGTCATATGGTCAAAATAACAACGGGTAAAATGTTTTTTCAACCAATTGTAAGAAAATCGTAAATTCAGGTGAGACATATATCCGAGTCTACTCTGCTGTATTCGCTTTCATGGTCCCTCTTTTGGTCAATTCAGTTGCTCATATTTCTCTAGAACTACTTATGCCAAGTTTCCATCTTTGATTTGGAAGAAATACTAATTTAGATCTGTAAAAATGCTGTTTTCCACAAATATTGCAAGCATTTTGAATACATCGCCCAGTACCACGGCGTCGCATCTGAAACCAGACGTTTTGATAAAAGTTGCTTAACCTTTTCATGATCAAATTACTCGGAAGATGTTACCCCATTCGCCGCTTTATTGTCGTCTGCATCAGTTCTGTTGTCTGCAAGACACGTTTCAAAGTTAGATATAACGTTGTATACTTAAGAAATAATCTATGTTCTACCGTTGTGCAACGGTATTTTCCAACGGTTGGGAGTTGTGGTGCGCAAGAATTGACCACGAAGGCCGAAGGCCTGAGTGGTCAATTCCTGCGCACCACAACGACCGACCGTTGTAAAATACCGTTTCACAACGGTAGAACATAGATTATTTCGATTCTAACATGACCAGATTTAAAGAAATTCATTAGAAAGGAAATCAAATGTTCCATACTTATTTCCTCAGCGGATGCAGTTTTTCGACCGAATAACTTTTTCCGCGGCATTACAGTGGTAAACACGCTATTCCTACCCAATTTACGCGTTTCTTTCGCGTTTCTTATGCGTTTATTATCCGTTTCGTTAAACGCGTTTTCTAGCAGTTTCTTTACGCGTTTCTTTACGCGTTTAAAAGAGCCCGGGTGAAAGGGTCATCACTTAGCCGACGGACCCCTTAGTCGAGACTGCATTGGTATAATCATTTATTAACGCGTTTAAACGCGTTAAAATCGTTAGGCGTTAACCGTTCGTTAACCGTTCACAATGCTTTTCTTACGCATAGATAAACACGTTAATGGGTAGGAATAGCGTATTTGCCACTGTTCAACAATCTAACACACAACAGCAAATTTACATTTACTGATCCACAATCTGGCATAGAACAAACATTACATGAAACAAGACGGAAGAATGGGAAAATATAGTACCATGACTGGTTAAAAGTATATGGTCTTTACGGGCTATATGAATAATGTAAGAAATTAAAAAAACATAACGTATGAACGCAAGAGGTCACGTCATGTCATATAACCGCAGGAGGAGCGGGGTAGAGAAGAGCGTTGTAAAACGTCTCAGGCATACCACGATAGACCTGTTCTTTGTTTATAGAGACGAATTCACGTGTCATGTTAGAATTATTAACTATCGATAATCGTGTCAAACAGTTTAGGTCCTGATCATTCGCCGCGTAAGGCGGCGTCTGATTAGGACCAAAAGTAATTACAAATGCGCTTTAAGGCATCATTGACATTGAAAGGGTTAAAATGGCTACGTAACAACTTTCAGAACTGTTGTAGACCGAAAATAGTGCAGACAAAAGTTGTTAAGCATAAACTAATTATATAATATTTTCACGCAAACTATCTCGTTCAATGATTGTTATGTGAAATGATATCTTATAAATGAATATAAATATGGTCACTTGGCAGAAAATTGTATTTGTTCTAGATAACATTAGACTATAAGCCTAAGGGTAATAATCAGAAGCTGTTCATTCTTCCGTAAATTCATTATATATTTCTATTGAGATCCATACTAGGTACAAATGTACAAACAGTGTATTCAAGTGCATTGCTAGAAAATGATTCACCCCAGTATTCCAGCCACTCTAACGATCGTCTATCTCTAGGAAGTGGAATCCACAGTCGAATCTCGATATTTCGAAGATCGCTTCATTAAAACGATCCGGGCTGCTTTCTTTTTATAATTTTACGAAAACTCGAGCACTCTTAAAAGAAACATCCTCGAATTATAAAGTTAAAACATGAATAAAATCTTTATTGATTCAACAAACCGCAACTGTTTGCTCTAGTTAAAGTCATTCTTATTAACCCATGTGTGCCCACGGTCCCATATATGGGACATAGACAAACAGTGTAGACTCTGATCAGACGCCGCATTATGCGGCGTCTGATCAGAGTCTACACTGTTTGCTGATAGAAAATTCAATATAAAACAAAATAAAAATGAAAATTTGAACAGGCATCCCTTTGATTTAAAATGGACTAATCCAATATAAAACATGGAATAATGCACTTGGCGCAAAAGGGTTAATTCATTTGGCTGAAATTTACAGTTGCTACAGGGCAAAAGGATGGCCGTTAGTGGTTGTTGACTAGATTAAGGTTCTTTTTGGCATCACGGCTTTAGTTAATATAACCTAAGAAGGATCCACCACTTATAACCAGACACTGCTATGTAGTGACTTGCGCGTTGCAGAAAATGAGACTTAACAGGAAGTACACTGTAAAAATCAAATACACTTACATGAGCTGTAGTTTAAGTTCTACAAACGGTAAACTAAATCTATAATCGCACAATAAAAAACGTGCTAATGGATTCTTCATATTTTCACTTTCCATATTGTCTCATAATTTGATACATTCATATTAATGTCTGTACTTTAGAATCTAAACACAACAAATGATTGGCCAGCGTATCACGCATAACGAAATCTTTGCTGCGACCATCTGTATCAAACCTCAATATCGTCAACGTTTATGAAATTCAAGTGCACCACTTAGTTTCTAGAGATATCGTTGCTAAGCAGGCATTAACCGTTTATCAGGAATCCTGCCGGTTAATAGCACTCTGGCAAGTAGGGTTTCTGAAATGTCCCTGAACCAATTTGTTACTTTTTATTTTAACGTATACAGTAACGATATGGCTTTAAATTTTTGGAAAATGATACAAATATAAACGAGAGCACCGCAAACGGGTGCTGGACGCTCGACTTTCATATACTTGAGACGGCTACATTTTCCAAACTTAAATAATGTGTATGGGTGTTTAATGCCCTCTTGATCATAGAAGTTTGTAAGCAACAACAACTCAAACATAGTATTCAAATATATTGCAATTTTGAAATTAATAACTTTCTACAGTTAATGAATAATTTCATATACAAATTCTGAGTCAAAAGAAGGGAAATAACTCTGCAATGACAAATTCAATAGTTGTCTGCCTTAATGTAAGGTGATGCCCTTTTGAAACTGAACAAAATTTTTAAAGTTTCAAGTTAAAACCTATGGTAGTTATTGAAAAATCTAATTAAATTCTAAGTCAAAACATGGGCAAATACTCTGGAATCATAAAACCCAGGGCAAACAGCCTTCTTGTAATGAGTGGTACTTTTGATACTAAACAAGTATTTAAAGTTGTAAGTTAATACATATGGTAGTTATTGAGAAATTTCAATTTACAAGTTTTATGTAAATAAAAACAAGGGCAATAACTCTGGAATGGCACATCCAGGGTGATATTTCTTGCTTTAATGAGTTGCCCTTTTGATACTTAACAAGTATTCAAAGTTTGAAGTTAATACCTTTGACAGTAATTTAGATATTTCAATTTACAAATTTTAAGTAAATTAAACAAGGGCAATTACTCAGGAATAACAAATCACATAGTTACCTCCCTTGTTGTAATGAGCTGCCCTTTTGATACTTAACAAGTATTCAAAGTTGCAAGTTAATATCTTTCATAGTGTTTTTTAGATTTTTCAATTTTCAAAGTAAAAAAAAAGAAACAAGGGCAATAACTCTTAGTGAAAAATCTCAAGGTTACATGCCTTGTTGTAATGAATTGCACTTTTGATACTTGACGAGTATTCAAAGTTTCAAGTTAATATCTTTCATAGTTATTTAGATATATCAATTTACAATTTTTAAGTAAATAAAACAAGGGCAATAACTCTGAAATCACAGATCACAGAGTTACCTACCATGTTGTTATGAGTTGCCTTTTTAATACTTAACAAGTATACAAAGATTCAAATGGATTCCCCTTTTATAGTTATTGAGAAATGATGTCTTACAAAAACCTTATTCTAAAAACTTAACCGACGCAGACGCTGACGCTGACGCAGCCGCAGACGCAGACGAAAGGGTAACGACAATAGCTCGGCTTTTCGAAAAAGTCGAGCTAAAAATGGTAAGTGACTTCTTATATATGCTTTTCGGTTGACTACTAGGAAATGCAGTGGATTATTACTTTATAATTTTAGTTTTAAGCAGTGGGATTATTGTGACGCGTGCTTCTTTCATGATTTTTCCCTGTTGGGTTCCCCAAGAATCGTAGTAAATCGTGTCTTATCGTTTAATTCCGGCAGCCCAATTTGTCGCGAACCACTCAACGGAAGAAGACGATTCGAAGTTCGGAAGCAACGACGTAATTCCGATGACGTCAAATCAACGAATCAGTGACGTCATTGTACGACAAATTGTCACGAAAATTTGTTGGAAATAAACTTGGACTACATGTACACACGAGGTAAAATATGTACATTTAATTCGCTTTCAATTGACAAACAACTAACTTTGAAAAACGTTTAAAGGCATAAATAAATAGAAAAGCTGTATTTTTTCAGTTTAAAGGTCGAATTCAATTTATATTTGGAACATTAGACGGTTATATTTTCACTCGTGACTTCGCCACTCGTGAAAGTATAACGTCTGATGTTCACTCAATCAATTAAATTTTGATCTTACACTGAAAAACAGTTATTCTCTATTTAACCATTTGAACCGTAATATCGAATTAATACGTCTTTTGCAAATAGTGTAGGCGTGGAAGTACATGTGTCTAATGGAAACCTTGTAGATCCTGCTACGTGAGTTAAAACAAATCGGGAAAAAGAGATATGTTAATACAACTTTATATGCTTAAGGGTGATATTCCTTCATTTAACAGTTTAGAAAATAAACTTAAGTAAGAGTTAAACTTTTGATGGTTTCAAGCTTTGAATCCATCTATAGTCAGCGTCGAGTTTCCAAAACTTTGACTTAGTCTTCAACCGCTCAATAAAGCAACACTCAATAATATCGTAGAATATTATCAGTTCCTTAAAAAACGAGCACCGATTATTTTTTAGAAATGTATTAGAAGAAAAAGTCAAACGATTTCAGATAATAAATATCTAGTGAATAAACATTACACTCTGAAGTAAATATGACGATTATAGAATAAGTAGCATCTACTTTCACTTCTTTTGCGTACGAACATTTTGATACTAGGACATTGGCATGCTGCTTTGAAATGCGGTAGTACCGATATTGTCTCCGCGATCGATTCCGAGGCTGTTGAAAAAGCTTCATTGAGATTTTTAAATGAATTTTAAAGGCTATATGAAAAGATAATTGCCAAATATACTTTAAACATTTCACGTGTTTCCTGCAATCATTTACAAAATAGGGTTTCGGATACTTCCGGGTTTTAGAACTCTTTACAGCATTATTCAATGGTTCAAGTTCTCTGTATATACAATATACATACAGAGAACTTATCGTAAATAATTTCAAATCCTACAATATAATAAATATAAAAGGAAATAAAGTTCTCTCAGAATATTCACTTTAAGTAAACTTATGGTTTTGTTTTCACTCGTTACCTCTATATTTCAGTTTAAAACCATCATCAGTGCTCTAAAGTACTGGGATCCTTTTTACCACAATTCAAGTTAACTCTTCTCCCCCTTGGACTAAGTCTAGTCCATAATGGACTGTCACTATTAAGGGTAGGGTTTTACAACATGCAATGTATTGCAAAAATGACAAATAGTGTAAACCCATATCAGAGGTCTCTTTATGAGCCATTGTATCTCGGTCTAATCTATTTGCCTAAAACAATTGTACTATTCAAAGGTATATTATTTATAAATGACTAGTATACTCGTCGATACGACTTAATGGGTAAAACAACTGAAATTCACTTAACCTAGAATAATAATACAGCGTTCCCTCTCTACAACGGCATCCAAAGGGAGACAAAAAATATGCGCGTTGTTCGGAGGGAGTCGTTATAGAGAGGGAAATTGGTTTACATTTGCAAACAGCTTGAATCCAGATCAGACGCCGCGTAACGCGGCGTCTGATCTGGATTCAATCTGTTTGTCACTCGTCATTAAGGTTTTTTCTGTCAAAATGTAACTTGGAGAAAAACAGCAGACGATAATGTTAAGCAGACGATATTGCAGCAATAAAAGCGTTAGTCATGTTACGGAACTGTGGCAATAGTCGTTGTAAGGAGGGAGTCGTTGTTGGGAGGGTCGTTGTAGGGAGGGAACACTGTACATGGAATATTGCAATATTTCATCGAACAAGGTCCTCTGTTTTGCTAATCAGGTGGCACATTTAATTCGTTTCTTGATTTCTACAAGGTATTAACACAACGATCCTGAGGGAATGTAAGATAGTTATGGGTTTTCATTGTCACTCTACTGGAAATAAATTTATTGAAAAACAAACCGAATGTAAAATAGCAATTTCTGGTAGAAAATAATTACGTTCAATTTGTATAATTGTTTTAAATTCCATGATCTGTTTGGAAATGAAAAAATATATTTATTTTCCTTACGAAATTGCAACTTGTAAGAAATAAATCTTTGTAGGGAGTCCATGCCTTAATCACTACCACACAGAAAGAACGAAGTTCATTTTATATTTTCGCTAATATTAGCAAACGAAAATGTAATCAAGTTGACAGGGTTTAACGACTTGGTTTATACGGAAAAAAGCTTGCTGATCACACACTGGTGATCTAGATCTATTCCGTTTTCATTAGTACAATTCTGCTTTTTTCCGTCCATAGGCAAAGCCTAAATACATATTATGAGTTATTTAGATAGTTCTTCCTTATTTCCTTATGTCCTCTCCGAACCTTAAGTCATTGTCACAACATCGGGTTTGGTGGAAACATGATGCTTGTGAAGTTTGAATCAACCACCTCATATGTACCGTGATACGTTATTAGAGTGCTTCAAGGATTTCTATTAACTCTGACCGCCGAGAGGTTAAACCATGACCATCTAAGCAAACAGTTTGGAACCTGATAATACAATACAATATCTTTATTTCCTCCTTCATAGGAGATTTGTATTGGTTATAGTCAATGTACAGTATTAACAATCAAACATAGTAACTAATGGTAAACAAGATATATACTATTTTACATATATGTAAATCAAGATCTATGTACAGCAAAATTCTCCATTAAGACCACTAACCAGTGGGAGCCAAGCGATCGTATGAAAGACAGCTGGCGACTCAAAGCAATGTGAAATTGTTTGATCTTCACACTGCTTTATGCAACCACCTGTCTTAAACACCAAACAGTAAACACAGCCTAGTAGTCGTTTTGAGGGATTTTACTGTAGTGAGTTTTACAAAGAGTTACTTTATCTTGAAACTGCAAAACACATGCATGCGTTCGTCTTGTTTAATATTTGATGTGAATTAAATAGTTAAAAGTGTGGCAATAGCGTGGTACCTCGTAATATGGGTGCATCCTTTTTACTTATCGAAAAAACAAATCATACTACATGTAGTATCATGCTGCAACAAAAGCAATGTGAATCTTATATTATAAGTGGCTGCTCACAACCAATGCAATAACCCTTAAACTCATTTTATTTTAACATCGGCGTTAAAAGAAGTTACCGGTAAATACTTAGTGATATAGATCGAATGATGGTGTATATAAAGCGCCTAAATTGATTGTTATTGCACTATTGTTATTAGTTCACATAACAATTTTGGACGACAACGTTATTGATTTGGACGAGCTGAAACTCCTGGGATGACAAAGTAACCAGACAGGTGTGGTAGGCGCTTAAAGTACGTCACAACCAACCCACTATGAACAGGGACCAGGGGACATACAATTTCAGAGGGATTTATAACCCTTTGTTCGTCGCGAAACCCTGCGTCGACACATTTTTCAGCAGTTGTCATATATAGCTCACCAGTGGCCATGCTGCATGACATTCGGCGAAACTATGTTGGTAAATATTCGAACCTTTAGCAGTGTATTAAGAACTTTCTCAATATGCATAAATCCTGCTAAATGAACTCTTTTTCGAACCATTTTGGATGTTAAATGGACTTTGTATACTATTAATCTTAGTTATAATTTATTAAATCATAATAAGACACAAAACTGTTTGCTATTGGCATCGGTTCGTTAATCAATGTTAATCATTGTTTTAACTCTTTCAACACTAAGTATGTATTCTGGGTTAAAATGTTCCCTTGTGGATCTTGTTAGTTACCAAAACATGAATCAGTCTACTTGGAATTCTAGATAGTTAAATAAATACTGGTCTCAAATAGAAAATAGCATATACCCTGATCAGAGGATTCCTATAGGAGCTCTCTAATCAGGGTCTACTGTTCCCAAATGGAATTTCTGCTTCACTTTAATTTGATTAAAGCAGTCATGTGTCTTCAGCATCTAATAAGCAGAAACGTCTATTGTACACTTTATTAACTAAATATTGTTAAGTTTGTTTTAATGGCTTTGAAGGAAATTGTAACAGTGCTTAAAGTTTAGTTCACTACACAAATTCATTTTGCAACAATGGTTGTTTCATTCAATTATGGAGACAAATTTCCTGGTAGTTTTGCACTTTCTAAAGTCTACATTAAACCTGCCGAATGGCACATTTAATGAATTAACTTGGGAGACTCACGGTATTTAATTGCTTTCAAATACGATAACAATTCGTAGATAATTAAACCGAACATAATAAGTCACTCATTCGGCAATGTTTATTATAATTGATTTTGATAAGATAAATGAATGTACTTATATTAGCCCTTATAACTCTAAATGCGAATTGGCTATATAGTATTTGCATATAGCTTGGATACCGATCAGATTCCGGTTGATTCGGCATCAGAGCAGAAACCAAATTATACGGCACTTATTTTTGTTTTCTTTTATTTCTTTCTTTCAAAACAACAATTAAAAATGGATTTGGAGTTAAATGTCACTCACTATTTTCATGACAGACGATAATTTAACATGGTAAAGTTAAGGTATTTACATTTCACTTAGAGCTGTTCGCAACTAAATGCCCATTTAGAGCCTTCAACATGCAATGCAGTTACCATCTCATCTGCATGCATTGTTGCCTGAAACAATTCTCAGAGTTAAACAATCTGCAATTTGTCTCAGTCAATACTCTCAGAGTAATTTGGCGTCTCATCTTGATCAAAACTGTTTGCAACATGTACCATAAGTTTGCCCGCCACGATCAAACGATTATGCTTGCTTCGTTTTCCAATATCAATGGTTCCCTGAAGTGCTATCGGCTCTTTAAGTGCACATCCTGGTTCGAGACGATTTTCTAGTGTGATGGGATGTATTTTGCTGAAATTGCTTTTGTGCATTTCCAAGAAACAAATATAGTGCTTTAGCTTTCAACAAGTTTTCGAACCATTTTTAACCCTTTCACTCTCAATAACGCTTGAAAGCGCGTTTGCAAATAGTTTGGATCTTGATCAGACGCCGCGTAACGCGACGTCTGATCAAGATTCAAACTGTTTGACAATCGTATCGATATGTTTTAAGTCATACTACATTGAATCTTAATTTGAAACGATCTTGCAAATAACAATATCGAAGCAGACGACAATGAAACGGTGAGGGAGTAAAACACTCGAGGACATTTTGGTTGTGAAAGGGTTAATATATCTTATAATCTATGTTTGTCTAACATGCAGTAATACAAAGATTCACACTCATCATCTCAATTTCGGAGGAAAATATAAGAAAAAAGAACAGACGCTCTTTCTCGGCACTTATCTTATCCACTAAATGATGATAATGTCCTATCGCACGGAATATAAACGTTTATCCACATATTGTGTAAACTAACAGCGCCCTGTTTCACTGATATCCATTTCAGAGACCAGTGTAAGCAAACTTTGTTGTAGTCGGTTAGATCTTGAGTAAAATGCATGCATATTTATTACAATATGTAGGAATTGTGATACTTTCTAAAGTCAATACTCCAAAAGTTGAGTGGCGTGACAGCGCAATATCTCACACAACCTTGCCATACCAAATACGAACATTATGAGTCTATGTATTGGGATAGACAAGCCTTGGTAAACAGTGTACAACTTGATCTGCCTCTTCTGGTACCGTCTGGTCAGGATCTACACGATTTGTCAGTCACCTTGCACATTTTGGTAAATAACTGTCTGATAAAAGCAATAATTTCACACCTATATAGATTATACCAATAGGAAGCTCTTCTTCTACCACGTGACGATAAATATATTGTACTGAATTGTAAAAATCCGATCCTGAAATGCCATATTGTGTTCACATCAGGACTCGAGTCCCGAAAATCCATATCATTTTCGTGTTGTACTGGCCAACTCTTCCGACACTTTGTTACGAGTTAATTCCCTTGGCATTTCACTTTCGTCTGATATTTTGTTTTTGGAAATAGCGAAGTCAAAGGCTAGAAGGAATAGGAAAATTTCATGCATTTGTTTTTCATTTTAAAGCGACTCGCAACCAGATGGTGCATTAAAAATAGTAATTTGTAAATATGTGTCAAACGCTTATATAAATGGTAAAGAATTAGTTTAGGATAAGAAATTGTGTTTAAAAAAAATGTATTTCAATAAAAAAAAATATTGGTCTCTGGTGGGATTCGAACCCGGGGCCCGGCATTGGCGGACAGAAGGCAAAATAGGGGAAACCGCTTAGACCAATGGACCACGGAACTATCCGTTTATCTCGGATAGATTTAACGTATTTCAATGTGTAGCCATCGGAAGTGCATACAACTTCGTAATTCGGCTCGTGTTTATGTCTGAGCCCGTGTAGAGAAGCAACAACAACAACTATACCGTCTACTAGTCGGTATAGAAAAACGATGGAAAATATCTAAAAATCTAAGATTCGGTGACGATTCTTGAGACTTTTTTTGGACTGATCATATTTTTTTAATGTCAGAAGCCAAATAATGCCACAAATTTGCTTTTATTTGAGTATTTTATTTTATTTTGACAAGTACACCATCCGGTTGCGAGTCCCTTTAAAATTATATGGTGTGAAATAAAGAGGTAATTTAACAGTGTAGAGTCCATGCTGAATTCAATTTGACTCGAACACAGCAGTCATAATCCATATTGAACTCGGCAATTCTCGTCCAAATATGGATTACAGCAGCTGTACAAGGAGCCACATGTTTTAGAATATTTACGACATCCCGATTTCAAATCGATGTTGTAGCAGTATCTGACAGGGTACATTGGTCACCACTTCGGACCCGTGGGGTTTCTTCGGACTTCAAGTGCCTCCAAAATATATCTTTTCATATTCCATCGTTTCGGTTATCGAGAATAGTTTGCACTACAGTCCCCTCCCTTCGACGGTCCTCAAAACAACAATTCCCTCCTTACAACAATGCTTGCATTTTCACGTCTGTAAAATTATCGTATGGTGTTTTTCTCATAGTTGGACATTCTGACAGATAAAACACAGTGACCAGTGACAAATATATTGAATCCGGATCAGACAAATCGTGACTTGGCGTTTGATCTAGATTCAAGCTGTTGGCAAATGTAAGCCAATTTCCGTCCCTATAACAACTCCATTCAAACAACACACACACACTCGTTGTCTCCTATTTGATGTTGTTGTAGAGAGGGAGCATTGTAATTGTATTAGTAAATTTCAGAAATATTTGTTTTTAACCCTTTGCCGCTCAGCCTGTTTCGAGTTTCTAAGACAGGTGACTACTTAAAGCAATTTGACAGTTAAACAGAATGCGCAGCCTGCTTTAAACTAACTAAGATTTAGAAACTGTTTCCTATAGTTCATATTCACGACTTATCAGTTGAAACTATTTTCTACAGAGGATGAATAATGGTTAACGTAAAAAGTCATATCTATCGAGTAATTTGTTCCGAAATCCAGTTCGAATCCTAAGTAGAGACTAGGTAACTCGGTGATGCATCTAGATCTAAGCAGTGTAATATTTCGTTAAACTTTCCTTTAAAATCTTCATTGCTATACTAAAAGGAAAGTGATTATTTGCAGTCAGTTTGGATCCCCAATTAGACGCAGAGTAGCGCTGTGTCGGACCAGTATCCAAATTAGTTTACACTCATCACGAGATGACGTCAGTCACTTTACCTAAACTTAAGTTTCATAATAAAAACAGATGACAGTTGTTCAAATAAGAAGACATCATGAGATTGAAGGTTATAACTTTTCAAAAATCAACTATGAGAATTGATGCAATTTAAAATCTTTTTAGATGAAACCTGCGAAAATCTCACCCGTTTAGTATAACCACACGTCGAGTACTTACCGTATGCTCGATCCTGAGGGTTTGAAACGCAGCATTTAGAGTTAACTCAAGTATTTAGAGTTACCTTAATGATTACTGAAACTTAAAATCGGCAATATGAGTTATAAATAAGTCAAATTTATTTCAAGTATGATAATTAACAATTATTGCAAAATGAAAAAGAGCGCAAACCGAGGTAAGTTGGTCCTACATGGGACACATGATCTAGGTCTACACTGTTATGCAACACATGTACTATTCACATAATTATATCATCTTTATAAAGGACACGTAAACGCATCACCAGGGTTCAATGGTTCTTTATTACGACCTTATCCTTTCCCCAATAAGATCGCCTTTAAATTTTTCATCCGCCAAAGAAAATAGTTCTAATTTGTACAGTTATAAAAATGAACCACAAGCAGATGCTAGCTTATAGCAGGCGGAAGCTAAAGCAGAATGCACCTGAAGGCGCATTCTGCTTTACATTCAACCTGCTTTAAGCAGCCATCTGCATTCAATATTGAAAACATGCTATGGGGTACATGTAAAGGGTTAAACCCCACATCTAATATCGAAACCATAATACGACGTCCTATTTGATAACACTAGTTGCCAATAGTTGTAAAGCGAAATAGAACTCGAAAAAGACTATGAAAAAGAACATCCAACTTATTCTCTGCAAATGTCACTAAAAGGCGACTTTGCAATCAGTTTGGATCCTGGTCAGAAGCGGCGTCTGATCAGGATCCAAACTGTTTGACATTCGTATCGACATTTCGTCAGTCAAAACAGCCAAAACACTGATTTTGAAAATATTGCAGACGACAATACCAATGCAGACGATACAACCTGGCAGTGAAATAGTTACAACTAGACGAACAATAATAGCCTATATAATTATCGAATTGCAATAATAATTGGAAGGACATTTTTATAAACGAAACGATGATTGAGCTGGGTTTTACGGTACCGCGACACATGTAATTTTAATTTGGCGCCGCCGAACAGATGATTGAACCTATGAATATATTTTGTAATTCTAAGAATCTTTAACAATTTTGGTGTAATTAGTTTACTATTCTATAGCGATAAATCAAAACGACAACGCGATTAAGTATGTACAATATGTTATCATGCATCTACAGAATCCCAGCTTTTGTACCAAAGCAGATCAATTGAAAAATACTACAGAATGATCCATTTTAATAATAATTGCCAATTATTATATCCTTCCACTATTTGAATAGTTTGTTCATTTACCAAACACATGCCTTCTTAATAGTTTTAATGCGTTTTCCGTGTGTAGGAGTAAACAAGCGCATGCCTCTGAGACAGAAGATTACTCCTCCGCTGATGAACAATGTCCCGCCTGCTTTGATACAGTGCTCCTTCCCTACAATGGCCCTCTGAACAACAATTCCCTCCTTACAACAATGCTTGACGTTGTTCTCCCAAATAAGACAAATTTGTCAAACCTTTTCACTGCTGCAATATCATCTGCTTACAATTGTCGTCTGCTAATTTTCTCAAAGACATATGTAATGGGCATTTTGACAGAAAACTACATAATGACGAGTGACAAACAGATTGAATCCATATCAGACGCCGCATTACGCGGTGTCTGATCTGAATTCAAGCTGTTTGCACATGTATGTCAACTTCCCTCCCTATAACGACTCCCTCCGAACAATGAGCAAAATCTTTGTAGAGAGGGAACACTGTATCTCTTAATTAGAATTTGGTCATATTGAGCCTGACGAAGTTTTGGTAAAGAACATTCACAGAGTTACTCGGCGTCATCTCTAGAGTTTAACTATTTGTAAATGTACTTTTTCTTTCGTATATCAGTCTAATTGTTATGACAGACAACCCTGAGCAAATAGTGAAGACCTTGATCGAACTTATCCTGAAGGAGCAGTCTGATCAGGGTCTGTACTGTTTCCCATCCATTTTGGACCTTTAACCCTTAGCTCGCCAAATAAATTGTCGTCTGCTATATTTCTCGTCTGCTTCAAGTTTCAAAGTGCTTTAAAGTTGCTCAAAATTGATGAAAATGATGTCCGAGTGTCAAACAGCTTGGATCCGGATGAGACGCCGAGTTACTCGGCGTCTCATCCGGATCCAAGCTGTTTGCATATGGAGCTATAGTCGTGAGTGGCAGGCTAAGGGTTAAGACAATTTTGTTATAAAAGTATTTGTTTTAACATTTTAAGATAATTACAGCAGTTACAGTGCTCCCTCTTAGTGACGGCCCGCCAAACAACGATCCCCTTCTCAGATCGACGCTTGCCGCTGTTCCCCAAATGAAACATTTACGCCCAACATTTTCACCTCTGCAATATGGTCTGCTTAACTTGTCGCTTGCTGTTTTTATTCAAAGTCACACATTAGACATTTGACAGTAAAATCCCAACATCATGACGGGTGACAAACAGCTGAAATCTAGACCAGACGCCGCTAATCTTAATGCAATTTGTTTGCAAATACTAGCTAATTTTCCTCCCTATTACAACTTCCTCCGAACAACACACACAACATTTGTCTCCCAGTGGGTGTTGTTGTAGTGAGTGAACACTTTATACGAAAACTTAACCGTTACACAGTATTTGGAGTACTCATGCAGGTTTGACTGTATGTACCCGCACTAACCTGCATTGTTGTTATGTGAGATTTATTTAAAATTTACGTCTTGTAGTCAACATCGACCTTGGGATGATTTACTGCAAAGTATAACACAGTGCTGAAGTCGGCATTGTCTGTTCTCAGATGTTGGAGGACGAGAGTCTCAAGGACATTCCAGGGGTATAACAACTTTCAAGGTTGTGTACTAGTAGTTGGTATTTCCAAACTTTGTGAATCATTACTGTTCACCTTGGTTTCGACAGATAGGAACGAACAATTTTGCAGTTTAGCTGATACATAAATAAACCATTACTAGCAGATTGAAAGACAAGTTGAAGTTTAAAATGGGTCAAATGTAGTTAAAACTTTCACTTAGAAAATGTCAACTTTACATTATGTCATATCTTAAGCTCCAGCAGGTACACCAAATCAACTTATGGCAACTAATCTTGAGTCGTTTATGCAATATATTGCCAAACAACAATTCAGAGACGAGAGAGCTCTTTAAGGTGTAAACTACTATTTGTAGCTGTAGTTTTTGTAAAGGATGAGTGCACTTGTCGCTAGCGTTCAATATGATTAGAATATTCTCACTCTTTCTTACTGGTATGTAGCTCAAGAGAGGTAGCCTGGGCCCGTTTCATAAAAATTCGTACGGCAAATTTTGTCGTAAGTCAGATTATAAAAGTCTAAATTATTATTCATTTCTCCAACAATTCCTGTCTTGTGACATCTTTTTGGAATTGTCTTGAAAGGACGTTTCCAAAGAGATGTCATAAGACAGGATTATATACAGAAATCGGAAACTTAACGTATTTTAAAGTTTTGACTTACGATCGATTTTGTCGTACGAAGTTTTATGAAATTGGACCAAGATACGCAACATTTTCGTGCTGAAAAACACATGCTGAGATCGACATATATGTCCATTTTTTATTCATAATGAAAAACACAGGGGACATAATTATGTTATTATTTCCCAACAACTACATTTTGATTTGGACAACCTATATATATTTAAATCAGTTTATAGCAATGTTTACGTGTCGAATGATCGGGCTGCAAACTGTTCACCACTCAGTAACCTCCCCTTTTCTGCTTTAAAATGCATTTCTTTTACATTTATTTATTTATCCTTTTACAGCACAACATTTATATTGAAAAAAGTAAAAAAAAACAACAAAACATTATGCTTGTAACAAAAAAAGTAATACAGAACTCCTAAAATCGACATCGTTTGTTGTGTCTTAAAATAGACATGTTAAATGCCAAAACGTTCAGTTTTACGTTTTAATCTAGCTAGAACAGCTAGGAGCTTATTGCTACACACCAAAACAATTATGCAATAAATAACAAGAAATATCTTTAAAAAAGATATTCGGCGGAATGAGTGGTTGAACTAAGGCTATATAGATGGGTGTGCAAAATTGAATGAAATTGAGGTTTTCAAAAGAATTGTAATATCTTGGATTGAAAAGCAAAAAATAAAAGTATACAATTGAAACAGTAACTTTTATTTAAAATGCAAAACTATCATGTACAGAAATGCAAAACAAAACAATAATTTAACTCATATCCTAGCTACTGGTAGGAGATCCTCACATTAATCTATTGTTCTATATATCAAACTTTTCATTCATAGAGTTTCTTGAAATAAACTATAGCATACACAAATGTACAGATTCAACAGTCTGCTCTACTTCACTCTTGTAAATAATGATGAAACCACACAATTGTGTTTAACTCACTTGAGGCCATTTATATTTAATATTGCTTTTAATGTATGGTAAATGTGTACAAATAGTTAACAATTAAAACAAATTGGTAGTAAACAATTACAAAACACCTAGCTTCCTCTGTATTTCAGATGTCATCTTAAATTGCATCAGCCCCCAGTGTAGTAAACAGTCTGGTCTGTGTCTCTAAATTTTACACTCACAGCCATATCTGGGAAAACTGTAATTGGACATAGACCAGCCTACAGGGCTCCAGATAAGAGGGAGTAAACTAAACAAATCACATTTATTCACTCATTTCAGCACCAAACCCTATGGTGTTACCACTCATTTTGATTGTCTCGAAGAGACAATTCAAATGTTTAGTGACACCACAGGGTTTAATGCACAAATAAAGATTCTAAGTTTTGAAATAATTCCCTTATCTGGAGCCCTGGCTACTATCCAATCAGACTATTCAGTTTCAACAGGTGCTCTCAAGTCTAAATTTCTGATCAAATATAATTGGTTGAAATGTGTGGCCAAACAGAAAGTGTGGCTAAATAGAAACCAGACAGCTCCGCCGAAAAACAACTATAGGCGGTCGAAAAAGTGATAAATGTACCGTCTGTTAATCCGATTTGATTTGTCAAGTACCTGTAATTAATTCACACATGAAACTTCAAATGCAATTATTTAGTTTGGAACCAATTATGTTTAATCAATTCTGGATTATTTCCAAGATCGTAAATGGAGCGCTATTGGATCACCTTAGATCGCCACCATGATCCAACATAGCAATCCAGTAGAAACTTGCGCTCCGTGGCGATCTGATATTGATTCTCTGCATTTTAAAATATCCGATAGTATTTTCAATCAATAGATCTGAATTGCATGATGTATCTCGACGTCTCATCCGGATCTAAACTGTTTTGCACACATACAATGATTATACCGAAAATTGTGTTAACCCTTTGAACCCTAGTCCCGCATATAGGCGTCATTTTCAAACAGTATACATGTGAAAAGTGCAGTTGTCCTATGCAAACAGTGAATACCCAGATCAGAGGGCTCCGTACGGAGCCCTCTGATCTGGGTCTTCACTGTTTGTCATAATGCTAAACATTGACAAAAACAACCCTTAAAAGTCAGAAATGGACTCAACTAAAATGGAAACTGAGATTTTCCATTTTAAGTTTCAGGGAGGAAAGAGTTAATATAATAGCGTTCAACATTGATTTTGATGTGCGTAAGCACAACTTTAGTAGCTATTAAATGACGAAACACAGATTTCTGAAGACTTTTGGTAGTATGAACGTAATGCAGAAAGCTTTTATAGCAATTGTCTGCATAACTATGCTACTGCATTATTTGGACACATGTCAAGAAGAAAGCAGCTATATGTATGGCTATTTGCCTAAACATCTGCTACCGAATCTAAAACGAATGAGCGCGGTAGAGCACCACAGGTGTTCATAGGATATCTCCCTAATCAGATCAAGTAGAGCGCTAATAGAGCGGTAATGGATCTCCATCGGTCGCTGACATCGCTATCGGATCTCATTTGCGCGCCAAAGATCGCAGTAGTCGCCGTCGGAGCGCCAGTAGAGCGCAGTGGATCGCATCTTAGTCGCATTTGAGCGCCAACGGAGCGCAATCTGATCATTTAAGGTCGCAACATTTTTTATGAAATTGGTCGTGACTAATGACCACGAAGTCGCTATCGGATCTTATAGATAGCTAACGGATCGCCATCGGAGTGTTATCTGATCGCAATCGGATCGTAAATGCCGTTAGGTCGACTCATCCTAAAGGCGACCTTTGGCGCTCTGTCGGAGCGCGGAGATCGCCGTCTAGTGGAAATTGAGTATAACGACGAATATAGTCGTCTTTACAAACTGTACCAGTGAAGAGTTCATATGTCCTATGAAATCATCGTAGATCCAATCAGAGTGTTCTTTAAGGGCCCCCTTCACTGTTTTTATTTTTAATTTAAAAATCAATGAATGTGTAAGTAAAAAAAACAGGTTTGGCCTTGTAAATTTGAAGAATGACTTATTTGTTCAAATCAATGAAAACAATCTGTTTCGGTCATGTTTAATTCCACTTTTATTAAACGTTCAAACCCTCTTTATCTTGAATGATCTTTAAAAATTGTTTTTACACAATACTGATTAGCTCGTATTTCATTATAATTTTTTTTTTTATTATATTGACTGTTGTAATCCTTCCTGCCTAAATATGATCGTGAAATAACTTACAACTTGATCAAAACATAGCAATACTACTTTTAAGGCACTTTATGTAGACTAGCAAATACAGTTTACAACACAATATACCTCAAACACGCTAATAACTTATCATGGGTGCACTTGTTATTTGCAAACAACTTGAAATCCTGATCAGACGCGGCGTGTCGCTGCGCCCGATCAGGATCCAAACTATTTGACAAGTATTTTAATATTGCTCAAGTCAAATAACCAAATAATAAAATTCATGAAATTAAAGCAGACAATATAGGGTTAATACACCTTTTTTCGTGCATTAACATCTGAAGAAGCCCGCGGGCTGTATTTGAAGCCCGAGGCTTTAGCCGAGGGCTCCAAGACAGCACAAGGGCTTCTGCAGATGTTAATGCACGAAAAACAGGTGTATTGACACTATTCTTGCATAAAACTATGTCTATTTCCCCTTCTTGTTGGATTTCACCTAACTCCGTTCTCTAATACATTGACAGAATACGCGCACCTAGAGAGGTCAAGTTTGTTTACAAAATGTTCATGTATTTTATATATCAACGGCTAAGATACAGGGCCACATGCACCTGATTTATCAATGTCGGCCATTTTTAAAAGCGACTCGATTCGCATGTGTAATAATAATTTACGCTTGGCACTCAACAGACATTATGCTGTTCTTCGTCGGTTAATTCAAGGATTTGAAAATGTTAAATATATCTGGATATGAGGAGAAATGTGGTTGGATGTTGGAATAACGTTGAATGAGTTGGTCTGGTACAACGTGAGACGTATACAGACCGGTCAGCGACGCAACACAGAACGTCAGAGACTTTCTCTAGACCAATTCTATGGAAATACAGGTACACCGATTTACAGTTTAGCATGTTTAGGGTAGGACTTTATTTATAATGCTATATTTATTAATAAATATCAGACACATGAATGGATTACCAGCAGTCGATTGCAGTTATTTAACTCATTATAACTCCATACTGTAGTCTAGCGGGATCGAGTGTAGATCTAGTCTATTTCTATTTATTACTTCTACGCCATCAATTCTTATGATTATGAGAAGGGGCACTTTCTAGGTGCACCATTGGGACTGTACCTGTCGAACACAGGCACAGAGGAGATAACGTTATTCTTTCCCGTTTTTAAACGCAAAGAAATGCAAACGCAGTGCACTAACATGGAGAAAATGACATCTTTTTTATACTTCTGACTGTTTATTTTAATCTGCGTAACAAACATTTGGGAGCCTGATCAGACACCGGGTTACTCGGCGTATGATTTGGCTCCAAACCAACGTCTGAACTGGCTCCAAACTGTTTGCAATGGAAACAATAGTTTAAGAGAATAACGTTTTTTTCCCACTGTTATCTATGTAGAAACTCAACAAGTCCCTACAGCTCAGTCGTTAGAGTGCTAGAATGTTACGTCAGAGACCCTGGCTCCAAGGTTATAAAGCTTTTGAGTTGAGTCTGAAATCGTCCTAAAGCGTTCGGTTGGTCAGATTTGAGTTTTTGATGAGCAAAAACTGAAATTTGACTTATCAATGTCTAAGAACCATATAAGACTCAACTTATAAGTTTTAACTTTCTATACGTCTAACTGTCATTGTGCTTGGTAACCATTTTTATACTACAGTTGTCTAGGAATTTAGAATAATTTTGAAAATATGTTTTGATAATTTTGTAAGCCATTTAAATATTAGGAACGTACTAAGAGTCAGTTACTGAAATAGCTGGAACGGAATTTGGGTTGACATGCTATTTGATCAACATTGCCGTTATAGATTCTACATGTGTGTGTCTGTTAGATTTACTTGTAGGTTTTAAATAAAGATTTAAATTTGAATTGTCTCATTCAATCATTGCCTTCATTAAAAAATAAAAATAATTCTAAATAAGATGATAAAGATGTATATATGTTTAAACTGTTATTATTTATTTTCATGCATGTTTGTTGTTTCAGATTCTATCACCAGATGTCACTGGCCATCAGCCTTGGATGTTGGTCTAAATCTTGAGAAGTCTGCAATATTAACCCTGGAGTCATCCTTTCTCATTGACTGTGAACAGAATGTGTTTGGTGCTTACTCAACAGAGAACAGTGACAATAACGAGAATGAACCAGATTTAACAAAACAAAGTTTAACTCATGATGAATTTATGTTTACACAAAGTCATCACCCGGCTGGTCTCAAAATAACAGGAAAAGTCTTAGTTTAATGAGGAGCAGCTAACCCAAGACATCTATTACATGTACATGTACATACTTTGATTGTACATTAACCTATCACTCAATCAATATGCAGTTTCCCCCTCTTATCTATTTCTCCACTGAGCAAAATAGTTCAACACTATGGAATCATGAATGTATGCACTATAAGGAGCCTAAAGCATTTTGAAAGTAAAGCAGAATATACCATTAGGTACTTTCTACTTTACTTTCAACATGCTGTAATAAACAACCTGAATTAAGGGTAAAGGGTTAAACAGACACAGTCTGAAAGATCAAATTACTACATAGCTACAGGTAAAAGGCATGATTTTATCTGAATTTCAAATATTCTAAATGTCTATTTTTTCATTTTTAATTCCATTTCTAAAAAATAATTATTTCCTAAATGCATTACTTTGACTACTCAAACTTCTTAGAACATATCTATTACATTGTGCTTCAGTATATTTACCAAGTTCATTTATTATCTTGAGCTATGTAATTTTTAGCTCACCTGGCACGAAGTGCCAAGGTGAGCTTTTAGGATTGCTGGATGTCCGTCGTCCGTCGTACGTCGTCCGTCGTCCGTCCGTCCACAATTGGTTCGTTAACACTCTAGCAGCTACAAATATCATCCAATCTTCATGAAACTTGATCACAATGTTTGTCTAGTAGAAATCTAGGCCAAGTTCGAATGTAGGTCATGTTGGGTCAAAAACTAGGTCACTAGGTTAAATCATTGAAAAACCTTGTTAACACTCTAGAGGCTACAAATATCATTTGATCTTGATGAAACTTGATTAGAATGTTTATCTTAATGATATCTAGGTCAAGTTCGAATGTGGGTCATGTCCAGTCAAAAACTAGGTCACTAGGTCAAATCATAGAAAAACCTTGTTAACACTCTAGAGGCTATAAATCTCATTGGATCTTGATGAAACTTGATCAAAATGTTTGTCTCATTGATATCTAGGCTAAGTTTGAATATGGGTCATGTTTGGTCAAAAACTAGGTCACAAGGTCAAATCATAGAAAAACCTTGTTAACACTCTAGAGGCTACAAATCTCATTGGATCTTGATGAAACTTGGTCAGAATATTTGTCTCATTGATATCTAAGTCAAGTTTGAATATGGGTCATGTCCGGTCAAAAACTAGGTCACAAGGTCAAATCATAGAAAAACCTTGTTAACACTCTAGAGGCTACAAATCTCATTGGATCTTGATGAAACTTGGTCAGAATGTTTGCTTAATTAATACCAAGGTCAAGTTTGAATATGGGTTATGTCCGGTCAAAAACTAGGTCAATAGGTCAAATCATAGAAAAACCTTGTTAACACTCTAGAGGCTACAAATCTCATTGGATCTTGATGAAACTTGGTCAGAATATTTGCTTAATTGATACCAAGGTCAAGTTCGAATATGGGTTATGTCCGGTCAAAAACTAGGTCACTAGGTCAAATCATAGAAAAACCTTGTTAACACTCTAGAGGCTACACATCTCATTGGATCTTGATGACACTTGGTCAGCATGTTTGTCTTAAGTCACTAGGTCAAATCAAAGAAAAACAGTGTTAACCTTTTGGAAGCTACAAATCTCACTAGATCTGCATGAAATATTGTCAGAATTTTTGCCTACATCAGATCTAGGTCAAAATCAAATATGGATTGTGTCCGTTCAAAAACTAGGTCAAATCATAGGAAAATCTTGTTTACACTCTAGAAGTTGATTGTGGGTCATGGCCAGTCATAATCTAGGTCACTATAGGTCAAGTTTGCCATGGTGTACCAGGTGAGCGATTTAGGGCCATAGTGGCCCTTGTTTAAAAAACAATTGCTTCTCTAAAACCATTGTCTGAATTCAATAATATTTTGAATGAATATTGTTTAAATGACCCTTTCTTAGCACTATTTATATCAATGCCATAGTTTCCCCTTTTGCTCAAATAGTAATAATGACAAACAGATTCCGAATTACTTCTTCATGCAACAGTCCACATACATGCAATTACAAACTTCATTTTGCATTGAGTAATATATAACACAATAGTCCTCAGGTGAGCGATTTAGGGCCGCATGAGGCTCTTGTTTAAGTACTTGAAATATGTGTACAAAACCAGGATTTCAAATAAAATATATTTCAATAAGCACAATTTTGCATAGATATAAATAATAACAAGAACTTTTGTCTTAATATTTGAGATCCATTTCCATTTTTTTTTATTAATATCAGTCATTTTCTTCCATATCACAGCTTCCTTTATTCTAATTGCACACCAATTGTATATCTTGCAAGTATCATGCTTCACTACAAACAGTGTACTTACAAGGAATGCACTTGTCTTCTGCCTCTGTGTAAACTTTGAACAGAACATCCCCTAAAGGAGCCCTCTGATCAAGGTCGCCACACGAAGAATAATTTTCAATGCATCGGTGGGTGTACATGTATACTTTAAACAGAACGCAATTAAACAAGATGGACAAACTTTTATTTTGATTTTAAATGTACATTTAAATCTCCAGTGGTTATTGAATGAGAGATTTCGCCTAACTGTGGCCAACGTATGCAAATAGTCGCTGTCATGGACATTTTACTGAGATGAACTATCTGGTTGTAGACCAATTGGAGTGTCAGATGGCCGATTTTGTCAATTTCAAAATTGATTGATTTGGGTTTACGGCCGCAAACTGTGACACAAAGGTTGTCATAATAGCGCCGATGTTGTGTCAATTTCATGTCATCTATAATAGCAAGTCGCTGCCGTCGAAAGTTCGGCATTTTAAAAATATGTACATGTATGTGCACAATTACGGTACAATGTATAAATAACTCGTATACGAGAAATGGGATTCAAGCTGTTTGTTATCGCTTTTATTAATGAGTTAACTGCAAGTTTTAATAATAAATCAAAAGTTACTTTGCCTAGTGTGTTTACTTATATGATGTGTTCTGCTTTGTAGCCATCCTAAAGTGGTGAACACGTTATTCTTTCCCCTTTAAACGCAAATAAAACGCAAACGCAAAACACTAAAATGTAGAAAAGGACAATTTTTCGGCATTTCTGACCTTTCATTTTTTCAGAGTGGCAAACAGTTACGAGCCTGATCAGACACCGGCTTGCATTTCGCCTTAATGACCGTTATGTGTATTTGGCGCACGGTGATTATTTTGTAATTTCAATAACAATGCATTCACCAGCATCTTTGTACTGACAGTGTAGGCTGCAGTTTGGCCAGAACGCTGTTCAAACCGTCATTGTTATTGTTTATACTGGGCCCCGGAACAATCATAACTATAGCGGGCATTAACGGCGCGTGTGCACGTGAATCGCCTTGTTAATACACGTTAAAGTACTCGTTAATGCACCCCCTGGGAACGGCTTTTTATGCAAGAATAACCTTTTAATGACAGTAAATGGGGTTAAATGAACACCACCACTATAACCTTTTTCTGGAAATATAATACGTAAATATTCTTTAAACTGGAAATTAATATAAATTATATTTATCTTCCTCCAATGTATTTTTAGTCATTAAGACAGGTTTTTGTTTAATGTTAGAAGTTTTTTTTAACATTAAGTCAGCTATTGGAGTCCAACTCTCAGGATGGAGGTAAATGTACCAGGACATTGTGGAATCATTAAAAAAGCTTTATATCAGGAATAAGTTCATGCGAACACATACACTTCTAAAAGGGGAAGGGTTTACATTTTCATTTTGTATTATCATGCCCAGTGGCTAATATGATATTGTGCAAAGAAATAATAACGAAATACTGAATACATATCACAGCTATCTATTTTATATTGTCGTATTAAATCTCTGAAAATATATGTCTCGAGGCAAATATCGTGAAAATAACAGAGTTGCAGTTTTTATATGAACAATTACGTTTTATAAACAATTCCTGGAGCTGTTTTCCGAAGCAAATGAAATGCCATGAATAACCTAGCAATCGATAGTAAAACACATGTATTTGCCGAATATAGAAAAGAAGATATGTTGTTAGACTTTATGTCAAGGCTTATATTGATTCCTGACCGAAGTAATGTAGCAATGTCGTTAAAGAGCCTGTTTCATTTATTTTAAGCACTAGTTGAACTCCTTATCTCGATTCTAATGTTCAGCTGTTCTCTTTATTATATGTATAGAGTGCATGAATTTGTATATAAGCATAATTATATAAAAAACTGATTAAAAAGTGGCAAGTATAAAAGGCAGAATTATTAGCAGTTACAGCTTCATGTTTGAAAGCTGGCAGACAGTAACTCGTGAAGGAGTGTTATGCCTTACTTTGATCATTCATATAGAGTTCACATGTCCTTACAGACAGACACGTCCTTTCAACTCATGCATCCTTGAATCTTCAAATGGGCAATTCCAGTTATCAATAAAGTTTTGTCCATCATCGGCTATTTTGATTGTAAGGTTGTGGAACAGGGTTTATATTTAATGTACACTGTTCGTCTTTATAGGTGAATATAGGAGATAAGAGTGAGGTTGGGCGCCCCTAAACCCAGGTTAAACCCCTAGTGGTAATTAATGGTTAGTTTATAATTAATTATTGATTGCTACTGACCGTACCAAGGCGGGCTCCTATATTCACTTTGCTTTATGTTTGTCTTACGTGTTGTTTTCTATTGAGTATGTAGATAAAGGAATGGTAGTGTGTGTGTGTGTGTGTTTGTTTGTTATGGTATGACTGTGTGTGGGTTCTGCTTGAGAGGTGGGTGGATTGTTTGTGTTGCGTTTCCTGTTTGAGTCTTTCGTATTTATTTGTTATAAATTTAATTGCAGCATTGCATACCTTGATTACAGAGAAAAAAAGCTACTTGATGAAAGCATTCTTAGAAAATAACGGATATGACTATCATATGAGTAGACACTGTTTGTTTAAGACAGTAGTAGTCTCCAAAATGAACACTTTTTGTGAAGGACGGGTATTCTTGTCGCTAGATAACTTAAGACAATGCAATGCTTTGACATTTAAGCGTGTCTCTTTCGAAGACACTACGAGCTATTGTCATCACTCCGACGTCTGCGTTGTCGTCGTTGTCGTTGTCGTCGTCCGAGATATTAACGTTGGCCTTAACTTTAGAACTAAATTTGATATACCTTTTTTTGGTATGTGTTCCCGCTCCAAACAGATTTTGAGGTCAGTAACATTTGGGTAATGTTCAACAAATGCCAAGGTCATTTAGAGGTCATTCATAGGTAAAATAGCCAGGGTCATAACTTAGGAACTGCATGTGCTAAATACTTTACATTTGGCATATGTATTGTACTCAAGAAGCTCATAAGCTCAATACATCTTTGGTCTTAAAGATCAAATAGGGTTAATTTAATATTTCCAATAATTCTCGAAAAACATGTGATACAGACTTTATATTTAGCATATCTACTAAACACAATAAGTTATTGGGTTCAGTACAACTTTGGTCATAGCAGACAAAATGACAAGGTAATTAAGAGGTCTAATACGTTGAATTTAACATCGGCCATAATTTTCGAATTGCATGTGATAGAGACTTTACATTTTGTATGTGTACTCAAAACAAGTAGTTCTTTAGTTCAGTACAACTTGGGTGATGTCAGACAAAGGAGAATGACATTTAGAGCCCACAGTAGACAGAAAGACAAATAGTCAAGACAGACAAAGTCAATGATTAAAGAAGATATCACTACTGCTCCTTACAAGACAGACGAAACTTTGCACCCGCATGCGGTGCTCTCGTTACTTTAACAACTTAACTAATGTTTTTATCAGTCACGCATAAATAATGACAATGCAATTCAGTCATAATGTTAGAATTATGATACAAGTTCACACAATTCTATACACCGAACAAGTTTCTCGATAGCAAATATGTTTCTACTTGATCACCAATCATTCAACTAAGAGAAATACAGGGCTTGTATGACATGTAGCTTCAAATATACGCCAACTACATGTATATTGCTTAAATATCCTTACACATTTTCTTCATTATTGTGTAGTACTCTGGGTCTACATTATTATAACACCTAGTATAAATGATCTTGGTCTACATTAGTTTCACATCCGATCTTATGATCTAGGTCTATATTTTTAATATCCTGTTTTATGATTTTGGTCTACATGTTTAACACATCCATGCATTATCTGTTTGAAAAGACTCGTTATGGGTACCAAACTTTGCTTGAAGATCTTTATTAACAATAAAACGGTGAGAAGGCAATAACACTACAATGCCTATAATTAGCCTGGGTGGAAAATTAGTACCAATAAGAGTTTTATCACTACCCGAACCCTTAACAAAGGTGATGCGTGTTTTAATATGTCTAACCTTTCTGTAAACTGCCACTTGCATTTCATGTAAGTAGTGAGCCGCTTTTTAAGTGGTGGTAATTGTCAGGTTTCACACACTTTAATTCAACCTTTATCTTCTACGTTTAGTTTTACGGAGTAAGTTAAGCCATAACAATGACAACACTAAATGGTTTTCCATCTTATGTTCAATAGGACTTAAGGTTATAGTGCAGTGCAAATCAAGATGGCCACCAAAGCAAGTAGTGGCGGTGCATTAATGGTGAAAACAGCAAAGATATTGCTCAACCCCCTAAAAGTGTCACTCTATACAACTGAAAATTATATCCCTATATCTGTTTGCATTTATAAAAATAATAAAAACGTTTTTATAGTGAAAAGAAATTACCTCCAAATTTTCCAAACTTTGGGCAATTCCACCAACATCTGCGGCTAACTAATTCCAAAACTATCAATGACATCGTACTTTTCAAACTGTTCCCGAGGTGCAAGGAATCCTTATTTTCTCTTTAGAATGTCCATTTGAACACATTATACTCTGACATTATACCCATTGTCACCAAGCATTTCAATTCTCCATATTGGCTAACACATGTAATTGAAATAAGTCCTTTGAAAAGTATGGTGGTCAAACATTGTCAAAGTAAAAACATCAAATGAATGCTACATAACAGCAGCATGATAGTACCTGTACAAACCATTGTGGATTCCAAATGTAACTAGAACACTGACCAAGTCAGAATGGATCCCGCAAAAGGAGGAATAACACACAATGGGAAAACTGTTCAAGTTCAACACATAGTATCAACAAGGCCAAAAGTTAGAGTTTAATCAAAATCATTCATGGGGTAAAGAATATATGACGTGGTCATTCGTGACCTTTTTACCAGCATTGCAAATACTGAACTACTGCAAACACTGTCCGAAAATCTGGCTATATCCAATGAAAATTATTTCAGTAACAGAGAAAACAGGGCTAAAATGTTTTTATTTATTTTTATAAATGAGTAAGCCTTATTCAATTTAACCGGTATTCAAAATTGGCCAAGATTTTACAAATTCATATCAACATGTTCAGAAAGTTTTTACAATTCAGCTTTGAACTGCTTGAGTCCCAAATAGGACAAGGCAAAAATTGACAAATTATAGTTGTTCAAGGGTAATGATACTTGGATGAAAAGTATAAGAGTTAGTAAGCGGACAAGGTTAGATATGGCCAATCACGAAAAATTACTGACCAAGCTACATCACTGACATAAGAGGACCAGTCTCTCAGGTCTCTGACAGTAGCTGCAAATATTTACATGTCCTCCGCCATCCCGGCCAGTTCCATCAGGTGTCCCCCAGGGTAATGTCCTCGGTTCATTACATTAACGATCTTCGCGGGTATGTAAGTCAATTCAAAGTACACCTATTCGCGCATGACACAACTATAAACCTGTCATTTTCCATTGTCGATACTGATCATATATGTACAGTGGAGAAAACGTTATTCTTTCCCGTTTAAACGAAAACGTACGCAAACGCAAAACACTAAAACGTAGAAAATAACAATTGTTTGACATTTCTCACTTTTTATTTTAATCTGAGTGGCAAACAGTTTGGATCCTGATCAGACGCCGGGTAATCCGGCGTCTGATCTGGCTCCAAACTGTTTGCAATGGAAAAAATAGTTTTAGCGTAAACGCGTTTATTGGGAAAGAATAACGTTTTATCCACTGTATGTTTTAGCATATATTAAGTAATTAAAGCCAGTATGTAGCTGTCAAGTAGCCAAAATTGCGCATTTCTTAAACCTGAATATTCAGACACATACGTAATCTAAACATATAAAAAGAAGTCATCCGCTATGTATATAGAGGCAACATTGCTTACAAACCCATGAATTTGGTGGAAAGAAGTCGATTTTTAAATAGGTTTGATAACATCCGATCAACGGCGGAGATTTTCCGAGTTCGTTCGGCTTGCGCCCGGTAAATATATTTTCATAGTGTTTAGAGTTATTTTTAGATTGGAACATTCTAAAACTTTAAAAGGGATGAGTATACCCTACATTCAGCAAGAGACATTGATAGCTGTATTTATTGTGCGCAATATACAGTAGAGAATACATTTTTCTTTCCGGTTTAAACGCAAACGCAGTTCACTACACTGTGGAAGTTTACTTTTAGAAATTTTAACTACTTTTTTAATCTGAGTAGCAAACAGGTTGGAGCCTAATCAGACGCCGGGTTACGTGGTGTCTGATCTGGCTCCAACCTGTTTGCAATGGTAATAATAGTTTTGTTTATAAATGCGTTTAATTTGAAAGAATAAAATATCAGTTATTGCAGCGTTCTCGTGCTGCACGATGATCATACTTATCTCAAGTAGGAATGTGTACGACTATGTATTCGATCTTACCTTCCTTACAGTGGAGAAAATGTTATTCTTTCCCAATAAACGCGCTTACGCTAAAACCATGATTTCAATTGCAAACAGTTTGGAGCAGATCAGACGCCGGGTAACCCGGCGTCTGATCAGTCAACAAACTGTTTGCAAGTCAGACTAACATGAATGGTCATAATTGTCTAAAGCTTGTGTTTTTATGCGTTTTATTGTGATGCGTTTGCGTTTCGATTGCATTTAAACGGGAAAGAATAACGTTTTCTCTATTGTTACCTATTTACCATTATTAACTATTCTGTTCTAAAGTAACACAGACAAGTCAGAAAAATCGGATCGATCACGTGACTTTTATTCGACCATGCGGTAATTCTCGGAAGCCGACACGAAGATTTGTTATGTAAACAAAGAGCTTATTTTTCCAACCCTCTCGATAAGAAATCGACACATTTATGTATGATTCTTAAAGAAAGGGGGGTATATGTCAGGCATCTGACAACCGTTTTCGCTTAGTTTGAATACATAGAAAATGTACATACATGTATATAAGAAAATGCGCGTTTTAAACACCCATTTGGGCGACATTCTGCCTTTAAGTCATACATTTCGAGATTTCGCAATGATAGATCTACATTATTTCATATAATATGTATAGTTATTTTATAATATAATTGAATAATAAATAAAACTAGAACACACAGAAATATCCCAATGACAAACAAGTGTCACTAATTCGACGTATAACTTGACAGACCCATACGTACACATACATGTACCTTGGTTGACGTTTCTACAGTGCTCGAATTCTCCCGGTCATGGCTGTAGAGCTTTTACGATTTTTCAAGCAGTTCGTTGTATGAAGCTGATACTTATCAAGTTCTGACACAGGCCAGTAACACTATGCACGATCATTGTTTATGGCATAATTGTAGCGTAACAGGTCAACTTCCGGTTTAGTATGCATGAAAACTGCAGGGTACCTTTTCGATAACACTTGCTATGAGTATTAATTAGATTTTCATTTAACGATGTGTGATGGTTGTAGATCTAAATGTTTGCTGTTTAGCGTAACTGAATATTGATAGCTTCACGCCGTCGTTAAATATTATTAAACAGCTACAAGTAGTTTTGATAATGATCACACATATATATAATCAACAATTTTACGCACTGTATGAATAGGTTTCTTTCTCTACTTTAATCAACAATTTTTATATATCAAGCTTACACATTTTTACATATCCAGAAGCGGACGACGCGTAACGCGATGTCCGGTCTGGATTCAAACTGGTTATCATTCATGAGTATTTTCCTTTTTTAGAAAAAAAAAACCCATAAAGGAATGGTGGTTAGCTTTATCACAAACGATCTATTTGAAGCAGACGATAACTATTTATGTTTAAAAATTCATCCGTACATAGCAAAGTGACTAACAGTGCAGACCGTGATCAGGGGGGTCATTTAGGCTCCGTCTGATTTGGGTCTACACTGCTTGCATTAGACCAATTTGATGTTTACAGGTACATGTATAAAATGTGCGAAAATCAATTAACTATTACTTAATACCCTATTGAAATTTTCCCCTACATATCTTCTATGTGGTACGCTTCAGCCAAAAAGGGTACGTTTTGACTCGGTATGCTATGACCATAACCCCTTTTATTTTCCCCAGGGGAAAATTTCTATTCCCCATAGGAAGGAAGATCGATTATAATTCAATTGAATATTCCAGAGAAATTGGCGAAAATTCTTAACTCAGACCCAAACACCACACCGTAGATAAGATATTTATACCTGGTGTTTGCACACAATTTGCACGGGATCTTCAAGATTTCCGAAGGCAACCATCAACAATGATATTTCGCCCTTATCGAACGAAGATCGTTAACTGACGCCAATATAATTAGATCTTACCTATATAATATTATTGGTTTTGAGACAGATCATAGTACGATTATGCAAATGTTAGCATACGTTTCTGATTTTATGCTTGAAAATTAATTGTTTAATTCGCATTTATGTTATAATCTATAGGGTATGAATGTGTTCTTTTTGCGCAAAGACGGGATCAGTATTGTCGTTTGTGTTTTAAATTCGTTATTCGGCTATGAAGAAAAATCACGACATAGTTATCTAAAACGTTATAAATTACGACTTCGTCTTTTGAACAGTTGAATCTGAATCAGAAACATTGTATCTAAAACAATGACTTTCATGTTTATGAAAATAAATACGATCTTTTCGCGAAAGTAGTTTTGGAGCGCAATAACGTTTCTTCAATAACGAGCGATTCGGTGTCATCTTTTAGCCTGTATGTAAACAAAAGCGAGCAGATTTTCAGGAGAGAGAATCTTATCAAAAGCAATATTGTTCTGGGAATCAGAAAAGTGTATGCTGTAGTCTCATTTTTCGCCTTGTTGAAAAGCAAGTAAAAATGTATGATCAATGTAGGAACAGAGCTTTAGATCCAAATTACTCGTACCGCATTTCACTATACATGTCGTGTTTTGGCTTCAAAATGGCGGTGGATTTGTTTCACTACACGTGATAAATATATTCAAAACACCTTTTCAGAAAGAAATGCTTGAAAATAACATTCCTGTCATCTCAATGAAGAACCGGGTTGCAATTTGTCATAGTTTTTCTGTTGAATTGTTTGCTATACAGTGCGGTGCACTTGCCCAAAAAAATCCCTTTGTTTTAATGCTTGTAAATAATTATCGAGGCAGCTTTTGTCGGCATAGTTCGGTTAGTGTTAGAGCATATACACATGCTTTGAATTGGACTGTGTGTTTTGATTGAGACTCATCTCTGTAAAGCATGGGTACATGTAGCATTTGATCTTAAAGTTGGCTACAATAGCCAGAATTCAATATGGCCATGCACTATTACCTTAATATACCCACATATTGATATAGTCAATGTTATTGTGCGTGTTGCTGCTGTTATAACTTATGGCACCAAAGCTCTTTGAGATTACCAGTGGACATTTCATGACAAGTAAAAGCAAAATGCAAACTGTGTGGGACATTTATATCGGGATCTATAAAAACCACACAAAACTTACATTTATTTAATAAAATAGTATAATAATAATATAGTTAGTGTATGCTTTAATATTCTGCAATGTTATCGATGTAACCGGAATGTAATTGTGATTACATTTTTCAAGTAATCGTAATTTAAACGATTACAGACTCTATATTTTTTTTAAAAAGTACCCGTAATCGTAATCGCATTTGCTGTAATCGTAATCGAAAGTAACCGATTACATTCCAAAGTGATCGGTCTCATGTCTGGCTGGGTCTATGTTTATAAAGCGTTTCAGAAAAGTCTGAGATCGTTTTCAAGCTTTCGATTTTTCAGATTACCAACTAAAAGTTTGAGAAAGATCAAACACTCAACACAAACGCTTTATAACATACGACCCAGTTGCATTTTGAATCATCAATTTAAAGCGTTACTTTTCATAAAAGACATTTAGCGCGTCCCTACGCTAAAATTAGAATAGGAATTACGGAATAATGAAATCGCTGTACTCGACACATTTTGTATCTGTAGATCATAAATGATTTGTTTTCTTACTGTGCAAGTTTCTATATCATGCGACCATTGCGTTATGAATTATCTGTATAACTACAGTGGAGAATCTGTTATTCTTTCCCGTTTAAACGCAAACGTACGCAAACGCAAAACACTAAAACGTAGAAAAGAACAACTTTTGGACACTTCTGATATTTCATGTTTATCTTGGTGGCAAACAGTTTGGAGCCTGATCAGACGCCGGGTTACCCGGCGTCTGATCTGGCTCCAAGTTGTTTGCACTGCAAATAATAGTTTAAGCGTAAACGCGTTTATTGGGAAAGAATAACAGATTCTCCACTGTACTTGAATAAGGGAGGACCGTAAATCATGTTGGTAGAAAGTGTTGCCCGATCCGTTTTCATGCTATTAGAAATAAAATATGGTTAAACTGTTACAGTGACAAAGCATTGCCATCAGCGTTCAACGCTATTTTATAGTTCGAAAGAAAGGAGACCGGACCCTTCAAGACTAATTGATACAATCATGCAAACTTGTAACACGAGCGCGTATAAATACTTAATTATGAATTATTTCACTTTTAAGTTATATCGTTTGCTTTCATCAATAGTGTCGTCTGCAATATTTGTAAAGACATAGTTAGGGTTTTTTGACTTTTGAAATATTGATATGAATGCTGACCCCTTACGCGTAGTCTAATCAGGATGCGAAATGTTTGCAAAGTCGTTTTTTTTTAAATAATGTTTGCACCATTGTCAGTGAAAGTGTTTTCATTCAAGAATTTGTTACAATTCCCACAGATTGAAAGTCCATACGAACACAATTACAAAACTATTGACTGTTACTGATATCAGCAGTGACTTGAACATTCAGAAAACAAAAGAAAAAAAGGAGCTGAACGCATGTGTATGTTTTGCATAAAAAGGAAATGGGTAATTATAGCGAAATAACCAAATTAAATGAACATCATACCCGAAGCTAACATTGGCAAATATCTGACACTCAGAACCACTTTACATTAGACGATGTGGCATAAATTATGTATCACCCTTATTTATATGGGGGCATATTGTTTTATTGCTAATTTCAAATGGTTCAAATATTTCAAATATTGAAAGAGCGCGATGAGAGGAAATGTTATGGATAAGGATAAGGATAAAACTGTGTATATCAATATATTCATTTTTTTATTTGGAAAATTATTTCAGTTCTTGTCGCAGAGTATAACTCTCAATATAGAGTTTTGTAGATACGTTTTAAATTCAAAGTTTAACAGGTGAATATATAACCCTTTTCAGTGAATCAGTGATCACTAATCTATAGCCTTGTTAGACAGTATTGGTTTTTCATCAATATGCTTTATAGGCGGTGTCTGTATGGTCAAAATGAACTGTCAAAATGAACTTTCTAAGTGGACAGTCCAGTGTGGGTTTTAAAATAGCCAGGTAAACTGGTTTCCGATAATTTCTGAATAAAAAAAAATAATGAGTAGGGTCGTGCTGCATAGTAAAGTCTTTTAAAATAATAGGGACGTATAGCTTTGGTTTGAGTAATGCCCACTTGAACCAGTTACAGTTCTACTTATGCTAGCCAAACGAACTTTCAAACATAAAGAGATTGATTGTAAAAATGTCATACATAAAGACCATGACCCTGGCATCAATACTGTTAGAGTTATTCCTTTTGGTTTTATTTTATTTTAGAGTTATTCCTTTTTGTTTTATTTTATTTTCCGGGGAATAACCCTAGTTCTACTTACGGTACTCAGTTAAAATGTCATACCTGTTAAGAGATTGAGATACAGTATCATGCAAATGGGCATTCAAAGGGGCATGATTTTTTTTTCTGCATATTTTCTTGTCCGGAAAATTAATCTAGTTCAGCTGATGCTACTGAAATGAAATTTCGCAAAAACTTGATGAAGGAAAGTATAATACACAAAGACTATAGTGCCGCAATAACTTTGGAATAATAGAAAACAAAAAAACAGTTTTAGTAGCCATTCCAAGCTATTCTCTCTCCCTTTCTCCCATTATATTTGTGTGTGTATGCAGGCGTCATTGTGCTCGTTTGTTTGTTGGTTGATTGGTTGAACTTTGGTGGTGACGAAGAGGGAGAGAAACGTCTTATCCTAATAAAATTAAACATTCAGTTGTCTAGGATTGTTTGCAACGAATGTTTGGCAAAATATTTTCTTACTTCACTCTGCAATAACATCGTTTTCACTGCGCAAAGATAAAAAACTTCAATTTGTTTATCTAAATGCCGCAACAGATTATAATCAAACTATTCACACGTGCAATGTTTGTAAAGGACGCATTTTCGTTTCACTATGGCTCAGTATGTTAAAGCTGTGTTCTAATGTACTATCATCATCACTTGAACATCAATGACATTAATTTGTGTATTATAGAGAGGTTGCAATAGTGAGACTATAATTCTTTTAATCCGTAGTCTGTTAAGTGTTGACTGTTCAACCGTCACTAACCAATAGAAAAGTAATACAAAGTACCCTTTACTGTATAAGCCAGTGTACCTTCTGCATGATGGCAGACTATTTCGACACTAGAAAACTGTATCAAATTATATTCGACAGAATCGAACACGAATTAAGTTGATAAAAAAGTGTTGGCAAATAGCACATGTTTTATATTAACTTTGTTTGTATGAATCACAGTCAATCTAATTTATATATAAAATAGCAAGTTTAGATGTGTCGTAATAAAACTAAATCATGGCCGAAAGGTAGCAAATATCAATCAAAGTCAATAGAAATTGGATGAATGGTCTATACATGTATTACATTATTATGCGACACATATGAACTGCTTGATACGACTATACCATTCGTTTATATCATTTTAAAAAAGTAGGTCACGTCAATGTGACCTTTATGCGATGTTTTCGACAAAATCATTCAGTCTTATTTTGTCAGCGTTATCAACGAGAGTGTTCTCGTTATTTACAAACAATATTTTACTAAGCAAACCGTGTATATTCTGATCAGAAGGTGCCGTAAGGAGCGCTCTAGTCAGTATATGTTATGTGTGTTATGTTGAAGTTAACCCTAGTGAAACATAGACCATGCTACATTGGGAACTGGAATTGTCAATTTAAAGTTTCTGGGTTGAATTAATTAAGTGATGATAAATTGTTTTTTATAAGCTTATGATATGCCTTTCAAATTAATTTTGTTCATTTCCAATTATGTTACAGTAATGAAAATTCAATTACGCCCCTCGAGTACCGTTTTTGGAGTGCGTGTAAACAGAACAGCTGTTGCTGTCAATTAATCTTAGCAAAGGAGAAACCATCAAAACCGACATCATTAGGAAATGCCTCGGGATTAATGCCAATGTGGCTTGCAAATTCATTTATCAAACACTCCTTTATAGACTACTGATAGTATATCTGAAAATACTGTAATATGACTGATTTAGGAGGAAACACAAGATTATATGGAGGCGAAAATGAGATTTGATTGAGTTGGGGTTACGGAACCGCTACACATTAAACTGTCACATGGCGAAGAAAAACAAAAATCGTAGAAACAGATTGAGATAAAGTAGATATAGATTTAATATATAAGTTTGAAGGCTAAAATTCGGAATATCAAATCGATTTGTTGTGGTTAAAACCTTTCAAACGAAAAACTTGAACGTGTTGTCTCATTGCATACTATTATTTCGGTCTCTTTAAGTTAACCCAGCAATAAATCGTCATTAATGGTATTTACGATTGTTAAAAAAACATCGCCATATTTGAGGACATTGATACGAGATTGCTTAAAAAAGTAACATGCACAATAACTTTATATACGTGATAATACGTGAAAAAATGCATGTGTTATACATGTTTATCTTTTTAAAGAGGAATTGTTCGCCTACATGATTGTGCACTGCACGATTATATCACATGAATCGTTAAGTGACAACATGAACCTACATAACCCCTACTACAGGGCAAATGACCTTTTTGTGTAATGTTGAAGTATTTTTTTAAACTTTGATACTACAGATATTATTATTTCCGCTTTATTATTTTGAATAATTTTATGAAACTCTCTTCCAAATAACATTTAAAAATTATGCACGTACTACATAGTTTAAAATGTTATTGTTTAATAAAAAAACAAAAAAGCTATACTTATTGCGTACTGAAAATAAAATAAAAAATAAATCTACCTTTATGTACAAAAGTAGTTGTTGAAAGCTCAAACTCATGTTTATATCAAACTAGGCTATATTTGAAGCCATTGAAGTAGACGTTTTAGTTTAAAAATCGAACTGAAAATAGATATACGTATCTAAATAAAAAATGTTATTTTTGAAATAATAAGATATAAGAAAATTAACCCTTTCAGTTGTATTTAAATTTTATTCAAAAACATAATTCAGACATACACTGATATATTTTAAAAACAAATTTGGAATTTGTACTTTAAAGAAGGTTGTACGTCCAAAACCAAACATAATGTCTGAAAAGTGCTTTGTTCGAGTTCCCTCTAGGTTGGGTCAATGACGTATCGAGTTATATGATCCTAAGTGCATTATACCATCGTGTAGGCAAACACATTTTCTTTAAAATGATAGATCAAATGGAAGTTATTGATCAAGTAACATTACTTATTGAGCATCTTGTATATATAACAGTGTATCATGTTATAAAACATAATGAAATATAAATATTTATGATTAAGTCTTTTCGTATTGCGACCTTGGTTGAATAGACTATCTAGATGTTGGCGATTGATGAACGACTTCGAATTATCTCTAGCGTTAAAATATTTAAGCACTTTATGATGCAAACCACCGGTGAAACATTATTAAATTGAATTTACTTTTTGAGCACTTTATTAACAACAATATGCTTTTTCTAAATTTTACATTTTGTGTAGGCAGTCCTTGAAGTACATACATAAATGCATGTAGTATTCAGTTTCAACCTAAGTAGTATATTGTCTAGTCTGTTTAACGCATGTAAAAAATGAATGTCGATCCAAAACAATACAATTACAATGCTTGCCATACAAATGTGTTCTCACTTATTATTAATACTAGGTAACACCTTATATAACAAGTATTTGTATGGAGTCAAACTCTGTCATTGCGAATCCCTGCCTAATTCAGTACATTTGGTAATAGTGCATGTTGATCATATACGCTCATGAATCTTTGTTGGACGACCTCAAACATTACACCTGATAATACATACAAACCCACACTACATTTAATTATGGTTAATATCCGATTTTGTTCATTAATCAATGTTAGCCTAGCTTATGTATAACACAAACACAGCATAATGTTATAATTTTGGAAATCAAACACTGGTTACGACCCTAAACAAAACATATTAACATATGTCTGACAGTATCTAGAACATTTCAAAATATCTATAAAACTTGAGTTTGAGCTTCTTCATAGACTAAATTCCATCTAAATTTAAATCGTATCTCTTTTATTCAGTGTAGTACATCTAACAGAATAGTACAGTAAACAACGCTTGCAAATTTACAGACAAACGATTATACTATACCTGCCGAACGCAGACAGTCAATTTACCATTTATGCATTCTTATGTACAGGTACATTTCAAAACATTAATCGAGGGCTATACCAAACTATACAGTATACTGAAAGATCGTACAACAACATATAGTATATATTTAAAATGCTTGCAAGCCTGTACCGTACAACTTATTGCTTACTGACAACATAGGCGCAGTAAAATGTCATTAAGTGTACTGAATTTAATAACACGTTTCGACATTGGTACTATTAATAACAATTGTAACTCTGATCAAATCATGTCTGAAATCTACATTTGACACTAGTCTTTAAGATACTTGAATTAAAACACTGATCATTTTAATTGAATATGTTTTGCAAACGAACATTTAAAATCAGACTACCACTCTATACCAGTGCTTTATTATAGTAACAATTAGGATCTTTTCATTTCGTATTTGAAACAAATAAAACTGCAATCTGTTGCCGGCAAATTAATTCACAAACATATAGCCATTAACTTTAGATAACAGAGAGAATGTAGAAAATGTAATCAAATGAAAAGATAGTTTGGTTATTAAGACTACTGAAAGAACTTTTGTTTTCCGGCAATAAAGACACGTTGGTGCCTTAAATGCATTTATAATTGTTGATTTAGTTTTTATTTTCGTATTTGGGCTACTGCCTGTCTGTAACTGCTAACGATACTATCGTTTGAGTGGTCTTTATAGCCTGACCTTGCAAAACTATGATCCTTTTACAGCAGAAATTGGTTGTTTGAATTTCAATCGAGATTTGATATTTCGAGATCGTGTAAATTGATTGTATTTCTGTTGCTGTTGCTGTTTACTACCATGACGTCATTAATTTTACCTCTTTCCCTGCTAATTTTTATCGTCTTTAACCCACAATATCATCTGCATTGGCCGTGTCGTCTGCAATACTTTCACTGTTAGTTTTTCGCGCTGTTTTGACTGAAGAAATGTCTATATGAGTGCCAAACAGTCTGGATCCTGATCAAAGGCTGCGTTACCAGTGTAAAATCGCCCTTTGACGATGACGGCAGTGAAATATTTCAAAAATGTTCACCTTCTATTATATCTCAAATTAAAAGTTTACTTTAGTTAGACGTGAGAAATATTGAAATGAGTCAAACATTTTGAATTTGCGTTACCCGGCGTCTGATTAGGTACCAAACTGCGTACAAATAGCCATAGTCCTTAGGTAATGCAGTAAAATGGTTGATAGATAGAGAATGTTCAATCGTTACATACCCGAACTGTAAATTTAACTATTAACTGCCTTCACCTGAGCACACTGATAATTTTTCAAACCGCCGGATCTAGATCAGGTACCGCATTTCTATTGACACATATATATATTATATACCTCGATTATTGAATTCGAAGAAATAAAATCGGACAATAATTGTTTAAAGCAAATGTCGTCACTAAGTTAAAATGTAGCTTACGGGCATTTCAGCTTGTTCAATGGATTATTTGAACAAAACACTGAATCTGAATATATTACTAAAGTGTTAATAACTCTGAATAGATTCTTTTAGTACACATTGATGATCTATGAATGGCTTTCTGTAACGTATAATTAACCATAACTCTATAAATAAAAATTAATACGCCGTAAATGTTTCCTCCACTGATAAAAATTAGCTCCCATTCATACAGTTTTGAATATGCATCAGAATAAATATGTAATATTCTGGCAGATTTTAGCTTAAAGAAGGCTGTAAGTAAGCAGGATGCACCCTAAGACGCATTCTTAAATTAAGTGTTTAACATGTTTTAAGAGCAGCTGTCTTTAGAACTAGAACACCTTTTACTCTGACCTCGCTTTCGATTTAACGTGACGTCATTTACGTACGTGTACAAGTGCCGCGTTATTCATTGTGGCAAACAAAAAATCTTGTTCTGCTTCAAATAACTAATAAATTTTGGCTATATAATTATTTAAACAACTATTTAATTGTTTCTGGTGTGTATTCAAGACATATAATAAATACATCACCAGTTGGCAGTGTGCTACAGAGTGTTGCATTTAGCTCTTGACGTTTTTGGCGGAAACAACCGATCAGACTCGCGCCAAGGCGCTCGTTAGATCGGCTATTTCCGCCAAAATCGTCTCGAGCTAAATACATCACTCTGTATCGCACTGTCAACTGGTAATGTGTATTTATTTTCTTGCCCGGTTACACTTTGTAACGATCGTGCTCTTTATAGCCTTGTATGAATACATTTATCAAAGGCATGCGCAATGTCAAAAGACGATGAGCATCGATCTAAGTATATGTATCCAGAGAAGGAATTGTAAGATATCGACCTACAGAAACATACTATTGAGGTAAAGGTCTAAAACAATGAAGGCATGTCATATAGTTACAACGGGCAATTCTAAGAATATTTCACCAATTCATGTAGTCAGTGTCCGTCGGCAAGTTTATTAGAAGTATAAGTAAATAATTGTTGTCGTCGTCAGTATTTAAACCGTAAAGATTTATTCTGTTTAATGGTGCAGTTTGTTCACGTGTTATTGAACAGAACAGTCAGCATTGAGTCAGCACTTCGAACTCGGTGCATTTAAAGTGGTAGAAAAAGCCCAACAATTTTTAACCGAATTCGTATTTCAGCTTAAAAGTACATGCACTTCGTTTATAACGTACAAAACAAACGATTAAACTTGACAATTAAGGGTCTAAAAGAATCTAAAAGAAAAGCCGCAATGTTTTAAGATTAGAAAAAGAATGTTATTGTTAATATTGATCAATAATCTAACTTATGAGTGAAAAACAGTATGGAACCTGATCATATGCAGATGCCGAGTTATTCGGCGTCTGTTCATATTCCAAACTGTTTACAAAATATACAATCCTTTTAGCCGGAAGCATTAATTTGGACATATTTACAACGTTTGTCTTATATCGACATAACGACGACTGTAAACCAGCAATTACTTGAACATCTTGCATTCAGGTCGCTTTCATTTGATAGTGTTGCTTATTTGAAACTTAGACACGATCGTTCACAGAATTACCAAAGACATTTTAATTCAACCTCTTGACAGGTAATGGCGATCAATGAATTAAACTTTTTTCTTCTTAATATCTCAAAATGCCGGTGATTGCAAACAGTTTTAAACCGGTTTAAACAGTATAACTGTTATTGATTTTCTGCGATAAGAAAACGCGATGCAATAGTTATTCATTCGGAGCTTAATCCAGTTCTGAAAGAATATTTTCAAAGGGGTATTTGGTTAGTTACAGAAATGAAAAAATCTCCACAAATTCTTGAATTATAAGTCCTCCGCCATACGCATTTGGACTTAATTGGAAACCAGAATTGTTTTTTTAGAAAGTATATGCCTGATTGAGATAAACCTAAAATGTCGCTAACATGATGAGCTTAATTCTTTGCAAGGAAACAAGTTGCGAGTAAAGATTATGTAATCAAAATGTATAATTTATACAAATTTAAAATACCTCATCATCTGAGATACAATAAAGAGCAATGTTTCCGAGGAAAAGGATTAAAATGCTTTTAACAAATTGGTTCTTGCTTATAACTTCTCGGCAGTTCACCTGTTTGCTACATTTACATGTCAAAGACCTTCTTGTATCAAGCAAACCATCCTTTCACGTTGCATAATTTCTTTCACGGTCTACATGCCAATTTGCAAGTAGTTTTGATAATGACTCGACGCCGCGTAAGGCGGTGTTTGATGAGTATCAAAGCTGTCTCACAATTGTTTAGATACATTTTAAGTTATTTTGTTTGAAGTTTAAAAAGATAATGAAATGCGTTGAAAGAGTTAACCCCTTCACTGCTTCACTCTGAGTATAATTATTATTTCAAACAGTTTCGATAAAACTACTTGATACTAACGATATAACCTTAGCCAATTAACCTAGAAAATTAAAATTAAGAAACAGAAGCAGATTGCAATTGTGTCAAACCGATGGCGTAATTGCAGGGTAAGGGTTAATCGGGGATTATTACTTTTCTCGCCTACGTGAGACAACTTTTATAATTGCAGTAAGTCTAAAAGTACAGCCGATTGTCTGATCTTCCTAATCATGCTTAACCGTCGTCTGGTAATATGTCATCTGCACAAGGAACTCCAACGCAGCGCTATGGCCCTTCTTCTTATAAAAAGATAGATGTATTAACCTATTACCCCATAGCCTGATTCTAGTTTTGAAAATAGGTGCCTACTTAAAGCAGGTTGAAAGTAAAGCGGAATGCGCCTTAAGGCGCATTCTGCTTTACTTTCAGCCTGCATTAAGCTATCATATGCTAGAATAAAGAAAATATTTATTATCATACATATTCATATTTGTATAAATGAGAACTATTTTCCTTAGTGGAGGAATAAATTTAAGACATAAAAAGGCGTATTTATGGGGTAATTGGTTAGACTACTTGTATGCTGATAACCATATTATTTTGCGCATAGCCAGTCATAAATAAAGTGGATTCACCGGCGAGGGGTCAAGGGCCTAATGGTGGTGAGCTAAGCCCTTCGCAGAAAAAAGGGAATTCAAAGCCCTTACAAGTCATTAACATTGAATTAGACTTTCAGAATTTATGCTGATTGAAGGTACCGTAATCCTTATCATGCTTTAATGTCGACTGCTTCAAATATATCGTCTACGAAAATAGTCAAAATAAAGTGTTATCCTTTCGCTTTTTGTTATTTTTGTAAGTTGAACAAAAGTTTAATATGAGTGACAAACGGTTTTGATACAGATCAGACACCGCATGTCGCGGCGTCTGTTCTGGATCCAAACGGTGTGCAAATATTTGCCAAACAATGTGGATTCTCGGGCGTACCAATGCATAAGTACCAACTCGCTTGACAAGTGTTCGGTGTTTTGATCTTGACCAAAAAGAGTTTGTGCACAAAAGAAGGATTCATCGTGATAACGAAAACATTGTCTTTATGCTATGACATCATCTACTTTTAACAGCTGTTGTTCTTTTATTTATCAAATTAAAATGTTGGCAAACTGACTATATTTGTAGCTAAATGAGTTGTTTGCAAGAAGTCATGGTTTAAGTGATAATTTAGACGCTAAAATGTGGCGATGAAGTAGTAAACATATATCAAATTCCGCGCTCAAATAATAGCAATAAATTTCAAGCGATTCAGATAAGGTTCACTCATATAAGGGAGACCATTTAAGATTTTCCAACAACTGTCATTTTGTACAATAAATCGATTGTGTGTATTTTACCTGGACGTGAGAAGGGCAGAATTTTAAAGCTGCAAATGAGTTACTGTGGACAATGAAAGTCAGCATATTAAATAATGTTTTATTTTCGAATGGTTTAAATGAAAATTCGTTATTCATGTATTTTCAATGGGAAAATTCTGCACTCTTGACAAATTCGTTGTGATGGATCTTATTGCCATTCAGGCTATATAAAACCTCAGATAATTTCCAAAGACGCTAAGATTCATCTTATGACAAGACGAGTAAAGTTTTGAAAAAGCCTTTAGCATAAAATCACATCTTAATTTGACTAACTATATCCTATCAGATATTTACAGTTTGCACATGTTAAGAGGCATTTGAAATAATAAAGAGATGAACCATGGACATAAGTATGCATATAATCATGTTGAATATAACACATCAGCTTGATATTGATAACAGTATATTCAACTTTTATTTTTATTGAAATCAAAGCACTTTAAAAATCAAGTTACACTGTAACGTTTGATGCCTCTTCATGCCATGCAACACAAAGTATACATTGGGTTTATATTAAGCGAGAGATAGTAAATTCTTGCATTTTTATTTCGATCCTATTTGTATCATCTAGTACATGTAGTTTCATATACTGAACGAAAATGGTGAAGATAGCTGATTTTCCATTGACAACTTTCCACGTTCTGTGTATTAATGGAAAGCAATATCAAAGACATATGGAATGGCAGAAAATAAGATGAGACGCGTATTTAAAAAAGATCAAATTCAAAGACACCAATTGCAATAATTGATTTTCGAGTGATAATTGTTCAAAATGTCCATGTTAGGTTTAAAGCAAGTGGAGATGATTTGAAAAAAAAATCCCTTTTCAACGGACAAGTGTACATACACTGCTTAAGAGTGATTCCATATTTTGGAGCAATTTGGTGTTGGCTACTCTTTCAATACCATTGCTTACTTTATGAGAAAATCATGACCAAAATCTCAATTATGACTTGTTAAGCAGTTGCAATAAAAGAGGATTTACCTTCCTCAATAAAAATAGTGAGAACACAGTCGATCTCGTATTCTGTACTTTGCTGCTTTCTTGTTTATGCCACTATGCAATGTGAATGATAAAATGTACCACCCAGACGTTGTTTGTATCCTTTATATATTGCTAGATTGAATTTGGCTCAGTATATCTTAAACTTGATTTCTGTAATTGATATGCACTATACAACATTTTGATCCATATCAATTATCGCATAACGCATATTCTGATCTTGACCCCGACTGAGAATGGGAGGGACTCGACTTGCTGACACTCTATGTGGTTAGACACACAAAATTTTATTATATGTACTATGTAGTTTCGCTTGTTTAAATATAACTGCTTCTGCTAGCTTTTCAACCTTTGAAATCAGGGACATTGTCTTTCTTCGCGATACGTCGGTTTTTTAAAATCCTTCGATTAGATTTGATAAATATCCCTCCTTTGATTCAGAAGAAATGTAGCGTAACGGAATAAGGACGGGCATAAGGACGGAATAACGGACGGACGGATGCATGCACGTACATGTTTGGATTGCGACTCCATGATCACCGGAAAAGTTTATCTCTAAGTTATGTCTAACTTCAGGGTTGTTGAGTTTAAATAGAGTGGAATATATATCAGAAAACGTATTTAACAACACAATTATCAATGCAGTAAACTTGTACCATACTAGCATTTAATGTAACGCAACAAAACCTTAACTCAACACATCCCACACAAGTAACAGTTTTAAAATGATTAGGAGTATGACTTCTAAAGTTTTACTATACATGTGTACAACAGAGGAAAGACATTAATGTTTTACTACGGTAATTTACAAGCCTACGTTTTATCCTCTTTTTCACCGAAAACAGAACTACCGGTAGCATATTTGTTTCTTAAAACATCTTATTGCCGACAGAAAAAAAGAAACACAAAAAGTTCTTAATAATGAACCTTTGCTTTGTTCTTCATTCAGTAGACATCTGTATATAACTAGATTGCCACTGAAGAAAGATTGTTCACTGTCTGCCTTTTAAAAAACAACCATAGCAAACACGGGTGGTAGAAACAGACAGGAAAATTCCACACGCTAATAAAATGTCACTTTAGATAACAGTTGAGAATGTAAATATAGTTTTAGTGCATGCACCGCTAGACATGTTGCATACCAATGAAAAGTTTTAACGAAGTTTACAATATAATGCTGTCAAAGACTGAAAAGTTAACTATACTGGTGTTATGTTATCTTCATCATGGTATAACCATTGACATGTTTTCCACCGTGTGTGCTGTGTTGGTCTTCATGTTTGTTGTAATCTAGATACATTCTAATTTATTCGTAAAACTATAACTACATGTATAATGAGCAAGCATTAACATTAATGATCACCATGAAGCACCATTTGATAAAAACAATTAGCATACATTTTAGAATGCACAAACAACTTTAAGAATAACGTATACTTTTAAAAAAAAATAAAATGGAATCAATGATCTGTCTATCAGACTCAAAATATACTTCGTTTGACTTTATTCGTACTTGTTTCAATATAAGATTTTATCCCTTTTCATATCGCTTGCATCCAGTGTTTAAACATGTGTTTGCTTAAAAGCTCCTTCATAAGCATTGACATATCAACATTCATTTTTATGCGCATAAATAAATGTGCTTTTTAAAATGCCTTTTAGAATGGGAGGTTAAAACAACTATTTCTATTTGCATTGTAAGATTAATTTAAGAGAATGAAAATAATAATATATCTCGTCAACGCTGGTAGTTTCGGACGGCACGGTAGTTTCGGACGCTTTACAAATCAAACTAAATGTAACACATCCAGAATTCTGAAGAATTCTGTAAAACTTTGGTAATAAAAACATTTGACTTTTGAAGAAGAAAACATAAGATTATTGACTCCTTTTATATAATTTGACTGATTGATCATCCATTATTGTAATTATGGTATTCATATTCCAATACAAAATTATTGTTAAATACTTACAGTCATGTTTGTCTTGAAAAACTTACTTCCATATCTGGGTTTTTTCCGATCCGTTTGTTAATAATTGATATATCGGTATTATAATAAAGGTGAACTGCAGTTTCAAACTTTAAGTCATTAGCCTACCTATTTATGGCGTCATAAATCAGATCGTCCGAATCCACCGGTAGGCTTCAGTGATACAGAGTGATCAGGGGGCATGTTTGTTTTCGGTATATATGCCTTTTTTCAAATTCATTTGTTAGATTCTCTGTTGATTATTTTAAAGACCTTTTGTGGTGGTTGAGTTTTGGAATAAAAAAGTATTACATTCATGCAAGGTGTAAGTGCGCATGCGCGGATAAACGGTAAAAGTGTCCGAATATACCCAACTCCAGGCTTCTATTTGTAATATAGACAAAGATCATATCGTATTGTCTTGGTAATTAGCCTAAACAAAAAGACGTGCTTATTATAATAACAAACGCATACTTTGATAACAATAGACGTCACCATGTTGGCACTGAATTTGCCTCTCGTGTACATGTATATAACGTTTTTCTGAATTTATCGACGTCACTTACCCTTCTGCCGTTTTGCCATATATGGGCTAATTATACGCCCCAGAGATAGGGGAGCGGATTTAGAAAATCCGGACCCGATGCCCTACTCTAATTTTGACATAGTTATCATGTCTTTTGAATGCCAAGTGTAAATCAACGATACATCGGACCTTAGTATATTAAGTTTCATTCGAAGTTCTTGGTCCAGGGACGCATCAAACACACGACCCCTGGTTACGCAGTCGAGTGTGCTACAACTGGACCATGTCCATCGGCTGGCAGGAGTGATATAGTTATATTATATGCGAAAATTGGAAAGACATGATGTTAATCCGGCGTCTAAACTAGCTTCAAAGATTTGCAAATGACATACGTTTTCTAACTGTTTCCAAATATTCGTGTTGTTAGAATTGAAAGTGAAGGGGTTAATCTGGTGTCAAGAAAGTGTCACATCATTTTCCTAAAACACACAAAGAATATCAACATGATCAGACATATTACTCTTTATCTGGTTTTAGGGTAAAACGGTCAAACGAACTATTGGTGTTTTTATCCAAACAACAATGTTTGCAGTATAACAGTTTTTATTATTCATTTAGTGGTCTAGTTCTACACAAAAAAGTTGTCTCGATACACAGGCACACTATTGTAAGTATACTACATATGGTTAACTTTGAGAAATGTAATTGATTAATAACTTAAAAGTTAAAATCTCCATAGAATTGCAATAATTCAAACCGTTTAGTACGACCAATTTCCATCAAATAGAAGTTTTTTAGATTTGTGGTACATGGCGACGTTTAGCTTAATTGGGAAGACCAGTTTCATGTTAAACAAATATGTAGAGTGTATTCTGAGAAAATACACCATATTGAATCAAAATGATTATACATAAACGGCCAATTGTCTGGCATTGACTCAAAATAGAACACTTTAAATTGGTGTATGATTAAATCTTAGAAACTTTTGTTCATTAGAAATCTAAATAAAATTACGTCTTAGGACATAAACGAATGCACGTAAAATCGCTACTATATCAACTATCAGCCTTGAATTACGTGATTTTTTACTAATTGACATGTTTATACTAAAAACATTATAGCTATTGCAAACAGTTTGGAGCCGGGTTTCCAAAACGTGTGCTCCAAACTGTTTACCATCCAGATTGAAATGCACGCTATTTTTCCAATAAAATGCATTTTCGTCATTTGATATTTGCATTTTCATTTTTGTTGAGTTTCGTTTAAAGGGAAAATAATAACGACTTCTCGACTGTAACTTAATCTCCGTCTTTTATTACTTATTATTTTTTTTTTTTGCAAAACAACCAAACATCAGTTTAAAGTCGTTGAAGAACAGATCTCAATACAAGTAGCAGAAGTCTGGACCCTAATAAGATGGCGAACACCTCAACCTAGTTTCAAATCTAAGCCAGTCGCTGTTATCGTGATACGGGTTACCTATTGTTCATCGTATGATTTTCTATAGTGGTAGGGACAAGAAATAGCTTGAAATGCTTCTGTGGTCTGTTCGAAGGAAGTCACTCGAGATACAGTCCTAAACCGTTTACAGTGAAACCCCTCTATACCGGAACCTCTAAATACCCGAATTCTCTCTAAACCGGACAAAAGCTTGGTCCCCGTTCCAAACCTTCTTTATATTAAACCATTACACCATAAATACGCCTTTTTACATCCTTGGTTTATTCTTACACTGAAGAAAATAGTTTGTACATTCTAGCAGATGATAGCTTAAAGCAGGTTGAAAGTAAAGCAGAATGCGCCTTCAGGCGCATTCTGCTTTACTTTCAACCTGCTTTAAGTGGTCAGCTATCTTCCATACTAGATACAAGTCAAAACCCCTCTAAACCGGAAACCCCTCTAAACCGGACATTTTTGTTGTCCCCACACATGTCCGGTTTAGAGGGGTTTCACTGTACTCAGAATAGCATTTTGTCAAGAAATGTTTACTGTTTTTTGTTTTTCATGTAATACATGGATGCCAGAGACAAGTAGATTGATTCGGGCATTTATGTAATCATAGATGGGAATTATCGCGAAACTATGTTAGCTGGAGTGACATGTCCCTATTAAAGCTGGGGCGTATGTGAAAAGCTGACAGAACATCATTCGTGTCACAGAAGCCAAGCCCCATGACCCCCAGTTTTCTCTGTATTGTTCATTTGTTCATGAATATACATGTATATTTGGAGGATATATCGTGAAGCACCTGTGGTTGGAATACAAATTGCCATTTTTACCTTGGAAATGACGCATTGTACATGATTTACATAGGAGAGCCGATGGGAGAGCCGAATTGATGACCCATGCCCTAAACAACAAACATACCATAGCAAATGGAATAGAAGACTGTCACACACATAACACTAACTTATACAAGACAGTGTAAGTGTATCTTTTAGGTTTTCAGTATTGGAGACACGTGGTTGCTTAAGCATGAAAGTAAAACAAGTAGAAAACCTCATTTAAAAGTTTTCTATTTAAAGTTATAGAAACAACACACACACACTGACAAGATTGTCATTATTGACAATTAACGTGCGATTTGTTTTGTTGTGAATAACCGAGCTAGATCTATATAGTATATTTATTTAAATTTCAACATTATAATGAACCATTTGTCCTCTCCAAAAAATATTGTTTGCCACGCATAAAAGTTGTCATTTAAATATATTTCATGAAATATTAAGGGGTTTGAAGTGTAAACCATTATCGCCCTAACAACGACTTAGCAAGTATTTGCCAACAGCAAGTTTGGATCCAAATAAAACGCCTCGTCACGCGATACTAAACCGGTTGGCACTCATTTACACCAATTATGTAGCTTTAAGAGCGTACAAAACTGGTTTTGGGTGATTTTGCAGATTGTATACATGAAGCAGACGACACGTAGGTATGGTAAGGGTTATAGTGCAATTGGGTGACATAATCAGCATGGAAAGTATAATAACCGGTGAATTCAAGGAAATTAAATATGAATCATTCACTGCAACATGCATTAATCTTTCACCTATCGGAAATAACGCCTGCTTTGAAAGTGTCGTCTGCAACCATTGTTACATCTGGATATGACGAATGTTTAGGACGCGCGAGTGGCCTACAAATTTGATCAAGAGCAGATGCAAAAGTTCGCCGCATTTTATCTTTATCAAAAATGTTTAAAAATATCTAAGTTACGATCGGCTGATAATTGATTAAAATATTATGTGCGTAGCCGGGGGTGATACCCAGTCGAACCCTTACCCGAGTACATTTGTATTTGCAAACAGTTCGGATCATGATAAGACGCCGCGTAACGCAGGTTTCAAACTGTTTGACAATCGTTTGAATATATTTAAGGTAAACTATCTAAAAATTGAATTGGAGAAATAAAGGCAAACGACAAATGTTCAAAATTTGCAACGTCATGACCGGGGACGCGGTTTAATATTCACATACGCTTGATTAATTCTTTAATTTTTACACCGCGCTAGATTTACCAAAATGAATAATCTTATCGGGTAAATGAGTTATAACATGGCGTTTCATCGACCTTTGTAATGCAGCAACGTTCAAGGCCAAATGATTTCATCATACCATTTCTGTCACCCTTAACCTTCATAAATATTTCAGTTTGTAAGACAGGCGGTTGAGAAAAGCATGGTTGAAATACAGTCAGCACAAAGCTCCTTTTAGGAACTCTCTGTTTTACCTCCAATCTCCTCAAGCATTCAGCTTTCAAGGTACTGAAAATAATAATATTTTTTTTGAACAGATCATGGAAAACATAAAAAGCGGTCTACGCCGAATAGGTAAAACCTTAGATATGTATTTTGTAGTTGAAATGGTTACGCACGTAGACATATAAGTTTATTTGATCCAAACTTCATTTTACTTAATGTTAATATTGATACGTTGACTTTGAATTACTTTTAATCTGATTGTGGTACACAGTGCGTACGAGTGGCAGTGGTGTTAAGGTTTGTATTGTAAAGATCAAGTAAAACCTAAAACAAAAACTGTGATGATCGAATAAAATGCCTGAAAATTCTCCCTTTGATTTCACATATAGACTCTTTTCATGTTGAACATATTTATCACATGCTTAAATCTGAATTTTAAGGGCGATTGAATAAGTACCAATGCAAATAAATCAAATCCGTATTGCCAGTGAACAAGAAATAACTCGAAGCATTCAACTAACCGGAAACTTAAGATAAATCAATGCTATTTCCTGGGAAAGCATGTATTATTTCAGTTTAGCAATAGCGCTAGATGAGGTCGTTTAACATGTGTTATTGCTATTGTCAGTAAACCATGTCATATAAGACATATTGTGTATCTAATCTTAAGAAACTTTCCTGTCGGTTGCGACTTATGTGTCGAGATACAAACGTCTTCTTCTCAGTTTTGTACAGGGTCCTCTCTTGGGCATTTTCGTACAATGTACATATGTACAAGGTAGTGGTTAGGCACATGTGCAAATAAAAACAGTAAAGGCAGCTGTTACTAGGGCCTCAGCAGATCCAGACCGACCAATTCTTCCTTAAAGGCATCCAAGGTAAGTGACATGGTCAAGGGTTAAGACAGCTGGTTCCATAACCGTATACTGGAGGGGTTGAAGGAGTGACGGTATCTGCCCGTGCGATGGTATGGCAATTGGTACCTTAAGATGTCCTGGCCCTCTATGCCGTGTGACCTGGTTTGTAGTGTGGATCGTTCTTTCTCACATAACTACCCCTGTTTTCCATAGCGAACAACGATGACGAATATCCTTATCTCCAACATGTGTAAGATCACTTTGATGACGTCACTATAACGTCACTATTTATAACGGCGTTTTGACGTCACCGGGGTTCCAAAAAAAATGGACATTGCTTTAAAAATACCTTTAATCTTCAGTAATGTGAGAAAAAGAATCTGTCACTCGTCGATGTTTAAGACAAGTTGATCTCAAACTCGTCTAGAATAGAACAGTTATTAAGCTCGCCAAGGCTCGCTTAATAACATTTCAATTCTAGACTCGTTTGAGATCAGCTTGTCTTAAACATCGACTCATGACAGATCCTATATTTCCTTCACATGCGAACAATTTGACAATATTTGTAGACAGTAGTTTATAAAAAGCATGTTATACAGCAAACTATTTAGATCACGTATTCTAATATGCAACTATGTCCCACTTGTAGCTTCTTTTCAGTTTCATACAATGCATGTCAGTGTTCCAAAAGAGTGTATGCTTAAGGCAGTATGAAAGTAAAGTAGACAGCTTCTTCACGATTTTCCTGCTTAAGTTTTATACTGCTTTACGTACCAACCTGTAAGAAAGGTTTCCTATTGCTCTCGATAAGGACTTGGTAGAAGCAGCAAAAGGCATTTCTATTAGGGAAAGTGTGACGCGATATTTGTATGGTTCTGGTACCGACTGTTCCATGATACTTTTCTATCATATTTAACAGTAGGATAAATTAAAATGACGAGAAGCATATTGTACAAGGCCATGGTTGCTGCTGATTTAGATGCAATATTGTTACTATCTGTATTAAGTATACATCGCTTGCAAGACTGAATACTAACGGATTGTATAGTAGCGAAAACTTGTTTGTTTCACAATAAACGCGGTTATACTTTACACGTTATGCTTATTGCAAAGAGTTTTTTAGTTAAGATCAGAACATGATAACGCGGAATATGATCAGTATTTAAACTGTTGGCCACTCGTATTAAATTTAAGCGGCAACTTTTCCAAAAAGCTGTAATATTTTTCATCTTATAACAATACGTTTGCGTTAGGTTTCGTTTAGAACAATGTCTTTTCCACAGTAACTATTTTCACGAACTCTTCACCATTGCTCTGTTCCAAAGGTTAATACAAGTTGTTGTTCATTCCCATGAGTTTGCAAAACACATATATCGAGAACAGTTTTAAATCCACTATGACGTCATAACTCGTCCAACACAGTCACTTCCATAGTATCGTCTGCTTAGATATATTCCGTCTGCATTTATATATGACACTTGAAAAAATGTTCAGTTCACTTAAACGTAATATTGATGTCACTGTCAAACAGATTTGGATCCTGAAAAGGAAAAGACGCCGCGTAACGCAGTGTCTAATCAAGATTGAAATGTTTTGTCGGCCTTAGCAGGGATAGGGTTAAATAAGTTTGACAACGCTCAAAATACATATGAGCCGTGCCATGACAAAACCTGCCTTATTACACTGCAACATTAATCATTTCGGTCCTTATCAGGATTCAAGCTGTTTGCAAACTCGTGTTATAGCGTCATTTAGAGTGAAAGCGTTAAAGTCCCATTGTGTTTTCAGACCTTTTCTTAATGTCTGAAATACAATAACGGCTAATAATAATGTTTGAACATTCTTATGGGCCAAACTGATCTATGAAATGATGAAGACGGACCTAAATCACCAAAAAGGGCGATTTAAAATCATAACAAACCGAAAATAGAACGTCTGATATAAACATTACCACACGGCTTAGTATCACGTGATACAGCCGGATTCAACTTCACCGTATGCAACCGTTATCTACCTTGGCCCGTCCATCCATCAGACAGTTAGACTATCACACTTTTTTGTCCGCTCTCTAACTCAAATATTTTTTATCCGATCTTCCACAAACTTGCTGAAAATGTTCATTGATATAAAATCAAGGTTTAGTTTGATTACTACTAAAAGCGCATAAGGTATTTTTGAGTTATTGCCTGTTTATTAATAAAAAATGACTGTTTCAGTCATTTTTGCAATCTAAAACAAACAGCTTTTATCGTATATTCACCAAACATGCTGAAAATATTTATTCATATAAACTTTAGGTCTAGTTTGATTATTACTAAAATCGCATGTGGCATATCTGAGTTTTTGCCCTTTATGTATTAGAAATGACTGTTTTTAGCAAATTTTGCTCTCCAACACAAATACTTTTTTTTAATCTTCACCAAACTTGCTGAAAGTTTTCATTAATATAAAATCAAGGTTAGGTTTGAATCCTACTAAAATCGCATGAGGCATGTTGGAGTAATAGCCCTTTAATTATTAAAAAATGGCTGTTTCAGCCTTTTTTGCTCTCTAACACGAAGAGTTTTCATCGGATCATCACCAAACTTGCTGAAATGCTTTATTTATATAAAATATAGGTCCAGTGTGATTATTACTAAAGTCCCATAAGGATTATCTTAGTTATTGCCCTTTATGTATTAAAAAGGACTGTTTCACCATTTTTTGCTCTCTAACACAAATACTTTTTTTCCTTGACCTAGATTTAATACCAATACACGTTGTCAGCAAGTTTGGTGAAGATCCAATAAAATGTGTTTGTGTTAGAGAGCAGAAAATGCTAAAACAGTCATTTTTTAATTATTCAAGGACAATAACTCAGACATGCCTTTTGCGATTTTGCTAGTTATTGAACCTGACCTAGATTCTATACTAATAAACATTTGTAGCAAGATTGGTGAAGATAAAAAAAGAAGTGTTTGAGTTAGAGAGCGGACAAGGCTGAAACAGTCATTTTCAGCAAGCTCAAGGTATAGATCCTCCGTAATATTTTTAATCGCTTACCCATGGTGACTAATATGTACACGTTGTCACTGGATCAAGTAGTGTTTAACCCTGTGCCCATTGGTCGTAACTTTACGGGAGTTTACAAACTGTTTGAATCTAGAAAGACGCAGCGTTACGCGGCGTCTCATCTGGATCCAAACTGTTTGACACTCGCCTTAAGGTTTGTTTAATTAAAACAATGCATAAATCTAAACTGAACAAATTTTGCAGACGACAATGTCAAAGCAGACGTCTGTGCAGCAGAAAAAGGGTTAACAGGGTAATTCTCAGTGCTCCAGCTATACACATGTAACCGGGAGTAATCTGAACTAATCTAACATTTTCTCACTCATTTCAGCACCGAATGCTATGGTGTTACTACTGATTAAACCGTCTCTTCGAGACAATTTTAATGAGTATGACACCATTTGGTTTAAAAGCAGAAATAAAGATTTTAGTTTTTCGAAATACTTCCGTTATCTGGAGCCCTGTATTTATAGAGTTGTCCTTCTTTCCATTCACAAGGGAGGCTTTTTAATTTGTGCAGCACAAAAATATTATAAATAAAATTTAAAAAGCGAATTTCTTAGATAAAGCCGGTTTTTGTGAAAGAATCACGTCCTACGTAGTTCAAATGGGACCCCAAACAACCGTTTCTCAAAACCACAATGCGGCTTTAAGCTAAATATAAACTTAATAACAAATTTTCAGTTCTACTTAATTTCTGATTTATGTTAGGAAAAGTAAAGTATTAAGCCATTTTTCTGGTTTGTCAATAATCGATATTTTATACGTCCAAATCGAAATATGATATATTTGTATGCATTCATGCATGTTCTCACCGTGTATACTCCTTGATCGATGTTATAAATCGGCTTCACGACTTATCGTATATTTTTATTAACCCTGTACCCTATAGCACTGAAGATAAGTCACTACTAAAATTAATTGATATTTATTGATAATTGGAGGTGTAAAAGGGAGTATTTATTTAGTAAGTGGATAAATGTAGGCTTATCACACCTTAACATTACCTGAAATGATAAAAATGCCAAAATGCTCAGAATTACAATACAAACTGAGTTACTTGGAGTTGGATTTGGCAAAAAAATTACTTCGTTGTGACACGATAGCACTCAAGATATGGTCAATCGGTATCCCTTTATTTAATCCTAACTATGTTCAGCGTGACTTAACTAACTGTGCAAACTGTTTTGATATAGATCAGACGCCCCGGTTGTCCTTCATATTCAACTTCTCTTCGGTTATAAAAACATAAATAATATTATCTCAGCAAACCCAAATACTTTCAAATGAAGCAAACTCAGGATTTTGGCGGACATTAGTTTTCCCCAGATTCAGTTATTATATTGTCCAGTTTCTATTGCTAAGTTATGTAATACTAGACGTAACACGTGACAACTGGAGGAAACTACGACCTGCAAATTCGTAAGCCGACATCCAATGAACATAAACCAAAACTTCAACAATGTTATGGTTGAAGGGCTAATCAAGCATGTTCTGTATAATGTCAGTATCGTCTGCAGCAGTTGCGGTCTGCAAGAGTACCAATCGTCGACTCATCTTGTCGGGATCTAAACTGTTAGCAAAGACGAATTTTTTCTCCGTCGGCAGTGAAATAATTAAACCAATTTGTGCCCACAATACCATATACGCAAACAGTGTAGACTCTGATCAGACGCCGCATTATACGGCGTCTGATCAGAGTCTTCACTGTTTGCTGATAGGATTTTCAATATAAAACAAATGAAAATGAAAAAGATGACCAGTCATGCCTTTGATAAAAATGGACTAATACAATATATAAACGTTGAAGAATCCATCGGGCGTAAATGTGTTAAGTGTTCAATAATTATTCTGAAACATTTAATAGACAATTTCAATTCCCAATTAATTCCAGTCAAATATTTAAGTATTATGGTTGATTTAACAATTAATTGGACAGGATCTACACCACTTGAATATACACGTGTACGCTGCACAGGTGCACTGATAGTAAATGACGAGTTTGCTTGCCCTTAGAATTGAATGTGATAATTTAATGGAGTTCAAATGTGCTTACCATCGGTATTATTAACTTAAAAATACCAGTATGTCTTCCAGTAACTGAATTAATTAGACGTTTCAATTCCCATTTGAACTGTATAGCTACTAAAACCTTTAGAAACTATGTTCTAGGTGAGAACATTAAGTAGTTAAATCGATATACCTACACTTATCAGTTTAAAAACTGTGCTACATTATACGTTTTCCCCTGTTTAGCAGATATTCAATGAAAAGGCAGGTCGATCTTTAGTGATAAGTTGCCGCTTAACGCAGGACACATGTGGTGTAGAAAGTTCCTTTAGGCGCCTTCTGGTTTACATTTGCTATGCATTAAGCTGTCAAACTTAATGACTAACATATTTATCTTTTCCTGAGGGGTCGCTTAACAGGCGTTTTTGTCTTTGTCTCTTTGTAAATACATGTACATAATTCTATGTGAAGTGCAACTGAGCTCATATTAGCCCCCGGGTGAAAAGAGTGCATTATAAATCTGGGAAAATAATTACCATTATCGCAATAATAATAATATTAAACAGTAATAATAATGATAATAATATTTATAATGATAAATAATTAATAATAGTTATTATTTCTAATATTATCAATAATAATAATAATAATAATAATTATAGTGATATAAAAATTCCGTTTTACATTCTGGTCACACATAATCGGAAATACATGTACACGATGGTATGCCGTTTTAACGAATAACGGAGGACACGTACGTAGGTAAGTAAGTAACTAAGTACAAATGTAAGTATTTTATTATTGTAACATGTGCATATTACCTAATGGTTTTAACAAAGTATTGTATAAATACAAAAAAGGCAAAACGTGAGCCTATAAATCACAACAATTTAAACATAAATGTCCAGCACAAGAAACGACTCGGTAAAAAAACCTACCCTTCTTCATTATAATTTATAACAATGGTATACGTCATAGTTTACCAATTTTGAAACTGTTAACCTAAATAAGATAGGAACTACTAATACCCGTTATAAAGAATAAGCTAATGTGATCTGATATTGATATATTTACCCATCGCTATTGTTAGTCAAGCAGCAAACAGCTAAGACGTTATTCTTACTCGTTTAAGCGCAAACAAAACGAAAACGCATTGCAACATGTCGTTCTTTTAAATCTGAGTGCCTAACAGTTAGGAACCTGATCAGACGCCGGTTCACTTGACAGTTGCTCTGCCTCCATACTGTTCTGCAATGAACATAAAAGTTTTAGCATAAATGCGTTTATTAGAATCACCACTGTAGCTCAGTACCAAATCGAGAAAGATTCATGCGATAATTTCTGCAAACAAAGCATTTTCGTCTCATTTTCTATGGAAGGGAATTTCCGCCAAAAATCTCTTGATGTAAATGACATTCTTATTCTTGTTTATGACATTCTAATTCATCGTTCGCATTTTTGCAGATCTGGTCATTGTAACTCTAATTCTATGTCTCTTGATGTAAATTACATACGTGGCTTTCTTATGCATGCTTCGTCGATTGCACTTCTATGTCCTGCAATTTTAATTCTAATTCCAATTACCCTTTTTAATTCCTATTCCAATTCCAATTCTGTGTTTTGTAATGTAAATGGCATACGACGCTTATATTTCAAGCATCAGTTATTCAAAGCAAACCGCAGAACTACTAAAACTAAAACAATGTTAATAGTGCTAATCTCAAAACTAAAACCTGCCATAAACTTTATTTGTAAAATTTGTAATGTTTGTAAGGAATACATTCTTACCATTGATCAGATCAACGATAACTTGATAAGGAGAATTTACATGGAAGAAATAATAATATGCTATAGAATTAAAAAAAAAAAAAAAACACGTAACATATAATTATACATACGTAAGATTGTCATATTTACATGGGATACACATGATCACTTGTATTTGTTATTGTCCACATTATGTATCATACAAACGATTTGTACGACGTTTGAAGATATTAAAACAGGTTTTGGCAGTAAAACTGTAGCGAAACGTACGGGGTAGCGAAACGCCGTGTAGTGAAACGTCCGTAACCCGTAAGAATAATAGGATTGTAACACTTGCTCGACAAAGGGGAGAAATGAACGTTGGCACCACTTAGCGTTAGAATTAGAACTAGAAAAAGAATAAGAATTAGAATTGGAATTTAAGTAGGAATAGGTATAAGAATAAGAATAGGGATCAGGATTATAATTAGAATTAGAATTGGAGTTGGAATTAGAATTAACAGACATAGAAGTGCAATCTGCAAAGATTTATTTTGACGAACGATGAATAAGAATGTCATTAACATGTCATTTACATCAAGAGACTTTGGCGGTAATTCCCTTCCATAACTTTCAGCTGTTGTGTGTCATTGGCGTAATGTACTTTCAAAACGTTAAAGCGGTAATAACGTATTGTGTTAATTTTCAGCACGGAAATTAATCCCATTAGTTCAGTTAATGTGGCATTTCTGTTATCGTGTGGAAGGCAGCGAACCGAAAAATCAAAATGTATCATTTGCTATGCAGACAACCATATTTAGATCTAGTGTTGTTTTTTCTATTGGCTTAACTCCGTTATGAATCGACTGACCTCATAAGTAACGACTCTTCATACAGTGGATAATATTTTATTATTTCCCGTTTAAACGAAACGAAACGCAAACGCAAAACACTAAAACGTAGAAAAGTGCAACTTTTGGACAAATCTGATAATTCATGTTTATCTTGGTAGCAAACAGTTTGGAGCCTGATGAGATGCTGGGTTACCCGGCGTCTGATCTGGCTCCAAACTGTTTGCAATAGAAATAGTAGTTTTAGCGTAAACGCGTTTATTGGGAAAGAATAACAGTTTCTCCACTGTAACACATAAATGAATTAGTTCTGGTGTATCAACCCTTTGACTTTCAATGGCGTCATAAAACGCATTTGCAAACAGTTTTGATCCTGATCAGAAGTCACGTAACGCGTCGTCTGATCAATATCAAAACTGTTTGTCACTCGTTTTGAAATGACGTCAATTATACTGCCTTTAATCTAACTTTAATACGATATTGCAGACAACAACATTGAAGCAGACGACAATATGGCGGTGAAAAGGTAAAACCCTTACCATAACTTTGAGCATGAACTGTTAATTTTGGGATGGTGTTAATTGTTACCATGTAAATGAAACACAATGCACTACAATGTAAAGAAGGCTATTGTTTTACAAAAGTAAATTATTTTCAACAGGATGGTAAAAACTTTGGACTCGATAAGACGCCAGGTAGCTCGTGTTATTCTCTAGCTCCGAGCTGTATGCAATTGGAAAAACATTATAGCACAAATGCCTATATTAGACAAGAATAACGCTAGGCCATTCAATATAAAATTCGACCTAGACAAAATTGCAAAAGAATCTCTGATTGTTGTCGGCGAAACTAGATATGTATATTATCTCACTGCAAAAAGTTGGAAGTTGGAGTAGGTGGGGAAAGTGAAATAAAATCGATTTTAAACAGCTCTACTTTACGCAAAATCCGATGGCCTGTACAGTACACCGTAGAAGTATTTCCTGACGTAAAAGCTAATGACGTCATCAATATGACATCATTATGTCTATGAAAATGGCGATCGCAAGGTTTCAAATTTACTTCCGGGTGTAAATTATTTTGAAAAAAGCTGATAAAGCGATACTGGTAAGTCAAAATTAATACATTTGTATCACAATTGCAACACTGAAGACGGACAATTTCGTCTGTGTATTTATTATTACAAGTAATTTAATAAAATGGCGAGTTTCACCGCACATTTGTTGATTTTCAATATTGCAGGTTTTGCTTCATTTTTTATGAAATAACTGGCTTTTTGCGTAATAGTATGAAAGATATGAACATGGGTATAAGAATTATTGGCAGAAAAGAGCGATAAAAGCGAAATTATGATGAAACTAAAACGGAGCCTTGTTCGATTTTTAAAACTACGGAAGCACATTTCTGTCATAATTCACTGGATTTCGCGATATATATTGTTTTCAACAAAATTGACTTGCACGGATTTCAAGTCATTTATACTTATTTCTTTTTATTTATTGTTTTCAGATTTAGCAGAAACTGATAGCCCAACACGAAGTCAGCACGTGAAAATTAAACTCTGACACACAGAAAACACCATTATGTAGCCCCCCCCCCCCCCCAGTGGTAAATACGCTATTCCTACCCACTTTACGCGTTTCTTACGCGTTCGTTAAGCGTTTGTTAAGCGTTCGTTACCCGTTTCGTTTAACGCGTTTACTACCCGTTTCTTAACGCGTTTCTTAATGCGTTTAAACGCGTTTAAAAGAGCCCGGATGAAAGGGGGATAATCATGGAGAAAGGGAGGTAATCCATGTATGACTTGCGGGCCGCTCTTATCCTACTTAAGAATTTAGTAAATATCGTTACTGTGGAGTAAATATAATCTTATAAAATTTTATGAAATCATTTTCTTTAAGAAGAAAGGTTATCATGTGAGAGTTTTATGAATATACATTTATTTTCCAATATAAAGGATACGGTTTAAAAAGGATTATGTAAATTGTGTATATTACTATTACTATGAACATGCGGAATTCCCAAATGCCACATGTGGCATGCAGGGCTAGCCGCTAACACTGTTGCGTCACAAGCCGGACAGGGGTGTGATAAAACTGCGGCTTATCAAAGTAAGTATCCTAATGCCCCATTGGGGTTGATTGGAATATTAACCAAATAAACCAAACCTTATATGCGAATATGTGTCAGTTATTATACTCTCTCATCAAGGTTTATAATAAAAGGAATATTATCACAGTTTGTGATCCGGATCTTGTATCAGTCCTCACTGGTTTGTGTATTCCAGGTCTGGAATACACAACCAACTAAAACTGATACAAGACCCCAGATCACACACTGTGGTGATATTTCGTTTATAATATCAAATCTAATGTATTTATGTTTTAACGGATTTTCTTGGTTTATTAGGTTAAAATACAGTTTTATCTGTACATGTACAATTGCGCAACAGTACAAACAAAACGTTCTGTCCAATATTTTCTAGTCATTGACTGCTTCTTTATTAACTATATTCTAGATGAGTTCAGATATGAAGGTATAGGATAAAAACTATGTAAATAATCCGACCACCTGCTTAATCTATGCTTTGAGATATAACATGCATTTAACAGTTACGGTTAATTTGTATATGAAAAAAATACACAAAATATCAACCCATCTAACATATATAACAGTTACGTTTAATTTGTATACATGTACGTTATACGATTGCATAAATTACAATAGTATGTTTGATACAGTTTTTTTTACTGTCTCTGAAAGCTTATACTTACAAATGTATTTATTTTGTTTTAAAAGGCACTTTTGATAAGGGTTCAGTTTAAATCTATCCAAGGTCTTTGAGTTGCATCGTACTTGTGGATAAAATGTGTCAATCATATAGACTTATTGCATTGTTGTTCTTGTTTCAGATGGACAACACGTGCATTGTGTTTGAGCAGCTTCTGAAATTGGGAACCAACCAGTTGTAAACAGGGAGATAAGGGAACTAAGAGCCTTAACAGAGGATTCCGACATAGAAACAGAACGTGACCAGTGTATTCATTCAAGCTGTAAACGTGACTTTATTAGCAAACAAAATACTGACACAAATAGTGACAATAATATAAGATGTATTCTTGTGTTTGCGCTACACGTGTTATGTGTCATGGACATGGAATAAATACACACGGAGAAGAAACAACCTATATAACCTATACATTTTCCCAAAACCTTTGTTGTCCGTTGGTAATCCGATACCTGTAAACGCGATATAGCTCAATCGATTGATAATTCGGTACGCCGAAGACATCCATGTGTTATTATTACCTACTGTTAGCTAAATTTACATAAAATCCTCATTTTTCGCATAATAATGGTCCCAAAACTGCTTTAAAGCTACGACAGTCTATTCTTTTAACTAGAAAGATTGTATGGCAAGTAAGAGGTGTTGCCAAATGTATTGGCCGATAAACGAGATTTATGACGAAATGCGATGTTCAAAACAATATGGAAAAAAATCTTATACCTATATGGTATTGTGGGTTTATAGGAGGGCATTTTCTGTAATGTATTCCTTCTAAATCTAACACAGATTCTTAATGAGATCGTGGTCTTTTGTACTAAGCCATATTTAAAACGATTAGCCAAGTAATATCCAGTTGAGTGGAGCCGTGAAAATGGTGATTTCTCGAAAAATACTGTCATTTTTAGGGACAAAGACATAGAAATGCAGATTCGTTTTCGTTTCACTCAAAATTTGTTCTATTGTAATACCATGTTGTTGGTCTTTCGCTTCATACGTTTTTCTTAAATATATTTTGGGAATATACTCTCACAATCATGAATTTAAAATGACCCATTTACAGACAATGGTTCTTTGTGTGTTTTACACACTTAATTCCCAACATCCCTAATAAGGTCACCATAACTACTTGTTTACTGCAAGAACAAACTCTGGTATTTCTATAACCGAAAGATAAGTGTCTTGGTTTTCTATCAAGGCCATTGCCATTATTTACAGAATCGGAAGGAAAGTTAGAAATGTATTGAAGTTTTTGTAACGGAATGCATGGTTTTTTTTGCGCGTGAGCAGTTTATCAATCGCGACCGGTTCGCTGAATGGTAGTCTGGAAGACAAGATAAATCGCAGACATGCTGGTTTCTTCTCCGTGTTTATTTACTCTGTGTTGTGGTGTAGTTTGTTCAGATTTGATTGATTGAGTTGGGTTTTACGGCACCGCGACACATGAAATGGTCATTTGGCGCCGAGTAGTTTGCTCAGATGAATGGGTCTTCGAACCCATACATAATGAAGTTGAGGCTGTCGAGAACAACATCAGCAATGACATTTAATGTTTTAAGTTACAATGTTTATCATAGCTAAACAAGCACGCTAGTCCAAAAATCGCTTATTATCATTGGAATGCGATACCGACAACATTTATTACTTAGCCTGCATACACGTAGACAACTATTACTAAAGGTGATATATAGCCCCACCCAAACTTCCTTGTAACAAACCCTACATAATGTCATAAATACCAAGTAAAAGCTTGGCATTTCTTAGTATATGAGCAACCTTAGCCAAAAAACCTAACCATGGTCACATTTCTTCAAAACAAAGAATTAGGCTATGGGTTAAAGGGTTAAACACAAAAACTTAATCAAATTGAATGGTGCTGGACATTTGACCATTTTCTTTAGAACTGTATACTCTTAAACTCATTTAGTCCCGGAAGCATATGTGCACGTGTACTTGTCATGGGTAAGCATCTTGTTTTCAGTTCTCTTGTAAACGTATATTTTTGAAAAATCAATTCAGTGTTGTGTTGGAAGAATATTCTCCAAGTTTACCTTATAAAGATTATATTTGTGTACCAAGAAAAATGTCCACACCAAGGAACAAAATTTAAAAGGGAAATAATTCTGTCAAACATTTTACAAGAGTTATGATACTTTTAAAAAAAAGTCTTCAAACATCACGCTGATAATGTGTACCAAGCCTGAAGACATTATCATTAAATAAATTTCTAAAATATGGCATGTTCCAAGCAAAATGTCCCAATTAGGGGACACAATTTCAAATTAAAAAGGGGTATAATTCTGGGAAATTGTGTGCAAGAGTTTTGAAACTTGTAACAGAGTGTAACCTTATAACACAGATAATATGTACGAAGTTGGAAGATTGTATCATATATAGTTTTTTAAGAAAAGGGCAAATGACCCTGAAAAACGTGACAGACGGACGAACGATGTGGATTCCGATATAGCCCCAACAACAGGTGGTGGCGGTATAAAAGGAAGATTAATATGCAATTCAATAACGTGAATAGTTTTCAATTAAGATGATTTGCATATCTGTGTCTAAATGTCAGCTATATGTATCTATTCTAAATATTACCAATTTATGTGTTTCGGTGCCGTAAAACCCAACTCAGCCGTTCAATCAACCACTATGTCTAGGGTCAAATTACCCCACCCACCATAATTGAAATGTAATTGCTTATAAAGATGTTAACCATAACCAAGTATCCATTTTAAATGAAATTGACTTGTTATTCAGGAAAAAATATTTTATACAAAAAACACATAAAATAAGTATGTTTCATAAAAGTGTCTACTCCACTATTTCTGGGGTTAAATTACCCCACCCACTAAATAGACTTTAAAGCTTCAACTGTAATTGTTTATAAATATGTTAATAATAAATATGATGAAGTATTAATGTATTTAAATGAAATTTGACATGCAATTCACGAACAAAAATATTTATATACTTAAAACACAAATAAAATATGAATATGTCATAAAAGTTCGTCTTTTTGTCCATTCTGTTCCACGAATAAGGAGCATTTTCTTCTGAAAAACATGTGAATTCATATAAAAATGGTATTATATGCATTGAAATTTAGTACTGATGAATTACAAATACCACAAAGTACCTCAGATGATTGAAAATGATGATACTTTCGGTAATAACTAATCCATATGTGTTTATTTACATAATTAGCGGCCATTTTGTCGGCCATCTTGAATTTCGAACTTTCCCCCAATATTTGGAAATTCAAATTTTAGTATGTTGTAGTACAGGTATATGGGGATCATATTATGATAGAATAAAATCTTTTGCAATTTTGTCTAGGTCAAGCCCTATTTTGGGCTAGATTGAATGGCCTACGCCTATAATCCGCAGTACGGCCGTCTAAGAGGTACTTAAGAGCTTAATAGTAACACAAAACTCACTTTAAAAGGGGTTTCAACTATATGTTTCCAAAGGAAAAAACATTGGTTTCAAATGAACGTATCTCAGTGATTTGTTCCATAGCAAACAGTTTATAGTCAGATAAGAAGCCGTTAACCCGGCGTCTGAATAGTAAAGACACTGTATTTTCCGTTCATGTTTTCAAGCCGTGCTTTATTTTATGAAAACAAAACCATTAAGAATTTCAAGGAGAAACATATTGCTGCAAAAGAACCGAAATCTACATTAACCCTTATCGTGCTGAATTGTGGGATGCTTCAAATATATCACGAAATAAATCCATCAAGTTAGATTAACCGATTACCCTTTAACGCCTTTAATTCATTCCTCCATTGAAGAAAATAAATTTTTTTTATACAGTCATAAACTTGTACAAAAAGAAAGAAATGTGTTTTACATTTTCTAGCAGGTGGTAGCTTAAAGCAGGCCGAAAGTAAAACAGAATATGCCTAAATGCACATTCTGCTTTACTTTCAACCTGCTTAAAGTGCTCACTTGTCTTCAAAACTAAAGCAGACTATGGGGTAATGAGTAAAGCATTAATTTAACGAGTTCTTTGTAATCTCCAACTGTTGTTGTTTATATCCTTAGGGTCAGTTTCAGTCCTCCTTTGGAGGACCGTCGTAGATTGTACTCCTTAACCATTTGAATCCTAGTCCCGCAAATAGGCGTCATTATCAAACAATGTACATGTGAATATTAATTGTCCTGTGCAAACAGTGAAGACCCAGATCAGAGGGCTCCGAAAGGAGCCCTCTGATCAGGGTCTTCACTTTTTGTCATAATGCCAAACATGGGCAAAAATACCCCTTAAAAGTCAGAAATGGACCAGACTAAAATGAAAACTGGAATTGTCCATTTAAAGTCTCAGTGAGGAAAGAGTTAAAGTTGCCGTCTGCTACAATCCTCAATGTTTAAGTATATCATTATTTTCTTTTAGAAAATGTCAACAGCATTTCACAGCGTGGATTTAAACGAGATTGTTATCATAAGTTCACTCGTATAGCAAAAACGTTGAGTATACAGTGAAACCCCTCTAAACCGGAACCTCTAAATACCGGAATTCTCTCTAAACCGGACAAAACCTTTGGTCCCGTGTCCACCCCTTCTTTTTTTAACCAGTCACACCTCAAATATGATATGGTCATACACTGAATAATTTATCATCAGAAATATTTTGAATATTCTAGCAGATGATAGCTTAAAGCAGGTTGAAAGTAAAGGAGAATGCGCCTTAAGGCGCATTCTGCTTTACTTTCAACCTGCTTTAAGTGATCAGCTATCTCCCATACTAGAAACAAGATATGGGTAAAACCCCTTTAAACCGGAACCCCCTCTAAACCGGACATATATGTTGTCCCCACACATGTCCGGTTTAGGGGGGTTTCACTGTATCTGTATAAATATCAGGTGGAGTTGGGTCCATTCTAAAGACCCTACAGCTCTCAACACCTTACCAATCCACTCCAAACCTCCCCAATCACTAAAAAACAACTCAAACTACAAATACCCTTTAGATCTAATCACATAAAGCTTATAAATGGCGATTTATGGCAAAATTAATGAATACAATTAGATTGAAATTAAATTTAATCTACCATGTTTCCATTTCAAGAGGAGAAACTTGTACAAAACTTAAGATAGGTGTAAACAGTTACTACTAAACATAAAAAAATACCCAATAGCCTGTTCCTTGGTTTGAAGCTAGGCATCCACTTAAAGCAGGCTAAAAATAAACCAGCAGCACTTTAAGGCTCATTCCGCTTTACTTTTATCATGCTTTAAGCAACCATCTGCTAGAATACGGAAAATTTGCTTTTAACAGTGGCTTGGAGAGGTTTGGGTTCTTTAGACGGACCGGGTTGAGTTTATCTTAACCAACAATGTTATTTGTACGTCGTACAACATATATGACCAACAAATCTAACCATTATGAACATTCCGCTCTACTTCTACTTTGCTTTATAATAACGCATACCTTCTTTAATTCGGTCGCAATGTTAGGATTAATAGTACAATCTTCCATTTTTACGGCGATTAAAACATATTAATAATTCTCGCAAACAAAAAAGCAATTTCCTTATCAAGTACTACATTGTACCATTCCTTGTGTTTATATGCCTGTAAGAATTACTTACAATCTTATTCTTACAGTCAAATCTCAACAACACGAGATCAATCAAGTAGAATGTACCCGCATTTTACTGTTAACAAGAAGATACATGTATGTTTGATTTAAGCGAATTAAAGTTCTAGAATTTCAACAGAAGAAATAATAATATGTTCGTCTTAACCGAAGTTGAATTCGGGTCTGAATATTTTATGTACAATATTCATGGTCATTCTATCTTAAAGTAAGTTAATGTGAAACTTGATGTATAATGGATGTTTCCTCGAAACTATATTGAAAGCGTGAAGTTATTATACCCTCGAGAGATTCAAAAGATCAGGTTGGTGACTCTTAATGTGAGGCAGACTCTCTCTGACCTCTTGTGCATCGCGGTGATTTTCAGTGACGCCTCTTTTACTCGGCCACTTATAAAAGGACGAATTTTGGTATCAAACCAGTTGAAAACACATGGCAGTTTAATGCAGGACAACAGTCAGACTGGAACATCCCTAGTTGAGCGTTCTGTCTATTTTTAATACATTAAGTAGTCACCGGTGTGTTGTGGTCTACCTTCTTTTTCAAAGAGTGTCAATTTGTTTTACTGTATTTTCTAAGAGATGTTTATTGTTGTTGTGTGTGTTTGTCTTCTATACAGAGGCTGTAATTTAGGTTTAGTGATCGACAGAGAGTAACGACACACATTTTTAGGTAATGGTTGGTAGCCTTTAACCCTTATTATACCGTCATACTGTGCATTTAAAAATGCCGTCTAAAAGATATGTGAAATCAGATTTATATGTTTTTTGAAAATATATGTAATATAATGATAATTGTTAAATAGTTTGGATAGATAACAGACGCCACATAAGTGTTTTCAAATGCATGTACAAGTCAAGTCACAATCGGTAGGTAAACGGTTAACCCTCTAAAGGCTGAGAGAAACTTGTCTTCTTTTTAAAAAATGCAATTAGAGAAAGCTCACATGCATGGGTTTTCATAACCGTGAGTTCAGATCGGTATTATACTTTGGCGCAAGAAGAGTTCAAAAAGCTATTCTGAGACAAAACAGTTTGAGACATTGTGTCGGGGGATTTCATTTGGCTACACCATGCCGTATTTCCTGCTAATTTGCGTTTCTACATCTTCACACGTTAATCTAAATTTCGCGACAAGACACATGCTCCATGACATCCCACCGAATATGAGCCGATGTTGACCAGGGGCCCGTTTCATGAAACGTCGTACGACAAATGTTGTCGTATGTCAGATTATAAAAGTCTCATTTATTATTTATATCTCCATCTAATCCTGTCTTGTGACAGCTGTTTGGAATCGTCTTGAAAAGACAATTCCAAAGAGATGACACAAGACAGGATTAGATAGAGAAATCAGAAATTAAATTTTTTTTAACTATTGACTTACGACAACATTTGTCGTAAGAAGTTTTATGAAACGGGCCCTGGGCCTCAAGGCATTGAAGCAAACACCATTATACGAGTTGGAGTGAACGTTAAACATCTTAGTGACAACAACAACACTGTTCAATAATAATAAAATATGTGATTGGTAACAAGGAACCTCAGGAAACCCAAACAAAGTCGCATATTGTGTGCCTACAGTAGAATTTGTTTAGCCACAGGGTAAAAGCTTGATACACGTTATTTAATTGCTTCATTCCTTTTGAGAAGTGTAGCGACATTACAAACATATTTATACAGTATCAAAACTGTTTGAAACTTTTACAAAAGATACCGTGAGTCAAACTGACTAAAGTCTCAAATTTAGAAAAGAAACAGGTGCAAGGGTTTTGAGCAAATAATACCATGGTTTTTAATATGTTTTACAGGTTATGGCGTCATAATTGCAGTGCTAAGGTAATGTTTGGAAAGTTTGTTGTATTGCAACTAACGCAATTATACATTTCTAACAGTTGCTAGACAGCCAGTCGTTCAAAAACATTCAATATTTCAACATTGAGTAAAAAGCCAGTTCAACGCAAGTAAAACAAATTATTTTATTGGCGTTTCCTACTTATGTGTATCCTGCAATATGTTGATATATATATGTTTTAAGGACATTTCAAGGCTGTTTAAGGAATGAAAATTGGACAAAGGTTTTACTGTACTAATTTTTTGTTCGGCATTGTAACGACGATCAAATGATCAAGGTCAGCTAAGTGGTTGTATAATTGTACTTGTTGATCAAATACTGATCTGACACTGCTGGGTCCATGCTTATAAAGTATTTGAGTTGAGTCTATAATCGTTATCAAACCTGTGATTGGTCAGAATTGAGCATAGCCTCAAATTTCAACAATCAAATGCTTGAGAACGAACTGAAACTCAGCTCAAACGTTTTAAAAGCGCTTAGCCAGGACTTCAGTGAGGAAAATATGTTATCATAAGCACATGGTAAACATGGTTAACATGCTTGGTAAACACATTACTTTTATGTCTTTTGGATTTATGTATTTTCACGAATTTGCTTAATTTGTCTTGGGAGTGCTATTTTCAAAATCAGTAAATTATATGTTTTCTTCCTTACAACATACCAATTATCTATCTGTAGTGCTATGCCTTATGTGTGGTTCTATATCAAATATAATAATGATTATTATTTCGAGTATTCAATGAAATCCATATACGTTCTAAAATAAAATTGTGATTTAGTGTAAGCTATAAAATGGTGATTTTGTATGCTGTTCAAGGCTAAACCTATCCATATTCCTGTTTTGACTTTAAACTAAAGATTTGTTTGACTTAAGCGTGGCCAAAATGATATAATTCAAATGTTGTTATATGGATAAAATTGATTCAAGCGAGTGTTCTAGATATTACAGTCCGTCTGTGTTCTTCATTAGTGGCATAAACAAAAGCTGCACTAGTAGATCTACATGGTCGAATTGCAATAGCAAATTGTTTTTTTTACTTGTTGGACATGTAGTTTTCATGCTTCTCCTATCAAATACATGCTTCATTATAAATGCAGAAAATATATGTATGGTTCATGGATACCGATGCGCACGGACGTGAATTAATATTAGCTTAAAAGTGGATTTTTTCATGTTTGATATTGGATTAGTCCATTTCTTATCAAAGGGATGCCTGGTCAAAATTTTCATTTTCGTTTCGTTTTATATTTAAATTCCTATCAGCAAACAGTGTACACTCTGATCAGAGTCTACATTGTTTGCCTATGTCCAATATATGAGGTCGTGGGCACAGATGGATTAAAAATAAAAGTTGATTATAACACGTTATAGAATACATGGCAAGATTTTTTGAATGCAGAAAAACCTATATGCCACACCTGTTGTACCCGAGCATGCATTATTATGAACATAGTGGTTCATGGTTTAGATGCAAAGGTCCAAGGTTATAAAGCTTTTCAGTTGAGTCTAAAGTTGTTCTCAAGCATTTGATTGGTCAGATTTGAGCCTAGGCTCAAACCTGACCAATCAAATGATTGAGAACATACTCAGACTCAGCTTAAAGGCTTTATAACCTTGGACCAAAGTTAGCGGGCTTCGGATTAGATGGAACTTATTTTAAAAACTCTACTCTAAACGCAAATGGCGATCAAAGGTTTAACCCACGGTTTTCAAGATTATGAATGTTCAATAATGTCTGAATCAAGTATTAACTATACAACCACAGAGTGGATTGTAGAAAATGCCATCACGATTTTATGTCCAAGGTTTTTGGTTTCTAAAAATGTTGTTTATCTTCTATTTCATAACCATGTTAAACAATGTCTTCAGGGACCGTATAAACTAGTGTTTTATTCTAACGGAAATCAGTTTAAATGTCACTGCCCGATCCATTGTATTTCTGCTAAAACCTCCATAACCCGGACACATTTCTTTTTTGAACGTAAGTAACCGTTGCTCGATCTAGAAGAATGCTTTTTTTCGAGAAGTGTTCCGGTTAACTGTTTTGACCTAAATTAAAACCCCTCACTGTAATTATGATGTAGTATCCAATCAAATACAGTCCATATCGTTTTTTTAAAGGTCTCGCTTGCTTTCATTTACATAATTTGGATTTGTATGCGGTATTTATTGAGGTTACATTGAGATGAGTATGTATCAGTTTGAAGCATGATAAGAAACAGCGTTAGGAGATGAATTCCTACTGTTTGCAAGTCTTAGTGATGTCACGCCTTCTCTCTATATGCCATATTTTATCTCATAGCGTCGTAAAACCCAAATCATTTAATCTTTTCTCTTCGCCCATTAGTCTGTTTTAAGTTACTTAAAACAAGATATTTAAAGTAAAACAGAATATTATGCATTAAGGGGCATGGGACATAATACTAAATAACTTTGAAAATCAAAAGTACCTTTCTATTTTCTTCTCTTCTCTTCACATACACAGCGACACTGAATTTATAAATGAATCAACTTATCCGAAGAATGTGTTCCCAATTTCTATACATAGAGGTGTGTATCTTGAGTACCAGCGCTCGAGTGATATATTACTTGATAGATTGTTAAACTGACATATCTTATCACTTTCTGTTTAGAAGTGATATATAGCATTCTAAGAAAGTAAAATTGCTTTTGTTTTATTCAATCGATCGTTTTATGTAACATATAGGTGCCAAATTGTATTTAATTCCAAATAACGCAACAAGCAATTTAAAACACAATTGTTTCGTCAACGACTTTATTAGCTAGACTCAAGCTTACAAATACTTGATATTATCATTTGAATTTTCTTTAAAGATAAATGACCTAAAACTATAGACAAAACACACGTACATTTTCAATCGAATTATATTATATTTGTGAATTATAGTGCTATATCACCACGTTTAATTAATGTGTTTCTAAAACCTAAAATAATGCACTTCGTTTAACCACTTTAACTTCGCTACAATGGTTATAAAGAATACTTTTCAAAGCATACACATCGATTCTTTGTATCAATAACGTAAACGTAATACGCACCGAAAAATGTTTTTTCTATCTCCGAAAATAGGTAAGTGATGTTGAGTATATTCAAACGGACAATATCGTCCATGTATTGTTGTCATTAACCGTTCCATCATCACATGCGATACAAGTGATCTCTAATATTACGTCTAATCAAGATCCAAATTATTTGACATTCATTTAAATTACATTAAATCGTAATTGGAAATGCATACCTCTATATAGAGGATAATTGTTTTGTTCGTGAAAATATAACAGTCTGATGTTCACGAAATGGATTAAATTCGATCTTATACTGAAAAAATACAATTATTCTATTTATTTATGCTTTTAAGCCACTTTTTAAACGAAATTGTTCGACAATTGTGAAAGCGAAAGTACATTATTTACCCCGTGTTGAACCCCAAGTTTACATCTAACACATTAACGAAACAGTTTCCCGTGCGATGACGTCATTTATTTATTGATTTGACGTCATCCGAATTACGTCGTTGCTCCCGATTTTGGAATCGTGTTCTTCCGTTGAGTGGTTCGCGACAAATCGGACTGCCGGAATTTAACGATAAGACACGATTGACTACGATTTTGGGGAGCCCTACGGGGAAAACGGCGATTCGTGATATTCCACTGCAGTTGATTACCAAGTGATAATCCACTGCTATTTTCCGGTAATCCACCGAAAAGCATGAATAAAATAGTTTAGTAAGCGTTATGGTAAGATATTAAAGTAGACGATGAAACTTGTCATTTTAAGGGTTAAACTAACATTTGCAAAAAAACAGGCTGAGTCGTGTTCTATTTTTTTATGCGTATAAGACTAACATTGATCTATATAATTGGACATTAAAAGTCCACACAGTAGAGACAAATATATATAACCCTGATTATATCGTCTTCTTTTAACAGGTAGCAAAAATCGATGTTTGCATGAAAATATATATCGACACGAGTTTAAAACACTTTTAACCCTTTGGATCCTGATAAGACACCACGAAACGCGACGTCATAACATGATCAAAATTGTTTGAAAGTCAACTTTAATCGCATATGAACTTGAAATGTTATACGTCGTTTTACATTTGGGAAAATAGGAACATTATTAATTTCCGTTCCGTCAACGACCACGATATCTAGGGACTGTATGTCTAAGATTGCAAATTGTATTCTTATCTTTAAGATGTTATTGGTCTTGTCCTGTATCTAAGTGTGTTGAATAGAAAACAGATAAAGACCAGCCTTTATTTATTAAGCCTGTGTTTTACCCTTTCATTGTCATGACGTCATTAATTTTAAAACAAAGTCGTCTGCTAACATTTCTTTAATTAAATAATAGGTGTTTTGACTTAAGAAACATGAAAATGAGTAGAAACCAGTACAGTTTGGATCATGATAAGATGACGTGTTACGGCGTTTAGTAAGGATTCAAACTGTTTGTAAATTACTGTTGCACTTGGGGTAAGGTAGAGAAGAGGTTAATAAAACATGAATGGACATGACGGCGACTATTATTATCAACGGGGAAAATTTGCTTTGTAAATATGTTTTGTGAAAGCAATTATCTATGTAGATTATACATTGAACATCAGTGACAAAGTAGTTAGGTCAACATATAAAAGGTAAAGGCGGGGGTTTATAAAGTCTGCGTAACTCGTATTCTGCCGACTTTTACATTACAAAACACACGTACATTTTCAATCGATGTTTAGAGTATCGCAAAATTAAACACTCCTAGAGTTTTCAAATCTCATACTTGTTTGATAACGTATCACATTGCAGACCATCGGAGATTTATATGTACTCTGGTATTTCACGTGTTAGAACAATGCTAAATAACAATTAAAAAAGTATTAAAATGACAGGTAAAGTGATATATACGTTGTATGTAGTACACGTCTATAAAAGGATTAAAAGAAGTTCATCTATCTCTTTTCAGTAAAGCGTTCGTCCGTTTATACACTATTTAACCCTTTCACTCTCAGTGGCGCCTTAACCCTTTACCCAATAGCCAGTTTCTAGTTATGAAAACATGTGTTCACTTAAAGCAGGTTGAAAGTAATGCAGAATGCGCCTTAAGGCGCATTCTGCTTTACTTTCAGCCTGCTTTAAGCTACCACCTGCTAGGATATAGAAAATATTTCTTATGCTATATGTTCATGACTGTATAAATTTGAACTTTTTTCTTCAGTGGAGGTATAAATTAAATGCGCTAAAAGGCGCTTATATCAGGGAAAGGGTTAAAGCGCAGATGCAAACAAATTGCGCCCTGATCAGACCCCACATAAAGCGGCGTCTGATCAGGACCCAAACTGTTTGGCACTCTTATCGATATTTATAAAGTCATACAATCTTCAATCTAACTTTGAAACGTGCCTTGCAAACACCTATACTGAAACAGACGACAATAAGGCGGTGATGGGGTAAAATCCTCCGAATAATTCGATCATGAAACCGTTAATACGTTTTCCCGTTCACATCCTATGCCAACATACCTCACATGCAAATCCTGTTCCAAAGCTCACAGGAATATGTCATGAGTAGAAAACAAACGATTCTACATTCTTTTCAAAAACAAGTAAACAGACGATATAATTCAAGTGACTGTGTTAGAAGGGTTGTGACACCCTGTTGGCATTGTACCTGTTTTATTAACTTGCTTACATGCACCGGATAATATGATTACAGAAGTTACATTTGTAATACAGCGCTCCCTCTCTACAACGACACCCAATGGGAGACACAAATTATGTTCGTTGTTAAGGGGGGTGGGGTGGGGTGGGGGTCGTTATAGGGGTCGTTATAGGGGTAAATTGGCTTACATTTGCAAACAGCTTGAATCAAGATCAGAGACGTCTGATCTGGATTCAAGCTGTTTGTCACTTGTCAATAAGTTTTTTTCTGTCAAAATATACATTGTGTAACTTTGACACAAAACAGCAGACGACAATTTAAGCAGACGGTATTGCAGCCATGAAAAAATTGAACTTTAATGTTTTGTTTGGGGAACAGCGCCAATCATTGTTGTAGAGAGCGAGTTGTTGTTTGTAGGGTTGTTGTCGCGAGGGAGCGCTGTACTTGACATGGATATAACATTTGTGATACTGTTGCTGATCTTATCAACCATTCCTCTGCTAAAAAAGATGTCGTATGTTATATTATTCTAAAAACAAAGCTGCTTTAACGTTGTGACCCGTTTTGTAAAGTTCAAATGATAACATCGCAAATATACCTATCATTTATTTTCTTTGTTTGTAAAGTAAAGAAAGGTGCGAAATATAGGTGAACAGTTCTACGGAATCAGTAGTTTTTATAATCTCAAATGTTTCACGAACCCGTCCCTCGGACACCATAAGATAAGTAATGCTAGTTTACGTCAAAGGCGACTTTGTGAACGATAATTTTAACCCATGTGTGCCCACGATCCCATATATGGGACATAGGCAAGCAGTATAGACTCTGATCAGACGCCGCATTATGCGGCGACTGATCAGAGTCTTCACTGTTTGCTGATAGGAATTTCAATATAAAACAAAAGGAGAATGAAACATTTGACCAGGCATCCCCTTGATAATAAATGGACTTATCCAATATAGAAACATGGAAGAATAATCCAAGGGTATAAATGGGTTAATCGCCGACAGCATATTTTAAACCTACAAGATGTAGAACTGTCGCAGGTTAAAATGAATTAAGCTTTATAGATATAAGTCTTCAAAAAGGTAAACTAAACAGCCGCGTAAGCCGATCGTATACGAGAGGAACGGACTATGATCGCTGATCAAATTAGCCGGTCAATGCACATTACACAGATAATCAGGTCCTAAAGCTTGGTGTATAAAGTTACGGAGTCAGCTCAGTATTTTTATGTTTTCCACGTCTGCCGAACGAGTATAAAAGCCTTATCAATTTTTAGCAAGTAGATGCCACTTTTCTCTTTCGGTGAGTTTCTGTATTTTTAGACTTGTTCTTGGTACGAGCAAGCGTTTTATCTGGTATTTAACATAACAATCAAATTGTCTTTGATATTCCTTTCTATGGTTTTAAACACGTTAAGATACGTATATATGTGGGGAAGTTGGTCAAAATGATGATATGATCTCGAGTCAGAGTCCCGTGTTCTCGTTGAGTGTATTGTCATTGTAAATACTTTTGTAAAATGTGAGTTTGCTTGGTAACTTTCCAGTGTTATCATGTAAGTTTTGATTTCATAGAATATAAGTTGTTGTCAGCATCAGATATTGAAATCGGAGTGTCAAACTGTTTAAACCCATACACGGCTCTCACTTGTTACTTTATAAGAATTCTAGTAACCAACTTGACAAGTTTAACGCTACTACTGTTAGGCTAGATACATTAGAGAAATCCGAAACATGGATTAATATGTTTGTCCTATCGAATAAAGTTTATTTCAGTAGAAATTTACCTTTTGAAATTAAACCATTATATAACGCGACTCCACTGATCTTTGCTAACAGTTTTGATCCAGATCAGAAGCCGACCCGTTACGCAGCGTCTGATCGCGACCCAAACTGTTTCACACTCGTCTGTGAGTTTATTGAGTTTAAAAAAATATTTAAATCTAAATTTAACAAATTTTGCAGACGAGAATTTCGAAGCAGACGATTTTGTAGCAGGTTAACGATTGATAGTCCATAGTTAAAATATCACATACTTGCATGTTTCAAAGGATTCCCCGTTGATTTCTGTTTCAATTCACCGCTGATCTTGTGATTGTCTGCATCCTATCAATTTGTATTCACATCCGCCTTAAAATGGTGTTTTTGAAATAGCTACAGAGTATATAGCTATGTAATTCTCGATCAAGGAAAATAAAGAAATACGAATGTTTATCAACTTGATTCATGATCAGACGCAGGGCGAGTCGGTGTCTCATCTGTGTTCTGGGGCCCGTTTCATAAAACTTCGTACGACAAAAACGATCGTAAGTCAAAACTTTAAAATACATTTAATTTCTTATTTCTCAATTTAATCCTGTCTTGTGACATCTCTTTGGAATCGTCTTTTCAATAATAATTGAGACTTTAATAATCTGACTTACGACAACATTTATCGTACGAAGTTTTATGAAACGGGCCCCTGGTACCATAGCGCATCAATCAGATTGACAGTTTAACCCCTTAATTGCCGTGACGTCATCAATTTTAAACAATTCTCGTCTGCGTTTATTTCTCAAATTCAATTTTTAGATATTTTGATTTAAGAAATATTAAAATGAGTTTCAAACAGTTTGGATCCTGATCAGACGCCGCGTAACTCGGCGTCTGATCAGGAGCCAAACTGTTTGCAAATAACTATTATACTCGGGGTAAGGCAGTGAAGGGGTTAAATCGTATGTGAAGTATCAGAGGACTATACGTAGGCTATCGTTGTAGTCAATCTTTTCCGTTCAATGACATGAAATCGTCATCCTAACCCTTTCACTGTGCCTATAACATAATAACCCGTCTGACATTGTTACCATCATAATATCATCTGCTAAACCCCTTCACTGCCGTGACGTCATCAATTTTAAATAATTTTCGTCTGCTTTTATTTTTCAAATTTAATTTTTAGGTATTTTGATTTAAGAAATATTGAAATGAGTGTCAAACAGTTTGGATCCTGATCAGACGCCGCGTGACGCGGCGTCTAATCAGGATCCAAAACTGTTTGCAAATAATCATCGTACTCGGGGTACATGTAAGGCAGTGAAGGGGTTAACATGCTTGTCTGTTTTAATAACGTTTTGAATGGTTACCCTTTTTTACCAAATAATAGATATGAGTAGCAAAAAATTAGAAACCTGATCGTATGCCGCGTAACGCGGCTTCTAGTATGGATACAAACTGATTGTAAATATTGGTGGTTTGGGATTAACATTTGCATGTATCATTGTAATGAAAGATACTTCCGAATCAAAACTTTGGAGAATAAATATGATAGTTTGGCCGAATCTCATATTCAAAAAATATTACAGTCATAAATACGCCGAAACATGTAATTTCTAATCGAATTCTTTATATCGTCTGACATAATCACATCACTATGTAACCAACATAAAACAGTTGCTGTTTTTAAACTCCAATAGACGTCAAATTCTAAAGGTTATTATTAGGGTGGAATAATGGAGAACTAACCTAGGCTTAGATTTTCAATACGTATAAATCTTGAAAAGTCTGGTTTTGGTTAAGGTCTTAGCTTTTTGCAGTATATTCGAATACACAGGCAACAATTAAGCACAATACTAGTCATTAATACGGATATATGCATTGCATGTCATTTAACAAACACTTTTAGAGAGGCTTAAGCGATCCAGTGACTATTCCAAAACTTTAAGCAATGTAGTGCGATAGTCATTAATGGTATTGTTTAAAGTTCATGATATAATTTCAGGTTAAAATACTAGTAACTTATTGACGTTCGTCTGATGTCAGAATTGGTTTGTCGTTAGTTAAAGAAATATTCCATATGAAGATATGGTTATTACTGTTTACCTGTATGTATTTCAAAGTTTATGGCAACACGTTTCTCAATCGACAAAGATATTAAGGCATGTTTCCGAGTCTCCTCCCAGAAATGCTCTGCCGAAGAAAAAATTCGTTTGCTACAAATATACATAAAACTTATAAATTTTCACTTGTTGTCGCAGTCTTATGTATCATATGGAATGCATCTGTCATTCTGATAGGTTACTGCGTTCATCAACCATAAAGTTATTTTTATGACTAGTCAGTATTAACTTCTTTATTGCCATGGCGTCATCAATTTGAACCAATTGCCGTCTGCTATTATTTCTTATATTAATGTTTTAAAAGTAGACTTAACAAAATTTTGATATTGAAATGAGTGTCAAACAGTTGTGATCCTGATCAGACTTTGCGTAATGTGGCGTCTGATCAGGACCCAAACTGTTTGCAACTTAACATTGTACTCGGGATAAGACAGCAAAGAGTTAAAAATTAAGTTTATTTAGCTCACTTGGGCTAGTAGTGCTCGGTGAGCTATTGTGATCGTGTTGTGTCCGGTGTCGATGTGTGCGTGCGGTGTGCGTCGTGCGTCCGTGAGAATTTTGAGAACAGTCTAGAGGCCAAACTGTTGAACGAATCATTATTGAACTTGACCAGAATGATTATCATGACATAAGCTAGATCAAGTTCGAGTATGAGTCATGTGGGATTAAGAAGTAGGTCACTAGGTATGTGTAGGGCCGGTGGTCTTGTGGTGGGATGCTGGCCTAGGAAGCGGGAGGTTGTTCGAGCCCTGTCAGGATCACTGGAGTTTTTTCGGAGCAACATATTAACCCTACATTGCTCCACTTCACCCAGGTGAATGGGTACATGTGAGGGAAAGAAGTCAATGTGCCATGGCTGCAACTTACGCCGTATGTAAATGGCCGAATTGTGACTCAATGATTAGGGAGGTAATTGTAAAAGTCGGCAGAATATGAAATACGTAAATGAAGGCTTTATAAACACACACCTTTACCTTAACCTTTAGGTCAAATCTTAGAAAGAGCTTGTGAACACTCTAGTAACCACAAATTTGACCCAATCTTTTTCAAACTTGGCCAGAATAACCATCTTGATTTTTATAAACGCACACTTTTACCTTAACCTTTAGGTCAAATCTTAGAAAAAGCTGGTGAACACTCTTGTAACCACAAATTTGACCCAATCTTTTTCAAACTTGGCCAGAATAACCATCTTGATGAAATCTAGGTCAATTTTGATAATCAAAAAGTAGGTCACTAGGTCGAATCTTAGAAAATAGCATTTTTTTTTGGTGAAACCTAGACTTCGTTTATTCATTAATATTTACATTTACACAGACATAACATACATACACGGAAACTAACAAATCAGCAAGGTCATGTAGGAATAAAAACTGTATACAATCTTTGTGTTGACCTGCTAAATACCGCAAAGCGGTAGTAAGCAAGGGCATACAATTGTCGTGATTAACATTCAAGTATGATTCATATTTCTTTGTATTAAGGAAACAATGCTTTTTGAACTCTTAAACCAATAAGAAGCTAGGTCAAGTTTGAGTATTGGTTATGTTGGATTAAGAAGTAGATCAATAAGTCAAATCTAAGAAAAAGCTTGTGAACACTATAGTAGCGACAATTTTGACCCAATTTTTTTATACTTGGTCAGAATGACATTCTGGACAAAATCTAGGTCAAGTGTGGTAATTGGTTATATGGGTTTATGATGGAGGTCACTAGATCAAATGTTAGATAAAGCTTGTGAACACTCTAGTGTGACCAAATATTTATCAAACTTGGTCAGGATGACCATCTTGACAAAATCTAGGCCAAGTTGGATAAAAGATAATGTGAGATCAAAAAGTAGGTCACTAGGTCAAATCTTAGAAAAGGCTTGTGAACAACAGTGTAAGCCACATCTTTATCATGACCATCTTGACAAAAACTTTGTCAATTTTTCATATATTTGTAGTTAATTCGGGATTATAACGTAGGTCACTAGGTCAAGCGAGAGGATATGAGAGGATTCAACTGTTGGCCAATCAAGCCGATTTAATCAGGTGAGCGACCCATGGTCACCATGGCCCTCTTGTTAATAACAATTACAAGGGAAAAACGCACTGTAATGATACTGCATGTTGTATTTCTATTATCACTTTCACTCTCAATGACGCCGTAAAGCGCAATTGCAAACATTTTTAATCTTGATCAGACGCCACGTAGATCAAAACTGTTTGCCGTTTGTTGTGAAATTACGTCAGGTATACTGCCTTAAATCTAACTTTGAAACGATATTTTACACAACACTATTGAAGCAGAGGACAGTATGGCAGTGAAGGGGTAAAAATCTCATGCTAATTTTTATCCTGAAAGGGGTTAAACATGGGCTAAATAATATGTGCAGTCCAAACTAAATACTTCGAATACACAGTGAACAATTTAAGCACAATACTAGTATTTTTAAAAAAAGAAAATTGAATTAAATAATTCAATGAGTATATCAAATAATTCAATCTCGCTTATTTCGAACATGCACGTATTTCAAAGTTATAATGTGGCTAAAGCACGTTTTAACTTTGAAATATCGGTGTGTACGAGACAAAACGAGTTCAAATTAGCGGGTTGGACTGTATTATATCCCAGATGATTCATTTTGTGACAGTACCTGTAAGTTTCATGATTACTGACTAAGAATATTGTTTAAGAGCGCGTGTTGGAGATAAATACGGTAGTTTCCGTGTGATTCATGTAGACATCGACTTGATGTAAACAAAGTTTCTCGTCTTTTGCAATAAAGAGTAAACAACATATCAGTCGACAGCGATTTTAAACTCCAGACAAGGACGAATACACCATATAACCTGAGGCCAGATATGGCAAATTACTATAAGCATTATTTACATGCAGTTTAATGTTACCGGGACTTGAGAGATATTCAATATGAAATGGTGACACGTTAGAATCAATTTAGAATAATGTCAACTTTTTGTGTGTGTTATTTCGATAGAGTAAACATTTTATGGCCATTGAAGTAATTATTAATGGTAAGTTTATGTCATTATTCGTATTCCTCTCAGACTATGTCCTCCATAGATAAGAATACTTTGGGTAAACAAACCTTCATGGTGACGTTCATTATAAGCAAGGTTCACAATTTTGTTATTTAAAACTTTGAAAAAGTAATTATTTCCGTTTAATATGTTGGTGTGTTTATTAAGTGTTTTGTTTATACTTCTGAATAAGTTTTGTTCAATGATTTACATCAACATGCAATGAAACATTCTGTACGTTTGTATTGTTGTGTTTTGTAAATAAGCCTTTGGCTAATTCAAGTCTACTCTTTGACGAGTCTAGTGTAATACGGGTCACCATTTCTCAACAAATGAATAACAGATACTGTTTATGTTATTACACCAACAGCGATTATATAATTTTCTATATTTTATCCTGCACAACAATAAATGTTACGTATTTGGCGGTATTTGTAAATATTTCTTTGGCAATGGAAAGTTCGTCATATGGAAACTACATGTATTTGTAATATAGCAAATTTGTAATATTGAACAGCGCTAGATAAGTATTACCTATATATTTATATTTACCATATAACAACTTTTAGCTTTTATCGCAGCTCATAAAAGACGCAAAAAACGATCGTGTTTTATCAAGCTAATCGCTGTTTATATAAACAATATATCCATTTAACTATAACCCACAACAGACGGTAATAAATCACCAATATATTTACAAATTGGCCGACCCTACTAATGTCGGGTATAAATTGTATATTGAATATCGGAAAAAACATACTTACATTGTCTGAAACATTTAACACATTTTAGTTATACAGTCTTACTTCGATATTTCAAACTCGCTTAATTCGAACTAACCGATTTGTCGACACATGAATTGCATTATTTTATGCTCAGTTATGTCAAACATACCCGTATTTCAAGGTTAAAACGTGGCTCAGCCACGTTTTAACTTTGAAATACGGTTATGTTTGACCTAATCGAGTCGAAATATCGAGGTTCAACTGTAACATTATTAAACTCTCGAACATCAATACCTTGTTTACCAGCGTAAAATACCTCTTGGCTATTTTATACATTAAATATTTATCAATGGAATCAGTGTCTAACTGTCAATGTCACATTGCTTTTCTTCTGATCTTCATGAATATAGCCAACAGCAACTGTAAAATGAATTCCTTTGAAACTGAATAGACGATGAAAGGTACAGTATATATAGCCGTTAGGTTTAAGAATTGTGTTTCTAACACATGATTGACAATATGCTTAACTCTGGAATGGATTCCTACTATTACTCGTATTTATAAACTGTTCTAGACGGTGATAATCGTAATCGCTCTAATACTATCGTCACCCATGTTACATGCAGCGTTTACTTCAGACAGTGCTCCCTCCCTACAACGGCTCTCCCAACAACGATTCCCTCCTTACAACAACACTTGCCACTGTTTCCCAAACAACAAATGTGTCCAACCTTTTCACGTCTGCTATATTGTCTGCTTAAAATTGTCGTCTACGTTTTTCTCAAAGTTACATAAGATACATTTTGACATAAAAAAACTTAATTAAGAGTGACAGACAACTTGAATCCTGATCAGACGTAGCGTCACGCGGCGTCTGATCTGGATTCAAGCTGTTTGGAAATGTAAGCCAATTCCCTCCATATAACGACTCCTTTCGAACAACGCTCACATTTATTGTCTCCCATTGGGTGTCGTTGTAGAGAGGGAGCGCTATACAATAAGCATATAAAGCACACCTATATCAATGAATATGTATTTAAGTTTTCCTTGATGTCTGACATCTAACAAACAAGTAAGCAACATTGTTTTTTGTTTAGATTGACAATGTATCAAATAAAGTTTGCGAGTAAGATGTGTTATGTATGTTTCCCTATTCCACAATAATGTGTACTAACATTGTTATTCAAAGAAACTGTATATCTGCCATGTTTTGTGGTTAAACTATGGTTATCTGACAGAGTGCGTTCTCTAATGATAACGACTCTTTATGAATGAGTCAACGATAGGAATTCGGGATAAAAGCTTCATGAAGGCATGTCATGATTACATGTCTTGTTAACAAGTTCTGATTAAGGGTCTTATTCTATTTGCTCTACACAGTGATAGACGCACTGCCTAATAAAATATAAAGCATACTGTCTTTTGCTTTTTCGCATTCAGTTAATACTAAATTAATCGATGTTTCCTCACTTTTGATGTGTAAAATGTAACCTTAGGTATACGTGTACCATAAATGTACTTTAGCTTACTAAAGTCAGCTTGAAACTACTAGAATAAGTATAATTTTATATCCATTATCAAAACAATTTCAAAAACATGCAGGATCTATTTTTCTGATAAGGTTTGTACGTACAAATGCTCTAAGACATTTATGTACATATCTCAACGTTGACAAAATTAATGACTGTGTAACCCCTTCATTGCCATGACGTCATCAGCTTTGGACAAAACACATTGATCACCCAAAACAACGTTTCAAACATATGGAATCATTACTATTTAAGCCATAGATAAATTATTGAAAACGTTAGAACCCGATACCTGTTAACGTCATGATCAAAGAAACTTTAAACTTATAATTCCTCTTTCAAATTTAGTCTAGTTGATGTTTAGATATTTACATTCATCCAGTCACTTGCATGATGTGATCGTGAACTTCGACGGGAAAGTGCAGTATACAAGCATCTACATACACAACAATAACGCATACCGCTATTGTTTAACACTGTTTTATTGGAAATAGTGTCTTTTTGTACACTGTATGACCCGTTTCAAAGACAGAGATTTAACTTAAAGAGAAGCCCGATTTTGTCAAACGTGCTCATTTCCGCCTAGTTTACTGACTGTATCAGTTATTGTGTTGGACTTTATAATGCCTATATATACAGCCGGCATCACGATATCTACGGAGTTTAAACATTGAAAATATAACCATAGAATTACTTTAGCACGTACCTCACTTGATATTAAAACGAGTGTTTTTAATATAACGCTAAATTCTCGTTTTCGGACACTTTGAAAGGATAAATATTGAAAGACATAATTATGTCTTTAGACGGTTAATAACACCATAGTAAACTCTTCATAAACAGTACACTCTTTTGAAAAGAAGATATCTCACAAAATACGCTCGTACAGGTGACGTCCTAATGCAGGATAAAGATCTTTCTGAGTTACTTTTATTCTGCTCCCTGCTACCCATCACATTGTATGTATGGATGAGGTTTACGGCACTGTGACACAAAGAAGGTCATATTGTGCCGATGAGGGGTGATGGAATGAGATGATGATGATTTCTGACAGATGATTGCGGCTAATCTCATTCGTTGCGGATCAAAACCACCAACCTGCTTCCTTTTAGTTCATTGCAGAGGGGTACTATCCGTCTTATAAACATATACAAATCCCTAAGACAATTAAACCCCATAATCATGACAAGGTAGAAAGGTCTCTCGGGTATAACATTGTACCAACTAGTTTAGAGACCGAACATATTGTTATGTAAGGGTCCGTTTATAAGAGCGTTCATTGTATATTGAGCTTGATCTGTAACTATCAAACTGTTTCATGAAATATGCACACATGTTCGTAACAGCTGTGTGTGTGTCCGGCGACGATTGGTCTGGTGCTCACCATTTAACCACTGTTCATCGTTCTTTCGTCCGTATATTCAAATAATTTTACGAGATATACTTTGCCTGACTAACTCATCCTACTGTTTCAAGTTACAACCTTATCATTGTACAGGACGCTTTCAAATATACAACAGGGGCCCGTCTTTTGAAACGTCATGTCGTACGACAAATATTGTCGTAAATCACACTGTAAATTTCTGAAATATTGTTTAATGTTCAATTCTGTCATGTGAAACCTCGGTGAGTTGCTAAATAGATTCCACAAACCGGATTAGATGCAGAGAAATAAATTAGAAATTCGAAATTCAAATTTACGACCGTTTCGTTAGACGGAGTCTAGTTCATAAATGGTATAGGGCGGCGAGTTGTTACTAAAATACCTGACAGCACAATTACCTATTCCACTAAGATATACAACAATGTAGGTGAATCCTTAGGAATTGATCACAGTGCTACTTATTTTAATATAATCCGATATATAGAATTTGGAAGGCTGGGTACATGCCCCAAACCTTAGACTCGATCCGAGCATGCCGTAAGACTATTTTTATGAGTAATAAAGTTGGTTCTATCATTAAAATTATGTCAAATCTATTCCTTTTTATATTTGGATTTTGCAATGAATATCTCACGTGTGCTTGCTGGTCTATTTTACTAGCTTTTTAGAGATAAAAAAAGATCTAAAGACTATGCAATGTGTGTTCATACATCGGCACACTGCATATCATATAAAAATCATACTGAAACTTATGCCGTCGTTTCTCAGGGCTTGTACTGCTTACGATACCCTCCTTAGTAGAGAACTATATTCAAATAAGTATATTTCAAAACATATTCGTTCAGTCATTAAAACACAGTTAAAAGGAACGATAGACAGTTATAAAGAAATTTGTAAATTGTTGTCAATTAAATATGACCTCATTAACACTGTTGAATATAACATTTCTAGGATTTTAACGTGTAAAAACATTTATACGTGTACGGCACAATTAGGTATACGTAGATTTAAAATTTACCATTTGCACATTGCGTTGAAAGAGTTTTCTCAAAAAAAGTTCTGGGCGCTACGTGATACTTGTATATCAATGATCTCCTGCAAAATGTTATATTTTCAGGCAGGATTGCATATGGATCTAGACACGAATTTGCGAGATTTGAAAAATGCGAATGACATAGGGGGCGAAACAATCTACCTTCTATTTTCGATGTAAAATGTTCGCGATCTGTTTGTCAAATACCGTTAAAATCGCTGTCAGGCTAGAATTCAGTCTCACTGACACAGTCAACACAAAGCTCAAATTTAGTTCAAACTGGGCAAACAATCATTTTTTCGCGCAGGTTTCTAGGCTTGAAAAATCTGCGCAGAACCAATCAACCTAATTCAAGCTAACTAAAGCGCGTCTAAAGATATATTGTATGTTCTGCTTCGTTTTGACATGTCAGAGTAGCGGTTATCAAACAATTGTGCACCAGATAAGTTCGGTAGTGTCTGTGTTATATATACAAATGTGGGCAGGCTTCTTAGGATATACCATTTAGTTATCAAAAATGTAACTAAGTCTAACAAGCGGTTAACATTTTTACGGTAATATGATATAATTTCCAAATAACGCATTCACTGCCACAAATCAACCTGCTTGCAAAACCGTCGTCACTTTTTCCATCTAAAGTTAATAAAATATGGTACATGTATGGTATATGGAGTTAAAAACATAAACACTTACAATACCCGGTACCTGTTTAAGATATACTCATTACATTTGCAAACGGTGTAGACCCAGCTCGGATGGCTCCTATAACATTGTTTGCTTATTAAAACCAATAGTTTTTAAACTATCAATTAATTACTAGTGGACTGGTTCATGTTTTTGTAAATAAAAAAATCCAAAAGAGCACCTTACAACACGCAATACTTACTTAATTCATGAAGGGTTAATTGAGTGCCGAACAGTTTAGATCTCTATCAGCCGACAAGATGCGTGTCGTCAATTAGGGTCCAAACTTTTTGCCAATGTAAGTGTACTAGGGGTTTGCATTATATGGGTTATGAAATAAGTCCGAGTATTTATTTAGCCTAATATACGAGTATCAGAGATAATATATACCCATAATAGAACAAATACTAAAAAAACAACAACTAGTATTTGGTTAAAAATAATATACTCGTGCTATTTATGACAATTGCCGTTTAATCCATTAGCCCATAAGTACAAGTGTTTTTCCTTAATTCACCCATTCTATGAAGAAAACTATTCCAATTTATACAGTGTTAGATAAGGGCTTTGAAATATATATTCTGTATTCTAGTTTAAAGCAAATTGAAAGTATAGCAGAATGGGCCTTAAGGCGTCATCGGCTTTACTTTCAGACAGCATGTTTTAAACAGCCACCTGTCTTCAATATTAAAAAAACTTAAGGGAAGGGAATAACACGGTTTGCTATCTAGAACAGTAAGTAAACAGGCTGATATTAAACTAATGACCGTAATTCTACCACACATTTCGGGAAAACGTGAAATAATAACCCCTCGAGACGCTCAACAAATCAGTTCTTTGACACCAAGCTGTCTCACAATGACCTAATTCGCACAAGGTTGATTTATTTCTAAGATGCGTTCCTGCCTTTACAATTTTCTGCTCAAACTGTTTCCTCTAATGTAAGCAATTTACCAGGGGCCCGTTTTACTAAACTACTTACGCAAAATGTTTGCGTAAGTCAAAATCATTTTACTCTTATTTTACAATCATATACGTTTGCAAACAGTAAATAGCCAGATCAGTCCTCTGATCTGGCTATTTGCTGTTTGTAACAAGTGATAATAAAACAATTAAATTAAAATTTTAAATTTTGACTTACGCAAAAAAATTGCTTAAGTAGTTTAGTAAAACGGGCACCAGATTTATACCCAGGGAACTCGTTCATTCTGAAGTCATGCCTCTTCTATAAATGGTTTGATTAACACGACATGATAATCCCAAACCGTGCCTTTGGATTGCACTTTGATCTAATAAAACTAAAAAAAGCTTTTAAAGAGACATCGGTGAACATTTAAAATCAATTTGGATCTAAAGAGGCAGTCTAAATTTGCATCTTACTTAAATTGCAATTGTTCGCCGTTACTGAAATATAATGATAATAAATAATTCTGAACAACAACAGAAGACGGAACGTGCCCAGCGTGCTCAAAGGAAATGAGAACGAATTAACATTGTTATTGCCAAACTTTATAACAATTACATATGCAAACAATTTGTTCCTCGTACAGATCAGTCGCCGAATAACGTGGCGTTTGAGTATGTTCCAAAATGTTTTACACTCATATACAGTCAAACTTCGATATCTCGAACTCGATTAAATCGATCATATCCGTATTTCAAAGTTAAAACGGGGCTTAGCCACGTTTTACTTTGAAATATGGGTATGTTCGACTTAACCATGCATGGAATAATGCAGTTCATGTGTCGAACTATCTGATAGTTCGAGTTAAGCAAGTTCGAGATATCGAAGTTCGACTGTACATGTTATAAAGTCAAACTGCCTAAAACTCTAAACTTTAGAAATATCAGCAGACGATAAGTTAGCGTGCAGACAATGCTATGCCGGTAAATGTGTTAGATAGGTTATGCCGTCATAATAGCAAGTCAAGTCAAGTCAAATATTCTTTATTGGCACAGACAACATAGTCCATCGCCTCTACACTCAGGCGGTCACAACCAAGCTCGAGAAGAGCATGACACGCACATACATCATATATATACCAATTCATTCATGAGTCACGGAGCATCAAAAATAATAATACTAAAGTACAAAATATATAGTAAAGCATTAAATCAACTATGCTTAAATTGGCAAATTGCTTATCTCTTAATCTGCAGTCTGTATCGGGTGAATTACATATGCAAACAGTTTGGATCCTGATTGGACGCCGAGAAAGTCGGCGTCCTATGAAGACCCAAACGGCTTAATATACGAAGTACAATTTATCACAAGCATAAAAAGAACAACCCAAAGGTTAAATCAACTTCGCACGCTTTAAAGATTGCATACTCTGTCCAATACGCTGAGTTCTCAGTCGCTGACTATTAAAGTGCAAAACATACAGTAAAGCATTAATTCTACTATACTGTTGCAGTCTGTAGCGGATGAATCCGCAACACATATGCAAACAGTTTGGATCCTGATTGGACGCCGAGAAATTCGGCGTCCTATGAAGATCCAAACGGCTTAATATACGAAGTACAATTAATCACAAGCATAAAAAGAACAACCCAAAGGTTAAATCAACTTCGCACGCTTTAAAGATTGCATACTCTGTCCAATACGCTGAGTTCTCAGTCGCTGACTATTAAAGTGCAAAATATACAGTAAAGCATAAATTCTACAATACTGTTGCAGTCTGTAGCGGATGAATCCGCAACACATATGCAAACAGTTTGGATCCTGATTAGACGCCGAGAAATTCGGCGTCCCGTGAAGATCCAAACTACTTGATATACAAAGTACAATTTATATATCACAAGCATAAAAAGAACAACAAAGCTTGAAATTTCAATATCCAGTATTCCATGCAGAAATATGTTGTTTTCAAGCAGACTAAAGGTTAAATCAACTTCGCACGCTTTTAAACTGCATATACCTGTCCGATATACTTTGAGGTCTCTGCTGAAAGTACAGCAGGCCAAGCAAAATAACGCTTTGGTTAAATGATGATTCAAAATCGCTTATATACAAGCCAGCGCGATTAATATTACATACATGTAACCATACACATTTAAAACTTATTCTAATACAAAATAAAGTTTTACTTCGGTAAAAGTGTTAAGTAGACTCGGAATATAATAACTGTGCATTCTGTGTTCAATGACACTAAGTTCTTGGATTGTATTTATTCGGAAATGGTAAGTTTTACGATCTAAATCTTAAGTAAACTGTCACGTCTTTCATTGGATAAATATACATATTTTGCTAGTCTTGTCAATATTCCAGTTTGAGAGTTTGAAAGTAATGATATAAATTTTGTTTAGTTGGCCATCGGCAATAGTATTTAGGAAGACAATAATTTCTTATATCACGATAGCACGGACAAACTAAGGTAAAATGATACTCATCTTCTATAACATTCATTTCACACATAACACACTTACGATTTTGTAATTCAATATTTCTGAAACGCCCTTCTTCAATAGCCAATCTGTGGGAGGATAATCTTAGTCTAGTAAGTGCAACACAGTGTTTCTCAATTTTAACACAGCTTAAATATTTTTCTAATTCTGGATTACTCTTAATATTTTTATAAGTTTTAAGTTTTGAGGATGAATCAAGAAAAGAATACCATTGTTGATAATACTGGTCATATAACCTTTCTATAACCTTTGCTAATTGTAATTTCGTTATATTTTCATTGTTCCACAAATAGCCAAACCCTAAGTGATTAAGCATACACTTTACTTCAAGTGCCCACGAGTTAGCTATATTATTGTTGACCTGATCATAAAACATAGTATTAATCAAGGAGCCGGAAGAATGAACAATTTTGAACCAATATTTAAGTATCCATTCTTTTCGTTGTATTTGTAATGGGACCTTACCTAACTCACCATAAACTGCTGCGTTTGTGGTCTGAGTTCTGACTTTTAAAACCTGTTTAAGAAATTTTAAATATATTCTTTCGATATCTTGCGCTTTGTGGAACGCCCATATTTCAGATCCATACATTAATATTGGCAATATCATACTATTATAGAGTTTTAATTTTTCATTTACCGCGAGGGGGACTTTATCAAACAAGGAATTCAGTGAATATGTTGCTCTTAAAGCCTGTTCTGACAGTAACTTTTCGGATTGATAAAATTTACCATTAGATGAAAGTGATACGCCTAGGTAAGTAAAGTTAGTAACTACATCTAATCTAACATTGTCATAAAACAAGTCAAAATGTTCATGTCTAGACCCCGGTTTACATACCATTGCTACCGACTTATTAGTATTAACAGTGATATTCCATGAACTACAATATTTATGTAAACTATTCAATAACATTTGCAAACCATCAATTGAATACGAAAACAGAACAGTATCATCAGCAAACAGTAGCATGAATATTTGTAATTCATTTATAGTAATAACATCTGCGTCCTCATTTTGCAAAGAAGCCCCCATGTCGTTGATAAACAGAATAAACAATAATGGGGATAACCTTTCACCCTGCTTTACGCCCATTACGCTTTCAAAATAGTCTGTAATGTCACCATTAACTTTGATGCATATTTTAACTGACTCATACATTGATTGCAACATTTTAACAACTTTACTGGAAACGTTATGTGATAAAAGTTTGAACCAAATTCCATTTCTATACAATAAATCAAAGGCCTTTTTAAAATCAATAAATGCACAATACAATTTTCTCCTTTCATGTTGTATAACCTTATTTATTAATGATTGTAAAACAAAAATGCAGTCAGTCGTACTTTTATTTTGTCTAAAGCCAAACTAAAAGTATGTTAATATATTATTTTCCTCTACCCATTTACGTAATCTTTGGTCTAACAAATTCGAAAATATTTTAGCAAATACACTAGTTAACATAATGCCTCTATAATTGTCAACGTCATTTTTATCTCCCTTCTTAGGAATAGGGACCAATATACCTTTTGTCCATGATTCAGGATATGTACCACTGCTATATATAAAGTTAAAAAGTCTACATAATAATGGTGATAATATATCTTTACATTCAATGAAAATATCAGGTATCAAATTGTCCACACCAGGGCTTTTACCACGCTTTAATGAAGATATGGCATTGTTAATTTGACCTATGTCAAACTCCCTGTCAAGTTCGTCTACTGATTGCTGATTTGGGAAATTATGTAACAAATTTTCAACATTTTCATCTTTAAAAGCATCTTTGTCTGAAAACAAATTCTTAAAATGATTATAGAAATCTTCAGTAGGTATGGTTGTGGACTTTTTGCATTTTTTATTAAATTTACGGATAGTGTCCCAAAATTGTTTAGGGTTATTTAGCAATTAAAGGGTACAAACTATCAGAACGTTGTATTCCACAAAACATTCCAGTTACACAGCACATAAGAGGATAATGCTCGCCATGTTCGACAGTTGTTGACATGTACTTTGAAAACGTTTGATAATGAGGGAAACTTACTGTTTTAATGCAGTCGAATGAAATGAGTTATGTCTTGGAAATTCGGCAGTCAAGATGTTTAAACATTTAGGAATGTATTTTTATGAAATTTGGGAAAATCCCACCTTTTTTGTTTTTTACAAATTTAAGAACATAATTATATTGATGAAAATTTTAATATGCATGTGCTTTTCATATTTAAGAAAACAACAAGCTGGCTTTATTGTAGATTTTAAAGTCTTAAATAAAGATTTTCTTTTTCTGAACATTTGTATCTATATTTGCATGTTTGTGAATGCTTTATTATGTACATTGTATAGTGTGTTGTAAGTCGTGATGCGGCTGGATGATAATGCTAAATGTGTATTATCCTTGAACTTATTGTAATTATTAACATATAACAATTGAATTAACAATTTATCTGGCTTATCTGTCTGTCTGTTTGTATGCTAATAAGATTATGTCAAACTTTCATTGCCATGTTTCCTGTTGAATAACTTTGTAACAATAAAGTATTCATGAATACATTTAATTTTGCAGAATGTTCCGGTCTTACAAACATTATGTAAAAGTGCTCGTAAGTGCAGATGAAATTTTGGAACAGTACATTGTTGTCGAAAATATGTTCTTGACATGCCCGTCAATATTTTAAGTAAGACTAGTATAGACTGGAATGATTTAATACGGAACATTCTTACTGAAATCGGAACCTACATCATATAAGCACTAAACGAGCGGCATTCGATCGGCTGTTCCAACCGCGCAATCTACATGAGGTAAATTATATCGTTGTTTGCTTTATTATGACAGATGACTGAAATTATTATGTTTTGTGTAATACAATGCTCCCATTTTGTGTATCCTTTAATTCCATTTGGACTTATTATTTCTATTGAGCTGTTGCCCTTTACTTGTAAAATATCAGAGAAGAGAGCCATGCAGAGTAAATGCAACAGCAAAAATAGGTGTATTCTCCAGGAAAAAGTTTTTTTTATTAAAACATCGTGTTGGATTAGGAAAACAAATTCATAGCTCTGCATTGCTGTACATTAGACCACAGTTAGTCGTTGAGATGTGCGTAATAACATCACTCTGCAAAAAAGGCTTCGTGATCTCCACATCTCCACATCTCAACTCTAAACTGTGATCTAATGCACAGCACAGGGACGCGACACGATTGATTTTTGAGAAAAAAAAGTCATAATGTATATATAGAGACAAGGGATACAACTGATCGTCAGTATAGTATCATCCTATCTCGACACAACTGGGCATATCATGAATAATAATTGATGAAACGACACCCTTTTTCCATTTCTGTCTAGCTAATATAATACCCTTCCATAAAAACATAACTTTAAACCAACTATAAGCATGCTCTTTCAACAGTAACTGCGTCTACTTACTGAAATCACCGATTGTTTGAAAACGGGACAAGTGTTCGTCCCTGGCCGACACAGCATTGACCACTACTGTACGCTTGTTTCGGCGGTAATATCGAGCCTGACAGTCCTACAGTTCCATAGATATACATTTTTGACACCGATCAAAGCCGATTTCTTCTCAAAACTGTGATGTACAGCAATGAGCAAGTACAAAATAATATCAAAGATAATGCCAGGGTCATTATTCACTCTTATAAAACATTATAATACATGAAGATACTTTTTAATTAAACGAAACGATTTTTCAAAGAATGTGTAATAATTTACTTGTTGACTTATTTCTTTCATTCTGTGTTCAATATATACATTTTCGTTGTTGATAAACAGGATTGTATAAACTTTCCATATTGCAATTGGTTTAAGTGTGTACATGTATTATCGCTTATCCTGCCGACCGCGACCTAATTTGTGTTTGCAAACAGTTTAGAAAGTATGATCTGGGTCTAAACTATTTGACACTCAATTTAAAGTTTAAAAACAAAATCAAAATATAGGAATATTGACCGAATAAATCGTTAAGACAACAATGTCAATGCAGACGACATTTTGAAAGGATAAGGTTAAACTCTTATCATGCTGAATTGACATCTGCTTAAAAAATATCGTCTGCGAAAAAATTCAAAACTAGAATTTAAGCTTTTCAAACTGAAGAAAAGTTGATCATGAGTGGCAAACAGTGTTGGTCCAGATCGGATGTCGCATTACGCGTGGTCTGATCTGGATTCAAGCGTTAGCAAAGTAAGCAAAGTAAGCCAAGTCGCGTTCAAAATGATATAGGTTAGTGTGTAACCCTCCCTCATTTAGATATATTAATATGTTGAATTTTAATATCGCTTTGAATATGTTTTCACTGGCACATCGTAAAACTGCCATACAGAATATTTCGGTAGCTCATTACCATTAACAATAATTCAACTGTCGTGAATGTGAACCATAATATAGATTTACTTCATCCTATAAGATGGTGGCTTAGGGCAGGCTCAATATAGAGGAGAACGCAATAAAGCGCATTCCGGTTTTCGTTCAACTTGCATTAGATCATTAGTTGTTAGACAAGCAAGCAAGGATGAAAGCGATGGATACATCCACCGATTTCTGAGCAGATTGCGGCCGCATTTGAATACCGTTTACTTATTATTTTGGAGCGATGATGTTCGCGGTTTTGATTTATATTTTTTTTATATTGACTTTTATCAAAAAGCAGTCTTTTGTTAGGGTTAGGATACTTATCATATGAGCTCCGAAATAAAATATGCTTTTATGTGAGAGGGTCATCGCCTGTATCGTATCCAACAGGAGTTTATTGCGAGGAAACGTAAATGACTGATAATTAAGCCCAAATTTTGGTGGTCAAAAACTATTGCAATACAGAAGGTCGCGAATGCACGAACTGATGTCTGAGCCGATGATTTCGGTCGGAGTTTAAAACAGTTAACTTTTTATAGAAAAATTTGAAATCCGCGGATTTATTTTTTTGAATACATGTTTATCATTTTATCTTATTTTTTTAGCAGGACACTATCTTTTGTTATGGTTTACATACTGATCAACACTTGGGATACAGTGGTAAATACGCTATTCCTACCCACTCTACGCGTTCGTTAACCGTTCACTATGCATTTATTATCCGTTTCGTTAAACGCCTGTCCTAGCCGTTTCTTTACGCGTTTATTTACGCGTTTAAAAGAGCCCGGATGAAAAGGTCATCGTTTAGCCGACGGACCCCTTAGCTTCAGCGGTTTACACATTCACTATATGACATGTGTATTACAGAACATTAGGTGGTATCGCCGATAACATTGCTATCTTTAATTGGCAATACACTGTTAATTCCCCGATATCTGAGTGACATATATAGGCGGGTGATCAATGCTTGTTCTAATTGATTGGTTACAGGCGGGTGGTCAAGTGCCTGTCGATAAGATCCGAAATCTCCGCGTGAAACGGATAACTGAAGCACCAATCGCAACATCTCTGGTATAATCGTTTATTAACGCGTTTAAATGGGTTAAGATCGTTAGGCGTTAAGTGTTCGTTAAGCGTTCGTTAACCGTTCACTATGCGTTTCTTACGCATAGATTAACGCGTAAAAGGGTAGGAATAGCGTATTTACCACTGTACGAGGACCATTCAATTAATATTGAGCCTATACTGATCATTCTGTCAAAATGCACAATTTTCACGTGCGAATTTGTGCTCGCATTTGTTCAAGCTTTTTTCTATCATACAAAATATAAGCTTCACTAAAATCGGTTCGGTAGTTTTGAAACAATAGCCATGTAAAGTGAACCTACTCATAGACACTCTGTGAACAATGTTGAATGAAACTAGAACTCAAATATGTGGTTGTATCAAAAACTCGGTTCTTACTTGGGATTTCGAAGAAAACATACCCAATGAAATTTGTGAAGCATTTGTGTATCATAGTGTTTCTAATTCTACCGTTAATCGCCGAATGAAGAGGTTCAAACGTTGAGATCTGACCTTCAAAAACAAACCAATTCCAGGAAAAACGAATTCTGCTGCTTATTCCAATAATCTTAATAAGGGGAGATCCTTTGAAATCACAGAAAACAAAGCAAATACCGAAAATTGCAGACTCGGTTTAATTGAGTCTGTTCATGAGCAATACTGAAATATGCAACAGTGCTCACGCCCCCTAGCACCGGCTTAAGCGGAATTCAACTTTCAACTGTAAATGCGCTGAAATCAATGATTCCAAAGGACCAGAAAGTATAACAACACTGAGAATGAAGTACGGGGCGACTTTTTACAGCCGCCACACAAGCACTTAACATCTGCTGTTGTTTAGCAAGTCAGCGACTTATTATAGGAATAAACAACATATTTTTGAAGTTCATGACGGTATGACTACATTAGCTTCGCAGGGGGTAAATTGCGTAAACGCCCGAAGGGCGTTTTCGTTAAATTTACTCCCCGAAGCTAATGTAGTCATACCGTCATGAGCGGCAAAGAGATGTTGTTTATTCCTTATATTTATATTTATATTTTCTGTCTTGTCAATTTAATGTGTTTATTGGCCAGATTTGTTTTTCTGTATAATAATTTATCATATACCGGTCAAAGAGGTTTGATAGATGTAATGTCGATGTAATAGCCATTCCAGTTTCTAAATATGGTGAGAAAGTAGTCCCAACTACATGTACTCTAACTGTATTAAAAATTCAGGATTTTTTCCAGTAAACTTTCTCTCTGTGAATGGAAAAGACTTACAAGGCAAACAAATAACAGTGCAACTTGAATATCTATTGCCAAAGCACATTCTAAAATTACAGGTCGCGGTTGTTTTCTTAACCCATTTACACACATAGCAACGCGATGGCAACGACCTATGGGTCTGTATCACTCCGCTAGTGTCATATGACCGTCGACCAATGGGAGCTTAGTGTTAAGTGCCCGATGTAGTCTATTAGAGGTCCACGAATAGCACGGGCGAAATCCGAACTGGCTAAATCCAGATTCAAAGTGACGGTTTATCGGCAGATGACTGCATATTTTTTAATAGGATTACATAAAGACTTTACAGGGTCAATGTAAATATTACTAAATGATGACCAAATCACTATAAAGCAGATAGCATATGCACCTGGGATGTCTGTTGGATCATTATTCCATATTTTAAAGAATCTACTTGGCGTCAGGCGTATTTGCTAGATGTGAGGAAAATATGATAACTGATGAGCAAAACAAGACAGTGTTGAGAATGCCCGTAAACTACTGAATAAATACCCACATTTCACTTCATGGGCATTTTCAGATATCTATACAGTTGACGAAACATGAGTACATTGCTTTGACCCTACTTGAAAAATGATTATAACAAGATATGGGCAAGTAAAGATATGAGGAGACCCAGCTGCTAAAAGAACACAAAGTGTACAAACAATAATGTAGCAATTCGCGTTAATGCTAAAGGAGAGACAGTACCAGTTCTGATATCACGGAGTAGAACTGTTAACGGGAAAGTTTAATGGGACATAGTGTTGGAAAAAAATGAAAAATTAATGTTACAAATGCCGAAAAACGATCGGTTAGCATAGTGCCTATACGTTACATGACAATGTTCTTGCACTAAAGTCCACACAAATGACCACATTTCCGTAAAGAAAATGAACCGAGGTGCTTCCCCATCACCCGTACAGTCAATACCTGGCCCGTATGACTTCTAGTTGTTCCCAAACATGAAACAGTTTTCCCAGGGACGCCGCTTTCGGACTAGAACCATCATTTGATCTGCCATATATCAGTATATGAACAGTATACCCAAATCAGTCTTCAATAAAGCATTACACGGATGGAATTCACGGCTGAAATTTGGCATAAGCGTTAAAGAGGAATACTCTGAGGGAATAAAGAAAACAATTTGCTGCTTGGTTTTTTTTGTTTCTTTTTATAGGGCAAGGTTCACTATTAATTGAATGGTCCTCGTATGTGTGTAAAATAGGCCGGAGGGGTGGGGTTCTCGGGAAACATACTATGATTGACAGGGCTGACATCCGACTTTCGAAACGAACGTGCATATATTTCTTGTATTTAACCCTGTAACTCTCAATGACGTCATAAACTGTTTGTCACTTGTTTTGACATATCGTCAGTTATACTGCCTTAAATCTATATTGAAGCGATATTGTAGCCAACAATTTTAAAGCAGACGACAATATAGCGGTGACGGGATGAAGGCATCACGATGAATGTGATCAGGGCAGAATTCGTTGTGCTCTTTTAGCGGTGGAATTCGACAGAGAAGGAATTTTTTAGTTAATTGTAACGTTCGGTGAGAGATTCCGAAGTTTTATTTCGTCTTCAGATAGTCATGAGGCAAAAATGTTTTAGGTCTCGATATTTGACAAGAGAAGTATTCATGTGAGTATTCTAAGTTAAGCACTATTGAAAGGCGGTTTGTGTAAACAGAAAACCTGTATCGCGCGGGCACATGAGGATTTACAAAAACATTTTGGTTGTATATCCGTCAGTTGTATTAGGCAGTTACCTCCCTTAATCCATTTCCGCCCAGTGGATTCTTCCATGTTTTAAAGTGGATTAGTCCATTTTTTATCAAAGGGATGCCTGGTCCAAATATTCATTTTCAATTTGTTTTATATTGAAATTGCTATCAGCAAACAGTGTAGACTCTGTTCAAACGCCGCATAATGCGGCGTCTGATCCGAGTCTACACTGTTTGCCTATGTTCCAATATATGGGATCGTAGGCACAAATGGGTTAAGCAACCGTGTTTTATTACTTTCCGTTAGTGGCAAATTTAAACAGTTTTGACTGTAATTTCATATTGTTAATGTATAAATCATTGCCTTTAGTAACAATGTTATGCGGACGCGTGAGCTGCAGATCTTGTTGTAAATGTATTGCGCCGTCGCATGTTTATAAGCGTGTACTTACAGAGTCATACATCTAAAACTGAATGACATACGAGAAAGTAACCTGTTACAGATCTAGAACGGTGTCATAAGAATATCTATAATGACATTTTGTTTTCAGATTTATAGGGTTTATCACTAGACTTTATACAAGTTATATTTGTTTAGCCGTACTCACATTAGAATAGTGAGAAGCAGTCGCCACAAGGGATGACTTGACTTGCCGAGGTCATACACGTTAGTTAACTACCTACACGGTGTTTGTGTGGCGATACACGTTGACAACATCTATGTTACCCATGGTTGAGTGGAATAATACAGAGGCTGAGTTCAGCATACAGTGCACCTTACAAAATATAGTGTCGTGAGCTGGGAACCATATATGTGAGAGACTCATTTGTGGAGTCACACTATAATCACCATAATACCACATTCTATATACCGGTATTCATTTATGTCGAAGATTCCCTTTTGAGCCATTTTTATAACGAGATCATATAAGACACAGTAAAGTGATATTAGATACTGATTGATATAAGTGAATGTGAACATCTGATGTAACATTGTAGTAAAAATATTTAAGGTACATGTATGTTGAAAGACTATAGTACAGCCACACATATAGTTTAGTTCACTCAAGTTAATTTGTAAATGCGACATTGTGTAAATAAATGTCTTCTGTCAAATGTATTTCCTTGTTCAGTTTCGGTTGGCGACCTTAGATGTCACACTCGGTAGCTCATCGTTACAGATACTAATATGGACTCCACAGCCGCTACACGGTATGCATCAATGTAAGAATGGGCAAGACTATGTAGCATGTCAAAATAATGGTGCCATCTATCGAATACAGTATTGCATGGAAGTAAACAGCAGATATAATATTTTTATTGAAGTTACAGTATAGTTATATTACCAGAAGAACCCCTCATGCTAAACACAGGAAACAAAAGTAAATGATTTTGCGCGTAGACGTACAGTAAAACCTCTCTATTACAACAACTAAAACAAAGGATAATTTATTGTATAAAGTACACGTGACTGCTTAAAGCAATGTAACAGTAAAGCAGGAATTTCCTAAAGGAGCTTTCTGTTTTGCTGTAATTTTGCTTTAAGCAGTCACTTGTCTTAAAAACCAAATAGGCAACACAAGTATGTAGTCAAAATAGAAAGGTTTCACTGTAAGCAGTTTATACCCACAATCACCATCGGCAGACGTCGTTTACTTCTGAAGTGCTGATAGCTAGTATTATCACCATGCATTGTTAAATTAAGGGAATAATTAGGCAAAGCCTTATATAGGCTCTGTCTGGTTTCCTATTGCTACATTTGACAAAACTAATACAGCACGTGTTTGAACATTCCTGGGGCCCGTTTTACTAAACAACTTACGCAAAATTTTTGCGTAAGTCAAAATCGTTTTACTCTTATTTTTCGATCATAAACGTCTGCAAACAGCAAATATTTGCTGTTTGTAGCAAGTGATAATAAAACATATAAATTAAAATTTAAAATTTTGACTTACGCAACACTTTTGCGTAAGTAGTTTAGTAAAAAGGCCCAGTTGTGATAGAGCTCACCATTTAGATACAATGTGTCTTTTACGTTACCTGTTACTTTTTTGTAAAATCCATTCTGTAACATATGAATAAAAAGCGTGCACATATCACAACGATTGCCTTAACAGATCACTTTGATAATACATATACAGTAATATATTGTTATACAATTATTTTTGAATATTTGTGTCAATATTTGCTTTTACGGTTCTGTAAAAATGATATTGACCGAAGACACAGTCCGATGTCAATATAAAATTTAGGGCCGTAAAACACATATTGACCAAACAACATGTATATATTTAGCATGGTATATGCTCTGCTAAAAGCTCTCAACTTTTAAAAATATATAAAAAAATGAGTTCATTGACATTTTTTTTCAAATTGTTGAAAACTGCTTTCATAAATCTTACAAATTGTCATTTGATAGCTTTTGCTGCTATTTGATTTGTTTAAATATGTTCATTTTATTAACATGTTTTCTGTAAATGATATCATTTTTGCGGGTCAATATCGATTTTGGAGGACCCGCACGTGCATCCTTTCGACCAGTCAAATTCTCACATTTCAGCAGGGTACATGTATATAATATTGAACTTTATAGAAAGAAACAAGATCCTATTTAAACAAGTCGATGCACTGTTAGTTCATATCATGCCATTCATCTATACCTTAGGGTAACATCTGGAAATTTCATATCGTATCCCGGGCATTCTTTATCTATTCATGCAATATGATATAAATCAAATATGCTAATCAAGTACATGTTCGCCAAATGCAAACAATCACAATGAAGCAACATTTCAAGAAACTGACAACAACACAATGTAATTTTATGGGTCGATAAGAAGGTTAGGATTGCGTATAATTTATGGTCATAAACTTATTTAAGGTAGTGAAAATAAAACTAACAGGATTAAAAAATATTGCATTCAGGTTTTCGAGCATATGAAGCCAGTTATTTCGAATCCTCTTAGTGAGCTTATTAGATAAAATATGCCATGAAGTTTGGATCATGCACGGATCCAGAAAGGTTACAGGTCTAGACGAACTGAACTTTTGGCAATCGTATATGTTGCATCAATAGTGATAGAGCAAATCACATATTTAGAACCGTGATCAACCCCCTCATGCCTTGATAATGCAATGCACTCTCCCGACATACGTATTGGAAGGTTAAGTGATGATAAAAAGGGTTAAGTAAATGTACCACAGAGTGTTCCATACATTTAACTATTTCATACGCAATAGCAAATTGTGCAGATTCTGCTGAGATGCATAACGCGTCGTCTCATCCGTATCTACTCTGTGTCAATGTCTACCAATGTCAACTTTATTAGGTACTAGCTTTAATTGGATAAGAAAAATGTCAGCATAAAGCTTACTGCACTAATACCAACAAGTATGTACGCTTTATTGATATATTGTCGCAAGCTGCCACCTGTATTTAGAATTTATTGATGAATACTACTACAGTGGAGAATCTGTTATTCTTTCCCGTTTAAACGCAAACATACGCAAACGCAAAGCACTAAAACGTAGAAAAAAACAACTTTTGGACAATTCTGATATTTCATGTTTATCATGGTGGCAAACAGTGTGGAGCCTGATCAGACGCCGGTTTACTCGGCGTCTGATCTGGCTCCAAACTGTTTGCACTGCAAATAATAGTTTTAGCGTAAACGCGTTTATTGGGAAAGAATAACACATTCTCCACTGTATTCACATCGTAATCAATATGACACTGAAAAGCTTATAGACCCCAAGTAAGTACAAGCCTTACAACCATATATACGTTGAATGTGAAAAGTCCCCAATGAACCTCCGTGGTTATGAAAATATTGAGAAGGCCCATCCTGCTTTACTTTCAATCTGCTTTGAGTGATAACCTATCTTCAAAACAAGGTTATGAGGCAATAGGTTAGAATACATGATACTAAAACAAATAGTGATATTCTAATAATAATGTAAATTAAGTTTTGATCGCTTAACTGCCATGATTTGTCTGCTTTAACAATGTATTTCCTTTCAGACATCTAACTCTTGTTCAAGTATTATTAACCCCTTCACTGCCTTACCCCGAGTACACTTGTTATTTGCAAACAGTTTGAATCCTGATCAGACGCCGCGTAACGCGGCGTCTGATCAGGATACAAACTGTTTGACATTCATTTCAATATTTCTTAAGTCAAAATCGCTTGAATTTTATTTTGAGAAATAAAAGCTGACGACATTTGTTAAAACTTGATGACGTCACGGCAGTGAAGGGGTTAAACTGATTGTCCAACAGCTTGAACACTAGTCAGTCGCTGCTCTTGCAACATCTTTGGAAGCAATTGTATTCGGGGTAAAGCAGTGATGAGGTTAATGAGGCAAGATAGTGAGTTTATTTACTACATATATTTCTGTTTTCTGTGAACGTAATCTATAATTATCGTGACGTCTACAAAGACATCGCACTGAATTTATTATGGTTCACGTGGTAACGTTTTATCTTTTGTCTGCTCATCACGACGTAACTAGAATTTGCAAACAGTTTGGAGTCAGATCAGGAATCAAACTCTTTTAAAATTTTGTTTAGGTTTCGAAAACTATTGTATTACCATATTTTAAATTTGTAATATTTTCAGACGACATCTGTGAAGCAGATGCATACAGTGGAGAATCACTTATTCTTTCCCGTTTAAACGCAAACGTACGCAAACGCAAAGCACTAAAACGTAGAAAAGAACAACTTTTGGACAATTCTGATAATTCTTGTTTATCTTGGTGGCGTCTGATCTGGCTCCAAACTGTTTGCACTGCAAATAACCGTTTTAGCGTAAACACGTTTATTGGGAAAGAATAACAGATTATCCACTGTATGCATGAGTCGAACGGATAAACATAATTGTACGGACATAGAAAACAGAGAAATAAGATGTTAACTATTTGCATACTGGGTATATAGTTCGTCTGCAATTACTGTCGCATGCTGCTGATATATATGGATTTGTCGAAATGTATTTCAAAACAGGGTCAGAGTGTCTAACTGTTGCACGGCATCTAAACAGCATCAACACTGTGTGCAAGGGTTTCCATGATTTCATCTCTAGTATGCAATGTATTTAACATGACTTTTAATACTACATTCTTAAATACACGCATAACTGCCATTTATTGTTTACTCTTATCCCTTAAGGTGGTTCGACAGCGGGCGGCCCGCATCTCAAGTTCCGGAAATGCTGATGACTTTCACCTGATCTTTGCGGCACGTGCTTATAGTAGAAAATTTAGATAAAGAAAAGTTTGACCCCCTTCAGTGTATCCTCTGTTAACGCAGTTGGTACGGTGATTGACTTGCAATCAATAGGTTCTAGGTTCGATTCCCACTCGCTTCAAAACTTTGTTTTTAACAAATTGTCCATTTTAGTGACTAGTCAATTCATAACGCAGGGATCAAAAGACAGGCTATATTTAGTCACGTAATAATGAATAATATCAGATTCAAGTATAGTCAAATGACAGCTAAATTCGTGAGGATTTATAGCCTATATGACAGATGACAGCTTAACACAGGACAAAAATAATGCTAAAAGATAGATCCTAAAGGAGCTTTTATGCATTACTTTTGTTATGCATTAAGTAGTCACTTGCCTTAAAAGATCTACAGGCTACCGTATTCAATGGTCCCTTATTACAGGTTTGACTTGTGGTATTATTTAGAGCTGACGGCATTTTAAAGTTGAACCCAAGGGAGGTTACTCGTTTTGTGTTAACAGTTTGTCAGAATTTCAGGAAATCATGTATAAAATGTAAATTCCACTGTAGATTTTCATTAACTTTTTGTGACTAGTAGATTTCAGTTATATCTATCTAATAAGAGTAAAATAAGTGTATGGTAAACAGCTAGATTTTTTGTAATTTGAGATTTTCAGAATTTGGCTTTTTTAAAATATTCATATTTCCAGAAAATATGTCATGAAATACTTTTGTTTGCCGAATATATTATAGTCTATGTACAGTTTACTTGAATGTACAGAAATTATTCAGTTTTATCATTTTATAAAGAAAATATTCCTGTTCATTAAAAAAGGAGCTTTTCTCGACCAAAGGTCCTGTCAGAAAAAACGGCACTGTAACTTTTTTTTATTTGAACGACTTTTTACTCTCCATATGGTATATTTCAATTTAATTAAGGTTTCAAAGAATTCTGACACAGAATAAGCTGACCCGCGAACCACCTTAAGTTATTTTCCATTGGCAAGACATACACATTTACGCTGATATCTAAATGCCATATCTTACGTCGGAATACTTAATTTCTTCTCTGCATTAAAGGCATGCTTCACAAACACTATGTTAACATTTGCATTTAACTTTGGTAAGCTATAAAAGGAATAATATTGTTGTTATGCCTAGTAAACACGCGTCATATAAATATCTTGCAGCCTTTATTTATAGAACTAAACCGAATTTTCACAATTAAATATTTCCAGAAGGTGTTATTAACTTCGGTTTACCGAAAATATATTACTAACGCGAAACATACGAGTAAACCCCTTCTGAAACAGTTTGGATAATTAAACAAAATATAGGTTTATAATTATTGGTGCAGAGATTTATCAGTGGCATTTTTATGAGTAAACTGGTATCCATTAGAAACTAAATATAATATAAACATGGTAATTTACAATTCTAAACGAGTTTTGATTTTTAACCATGTTTATATCATGTGTGGTTGCTGCCACATCATTGACTGAATATTATCTCGACACCCTACCGGTTTAGCAGATTGGAAATGAGAGAAAATAACAGAATTTTAAGATGGTAATGGATATTATAGGAGATAGATATGCCAGCAACCGCGTATAGAACTGCTACTTACTATAGATGTAATACAGTGGAGAATATGTTATTCTTTCCCGTTTAAACGCAAACGTACGCAAACGCAAAACACTAAAACGTAGAAAAGTGCAACTTTTGGACAATTCTGATAATTCATGTTTATCTTGGTGGCAAACAGTTTTGAGCCTGATCAGACGCCGGGTTACCCGGCGTCTGATCTGGCTCCAAACTGTTTGTAATAGAAATAATAGTTTTAGCGTAAACGCGTTTATTGGGAAAGAATAACAGTTTCTCCACTGTATACGCGATAGCCACGTGGCGTCAATTTTCTAAAAGGATATCGATATACTGATAGAATAGGGCAAAATTCCAACAGAGATATTCGGTTTAAACCTTTCGGTGCCAAATAATCGTGATGTTTTTACATCTTCACATATGTTGGCGTCTGTTTCATTATTGGTGTAATATCGTTTCAAAATTAGATTGAAAGTGGAATAGGTCGTTTGCAAGTCAAAAAACCACGATAAATCGGAGATCATTTTAAAATTAGGAGACGTATTTCAATGAAAGTTTGCATACACTTATGATATGCCTATACTAACTCTGACAAGAAAAATCAGAACTTTTGATAGACTGACTAAAATCTTTTCTTCTTTGTTTTAAATAAATTTTGTGTCGCTAAAAATGGTCATTTACGTTGGATGTTATTGGCTATTACCTTGATCACATTTGTTTAAATGGGAGAACACTACAAGGTAAAATCTCGTGATAATTGCGTCTGTCTAAAAGGTGAAACCTGTGCTTATATTGGATTTTGTAGTTGGACCAAATTAATATTGAGGCCCGATTACATTTTTACCGTCTGCTAAATTCATGAACGCTTCACCAGGTAATAAAAAGAAGTGCATTGTTTTTACAAACTGTAGCTCTATCATTTCTACATAATCCATATCAGTGTTCGAGTTACATTGTATTACTTGAACGCTACGTGTTGTTTCCAAATAACATTTTTCGATTTGCTCTGGAAACATTCTGTTGAAAACGTGATAATGGTAAATTGGGATAGCAAACGTCTGTATTTTAAAAACTTTACGTCTATCGTCTGGTACATCTATTAACACGTCTTTTGAGGTGTATCATATTTAGAAGTTGTTGTTTTTAGTTTAATAAAATGTCTGTATGAGTGGCAAATAGATTGGGTCCTCATTAGATCTCGATTGGCGCTGGCGTCCGATCAGGATTCGACAAGTTTGCAAATGACAGTATGATTGTTTATACTTTTAACTTATCCCCAAGTGAGGGCCTCGTTCGGTCAAGTGTAAACTACTATGGTATGCGATAGCTTAACGGTGAGGCGTTACCGGGTCTTGGAAAATAGGGCTGTTGAATAGCTTGAAATCCACCTTCGGAAATATGTCCTTTAGAAGTGTTTACTTTACATAAAAGTTATGAATAAAAGTTTTTATTACGAAGTGAAAAATATTGTTCTTTTTTGTCAGAGTTGTAATTGGTATATTATAAAGCTATGCAAACTTTCATTTGCCTGCGTTGTCTTGTTTAAAACTATTTTAAATTTATCGTGTTTTCTTTTATACTGCAAACGACCTATATTACTTAGGAAATATCGATATGAGTTTCGAACAGTTTTGATCCTGCTCAGACGCCGCGTAACGCGGCGTCTGATCTGGATCCAAACTTTTGGCAAAATCGACTTTTTGCTACTTCGGCGCCGAATGGATTACATTTGATTATCGGCGTGTTGACAAACACTTACTGATGCTAATCGAAACAAAGATATAGATCTAAATCTAAAGTATTGACTGGAAACATGTACTACAGCTGAGCTAATACCGCGAAACAACTAAGTGATCAACAACACATACAGTGCAGTGATGCGTCTGCTGAACCCCTTACCCAATAGCTTGTTTCTAGTTTTAAAGGCCAGCTATCACGTAAAACATGTTTAAAGTAAAACAGATCGCGCCTTAAAACGCATACAACTTTATTTTAATCCTGTTTTACGCTACCATATTCGAGGATATATAATGTATTCCTTGTAATGTAAATTTACTACTGTATAATTAGGAATAATTTCTTCTGTGGGGGAATAAATTAGTGGTGATAAATGGAATATAAGGAGAAATTGGTTAAAACTTATATCTGTGAACTTATATGAGTAACTCATAAGACAAACATAACACGAATAAATAATGGTGGATCTTGTTTCCGGGATAATTATTAATACTGAAACACAAAGCTTTAATTAGTCCAGAGCCGTATCAATGCACTGATATAAAAGCTTTTCGAATAGTCCTATGTATTATGAAATACATGTGTCCGTATACGTAATTTAGATGACGCTGTGTTAGAATGCAATTGCAGTTTGTACAAATTGCAGGCTATTAACCCATTTGTGCCCACGGTCCTATATATGGGACAAAGGCAAACCGTGTAGACTCTGATCAGACGCCGCATTATGCGGCGTCTGATCAGAGTCTACACTTTTTGCTGATAGGAATTTCAATATAAAACAAAATGAAAATGAAACTTTTGACCAGGCATGCCTTCGATAAAAATGGACGAACCCAATGTATAAAACATGGAATAATCCACTGCGCGTAATTGGGTTAACAATTTCGCCGTTTTCATAGTGTCTGTCGAGAATGTTTGCGTCTGTTTATATTTGTTAAAGCAAGATTGAAGGTAGTTTGACCAATAAACTATCGAGACGTGTGTAAAACCGTTTGCCTCCTGACCAGATGTCACGCGAGTAGTCCTTGTCGATTTGCCCTCATTTACTAAATATATTCGCTATTACATAAACCAGTATGTTTTGCTTAATTTGATTGCTAATGTATCAATTGTGTTACGTGTGAAACACTACAAAGAGTATTTGTTAATGGTTGACATATGAAAACAGAATTACCATTTGGAGACAAAACAGAACTACCCACGTAATGAATTCGTAAACGAACTGAGAATACATTTGACATAAATGGCAGGTAATCGATTTTAGCAAATAAACCCCTACACTGCCACGACTTCATCTCTTAACAATTACCGTCTAGTTTTCTAAATATTTGAATTTTAGGAAATTTAAATAATTGAAATGAGTGGCAAATAGTTTGATCAGGATCTAAAATGTTTGCAAATAACCGTTGTACTCGGGTTTCGCAATGGTGGTTAAATAGAACACTCACGCTAAGCAATGACACGTTTTATCATTATGAATGAAAGGGGCGGATTTGATCCAGATGATATGTAAAGAACCTTGGTGTATCACCAGAGGCAAACACCTTTGAAATTCTTGCGAAACGTTCCTAAAAGAAAAAGCAATGTTGGACAAACCAAATATGATACATGTAAGTGTTGCAGACGGTAAGTTTTGAACATTAACAACCCTTTCATGATCAAATTATTTGGAACATTTTACCCCTTCATCGTTTTAGTGTCGTCTGCTAGAGTATTGTTGTCTGTAAAACACGTTTCAAAGTTAGAATTTAGGTTGTCTGACTTAATAGATAACGATAAGAATGTAAAACAGTTTACATCCTGATCATATGCCGCGTTACGCGGCGTCTGATCAGGACCCTAACTGTTTGCAAATGCGCTTTAAGGCGTCTTGAGGATGAACAGGTTAAATAGCGTGCTTTAGGTAACAATTTGCCGGTATCCCTAAGTGACATACTGTCATCTGATTGATGAAGCAGTGCTGTTGTATTCAGAGTCGTTTTCTCATGTATACATGTACCTCTAGTTTAGCAAATAACTTCAATCTCAATTTACAAAGTTACAATACAAATTAACAATTCAAACTTGATTCTAAAATCATATGATACAGTGGATAAATATTATTCATTCACAATAAACGCGCTAAACAATTATTTTCAATACAAGCAGTTTGGAGACAGACTCGACGCCGGGTATTTGCCATTCAGTTACATGTAAGAATTAGTAGTCAGAATTGTAAATAAGTTAGTAATTTTCTATGTATTGTCCATGCGTTTCGTTTGCGTTTAAACGGGAAAGGATAACGCATTATCCACTGTACATGTACACGCGACTTAGATAAAGGGTAAAGAGTTTAAGTATCGAAATTATGAGATTATCTAACCTTGACCATGTTGAACAGGCCGGTTGTTCAGCATGAACGGGTCTAATGCTCCCGATAATTCATTTTCCTTTTTTCTAGTGATTTACATTAGTGCCACACATTATTGTTCCTATACAACTCGACCTGTCAATATCAATTATCATTCATATAACCCTTTGATTGTCGACCGCGACTTGACTTGTAGATATGCTGTAATCAGGTTAAACGTGGAAGTACCAAACAGTGAAATTTTGTCTGAAACAAACTTTTGGCCTGACGGTGTAATATGTCGGCCATGGGTGACCAAACCTAGAAACAAACAGGCTGGTATTCATAACAACAATAAGTACAATGATGAACGTAACCAGTCTAATGAACTCAATGACTATGTGAACAACAAAAATGGCATGGGCGAAAAATACTATGGTGAGTCAAGTGGGCCACGATATGACAATACAAACTTTCAGCAGAGACAAAAACGACCACATTTATATGACAGGAATAAGCGGCACTTGGCCGATTATTGACTTTATGTGCCCAAAGATATTTGATAAACTATCAATGATACGTATTATTTTCCATCTTATGTTAGAAAGTTTATCTTACTGTACATGGAACGCAACGGGCATAATGTCTAGCTCGTTGTATTTAAGTCAACTTCTATCAGAACAGTGTATTGACATCGTTGGAATATCAGAACACTGGTTATATTCCAAAGACTTACACTTTCTTGATAGTATACACCCATCTTATAACGGTGTCGGCAACTCAGATTCTGATTAAATGCTACAAAGCAAACGCAGAGTTGGCAAAGGTGGCGTTGCCATATTGTGGCATAAAAAGTATAATGACAAAGTAACTAAGCTCGATTTTGATAACGACAGAATTATTGGTATCCAGATTCAATTAACAGAAAACGAGTTCATGTATGTATTCCAAGTATATTCTCCTTGCAAAAATCATTCTATTGATAGCTTCAGAGCCCATTTAGCTAGCTTGAATGATATAGTAAGCATATACTCTGCTAAAGGCCGCATATTGTTTCTTGGCGATTTTAACTGTCATATTAACGGTGCACATTTTCTAAAACCAACTGACCTTAGAGGGCGCGAATTTCTCGGTTTCTTAGACCAAAATAACTTATTAGCTATAAATACATTGCCAATATGCACCGGGGCAGATGCTTCCTATGTTTCATACAATGGAAATTATGAGTCACTCATAGACCATATTATAATACAGACTGAGTGTGAAGATCTGGTTAAACGCTGTTGCATAATAGATGACAGTTGTTTAAACGTTTCTGCTCACAGACCCATTCTTGCTGAGATCTCTTTGTGCTTAGAAATTTGTAGGAAGCCGACAACATTTCATTCTATAAAATGGAGGAACATTACTTCAGATCAGTTTGATATGTACCAGACTAATTTAACAATATCTCTTGACTGTAGTGTTACATCATCGGAGTGTACACAAGACATCACACATGATTACATTGATGAATTATATCAATCTATAGCTTTCAGTATCAATACAGCTTCTAATGCCTGTTTACCCAGGTCTAAATATCGCCACTATTTAAAACCATTTTGGAACCAGGCATTAAAGGATAGTCATGCAGCAATGCGTAGTTGTCGTCGCCAATGGATTTTAGAAGGCAGACCGAGATGTTGCGATTATGATTCGTATGTAGAGTATAAAAGAACTAAGGCCGTTTTCCGTAGGCTTCACCGCAAGGCATCCGAAGAGTTTATTCGCAGCGAACACGAAGAAATAGATAGAGCAGCCGATGTTGATAGCAATCTGTTCTGGCGTCTTATTAAAGCAAGGTCTAAAAGGTCCGAAAGACATATTGGTAGCGAAATGAAATTTAACGATCGTGTATTGCGTGGCGCATCAGAACTAACTGAGGCATGGGGTAACTATTTCTCCGAATTATATTCGGACACAGATCATGCTTCCTATAATCATTCGTTTTATACTGAAATTACCAACAATTTGGATACGTGTAGAAATGTATTGGCAACAAATAGCACTACAAATATAAGTGAAGATGAAGTTCTATCTGCCATTTCGTTGTTAAAATCTGGTAAGATGTGTGGCATGGACAATGTATACAATGAGCACATAAAACATGGGGGTAGTACACTAATTAAACTCTTAACATCTCTTTTTGACAACATGTACTCATCAAATTATGTGCCAGCTAAGTTAAAGGAGGGAGTTATAATTACATTGTATAAAGGTGGTGGAAAGCGCAAAGACTGTCCAAACAGTTATAGAGCTATAACCCTATCATCTTCTATCTTAAAGCTATATGAACGTATAATATTGATGCGAATGAAAGCTGAACTTAAATCACCATTTAACGCTCTACAAGGGGGTTTCCAGGAAAATATGGGCAGTGCGATGTCGTCCCTTAAATTACGTGAGAGTATAAATTTCTGTAAGGATAACGGCAGTAAACTGCACGTCTGCTTTCTTGACGCCCGTCAAGCGTTTGATAGAGTTTGGCACTCGGGCCTTTTCTATAAGTTATACAACATGGGCATCTCTCATAAGTTGTGGCTAAATGTCATTGAATTACATACAGGAATGAAAAGCTGCGTACTTTATAAGGGTCTAACTTCAGACTGGTTCCCTATATTGCAGGGTACCAGACAAGGGGGCGTGTGCTCTCCATTTCTGTATCTTTGCTACGTAGATGGTTTGATAAATGAACTAGTTCACACCAAATTAGGCCTTTGTATCAATGAAGTAAACATCAGCTGCCCAACATTTGCAGACGATATGGCACTGGTCAGCCTGTCCCATAATGGTTTGCAACGTATGATTGATGTATGTTATGCATATGCGTGTCGATGGCGTTTTCAATACAACGCGCAAAAATCTGCAGTTATGACGTTACATGAATCTGCCCGCAAAAAGTTCTTATATGAACGTGTTAGAGAATGGCATCTCGGTAATGATATTATACATGAAGTGGAACAGTACTCTCATCTTGGGGTTATCTGCAACAAGTATTGGAAATTGTCTTTTAATGTTAAAGGCATTTGCAATAAACTCAGAAGCACGTTCTTTAGTGTAATACATGAAAATGGCTTATGTCCTAAAACAAATAGGCATTTATATTTTACAGTCATTTTACCAAAAGCTTTATATGGTATTGAGTGTATGCATCACCTGTCACGCAGTGATATCATTTCTTTAGAGCGTGCTCATCGCTTGTGTGTTAAGTATCTACAAGGTCTTAATATGAGAACAAGTACTGATGTCGCACTGAGTCTTTTAGATATTTTACCGATTGAGGCAGAAATCGATATAAGGAAATTGAAATTTCTCGGTCAGCTGTGTCGACTCGAACGTGACTGTACTGTCAAACATTTATTTTTGAAGAGACTTAGCTCTTTCACTCTGAATAAATGTATGTCAGGATATGTTTCAGATATAGTTAACATTTTAGAAAAATATGATTTAAAGAATGCATTAGATACATACATTGATAGTGGCAGATTTCCAAAGAAAAATGTATGGAAGAGAACAGTACATTCTAAAGTCAAAGCTCATTATATAAGTGCATGGGACACTCGCACATCGTCCCCTAATTTCTGCAGGTTCAGATCAATTCATTCTGATTATAGAATGTCATATATATGGGAAAATGCTTCGTTATGTCCACGTGCTCTAAAATGCTGTAAGTCAATTGCACAGCTGATTTCGTACACAGTAAGAACAGACGAGTCTTGCCGTAAGTGCGGCAGAGAAATTGAAGAAGGCAGTTTGACTGACCACGTGATTTGTGATTGTCCAGTTACTTCTCATGTTAGATTGCAGCTTCATGAAAAACTAATCGGTCTGTTTGGTATAAGGTTTTTTAACTTTATGCTAAACTTGGACAAATTCAGTTATGTAAATATCTTGCTAGGTGTTAATAACATAAATGCTGAAAACTTCTTACAGCAAAGAAATTCACAGCTCAATAAATTATCATTGGTATACCTGCACTTCATGTGGGTAAAATATCTGAATTCTAATTCGATCTAAGCTGAACAAACTATTTGATGTATTATTACCCCTTATATTGTTAAGACCACTGTACTTACAATTACAAATATTTTCTACCCTGATCAGTCCCCGAGCAATTTGGCTTCTGATGAGAACTGCAATTGTTTGTTAACATATGGATGCATGTCGATAATGTAACGTCTACAATATTGAATTGCTATTGTAAGTAGTTCCAACACGTATTTCTTGTTTCGTTTCGTAAGAAGTACTTGAAAGTGGATCTTACCTTTTTTCTGTTCTTGGTATTTATGTTAACTGTTCCTTAAATATAGTCGATCCTGTTGTAACTGTACCCATTTATACTTCTTTCGTTTCGTAAGAAGTATTCTCTTGGGAAGCCCGCAGTTACAAATACAAATAGATTCTACCCGGATCAGTCACCGAGCGAACCGGCGTCTGATCTGAATTGAAACTGTTGTATTTACCATGCATTCTATTATACTTAACCATTAATTAAGCAGTCGCTATGCAGTCAGGAAAAGGGGTTGTTATAAATGTAATTGATACTACTGAAATAAATTGCAACATGCATTTCTTGTATTGTGACGCAAGATGTACTTAGCCTATAACCCCATAGCCTATAGATGATCACTTATAGCGGGTTGAAAGTAAAGCATAATGCACCACAAGGTGCATCTACTTTTCTTTCAGTCTGCTTTAAGGTACCATCTGCTAGAATAAAGGTTCTAATTCTTATCATAACTATTCATAACTGTAAAAAATGGGACTAGTTTTTCAATGGATAAAAGAAAGATTTAGGGGGTACATGTAAGTGGGCTGATGGGGTATGGATAATTGGGTATTATTGTTGTTATTATTACACATGTATTATACTATGTCACGTTATTGTAACATTGTGCACTTTTGTATATATGTTTGACATAAATGCTCTCCTTAATGGAGGAAATAAAGATATGAATGTTTCCGGGATAATTATTAATACTGAAACACAAAGCTTTAATTAGTCCAGAGCCGGTATCAATGCACTGATATAAAAGCTTTTCGAATAGTCCTATGTATTATGAAATACATGTGTCCGTATACGTAATTTAGATGACGCTGTGTTAGAATGCCATTGCAGTTTGTACATATTGCAGGCTATTAGTTTATTCGTCCACTGAAGAAAATATTTTCAATTTATATAGTCATGAATATGTACCATAAGAAATACTTGCTATATCTAAGCTGGAAGCTTAAAGCAGGCTGAAATTAAAGCAGAATGTGCCTTAAGGCACATTCTGCTTTACTTTCAAACTGCTTTAAGTAATCACATGTAGTCAAAACTAAATACAGGATATGGGGTAATGGGTTAACCCTTTCGCTGTTGTTATAGTGTCTGTCGAGAATGTTTGCGTCTGTTTATTTGTAAAAGCAAGATTGAAGGAATTTTGACCAATAAACTATCGAGACGTGTGTAAAACCGTTTGCATCCTAACCAGATTCCACGCGAGTAGTCCTTGTCGATTTGCCCTCATTTAGTAAATATATTAGATATTATATAAACCGATATGTTTTGCTTAATTTGATTGCTAATGTATCAATTGTGTTACGTGTGAAACACTACAAAGAGTATTTGTTAATGGGTGACATATGAAAACAGAATTACCATTTGGAGACAAAACAGAACTACCCACGTAATGAATTCGTAAACGAACTGAGAATACATTTGACATAAATGGCAGGTAATCGATTATAGCAAATTAACCCCTTCACTGCCACGACATCATCTTTAAATAACGGTCGTCCGGTTTTCTAAATATTTGAATTTTAGGAAAAATAAATAATTGAACTGAGTGGCAAATAGTTTGATCAGGATCTAAAATGTTTGCAAATGACCGTTGTATTTGGGTAACGCATTGAAGTGGTTAAATAGAACACTCACGCCAAGCAATGACACTTTTTATCATTATGAATGAGCGGATTTGATCAAGATGATATGCTAAGAACCGTGGTGTATCACCAGAAGCAAACACCCTTGAAATTCTTGCGAAACGTTCCTAAAGGAAAAAGCAATGTTGGACAAACCAAATATGATAAAGTGTTGCAGACGGTACGTTTTGAACATTAACAACCCTTTCATGATCAAATTATTTAGAACATTTTACCCCTTCATCGTTTTAGTGTCGTCTGCTAGAGTATTGTTGTCTGCAAGACACGTTTCAAAGTTAGAATTAAGGTTGTCTGACTAAATAGATAACGATAAGAATGTAAAACAGTTTGGATCCTGATCATATGCCGCGTTACGCGGCGTCTGATCAGGACCCTAACTGTTTGCAAATGCGCTTTAAGGCGTCTTGCGGATGAACAGGTTAAATAGCGTGCTTTAGGTAACAATTTGCCGGTATCCCTAAGTGACATACTGTCATCTGATTGATGAAGCAGTGCTGTTGTATTCAGAGTCGTTTTCTCATGTATACATGTACCTCTAGTTTAGCAAATAACTTCAATCTCAGTTTACAAAGTTACAATACAAATTAACAATTCAAACTTGATTCTAAAATCATATGATTCAGTGAAAAAATGTTATTCAAACACAATAAACGCGTTTGCGCTAAACAATTATTTTCACAATAAACAGTTTGGAGACAGACTCGACGCCGGGTATTTGCCATTCAAATAAGAATTAGTTGTCAGAATTGTCAACAAAAAGTACTTTTCTCCGTCTTTGCCATGCGTTGCGTTTCGTTTGCGTTTAAACGGGAAAGGATATCGTGTTCTCCACTGTACATGTACACGCGACTTAGATAACTGGTAAAGGGTTTTAGTATCGAGATCAAGCATCGAGTATGTATTATAGCTTAGAATTATGAGATTATCTAACCTTGACAATGTTGAACAGACCGGTTATTCAGCATGAACAGGTCTAATGCTCCCGATAATTCATTTTCCTTTTTTCCTTTGATTTACATTAGTGCCACATACTATTGTTCCTATACAACTCGACCTGTCAATATCAATTATCATTCATATAACCCTTTGATTGTCGACCGCGACTTGAATGGTACATGTACTTGCTTACAGTTTGACCTTAGATCATACACCGCGTGATGCGGTCTCTGATTTTGATCCAAACTGTTTTAAATTAGTGTATGTTTCTCTTTTTATCAAGAAAATAAACATTAGTTTAACAAAATTCGAAGACGAAAATTTTCAAGCAGACAATATGAAGACAATAAAAGTTAATTGCTTATGAATAAACAGATTAATCGAATTAATTTGTTAAAACAAAGGAACTCATTTGTGGCCATGACCCTATATATGAGACAAAGCAAATAGAGTTGACCATGATCAGATGCTGTATCATTCGGTGTTTGATTAGGGCGTACACTGTTTAATGATAGATATTTCAGTTTAAAGCACAACGAATTGTACAATTAAGACCAGGCACCCCTGAGATAAAAATGGACAAATCCAATACATAAACATGGCAGAATCCACTGGGCGCAAATGGATTTTAGTGGTGATGGCATTGGAATAACTCGAAGAAGAAGAACACAAAAAAGAAAGAACATAGTCCTAACTGAACTTGAAACCACGTTTGGTCAAACTTCCGGACTTTTGAATAAATGGATATAGACAAAAACAGATACTGGACTATTAAAACCATTAAACACCGCGTCGTAAACAAAGGGGATGGAAAGGCTCAATACAAGGTATTCGTATAAACCAACAATGGAAAACTATGCAGACATTTGAACATACAGCTTAAAGCATATTGACAGTCCCATTGAAAACGAACACAGTGCAATAACATGGTAAAATTATCAGTTCTTGAACATGTTGACACATTTCAAAAGGAAATGAGGGAAAACGGTCTGATATTACTCCGATTGTTTGTATTGATTGGAATTGGGTTCACACAAAAGCGTGTAGTGGGAAATACCAACGTCAATGTCCACTGTAATCCGTAAATATTCTTTACTTTCCATGTGGGTGAAATGTTTCGTTTTCTATGGACAATGTTATCTTACATGCAAAAAACAATAATATTGCATTGGCAAAGCGTGTTGAGTGACATTCTCTAGTCTGTGAAATGTGAAAAAACTGTACGTTAACATACGTACTATTTAACTCGTCGAAGCCGTTCCTGATACTGGAACAATAGTTCTATTTATGATATACTGATTGCTCGGCATTTGTCTAGAATATATCAAACAGTTTTGTTTGCTTCTCTTTGTCATCATTTATATCTTGCATCACGCGATATTATCATTTAGACATTAAACAAACTTCACATTGACTTTTTAACTTTTAACAAATGCATGGATACTGCAAAGTTAACTTTGGCCACACAGCTCTCCCTCTCTACAATGACCCACCCAACAACGATTCCCTCCTCTCAACGACGCTTTCCGCTCTTTCCAAAAACTAGAAAATTATGTCCAACCTTTTCACGGCTGCAATGTCATCTGCTTAAAATTGTCGTCTGTTGTTTTTCTCAAAATTTCATAATTGACATTTTCACAGAAAAAAAGGAATGATAAGTGAATACAGCTTGAATCCAGATCAAACGCCGCTTTACGCGGCGTCTGTTCTGGATTTAAGCTGTTTGCAAATGAAAGCCAATTTCCCTCCCTATAACGACTCCCTCCTAACAATGCACATTCTCTTTGTCTCCCATTGGATGTCGTTGTAGAGAGGGTGCGCTGTATAATGATATCGTCTGCTGTAAATACCCCTTCACTGCCAAGGCTGGCAACACTAACACCTGCAAATAATTCAAATCTTGATCAGACGTAGTTTTAAAATGGGAGTCATCATGATCCAAACTGTTTGACACTCATAGTAATGTTTCATAGGTTTAAAAGGCATACAATTCTAATTTTATAAATATACGCAGACCAAAAATGTAACAGAAGAATGTTATGGCAGTATTTGTGCTATACGCGTTTAACTTAAATATACATTTAACATGTCAAAACAATCATTTTGAAATTTAAAAAGTAAAGCTACACGTAACATACGACTGTCAACAAAGCAATTTAGATTTGGTGTCAAATTTCTTTATATTTTCAGTTGGTAAAATCTAACCAAATTGCAATTGAATCTCTGCACGGTACGTGCTAGTTAGTGAAACTTGTTATTGTTACATAACATTCGGATCACGATGCAACGCCGAAGAGGTCCTTGGCCAAGTTGAATCTGTTTGACATTCTAGTGGAATGCCCGCTATTAACCCTTTTACTGCAATAAAGACGTCATTACCTGCAATAACATCCACTGATAACAAACAAATCGTCCGCTCTATTTCTGTTTAAATAAAAGTTTAGAATGTTGTGCATTTTGATAAAAGACCGATTTATTTGAGCGCCAAAACAATTCACATCCTGATCAGATATCACGTTACGTCTCAAACTGTATGAAAATGTTAGTGTTATTGAGTTTAGCATCGAAATAGTTTATAAAATACAGGTATATCACCTCTGAGAACTGTTATGGAGAACAAAGTGAGCAAACCACAATAACAAAACATGCTAAAGGCTAACAAAATAAGGCCTACTATATTCAAAGACACGAGCTTTAATGAAACACATCACTTGGGAAGCATACATAGCGGTTTTATTGATTTTATATGATTAAATCCTTTATTTGTAGAAAAAACTGCCTCCGTTATATTTCAAGTTTACTATCAACGTAGCTTCAAGGTCATTACTTAAAGAATAAGATGTGTCATGCGTGATAGTTAAATTGTTGAACCTAATACAGTGCTCCCTCCCTACAACGGCCATTCTAACAACGCTAGACGCTCTTCTCCCAAAACAAAACAAGTATGTCCAACCTTTTACGGTTGCAATGTCGTCCGTGTTAAATTGTCGTCTGCTTGTTTTCTCAAAGTCACATTATGAACATTGTGGCCTAGAACATTAATAACGAGTGACAAACAGCTTAAATCCGGATCAGACGCTGCATGACGTGGCGTATGATCTTGATTAAAGCTGTTTGCAAATAAAAGCCGATTTCCTCTCCCTATAACGACTCCCACCGAACAGCACACATAGCTTTTGTCTCCCATTAGGTGTCGTTGTAGAGAGGGTATGCTGTAGATAAATATACGTTAGAAGAAAATGGCATCCGTGGCCGATGTATTGCGCTCCGCCATTAAAGTATCACCAATACACACAGAATACCTAACGGTAATGAAATTCAGACGGTTACGCATTTTGAGGTGTTGTTTAAAATAGTGTCCAATATACCATTCTAATCTCATGATATAGTCTGCTTTGAACTGTTTCGTTGATATGTTTGTCAAACATTTTACTGCATGAATAGGTTTAACCCTTTCCCCCATAGAAGCGACTTTTAGCGTATTTAATTTATTCCTCCGCTGAAGAAAATAGTTCCAGTTTATACCCTCAAGAACAATAACAATTACAAATATGTTATATAGCCTAGCAGATTTTAGCTTAAAGCAGGCTGAAAGTAAAGCAGAATGCGCCTTAGGGCGCATTCTGCTTTACTTTTAACCTGCTTTAAGTGGTCACATATCTTCAATACTAGAAACAATGCTATCAGGTAAAGGGTTAAGAAACAATTGGCGAATGAATATTAAGCAATTTAACTCACATACAATAAGTGGTTGCTCGACGTCTTATCTGGATCCAACATGTATGCAAATAAGTCAAGCTACTTGAAGAAACTAGAATGTCATGATGTCACTTTAAGTTCACAAATAATTTCAGTATTGTGTTTTATTTGTCCTAACGCTTATTTGTAGAATTTGTTCGATATAGAACTACGGGCTTTTTAACCTCAATATACGGAAACTCTCAAATCAAAATGATACTTTTTTATTAGTTTAAAAACATGTCATTTAAAAAGAAAACAACTTTTTACATAAGTGTTATCGTCATAAGCGACAACACTAATGTTACAAAAAGTTAAAATCAAGATCAAGCGTCGAGTGCCCTTGTCCAATCAGAGTCCTACTTTACATCCACATCAATACATATTCAGTCAAACAGCAACTATTATAGACAACAGACGACACGACGAGAAAATGTTACAAATAGAAGATTAGTTAGCGAGAGGACTGAATATCATTTGAATATTTAATGGACATAACAAATTAACGAATATTTCTTAAAGCTTTCAACAAGATTGTTCTGTGTGATTCCATATTGCTTTAAAACTGTATGAATATTTGGCGCCACTGGACCCTGTTGTGATATTCGGAAATGGCGTTGTTTAAATCCTATACAATTGAAAATAGATAATTCTTAGTCATTTAGGTCGAACATACCCGTATGCAAAGTAAATGATTTGCTACGTTAAACTCTGAATTACTGGTATGTTCGAAATAAATGCATTATGCTGTCGACATTAAATGACCTGGACCCTCAACAGAAAACAATGTTTTGATAACTACAACTAAAGAGGTTCCTATATAAGCTTAATGCTTGGTTTCATTTTAACGAGAACTAAACCCAGTTTTGAACAAAACAAATTGGACTTCATATGATTACCCTTTTATAACGGATTTTACCCAATGTCTGTACAGCGGGGGAAGATATAACTTCCCGTATAACAATATTGCAAAAGCAATGCACTAAAATTCAATGCACAAACAAATTAACCTTTGGTTCGAAAATATTGATAACTCATTTGAATTTGAGATACAAACAGGATGGCGCTTAATAAAACGCTGGGTAAATCGAGCCTGATTTACATATATTTTGCCTTGTTTCCCGAGTACAATTTATAATAAAACATTTTCTGTTGTAAGAGAATTTTAAGTGTTAAAAACATTCTTAGCCAATGTTCTATTTACAATATTAACCATTATTCTACGAACGAAGACGTTCGAAAACAGTGAAACAACCATGTTAAGATACTACAACAAGGCACCTGACTCGAAACGGCATGTCAACATGTTTGATAACTAGTCATTTATCTAAATGTTGTGATTGCATTTGCGTTTAGTTTTATTTAAATTGGTTTTTGATAACGATTTCTCCACTGTAAATACTTAGGCGTTTGCTAGATAGTTTGGCCAAGTCGTTTCTTCTTCTTACTAAACGCGTTTATGCTAAAGCCCTCTATATGTATATCGCAATAGTACGAAGCTAGGTCAGACGCTGGGTAACCCAGATACTATTATATTTGTACTTAGCGTATTCAATTTGTTTCGTTAACCGATTTATACCAGGTGGATTCTTCCATGTTTACATATTGGATTAGTCAATTTTTTATCAAAGGAATGCCTGGTCAAAATTTTCATTTTCATTCTGTTTGGTATTGTAATTTCTATCAGCAAACAGTGTATACTCTGATCAGACGCCGCATAATGCGGCGTCTGATCAGAGTCTACACTGTTTGCCTATGTCCCATATTTGGGATCGTGGGCACAAATGGGTTAATACGGGAGGGAATAAAACATTTTCCACTGCACACACAGTTACAGCATTCACATTTTATATCACATGACTCCGTAGCAAGCTTAACGTAAATATCAGGTCTAAACATTTAGCATTGTGTGTTATTGTCGTCTTGCACACTTTGCCATCTGTAATTTCAGGGCTGCCATTTCTCCGGATTTTTCCTAAATCTCGGGATTTTTTTCTAGTACATGGTAGCTTAAGGTAGGCTGAAAGTAAAGCAGAATGCGCCTTAAGGCGCATTCTGCTTTGCTTCCAGTCTTCTTTAAGCAGCCACGTGTCAATAAAACTAGACACAGGCGATTGAGAAAAGGTACGATTCGTACAATCGCACTTGAAAAAAGCATATTTGAAAATCTTAGGATTTTTTATGTCAACTTATGGCAGCCCTGTATCATCAGTTTAGGATCTAGAGTAGACATCGGTTTACTTTGCGTCTCGTTTAGGTTCAATAATGTTTTCAAAACAAGTGGCGAAGACATTCACTATTCGCGTTTTGAAACAAAACCAACAAAACACCTACGCCTAACGCAAAATAATAAGATTAAGTTAGTGACATGCTACTTGGAAAACATACCATTTATTTTAACCAGAGTAGCAAACTGATTTGAGCATCATTATACTATGTTATAATAGATTTAGCATAAACTCATTATTGGGAAATAATACTGTTTTACCACTGTTTTACCAATTCGCCCGTAGCGTGTGGAGGACTGAATATTTGAGTATCAGGTTGCCTGTAATAAGTGCGAATAGAGTTTTGTTTACAAAAACCCTGGAACTCCTGTACGCTAGAACATGAATAGGTATAGCTGGGTAAATGATGAGAATTAACGCTAGACAAAACATATAGCAATGTGATTCATTTATGTTTCTTAGATAATTTTGTTCCCAAATTTCTTAGATAATTTTGTTCCCCAATACATCCATTAAAATGATATAACGTTAAACTATTTTACTTTTGCATACATACTGAAATAGTTTGGGAAACAAATCACATGTTTCTGAAATCACAGTATGAAGGAAATACAATGAAGTTATGGGTAAATAACTATAGCGAAGAAGACGATGTGCTTTCCCAATAATCGCATTTATGTTAAAAACCTTATATCAATTAAAATAGTTTGGTCCCAGATCAGACGCCGCGTTACTTGACGTCTAACCAGGCCCCAAATGGTTTGCGAATGTTAGTGTTTGCGGTCTGATTAAATTAAAAAAAATTTCAATAGCATGCCGTTTTCACCATTTTGATACTTTAGTTTAGTTTCGTTTAAACGGGAAACAGTAACATATTCTCCACTGTACAGTTTCCAACACTTGCCTGTGTATTAAATAAATGATGTAACATGCAATTAGTCCGGTGGCAGAGACCGATAAGCGTGTTTTGCCGTCCGTACAAAGTTATTTTGCTGTTTCTATACCTCTGAAGTGTGCTCTTCAAGAATCTGAATGATGCCACTCTGGCATCCTTGGGCAATCCGCACAATATGCAAATTAAGGCCGCCATTACTGAAAATCTTGTTTTCGTCAATATCTCAGTAACTATGCATAGTATCAAAATAATTTTGGTGTCTATCCCCATGTTTTGAGGGGTAAAGAATCAGATTAAGCTATTTTAGTAAAGACCACACCAATATTGTGTGCGAAATTAGCATATTTAGGCAGCCATTACTGAAAATCCCGTTTTCGTCAACATCTCAGTAACTACTTATGCTACCAAAATAATTCTGGCCTCTATCCCATTGTTTCTAGGGTCCAAGAAACAGTTTAAACCATTTCAGTATTGATAACACCAATGTATTTTTGCCAAAATTACAAAAATCAACTTCAGTTTATTTCCATGTATTCAGACTCTTCATAAAACAATCAACCAGCGGACATGGGACTTTCCTACCTTGTTTTGGTTCTGGAGCTTAATTGTCATAAGGAATGTTTCTGTTTATTTGACCGAGAGTATCCCCTTTGCCAAGAAATAAAAAGAATAGAAGGCATGTTGGTGGTTTTGATACCATGCGTTGCTTAGCAACGAATGGGGCTAGCCGAAAGCATCTTGATACAATTATCATTATCTCCCTGAAATAATCGTCATCTCGTGTCATCATCCCTAATTATTCATCGGCGCAACATGAAATATCGGGAATCATGTGCCGCATTGCCGTAAAAACCAACTCATCACCAGCATTATCATCAACATTATACTACCGGCCGAACCAAGTCCTTTCGGATGAGACTTTATTTACAAAGGTCCGATGTACCAGTGCATCCAAAATAACCTGATAACTCTGTTGATAATAAGAGTAGGGCATCGCGCCCGGGTAAATGTATCTGTGCGGGGCGTCCAATTAGCCCATAGATGACAGAACCGGGCGTAAACGAAAACAAACAACAGAACATTCTTGTTACTTGTGCTGATACATGTTGCCATTACAGATTTCACTCAGTCCTCAAACAACTCACTTTCAACAGCATCGTCACAGTCATTAACACGTTGGGTGTGCTCATTCTGGCAGTGTTCTTCCCCGTGGCATCCACAAAACATGGTACATGGCAAGTGAGCTGTATAGCATCCACACATTGCTGTCAAACAGGGTGTATCCGTGGCACAACCACACCTTATCATTTCCAGCACCTCTTTAGGGGCAACACTCACGTTTGGTTGCAATGTTACTGGAATCAAACATCTAGTGCGTTCGTCACGTTCCTAGCCGAACTGAACTGGATCAAATTGTGGAGGTTCTGAGTTGATAGCTGATTTCCAAATTGCAGTCTGAATGTGCGCCCGCTTTACATTCTCTTTAAAAGCTTCTTTAGACGGCGGTAGTGATTTAAGCTCTGGAACCTTTGTCACATTTTTTCTACCCATCCTTCGGGACCAGACCTCTCCACGGACCTCAGTCATGCTTGATGTCCCCATACGTTTGACCCCGTAACAAGCAGCCATAAATGCCGTCGCTTCTTCAATGATATCACCCATGTCCTCAGATAGTATGCCCATTTATGCAGGACTACACCACTCTTAAGGACTTTGATTACAGTACTTTTTCCTACACCGAAGCACTGAGCCACAGTGTCACAGCCTGAGAGGGCATGGGCGGCTGGTAGTTGTAAAAGAAAGTGGCCATGTTCACGTGCAGTTGCTGCAATGTCAACAGTAGTTCGGTCAGCACTTGGACCTTCCATGGTTAGACGACAAGACAGATTCATCTTTGCGTAAAAATGCAGCAAGAGGACGAAAACGTCTGTGTCCTCACATACGATGTTAATTCTTTTAGCACCACTTTCAGCTGCACAAACCATCTGCTGTATTATCATTACATCTGCTTCTTCGTGGCGAGTCATGAGATCGCCCCTGCGAAAGACAATGCCATTTTGAATTGAAATTGGAACAGATTCAGTAGAGGTAATGACCAGACTGTGTTCATTTGGATCGTCCTGTGCTTTCAGGATCAAATTCGAACAAATCAGATCTATTACCTGTACCTTATTCTCTGTTACGGCGAGGACAACTTTCTGGGGTGACAATGGGGTATGTAATTGAAGTTTGTGACGTCGGCTCGCTTCTTCACCAGCTCGAGCTGCCCGAGTTCCACTCTTAATGCTGAAGTCGAAGTAGCGGTCAAAAATATATGCCAACTACTCTGGCGGAACGAAGCACTTCAATGACAGAGAAATTTCTGCTATTATCAATGCAAGGTGTATTGTATGAAAAAAGTGACTAGTTATCCAAGCTCAGGGAGAACATACGGCGATTATAAAATACATTAACAAGATATAGTAACCTTGCTTGGGTCTACCTTGACCGTTTGATTATTACAATGATTCTAAATGATTGGATTAACTATATAAATCAACTTCAATCAACTAAAGCATGAGCAGTATAAATTTTCTTGTGGACTACTTCGCCCTTTGATTATAACTAAACTATATGTTACAACTTATATGTGTACGAAATGTGGTTGGATTTGTATCTGACTAGCATGTGTCGCTTGGATTGATATATGTGCAGGTGTGCAACCCAGTGGTTAAGTCGGTATCGATCAGCTATGGACAGTCGATTGAATTGCTTAATAGCTAACAACGAGAGCTACAGTTGAGCCTAAGGTGCTCAGGTAATGATGTTGATATACCCCTAACCTTAGCCCCTATGACGCTGAGCGACTGATCAACAAAACTTATGGATGGATTATCCTGAGCTTATGGTGCTAAGAGATTTCTTTGCCTATGGTCAGGTACTTCAGACAAGTAAAGGCGATCTGTTTGAGCAAACAAGCGCTCAGTCTCGATATAAAGCAAGTTACCCCTTTCGGTCCTAGCTAAGTTACAGAACAACACAGATGGAAATATGTGTAGTTCCACTTTTCACCCTGATACTGAGTACTACAACAATAATACTAGTAGATACTGTTTAAACTAAACGACTACTGACTAGAGCTATAAATTCCGTGTGCCTCAGTTGACAGCGAAGCAACGACTGACTGAAATTTGAGCGCGTGTCCGGTTTTATTATACTTTAAATGTAATAACGACTGCATTCACTGAAACTATACATCTAAACATGCCCAATATTCAATGTTGGCCTCACCTATTTACGTGGTTATATTCTATTACATAAAATCATGAAGTGAATAGATATGCAGTAAAACTTGTGTTAGGTATCTGCTCTTTCAGTCCGCTCTATAAAGCTCCCATCTGGAAATATACTGTAAATGCCTTCAGCAATTCATGCTTATGATACCTCAGGCGTAGCGGTAATTATCAAAAAGTGTATTAATTGGGTAAAGGGTTAAAGAGCATGTAAAAAAAGTGTACGTTTAATTTATAGTTGACATGTATTTCGTAATATTGTAATGGGTTTGTGAACTGTCTAATTATTGAGCGTTTTGATGAAAATGTGCTTTTATTAAATATTCTTTAAGACCCGGACTGTCGAATTGATTTTGACAATAGTATCAAATTTCAAATAGTGTTAGAGCCAGATTAAGATAGTGTATTTCTAAAGAACTCTAGATTTAGTTTTGGGACATGTAATCCATTATTGGTGGCAAATCTAGGCTGACATATACCATTGCAGTTAATCATTTTAAGTTTAGATTGCATAGAGACAGGAAATCAATTAATGTTGATTAACTTGTGTAGGAGGATGCATTTTGAACTCAACTCTACTATCACTAATTTAAATCCAGTGTAGTTCCTTGAATAATGATTCAACTGATATGTCAAGGATTTTAAGTGGTGTTAGGTGCCGTTTAATTTGTAAAAGCAAATATAGATTTGTATTACATTTTGCAGTGTTTGTTTAGGCTGGCTTTTCCATTTTAAATTATTGTCTATCTGAACACCAAGAAGTTTCTTTGAAAAGTCAGAAGTGAGATCATTTATTTGTAGATGGATGGGTTGGGTGTTACGGGACTGAGACACAATACAGATCTTATATCGCCGATGAATGATGGTAGTGAATGGTGAGATTAGACGATGATTGTTTCAGGACGATGATTTCGGCTAATCTCATTATTTGTTATGCAGCAGATGGGATCAAACCACAAACTTGCCTTCCTTTTATTTATTGGCAGAGGGGTTGATCTCGGCCTAATTTAACAGGAATCATCCCTAACGACAATTAAGCCCCAGATCTAGGACTATTTATTTATGTAATACAAATAGCAAAGGTCCTAAAACTGAGCTCTGTGGTACTTCAGAAGGTATAGTTATGGAGTGGATCAGAGAGGCTAGCTGCGGTTAGAAAGACCCTGCGTATTGTTGTCGGCTACGGAAAGGACTATTTTAATTTAACAATAAATATCACTGTTGGCATCATCCTAGTTTTGCGACCGCTACATTGTCAATAAGGAACTTAGACAGGATCAAGATTATCAACTGAACTGTACATAAAAGTTCTAAACCTTGTTGATATGTTATCATTCTTTCAATGCTCTAATATAAATGATTATTAAATACCAGACTGACGGCACAGGGAAAACATAGGCTCGATTTCCAAATCAATAATGGTGGTTATTATTTGCATATTTTGAGAAAAATATTCGATTTTCAGTAATGGCTGCCGAAATGTGCCTATTTAGCAAATAATTTTAGTGTGATGTTTACAAAAATAGCTTAATCTGATTCTTTACCCCTCAAAACATGGGGATAGACACCAAAATTGTTTTGATAACATGCATAGTAACTGAGATATTGACGAAAACAAGATTTTCAGTAATGGCGGCCTTAATTTGCATATTGTGCGGATTGCCCAAGGATGCCAGAGTGGCATCATTCAGATTCTTAAAGAGCACACCTCAGAGGTATAGAAACAGCAAAAAAACTTTGTACGGACGGCAAAACACGCTTATCGAAAAATCAGGGGGTTGGCAACCGGACTAAATCAATTTTGTACCAGATTAGATGCCGAGTCATTTAACCTCTCCGAATTATTTCTTACAATGATTAAATATATCGGCGTTATTTTAAAACAACTAACATTTAATTTATTGTGCTTGTGTAAATTTTAATTAAAACGAGACAGAAAAGCGTTTCAGTTTTTAATCAATTACACTATTGCATAACGAGGAATGCAATTACCGGCTGTAATGATTTGTTATTCTTCCATCACCATAATTTCGTACGTTAAAAACTGTACTATATGCTGCTATTGTAAAACAAATAACTTGAGACATACTGCAATGATTGTATAACAGTATTCACTGTGTATACCCGTACACAGGATATTGGTACCAGCGAGTCGAGAGAGTTAGTCGATCGCTCTGCAGTGCGTGTATGTTTTTCATGGTTTTATAGCATAAAATGTCTATGAACAACATATATATAATACCGTATTAAAGCGTGATGTTTCTGGGATATGCTGATGTCAAAACATTTCTGTTTTTTTCAGAGAAACTCTCGTTAAATATATAAATATGCTGCCTAGTACCGGTAAATAACAACGATTGCTGACGAAAAATTATGATATCAACTGTTTCAAACGCTCCTGACTACAATATTTACATGAAACACTTAGTCCATTTCATAATAATTCATGTAACTCACTAATACCACACTGTTGGGTCATGATTTTAACAATAGAATTAAAACAAATGTGTGTCAAGTGTACGGCATCTTGGTTGTAAATGAAATATTACAGTACGGCATATTGATGTGTCACTGTACGGGGGTTTGCTACCATATATTTGGCCCTAAAAACGTTTTGCTCTGTCACAGTTCGTCCTCAGGGTGTTACGTTCAACCAAAGGTAGCTGTGTACCGAGAACAGTCTTTCTATTTATAAATTATATTCTCTTCATTGTTAATTTACCTAAAAGCGATAAACTTAATATAGAGCGGAACACCTAATAAAATGAATTTGAAACAATGAATATACGTTTAACATATTCTAATAACTGTTCACGTAACAGAATACTTTTGAAGCGAACGAGTAACTGTATAGGACTATATCTTTTTCGAAGATTTCTATTTAAAACTTAACACACACAGAGTCAATAATGGTTGCGGTCAATTTATGATATCAAACTAATCCACCCTCTCCTAAAATATTGAAATACACGTACACAACTATAATTTCCATCTGTGTTTTTCCATTTTGCACGACCATATCGTGCAGTATGTTTACTGGGTTATGCGGTGATCACAGTTCAATCAGAATAAGCTGCCCGCTTTAAAGTGTGCGGTTTTCAATTTAAAGACAGTTCCTTATCTTTTTTCGGTGGTGACACCAAACCAGGTAAAAAATCATGCAGCCATATGCGAGTTTGGTCCTTACTGCTATCTTGTCCAGGGCTATACTCATCCAAGCGTTTCATATGAGGGCCGTACCTTAAGTTTGTTAGTTTAGTTAGTAAAACAAAACCCATTAAAAAAACTTGAGTGTGAGTATGCGAGGGCCTCTCTAGACAACTTGAGATTACTGACATTTATTTTACACACTGAACTACTGTGTTACCTGTATTTTCACACAGAGTGAGACCAATAGGGGGAGTCCATCAATGGACTGAGGAAATGCCATTAACCCAGAGTCCTTTTTCTAAAAACTGTCGCGGTCGTGTTACACTTGCTTGTTGCTCATTATCTTGCTAAATTGGCGTCTGATTCAAAAATGTCGTGTGCGAAGAGACACTTAATCCTTTTTTCAACGTGGGTGCAAACCAGTTTGAATATAGATCAGAAGTCGCGTTAAAGACATTTCCTGACCTACTTTCGGTGGTAACACCAACCCAGGTTTAAAAGCATGCAACCCTGTGGAAGTTGTGCAGTTAGTGTTAACTTTTCTAGGGATAAACTCATTGAAGCGTTTCATGTGAGGCCCGTACTTTAAATGTGTTAGTTTGGTTAAAAATACCATTGAAATAAGCCTTGGGTGTGAGTATGTCAGGGCCTCTCTAGACAAATTGTGACTGGTGACATCTGCTAAGCACACTGTACTCCTGCTTTACCTGTATTTTCACGCCTATTGAGAACAACGGGGTGCATCAAAGGACTTACAGCGGCGTCTTGTCTTGATCCAAACAGTTTGCAAATGTTATCCAATGAGCACTTAGGGTTATGTTTATTCGAATGAAAGAGTTAAAATTGATATTTACCACATATGTTGCTCTGCGCGGACAGCACGCCTGTAATAATGAACAATAACAGTAAGTGTACAATAACAGACGTTAGAGGACAGTTTTTGGATAGCTCTGCGGTGTTGGTATATCCTTTAAACCCCTTTAATTACTCCATTGCATGTTTTAATTTTGCAGACGGATGAGTATTTAAGACATGTTTAAAGTAAAGCAGAATGCGCTAAGGTAGGACGCATATTGAGCTACGTTCAGTCTGCTTTAAGCTACCAAGCAATAACCTACGAACTGTTCGCCAAAACAGTTAAACTTCACCAGAGTATTTTATAAAGGATGTCGACTTTTCTAAGTCGAACCAGCGAACAACATCTGTGAAAAACAAATATGCTATGTTGTTAAGGGGAAATTTGCCTTCTGAGACCAGCCTATTGAATGCTATATAATCCTCAGGTTTGCCAGTCTGTTTCATTTCGTCATTGACGCTTCGGATCAGGGATAGAAATTCTTTATACTCCCAAGATTCCTCTACAACAGGCAATTCGGTGTCTTGCAACAAACATTCTCATGTTCTTCATTATACGCAAACTTGCAATTTTTTGCAATGGAGAGTCTTTGTGTGTACAGTATCGCTAAGATAGATTATTTTTTGTGTTTCGTCTATTATAGACATAACTCTCCCCTCCCCTCTACATTGTTCAGGTATAATTTTGAAGTTGCCGCAGACACTTTTTCTGGAAAAAAAACCACGCTGGCGAAGGTATTTTAATTCCTGATATCCATGCATCTCTATCAAGTGGGATTTTACTTTCCGGAACGTGGGAAGTTGTTCCTTACAGTACAAACATTTGTACAGGTCCATAATCTTTACAAATAAATGAGAATGTAAAGAATATATACTTGTACACATTAAACAGCCGTCGATTTCGATGTAGATTTAAGCAAGTTGCCGTACACTGGATTGAAAGGCTTTAGCAATATGCCGTTCACTAGCGTAGCAAGTTGCCGTACACCTAACCAAATTTCATTTCGGGTTTTTAAAGCACATACGTAAAAAACAATAGTAAAAGTTTCATAAATGTCAATCAAGATAGCATAAATTACTCGTATAACATGAATAGATCTCTTATGCAATTATTAAAAACAAATTACAATGATATTTTGTCAGCAACCGTTGTTATTTACCGGTACCAGGCAGCTTGTTTATACGTTTTACGAGAGTTTCTCTCGGTAAAACTGAAATGTTATGACATCAGCATGTTCCAGAAACATCTCGCTTTAATATTGTATTATTCTACATATTGATCCTAGACTTGTAGTTCTAGAAAATCATGAAAACATACCTGCACTGCAGAGCGATCTGCTAACAACTCTCGACTCGCTGGTACCAATATCCTGTGTACGGGTATACACAGTGGTATTGAGCAACATCTGACAAGAATCTACGTTTTTTTTATCAAATATCGAATTTAGGATTAAAGGGTTTAAGAATGTTTTCGCTTCACTACTTTGATTTATATTGCTCACAAAAATCCAAATGTGTGCGTAAATCATTATCAAAACTTTTTGCAAAGTCGTTTTTAAGGCGGCGAAGTGCTTAACAAGATATTTCATAAAAAACAGATCTCTCTTTCTACAACAACACCAAATGGGAGACACATATTGTGTGTGTTTGGAGTTGGTATAGGGAGAGAAAAATAATACCCTTATAGTACATTTGCAAACGGTTTGAAGGCGTCTGATCTGATCTAGATTCGAGCTGTTTATTACTCGTCATTAAAGGTTTTCTGTCAAAATATTTCCATTACGTAGCCTTGAAAAAATAGCAGACGACAATTTTAAGCAGACGGCATTGCAGCCGTGAATAGGTTGGGCATCATTGTTCTGTTTAGGGAATGGCAGAAAGCATCATCTGATACGCATTGGGTCTCCACTTTCTGCAGTCAAATACTAGATTATCGTTATTATAAAGGAAAACTGGCAGAATTTTCAACGTCACCTCTCTACAGGCTGCGTTTTTTTCTGGTTCTCTCAAAACTTCACGTACATACATGTATTCACAACATTACTTTTTGTACCATTTCGTTTTCTTTCGTCATAAGTTGGGCCACTGTTAGTACAGTGCCCCCTCTCTACATCTACATCCAACGGGAGACAAAATTGAGTTCGTTGTTCGGAGGGAGTTATTATAAGAGAAGAAACTGGCTTACATTTGCAAACAGATTGACTCCAGATCAGACGCCTTGATATTTTCATCTGACTTCAGATCAGACGCCTTGATATTTTCATCTGACTTGGCCGACTTATCTTTAGATTGGAACATTCTAAAATTTTAAAAAGGATGATTATCGTACTCGATTATTTCCATACAGTCAGTTAGGGATACAGATAGCTGTGTTTACTGTGCGTAATGTACATTAGGGAAGACATTATTCTTTCCCGTTTAACTCTTTCCTCCCTGAAACTTTAAATGGATAATTCCAGTTTACATTTTAGTCTAGTCAATTTCTGACTTTTAAGGGTTGTTTTTGTCAATGTTTGGCATTATGACAAACAGTGAAGACCCTGATCAGAGGGTTCCTGCAGGAGCCCTCTGATCAGGGACTTCACTGTTTGCATAGGACAAGTGTACTATTTATATGTACACTGTTTGAAAAGGACGCCTATATGCGGGACTAGGGTTCAAAGGGTTAAACGCCAACGCAATGCACTTAACTGTGGGATTTAACTTTTGGCAATTTCTAACTATTATTTGAGCGACAAAAAAGGGTTGGGTCCTGATCAGATACCGGGTTATCCGACGTCAGATCTAGCTCCAACCTGTTTGCAATGGAAATTATAGGTTTAATAGCGTAACGGCGTATATTTTAGAGTATCATATTAGTAAAGTTAGCGTATCGCTCTAGTGCTGCACGAGGATCATGCTTAACTCAAGTAGGAAAGTGTACAACTATATATGCGATGTTACCGTGCTTATATTTTTACCATTATAAACTATTCTGTTCTAAAATTAACTCAAGCCATGTCAGAAAAATTGCAGACGACAATTTCGAAGCAGACGATTTTGCTGCAGGATAAGTGTTAAACGACGTAAATTTAACCAGGAAGCCGTGTATGACACGATGTCTCGACTCATTTCCGTTGGCTATGTTTATACTATACAGCATGTTGTATCAGTGTAATTTTTATCTGAACTTAAGCACATCTATGAAATCAACGCATATGCAGCTCTCCATTATTAGATTAAAATACTCTTATCAGCAGCGAAACCATGCAAACTATTCCAGGCTATGTTAAATAAAAGACTCATTCTTGATTGTTGCATGTGGAAATCCCAACAATTAAGGCTGGCGGATTAAGTGCGTATCAACATTGGTGAGTCGAATGTCCCTCAAGAGACACATTTCACAAATGTCATTTCTATAAATTTAAAATCCAGTGTGTTCTAGCTGTTAGGTCTTTTTTCTCTTAACCCTTTGCCTGCTTGTTGCGACTGTATTAGATAGTTTTGGTCAAGAACACCCTGTGTTAAACATGGTGTCTTATAAGGGACCAATTTATTTGACCCTTGTCTTTATATTATTAATCTAAGAGGGCTATGATACTTCAAAACAAGAATTGGACGTTTAATTTGAGACAAACGGTTCTGTAGCAGACGGAGAGGGTACCTCATATATGAGGTTAATCGCAACTTGGCGATTCCCATTTAATAGTTTTTATGAATGTTTTAAAATTCAACAGCATTTCTGTAATTACGAAATATAACATTACTGTTCCTGTGTGCATACACTCATTCACCCACAGTACAACACATGCATGATCATCTATAAAACTAAACCGAACAAGTATCATGAAATAATACTATAACCCCTTCATTGCCTTACCACAACTACAATAGCTGTTTGCAAACAGTTTGAATCCTGATCAGACGCCGCGAAACGCGGCGTCTGATCAGGATTCAAACAGTTTGATACTCATGATAATGCCATTTTTTCAATTAACCTAAATCCTAAATTGTAGAAAAAAGAAGAAGACAGCTATTCATAGCTATTGACGTAGTGACAGGGGAAGGGGTTACGCAGACAATATAACATTATGGTTCCCTGATGGATTTAGAGAGCTCTATAGTCAATACCTCTTACTCTCATATATTCAACTGATATTGTCCCGTTATTACTATTTCCCCAAACCATTAACCTGTAAACAATATAGCCATTAAAATATCTCATGAAATACATGTTCATTTTGTAAACGGCGACTGAATACGTGTTCTGTCAAATAACTGACACTTGCTGCAATCTAATCAGCATTTTGAATGTTCTATGAGAGATAACTCTTTCTCTTAATGTTAAACTTTTCTTCAGTCTTGTCAATTATTATTATTATTATTATTATACCAGATTTATATAGCGCTCTTTTCACACAGGGGTAGTGCGTTCAAAAGCGCTTCACATGAAGTTACACAAATGTACCTACACACAAGAAAAGACAAAATAACTACAATATGATCTAAAATAAACATGAATAAACATATAAAAGACGGCCCCCAAAATGGCGATCACATTACTCCCATCAATCAGCAATGAAGCAACCGGCTTCTGATTGTCGACCGATAGAAACAATAGTAGAGCGCCCAAATGCAGGCCGCCAGGAAAAGACAAATAACTACAATTAGATATAAAATAAACATAATAAACGTACAAAAGACATCCCCCAAAATGGCGATCACGTTACCCCATCAATCAAGAGCAACGAAGCAAATGGCTTCTTTATGCGGATTGATAGAAATAACAGTAGAGCGCCCAATGAAGGCCACTAAACATACAGAAGACAGCCCCCAAAACGGCGATTGCACTACCTCAACAATCGAGAGCAACGAAGCAAATGGCTTCTTTATGCCGACTGATAGAAATAATAGCAGAACGCCCAATGCAGGCCGACCAATGTAACATAACTAGGAAAAATAGCATGCGACAATAACTAAAATTTCTATAAGAGACCGAAAACCAGATAATACTCCAGAAACTCCCATTCGGACCCACAACATCTACAGCAAGAACATATCGCATAGGTAGCAGTGTTCTAATAACAAATATTAAAGTAATGTGTTTTCAGATGCTTTTTGAAAACTGCAACTGAGCTTGCATCTCTAATGTCTGATGGTAGACTGTTCCAGAGCTTTGGGGCTGCATGCATGAAACTTCTATCTCCAAACCTCACCAAACGACTCCTCGGTACAACCAGCGATACTGATTTAGTTGCAGACCGCAGCTCTCTTCGAGGTTTATACACGTCAAGCATATTGACAATGTACCTTGGAGAATCAATGCACATGGCTTTGTATGTGAGTGTCAGAATTTTGAATTCAATTCTGTGTTGAACTGGAAGCCAGTGAAGATCCTTCAATAGCTATTTTTTATCTCAAAAACTGTTATACGAGGATCAAACATACTGCCATATTGTTTTTTATCGATTCGTTATACCAACACATTATCTAAATGTGTTACCTGCAGGTAAACAGTAGAAAATGCGATATTCTTTCCAAATACACGTATGTGTGAAAAACCAACTATGTTCATGACAAAGACTATTTGTGCTTAAATAATTGTCTGTATTGCATATGGTTTGGTGTCAGGCTCCAAAAAATATGCAACTCAAATAGAAATTGCCATTTTCTCCATTTCATTGTCATGATGATTATTTTATTTCGTTTAAACGGTGATTAATAACATTCCCATCACGTAAAAGGTATTTGTGCCGAAAAGCCTATATATATATATATACCCCAAATACTGATGTACGTGAGAAACAGTTTCATGTCAGACCATACTCCGAGTAAATCAGCCTATGACCAAGGCTCCATATTGTATGGCACATTTGTTAGCAAGATTTTAATTTTTATACAACATTGTATGACAATACGTTTCAGTTTGATTTTTTAAGTTTGATAGGAATGTGGCAATAGAAAATCACGCCTCGATAACATGGTCTCACTTTTGTCGAATTTTACTATATGTCAACGTTAAATGTTAAATACATTTACCATGTCTGCATACATCAGTTTAGGGGCATTCTTCACTTACAATAGACTCTTGTTTCTTTTTTGTGTTCCAATAATACTTACAATAGACGGAAATATCGCGGGTTTGATATCTGCGATGTCGCTGTGATAGTCGTACTGCTGCAACGATTAATGCAAACTTGCTCTTTCGATATTTTGCTGTAAAGCATTTTGTTTAAAGAATAATATTTCTGGCCATCAACTGTTCGCAAAACACAATTGCATGTTATTACTGTTACAACATGTTTCATCAAATCAAACCTTGGTTGACATGTGCATTTGGTTTCTTATCATCAGTAATGTGCGCATTACAGTTGGGCAGGTTATTGTCTTAATATGTATCATCCAATCAAGCTTGTATTAACATATTACATTACTTTGTGAAAGTGTCACCTTTGTCTGTCTCACTACAGGAGATCAGGGTACACATTGCTAGGGTAATCAGATACAAGCGGGCGTAGCTTACCGGTGTAGGATCAGTTGAAGAGTAGATTTAGAGTTGTTCTTATAGCATAGAATGTAACCTTTGGCCGAACGATTTTCCCCGACACAATGTGCAGTCTATACGTACGATGAAACTGTTTAACTGTTTTATATTCCAGTAACTCATTCAATGCTAAAATACTATACAAGAAATTTCAACATGACGTATTCTTTCATTCGGAGCAACTTATACGCACGCACAGTTTAAGCATAATTAATCGGAGTAGTTTTCCTGACTTATAAAAAGGTATGAAGCAAATCTGCGAATGAAGAATTTTGTATCTCTCGGTGCAACAGAATTAGTCGCTGAGGCAGTTTTTTTGTTGAGCGTAAATACGAAGTTTTATTTTCCTTGAAATATCAAAGAGTTTGCGTTTTTGTCGTACGCTGTTTCAGTTCTACAATTCCCATGCCGCTGTGTCAAGAGATTAAATCATTTTGGCAAATAAATATAGTTTTGTCATTGATCATGCTCCAGGTTACAGTAGTATTTTATTGCTGGTTTGAGAAAACGGTTTCCATTGAATAACGATAAATAAGTTTGTACTGGACTAACGCTTTGCAGTCAACTTGTCTCGGTATTACAGCTAGCTGGTATAGTATCACTGGGATCACTGTTTCCCCGTAGCTCATTTTAATTCTTCAAACAAGTTTGATTAAACCAAGCTTACAGTAAAGCAAGTACCTCCTGTAATAATGTTCTGCTATAATCAAAGTCTACCTTTAGTCAACTACCTGTCAGGATATACAACAGCTTGCGATAGCTGTTTAGCAAGGCATAGTATAACCACTATGATCTTTATGAGGAAAACGTATATACGCTTATATAGAGTTCTAAGGGCTATGAGGATGTATTGGGTTTGTAGTACAGTGGATAATCTGTTATTCTTTCCCGTTTAAACGCAAACGTACGCAAACGCAAATCACTAAAACGTAGAAAAATACAACTTTTTGACAATTCTGATAAGTCATGTTTATCTTGGTGGCAAACAGTTTGGAGCCTGATCAGACGCCGGGTTACCCGGCGTCTGATCTGGCTCCAAACTGTTTGCACTGCAAATAATAGTTTTAGCGTAAACGCGTTTATTGGGAAAGAATAACGTTTTCTCAACTGTAGGTTTGCAGGTGAGGTGGGGATTGTGGGGTGGTCAAGAAAACATATTTTGTCAAAGTGAGGCTTGTGTGTTGAATAGAACTTTCTGTCGTGAATAGACGAAACAAAGCCAACATACAGTGCAGTATACTGACAAGCATGCAAAACTACGAATGCTGTGAGTTTAATTTAATCTGCATAACAAATCATACGCTCCTTGTCGTCTTGTCGGCTGATCTGTTGGGATAAAATATCTTTCTATCCTGCATCTAAAAGAAATCATGTAACTGTCACTTTACAGAGATAAAAAAACACAATATAGTTATAGAGGATATTGAATAAGTGTGTTTTCAATAGTCATTTTATTGAACGAGTCCGATACAATAACATGTCATTTTAACAAACTAGTTCAATTAATCCAATGAAAACACAAGAATTCGATATTCTATTAATCACATAAACAACAGTTGACACAAAAATCCGAACTTTCTTACTTTCACCTTTTCCTCAACTATTAGGTAAACGATTCGTCATAAGTGTTTTATTTTTCCATAGGTAGAAACACCTATCAAATTAAAATAATGAAAAAAACATTAATGTGATGCGAAAAGACTTCTCTGAAACCATATTCAAATTTAAAGTTAATATTCAATTTAAAATTGTTCTAGTTGACTAAAACATCATTTGACATTTAAGTTCGTTTTCAAATTACGGCATACCCGGTAATTGTAACATGACGTCAGTTTTATGGTACATGTAACGTCTATTTCTAAAAACAGTTTGTTTAGAGTCACTGCTAAAGCTGTGCGCAGTCTGATTTGCAGCCTGAATTTTCTGGATTGCTTGAGAGAGTACGATATTTACGGAACTCTATATTGTGTACGTTTATCTGATGAAATATTATATAGTGGAGAATCTGTTATTCTTTCCCAATAAACGCGTTTACGCTAAAACTATTATTTGCAGTGCAAACAGTTTGGAGCCAGATCAGACGCCGGGTAACCCGGCGTCTGATCAGGCTCCAAACTGTTTGCCACCAAGATAAACAAGAATTATCAGAATTGTCCAAAAGTTGTTCTTTTCTACGTTTTAGTGCTTTGCGTTTGCGTACGTTTGCGTTTAAACGGGAAAGAATAACAGATTCTCCACTGTACGTTATTTACTGTACTGATACTCGATGGCTCACTTAATACAGAAACAATTGCACCGTATTTTATATGACTTAATAAAGTCGCAAAGTGTAGACGCAGTAACTTGTTTTTTAAACTCAATTATGTCTCGAATATCCTGGCTCAGCTGAATTGCTAATAACATGAGCATTATTATAGAGTGTGAATAAAAAAAACCTACAAAACCCGGTCAACTGAACTTTATAAATACATGTGTTTCATTATCAAAGTGTTGTTAATAAAACTTATTTATATAATTCGATGCAATGAAACACAAAAATATTTTTAAAAACGCTTGACTGCTTTAGTTTGAATTTTAAACTAACGAATTAAAATTTAAAAAAAAATTGAGAATGAGAATCCACTACCATTGTTTGTAACTATCTTAATTCTTCACGTGGCTAGTTTACACACCAATTTACTTTTATTATTTCGCAATATCGTTTGATTATAGATTGTCGCCTACAAAACTATATTTATTTCAGATTTTAATTTTTTTACTCAAAGCAATTTAAGAACGAATGTAAATACCTGTGTCGATTTAGATCAAACGCCTCGTTAGGCGTCAATTGATCGGGTTCAAACTGTTTGCAAATACCAGCCATGTAACGATCGGCAGGATATAGATTAATCTACTGACGATCGAATATATATTTGTTTCATGTACATGGATTGTTTTCAACTTAAGCAGTCTGTGTAATTGTCTTCCATAATTGTGCAGTGTTGATTTATAAAACATTTTCTCATAGACAATATCGATACGAATATCAAGCATATTGGCACCACATAAGACGCCAAATTACTACAGTGGAGAATCTGTTATTCTTTCCCGTTTAAACGCAAACGTACGCAAACGCAAATCACTAAAACGTAGAAAAGAACAACTTTTGGACAATTCTGATACTTCATGTTTAACATGGTGGCAAACAGTTTGGAGCCTGATCAGACGCCGGGTTACCCGGCGTCTGATCTGGCTCCAAACTGTTTTCACTGCAAATAATAGTTTTTGCGGTAACGCGTTTATTGGGAAAGAATAACAGATTCTCCACTGTAAGTGTTTCATCTTGCTTCAAAATGTTAGTCACGTGATCGTACTTGTTATTGATGATAAACTGGTCATGATTATTTTTTGCAAATTGTTGTTGTACATGTTATGCAGTGAACGTTTAATTGTTTAACTCTTTGGGCCTTAGTCCCGCATATAGGCGTACTTTCAAGCAGTATACATGTTTAAAGTGCACTTGTCCTATGTAAACCGTGAAAACCAAGATCAGAGGGCTCCTTAAGGAGCCCTTTGATCTGAGCCTTCACTGTTTGTCAAAATGCAAAACATTGACAAAAACAACCCTTAAAATTCAGAAATTGACTTGACTAAAATGGAAACTGGTATTGTCCATTTAAAGTTTCAGGGAGGAACGAGTTAAGGTGTTCCTGCATTTTCGCGTTTTATCCATATTCACACTAGAAATGATCAAACCTCAAGAGAGGACTGAAATAATATCGCTAAATTCGATTCAGAGCCCTGCAAAATTAAAACAATGCTCCGGGGAGGTTAATACTTTCAAACGATTTAATTTAATCAAATTCGTCACTTGTCGTTATGGAAAGCGCAGCTAAACGTTTCCATTCCGCTATCAAAACAGCTTAAAGGCACTTTCTGTATAGATACGATAGCCATATATGGTAGTCAGAAGGCCATGAATTATCTCATTATTCAATCCATAGTATGCAATTTGCTTTCGAAATGGTGTCAATGTAAGATGTATTATTCGCCTTAAGCTTCTATGCTGTAGAGAAAACATTCGCGATTCAGTATCGGACCTCTTATCTTGATCAAAATAAATTTTGATTACATGCCAGTCAAACTTCTATTATCCCATTACTCCACTCATACGACATTTCACGCCTTTAATTCATTCCTCCTTTGAAGAACAATGTTCAGTTTTATACATTTATTAATAAAATGCATACTAAGAAATATTTGCTAAGTCGTAGCAGATTGTAGCTTAACCCTTTAAACCCTAGACCTGCATATAACCGTCCTTTTCAAACAGTATACATGTGAAAGTGCACTTGTCCTATTCAAACAGTGAATACCCAGATCAGAGGGCTCCTTACGGAGCCATCTGATCTGGGTCTTCACTGTTTGTCCTTTTGCAAAACATTGACAAAAACAACCCTTAAAAGTCTGAAATAGAATATACTAAAATAGAAACTAGGATTGTCCATTTGAAGTTTCAGGGAGGAAAGAGTTAAAGCTAGCTGAAATTAAAGCTGAATGCGCTCTAGGGACATTCGACTCTACTGTGAACCTGCTTTATTTGGTCACCTGTCTTCAAAACCAGAAACAGGCTATAGGGTAAGGATTAAGAGGCTTTTTAAAGAAACATCGACAAATGGCAGGTGATTGTTTAATGTAGATGAAACGTAAAGCAGACATCTCCTATTGAGATTTATTAGGTTTTACATTTCTTCTGCATTAAGCTGCGATTGTTTTCAACGACTACAAATGCGTATATTTAGTGAGCGAAATAAATTGTAGTAGGTATATAATTATTGGCACTCTTTCATTTCGAAGAAAACAAGTAGATTAATAAAGTTACTTCGCAATTAAACGGATGTTTTGATGTCTGTGCTTGAAGCCTCATTTTGTGATCAGACTATTTAATATATTTAAAATAACATCCAAGGCAAACCAATGATGGGCCATACCGATCTTGGAACTATTGAAAAAACAGACATTAACCACCAGGACTGTTGATTTCAATTTAACAAATCGGAAGAGAAAATGCTGCTTTAAATATTGCACCGCAGTAGCCACGTGACACGACCGAACGGGATGAATGTCCAATGTCCCATGTAACTGGTTGTAAAAAGAGTTGGTAGGCTTCACTGTTTGGCAGTTTAGCAAGGTCAAACATTATATTCCGATTTTGTTCTAAACATAAAACCATAACAAAATAGGACGATATTAATAGAGGAAACAGATTCTGATATAAAACACTCAAACATAAATTATCCAAACCCATTTGTGCCCACGATCCCATATATGGGAAATAGGCAAACAGTATAGACTCTGATCAGACGCCGCATAATGCGGTCTGATCAGAGTCTTCACCTTTTGCTGATAAGAATGTCAATATAAAAGAAATTGAAAATGAAAATTTTGACCAGGCATCCCTTATGTAAAAAATGGACTAATCCAATATATAAACATGGAATAACCCACTGGGCGTAAATGGGTTAAACGCTGCGTTATCGATGAATAACAAGTCAAGTACTCGTATATCAAACTCGGAGCCTTTTGAATGCTAGTCAGTCGCTCTACCAACTCAGCTACAGTGGAGAATCTGTTATTCTTTCCCAATAAACGCGTTTACGCTAAACCTATCATTTTCAGTGCAAACAGTTTGGAGCCAGATCAGACGCCGGGTAACCCGGCGTCTGATCAGGCTCCAAACTGTTTGCCACCAAGATAAAAATGAAAAGTCAAAATTGTCAAAAGGTTGTCCTTTTCTACATTTTAGTGCTTTACGTTTGCGTACGTTTGCGTTTAAACGGGAAAGAATAACAGATTCTCCTGTAGTCAGTCGCTGTACCAACTCAGCTACCAAGACAGACAAAGAATCTTATCAACCTTTTCATTAAGCAGAGTACACAAAACATTGTGAATTTTTTGATGATTAATAAAGAAATTTGATGTTTAAAAAAATACATTTCACCGATAAAACCGTTTTTTGCGAAATAATCACGACCTTTGTTTATAAAATAGGATCCAAAACAACAATTGTATGCAGGTTTCCTAATTACATAACGCTGTTTAAACCCATTTATGCTGTAATACAGTGGATAATCTGTTATTCTTTCCCAATAAACGCGTTTACGCTAAAACTATTATTTCCATTACAAACAGTTTGGAGCCAGATCAGACTCCAAACTGTTTGCCACCAAGATAAACATGAAATATCAGAATTGTCCAAAAGTTGTTCTTTTCTACGTTTTAGCGCTTTGCGTTTGCGTACGTTTGCGTTTAAACGGGAAAGAATAACAGATTCTCCACTGTATTATGGCCTAAAGGGTATGGATCCTGATGCTTTTGAATAGTGTTGATCCATATATAAATAAGTTTTTTTTCTCAAATGCAACGTTTAAACATTTAAATGTCTACTGCATGGATACGACACCCTGCGAGTCGTTTGTCGTGATTCAACATACGTTACACGAAGTACTGATATTGGTTTCCACAACGCAGAGTATCGTGAAGTAAATGAAGCATAATACCAACTTGATTTTGTGGTACGCTCAATGAGTCTGAATGGTAATGATATGTTCATGCTTATATATTGAATAAGTCCTGTTTTCCCCAATAAACGCTCATTTTCTACATTACGCTGTTTTTGTATTTGCATTAAGTTTTGTTTAAATGGAAAGGACTGCAATGAGAGAATAAGGTTTTGTATTTGACCATACAAATGTACCAGTATTCACTAATTGTATGCGCATGTCTGATAATATTTGTATAAAACAGTACATGTTGTAAACCTATATGGCATGCTGGCAGTTTTTCTCTATAACAACGCTTATATAGATATATAATTATATATATAGCCTGAATACCCGTGTTTTCGCCACCCTTAGCTATATTTTTCGCGCATGCGCCCATCCGATGTAACATTTTTTACTTGTTTACAGATCTTATTCTGAATTGAACCTTCAATTACCCGAATATATACAAATAAAACTTGTGAAATAAATACAAAGTGTAAATAACTGTACCGTTTTCGAACGAGGTCATTGCTCTGGATCATCGGGATGCTTTCTTGTCAATTCGCCACCTCTGATTGGTCGTTCGATAATTAGGTCAATGTAGGCTCTGTCCTATGTTATAGTTTGTTTCATGAAACTTGAACAGTTTTTAATAATTTTGAAATATTTAATTGTTTTAAAAGTAAATAATAATTTTTACAACTTAACAATAAAAAATTAACAACGCACAGTACTAACTTTTCTGATGAATTATGATAATATTTGGTAAATTATTGTTATTTTACCTGTTTCTTTCGCATTTTCTGCGCTTGAAATATTCTGTGGTTAAACTGTCCCAGTATTCGGATATCCTCTGTAGTTTTCGGATATCCTCGGTAGCCTGCTCGTGACGGAATTCTAAGTTTTGCTGAGGTGGCGAATTGACAAGAAAGTGGCGAATTGACAAGAAACAAGGATATATAATATGTCATGTTAGCCTTTATCATGCGAATTACGACCTGGCTACCATTTTCAAAAAGTTTGGATCCATATCAAAAGCCGAGAAACGCTATATCTGATCAGTTTGATATACATACATATCAATGTTTCCAAAACTTCTATTTTCAAATGGTGTCTGTTTTTATTTCTCAAACTGAAATGTTAGGCAAATTGATCAAAGTGACATTGTTATAAAGCGCAACAGTTTGAAGCCGGATCAGACGCCAAGTTTTATTTAATCGAAAACTCGTTGCAAAAAGTGTCTGTTCTCATAGAAAAACATAGATTGTGGCTAAGCCATTTAACATCAACAAGTTTATTGTAACTATAAAAGCACAACATATTTTCAAGCAGATCAAATGTTATAAAGTGAACGTGTAAGACGGGTTATGACGTCATTGTGACTGTGAAGGCGTCATATCGCCAATGCATCACACAATTGGATCTAAGTATGTCGGCTAGTAACTCGGGTGCTCGCTTTAGTTCAAAACGTTTACAATTGAGATCATAATTTCGCCGCCAGCGTGCTTAACCCTTTACCTCATAGCCTTATTCTAGTTTTGAATATAGGTGACTACTTAAAGCAGGTTGAAAGTAAAGCAGAATGCGCCATATGGCGCATTCTGCTTTACTTTCAGCCTTCTTTAAGCTATTACCTGCTAGAATAAGGAAAGTATTAAATATGACAGATATTCATTACGGTATATATTGGAACTATTTTCTTCAGCGGATGAATAAAATGCAAGTGCTAAAAGTCGCTTCTATAAGGGAAATGGTCAAGGTTAACAATATCCCAAGGGTAGTTCGTAATATGTACTCTTTAACAATGCTTTCAGTATAGTGATATCAAATCCACCGACAATACTGTGTTTTCTAAGTGCTGTACTCGTACTAGTATATTTACAGTACCAAACATAACATAAATGCCGAATCACTAAACAAGAGATTTAAACAAGGACTCTACAGTAAATCACAATATTTCAAGAGCCCAGTGAGACTTCATCGTTACATGTACAGTCAACTACATGTATAGTTATCTGGAACTCGCTTAGTAAATCTAATCATATTTTAATTTCAAGGTTAAAAAAATGTTTAGTTACGTTTTGCCTTGGACATAGGGACATGATCGATTATACCCTTTACTCCATAAATATGCAGTTTTACGCTTTAACTTTATACCGCCACTGAGACAAATGGGTCAACCGTGTACATTCATCAATATAAAGCAACCCAAACAATCAAAATGCACCATACGAAATGTTTTCAATATGTTAGCTGACAGTAGCTTAAAACAGGCTGAAAGTAAAGACAAGTGCGCCTTGGCTTTATGTCTAACCTGCGTTAACTAGTCACCTGTCTTCAAAACGAAGACATTATGGGCAAAGGGTTAGGCGAGTCCGAATGTTGTGATACAGAAATAGGAAGATGATTTCGGCTCAAATTAGGTCGAATGATATCGGTTAGACAGTATATTTATGGTCAAGATTCTGTTTCCTATACTTTTCCTAGTGAACTTTCGATTCGTTATGATGCTATGTCGTTTCAACGGTATTTCAATCACATTTTGTTTCAACAACTGACTAGAACAACCGACCTTCCGCAAGCGAGCTGGAAGACTTACCCGAATGAAAAACAAAACTGCCCAGACCGAAATTCGAACCCACAGCTGTGATTGGGTAAATCACCGTGACTATAACATTTTCACGAACAAACAAACGAATTAACAAATAAATGAACGAACGAACAAACAAACAAAAAGAGAAACGCACACAGCTAATCCTATTTTTCCCTCCGACCCTAACTTTGTATTTTTTCATTTTTCGAAAAAGTATCGGCAAATGTTGGTCATTTTTGCGGAGCATGTAACAGTCGTTGTCTGAGAAACATGTAATAGAAACAAGGGGTATTTTTTTATTTGGCCTGAGCAAAATTTTCAAAGTACATGTATCTAACTTTTTTTCTTGCATGTTTATTTTGGAAGAGCTGTTTATAATACATAAAGAATAGAAACAAAATGCATAATTATGTTGGTGTGCATTTGTTTTTGCACTGCCGCCATCAGAAAAATGTGAATTACATTCGGACTTTTTCTCAAATTTTTCAAAGTTCAAGTTTAAGCTTCAGTAAAATCTATTCAACAACATGGTTATTTTGTTTTTCATTATGTTTTTTCAAGAATATGGAAGTGTTTGGTCATTAAAAAAACAGAACTATCTCCCTTAAACAACTGTACTAAATAGTACCATATCGATGCTATTCTAAGCTTTATAAATTTCACATTTGGTGCCTGTTTTGTCATAAATTAGTTTTTCTATCAGGTAATGTCACCATAAACAAGGAATAAAACCAAACTATCATGTTTCTTTTCATTTGAAATATATTTTATTGAGGCGAGTTTTTGAAAAGAAAATAAGAATTAAAATAAAATCTGAAACAGAAACATCTTTTAGAAATGGCCGTAGAGCCAAATATTGCACACCAAAATGTACTTTTTTCTACTTTTTAATTAATCTTTAATAGCTCTAAGAAACAAAGCCATCATGTAGTGTTTCACAAAGTCAGAGTTTAATACACCCTTAAGCTGTCCCTTGCCTGAATAACTCAGGACCAAAACTAATGCCAAAATCACTGTATGATATCAGAACCCAGGTACTATGGGGTAATCAATATATAAAATTCAAAGGTAAATGCTTACTTTTCACTTCATGGATAGACTCTGGAATTCTATTTATAAATGATGTCATACATAATAATGGCGAAATTAATGAAAGCTTAATAAACAAATTAAAAAATAGAAGCAATTGGATTTCGGAATTTACCAGATTAAAAACAGCAATTCCGAATGCCTGGAAAACCATTTTGAAATCTGACCAATCCATTAAAACACAAGTTAATATTAACAGAAACTCAGTTTTCGGTAAAAATTTTAACATCACTAAATTAAATAACAAGGATATAAAGAGAAAATTTGTTGCAACAAAATTTGAAACTCCGTACATACACAAATTCTGGGAGGAAAAAATGAATCGAAAAGTTCAGTGGCATGAAGTCTACCACACAATGAATAATGTTTATATAGACAACAGAATAAAAGAGCTTAAATTTAAACTTATCCATAAAATAGTTGCAACTAATGAAAACCTTTTTACTTGGAAACTAATCCAAACGCCATTCTGCAAGCATTGTAAGGAAATTGAAACTTTCGAACATTTTTTCATCTCTTGTCCTTATTTAAATATATTTTGGATCAAGATACATAATCTACTTTCAAAAATAGGCATAAATAAAAAGATTAGCATGTATGAACTCATAGTCGGGTACAAAATACATTATAAAGCCTACCAAGAAGTAAATATCATCATAGGAAACATTATGTACTCCATCTACAAAAGTTACATGAAAAGTGAAAGAAGAACAAATAAAGTGAATACGATAAACATTCTTTACTTTGATTTATTAACATTAGAAAAATATTACTTTGAGAAGAAATTGAAATACCCAATAATACAAAAGTTTAACAAAGCATTGAAAAATCAGATTTAATCTCTTGCAGTATATACGTATGCATGTTGATTTTGTATAAACATACATGCTTAGTATATGTTTCCTTTGCATATGTTATGTTTTTATGATTGTTATTTAATGTAAATAAACGGACTATCTGTAGATAATTCCAAAAGAAAAAAAAAAAAAGCTGTCCCTTGCCTTAAATATTATAATTATTTTTGTAGTCGTAAAGGCAGGTTTACTTTATTTGTATCTCTATATAACCTGTCCTCCAAATGGACGTAGTTGAGAAAACAAATTAATCGCTGTATCACCTGATATATACCTTTTGAAGTTATGAGTCTGATGTCGTCATCAACATGCTGAAGGCTTATACATTCCTACGGGAATCGAAAGATTTTTTACCTTTCACGATAGTTTCAGTATAGAAATATCAAACCCACTGACAATACTATTGTGTCGATGTTCTATATTCCGCAGTGTATGTTTAGCATCAACCATAACCTAAATATTAAAGGAAAGTCTGAACAATGAATACATAACAATAATACAATGCCTAAGGAAGTAAGTGTGTCTATCTCTGTTAGTGTACTCTTTATTTTTAAATGTTGAAATTGACACAAACATTGGCCTTTTGATATTGCATGTTTCTCTGCTTCAAATTTTACAAAAATAGTAAGTTGGTCCTTGATAACCCGACACCGCTTCTGTCGAACTGCCTGTACTTCAGGGCTACCATAAGTTGACATGAAACATCCTACGATTTACAAATTTGCATTTTTCAAGTGCGATTTTACGAATCGTACCTTTACCATATAGCCTTTTTCTTGGTTTTTTTTACATGCGACTACTTTCAGCAGGTTGTAAGTAAAGCAGAATGCGCCTTAGGGCGGATTCTGCTTTACTTTCAGCCTGCTTTAAGCTTCCATGTAGTGGAAAAAATCCAGAGATTTAGGAAAAATCCGGAGAAATGGCAGCCCTGGTACCTTTTCATTCAAATTTTGATAATTCTAGTTCGGTTAAGACGACTATACGCTCGTACACGTATGTGGAATTCAAAGCGTGGCTTAGCCACTTTGTAACTTGTAAACTTGGTTTAAAATTCAGCTTATTTCGACTAGTGTCAAATTGGAGAGAACTCATATAGGTTTTGCCTGTTGTAGCATCCTTTTATCAGAATAAAATGTTGTTTTTACTAAACTGAGGCTTAACTAGTTAAAGTAGATTTGAAAATTAACGCTCCCAAAACGCATTGGTGTCCCAGCTCTATTATCATCAATAATAGACACCTATTTGGATCCTGGTTAGACATCATTTGCATGTACTAGCGATAATATATATATATATAATATGAAAACATGTCATAAAAATATACCAACTATATTTGACATAAACAATTCTTATATATTCGAAAAATAAACACTCGTGTCCGACACGTTACCAAAAACGAGACGGTTTATTGTTATCACTCTACTTGGTCCAAAACGTTTGCTAATTGGATCACATTCTTACTAACAGCGTGTTAAAGATTAATACAGTCTCAAGGGTATTGTTTGATTTATGCCATATCACAATGCTTTCAGCATAGAGATACCAACTCCATCTACAATACTGCTAGTTCGATGTGCTATATTCCGTAGTGTATGATTAGCACCAGACATAAACTAAACGTTGAGACTACAGACCTGAGATTTAAACAGTGCCTCTGCAGTATATAACAATAAGCCAGTGCCCACAAACATCCCTATAGTATTTACTGTGGTATTTCCGTAGATTGTTTGGCATGTATGGTAAAATGCAACAAAACATATTTATTTCTTTGAATGTAGCCATTTTATGTTTTGCCATTCATATAACAATTATACAATAACACCCCAAATCAATAAACCTTGCATTATATGTAGAAAAAGATTAGATACTAATTTTTAATGTTATAATTATCAAATACATAGAAGATGTAAATGTACTACCGGTAAGTACTTATTTCATTGTTATTCTCATCCTACTCGCACACCTGTACTCGTGTAACTAACTACTCTATCAACACCGTCCTGGGTCTAAGGTTATAAAGCTCGTTCAAAGTCGTTCTCAAGCATTTGATTGGTCAAATTTGAGCATATGCTCAAATTTGACCAATCAAATGCTTGAGAACATACTCAGACACACCTCAAACGCTGTATAACCTTAGACGCTGATCGTTTGACTTCAACGGCTAAATAATTTTCAGTAATATTCAGTTAAAAAAGTACAATGGATACTGCATTAAGCAATGCATACAGAAAAAAAGAAAGTGTCAAATTTTAAAACTTATGAATATTGAGTTTAAACTGAGTGGAAACTAGCTTGGAATCTGATCGGACGGCGGGTTACCCGGCGTCTGATCTGGCTCTAAACTGTTTGCAATGGAAATAATTGTTTAAGCATAAAGGCGTTAATTGGGAATGAATAACGTATTTTCCACTGTAAGTAAATTCTTAATTATTGTGAAATGTGCATTTACATCAGATATGCGACCGACCCAATAGGCCAATATGTCATCAAGTAAAAAATGAATCATTTACTGGTATATAAACAAAAGAAGTAAACATACTGCAGTATACTTAACAACAATGCTATCGGCGTAGCACTAGTCAGAATGTATCTCGCCTTTGCAAACACTCCTTTGCAATTGAGTACATCTCTTCCTTTTTACGTTATGCTCACAGTTAGTAATCAAAGAAACACGTTCACCATAGACTCAAGTTCACAAGTTAAAACTGTCTTTCATTGCGTTCAAAATTCTGTTAAATGTTTTTGATTCATATAAATGCCGTGTTACTGTTTCACACCCAGATAAACAAGTCGAAAGGCATACATTCTTCACTTTAAAAATTAAAGCAGTTCATATTTTTGCAAGCAGACATAAGGTTGTTTTTTTGTTCGGCACAGCTGTGATGCAATTGTTTAACTTGTATGTGCATGCACCAATTGCAAAGGTAATGCAAAGATACACCTGGCTCCGAGGTTATGAAGCGTTTTAGTTGAGTCTGAGTGTGTTCGCAAACATTTGATTGGTCAGATTTGAGCCTAAAGTCAAAAGCTTTATAACCTCGGACCCTGGACTTATTTTCCATAATAGCTGGATATTCAATGTTGGTACATATCGTGACCATTACAACCCTGCAAATAGCATTATAAGCTTCTTGAAAACAGGTCAGACACAGATCAAAGAGTTTCTAAAGGATATATCTGATGAGGATCTGCAACTGCTTTTTAAAGAATCTATCTGACATGAAGCTGCACTCTTGGTAACATTTTCTTATTCCATCCGCAAATGTACTAGTTAAGATAGGTACTGGACGGTATTATGTATTTGAATTTTCAGCAGGGAGGTTATGTGTCTTTCACGGTTACTATGTGAATTATATGAGCCGTCCGTATTAAATAACAAAGGCTTGTCATGAATGTGTATACTTCAATCAAGCGCCGTATTCCAACAATAGAATTACTCGTAATAAACGACTGCTGAACAAAGACACGTCGTGGTGATCTTTTCAGACATTCGGTAAAATTGTGGTTGATTAATACACGGTTAAGATACTGTATAATGCTTCTGTAGCAACTTTCGACATAACGGTTGTTCAATAGTTTTCAAGTGAACACTTGTCTAACTTCTTTTCAATGATTCCTTTATTCAAAATGGACTGTGAACAAACCTTATCATGCTGAATGATCATTGTTTCAAATCTATCGTGTGGGAAAATAAATAAAACGTTATGTTTTTTTACACTGAAGAAAATGTGAATGAGTGCAAAGTTGTGCTAAGTAAGTTATCATTACAAAGCCTCAGGCATTGATGAAACAAACGATTCATAACCCAATTTAAAAAACTGTATTTTTGTGCTAATGAAAATGATTCATGTTTGAAAAAAGAAGAATTAAATTATTTTTGCTCTGATACATGTTGGCATCTTTGGCCGGGAGGCATCGGAATGTGAGAGGTTTTACATCCTGATAAGATTCCGGGTAACTCGGCATCTAACAAAATCATATTGATTGACACTCATATCAACGTTAGGTCAGCAAAAATGCATCAAATGTGATTTAAAAATTGAAAAAAGAATTTTTAGCATATGATATCATTGCAGTTTGAGGAGTTGCTGGTGTGTTTACTACTTTATTGCTCAGGAGCATGACCTGAAGCGATTGACATTTTGTTTTTGTCAATAAACTAGTGTCTTATCATTGCAAAGCAATAGAAACATAAAGGTGTCTGGTCGGAATTTAACCTTTTGCATGTTATGAAATTTTCGTCCACGATTTTTTTGTAAAGTTTACAACAATTTCGTTTGATGATATTTATGTGTTTTTGTCCAAAAAATAAAGACTCAGCATAGTGTCAAACAATTTGGTCTTAGATCGGATTCTAAGTATATCGTTATTTCATCTGGATCAAAACTGCTTGCAATAGTTATCACATATTCGTTCGTAGCGTACTACAAATAAAGGTTTTCACGCTTTGAGAAACCCCTGTGCCCAGCATTCTATCTTTCCTGTTAACCCCCACGCATGGCCATTTGAATATTCGCCATTTAATGAAGATGAAGAAGAAGAAGAATTCGAGGTAGTGTAATTTCCACAGATACACTGTTTGTAAATGTCGAGTAAACTCGTCGCTAAGTTTGAATGATTCGATCGAAAATATGGTTTGTTTTACCTTTATCAATTTATTTTACTGTCTTCGTGATTTGTTTAGAGTTGGTTAAGACACATTTTCTCCAATGCAATATCGATACGAATGGTCATTATTGGTTTTGTTTTACAAATGTTATGATGCATGCAATGTAGCAGGACTTTCAGATATCTTAAGGTTGTGTTGAATCCCCTAGTTTTATCAATATTCACTTCAGAAATTATCAAATCTCAAAAGAGGCATTAAATGATTTCGCTTTATTTGATTCACAGACCTTGCAAAATTAAAATAATGCTCCGGGGAGTTAAACTTCCAAAACGATTTAATTAAATCAAATTCGTCACTTGTTGTTATAGGAAGTGCCGGTAAAAGTTTCAATTCCGCTATCAAACCACCTTAAGGTGTCTTATAACCTTTAAAACTACAAAATTTGCATGATAAGCACATGTAATGTACTGAACAAACACATGCATGCAAATAGTTAAGATATAATAGTTTTAACTATTAATTGTTTTACACCATGTCTTGAGTACCACTCATACAAATGCCTGCCTCACATCTCTGATGAACTGCATGCATGAGTTATAGACTCATTTTCAGGTGAAACTACATGTCATTTTAGCAACTTGGTCAACTCCACTTTTTGTTTTATTGTAATGAATTAACCAGCAATTAATAGCATTACATATGATGCATGATGCATAGATGAAATAATAAAAAAATGTTTGAAATATTAGGTTGTCTATGAAATCGAACACAGATGACCGATGTTGTCCGTGCCTCATTATAACTGCATGTGAAGTATTTGGTTAAGTTTCATTTTTAATTCCAAAATGCATCCTTAATATATGATGTCTTGAATAAGAGTAAAGCATGAAAGGAAACTGTTTTTGACAATATTGCGTCCACTGTCAAACCAAGGCGTCAGAAGTGAACGAATTATATTTAAACATTGGCTTACTTTTTTTTCGACACAAGATTGATTCCAAAATATACAGCACCATTAAAGGGGTTAAATATTTCACTTTACATGGTCATGTTGTTATACCGTACTTTGCCATTTTACTAACAGCATACCGCTTGGAAGGATACCAACCTCGGAAGGACCAAAGCTATCCGTGAACTATTACAGTGGAGAATCTGTTATTCTTTCCCAATAAACGCGTTTACGCTAAAACTATTATTTGCAGTGCAAACAGTTTGAAGCCAGATCAGACGCCGGGTAACCCGGCGTCTGATCAGGCTCCATACTTTTTGCTACCAAGATAAACAAGAATTATCAGAATTGTCCAAAAGTTGTTCTTTTCTACGTTTTAGTGATTTGCGTTTGCGTACGTTTGCGTTTAAACGGGAAAGAATAACAGATTCTCCACTGTATGTAAAACATTGGAATGTTTAGTAACTTCTATACAAACGTGCGCCATACATGTCTAATGTGAGACTGGTTGTCTGTTGTGCATCTTTATGCTACTGTAATTAAAACTGATATACTTGAACATAACATTGAAGCGTTGAAAAAGACACGTTAAATACTGATCTATCAGACCTCATCGACCAACGTTCAATAATGTCAAGGTCATCAAACTTTACCAACGAGTTTATGGGAAATGTAAGCAAAGGACCAGGACCCAAAGGGATTTAATGCACTGGTTTATTTATTGAAACATTTTGCCAATCAGAAGGTTTGGTAGAATTGTATTTGTTCCAGACAGTGTGGGTACTCTTAGACTTACGGTTTGCGTCCCTAGTTAAAATATATAAGAGGAATAACTCGATCCCAAGATGATTTAGAATTTATCTTGATAGGTGCAATTGAGAAACAGTGTTGGCATTGATTTCTAGTTTTCAATAAATGACATTATTATCTTTGTAAACAAAAAGAGTTGGTTTTCAAATGACCTGATATACATTTTACAAACCTTTAGAATTTTGGGGTGCGGCTGGACCCCAGACGTGTTACTAAATAAACTTCTTGCGTGTTGACATATTTAGTACATATTTCACATACGTGTAAAAAACAATCAAAGAACCAATGTCAAAAATCGCCAACAGCGTCTTAGGGCCTGGAAAACAAATGTTGGCAAACATTAAGCCGTTGGGGTCAAATGGACACACGAGGTTCTGGTGAGGGTTAAATCAGAGGATCCTCTAAAAGGGTCTGTAGTGCTTGTCATATTGCAGTACATTAACAAGATTCAACCCTATCAAGTAAAATCTGTACTTGACTTTATTTGAAATTTAAACTGTCAATTTGAAGTTTCAAGGAGGAAATGGGCTAACACTTTCGGGCCTCTTATATTAATTCAAATTGTTCCCATTAACATGCCAGTCACCCTTTTATTAAGACAACTACTTGTCGAAGCATCTTCAACTTATACGAGACTTTATTTCTATTTATGATATTTATTTAACTGCCACTTGTCTTAAATAATTCAACTGAATTGCATATTTGTCGGTCGCTTGAGGAAGTTAAAATGTTAGTTTTATACGCAAACTTAGCAGATGTAATGTTGTAAGTGTTAAAAGCTAACGGAATGATCCGACGAGAATAAAAAGGGAGTTATTCTTAGATCTCAAACTCTAGCCTATGCTAACACTATATAAGAGTGTTTTGTTTCCCTGTTTTAGCCAGAGCTTCTGCGTATTAAAAAGCAAAACACTTTTAAGGTTTAAGATTGGTTTTACAACAGTACCCTTCTACGCATAAGTATTAAAATAATAGAACAGCGGGGTCATTATTCATCCCATATTAACAAAACTTAAAGCCCCGATCTCACTGTCCCGGTGCTGGTCCCGGTGCGTCCCGGTGAGAATAGCCGGTGTACCGGGGGGAACCGGGATGAGCCGGGGCGATTTTTATGAAAAAATAAATTGCGATCTCACATTCAAGGCGTTACCCCGGTGGACTCCCGGTAAAGAAGCCGGATCTCCCCCGTCTATCCCGGTGAATTCCCGGCGCGGTTACGGTGAAGGGCCGGTCTGTTCCCGGTTAATTCCGGTATAACACGGTGTAACCCCGGTCGTCGCCGGTGGTATCCCGGTGACCACCGATGTCGTCCCGATCAACCCCGGTTGTTCACCGGTGACGTGCCGGCGTTACCCGGTGTTCGCCGGAAAGGACATAAACCGGGGCGGACGTGAATTAGTATAAATTCTCTTTTGTCTCTCGGGGTATATGAGATGAAATACAAACGAAATGCAAAAAAATAGAACATAATAATGTTGTAGACTGTTCAAACTTCATTTTAATATGAGTTTCAAACAGTTTTCCCGGCGTATGATCTGGTTACATACTGTTTGTAGTGGACATAAATACTTTAGCCTGAAGCCATGTATTTATAAAGAAAAACTTTTTTTTTATATATTAGATTTACCCTATACAATAGAGAGGACGATGTTATTTCCTGTTTAAACACAGACGAAACGCAAACGCTGAAAACAAAATTTAGAAATCTGCATTTTTAAAAACAAAATCAAATTTATCCTCGCAAACACCCCGGTTGTTCACTGTAGAGACCCGGAGCTGCCCCGGATGTGCCGGTAAAGATCCGGCGTAGCCCCGGCATACCCCGGCGTTGCTCCGGCATTCCCCGGATAAAGCCGGTTCTTGTTTCTGTCCCGCTGACTCCCGGTGACCCCCGGTTGTATTAAACATTTTAAAGCATCCGGGAATGTTAGCCGGTGGCAGCCGGTGGAAGCCGGTCGATCCCGGATCGAGCCGGTCGTCCCCGGCGCCGCCAAGGTTGCACTCCCGGTGACTCCTGGCGACTGCCGGTTTGCTACACCGGGACTCACCGGGGACCCAAACCGGGACAGTGAGATCGTGGCTTAACCAGACACATTTTCAAAGCAAAAATATAAAGATACCAATGTTAAGACAATGGTGAAAAATTAATTTATATCGTATGACAAAAAGTTTCGATCATGATGAGACGCCATGATATTTAGTCGTGTAGCATGGCTTCACATTGTCACGCAGTTCGACTTAAACCGAATCCGAACTGCTTGACAGTTATATGTTAAAGTTTCCGTAGTCAAATACCGTATGCTCAGATATAAAAGATAAACGCAATGACTTTAGGTAGGGATCAACTTTTCAATAAATACTTATTGCCTACAATTTAGTGCATTACCTTTGCATTTAGTTTTGTTTAAACGGGCAAAGAATAAGACTTCTCTTCTGCAACGAACGAGCCGATAACGTGTAATATTTGACCTTAACCCATGTGTGCCCACTATCCTATATAAGGGACATAGGCAAACAGTGAAGACTCTAGTCAGACGCCGTATTATGCGGCGTCTGATCAGAGTCTACACTGTTTGCTGATAGGAATTTCAATATAAAACAAAATGAAAATGAAAATATTGACCAGACATCCCTTTGATAAACAATGGACTAATCCAACATATAAACATGGAAGAATCCACAGGGCGTAAATGGGTTAAAACGAACAATGATTCACGAGTTTTATGCGCGTTGTATATACAAGATGTGATAAATATTTAGCATGCTTGGCAATATTTCTATATCCCTAGCAACATGTCTATACTATTTCGATTGACTGCTAATACTGACTATACTATCAGTTGCTTACAGTTTGAAGCCAGATCAGTTGCCGTGTAATGCGGTGTTTGGAAAGGGTTCAATCTCCTTCACACTCCAAACTTTTCGGCGGCTTATGTTTTCCTTATTTAGAAGTTATGCCAATTGACATCGTAATAAGTAGGAAACAATTTTTTTATCCTGCTCAGACTCTTAGTAACTCGACGTCTTTACTAAGTGCTGTATTCCGTACTTCTTTTTTGACGGCACCAAACATAAACTTCATTCGAAAAAAACAAAAATATATTTTAACCCTTTACCCCATGACGTGTTTCTAGTTATGAAGATATGCGACCACTTAAATAAGTTTGATGGTAAAGCAGAATGCGACTTCAGTTTGCTTCACGTTTACTCTGCTTTAAGCTACCAGTTGCCAGAATATAGAGAAACAATTATTTTGATAAATATCCATGACCGTACGAACAAGGACTTTACACTAAATCACAGTAATCAAGTGTGCAACGAGAACTTAACTTTGTTTCTATTGTTTACTATCGGTTTCTTGAACTCACTTAAGTCGAACAAAACCGTATTATAATATGGTTTAGCCACGTTTCACCTTGGACATCAGGGCGTATTCATTTCAACACATCACTCCATCAATGCATATTATTATGTTTTAAACTTATTTCTCCGCTTAGGAAAATAAATCCCCTCTTACAGTCTTGAATATGCACTGTACTAAATGTTTTCCATATACTAAAGTGGTGATGTATCTACAGCTCATATGAAAAGTTTCCCAACGGATCAGTTTAAACTCAGTGGCATACAGTTGATGTCTGAGCTGGTTCCACACTATTTGCAATCTGTTCATTGTATAATGTTTTAGAACACATGCGTTTAATGGAACATAATAATGTAATGTTTAAACGAAAAGAATCACGACCTTTAATCTGGTTTGTAACTGTTTGACACTAGTCGTTAGAATATTTCGATCTAAAAATGCATAATAAAACTATACTTACAAACTTATTAGACGACAAGCTACATTTAGATGAGTATAAGACAGCAGAAGAGATAGCCTTTGACGCTACCAATATATTAACCCCTTCACTGCCCTACCTTAATCACAACAGTATTTTGCAAACAGTTTGAATCCTGGTCAGACGCCGCGTGGATCAGGATCCAAACTGTTTGACACTCTTTTCAATATTTCATTAGGCATTAAAGCAGACGATAATTGTTTGAAATAGATGACGTCACGGCAGTGAAGGGGTTAATACATCAGTCTTTGGAAACAATTCAAACGTCTTATAGTGCACATGAAAGAAGACAAGTTATTAACTTTTGTCACGCTAGAGAGTATTTGTCTACAACAATTGTCATCTCGAACAGTTCTGAACTCTTGGTATCTATATGTTTGTTGCAAGTTAGGCACCATGTCACTTTAAACATGCCTTTTAAAGTAATCATATTATTTCAGCCAACAGGGTGCTTAAGGCTAATACACTCCTCGGTAAATTTTGAGTATGGATGTATCATATCCACTGACAATTCTGTTACTTCGGTATGCTATATTCAATAGTTCATGTATAGCACCGTGCATTACCTTAACCCCTACACTGCCGTGACGTCATACATTTTAAAGAATTGTCGTCTGTTTTTATTTCTTAAATTCTAATTTTTGCTAATTGACTAAAAAAATATTGAAATGAGTGTCATTTTGTTTTATCCTGATCAGACGCCGCCTAACGCGGCGTCTGATCAGCATCCAAACTGTTTGCAAAATACTGTCGTGCTCGGGGTAGGCAGTTAAGGGGTTAAAGTCGATACCATAACCAGGAGATTATAGGAGTGCCTCTACAATACATCACATACTGTAACCTTGGAAGCCACGATATTACGTATATCAATTGTTTGTAGTTATTTAGTATGTATGCTTTTCTCTTTGGACTTACTCTGTATTTTCCTGCAGCTGAAATTGCTTTAAATGTATCGTGAAGGAATTATCACTATACTATACCTATATAGTGTTTGTATTGTTTTTATTCGTCTGTTTCCAAATCTAAAAAACTGCAGTACTCGATAACTCGGGCACGTTTAACCCTTTATCAAATAAATACGCCGTTTTATGCCTCTAATTTATTCCTCCATTGAAACAAGTAGTTCAAATTCATAAAGTCATGACTATGTAGCATGAGAACTATTATCTTTATTCTAAAAGATAATAGGTTAAATCAGATAGATAGTAAAGCATATTGCGCTTTTAGGCGCTTCCTGCTTTCATTTTAACCAATTCAATGTTCACTTGTCTTCAAAACTCGAAAAAGGTTATATGGTAAAAGGTAATTTCGAACATACACGTATATTAAATATAAAATGTGTCCAATTAACGTTTTAACTTTTTAACTACAATGAAGGTGGTTCGCGGGTCAGCTTATTCTGTGTCAGAATTCTTTGAAACCTTGATTAAATTGAAATATACCATATGGCGAGTGAAAAATCGTTAAAATAAAAACAAATTACAGTGCCGTTTTTTACTGACAGGACCTTTTGTCGAGAAAAGCTCCTTTTTTAATAAACAGGAATATTTTCTTTATAAAATGATATAACTTCTGTACATTCAAGTAAACAGTACATAGACTATAAGATATTGGGCAAACAAAAGTATTTCATGACATATTTTCTGGAAATATCAATATTTTAAAAATGTTAAATTCTGAAAAAGTCAAATTACAAAAAATCTAGCTGTTTAACATACACTAATTTTACTCTTATTAGATAGATATAACTTAATTCTACTAGTCACAAAAATTTAATGAAAATCTACAGTAGAAATTACATTTTATACATGATTTCCTGAAATTCTGACAAATTATTTACACAAAACGAGTAACTTCCCTTGAATTCAACTTTAAAATGCCGTCAGCTCTAAATAATACCATAAGTCAAACCTGTAATAAGGAACATTGAATACGGTAGCCTGTAGATATTTAAAGGCAGGTGACTGCTTAATGCATAACAAAAGTAATGCATAAAAGCTCCTTTAGGATCTATCTTTTAGCATTACTTTTGTCCTGTGTTAAGCTGCCATCTGTCATATAGGCTATAAATCCTCACAAATTTAGCTGTCACTTGACTATACTTGCATCTGATATTATTCATTATTACGTGTCATTACGCATGTCCTTTGATCACCGCGTTATGAATTGACTAGTCATTAAAATCGGACAATTTATTAAAAAAAAAGTTTTGAAGCGAGTGGGATTCGAACCTAGAACCTTTGGATTGCAAGTCAATCACCGTACCAACTGCGCTAACAGAGAAGACAATGAAGCAGATCAAACTTTTCTTTATCTAACTTTTCTACTATAAGCACGTGCCGCAAAGATCAGGTGAAAGTCATCAGCATTTCCGGAACTCGAGCTGCGGGCCGCCCGCTGTCGAACCACCTTAAGTTCAGTTTAAACAAGTTCGAGTTATCGAAGTTTGACTGTAGTTTCATATTTCAAAAGATCAGGTGCCCGTTTAATAAAACGTCGTACGGCAAAAACGGTTATATGTCAACACTTTAAATTAAGTCAATCTTCGATATCTCGAACTCGGTTAAATCAACTATACCCGTATTTCAAAGTTAAAACGTAGCTTAGCCACGTTTTAACTTTGAAATAAGGGTATGTTCAACTTAACCGAGCATGAAATAATGCAATTAATGTGTCGAACTATCGGATAATTCGAGTTAAGCGAGTCGAGATATCGAAGTTCGACTGTACATTTAATGTCAAAATAATCTTGTCTTGTTACATTTCTTTGGAATCGTCTTTTAAATAATAATTGAGACTTCAAAATCTTGCTTATGACAATATTTGTCGTACGAAGTTTTATTAAACGGGCCCCAGGACCACCGTCGACATAATTGAAAGAATGATGGAAAACTATCGATTGGTCAAAGTTTTGTTTCAAATAGATGGATCCAGATTGAAGGTCAATTATATATGTCATTGATTGAAATGTAAGTACCCGTTTGGGTTCCTCCTATCTGCATCAAATCTTGAGCGCGTTAATGAGGTGCAAAAACTGACAACAATGCCATGAAAATATAACTATATTTGACACAAAATCAGAAAAATAAAGACGTGTCTGATAGCATTCATTAACACAGGACATGTTATTAACATTTATCATACTAGTTAGCTTTTTTCAATAAAGGGTATCATCTGCAAACAGTTCTCACAATTGTTGGTCTACACTTTCATATTTATACGGTACGATAAAAAATAGACTAATCCAATATATAAAAACATGGAAGAATCCACTGGGCGTAAATGGGTTAAGTTTAGTTTTAACAGAATCGAGTTATCGAATGTTGACCGTAGTTTCACATTTTAACGGATCAGGGTCCCGTTTCATAAAACGCCCATAAAACGCCGTACTTCAGTAACGGTTATAAGTCAACACTTTAAAATACATTTAGTTTTAAATTTCTCTATCTAATCTTATCTTGTGGCATCTCTTTTGAATCGTCTTTTAAATAATAATTGAGACTTTTATAATCTGGCTTACGACAATATTTGTCGTACGAAGTTTTATGAAACTGGACCCAGGATCACCATCGACATAATTGAAAGAATGATGGAAAACTATCGATTGGTCAAAGTTTTGTTTCAAATAGATGGATCCAGATTGAAGGTCAATTATATATGTCATTGATTGAAATGTAAGTACCTGTTTGGGTTCCTCCTATCTGCATCAAATCTGGAGCGCGTTTATGAGATGCAAAAACTGACAACAATGTCATGAAAATATAACTATATTTGACACAAGTCATTCATTAATATACCAGACAAATAAACACGTGTCTGATAGCATTCCTAGAAATATAACAGGTTATTAACATTTATCATACTAGTTAGCTATCGTCAACAAAGTGTATCCTCTGAAAACGGTTCTCATAATTGTTGGTCTACAGTTTCATATTTATATATACGATACATTTAATGTCAAACGGTTTTGAAACAATGTAGACAAAGTTCTCAGTAACCCGGCATTTCACCTGAATCTGGATCAAAAACGTTTGCTTAAAGTATCAGAATTTTGCCAACAACGTGCTGAAGGTAAATTAGTTCCCAAGGGTGCTGCGTGATTTGTACCATATCACAATGCTTTCGATATAGAGATATCACACCAACTGACAATACTGCTATTTCGATGTGTTATATTCCGTTTTGTATGAATAGCACCAGGCATAAACTAAACATCGAGACTACAGACATGGAATTTAAACAATGCCTTTGCAGTATATCACAATAAGCAAGTGCCTTTAGGTAACTTCAACATTATTTATGGTGGTATTGTTGTAGGGTTTATTCGAAGAACTAAGACAGATAATTTTGTTTTCTCTGGATAAAAACATTTCGCCCTGCTATCGATTTGCAAGTAATTTAATAAATTCAAAAGTCTATCAAACTTCCATTCTAACATCACAAGTGAAGTCGTCTCTATAAACATAGAACAATCTCACCGTGGTATACCTGAGACGTTTTACCACGCGTTGAAAATAGTCCTTTTAAACAGGCTCTTCCTGTACCCACCCTACGGTAAAGCGCAGTTTTCAAAGAAAAGTCGTGTGGCGTAAAAGGTATTTTCTTTCCTGTGTTGTTACTAATTTGTCTCAGATATATTTAATCTGACAAATACTAAATGGTTCTATGACAGAATAAATTATTGTATCCCTATTTTGTTATTTTTCTTATATATGACGTACTGATATTGGTTTCATGTAATAGCCATACACGGGAAGTAATTCGATCGAAAAGTGCATCCGCAGAGGGAATAAGCCTGAAACATTTGCTTGCATTTCTTATGATTTTTAAGTTAGTTAGAATCGATGTTCTATCCTTGTTTAAACGGTATTCTACAACGGTTGGTCGTTGTGATGGGCAGGAATTGACAACTCAGGCCTTCGGCCTTCGTGGTCAATTCCTGCGCATCACAACTCCCCATCGTTGTAGAATAATGTTTAACAAGGGTAGAACATCGATTATTTCTTTATTATAACTTTATACATTGCGAACATAATATATCTGTTTCATAATGCCGCGTGCATACCTAAAGATCTAAATATACTAATTGGTTAGTTCACAGTAACATCAATTCTCAGTATATTTGAACACTTGATGTAACACGCGAATTTGTCAACTATGTCATTAAATGAATTGCTGTTTTTCTACATTTAAGAATTTTTGTTTATTTTTATTTCAATGGGAAATAGAATGACGTCTTCCGCACGGTACATACACGTACCAGGCCTCTTTCTGTAATAGTCGGCTACATATGTTAGTAATGTGAGGAATGTATTATTTTCCCCGTTCAAACGAATATACATTTAACTGTAAATGCACTAGAGTAACCATAAACTGAAGAAACTGACAACTTTTTAAACTCGGTAAAGGGTTTGTTTTACCTGAGTGTCACTCAGTGTAAACGCAAACGCAAAGCGCTAAACGTAGAAAAAAAACACATTTTTTTTACAATTCCGATAACTCATTTTTAATTAAGTGGCAAACAGTTTGGAGCCCGATCAGACGCCGGGTTACCCGGCGTCTGGTCAGGCTACAAACTGTTTGCATCGGGGAAAATTGTTTTAACGTAAACGGGTTTATTCGGAAAAAATAACGTTTTCTCGACTGTATGACCAGTGAAACTATTTACTGAAGTCGAACATGCTACTTTAGAATTGCAGCGTGACATACCACATTACAAAACAATCGGAAATGCTGATTGTCGATATAACTCGTAATAAACGACAGCTGAATGAATGAACGTGGTGATCTGTATAGATATGGCAGATTAATGCACGGTAAATGTACTGAAGAACGCAGAAATGAGGGATAAATTTCTTTTTATCTGATTTTAACCCATTGACATTCTTGGCCAGAGTGCATTAGTTGTACACACAATTTCAATCGGGGCAAGGTGCTAGGTGATACCTTCTTATCAAAAACTGAATTGTTTGACACTCATACCAACGTTAGTTTTCAACCAAACAAACTATCAACTCAAAATTGCAAAAAGTGCAATAACTTTTTAATCATTCAGCATTGCAGCAAGGGAGTTTGTTTTTCGCTTACATCTTTATTGTTCAGAAACATGACTTGAAGCGATTGATTTGTTGTGGCTGTCAATATTCTTATCTTTAATCATTGCAACTGAAAATTAACATCAATGTGTTTGATTGGATATATAACCTTTTGCATGCCTTGGTATTGTCGTCTGCGAAGTTTTTTCGTCTGCAACAATAATTTGAGTCAATATTATGCACTGTTGTCAAAAGTGACTTTACCCATTTGTGCCCACGATCTCATAATTGTATGTGACATAGCCGAACAGTGTTAACTCTGATCAGACGCCGCATAATGCGGCGTCTGATCAGAGTCTACACTGTCTGCTGATAGGAATTTCAATATAAAACAAAATGAAAATTTAGACCAGGCATCCCTTTGATAAAAAATGGACTTATCCAATATATACACATGGAAGAATCCACTGGGCGTAAATGGGTTAATATAATGTCAAACAGATTGGCGACATATCAGAGGCCGAGTAACTCATCTGGATACAAACTGTGGGCACATGTTATAACAAATTCGTTAATAGCGTACAGAATGCTAAAAATATACAGTAAAACATATCTATCTTAACAACTAAAGTGTGTGAAGTATTGAGTGTACGAGAGTTGTCCCAAATAATCACCACAAATGTTAAAATTTGAAAACCATTAGTGCGACTTCAATACCAAATCCGACCGAAACAAATTATTCAGTTCGAATAATTCTACAAAGTTTCGAATCAGTATATTCAAAAATGAAATTTATAGAGTTTGTTTTAACAAACACAAATCTCGACGACCGGCGCATACGACGTTGATTTGACGCCGAGTATATTCCTTCTCAAAATACCCAAACACACAATCATTGTTGTTGATCCAAGCATAAAATACTCCATGGAACCAGTTTGTCCTGAGTTTTCTGTTAAGTCGGAGTGTAGTCGACACCAGTTTGTCACGGTCGTTGAACCTCTGACCCCGTAAATGTTCCTTTAAATACGGAAAATAAGCAAAATGGCCAGTATATCGGTCTGGCGAATAAGGAGGATGAGAAATCCGCTGGGATCTCAGTATATCCAATTCCAAGGTTGATTTCCCGGCTGTATGGACCGGGGCGTTGTCTTGATGAAAGATGATCAACTCTAGTTTGTTGAAGAGAAGAGAGCGTTCGTCGTAGGGCATTCATAAAGTCAAGGCGAATATACTTTAACGATTGAAAACGGGTCCTAAAATTCAATCAGACCGAATTTCGCTTACTATATCTAGATTACATGCCTCTAATAAATGTGTACATCATTTGATAAAAACGTCATCATAACAGTTAGCGCTGTTGTATCCAATTGCTTATTAGATTGTATATTATTTGTATAAGTTAAACATGAAGCATCGTACCTTTGAGTAATACATGTACATGCGGAATTCACTGCCTGTCCTGAGGCAACCGCATGGACCAATATCATCCCGTGCCTGCCGAAGAATACGATGAACATAGTTGTCCCAAGGGACTACAACATTCTGGCTTTACACGTATTTTATTGCAGTTCAGAAGACGGATATGTTTAGGTTGAACTGAGATTTTAAAATATTATGATGAGCCTAAATTTCAAAATGAACGGACGTCGATAAGATTTTGTAATTAAATTGGTCATGCTAATTTGGGACCACTCTCGTATAAGAAAGGTGACTTCTTAAATCAATTTAAGGCTTTAAACAAGGCGACAGTAAAACAGAAAGCTCATTTACTGTCAACTTGCTTTAATCTGGCACCTGACTTTATGCAATCACTTAATATGGTGTGGATATGAAAGGGTCAAACAAAATATTGAGCATGACGCTTTCAAAAAGCGTATACAGTACAACCTCCCTATAACGACCGCAAAAAGAAGGCTTTCTTGTTTACCCTTTCATCGCCACACCATATCGTCTGTTTTAATCCCGTTAACACTATTAAGTCGTGCGCTTAAAAAAGTTGCCGTAAATATCATTACACAGTAAGATTTAACTTTCTATGTTTATATATTGGATTAGTCTATGTTTTATCTAAGGATGGTCTGGTCACATTTTCATCTTCGTCTTGTTTTATATTGAAATTCCTATCAACAAAAACAGTTGAAACTGATTACACGCAGCAGTATGCGGCGTCTTATCAGAGTCTACACTGTATGCCTACGTCCAATAGGATTGTGGGTACAAATAGGTTAAACCAGTTTAACGTAATAGATATCTTAATGGTGTCAACTAGTTCGGATCCTGTTTAGACCCTGCTTAAACCTACGTCTGGTTAGGATCAAACCTATTTGCAAATTCAAATGATATCGCATACAGTGGAGAATCTGTTAATCTTTCCCAATAAACGCGTTTACGCTAAAACTATTATTTGCAGTGCAAACAGTTTGGAGCCAGATCAGACGCCACCAAGATAAATATGAAATATCAGAATTGTCCAAAAGTTGTACTTTTCTACGTTTTAGCGCTTTGCGTTTGCGTATGTTTGCGTTTATACGGGAAAGAATAACAGATTCTCCACTGTATGACTGTGGAAGAATAAATGCGGCATGACAACTAAATTGATTTTCTACTCTTAAATAATAGTTTCCCATGAGACCAACCTGTCTTTTGGTTTTGTTTTAAAATTTAAACAAACAGAACTGCATAAAGCTGTTCTTCTTATGAAACAATTCTTACAAAATATAAATTTAATTATAATATTCCTGTGTCTTTTTATTACATGTATTAAAGTTTATATAGACAAAGTTTACAGATGCTTTCAAATGACGGTGAATTGGAAACGAAATTCGTTTCCGTATAGATAAGACGAAACTCATTTTACATAAATGTAGACAATAATCATTTTCTGGCAGTATTGACGATTTTGTTTTTCTGAAAGGACAAACCATTTGCAGCCTGATCATATGGCAGATTACACAATAAACTTACGGGTTTAAGCATGCATGCGTCTATTATGAAGGAATTTCTCTTGCTTCAAGTTGAACACAGAATTGAGTTTAAAATGCTGACACTCGAATACAAAGCCATGTGCAATGATTCTCAAAGGCACATTGTCATTATGCTTGACGTGTGTAGACCTCGAAGAGAGTTGCGGTTTGCGAGTAAATCAGTATGGCCTGTTGTGCCGAGAAGTCGCTTGGTGATAGTTTGGAGATAGAAGTTGCATGCATGCAGCCCCAAAGCTCTGGGCCATTCTACCATCAGACATCAGAGATGCGAGCTCAGTTACAGCCTAAAACTAACGTCTGAAAAAAACTTCTTTAATATCTGTTATTAGAAGACAGTCGGAAATATATGTCTGCTACCTCTGGGATGTTTTCTTGCTATAAATGCTGTGGGTCTAAATAAGAGATCTGGAGTTGCACCTTTGACCTTGTGCATGTCTGTAAGATCTCGATGGTAGGGATTGTCCAATCGTTTTGAAGCAAGTTGGATGTGGTCTCTGGTATAATTCTTGGACAGTTTTTATATTCATCTTCATAAATTAAGGCTGTAACTCAGCCATGAGTTATATAGGTACTGGGGTGTGGGATGGAGTGAATAGACGAGTGCTACTTCTAGGTAATATCCTTTCTGTGGATGTTGTGGGTCTAAATTGGAGTCTGGAGTAGTACCGTTGACCTGATGTCTTTCTGGTGGTTCTGGATTGTAGGGATTGCCCAATCAGTTTGAAATAAGTTGGCTGGGGTCTGTCGTATAATTCTTGGACAGGTTTTATCTCCATTTTTATAAAATCACGGCTATGTAGGTCCCTGGAGTATGAGTGGAGGGAATAGACAGCTACTTCTAGACTATGCTCTTCCTGTAAATGCTGTTGGTCTAAATTGGTGTTCCGGAGTTGTACCAATGACCCGGTGTCTGTCTGGTGGATTTTGATGGTAGGGATAATGAATATGATCTCTTTGAAGCCAGCTGGCTGCGGGTCTGTATAATTCTTAGGCAGTTTATTCAGCTATATACAATGTAGGTCTTGGGGTAGATGAGACATAACTGACTTTTTAATAACACTATTTTAAATTCTGCCATTGATCTTATAATTATTTGACTTATTTTTAAAGATGATTTTACAAACTAATGATAACATATTTTATAATATTGGTAATACTACTGAAATAAATTCCTTTAGTGTGAATGTAGTTTTATGTCTTTTTCGCATTGTAGGTACATTTATAATTTCTTGTGAAACGCTTTTGAAAGCACAACTCTTGTGTGAAAAGAGCGCTATATAAATCTGGTACAATAGTACTAATAATTAACGTCTTCTACACTGCATGATTATATTTATGGGTATTTGGGTGACATTAATTATGTTTGCTAAGAGTTGCCTGATCATTACAAACTTGGTGGAACCAGAAAGGACTTCACTGACATTTAGAGTCTGACTACGCTACAAACATTTGGCAACGCAATACACATAAGCTCAACCCGGACATAACTAGTTTCGTTTGAGATAGGTTTTAAATTAGTAGTTTTATTCAAAAAAGTTAAGAATAACTTCTTTCTGATCATGTTTTAGCTTAAGTAATTCATACAATTATGCATTTGGAAGCACTGTTTGCGAATTTATTCTCTAGGGCGGAAATCAAGAAATGTTAAACCAGTTTAAATCCTGTATTGGTTTGTTTTACGTTTTAACGGTTTTATGATTGCAAATATAGAAAAAACTGAACTCTTATTATCTAAATATCTAATTATCTATACGTTTTATAGTGGACGCTCATGTCACGTGTTTGCCTGCCTGTCTGCCACTAGCTAATTTTTGTACGTGATTTCATTCTTTGTAATTGTTGTGCATGTGATACTGAAACTGCAACAATTATTGGATACTTGGAGTAGATGACCGCTCAATAAATAAAGCCACACATTTACCCTATTGTATTATAGGGTTCGTTATGTGCAGTGATCAATATTCAGTGTACAGTAAAACCTCTCTATTACGACCATTAACTTGTGTTAATTATTAGGTATTTACGACAATTAACTGCTTAAAGCAAGGTGATAGTTCAACAGAAAACTCCTGAAGGAGTTTCCTGTTTTACTGTCACCTTGGTTTAAGCTGTCACCTGTCTTTTATACAATCAACTAACCTGTGTTTAATGGTGGCGATAGAGAAGTTTTACTGTACTTGTTTTCCATTCCCATAAATTCTCAGTACATTTTGACACATACGAATTCCTCATAGAAATGCCTTTTGTATGCTTAAACAGGGCTCCAGATAAGAGGAGGTAAATTGAACAAATCTAACACTTTCTCACTCATTTTACCACCAAATCCTATGGTGTTACTACTCATTAGAATCGTCTCGAAGAGACGATTCTAATGAGTAGTGACACAATTGGATTTAATTCAGTAATAAAGATTTTAGTTTTCGAAATACCCCCCTTATCTGGAGCCCTGCTTATATCCTCGCCTGATGAAGGGTCACAGAAACGTTTCCTTCATTCTGAGAGGTGATTGTCTAGTTCAAGATTTCCTAAAACAAAGGGCTTGTAGAATAATTTGGTTCTACTCTCCGCTTGCTGCAGGAAACCTACTCTTTTAGATACTTTGAATGCACGATGTGAAATTGAATGTGTATAAATTGTCACATCAGCGAGCAATGTTTCTTCCGAAATTCTCTTACTTTTGTTACTGCATTACGACCCAAGCCCGATTATGCTTTGTCATTGTGACATACTGAATCATTTATTTGTGTTTGTGATGTCAGTTTGATTCGCCTAACAGAGTCAATGAAAACACAAAGTCTGCTATGATGTCTAAGAGTTTACAGTGTTTACTTAAGAATCATTGATTCTAATGTGAAACTATTGGGCGTAAGGCGGAGTCTGACAAGGATCCAAACTGCAAATGTTAGTGTCGTCAGGTTTGGCACTGGAAGTGTTAATTTGATGAAAATACAGTAATAGAAAGTTTAGGTCAAAGAAGGTTACAAGTGGGTTCTCTGCATGACCCTTTTACGCGTCACGTGTAACACACAATTACATGACACGGACTACTTCTAATCCCATCATCCTTGTACCGAGGGAAGCATTTGATACAAAGTAAAAAACAATGCATAACAGTTAAGTGAATTTGGTCCTAATGGTTTGAGCTCTCTTGAGGCTAAAGTCACGAACCAATGTAATGAAACATGGTAGGTTGCTTTTACCCCTTCAGTGCCGGGAATTCGCCAGCTTAAAGTACCGCCTTGTTATTTTCTAAAACAAATTTAGGTGAGAGGTAGTGAAATGGAATAACAAAGAAATGAACACCAAACAGTTTCGCTCCTGATCAAACGTAGATCTTCGCGGGGTCTGGTCATGCTTCAAACTATTATCAAAGTAGGAGCGCCCTGAGGGTAAGCTTATGAAAGAGCTAAATAACTATGTCACTTTTCAATGATGATTATTGATATCTCGAACTCGCTTAACTCGAACTAATCGATATTTCGACACATGAATTACATCATTTCATGTTCGGTTCAGTCCAACATACCCGTAGTTCAAAGTTAAAACGTAGCTAAGCCACGTTTTAACTTTGAACTACGGATATGTTCGACATAACCGAGTCGAGATATCGAAGTTCGACTGTATGTGCGAGTGCCAAATAAGTTGAATCCAAATCAAATAGCGAATAACGCGGCGGCTGATCTTGATTGACATTGATTTCAAGTATCATTGAAGTCGCCTCGGGCAGGATAAGAATTAATAAACTAATCTTACTACCATAGCCTGAATCAACAGCTTTCAAGGGATTGACATGGGCAGAAACTATTTTAAACTCTCAGTTTTAACTAAACATAACCGTCTCTGAAACTTCAATAAAACATATGTAAAGCGGCTACGTGTTTAGAAATAGATAACTACGTTATGGAAACAAAAGTAAATAAGTATAAGTAGAAGCGGTATTTGTGATTGCCTCTATTCAGGAGAGCACTTTTTATATCTATGTTTAAGCAAAGAATGTATAGATAGTCAGAAAAGAATTATCATTCAAACAGTTATATACATGAACATAAAAACATGAATTGAATAGTAATTCAAACTGTAGCCCCTACGATTTTAAAAACTGTTAACTACTTAACGCAACACGAACAGCTTCGAATGCTTTATGTTTGTAAGAGTCCATCAAACACAAGATTTTCTCGACCAGTAGATTAGTAGGCACATTCTGCTTTACTTTCAACCTGATTTAAGTGATCACTTGTCTTTAATGTTATAAACAGGTTATTGGGTAAAGGGTTAAGTGGCATAAACTGTGTTCCCTCATGCTTGATAAAAATAAAGAAAGCTAAAGGAAGCAGACTATGTTAAACGAGACTGCCAAACATTACCTAACATCTGATGAAAATATGAAGATCGAGTTTGCTCTTAGTCATTAGGTTTAAAAAAAGTAGTTTTACTTTGCATCCGTGATGCCTATTGCAAACATGCTAAAGGGTAGTTACAGTGGAGAATCTGTTATTCTTTCCCGTTTCAACGCAAACGTACGCAAACGCAAAGCACTAAAACGTAGAAAAGAACAACTTTTGGACAATTCTGATTATTCAAGTTTATCTTGGTGGCAAACAGTTTGGAGCCTGATCAGACGCCGGGTTACCCGGCGTCTGATCTGGCTCCAAATGTTTGCACTGCAAATAATAGTTTTAGCGTAAACGCGTTTATTAGGAAAGAATAACAGATTTTCCACTGTACCACCACGTTCTGTTCCTTTCAAAATGGCTAAAATGATATACTTACCACTGTAACATAGTGACCTTGTTCGTCTGGTTGCCGTGCTATGTCGGGATCATTAACCCCACATTCTTGATTGACGTAGATTAAAACACACCCACAGTGTGTTAATTGTCCTATTAATATTGCCTGAGGTTTTATACATCATGATGAGATAAACGGAAATGGCTCTCTAATAGAACGACAATTAATGATGGCTCAAATGAATGGATTAATTGTATTGATCAATGTGGCAAGACTTAACCTCTACTGCCGTTTATATACTAGTACTTTGTATTTCCGTTAGACAAACCGCATGAATTATCATACATCTTGGTTGATTTGATTTGATTGATTTAAAATTATTTAGGTCGCTCTTTAATATATTTCAGTCATATCGCGACGTCAAGCTAATTTCAGGTCGGCAACTGAATAGAACCACCGACCTCCCGCAAGCCAACTGGAAAGCTTCCCGCCATAAAAATTCCGAAAGCCCAGACCGGGATTCGAACCCACAGCAGTGAGGAGCTTGGTGATAGTCAGTCACAGTGACTATAACACTAGGCTAAGGAGGCCCATTTACATATTGGGTCCGTTGCCTAATGTCAACGAAGAAATTCAGAATGTAATCTCATTAATTCCTGAAACTTCCAGTTTTCTATTAAGTCTATTAACTAATCAGAATTATTTTCTGCAATATATTGCAAAAAGACAAACAGTGCAGATTCTGATCAGAGGGCCCCTGTTCTATATACTGGTAGGACAAAATGTGCTATTTAGAGGTACACTTTTGTAAAGGACTCACCTATCTACAGTGGAGAATGTGTTATTCTTTCCCAATAAACGCGTTTACGCTAAAACTATTATTTGCAGTACAAACAGTTTAGAGCCAGATCAGACGCCGGGTAACCCGGCGTCTGATCAGGCTCCAAACTGTTTGCCACCAAGATAAACATGAAATATCAGAATTGTCCAAAAGTTGTTCTTTTCTACGTTTTAGTGCTTTGCGTTTGCGTACGTTTGCGTTTAAACGGGAAAGAATAACAGATTCTCCACCGTATCTATTTGCCAAATTGCTGCGCTTTTTTGCCACATGTTGAGGCCCACAGTACAGTGCTCTCTCCCTCTCTCTACACCGACATTCAATAGGAGACAACTATTGTGTGAGTTGTTCGGAGGACGTTGTTATAGGGGTGAAAATGGGCTCTTGCATTTTAAAACTGCGTAAACTCGGCGTCTTATCTGGATTCAAGCTTTTTGTCACTGGTGATAATGCGTTTTCTGTCAACATGTCCAATATGTGACTTTGAGATAAAAAAGGAAAATGGCACTTTTTAAAAGACGATAAGCAGCAGTGAAATTGTGAGACATACAATTCTTGCTTGTGGAACAGCGGCATGCATTGTTCTAGGGAGGGACACGTTGTTTGGAAGTTTGTTGTAGGGAGGGAGCACTATACACTGATGAGGCAGGGCTCCAGATCAGAGGGAGTAAAGTGAACAAATCCAACATTTTCTCTCTCATTTCAGCATCAAATCCTATGGTGTTACTACTCATTAGAATCGTCTCTTCGAGACGATTCTAATTAATAGTGACATCATAGGGTTTAAAGCAGAAACAAAGATTTTAGTTATTGAAATACTCTCCTTATCAGGAGCTCTGAATTGAGGTCCTCGCCCACTGGCTCATTTTGATCTGACCAGTTTTCAACAGTTACGACGCACTCGCCCTTGGCTGAAAGACCGTCATAACAATGATAACTGTCATGAGTATTCATTGATTTGTATATTTAGTAAATTGAGGAAAACGTTGATCCGTTTAATTCATTAACCCTTTGTGATGCGAATATGCGTCATTATTAAAATACTAGTTTCGAGTTCATTTGTCCTATGGAAACAGTGTAGAGTATAGTCAGAAAACACATACAACGGTCTTCTGATCAGGGTCCTCACTGTTTAGTATTATGCAATGCAAAAGAACATTAAAAGTCAAAGTTTTACTTATTCGTATTGACTATTTAAAGAGGTTGTGAAGTCGTGAATATTCATCATTTGGATAAGTTGGGTGATTCTTATTTATGGACAGAAGTGAGGACCATGGTTTTACAAAACAGAGTCAATACATTGATCAATTTCCGGAAAAGGTCAGACCTTGTATAAACAGAATAACGAATAAACACGTGTATATTTTACTAGACATTTACAGTGGAGACACTTTTTCTTTCCCGTTTTATGCGTACGCATGTTCAAACGACGCGCAAACGATACGCAAACTAAACGATAAACGATAAACGCGTTTGAGCGTTTATAAGTGGATTTTGCCTTTATAAATGCGTTTCGATCGGCATACCTTTGTTATTATCGAGACCGATCAATTATATGAATGAAAAACCCCGAAAGGTTTTCAGTCACCAATAATTGACATTTAAGTCTCGCTTAGTAACTCGGCGTTTGATCTGGATCAAATCATTGATGCAGACCATATATTGAGTAACTCGGCGTATGATATGGATCCAAACATTGGTTCAGATCAATTTATTAGTAATTCGGCGTCTGATCTGGCTTCAATCAATGATACGGTTTGAAAATCTACTCCCTGCTATAAACCGGTCTAAATCGCATCACTTATGTAGTTAGTCATCCCAGTGGGAGACTATTACTTAATCTACCCCGTTTTTTATGTAGGGATTTTATGACAGGAAGTTGTTTGGCTGTCCATCGTACATGTAGCTCATGGCTAAAGTGGGTACGCTTAGAGTGTTAGAATACAGTGTGTCATTTAAAAGGCTAATATATGGATTTGTTTTGCAGAAGGTACGTGTAGAATTCAATATCTCAAATAATATCTTTCTTCCGGTCTTGATCTTACATCGAAGAAATTATGATTTATAAATCACAAAGGACTTTTAATGAAGAAAAGTAAAGCCATGGAATTATAAACTGACCTTCATGTATAATTCCGTGGTAAAGCAGATGTCAGGAGCTAAACATCTGCTGGATTTTAGGTTGAAACAAATTGTATAACACGTTAAAGTGAAAGAAATAAAGCTGAATAAGTTTTTAAAAAACCTGGTATGTATTGTTCCTTAACAGTTTACAACGATGGATTACTACTGTACATTGGTCAAAATTAGCTCATATGTATATAAAAGATATTTAAACGCTATTTTTGCTGAAATAAGGAATAAGTTCTGATTGGGAAAGCCTGACCGACATGGATTATCTCCCCTGCGTTTATAAACGGAGTAAGCGCGTTTATATGCGCATATAAACGCATAAACGCTAAACGCGTTTTTAACGCTTTTAAAACGCGTTTGAGACGCAGTAAGTGGGAAAGAATAACAGTTTCTCCACTGTTTTTTTTTGAATCGATTTACTGTTTCTTCTAATACAGTTTTCAAAATTAACTAATATTTCGTTAGTAAGCAATATTACTGAGTGTTGCTTTCTTGAGCGGATGAGTACTGAGTTAACGTTTTGGAAACTCGACGCTGATTAAAAACGGATTCAAATAAAATATTTGAAACTCTTTATGACTTCCAAAAGAGAACGCATATACCAAATGAATTAGCTGTAGTATTAAATTTTGTTGACATGATAGTACATTTAAAAGTCATTTGCTAACGAAATTGCGATGTCTAACGGGAACATTGTATAAATGACTGTATGTGACCGTCATTCAACTTGTTTAAAAACCCATAACCATATGTCTACCGATCAAGACATCGCGGATTTTATCAATCAATTTGGACCGAGATCAGACGACGCGTTTACTCGGTGTTAGATCTTGATCCAATTTGTTTTACATTTGTCTTTAGGTTTAATCAGTTTTAGTATATATTCAAGTAAATTCAAAACTTTTGCAGACGACAATATTAAAGCAGAAGACAGACGGACAGAATAAGGGTAAAGCTTTTCCCTTTCAAGCTATCGCCTGTTTCTGCTATAAGCAAACTCTTTGAATCCTGATCAGACGCGGCTATTTGTTTGCCATTCATTGCGACATTACTGAAATGATTTTACTATATTTACATTCGCCCCGCATTGTCCTTATATAAAACTATTCTAAAAAGAGACTTGCATATTTCAATGAATGCTCACTTAAAATCCAGTTCTAGCCGACTGGTTTAGGGGCGGAGCTATACTGATCACTTTCAAATCGATACAGAGAAGTCCGTATGGTAGGCGCGGTTAACGCGGAGTAATCAAGTATGGCGTGTGAGTAAATCGGTTTTAAAAAAACTCGACCTAAATTTAAGATGCTGATCATACAAGTATTTCGTAAATTCGTGTAATTTTAGATATCTCAAAAGGGATTTTAAACATAAAGAGAAAGTTTACCGGTTAAAAGTCTAAATTTATCCAGTAAATATAATATGTGATTGGGACTAGTTTCAGTCCATATATAGAGATCGTTACTACGATAGCAACGCATAGCAACTGGAAAAGTGTTTATTAGAACGGTTCATTTCTGGTTCATTTCTCAGCTCACGATGGAATATAAATATAAGAAATAAATAAGACAGTTAAGCGAGAAGCCCTTCGGGCTTCACGCACTTTGCTAGTAAAAGCATGGAAGTGCCATCAGCTCATGAATGCCGGAAGTACGCAATTCATTTCTTAAAAATTGCACATTTGAGACGTTTAAGTTGACGACCATTATTTAAAGCAGATGACATGATGGCAGTTAATTGGTTAACAGTTAACACTACGTCATTTATCTGTTGTTTCTGTTTTAATTCTAAAGAGTAGTTACACTGTAAGAAAAATATCAAAATTAATTTTAATATGTTTTCAATTAAGAATATTGCTGTAATTATGAATGCAAGAATGCTAATGACAATTTTGCTTCAACGATATTAGCAGTCTGAAATGATTTAAGTTAAGACCGTACTTACTTATTGAGATGCTTGGTCGCCAATGTCACTGAGTATGCGTGAGCAAGTTACAACGGTATCCACTCTAGAACGTCTCGTTTAAAGGTATTTTAATGCAAACGATATTTGCAATCAAATGTAGCTAATGACATGTTCTGACCAATTTTTTTCAATTTGAGTGGCATACAGTATGGAATCTGGGTCCAAAGTTGAGTCTTGGTATTTATAAATTTGAACGATCAACTTTTCTATAGTTTACGGTACCGCATTTTTTCATTAACACTGTTACATTTTATTGTTTTGGGGAAACTCCTCTTAATAAAATATAAGTGCATTTGGAAATTAACTGTAACGACAGTACTATATACCTTTTGAAGTAGTTAACTTAGTTACAAACGTAAATGTTCATATAAATGTGGTTAATGCTTTTTCTTAGAAATTAAAAGAAAGTTAACGTAAACACAATGCAATTTAAATTATATAATAGTTTTGTTATGTAACATGTGAAAGGGCTTATCTTAATTTAATTAGCAAACGCAGTGTAGAAAAGTACTTTTCCAAAAAATGGAAACGATATCACTTACCTGTGCGTTAGATGGTGATTCTGTAGAAGAAAAAGGCAACCATAAGAAAATATACACGTCCATACTTAAATACGCCATCAGCGCCATTGATCAACCCATACAATGGGCAACAGCTACCATACTACAGTGGAGAATCTGTTATTCGTTCCCGTTTAAACGCAAACGTACGCAAACGCAAAGCACTAAAACGTAGAAAAGAACAACTTTTGGACAATTCTGATATTTCATGTTTATCTTGGTGGCAAACAGGTTGGAGCCTGATCAGACGCCGGGTTACCCGGCGACTGATCTGGCTCCAAACTGTTTGCAATAGAAATAATAGTTTTAGCGTAAACGCGTTTATTGGGAAAGAATAACAGATTCTCCACTGTATAACTATGTCTCATGCAATCAAACTTGCTTAGACCGGTAACTCAAAAGAAGATAAAAACAGGCTTATAACACAGGTGACAGCTACATGCAGGCGAGCAGAAAAAATACAGCCCGTGTTTTACTTTTACTTTGCATTAAGCAGTCAACTTTTCCATTGCATCATCTAACAGTCATAACAGAGGACACCAACTTTTCTTCTTTGTCAAATTTTTTTTATCATTCTATAAACAAAGGGGTACACATGTACATGTTTTGCCTTTTAACGCGTCGCAATTAAATGTAGACACTTCAAGGGGTGAATAAAATGGAAGATGTAGTTAAATATATGATTCATACAATTTGGAATTTGGATTCTTTTTCTCGCATGAATAACAATTTTAATGTTGTTATTTAAGAAATGAATTGCGTACTTCCGGTATTCATGAGCTGATGGAACTTCAATGATTTTACTAGCAAAGTGCATGAAGCCCGAAGAGCTTCTCGCTTAACTTTGCTAGTAAAAGCATTGAAGTTCCATTAGCTCATGAATACCGGAAGTACGCAATTTATTTTTTATATTTATATTCCATTGTGAACTGAGAAATGTACATAACCGTACTAATAGACATTTTGCCCGTTGCCAAGCGTTGCTAATCGTAGTAACGCTCTCTATGTATGGACTGAAAGTAGTCCCAATCACATATTATAATTAGTGGATAAATTTAGACTTTTAACCAGTAAACGTTCTCGTTATGTTTAAAACCCCTTTTGAGACAATTAAAAGCGCACGAATTTACGAAATATTTGTATTATATGCATCTTAGAGTTAGGTAACGCATTTTATAACCGATTTACTCACACGCCATACTTGATTATTCCGCGTTAAAATCACGCCTACCATATGGACTTCTGTAGCTATTTGAAAGTGATCAGTATAGCTCCGCCCCTAAACCAGCCGGCTAGAACTGGATTTTAAATGACCATTCATTGAAATATGCAAGTCTCTTTTCAGAACAGTGTTATATAAGGACAGTGCGGGGCGAATGTAAATATTATTAAGCAATGGGCTTTTTTAATCACAGTGACGTGATAACGCCATCTTAAAAAGTGTCGTTAGAGTGACGTAATCAATTTTTTCTCGCACATGTTGGAGACAAGGATATTCGTGATCGTTGTTTGCTATAGAAAACAAGGGTAGTGATGTGAGAAAAAGTTGCCTTACATGTAGCATGCATGTATATTTTAGGGTTTTATAATATACCATTTAAAGTAACTGAAACCAAATGGTGTTTTCGTATTTGCAAAAAGCAAAAATAAATCCTGAAATAAAAGCAAATTTGTAGCATTTTCGTGCATCTGGCATTTAAAACATTATCATCAGTCTAAACCCATTCCCAAGAAAAGTCACCGAGTTTTGTTGTTTTAAATATCTTCTAGTTAATTCATTTCGCATCGTTTGCGCACGCGCAGGTATAAACATAAACAAATAACATCAACCCCTTCACTGAACACTAAAGTGTGTTAAATCTGCCATCAATAAATGAAGGACTCGTTAGCTCTGTGGTCAAGACGTCTGAGTTTTGTTTTCCGTTCCCGGGTCTCGGGTTTAAATTTTTCTTTGCCATTAATTACAAAACTTGTATTTTGTATCGAAAGTAGAGTTTGATATAAATTTAAAAGTTATATTTTAAGACATCATTTGAATTACAGTTTCTTCAAGCTATTCACTGTTGACTAATTTGGCGTTTCGCAGAGTATGTTGTTGCTTGGGAAATACTTATATCAATGGTAAACCCAATACTAATACTTTGTTGGCATTTATAAGAAGGTTTTAACCCTTTCACTCTCAATGACGCTCTAAAGCGCATTAGCAAACGCGGCTTCTGATCAGGACCGAGACTGTTTGCCACTCTTATCGAATATAACTTTGAAACGTGTCTTGCAAACAACAAAATTGAAATCAGACGACAATAAAGACGTGAAAGGGTAGAACTTTCCTGAAATATTTGAACATGAAAGGGTTAAAATTAAACTACCGTGACGTACAGTGGTGACACCTATAAGACGGACGCGACTAACACAAACTTTCGAAATTGGTTTAAATTGAAAATAAACAAATACTTGTAGCATATTCACCAATATGATTTACTTAGATAGTGTCATAAGAAAATAAATCATAAATGAGATTTATACACAAGTATCCACTGTCAATTTAATGTACCATTAACTGTCTATTTGACTGGAGACAAGAACGAAATCAAAGACCAAATATATGACTCAAAACTTCTAACCATTCTAAATCAATATAAGTTTTTCACCATCATATGTCAATTGCTACATGTTTTGCATATTCTCTACGTTTTGTTACAATATAGCGGGACGAAGAAACGGTACTTCAACTGCATTGCTTGCTTTGTCTACTACAGTGCTCCCTCTCTACAACGGCCCTCCCAACAACGACTCCCTTCTTACAACGATCCTTGCCGCTGTTCCCCAAACGTGACATTAATGTCCAACCTTTTCACTGCTGCAATATCGTCTGCTTAAAATTGTCGTCTGCTGCTTTTCTCAGAATTACATTTTTGACATTTTGACAGAAAAAAAAACTTAATGACGAGTGACAAACAGCTTGAAGCCAGATCAGACGCCGCGTTACGCGGCGTCTCATCTGGATTCAAGCTGTTTGCAAATGTCAGCAAATTTCCCTCCCTATAACGACTCCCTCCGAACAACGCACACAATTTTGGTCTCCCATTGAATGTCGTTGCAGAGAGGGAACGCTGTACAGTCGAACTTCGATATTTCGAACTCGCTTAATTCGAATTATCCGATTTGTTGACACATGAATTGCATTATTTCGTGCTATGTTAAGTCAAACATACCCGTATTTCAAAGTTAAAACGTGGCTAAGCCACCTTTTAACCTTGAAATTTGGGTATGTCGACCTAACCGAGTTCGAAATATCGAGGTTCAGCCGTATTACATGTATATAACGTGGAGACGTTTATCTTTTTCACTGCAAATTGCGCCAATTGATATGCAACTTTGAAAACAGTTTGAATCCTAATCATACGTTGCAAAAAACGGAACGCGGCGTCTGATCAGATCCAAATTGTTTGACACTCGTGTCGAAATTTTCTTTAGTCAAAACATCCCTAAGCTGACTTTAAAAACAAGCAGACAACACTGCCAATGCAGGCGATATTTTAGCGACAAGAGGGTTAAAGCAGACGATAAATTTTGGCAGTGAAATAGTTAACCCTTTGAACCCTAGTCACGCCTATAGGCGTCCTTTTCAAACAGTGTACATGTGAATAGTATACTTGTCCTTTGCAAACAGTGAAGACCCAGATCGGATCAGGGTCTTCACTGTTTGTCATAATGCCAAACATTGACAAAAACAACCCTAAAAAGTCAGAAATGGACTGGACTCAAATGGAAACTGGAATTGTCCGTTTAAAGTTTCAGGGAGGAAAGAGTTAGGCGCAAAACGAAAGACAAATGCAATTCAATACAGTGTGGACTATTGCGTTTTTATCAAATTACGTACAATGTATTTGTATGTGACTGGCAAAAAGTTTGGAGCTCAAGGAAATGCCGGGCTACCCAACGTCTGATCAGGATCAAAATTGTTTGCAATGGAAATGATAGGCTTATTTTGAACGCCTCTATTGAGTAAAAGTAATTTCTTCTCCACCGCTACCCTTTCATCGCCAAATTAAATTTGCATTCAATCTCTTCCCGCCAAATTATGTCTTCTTCACATCCATCATATCGCCTGCCTTAACCCCTTCACTGCCGTGACGTCATCAATTTTAAACATTTGACGTCTGCTTTCATTTCTCAAATTTAATTCTTAGAATTAAGAAATATTGAAATGAGTGTCAAACAGTTTGGATCCTGATCAGACGCCGCTTTAAGTGGCGTCTGATCAGGATCCAAACTGTTTTCAAATAACTAGTGCACTCGGGCTAAGGCAGTGAAGGGGTTAAAACTATACCTAAAATATTGTTTCAAAATAAGATTTAGAGTTGTTTGACCGTAGAAATATCGACGAATAGCAAAAAGTTATGATCAAGATCAGACATAGCATTACGTGTCGTCTGATCAGGATCCACACTATTTGCTAAGTCGACTTAAGCCGCTGATGTTAACCCTTTAACTCTCAATATCTTCGTGAGATTTTACGCCTTCATCGTTTAATTGTCGCCAGCTTCAAATGTGTTGTCTGCAATATCGTTTCAAAGTTACAAAATAAGGCAGTATGACTGAAGAAATTTAAAAATGAGTGTCAAACAGTTTGGGTCCTGATCAGACCCCGCGACACGCGGCGTCTGATCAGGATCCAAACAGTTTGCAAACGCGCTTTAAAGCGTCATTGAGAGTGAAGGGGTTAAAAAGCCTCTCAAATCGTCACTATTGTGAAAGTTTACAAGTTGAACTTTGTCGCATCGTTCTATATGAACGCATTATAATTATAAACATATTTGATATTTAATATGCTGTTTTATATTGCGGACAAAAACCCGAATGACAGTTTCATTTTAACGACATTGCAAGCAACCACCTCAAGCACGATTTCGGCGATTTCGTGATAGCTATTGTTAGCAGTTGGATCCAGATGAGACGTCGAGTAACAGGATCCAAATTGATACTCACTCGAATGGTAATTCCCCCATAAGCCGCTGTTGAATCTGCTCAGAGAATAATAGACGACAAATTATTAGCACAGAAAATTGATTTATCTAACATGCTAAAGATACACGATTTATTACCATACTTCCGTCTTTATATATAATTTCTGTTGGTATATTTCGATCTTTTCGGCACTTTTTTCAAATGCATATGCGTGTTATAAGAAAGCAAAAATGTATTTATGTAACTTGGGTGTTCCGGGGTTTTATAATGTTTGTATAAAATAGTAATATTACAGTATAAGCTTCTGTAGTTGAACTATTTTAAAATGAGACGAAAGTACGATTACAAGAGGTTTCTGGGTAAGTGTGTCGGGTAACCTGTTATCGGGTAACTCTTTATTCTATTGGCATGCGTTTTTACTCTGTCAAATAATTCATCGTCCGACGAAAAAATCCATTTTATGTAGTAATATTTCTATAGACTTACAGGTTGTAGGCTGCTACATAGCTACATGTAGAACAGGATGAACGTTGAGCAAAATGCGTCTTAATGCGATGTGAGTGGTCACATGTTTTAACCCTTTACCCCATAGCCTGTTTCTAGTTTTTAAGATATGTGGCTACTTAAAGCAGGTTGAAAGTAAAGCAGAATGTGCCATAAGGCACATTCTGCTTTACTTTCAGCCTGCTTTAAGCTATAATCTGCAAGGAAACTGAAAATAATTCTTATGAATTCTATTCATGAATGTATAAATTGGAACTATTTTCTTCAGCGGAGGAATAAATTAAATGCGCTAAAAGTCGCTTCTATTGGGGAAAGGGTTACAAAAGAAACAGGTTAAGGTGGAAATGGTAAATGGTTATCAAAAAGGCGATGATTTTGCATGCGGGAGCTCATAATATGAACTCAGATAAAGAATATAAATAAAGCTTTTTTTATGTTTTGCTTTTTTTGTGTTTAACCCTTTACCCAATAACCCGTTTATAACATTATATACAGTTGATCACTTAAAGCATGTTGAAAGTAAAGCAGAATGTGCCTTAAGGCACATTCTGCTTTACTTTCAGCCTGCTTTAAACTATCATCTGCTAGACTATATAAAAATATTTGTTATTGTAATTGTTCATGAGGGTATTTACTGGAACTATTTTCATCAGCGGATGAATAAATTAAATACGCTAAAAGTCGCTTCTATTTGGGAAAGGGTTAAAGTTCATTCGTTTTGAGAATGCTTTATGCATGTGTGCTGCATTGTTTATAAATGCGCCAATAGAACAAATAAGCGGTACATTGAGAAAATATAGACATATTTCATTACAAAAAATGTTTAAGTCTAGCCCTAATTACTTGAAGATGCTAACTGTGTAAGTAATAACCGCTTTGTTTGAAAAGAATAACGTGCTCTACATTGAACAGTTATTGACAAATATATGTACCCATAAGACATAAACGAAATGGTATTCCAAAGTAATGGGATGGCATATTTTTAGTTGAAGAGTATGTCAACGTTTAATAAAACACCTAAAGGTCTTGTGGCATTGTGAAATATTACCCGCGATCATTTACCTTATCGTTTATTGTGATTCAAATCAACTACATTATCGAATCAAATATTAAACTAAAAGTAATATCCACCACAAGCATTCAACGGAAATATCGCCCGTGTCAGTGTCGACTGGGAATTTAATCAAAATCTGACTTTATGCCTTTTCAAGAAAATGAAAATTCAACTCGTGTTTCTAATAGTTTTTACCTATTGATTCAATTTTATGTCTAGAATATTTCAGATGCTCGCTTTTTCTGCTAATAATTTAATTTGCATATCGCTAGTGTATAATGGAATTATTTTTACATAATACAATAAAATCCAATACCTGAATAACAATACTTGTTAGGTATCAAAGACAAGCAAATGTTGCTGACGGAGCGAAAATGAAATATGAAGGCGTTGCAGTAGCTTTTTGCTCTAATTGCATCCTGCATCTGTAAGATCTAAATCTCCACAACAGTTTGGGCGACACATGCCTCAATTTCTTGAAAAGACAATGCCAAAGAGATGTCACAAGACAGGATTAGATAGAGAAATCAGAAATTAAATGCATCTTAAAGTTTTGACTAACGACAACATTTGTCGTACGAAGTTTTTATTCTAAAGTATAGAAATTTAAGCATTTTGACTTAAAAGCACGAGCAATACAATGGAAAAACAAGTTATTATGTTCGTTGAATTCAAACCAAACGCAAACACAATAACAAAAAAGGAGTAAAATGACGAAGAATGTTTAGAAAATTGACTTATTCAGAGATGTATGACAAACGGTATAGGGCTTATCAGACTCGTACTTACTCTACATTTGATCTAGCTCCAAACTTTTTGCATTTGACTTGAACGTGTAAATTTGAATAATAACGTCTTTCGCCACACAACTGACATATAATATACTAACTTCCAGGTTCATATCTTGCTCAAGAACATTCCTGTACATCATCGGGGATTCGGAAAAAATCCCCTAGTCAGGTCGCTGGTCCGGCGGGGGATCGAACTCAAAACCCCTTGTACATGTACCGTGTCCAACGTGTTAAATTGTACCACTGGACTACTACCGCCGGTAACATGCAACATACAACTTTGTAAGAGGTGACGGCGTGGCAATTGTTAAGTACAATCTATATGATAACTCAATATTAAGGGAAATAGTATCCAACCGATTCGGTGCCTAAGTTAACCCTTCGCCTGTAATTCGAAACTCTATTAGAATTTACAAAAATGTTTTTTAAACTAGAATGGCTATGAGTTAAAATCAAATAACAATTGCAGATCATTACTACAGTCAAATTCCAAAAAAAACGTAGAACTTGACTACTTGTTGACAGTTCTGACCATTTATTTTAATCTGAGTTGCAAACAGTTTGGAGCCTGGTCGAACGCCGGGTTACCCGGCGCCTGATCAGGTTCCAAACTGTAAGCACTGGAAATAATAGGGTTCGCGTAAACGCATTTATTTGTAAAGAATAACCTTTTTCCACTGTATATATAGACGACTTAAAGTGAAACCCTTTACTGCTGGTTTGTCCTCTTTTTGAAACAATTGACGGCTGTTTTTATTTCTAAAACTTCAATCAGAGGTATTGTGACAAATAGTTCTGGTTCTGATCAGATGCCGCATAACGCGGCGCCTGATCAGGATCCAATATTTTGCACAAAAAACATTGTACCCTTGGTAAGGCAGTAAAGTGGTTAAGTTAGTCAATGGGATAGGCGAGCTAAACCACGTGTGATAATCTCTACTATTGGAGAATGATATCAGTGGCTTCTGTTGTACCTATCGTGCGTGCTTCACTGACACTGTAGCCTGTTGCGAAGCGGTAGTATAGGACACCACTAGTGAATCTGTTCTGATAAATCAAAAAGGAATATTACATGGATTAACAAAACTATTCAAGGCCGTTTATAATAGAAGTGTGGTTTAAAATATTTGTGCAAGGACAATAAACGACATATTTATAATCAAACGATGATACCTAGATGATTATACTTTGATAACCACATATCTTTAAAAAAGCAATTTAGATGTTAACGTGAAACTACGCCATGCAGACAAAAATGTTACTTAAGTGATACATTTGGCATTTAATATAATAGTTTTAGCAGAATATTACTAAGATGTATGAAGATATACGGGTAAAAAGAATGATTACCTACAATATCACTAAATCATTGACAAATACGAGTTTAGAGTCGAATGTATCGGTATCGAACGATACCGAAGGTGTAGGACCTGCAGTAACACTAGATCAAATTCTTGATTTTATCAAACCAGAGGCTTACGAATGGGTGTTTCTTTGTTGTTTCTTTATTGTTTTCGTTGTGGGAATAACAGGTAATTTTCTCGTGTGTTACGCCGTGTGGAAATGTAACCAATTAAAAACAGTGACTAACTTTTTTCTCGTGAACCTCGCCGCCGCGGACTTCCTCGTCGTTCTGTTGTGCATGCCGGCAACCGTAGTGTATGAAGCATTGCAATCATGGTTCCTTGGGTTGGCAATGTGCAAGTTTGTGTTGTACATCCAGGTAAGTGTCAGTCATTACTGTATTTGCTGTTAAACCCCTTTAAGGCAATAATGCTATACATTATAAACAAGTGTCTTTCAATTTTATTTCTTAAAGTCAAAATTTAGGTATTTTGAATTAGAAAATATATACATGAGCTTTAGACAGTTTGGATTCTGATCAGACACTGCGTTATGCAAATGAATATTGTACTCGATAAAGGACAGTGAAGGAGTTACTTTCAACTGTAAAAAGGTTTCAGATAAGGAAGAGTTAACTGACAATTATCAAGGTAATTTTTAGCAGGTCTCCATTCAACCATACGTTGTGAGTGCTCATCAAACTCGCTTTTGCGCAACGATTTACATCAGAGTATTTGTTTAAGAGATGGCGATATTTAGGATTTTAAATACTTATCAGGGCTCCAGATAAGAGGAGTATTTCAAAAACTAAAATCTTTATTTCTATCTTAAACCCTATGGTGCTACTACTCATTAGAATTGTCTCTTTGAGACGATTCTAATGAGTAGTAATACCATAGGATTCGATGCTAGAATATGTGAGTAAATGTTGGATTTGTGCAGTTTACTCCCTCTTACATGTATCTGGAGCCCTGTAAATACTTACCCTACAATAATTACATATTATTGTAGGGTGAGTATTTACAGGGCTCCAGATAAGAGGGAGTAAACTGCACAAATCCAACATTTACTCACATATTAAGACAGCAATCTCTAACATGTATAAACATTGATTATAATGTATAAATCGTTTTATAAATAAATAGGTCCTCGTATTTTAAATAGCTTCAAAGCATCGATTTACGATGGAGAATACGGTGTTACATAAAAAAAACTATCTATCACGACCATCAAAACGAATGTTAAATGGTTCTATTAAAACAGATGACAGCTTAAAGTAAGGTGACAGTAAAACACTTAAAGGAATTTTCTATTTTACTCTCAACTTGCTTTAAGCAGTCACCTGTCATAAAACACCTTATAATTGTAGTGGTCGTAATAGAAAGGTTTATTTCTGTTTGTGTCAACATAGTTATATTTAAGTCCAACACTTTGTAGCATAATATCTGTACAACCATCATCTGATCAGTCGCCATACTATCTCAGTGTAATACAGTGTTCCCTCCCTACAACGATCCTCTCAACAACGACTCCCTCCTTACAATGACCCTTACCGCAGTTCCCTTAAAAGGACAATTTTGTCTAACGCTTTTACTGTTGCAATATCGTCTGCTTAAAACTGTCGTCTGCTTTTTCTCATAATTGACATTTTTACAGAAAAAAAACTAAATGACGAGTGACAAACAGCCGGAATCCAGATCAGACACCGCGTTACGCGGCGTCTGATCTTGATTCAAGCTGTTTGCAAATGTAAGCCAATTTCCTTCCCTATTATGACTCCCTCCGAACAACACACACAATTTTTGTCTCCAATTGGGTGTCGCTGTCGAGAGGGGGCGCTGTAGTGATATAGTAAAAGCCGCTATCATAAAGACTTCAACCATGTTGTTAACCCTTTCCCCAATAGAAGCGCCTTTTAGCGGATATGATTTATTCATCCGCTGAAGAAAATAGTTCCAATTTAATCAGTAATGAATATGTATTATAGGGAATATTTTCTATAGTATAGCACATGATAGCTTAAAGCAGGCTGAAAGTAAAGCAGAATGCGCCTTAGGGCGCATTCTGCTTTACTTTCAACCTGCTTTAAGTAGTCACATATCTTCAATACTAGAAACAATGCTATCAGGTAAAGGGTTAAACTGTAAGTACATGTTGTCCACAAACAATACATTTACAAACAGTGTAGACCCTAATCAGGGTCTGAAAATTTTGTTATTTTATATAAAATATTCTGTTATATAGACAAGCACTGCAATATCTTTAATTCGTCCTAGTAAAACTACAATAAATTCTTCCAGCACACACATAGGGAGAGTTCATTACTAATTCCCCGCATGAATAGGTTAAAATAGGATGTAAATGAACCAGAACTGTCATGTGGGTGTTGCCATCGGGATTGGGACTACCATCCGCCTTTTCGTGTGTTTGGTCACACAATAGACACCATATCTTAGATCTATTTCAGGTAACATAGCCCCATATACTTTAAAAGATGTCTTCCATTGTATTGACAAGATACTTATTTTATGCTAGGTGGTAAAATGTCATATTTATGATATATCCGGGATAACAAAAGTAATAGGGTCAAATATATCGGATAGGTTTGCTATATTCGGCGAATTTCTTTTGTTACTGAATGATTCCCCGTTAAGAATTAAGATTATCAGACGTCTGCTCGTTTATGAGTACTAAAAATGAGAGACGTATATCTACAATTATGTCCTTACATACACGACAAAACTGTCATTTAACTCTTACCAAAATGTGTTGTCTGCAGTGACACTTCCATCGACAGCATATCGTACTGGTACTGCTGTCGGAACAATCTTTGCAAATTAAATTAAAAGTTGCTTAATTGATGAGATATCGGTGGATCGAGTGTCAAACAGTTCAGATACTGGTCAGACGCCGCCTAAAGCGGCATCGGAATTATATCAAAACTGTTTATAAAGCCAATTGTGCCACTTATGGAACCGATAGCGATAAACGCGTTTCTTTTGCCAAGGTTTTTGGCAAGGACAAACTGATTGCAACTTAGTATAAATATCTGTCATTTTAAACCTCGTTACAAATATTTTTCATTAAGCATCGTTAACCCTTTACCACATAGCCTGCTTTACTTTCAGTCTGCTTTAAGCTACCATCTCTCAGGATATAGAACATATTTCTGTGGGAATCTGTTTATTACTGTATAAATAGGATCTATTTTCTCTTGTGTAGGAATAATTCATATGCGCTAAAAGGCGCTTCCTAAGCTCATCACCGCTGTGAGTTCGAATCCCAGTAGGGTCGTTCGGATTTTTCATGTTGGGAAGCCTTCCCGCTGGCTTGCGGAAGGTCGGTGGTTCTACCCAGTTGCTGATTTGTGCCTGAAACAGTGCATAAAGGACTTCTGGGGTCTTCCTCCACTTATAATTAGCTGGACGTCGCGATATGACTGAAATACTCTTGTAAGCGACGTAAAATCAAAACAAATAAAATCAAATCTAAAAGGCGCTTCTGTCAGGTTAAGGGGTAACCCCTGTAAAATAAACTCAGCTCTTCTGTAACGTGTTACTTGATACTGATGGCGACGCTATAATACTAGTATTGTATTAAGTGGGGATTATATTCGGTTACACTTTGAACAAAACGTCTTCTCCATTAATTCATCACTTTCTACAATAGTGCCTGTCTCACAGTGGTCCTCTACAATCATAAAGTCATTTCAGCTCAGGAAATGTATCAATAGGATCAATAGGTTGGGTCTATCAGACGCAACGTTTCGCAATTGTTTTTGTCGTAACGATTATTAGCGAATTGTTATTATAAGATATGGAGATATTTTGGGGTCAAAACGGAGAAGACCTGTTAAACTTATTTGTCATACTCAAAACCGAGTTCTTAACTCATAATAACTAACCCGGTTCGATTAGGATATGCCAGGAAGAGCAGTGTTGGTTCGAAAGATATCGGCTTTTTTTACCAATCGAACGGGCTCGTCTGTCAAAAAAAGTTTACAACATGACAGCCATTGTTGTTCAGAGACCAGTGATGTTGACCGCCATCGCTGTGCTTATGGAGGGTAGGGAGGCGGACTGCATTGCCCGGTATTTCAAATATCGAGCGGAAAAGACGACTGAGCTTCAAAATTCGAAAGCGGCCGAATCGAACCAAATAGACGACTTCTTTCGAATCCAGCAACTCTTTCAGTTTAATTATACCAATTTAACCGACCTTGCGTAACGTGAACTGAAACGACGTCAATATACAAACAACTTCCAGTTGTTCTTGCTTATAAAACATATAACAGCTTAATAATGGACAAAAGAGCACTGAATCACAGTCTTGAGTTTTCTGCATAAAATGTTTCCTGTATTAATATAAGCAATATCAAGCTGATGGCGGTAAAACGCACGCACTTTTCCTGTTTCGGCAAGAACACAACAAACTGTAGCTCGCGTTTATTTGCATAACGTCATTACCAAAACCCATTGCACGCACCAAGACAACCCAGAACATGGTGGCATGTATTATGAGAAATCAAACAATAATAGGACACTTGTCTTTGTAGTATTACAAAACTAATAATACAGTAACACCTCTTTTAACGACCAATAAAACGAATGCTAATTGATTGTATAAAAGACAGGTGAAAGCCTAAAGCAAGGTAATAGTAAAACAGAAAGTTCATTTAGCATCTTCCTGTTTTAGCTGTCACCTATTTGAAACTCCTGATTATTACCACAATTAAGTGGTCGTCATAGAAATGTTTACTGCAATTTGTGACTACACGAGCAAGGTTTTGAAAGTATGCAATCATAATGTCAGGAGGCTCGGTCAAACTGAATTATCAACGAACCGGCATCAGATAACCACCATTATTTTCTAAGCTCGACTTTTCACGGAAAAAAGTTTGACCAAGATCAGACACCATAAAACTATGTTGACATTCTTTTAACGTGTTTATCCAGCTAAAATGGAAGGCTAAAACTAGAAATGCAAACATCTATGAAACAGCCGATAGGGAAGTAGACGATAAGCGAAAATTATAGAATCCCATGGTTTCCATGTAACAGGATTGGCACGATTTTGTCCCCCACAAACGCATTTATGTGGCACTGATCATGTCAATTTTAAACAGTGTAATGCCATATCGAACATTGAGAAATTCCATGCCAAGTTGGGCTACAAAGTGTTTGTTATACGGATTAGAAATAAACCGTTTACACCGGGGAAGAAGCATTTCCTCCAACCGAAGTTAAAATAGTGTTTTGTACTAAACTATTGAAAGTATCGTTTACATTTAATCTCTCTAGTATGACCGCTAAACAGGAGGCTAATTAATTGCATGAAAGACAAGCTGAAAGCTAGGTTAACGTAAAGCTCACATTGCTTCAAACAGTCACATGCCTTATTAGTTATTACATGATAATTACCACAATGCAGTGTTCATAATAGAGAGGTTTTAATGTATCACATATATGTATGACTACATCCGCGAGCCATTGAAAGTATGTTATTCACAACCGTTTCATAAAACTTCGTACGACAAAAATTGTCGTAAGTCAGATTATAAAAGTCTTAATTATTATTTGTTTCTCCATCTTTTCCTGTCTTGTGACATCTTTTATGAATCGTATTAAAAAGACATGTCACAAGACATGATTAGATGGAGAAATAAGAAATTAAATGTATTTTAAAGTTTTGACCTACGACAACATTTGTCGTACGAAGTTTTATGAAACGGGGCCCTGGATCCGAACTATTTGCCACAAATATTTATAGCAATTATTAGCCACATTCGAAATCATTTTACGTTTGCTACTCGTTGTTTAAGCAGCTTGGAACCAAAGTATGTTAGGCGCTTCAAACCTTCTATACCATTCAGATTAAATCTTTAATATTTGCAAGAAATTGTCCTTTATTTAATTTATTGCATTGCATTTATAGAATCTAATTTTTATAATGAACAGATTTTTGGTATTTAATAGGCATGCACACCAGACAATGGTAGGCAAATACATATGCTAACGATTCATGATTAATTTGCCAATCACTTACAGTCGTAAATTTCGCACACATCGAAATAAAACAGTTCCTTTTTCATCTTTACATTATATACTGTATATTATATTATGTGTTAATTTTAAAATTGATGAATGATCGTATTGGTAAGCAGCTATTTTAATACCTATCGGAGAATGTTAAAATGAAGAGTGTGTGTGCTGAACGCAATAGCCATAATCGCATAACTGAAGTTGTTATATAATCGAACACAACAAATAGGTTCCATTGCAAACACGTAACGTTTAAACTTGATACCTTGACGCAAAAAATGCCGATTTGACGTCATGTTCATATGACGTCATATTTAATTAAAGTTAAAAATATTTATCATTTTACATAAATACAGACGAATATGTTGTTTGTAAAGTATTTCATTTTTCTTTAAATATGTCGCTGATTGATAAAGAAGAATTTTAGAAGACAATCAAGTTTTCCGCTAATAAGATCACACTCATTGGTGACGGCTGTCCGAGGCCGAAAATCCATTCTCAGCGAAACGACCCATACGCCCCAAATCACGAACAGTTATAATGCAAATCAGATTTGGCGTTCAAACATAGTGTGTACGAGGGTTGTTATTTAAGTTCGTAGACATTTGTGTATTATTGATATATAACGTCCTTTTGTTCCGTAGATAGCCGTTAGTTGGCATTCGGATATCATGATTTCAAACAAATGTCAAAGCCAATGTGCCGAATATATACGGTCGAACATTCCCACAACTATTTAATCGAATTTCGAGAAAACGAGCTTGCTGAAGTCAAACATACCGTATTCAAAATTTAAGACGTAGTTAACTTTTGTTTTACAGTGGAGAATCTGTTATTCTTTCCCAATAAACGCGTTAACGCTAAAACTATTATTTGCAGTGCAAACAGTTTGGAGCCAGATCAGACGCCGGGTAACCCGGCGTCTGATCAGGCTCCAAACTGTTTGCCACCAAGATAAACAAGAATTATCAGAATTGTCCAAAAGTTGCTCTTTTCTACGTTTTAGTGCTTTGCGTTTGCGTACGTTTGCATTTAAACGGGAAAGAATAACAGATTCTCCACTGTAGCTATTAAATACGGGTAAGTTTGACTTGAGTGAGTTCGAGGTATTGTGGTTCGATAGTTTATACCCACACTGGGTCACAGTATTACTAGATTTGCACATACTGTATATAAAAATTTACAAATATTCCTTTTACTTATCTGTGAATGAGAACATTCTACATGTACTTCGTTTGTGTAGATAATGTCATATGTACAGTGTATTGTTATCTCTCCCAAACAAAAACAACGCGTAAACCATTATATTAATTGAAAACAGTTTGAAGTCGGATCAGACGCAAACCTGTTTGCCACTGAGATTAAATCAACCCTACAGCATTTTCAAAATTATGTTTCTTTATTTAATTGGAGTTTGTGTTTGCGTTTAGTTTGATAAACAGTAATGTTTTCGCTGGTGTACCTGTATCAGGTTATATGTGTACTCGGCGTCTGATCTTGATCCAAACTATTTGCAAATGGTGAAACTATGTCATATTGTAAACAAGTCAACTGAGTTGAAAATCAGTGATGTCCAATGCATACGTTACTGACCAGTCAGCAACAATTAACAGTAGAGAAGGCGTATAATCGACATTTTACGCAAAAAAAAGTATAAAACTGTAGAAAATGGCGTGTTATAGAAAATATTAAGATGTCTAATGTAACACTAAACTCTTTACAGCGGACATAAGGGTTTAGCATTTGTAAAGGTTGTCTGGCGGCTATGGAAACTACCGTTTCGCCAAATATCTTATTTATCACACAAATATGAGAAAAGTTGCGATAAGAAAGTTTCATTGCTCCCGAATACCATTGCAAAACATGATTGAAAACATTCCAATTTTTAGAACCTATGATAAAATATATTCTTTTCAAAAATGCTATCCTTTTAGCAGTTTCTTTGCAAAGTTTTGTTTATATTTTATAGATTTTTTTATAATCGGGTTTATATTTTATGTACACTGTTCGTCTTTATAGGTGAATATAGGAGATAAGTGTGAGGTTGGGCGCCCCTAAACCCAGGTTTAACCCCCCAGTGGTTGTTAATAATTAATTAATTTATAATTGATTATTGATTGCTACTGACCGTACCAAGGCGGGCTCCTATGTTCACTTAGCTTTATGTTTGTCTTGCGTGTTGTTTTCTATTTAGTGTGTAGATGAAGGAATGGTATTGCGTGTGTGTGTGTGTGTGCTTGTTATGGTATGGCTGTGTGTGTGTTCTGCTTTAGAGATGGGTGTATTGTTTGTGTTGCGTTTCCTGCTTGAGTCTTCTTTCGTATTTATTTTGTGATATTTGATGTTTTAGTTAAAAATATATCAATGAAACGTTAGTTTCCATAGCCAACAAACGACCTATATATTGAGACATACCCTCAGCCTAGTATTATGCAGTGGAGCTGTTCCATTCATTGGACTTACACTACTCTTTAGATAGCTCAAATTTACAATGCGGGTTAAATGGCAAAATAATTTGTTTGACCATATGAAAATTACAAAATATATTTTCTGTTTGGTATTGTCGGCCCTAAATTATGTGCAAAGTTTGGTAATATTTGATGTTGTAGTTAACATGACATTAATAAAACGTTAGTTTCGATAGCCACCAAACGACCTATATAAACGCGTTAATTGAAAAAGAATATACCCGTTTGTGCATTGACATGATGTGTGAATGGCTTTTTGTAGAAACGTTGATCATTATCCACGTCTTAATATAATGTTACAATCCCTTGCTGGTTGACTTTTATATAATATTTACAACTTAGAATTGGTTTTCACCACTGCCTAACAATGGTATATACAGTTAGACACCGGATGATTTGAACGATTGCGGATACATTCGTATTTGAGTTTTGACGGCGTATAGCAATTCAAATTAATTTAAACAGATACATGTAGCCACAGGCGGACTTTTCAATTTAAACCCCGGTCTGATTGAAGCAGCCGCCTAAATTTCCTATAGAGTATAAGTAGTACCGACATTGGCTGTAAATCATTTAGCTCTGTCTACAAATAAATCATACCCGTCAACCAATTTAGTCAACTATCTATTCTATAACTAATATTTCATCTTGGTCACCCTAATTCCTACATAAACACATTCAGTTAAGTCGGTGCGCCGCAAATACATACATAACGCTCGAAGATTACATGGCCTACTAATTATTGGAATAAACCTCTTTTACGTGACCTCTTAGCAAATTTGGCACTGACCAAATAACAAAATAAATCAAATTAAGTCCGAAGGAAATTGTGTTAACGGAACTCATACTTTAGCTGTTTTTTATACATGTACATGCAACTGAACAAGAAAGTTCCACTAGTGCATTCTATCCTTAGAATTCGGAGCACGACTGGACAAACATTTGTAAACATTTTGGACCATGATCAGACGCCAAGTTACGCTGTGTCTGATCAAGCTACTTATTATATTAATAATTATTATTGATATATACCATATTTATATAGCATATTTTCATACATTGCCGTACAGGTACATGTACTGGTGTTAAGATTATGTAAGAATTCCCATTCTATAACAGCCCTCCTAACAACGACTCCCTCCTTACTGCGACCCTTGCCGCAGTTCCCAAAACAAGACACTTCATGGCTGCAATACCGTCTGCTTAAAATATCGTCTGCTGACTTTCTCAAAGGTAAATAATGGACATTTTTGACAGAAAAAACCCTTAATGACGAGTGCCAACAGCTTGAATCCAGATCAGACGCCGCGTGACGCGGCGTCTGATCTGGATTCAAGTTGTTTGCAAATGTATGCCATTTCCCTCACAATAACGACTCCCGCCGAACAACGCAAATACATTGTGTCTCCCATTGAGTGTCGTTGTAAAGAGGGATCACTGTATATGATGATGCAGCAGCGAAAGGGTTAAGATGCTCAGGAGACATTGTAAGAAGAGTAGATATAATCGAGTTATATGGTACCTATGCTACTGAATAAACGCATAGGTGTTTAACTACCTGTTTGTATCCCTTTCTTTGCAAAGTTCTACTTAACCAGTTTGTGCCAACGATCACATATATGGGACAGAGACAAACAGTTTAGACTCTGGTCAGACGCCGCATTATGCGGCGTCTGATCAGAATCTACACTGTTTGCTGATAGGAATTGCAATATAAAACAAAATGAAAATGAAAAGTTTGACCAGACATCCCTTTGATACAAAATGGATTAATCCGATATAAAATATGGAACAAGCCTCTTGGTCAATTAAAATGTACAAATATATATTATCCAGGTCAGACACAGAGTATCGCAGTGTATTAAAGACAACAAGAAATAAACTGGGTTATATTCCTATTATTCTAATCCAGTTAAGATAAGTATAGTCAACATTTAAAAGAAATCTTGATGTAAGTTTGCAATCGTGTGATTTGCCTGACTTATGCATTCGGGCATTGCATACTAGCATGCCCGTAAGATGAAGACCGTATTTGATTAATATTGTGTATGCAATCTTTTTCCTGTCTAAATAAAACCTCAGTGGATTTTGTCAAAACGGTTTGTTCATTCTTTAGATTTGATCAAATCAACTAGTTATACTTTAAAATAGTTTGACTATGAATCCGACCCATTTGTCAATGTTCTATATATAGGATAGGACATGAATGTTCATCATTTATTGGATTCATTTAACGAGACTTTCTGAAAGCGATAAAAACGAGACTTTGTCAAGTCTTAACCATTATTTAAAACGACGAGTTTAAATAAATCCAATAAATTATGAACACGAATGTTATATTATATTTATAACATAACATAGAGAATTTGTACTTTCGGCACTTATTTCGTTCTTAGTCTTTGAAGATAAGTCACTCAAACTAAGGTTTAACACAAAATAAGTAGAGAATGAAAAGTAGTTAAAAATTAAATATATTCATTCAGTAAAATGATATTGCGTACTCTTATGCTTCGGGTAGATTTATTTCTTTTATTGATAAATTCAACCATAAACCTATACATTAGCTATTATACAATGATGAACATTAAATGTTTTCTATAGTCTAGGCCTACTAAAAGTAGGCTAAAAGTAAAGTTGATTGCTTTACTTTCAGCCTGTTTTAAGTTGTAACCTGTTTTCAAAACTAGACACAGGCTATGGGGTAATGGGATACTTGGAGAACTGTGGCAGATAATATCAAGATAGCTTGCTGAGGGTTAAACTGGTTTCCAGTTAAATGTTCAATTTAAAGATTTGACCATTATCCCCTATAATGTGTTCACTGAGTAGTCACTCCGATTCGACGGCCAATCCTGGCATATTCCATTAAGCCGCTCTCTAACGTCTCTATCATTGGCCTTGAGTATTTTAAGTGCTGACTTTTAGTACTCTACATCTTTTTCATATGTAAAATGTTTCGTCCGTTTTCACTGTTGCTTAACAAATATATCGGAGTTGGCTTTCAAATAAGTGTTTAATGGTGTGGATCAGAATGAGATGCCGAGTTACTCGAAGGTTTTTATCTGGATCCCAACTGTTTGCAGCAGTTATCACAAATTCGCCCATGGCACGCAGAAGGTTAAATATCATTTGTAACGCTTGTGTGGAGAAAACAATTTCAAAGTCCCACAAATCGTCAAAACTAGCTCCCAGCCTGTTTTAATAAATCAAATAACAAGAGATATGATGCAAGAGTGCAGTGTATAAATACAGTGAACCTTCTCTGTAAAACAGCCACTAAAGTAGTTCATTATTTGGAATTTAGGGCCGGTGGCTGCATAAAACAAGGTGAAAGTAAAACAGAATATTCTGTTTTACTTTCACCTTGCTTCAAGCAGTCACCTGCCTTTAACACAAATATTTTATGTAATTTAATGGCTGTTATAGAGAGGTTTTAGTACTCGCGCAAACGATTAGTTTGCTTAATGCTTTTCAGTAAAATGGATTAATCCGTTGACTGCCAAATTATATTGTCTGTTTAAACCCAATTCAACCCCATTATACCATGTGTTTTTATTCAATTCTATTCAATTCTTCTTTATTGCATTAAACACACATCGTATGCTTATAGCAAGCATAGTTTAATAACATAAATGTGGTTTTTAAACATGTAAATAGACAAAGTTTTATTTAAAACAGATTAGCATATAATTGAATCGTTAAGTGGAGTCAAACAATTACATTTTAATCAAATATTACGCGTTTCACGGCATCTGGCCAGGACCCAAAAATCACTTTTTGAATAATCGCTGTCAGCCGCATAAGCCGCTGACATACGAAATCTATTATTGCTGTAATAGATCAAACACAGAGGAAACGAATTATCAACGTCAAAAATCTCAATGCAAAACGCATGTTGCGAAATGGTTTAGAGAAACGTGGTTTTGAAGCAGCTTGTTTTGATTGAGCCTTAACCATAAAGTACCGTTGTACCGGATTAGGTAATAACCTAACTCTGTATCGAAACAGACGGATTGGTTTGTTTCTTCACATGTAACATATTTATATCTTTATACTGTTTAAGGCAGATTTGTAAATTACACTGAAAATGCTATTCAATAGGCGCTTGTACGCAAAGAAATGATGTCAACCGTAAATAGCTTAGAATAAATTAACCCTTTCATTTTTCGTGAGTTATTTACCCCTTCACCGAATCGTTGTCGTCTACTTCAATTTTGTTATCTGCAATGGCGTTTCAAAATTTACAAATAGGACAGTATCACTGAAGAAGTCATAATGAGTGTCAAACAGTTTGGATCCTGATCAGACGCCGCGTTACGCGGCGTCTGATCAGAATCAAAACTGTTTGCAAACGCGCTTTTAAGCGTCATTGAGAGCGAAAGTGTTAAGTTACCTAGAATATCGAGATCTGATTACGATACTATAAAGTACACTATTTGTCACAAGCATATTAACCCTTTACTCCTTAGATACTCATTTCTATGCATTTAGATTAATCTTCCACTGAATAAATGAGTATATTTATAATTAGAACTTGATGCAGTCATAAAACATGTAGCATAAAAAATAGTTTCGTTATTCTTACAGACGCTACTAGTAGCTTAAAATAGTTTGAAAGTAAAGCAGAACGCGTATAAAGGCACATTCTGCTTCATTTAATTCCAACCTGCTTTAAGAGATCCTCTGTCTTTAATACTAGAAATAAGCTATGATTGATATGCAAATTTTGTTTCGACACTTGAAATAATTTTAGCATCTATACATGTATGTTGTTCCACACGTCTTTGTGTATTTTCATTTTCGTCATTATCGATACAGAAACAATTAACCTGTGTTGATGATACTGTATTCTTGCCGTTAGCAAAATACTCTTGCGTGCGTATTCTATTGAAGTTGACCCTTCAGCTGCAAATCTCTATAACATTCAGATATGCAAACAGTTTGGAACCAGAACAGACGCTGAATTACGCTCATATTCAATAGTATGGCAGTGAATGTGACGTGTTATAACGTCATAATAGCAGTGAACATGTTGAAAACGTTCCACTAAACGGTGTCTGCTACCTGCGTTTTACACCAAATATGCACGCCAAGCACATTTTTCGTACCCACTTATTATACTTATATCAGCTTATAAAGCTATTATTCCGAGTTATGATAATTATTTATAACTATATATCATGCGTATTGTTCTATTAATGACATGTAGAGGCGATTAATCATTGTAGAGTATTTTTCAGTGTATGCAGGTTGATACAATGCATTTTGTACATCTTTTAACAAAGGACAAAACACATACTAGACTTCCGCACATAACAAGACATAAAGCATAATGGTGTTGTCAATATGCATATAGCTAGGCCATAAACACTATCTAACAGTCACTGTTCTTTTATTTATCTTTACCCATTTGCACCGAGTGGACTGTGCCATGCTTTAATATAGAATTAGGCCATTGTTTGGTCTACGGGTTTATATTTTCATTTTCATTCAGTTTTATATCAGCAAAGAGTGTAGACTCTGGTCCGACTGGTCGCCCCATTATACGGAGTCTGATCAGAGTCTACATTATGTCCCTATGTCTTATATACAGGACCATGGACACAACTTTGGATTTTTGATGAGATGGATGGAGTTTTACCGTAGAGCTATGTGTTTGTTGTATGCGATGACCAATGAACTTGCTTCACGTCCCTCAGCATTCTTGTATATGTTACGTCGAGCTTGCGCTCTAACTGCTTTGACAAGGTCCAATCTTCACATCCATATAACTAAGTTAGGTTGTATTATATAGTAAATATAAACGAAAACAACAAATTTACGCGTTTGTGTCATTTATTGCCCTTTGATATGAATGTACGAATCAAATCTAATATTATAATTCTGTCTAGGAAACATATGTCCAATTAAGACTAAGAAGGGAAACTGGCGCATGCTATAAAGGAACACCTCTGTAGTACGACCACTTATCTGTGTTAGATATAAGGTATTTACAACAGGTGACTGCCTAAAGAAAAGTGACAGTTAAACAGAAAGCTCCTTTAGCATTGTTTAGCATTGGCTAGAAAAAAGAGAATAGTGTCGGACAATAGTCATTTCTAGCACAGTATTGGTGATTTGACGATTATCTGTGCTAACAGTTTAGTTCAATACCCTCCTACAGTAGAGACAACGCTATTCTTTCCCGTTTAATCGCAAACGAAACGCAATCGCAAAGCACTAAAATGGAGAAAATGACAACTTTTCGAAATTTCTGACTATTTATGTCCATCTGAGTGGCAAACAGTTTGGAGCCTGATCAGCCGCCGGGTTACCAGGCGTCTGATCTGGCTCCAAACTGTTTGCAATGGAAATAATTGTTTCAGCGTAAACGCCTTTATTGGTAAAGAATTACGTTTTCTCCACTGTATATGACTCTTAGCATTGATTGTCTCTCTGGTTATATTTTATCACGACAAACAGCTGGCAAATATATGATATATCTTGAAATTGCTTTATATTAAGATTCGATTGTTTTGGCAATACAAGTTGCATGGTTTGCGTATAGGGTTAGTTATAGGTCAGTGTGTTTGTGCTCAGTTAGTGGGCGTATATTTAGGACGTACATGTAATTGTCAAACAGACAGTACAATTTAAGGAAAATTGGAAACGTCATTAACCCATTTGTGCCCACCATCCCATATATGGGACTTAGGCAAACAGTGTAGACTCTGATCAGACGTCGCATTATGCGGCATCTGATCAAAGTCTACACTGTTTGCTGATAGGAATTCCAATATAACACAAAATGAAAATAAAAATTATTACCAGGCATCCCTTTGATAAAAAATGGACTAATCCTATATATAAAACATGGAAGAATCCACAGGGTGTAAATGGGTAAAACATATTTAACAAACATATTCCCAAAAGCACGTACATGTAGATCTATATATAATAATTTTAATACATGTACATCTGATTATACTTTATATGTATTTAGAGTAAAAATATATATCATAAACGCATAGTAAGAAAACAGTGTCAACATTATCACTACGATGAATCTGCGGCTGACCTGTGTCGAAAGCCGTTTTCATTTTACGTTTGGACACTATCAAATGGAAACAATTCAAATGTGAATCATTTCTATGAAAATATTTAAGTCCCATGTATCTGACTTCAAACAATTACATGTAAAAAGTCGCTTAAAATAACTCTTTTCCATAAAGATAAATTCATAATGTTACCAACCTAGGGTTTATCTCGGAAAATAAATCGGAGTAAAGATATTCATCACGTAAAGCCCTATAGCACACATAGTAATTGTCGCCTGACTAAGTAACACTGTGGGCTATTAGGTTCCTTGTAGATTGTTTTAGTTAACAAAACATGAAACCAGACTTCTTTAAATTCTGGGTAGTTTGATAAATACTCTTCTGATTTGGCAAACAGTGTAGACCCTGATCAAAGGGTCAGGATTACAGGAGTCCTCTGAATTTGGTCTATGTACACTGTTTGCAAATGTTATGGGTATCTTAATCAGGTCCATGGTGTTGAAAGAGTTAAGAAATTGGCGAAAAAATGTGTAACCATATTATGTGACTTTGCATTAAACGTTTTTAACGTTTTTTGATCACCCATGCCACGCAAGTAATAATGATATAATCTAGATAAATACATGCTGTAATTTATGTCTCATTTTGTTAAAGTTTATATTCTTGGTATCCTTGTTAAACAATCAGTATATAGACAAAAGAAGCATACTAGCATTTCAGAATTAAGTTTATACATTAAATGATTACGACCACTAAATTATGTTAAATATTAGGTATCTTAGGGAAGTGACTGATTAACGCAAGGTGACAATAAAACAGAAGCCTCCTTTAGGAGTCTTCTGTTTACTGTCACCTTGCTTTAAGCAGCTTTAAGCAACCATCTGTCTATTATACAACAAAATAGCATTCGTTTTATTGGTAGAAATAGAGAGATTTCACTTTATATTACATCGTTTGACAAGCTGGCAGAGAGCTCTCATTCAGTGTTTACCACAGAATGTGGCCAACAGAAGGACAGTCAAAAAGTTAAAAACTCCTATTAGAGATATCTGGCAATATGTCCGTGTAAGCTACCACTTGTCCTGATACTTATCAATAGAGGGTTTCCAATGATCGTACGTTGAGATTTTACCGTATATCAGAGAGAAATATCAGCCAATAGTGTATACAATGGAATAGCCGTTACACTTCCCATTTGAATGAAATGAAACGCATATGAAAGGCAATGCAATAAAATATGTACGTCCCTTTCCCAAATCTCTTCCTGTTTCCCCCTGCATCATTGTAATATTTACTTGAACCAGTTCTCCTCGTTATAAAACTGAACGACACCTGACTGTGTAAATCTACAGCAATTTACAAAAATACAAATCTTATCATTCTTAGAGATAAAGCACTCTATTACTACGCTTATTTGACTTTATAAAACGCATTAATACGCAAACCATCTGCAAATCAAATGACCAGAATCTGCATTTTGCTTCCATTTGAATGAATAATGAGTTGGAAAATGGATTATACCAATTTAGATATTCTACAAATGCTTCATTAAAGTTAAAACAAAATCAAATCACACATGTACGGAGTTGCCGTTTACATGTATATGAACATAATATATTGCAACTTATGGTTTGGTGAATTTAAAAATAATTTATAAACAACTCTTTTGGAAACTAATGGTTTTAAATTTAGCATTTAAAATGCCGGTATGCTAAATGTCCTTATTGTTTAAACGCTACACGGTCTTATGAATATACTAATATTAAAGCATTAATTTCATTATGGAAAAGTTATGTGTATATGGTTTATCGAGAAAATGTATGAAGTTTTCCGACCGAATAACTTTTCCCGCGGCTTTAACATGAATCTACCATCAAAGAACAAATTTACGTACAGCACAGAATTTCGCACACACAAAACATATTAACCGAACGACCATCTGGCATAGAACAAAAGACAAACAATGGAGAAATGACAGTACCATGACTGGTTAAAAGTAATGGTATTTACGGGCTATAGAAATAACGTAAGAAATTTAAGAATGTAACGTATTGATGCATGACGTCACGTCACGTAATTTAATCGCGGCGGAGCGGGATAGGGAAGAGCGTTGTAAAACGTCTCAGAGATACAACAATGAGCTTCCTTTAGACAACAACGCGTGTCATGTTAGAATGATTCATTTACATGCAGTTTAAACAGCCAATCATCATTTTATTGGTCGCAATGACATGACACTGTTTTCCATTTTCTTTAATACTTTCGCTGCCAAGATATCGAACAGCATATTGAAAATTAAAATCATCTTTTATTTTCTCGCACACGAATTTGTTGATTGAAGAAACCTTGGCATTATTGTCAATCAGATTGAATATTGATATTGAGGAAGTCAGCGTCGGATTCAAAGTGCTTGAAAATGGCAATGCAATCGGTACATGAGAATGAATAGTTAATACATTAACACAATTACTGAAAATGATGCACAGGCGAGTTCAAGTAAACCTAGTATATATAGTACAGTGGAGAATATGTTATTCTTTCCCGTTTAAACGCAAACGAAACGCAACGTACTAAAACGTAGAAAAGAACAATTTTTGGACAATTCTGATAACTTATGTTTATCTTGGTGGCAAACAGTTTGGAGCCAGATCAGACGCCGGCTTCAAACTGTTTGTAACAGAAAATCTAGTTTTAGCGTAAACGCGTTTATCGGGAAAAAATAGCAGATTCTCCACTGTAGTTGTGCATGAAATATTACCATATACCGCCAAGTGATTGGTATCCCTATGGGTACAAACTGTGCGCCCCTTGTCGCAGACCTATTTTGGTACTGTTATGAGAGGGACTTTATGCTAAGTCTAAAACCTGATACACAGGCAGATATGATCGAAGCCTTTAACAACACATCGCGCTATCTAGATGATATTTTTAATATAGACAACCCATTTTTTGATACGTTGTTTTCTTTTATTTACCCAAAAGAATTACGCCCAAATAAAACAAACGAGTCAAATTTATCGGCACCATTTTTAGATTTGGATCTTTTAATAAATAATGGTATTGTTTCTTCTAAGATTTACGATAAACGAGATGATTTTGATTTTAGTATTGTAAACTATCCTCATCTAGATGGCGATGTTCCCCGTTCTACATCTTACGGGGTTTATATTTCACAACTTATTCGTTTTGCTAGGGCTTGTACCTCTGTTGAGGACTTCCACATTCGTAATAAAACTATTACTGAAAAGCTTCTTAAACAGGGGTACAGATTTCATAAACTTCGTAAAACATTTTCTAAATTCTTTTATAGAAATCTTCCTCTCATTAACAAGTATAAATGTAACTTAAAGTCTTTTCTGCGGCAAGGTATTTCACATCCGGAGTTTTATGGTGATGTGATTTACAGACTTCGTAAGATTCTTTGACATATGCATTTTCAAAACCTATTTGTGAAACGTATTAGATTTTTCCTCAAAAAAGATTATGATCCAACTATATTGCTGCGCACTTCACGTTTGGTTATCGATCAATCTACAATTGATAACTATGCTTTCCTCTTTGGTTGTGCGACGACAGACAGGGCTTAGCACTACATGATGATGTATCTCTAAAGCCGTCCTTAACCGGGAGAGTTATGTCGGATTGTCGTGCTTTGGTTTTTCTCTCCCTCTCTGTCGTACCCTAAACCCTCCCATGTCTTACAGTTACTCGTGACTACAGACTATTCGCTTGAGTACAATTTGACCGTTGCCATAGTGGGTTATTTTTAACACGGGCTTGAATGTTTAATTCTTTCCCGTGTTACTAATAATCCTGTCAGAGAATTTTGTTAGATGTTTTACATGTATTTACTTACTGTGCTGGCGGTCTTTTTGATTGTAAGGTTGTGGAACAGGGTTTATATTTTATGTACACTGTTCGTCGTTATAGGTGAATATAGGAGATAAGTGTGAGGTTGGGCGCCCCTAAACCCAGGTTTAACCCCCCAGTGGTTGTTAATAGTTAATTAATTTATAATTGATTATTGATTGCTACTGACCGTACCAAGGCAGGCTCCTATGTTCACTTAGCTTTATGTTTGTCTTGCGTGTTGTTTTCTATTTGGTGTGTGGATGAGGGAGTGGTGTTGCGTGTGTGTGTGTGTGTGTGTTTGTTATGGTATGGCTGTGTGTGTGTTCTGCTTTAGAGATGGGTGTATTGTTTGTGTTGCGTTTCCTGCTTGAGTCTTCTTTCGTATTTATTAACCAAGTTTTGACAGTATAACAACTCAAGTAAAACCGTACTTATGGTTAACAAATATAACCGCAGCTTAAAGGGAAAGTAAAGCAGAACGTTTTTTTGACTGCAAAACATCCTAGTTTAATAACACTCAACCCTAGCGACTATACTCGTCATTATCAAACAATATTCATGGTCAAAGGTACACATGTCGTATGCAAACAGTGTATACCATGGTCAGAGGGTGTAGGAGTCTTCTAGACAGGGGCTGCACTGTTTGTAATTTTTACACTTTCAAATCTAAATTTCTTTTGTAGGTATTAGAAAACCTTTCCGACTCTTCTAGTACAGGTATTTTGAATCAGTCTAATGCTGCATTTTCGGTATGACAACAAACACCAATGAAAATGTCAAACAGTGCAGACCCTGATCAGGGGGCTCCTATAGGAACCCTCTGACCAGGGTATACACTGTTTGCATATGTAATGTAACCAGCAATCTCTACACATGGCTGTAGGCTTGAAAGGGTTAAAAATATTGCTTAAACGTTTTTAAAATCACTAAAATTAATTGAAAATTAAAATTACGCATTAACTGTTTCAGGGGAAAATTATTTACCTTTCCACTGCCGTAATATCGTCTGTTTATATAAGTTGTCAAACATAGTTAAGTTTTAATATGTGTCATATGAAAACTAGACTTTTTGCACTGCAAACAGTGTGGATCAATGCAAGCCATGACGACGGCTGATCTACGCTGTTTGAAACACATAATCTAAAGCATTTTATAAAGCTGTATCATATACAGTATTTGTTAGTGTAGACCAAGCGTATATACAGGGCATAGGATGACAACGGTGCTTGGTCTATACAATGTTGCAATGCAATAAGTAAGATCTAAAACAGTTTCACTGAAGAAATATTGATGTGAGTGTCAAATAATTTGGGTCCTGATCAGCCATCGCAATACACCGTGTAAAATAATGATCCAAACTGTTTGTCGAATTTATTTTGCTACGGACGTGAAAGTGTTAAGCAGACAAATACAATAAACACCATACCGAATCATATGAGTACGTGGTTTTTAAACGGAACCTTTGTGCACAGAATTGTAGTTGACGATTATTTTTTCTAAATCGCATATTCTTAGCATAATACTGTAAAAACATTAACACATTTGTGCCCAGCAGATTGTTCCATGATTATATATTGGATTAGTCCATTTTTTATCAAAGGGATGCCTGGTCAATTTTTTGCCAATGTCCCATATATGGGATCGTGGGCACAAATGGGTAAATGAAATCGTACCATAGCTGAGTTTATACTTATATAAAGAAGGGCATATATTCGACTGATATATCACTTTTGAATGGTTTCATTTACATAACACATCCAAAATATTAAAGAATCTGTCAACATGATGGATGTTGTATTTAATCATTTAATTTCTTAAATCAATCTAAAATCAACTTAATCGATGAGTTATAAGTGGATGATATTAACAATATAAGAGTGACAGGCCCGACAACACTTACAATAACAAACAATTCCGATTCTGATCAGAAGCCGGAATAACACGACTTCCAGTTAGAATCCACAATGATAGACATTTTCACCAATAGTTTAAAGTCAAATACCTTAAGTTTTTAATTTTAGAAAAACAAGCAGGCCAAATTCTGGCAACATTATGAAAGACGGGTACAGTGGAGAATCTGTTATTCTTTCCCGTTTAAACGCAAACGTACGCAAACGCAAAACACTAAAACGTAGAAAAGAACAACTTTTGGACGATTCTAATATTTCATGTTTATCATGGTGGCAAACAGTTTGGAGCCTGATCAGACGCCGGGTTACCCGGCGTCTGATCTGGCTCCAAACTGTTTGCACTGCAATTAATAGTTTTAGCGTAAACGCGTTTATTGGGAAAGAATAACAGATTCTCCACTGTAATAACATCATAACGGCAGAAAAGGGATTATACCAGAGGATAAAAGTGAGTTAGTTCTAACGGGTCAGTTATTTCTCTATTTTCAAAAACAGTTTGGACGGAGATCAGACACCGCGTAACGCGACTTCATATCAGGGTCCAAACTATTTGACACTCATGTCAATGCCTATTGAGCACAACTTGATGAAATTCTGAACTTTATAAATACATGTAAGGGCAGACCATAAGTGTTCGAGCACACGATGTAACAGCAGTTCATTTTTAGACAATTTTGACTTCATAATGTCATTGCAAGGTTGAAACAAAGAGGATTTGTATTTTAAAGTTTTCCAGAGTACTTGCATTCTTCTTGGTCAGTAACCACTTTGAAATGTGGGTATGTTCAACTTAACCGAGCACGGATAAATGCAGTTCATATTTCGAACTATAGGACAGTTCGAGTTAAACCAGTTCGAGATATCAAAGTTCGACTATATCAAATGATAGCAATCATCATGGATATTCTAGCAAGAAACCATCATGTATCACATCTTAATTTTGCAAGTTGGAAGTTACGCCTTTATACACAATTTTAACCCATATATACCCAGTGGTTTCTTCCATGTTTAAATATTGGATTAGTCTATTTTTTATCAAAGGATCTCCTGGTCAAAAATTTCATTTTCATTTTATTTTATATTGAAATTCCTTTCAGCAAACAGTGTAGACTCTGATCAGACGCCGCATAATGCGGCGTCTGATCAGAGTCTACACTGTTTGCCTATGTCCCATATATCGGATCATGGGCACAAATTGGTTAAGAATGTAAAGACATACTGCAGATGTCACTTCACAAGGGCCGTTCCTAAAGGTTTACGAATCAGGGCTCTAGGTAAAAGGGAGTTAACTGAACATTTTTCACTCATTTTAGCACCATTTCCTATGAAGTGACTTCTCATTAGAATAATCTTGAAGTAATGAGTAGTAACACCAAAGGTTTTAATGCATAAATTAAGATTTTAGTTTTTGAAGTACTCCCCTTATTTTGCGCCCTGTACGAATGTTTTACTGTGTATAGACTATTGAAACTACAGTGGAGAATCTGTTATTCTTTCCCAATAAACGCGTTTACGCTAAAACTATTATTTGCAGTGCAAACAGTTTGGAGCCAGATCAGACGCCGGGTAACCCGGCGTCTGATCAGGCTCCAAACTGTTTGCCACCATGATAAACATGAAATATCAGAATTGTCCAAAAGTTGTTCTTTTCACCGTTTTAGTGCTTTGCGTTTGCGTACGTTTGCGTTTAAACGGGAAAGAATAACAGATTCTCCACTGTAATACTCGATGTAAGGGTTTAAACAGCAACTTATATATTATTAATGTATAAAAGCACTTAGTCCAATGAGCTCCTCGGGCAAATTTATATCCTACTAATCAGATTCACATGTGCATCAGAATAATTTAAAATTCGTCCATCACTAAAAAGAAGTGGTTTTGTTAGGGCATGCTTAATACAGACAGAAACTTAAACATGATTTTACCCTTTACCACATAAGTGCGCCTTAATGCATTGAATTTTGTTCCTCCTATAAAAAAAATGTTCCCCTTTATGTAGTAATTGAAATAAACAATAAGAAATATTTCCTCGTATGTGGTAGCTTAAAGCAGGAGAAACGTAAAGCATGATGTGTATTTCGACACACCCTTTTTTACTTTAACATGCTTTAAGAGTTAACTTGTCTTCGAAACTAGAAACAGGTTAATAAGGAAGAAAGGGTTAACCTATTACCCCATAAATACGCCTTTTTACGCCTCTAGTGTATTCATCAATTGATAAAAAAAGTTCCAATTTACACAATTATCAATATGTTACACAATAAAAAAAATCTTTATTCTAATAGATTTTTGCTTAAAGCAGGATGAAAGTAAAGCAGAATGCGCCTTTCAATCTGCTTTAAGTAGTAACTTGTTTTCAAAACTAGAAAGTGGCTATGGGGTAATGGGTTAAACATCAACAGTTTATGTAAAACAAACATGTTGTACAGTGGATAATCTGTTATTCTTTCCCGTTTAAACGCAAACGTACGCAAACGCAAAGCGCTAAAACGTAGAAAAGAACAATTTTTTGACAATTCTGATAATTCTTGTTTATCTTGGTGGCAAACAGTTTGGAGCCTGATCAGACGCCGGGTTACCCGGCGTCTGATCTGGCTCCAAACTGTTTGCACTGCAAATAATAGTTTTAGCGTAAACGCGTTTATTGGGAAAGAATAACAGATTCTCCACTGTAGTAGCACAGTCAAGCGTGTTTTAAAGGACCAATATAACAAATGCATGTATGTATTTAAATATGCATACTTTACGTGCAGTAAACGTACATGTATTACCTTCAGAGAACCAATTCCAGAACACATGGCATTGCATGGTTTTCATTGTTTGTTTAACCCCTTCAAGCCAATATATTCACTGTTTCAAAATGCAATTAAAATGTCAATATTGTTGATTAAAAACAATTGAAACTTAACATTGATTGAATTGTTATCGATTTTGCACGGAAACATACATTGACTACTGAGAGTTATACTACATCTGTTGACTATTAATCTGTTGAGCAGGGTACATCCTATGCTTTCATCGACTGTATTTGACATAGGCCGTTGGCATAGCTCAAAACATGGGGTTTTAGGATATTATATCCTTATGACTCCTTCTTAATAGATGTTGAAATAACTTCTTAGAATCGTCTCGAAGTAGCTTGTTTGTTTGAAAAGGTAATAGTAATGAGTTGACTGGATATATTTAAGGAGACATTATTTGAAATGTACTTGTCATTATCAAACGCACTGTGGAACAACTGCACATCACGTTTGTGTTAACCCGTTTATACCCAGTGGATTATTCCATGTTTATATATTGGATTAGTCCATTTTTTATTAAAGGGATGTCTGGTCAAAATGTTCATTTTCATTTTGTTTTATATTGAAAGTCTTATCAGCAAACAGTTTAGACTCTGGTCAGACGCCGCATTATGCGGCGTCTGATCAGAGTCTATACTGTTTGCCTATGTCCCATATATGGGATCGTGGGCACATATGGGTTAATTAACCTCTTTGTTGGCCTGCTATGACGTTATCTGCTATACACAATTGTAGTCCTGCCCTTGTTCTCAAATTTGGACTTTTAGTAAAATGACTAGGGAAATATCGCAATAAAAGATACAAATCGAGTGACAGAGCCGAGGGAAAAGGACAGTACGGTAATATCGCAATAAGTGTCAGACAGTTTGTATGTACGTACCAGATGCTACATAACTCGGTGTATGATCAGCGCCCATTTTAATAAACATTTGAGATGAGTCTTTATCAATTCCCTAGCATTTAATCGGTCAGATTTGAGCATTGGCTCAATTCTGACCATTCCAATGCTTGATAACGAACTCAGACCAAATTCAAACGCTTAATAAGTGCTGTACCAGGACACATGCTGTTTTCAAATAACCATTGCTATCGGGGTCAGACGGTCAATGAGAAATGGTTAGATCGGTTTGTTTGAAAACTTTATATCCAATACACGTTTATTGCCATAGAACAAGTTTTGGTTTGGCTGAATAATTACAAGATATCAAATCAGACTACAATAATGAAATCTTCGTTGTGTCTGCTAAAATCTGCGTTCGGGTTTCTGCTAAAACAATTATATCCACTACAGCCGTTTGAAGGCAGAACAGACGCAGAAAAAACCTTAAGCAGGGTAACGCTTCAATTTGTATGCCCATTAATAACCCGCCTTCATTCTTGACAGTGGAAATGACCAAAGGGAGTCAGTTTGTTCGACGTTTCATTTAATAAAGAAATGAGGTCTATTTTTAGCTATTTAATTACTAGTAAATTGTTTATTGAGCATGAACTGTATCACAGTAAATGTCAGTTATGTCAAAGCGTTTATTTAAAAAGCACTCGACAATCCGTCATCAAATGGTATACACGCACACCGAATTCTGTTTTTCCAACTTATTTGATACAATAAATATTTTTCAGATAAGCCTTTTCTATACCTTAGATCGAAATATCAAAATTCAAGGTCACAATGACCGACCTGAAAACGGTACGTGGCCATTCCTAGATGTAATGTAACATCAAAGATGGTATCCGTAGCTGATGTGGTATAGCAAATATGGTTAAAATAAAGCTTTTCAATTTTTGAATGATATTTGTATGTTTCACTGCGCTACATGTATCAAAAATATACTCACACAAACAAGTTGGTAAGTCTAGCTGATTGGGTGTATACAGTGGGTTATACATTATTATTTCCCGTTTAAACGAAACGAAACGCAAACGCAAAACACTAAAACATAGAAAAAAGCAACTTTTTGACAATTCTGATAATTCATGTTTATCTTGGTGGCAAACAGTTTTGAGCCTGATCAGACGCCGGGTTACCCGGCGTCTGATCTGGCTCCAAACTGTTTGCAATATAAATAATAGTTTTAGCGTAAACGCGTTTATTTGGAAAGAATATTGTTTACTCCACTGTAAATATACACCGAACAACATTTTTACACAAACGACGAACGCGGGTTGTCATATGTGTTGCTGTGTAGGAAATCATTTTTTATTCTCCAGACAATATTTTTCTATTATCAATAATTGGGATCAAAGGTCAAGGTAAATCTCATTATGACCTTAACAGGATATGAGATACTACGTAATCCGCCGACGTAATACAGTGGAGAAAACGTTATTCTTTCCCGTTTAACGCAAACGAAACGCAAACGCAACACACTAAAATGGAGAAAATGACAACATTTTGATAAATCTAACTATTCATTTTAATCTGAGTGGCAAACAGTTTGGAGCCTGATCAGACGCCGGGTCACCCGGCGTCTAATCTGGCTCCAAGCCGTTTGCATTGGAAATAATAGTTTTAGCGTAAACGCATTTATTGGGATAGAATAACGTTTTCTCCACTCTACCACATCAAATTTGGTATTCTTGGCATACGAAATGTGCTCCAGACTAAGGACATATACAGATAAGCACTTTAGGGTTTGCACAAGCTTCAGGGCTTACATAACTAGATCATGAAAAATCCTATGATTTCCAAATTTTCTTTTTGCATGCGCGATTATATAAAGAAGATTGAAAATAAAGCAATATGCGCCTTAAAGCGCATACTGCTTTACCTTCAACCTGCTTTAAGCTACCATCTGCTTGGATAGAAATCTGAAGATTTCGAAATAATCCTGAAAAATTGCAGCCCTGTCATTAAGGAGTGGCAATGACCCTCCGCCCCTTCAGATTTTCAATTAAGTTAAATGGTTAGCTTATAATGATGATCTTCTGACATACATCATCCAAATTTTCTTTTTTCAAGCGCGTTTATTAAAAGCAAATTAAGAGCATTCTGCTTTACTTTAAACCTGCTTTAAGCTACCATCTGCTTGGATAGAAATCCGAAGATTTTGGAAAATTCTGAAAAACTGTAGCCCTGTCATTAAGGAGTGGCAATGACCCTCCGTCCCTTCAAATATTCAATTAAGTTAAATGGTTAGCTTATAATGATGATCTTCTATCATACACCATCCACTCTACAAAATCAGACATCTGGTATTCAACACTAAAATAAGGACACGCAGTGTGTGACTGCTGGTTGTACAGACCAAACACAACATACGAGCATTAGGTATATTTGAATAATGCCGTGTTTACAGTTTTTCCCGTATGCTTGTGCATTTGCAAACAGTATGGATCATGACCAGCCGCCGATTATCTCGGCGTCTGAATACGATTCACATTGTTTAAAGGTTAATATCATTTCTTCAATATTACTGTTTTCAACCTATAATTGAAAACGAGTATGGGCGACTTTAAAGTTGATGATATTTAGGTATTTCATGTGATGTTTTTACCCATTTATACCCAGTGGATTCTTCCATGTTTATATATTGGATTAGTCCTTTTTTCATCAAAAGGATGCCTGATCGAAATTTTCATTTCCAATTTGTTTTATATTGAAATTCCTATCAGCAAAAAGTGTAGACTCTGATCAGACGCCGCATAATGCGGCGTCTGATCAGAGTCTACACTGTTTGCCTATGTCCCATATATGGGATCGTGGGCACAAATGGGTTAATCAGTTATTATACTTTAAACTCTTATATAAATAAATTTGTCTTGAATAAGTTCCACATGAAACAATGGAAAATATTATTAACTCACATCTGTTACCATGTGCTAACCTTGAGGTATGCAAAATAATAGTCTGAGCAACGTGTGACAAAGTAGGAAGTCAATATTGTGCAGTAGGGTATGCAATATTAAATGTCAAAATCAAAGTCCATGGAGTAGTCATCGACACTGCGTCGTCTGTAATGCAAGCATATGGCGTTTACTGAGACTAGCAACAGGCTGGTGGATGAGGGTAGATATGAACAAAACTTAACCCTTATCTTGCGGCAATATCGTCTGCTTCGAAGTTGTCGTCTGCAAAATTTGTTTAATATAGGTTTATACAATTTTTAAGAAAACAATTCTAAAGACGAGTGTCCAGCACATCAATAAATGTTTACTATAAGATTGTCAAACCGTTTGGATCTTGATGAAACTCCGAATACCTCGGCATCGGCCAAATTGCAAACGTTTCGAACACAACGAGCTTAAGGTTACCGTTGTATGTTTTAATTATTCTCCTGGCTTTGTCTGACAATGGCATGTAAACGACTACCTTGGGATGATTGCACGAACTGACAAATTTCTGGCTTGCATGTCTGCAGAGAAAGACCATTCCCTAAGTATCTTAAGGCTTTAAGTTATCTTTCGGAATGCAAGAAAGTTTTCGTCTGGAAAATCTGAGTCAATACATGTACGAATAGTCGAATACAGTGTTCCCTCCCTTCAACGGCCCTCCGCACAACGGCTCCGTCCTTACAACGACGCTCACCGATGCTCACCAAACAAGACCATTTTTCCAACCTTTTCACTGCTGCAATATCTTCTGCTTAAAATTGTCGTCTGCTCTTTTTCTTACAATGTTACATATTTACATAGAGTAAAAACCTAAATGACGAATGACAAACAGCTTGACTCCAGATCAGACACCGCGTTACACGGCGTCTGGTCTAGGTTCAAGCTGTTTGCAAATGTAAGCCAATTTCCCTTCCTATAACGACTCTCTTCGAACAACGAACACAATGTGCGTCTCCCATTGGGTGTCATTGTAGAGAGGGTGTGCTGTTATATACCACACAACGTCCCTTTTAGTTAGCTCGTCAAACTGTTTGCATCCAAATGATGCATCTAGTACACCGGCGTCTCATCTGGATAAACTGTTTCCACCTTCTAAAGCCAATATATCTATAGCTTGCTGAAGTTTTAAGGTCTATGTGTACATCCAAGCATGCGTACTAACGTACTGTCAGCATAACTGCCCACTGTTTAATTTTAATACTCAAACCAAAAAACGTAGATAACTTTTGAATGAAAATCAGCGAATCATAAGATAACTGACAATGTGTATCAAACTGACAAGAAGGCAAAAAAATAAATTGCTGTTGCTATAACATTGCACCTGCGTGTTACAAATGCGGTGGAATTTGTTTAAGGTCAGTATAACAGGTTTGAGAAGTGGAGCGTCAATAAGATACAAATAATTTATTGAAGTCCATTAACCATTATCATATTTAGCTCTTTAGTAAACAAGTCCACACCCTTAAGGGGCCAGAACAAACACAGAATGACTTGACTTTTGATCAGAAACCTCAATGATTGACATTCATTTAGACATGATTCGTGACCATAAAAGTAGACATTAGAAAACAGTGTAGATATTGATGAGACGCCTGTCCTCGTCTGTACTGCTTGCTAACTTATATGAAATGGTCTGGTGTACGACATTCACTGAATTGTTTATAAATCGCCCTTGTACATATTTAATGAAATCGTCCAGTAATGAAATAGGAAAGGTTCATTGCAATACCAAATCATGAATGGGCTAAATGTTTTGATCGTCAAAAAACGTTAATGCATATTATTTTTTATTTCGTCACCTTAGTAACTTTTGAATTTATTGTAATGTCTCTAAAAGACACTTTTCTGGGTATCAGAGTTTCCATGGAAGTATTGGAAATTCTCTGATTACTTTACACTTAATGGTGTCCCGCCGTTTGTGGTTGTATTTGCCATCTGTCTTAACCCCTTCACTGCCATGACGTCATCGAATTGAAACAATTGTCGTCTGCTTCTATTCCTAAAATACATTGTTTTGGTATTTTGACTTAAGAAATATTGAAACGAGTGACAAATAGGTTGGATCCTGATCAGACGCCGCGTGACGCGGCGTCTGATCAGGGTCCAAACTGTTTGCAAATAACTACTGTACTCGGGGTAAGGCAGTGAAGGGGTTAAACGTTATTTTTTAGTGTTATGGATAGTGAATTGTGGTATGAAAGACAAACGCAAATACACTGGACTCGTTCAGAAAAGCAATCATACTATTATGAAAGACTGGAGTTTATGCCTTGTCATAGTTTGCTGTTTACCTCAGCATGCTATGAAATTACCGTCTGCAACAATTCTCAGAATTTATCAATTTTCATTTTATCTATAATATCACAAGAATGTCAAATATTTTGATCCAGATAGAAAGCCGACTTATTTGGCATCTTATCTGAATCAAATGGTGTGGAACTTATGTGCATGTAGCGTGCAGAACAACCTAAGCCACCTGCTTGTAGTACCAGCATACCTGATGGAAATTGTCTAATTTTCTGACTCTTCACTAAAATCGTTCCACTACTACTAATATTGCTCATTTTTACAATTTGCCTTTTTTAACCAAACATTTGAGCAGCCTTTTTCTATTGTCTTGCCTAACGTTGTGTATACTTGTGATGTACCTATCTCTTATTATCGGTTGCAAATAGTTTTGGTAAAGCATAAAACGCAAACAATGAAATACAATAAATGTATTTATTTGTTGAAAATTTCGTGTCAATTGTTAACGGTTTGCAGTTTTCAATACTTACTGTCTATGTAGGTTGAAATTAAAACAGAATGCGCTTTAAGTGGTCACTTCTTTTCAATAATAGAGACAGGCCATATGGTAATGGGCTTACAAGGATATATGTTACAGATAACATCGACATAGCTTGCTGGTGGGTTTAAACTGGTTTCCACTAAAATGTTCAATTCAAAGATTTGGCTATTTACCCCTTTCATGCTATGGAGTTAAGGGTTAAAGAAACACATAGATTGCTGTAGGCATGTGACTGCTTTAAAAAGACGTGACCAGTATTTAGAATTTATGGATGAATTCATATGAATAGTCTCCTAGCATTATGTGTACCTCTTGTGCAATGTGCAGTCAATCTTATCTTAAAAGGAGGCTGATTTAAACTCATCCGGAAACTTTAAAACCGACTGCACAAATATCCTCTTTGAAAAGATATATTCTTAGTCTTTTCTAAACGTTTGATCTTTATCAGTACCGAGTAGCTATGCGTCTTAGTAGCATCCAGTCTATGTATCATGGGGATTGTATACATATGCCAATATATGTAAACTGTATGTAGCAGCAACTCTATGACAAAGCATGATTACAGACTATCTAAGTAAAAACAAAACTGAAACAGAAGGTTTGAGCTTTTTTGCTTACCTTTTCCATGTTTGAAGCGAATGCAAACTGTATAAAACCACATGTATGAATTCGTCTTATTGATATTGAAATGCAGACAACTTTTGACAGAATTTATGCCGGCGACATTAAGGCAACGGACTAATGTTAATTTGTTTTTAAGTTTGATGCTTATCACTCAATGCTATATGCGATTCGATATTGCGCTAGGTTTGTTAACTAAAAATACTCAAACAAAATATTAAACAATATTTGTTCATGGTACTCATAACTTGCTTAAACATCAATGTTTTATTTAACTTATCGAACACAGCAATCAACATTGCATTATCCTTTTTATTAAACGTCTTATTATACAGATGAGAATACATTTTTTCAATGAACGTTTATACTAATATAAATTATCAATTTCAAACTGTTTTGAGCCTAATCAAATATTGACATGTTGACTCGGCATCTAAACAGTCTCCAAACAACTAGTTTTCAATATTAAAGCATTTTTTTTATAAACACTTGCCTCTCTTCTCATTTTTTGCAGTACGTGTTGTTTCAACGGGAAATAAGAAGGTCTTCTCCAATGTACGCACTATCAATACATTGATAGCATAACCTCGAGCATGTTAAGTAGTTGTCGTCTGCTACATTTGTCGTCTCAATCTATTTCCGGAGTAAGCTTGATCTGTTCCATGTATGGTTATTGCTTTGTCAAACAGTTTGTCTCCAGATATAATACCTATACTCGGTGTCATATCTTGATACACACTATTTTAAACAGTTAACCCATTTGTGCCCACGATCCCATGTATGGGACATAGGCAAACAGTGTAGACTCTGATCAGACGCCGCATTATGCGGCGTCTGATCAGAGTCTACACTGTTTGCTGATATGAAATTCAATATAAAACAAAATGAAAATGAAAATTTTGACCAGGCATCCCATTGATAAAAAATGGACTAATCCAGTATAAAACATGGAAGAATCCACTAGGCGCAAAATGGTTAAATCTAAGTCGCTAGTCGCGTATACGATATTAACTGATTGAGTCAACATCTTCGCGTCAAAGAGGTGCCAACTAAAAGCTTCTCTACTTATTCAATGTTTCCGTGTTTGATGTCAATACATTTCTATCATCTTTTAGCAGCCTTCATCAGTATTAGGACAGTGACATTTTAGTTCTTGGTTTAAGTGCAAGTAATCTATTTGGGTTCATGCAACAATTGCAATCAGATATATCATGAAATATAAAACCTCCGTCAGACAGCCGTCAATTTGTAAACAAGATTTCTTGCCAGGCATCAAGACAAAAAATCTGAAGTATGTGCGTATTTATCAGATTGATTAAGCATAACATTACGTTTTACTACTTGTGTTTTATAGAAAAAGAGAAGACTTTTACATTACAGTTAGGTCCCTTTATAACGTTTACTGGGACAGTCGACATTCGATTATACAGACTCGTTTATATCGAATTCACCCGTATTTCATAAGTTTATTTCAATAACCGAAGTTCGCTAAGATCGAGCATATCCGTGTTTCAAAGTAAAAACATGGCTAGCCACTATTCTAAATTCGAGGTTGTTTGACTTAGAAGTCGTATAATGTTTGATAGTATTGTCAAAGCAGTAAGATGTATTCCCTGGCTTACAATGTACTCTAATGTGTATATTTATTTTATGTACATAGGACAAGACTGTATTTGCTTCCGTTTAATCGAACTTAAACACAAAAACAAAGCAATCCAATGAAAAATAAATGCCGCTATGTTGAGACAGTAATTTCTGAGTGGCAAACAGTTTGGAACCGGGTCAGAATCCGTGCTATTCAGCGCCTTACCTGTCTTCAAACTGTTTTTGTATGGTTTTTCAGTATAAACGCGTATATTGGATACCAATAACGCTTACCCTGCTTTTTTGCATACCCATTCCATCTTTCGAACATTAACAGGTTTATGTAAGTTCAACTTTATCTTTCAAATAACGTTGATGTTACAAAACCATTGCCCCTTTACAAGCAGCTCGGAACCAGATCTGACTAATTGTATGACTGTGTCTTATCAGGTTCTAACTGTTTGCCACCTAGATTGGAATACTCCATACAGTTTTGTTCAAAACTGTATCATATCCCATATATCTAATTGCAGCACGTTTTTGTTTGGTTACGTTTAGACGAGCAAGAATAACATTTATCGAAATGGGATAAGAATAGGTATTCTATTTCTCAAGGATTCCGTTTTAAGTGGGATTTGTAATAGAATATTTACCGATTCAAAAGTATATCGTTTTTGTTTTCAATTTCCATGCCCAGCTAATTTAGAACAATATGAAAATCAACTATTAAAACAAAACGTGTAGAATCAGCTGAATTCGTATAACTATTCAGAACCCACATATTTCACTCGTACCTTAGTAATGAATATATATAATAAACAGTACTCTATCCCTACAACGGCCCTCCCAGCAACGACTCCCTCCTTACAACGACCATTCCCGCAGTTCCTTAACCAAGACTAATGTCTAACGCTTTTTTTGCAATATCGCCTGCTTAAATGTGTCTTCTGCTATTTTTCTTTAAGAGACATAATGGCCATTTTGACAGAAAAATGAATTAATGACGAGTGAAAAACAGCTTGAATCCAGATCAGACGCCGCGTTACGCGGCTTCTGATCTGGATTCAAGCTGTTTGCAAATATAAGCCGATTTCCCTCCCTATAACGACTCCCTCCGAAACACTCACACAATCTATGTCTCCCAACGGTTGTTGTTGTAGAGAGGAAGCGCTGTTTAACGTTTATATGACAAAATAACTAGAATCTATGTCGATTTAAGTGCAAGTAAATAAATGTCAATAGATTTTCCCGCTGTCTGCTGAATATTTGCCATTAGATAATTAATAACATTTACATCATGAATTTAAATCATGATCTGATTTTGTTTCAAAATATTTACAATGTCGACGTCAGTCAACTATGGGTTTGAAAGGGGTTACATAAATGAAACAAAATCATTAAATCTAGTTCATGACAATGTGAACGAGTTTTTTTCAACAATTCTTGCGAACAACTTTTGGGCCAGATCAGACAACAAATTGCTAGTGTAGGAGTTTTCTGTACTATGTTCATCATATTGTAAGCTGCTTTATATCATCAACGTCATAAATAAATTGTCAACAAATGATGCTTATTGGTAGACTCTTTGTGATATGATTAACGCAGGAAATGTTGTTATTGCATTCAACAAGAACTTCAAAAAAATGAAACTGCGAAAGCCCCCGGAGTTGTGCAAACCACTTGGGACATAACTTATAGGATAACACAGCTTAAAACATTTTGCAGTTAGAAAGGCAAAGTATTTCATACGGCTTCATATTATATGTATTTCTTAATATATCCTTACAACTTACAAACTAACTATTACTTGCACTTTACATGGCTTCGGAAAAGACTCTTCCTTTAAGCATGGAACGTCTCCCTAACCAAAACACAGAACACATCATTTTATATTTAATGTTTAATGTGTTGCAAGCTCTTGAAAAAGTATATAGATGTTAATCTGATATCCAATCTAAATATAACCTCATTGAAAAGGAGATATAGAATATCATACAAATCAAATAAAACATTATGTGTTTACTCTTATTTTGCCGATCGTGACTTAACTGTTATTTGAAAACAGTTTCGATCAAGATCAGACGCCGCGTTACGCAATGCCATATCTGGATAAAATTTGTTTGGCACTTGTCTTTCGATTTCTCATATCAAAAATGTATAAATCTTAATTTAAAAAATTCAAAGCAGAAGGTATTATGACAGGATAAGGATTAATTCTCTGCAGTTAATATGTTGTCAATTAGCAAATGCAGGTTGTTTTGTAAGTGAGACAGATACTCTATTGATTTCGTTCATGCTAATACCGGTATTAAATAGGTGTCGTAATCTTTGATATGAACGCATGACTTCTGTCGAATTAATCACGAACGTTACAGCAGTAAAGGCACGCTATAACAGCAAGTCTCTCACATTAACCCATTTGTGTCCACGATCCCATATATGGGACATAGGCAACAGCCGCAACAGAGAAGACTCTGGTCAGACGCCGCATTATGCGGCGTCTGATCAGAGTCTACACTGTTTGCTGATAGGAATTTCAATAGAAAACAAAATGAAGCAGAAAAGTTTCACCAGGCAACCCTTTGATAAAAAATGGACTAATCCAATATATAAACATGGAATAATCCACTGTGTATAAATGGGTAAAGGTTCATTGGTAGTGGTGAAGACGAGTGGCATGTTTTGAAAGATTTATAATAAAACAGTAATGCTAAACAAGAGTATTATGAGCCCGTGCACAAAAAACGGTTTATGATAAGTCGTTTTCGAGTTTTCGATTGGTCAGATACTAGCACGCTGCTTAACTTTGACAAATCAAAAGCCTCAAGAAAGATCTCAGATTAATATCAAACGCTTTATAATGATATCAGCTTTATTTTCATCACAACCGAAGCAAAACATGTCACAAGCATCAAACTCAAGTCTTGTGAGTTTCACTGACGGTCGTTTCTATACATTCTGCTTATCTGCTACAGTGCTCCCTCTCTTCAACGGCCCTCCGAACAACGTCTCACTTCTTACAACAACGTTTGCTACTGTTCCCAAATGTTCCCGAGACAACTATGTCTAACGGTTTCGTACATTATTGACATTTTGACAGCAAAAATAAGAACATAATGACGAGTGGCTGATAGTTTTAATCCAGATCAGACGTTGGGTGACGCGGCGTTGATCTGGATTCAAGATGTTTTCAAATGTACGCCAATTTCGATCCCTATAACAGTTCCCTCCAACAAAACACACACTGTTTCCCATTGGTTGTCGTTGTAGAGAGGCAACAATGCAATACAAACAAATTACACACTGATGTTGGGATGCCGGTCTTTCTTGTGAAAACGAAGGCAAATAGAACCGTTCTAGTGCGTGTTGAAGAACAGCATTGTGGCATTTTGTGTCATGAGTGGCTAAGCTCCTGTAACCTTAAAGAACGCTTTCCTGTTCTTTGAATGATTTTGGTTTTAATCTGCTTGAAATTGTCAAATTAGATGTTTGGTCACAGACGAGTATGTTTGCAAATACAGTGTTCCCTCTCGACAACAACACCCAAAAGGAAACAAAGATTATGTGCGTTAATCGGAGGGAGTTGTGATAGGGAGGGACAGTTAAGGCCTTTAGAGTACATTTGCAAACAGTTCGAAACCAGATCAGACTGTTTGTCACTCGTCTTTATATTTTGTCTGTCAAAATATCCGATATGTAACTTTGAGAAAAAACGGCATTTAACAATTTAAGCAGACGATATTTCAGCAGTGAAAGCGGTAGACATGTTTATTTTGTTTGGGGGACAGCAGCAATCAATGTTGTGTGTAGGGAACCATTGTTCGGGGTTTGCTGTAGGGAGGGAGCACTGTAAAGACTCTTGCGTGCATTTGAATATCTTAAGAAACATGGATTCAAATGTACTTAATGCAATATAAGGGTAAATTAGAGAGCTGAAAAGAGGGGGTTTCAGATTTATTTCCATCGAACTATAAAATGACCTATGCCTTTAGAATCAGTATTGAATACTCGCATGGGGGTTGCTACAGTTTTCAGCTTAAACAGTGTTTTGTGCAACTTCCGACAAACGGATTGAGAAACTTCAGACAACATATTGTTAAATAAAAAATCATGTTTGCCTACTTGACGAAGACAGACAATTTCTTCATGCAAACTGTATTAGTTTTCTGTATTAGATCGAGATGCACACCTGCTCATCTGTCCTATCGACTGACCATGTACTTGTCCAAATTACGGCTGATTGGCGCATACTTGTCTGTTATGAAGTGCCCTTGTAAGTCTGTATTGTAGACGAATTTCCTATTTTAAGGGAACAATTGATCGATTTCCTTAAACTTCATGACACTGAACGTCTACAGGGTAGTACAGTGAATAAGACGTTAACCTTTTCCAAAATAACACGTTTTCGTTTAACTATTATTTCCATTGCAAACAGTTTGTAGCCAAATCAGACGCCGGGTTAACCAGCGTCTGATAAGGCTCCAAACTGTGTGCTGCTCCGATTAAAATGAATAGTCATGATTGTCAATAAGTTGTATTTTTCTCCATTATATTGATATGTGTTTGTGTTTCATTTTCGTTTAAACTGTAAACGAGTTTGTGTTAACTAACTCAACCCCTCGCGACAAGTATATGAGACCACTTTAAAGCAGATTGAAATTAAAGCAGAATGAGCATTTGGTTCTACTTGAAGCTACTATATACTAGGCTTTAGTAACTGTTTTAAGAAAATAATCAAAATAAGTATCAATTCAGGTAACCCTTGCTTCTATAGTTGGTTCACTTCTAAAGACAGGTAACTTCTTGGAGCAGGCAAGTTAAGCAGAATCCTTTCTTCAAGAGCATTCTGTGTTTCTTTAATAGTGTAATAAGGCATATGGTTATGTGTAATTTGTGACTAATTAGAAACCTAGTCGACGAACAATATTGTTGTTGTCATCGACGAATAATTGATGAATTGGTTAACTCTTTTATTGCCCAATTGTATCGTCTTCTTTAATAGTCTTACCGCCAAACAAATGTCTGCATTGATAGTGTTTTCAGCAATTTAGGGGTTCTTTGGCAAAAGAAATATCGATGCGAGTGTCAAACAGTATGAATCCTGATCAGACGCCGCGTGACGCGGCGTCTTACCAGGATATATACTGTTTTCAAAGTCGCTTTTTGGCACCTTTTGGCGCAATTGGCAGTGAAATAGTTATTCAGTCAATCACTACTAAAAACAATTGCCAGTTGCAAACATTTTGGTGTCTGGCTCCAAAGTGTTGCTACTGATCAAACTTAAGACTGTTTCACCCAATGAGACAGGTAATGTCATGGCTCATATGTATGAATCAGTATGGTCACCCAGCTAGCAGTTGACTTGTTAATATTGTGATTTACAGTTATCCCTCCCTGAAAAGGCCCTCTGAACAACGAGTCCCTCTTTACACAAACGCTTGTCGCTGTTCCCCCAAACAAAACGATTAGCCTGTTAACCTGTGTTTTCGCCACCCTTAGCTATATTTTTCGCGCATGCGCTTTCTGATGTAACATTTCTTACTTGTTCACGGATCTGATTCTGAACTGAACCTTCAATAACACGAATATATACAAATAAAACTTGTGAAATAAATACAAATGGAAATAACTGCACCGTTTTCGAACGAGGTCATTGCTCTGGATCACCGGGATGCTTTCTTGTCAATTCACCACCTCTCATTGGTCGTTCGATAATTAGGTCAATGTAGGCTCTGTCAGTATATTATAGTTTGTTTCATGAAATTTGAACATTGTTTAATGATTTTGAAATATTTAATTTTTTAAAAGTAAATAATAACTTTTACAACTTTACAATAAAAAAGTAACAACGGGCATATAGAGAAATAATTACCAACATGTCCTTTGATTTGAAACTTTTTGTGAATTATTGTTATTTAACCTGTTTCTTTCGCATTTTCGGCGCTTGAAATCTTCCTTAGTGCAACTGTCCTAGTATTCGGATATCCTCTGTAGTTTTAGGACATCCTCGGTAGCCTGCTCGTGACGGAATTCTAAGTTTTGCTTAGGTGGCGAATTGACAAGAAGGTGGCGAAATGACAAGAAGCAAGGATATGTCCGACCTTTTCACGGCAGCAATATCGTCTGCTTAATTTTTTTTTCTTCTCAAAGTCAAATATATGATTATGACATTTTGACAGAAAGAACATTCGCATTATGACGAGTGACAAACAACTTGAATCCATATCAGACAGCATGTTACATTGTGTAAGATCTGGATTCAAGCTGTTAGCAAATGTAAGCAAACGTCCCTCCGTATAACAACTACATCCGAACAACACCCATAATCTTTGTCTCCCATTGAGTGTTGTTGTAGAAGGGGACACTGTACATGTGTATATAATATATGCAATGCAGTCTCGATACGATGCCTTTTAGCTGCATACATGTCAGTGCTCAAGAGACCGACAAACTTGTAAATGTACAGACGGTGAAACACTATTATTTCTGAAAACACGTGGTTCTCTCAGAACTGGTTACTAGGAGTCCATTGAACCCGGACACACGGTCAAACATAACGAACTCCGTTGTTGCGGCCAAAATGCTTAAGCGGCACGTTCATTCGTTTACTGTTATTATGACGATTGACTTGTAAGCAACTTTTATCCTGATTAGACGCCGCATTATTCGGCCGATAAGGGTCAAAACAGTTTGTATATGTTAGTATTGTCGTGCTTGACACTGTAATTTAAGGATATAATTCCAAGTTTGCCAACTGTACAACTAGTCAAAAGAAATATTATAGTTCCAAAGGCAGCAGTGTTCTGAAAACAAATTTAATGTAAATCTACTATGATGTGTGCTTTACTTTTATTTTTGTTTAGTAGCCACCTGAATTGAAAGTCGAATGTCAGCTGTCCTATGAGTGGTCGCAAAAGTGGACATATATATATACCGCACCAAATAATTGGGTGTATGCATGGACTCCGTCTTGACTGAATAGCGTTGAATAAATATGACAGGTGATTATAAGTCAATTAAGTATCTAATCTCAAGGAAAAGCGATCTTTGACAGGACCACAATACAATATCTCACGCAATACTTCTAATATGAGTGCAATGTCAATTTTCATAACACCCATATGTTTTTATAAATAGAAATAATTTTTACTCTGTCACCCTTTACTTAATAAAAGCACCCTTTATTGTATGTATTTATTCTTATACATGTATATGGGACTTAGGTAAACAGTATATACTCTGATAAGACGCAACATAAGGCGGCGTCTGATCAGAGTCTATACTGTTTGCTGATAAGAATTTAAATTTAAAACAAAATGAAAATGAAAATTTTGACCAGGCATCCCTTTGATAAAAAACTAACTAATCCAATATATAAACATGGAAGAATCCACTGGGCGTAAATGGGTTAAATATCCATAAATACTGTTTGTCCAGCATCCTGAAAAGTTAAAAAATACTGAAAGTAAAGCGTAAAGTTCCCAAAGGAGCTTTCTACTTTCCTGTAAGCCTCTTTTAAGCAACCAAGTTGTTAAATATCCAAATCGTGCAATGGGGCGAAGGGTAAATTTATATGAAAAGCAAGAACTTAGAGCGAATGACATTTCTTTTAAAATGTTGACAACTACAGTAAAGCATCTCTAATACGACCACTAAAGCGAAGGAATTTTAAATAAAATAGGAAAGATCAAAACGCCCTGCGAGATCGCCAATGAATGAAGACGGGAGGGTCAACAAAACCGGTTACTTGCAAGCAGGTGGACAATGTCAAGTCAATAACGAGACGGTAAACAAGGACAATGTGAGTTCGCAAAACATTCCTTTCTGGTTTTCAGACTCAGTGGAGTAGACAATATCAATATAGCTTTTACAAGATTTCTGCTTTACTGCCACATTGCTTTAAGTAGTGTGTTTGAATCCCTATCCAACGTCGAATAACTCAGCGTCTGAATTGAAGTGTTCTCAATTGCTATCCGTTATTTGAATACAATACTTTTGCAGTTAGGTTGTATCCCATTGCGTTGGCTTGGTAGAGTGCCAATCACAGTGCTCTTTGTTACGCGGTTCAAACCACACATACTTTCAAATGAGCCAAGCGATGGCCTTTAATAACCTTGTGGGTGTAGTTTAGAAACAAATACTGGCATTTGGACAGAAAGGTAGTTAATTATATTTAACCAATTTGCGCCCACGATCCCATATATAGGACATAGGCAAACAGTGTAGACTCTGATCAGACGCCGCAAACTGCGGCGTCTGATCAGAGTCTACAATGTTTCTGATAGTGATTTCAGTATAAAACGAAACGAAAATTAAAATTAAGACCATGCACCCCTTAGATAAATAATGGGTTAATCCAATATATAAGAATGGAACAATCCACTGGGCTCAAAGGGGATAAGATAGGCGACTGTTTAACCCTTTCTCTGACAATTTTATTGTCAATTTTAGAGTTTTCGCTAACGAAATATCACCTGCTGATTATTTTTATCCTAACATGTTTGCAAAATTCAATGTTTTTAAGTTTTAAATGGTTAAAACTGATACGAGAGCCAAACAAGTCTCTGATCTGGATCAAAACTGTTTGTAAAGTTGATTTAAGTCGACTATTGGTATGTACAAATGTACGAGTTTAAGTATTTCATGGTCAAACCATTCGGGAGATTTTTACCTCTTCACCGTTGTATTATCGTCAGCTTAAGTATTGTTGTCTGCAAACAACGTTTTGAAGTTAGATTTAAGGTAATATGACTTAACACATATCGACAAGAGTGTCAAACAGTTGGGGTCTTGACCAGACGCCGCGTTACGCGGCGTCTGATCAGGACCTTAAGTATTTTCAAACGCGTTTAAAGGCGTCATTGATAGTGAAAGAGTTAAGCAAGATACAATTAAAGCACAAATATCTTGTAAGAGCCTTAAGTTTTAATGTGTATACAAAACACCATCAGTAAGACTTCTTTGATTCATCATTTCATCTAGATTTACGCATAGTTTGCCTTAAAATGGTTAATTGAAGAAGCACTTTTCTGGATGCCTATGGAATTTAACAAAACAAGGTTTTCTTTAAAACCGATGAATAGAAAACAAGAATGGAATATCAAAATGCTGATCAAGGAGCATTAATTCTTTTAACGCTAAATTAAAAAGTGTAGGTCTGCTTTCACTGATTATATTTATTTTTTCACTTCTTCAGTTGAAGACGCTTTATGCGATTAGTATGCAGTTTTAGATATGGTACCACTGTTACCCTCTTGGATTTATCATTCAAACTTAAGAATGGGTCTTTACATGGGGTTGGGTCAGACCGTTGTGAGGCATGAATCAACAACTCCATTCCAGTTGTACATTATATACTTCATTCGTGGTTACCATAGCTCATATACAGTACACAGCACACGTCTTCACGTCTTATTATAAACGTATTAACCGTTCTACAGACACACTGTTAAGAACACCATGAACACATGGACCACTAGCACCAAAACAAATACTCAACATCCAGTTTGTGGAACTAAATGTTCTCCTCTCACTCCTCTCACTTTGTGCGTGTAAGTTGCTTGTATTACATTACCCAGTAGACTATCTAGTTGGCGCCTAAACTTCTTAAATGTCGATACTTTAATAAATGGTTCTTTATTCGATGAAATATATTGCCAAAGTGAGCTGTAACTGAATTTGCCTTCCTCCAACAGGTCAAAGTTAAGGTCACAATCCATCACGTCAACAGCCTCCTTCTTCTCCTTAAGGGTAGTTGAGCCATGTTGATGCTGTGCTTATTTCTCTATTACACGAACATATATACAGTCGCCCAATTCAAATCTTTTGACAAAAACGACGTTTAATTCATGTAAACGCTATGTCTCGAGAGGGCGGGGCTTGTGAATATATTCGTTGAGGAGGCGGAGCTTATGGATCTGCTCTCCGCAAAACATTTTGTTGCTTTGCTTCAGTAACGCCGTTATGGCTGGTCCTTTCAGGGTACACATTATTCGTGTTAACAACCTCTACTGTGGATTAAACATATATGCATACTAATAAAATGTTCATTTAATATTTGTAATAACATCATATTTAATTTGAAAATTAGAAATGGACTGATTTTTGTCGGTTTTAAGCGAAATAAACAACAGAAAATGATCGACAAATTTACCATAAATCGCTCGTGCGATTCATGGAACTTGTCGATCATTTTCTCTCGTTTATTTCGCTTAAACGCCAAATAAATTCTGTTAATTTCTTAATTAAATGCAATGCACTTAACATTAATGTACATGTAGGATGAAAGCTTCATTTTAAAAATGCTGATAATATGAGTAGCACATGGTTTGGAGCCACCGGGCTACCCGCCCCTCGGTTTCAAACTGATCAAAATCATTGTTATACAGCGCTCCCTCTCTACAACGACACCCAATGGGAGACAAAAAATATGTTCGTTGTTCGGAGGGAGTCGTTATAGAGAGGGAATTTGGCTTACAATTGCAAACAGCTTGAATCCAGATCAGACGCCGCGAAACGCGGCGTTTGATCTTGATTCAAGCTGTTTGTCACTCGTCATTAATTGTTTTTCCTGTCAAAATGTATATTATGTACTTTGAGAAAAAACAGCAGACGACAAATTTAAGCAGGCGTTATTGCAGCAGTTAAAAGGTTGGACATAAATGTCTCGTTTGGGGAACAGCGGCAAGGGTCGTTGTAAGGAGGGAGTCGTTGTGGGGAGGGCCGTTGTAGAGAGGGAACACTGTATTACAGTCGCGTTATTGAGTAAGAATAACCTCCTATATCTACTTATGCATATATAATGTTCCCTCCCTATAACGGCCCTCCAAACAACTGTATACAACATACTATTGTTCTAAATGCTGTTATTGTCAACACCTTGTTTCGCTACGTTTACGTTTAGTTTCCATTGACCCATCACGTTGTCTGTTTAGGAAAGGATAAATTAGTAATTACAGCATTCCTTCCCTACAACGGCCCTCTCAACAACGACATCCTTCTTCCACCGACCCTTGTCACAGTTCCCTGAACAGGACAGTTATGTCCAACCTATTCACGGCTGCAATGTCGTATGCTTAAAAGTGACGTATGCTGTTCTTCTCAAAGTTACATTATTGACATTTTGACAGAACAAAAACTAAATGACGAGTGACAAATAGCTTGAATCGAGATCAGACGCCGCGTTACGCGACGTCTGTTATGGATTCAAGCTGTTTGCAATTTTGCCTCCCAATAACGACTCCCTCCGAACAACAAACACGATTGCTGTCTCTGGTTGGGTGTCGTTGTAGAAGGGGAACGAACATACAGTGGAGAATCTGTTATTCTTTCCCGTTTAAACGCAAACGTACGCAAACGTACGCAAACGCAAAACACTAAAACGTAGAAAAGTACAACTTTTTGACAATTCTGATAATTCTTGTTTATCTTGGTGGCAAACAGTTTGGAGCCTGATCAGACGCCGGGTTACCCGGCGTCTGATCTGGCTCCAAACTGTTTGCACTGCAAATAATAGTTTAAGCGTAAACGCGTTTATTGGGAAAGAATAACGTTTTCTCCACTGTACGTATATCGCTAAGCACCAAGGTGTCAGGCTTTGACCAGAGTATACACTGTTTGCTGATCGGAATTTCAATATAAAACAAAATGAAAATGAAAACTAAGACCATGCACTCCTTAAGTAAACAATGGACTAATCCAATATATAAGCATGGAAGTATCCACTGGGCACACATGGGTTAAAGCATATCGTGGCAGTAAAGGTGTTAAAGGCAAGTAATTGCCAGACGATAAGTTGGTGGTAGACGATACAGTGGAGAATCTGTTATTCTTTCCCGTTTAAACGCAAACGTACGCAAACGCAAAGTACTAAAACGTAGAAAAGAACAACTTTTGGACAATTCTGATAATTCTTGTTTATCATGGTGGCAAACAGTTTGGAGCCTGATCAGACGCCGGGTTACCCGGCGTCTGATCTGGCTCCAAACTGTTTGCACTGGAAATAATAGTTTTAGCGTAAACGCGTTTATTGGGAAAGAATAACAGATTCTCCACTGTATAATCAGTAGTTTTTGGTAAAATGTTGTCATGGGATAAGTAATAGGTCTGATTGGGAAATATTGTGCTAAAGCCTAATAAAACAGCCGGAAGGATTTTCCGATTTGTTATAATTTTACGTCGCTTTTAACAGAATAATAGTCATATCGCAACTCCAGCTAATTTCAACTGGAGGGAGACTGAATTTCTAAGCCCTTTATGCACTGTTACAGGCCTAAATCGACAACTTGGTGAAACTAGCTGGAAAGTGTCCACACATGAAAAATCCGAATCCCAGACTTGTATTCGAACCAAAAGGGATGAGAAGTGTAGTGAAGTAAGTCACAGTGGCTATATCGCTAGGCCACGGAGGCCCATAAAATAGCCGAAAGGGAACATTCAACAAAAAAAGACATTTAATCTATAGCAGATTGATGGTAATCTGTTGTTGGCAGTTTTTGAAGACATTTGTAAACCGTTTTAGGTTCAATCTATTTAAACTGCCAGTCGAAGTTTATTTTATATATAAAATGACATTTAGACAGTTTGACCTAATAGAAGGCACTCCTGTGAGTGTAAATCAGTTGGGTTCTTACCAGTCGTCGCTTTACTCGGCATCGGATCTACGTCCAAACTGTTGCATAGTTTTGTGATTGACACCGACATATTTAATGAAGTTCTTTGTTCCAAACACATGACTTCAATACAAAACAGTCTGAAGCCTGTAGCGTGTTCAATTACAACTGTTTACTGTTTAGGTCAGCAATTTTTGCCCCGGGTGCAGCGTGCAGAGTACAGTAGAGAACACGTTTTATTTCAAATAACCGCGTTTTCGCTAAAACTATTATTTTCATTGCAAACAGTTTGGAGCCAGATCAGACGCCGGGATCAGGCTCCAAACTGTTTGCCACTCTAATTAAAACGTGTTGTCAGAATTGTTTAAAAATTGTCATTTTCTATATTTCAATGTATTGCGTTTGCGTTTCAACGGAAGAATAACGTTTTCTCCACAGGATTTCAGACCGGTAGCCAACTCGCAAACGATGTCCATCGACGGCCATCGATTCCCTTACTGAACTCATGGCTTGTCAGACAGTGAGGAACTCAACTGATAAAACAGAATCTTGGCTATTTGCTCTATGGCGAATATTCAGTAAAGATGCTGACAGCAATAGGACCAACAACCCATTACAATCTTAAATCAATTATTATCAGTTAAAATATTCCATCTGTTGAGTCCGTCAAGCTTAGAAAAACAGCGGAGAAGACGTTCTTCTTTCCAACAAATATCTCTGTTAAAATCATTTCAGCCACACCAGACGCGGGAGCCCAGTCTGATTAGACTCCAAATTGTTTGCCACTCAGATTTAAACAAATTGTACAATTTGTCCACATTTTATTGAACTGCACCTGCCTTTGTTTCGTTTAAACGGGAAGGAATATCTCTTCTCCACTGTACAACAGTGAGAAAAACGTTATTCTTTCCCAATAAACGCGTTTACGCTAAAACATTTATTTCAATTGCAAACAGTTTGGAGCCAGACCAGACGCCGGGTAACCCGGCGTCTGATCAGGCTCCAAACTGTTTGCCACTCAGAATTAAATGAATAGGCAGAATTATCAATAAGTTGTCATTCTTTAAATTTTATTGTTTTGCGTTTGCGTTTCGTTTTGTTTAAACGGGAAGGAATAACGTGTTCTCCACTGTACATGTATACTTGGTGCCATGCGGCTTTCAAGTCAGAAATTGGCGATTGATTGTACAGTGGAGAATCTGTTATTCTTTCCCAATAAACGCGTTTACGCTAAAACTATTATTTCTATTACAAACAGCTTGGAGCCAGATCAGACGCCGGGTAACCCGGCGTCTGATCAGGCTCCAAACTGTTTGCCACCAAGATAAACATGAATTATCAGAATTGTCCAAAAGTTGCACTTTTCTACGTTTTAGTGTTTTGCGTTTGCGTACGTTTGCGTTTAAACGGAAAAGAATAACAGATTATCCACTGTATCTCCAGGCAGTATTTATTTTAACACAGTTTTATCGGGCTTCTTATAAATATGTTAATGCAACCTTTCATTCTCATTAAATCCCCAGCTTTAGATTGCCGTCAGCAAATGTCTATTCAGTTTTACATTTTATGTATGAAGCCATGTCGATTGTCAAACAGTTTCGATTCTTATCAGACGCCAAACTACTGTTTGTAAACTCCAATGTAATGCGTGCGTTAACTCATTGAGCCCTAGTGACATACATATGCGTCCTTTACAAAAAGAGTACCTGTGAAAAGTACATTCGTCCTATGCAAACAGTGAAGCCCCTGATCAGAGGGCCCCTGATCTTCACTGTTTATCATTTTGTAATACATGTATATTATTAAAAGAAAAACTAAATAAGCGAAAATTGACCAATCCTTAATGCGAACTGGAATTGTCCATTGGAAATTTCAGGGAATAATGAGTTATATTCCTTGATTATCGACTGCTTTAAGATTTCGGCTGTTTATTTTAAATAACACTTTGCCTGCCGATTGTGACTTTACCAGAGTTTGAAAACAGTCTGGATCCAGAATCTTGGCGTCTTATCTAGATAAAAAAATCTGACGACAATTCAAAGCAGATGATCGTAAAAAGGAAATGTTTAAATGTAAGTTGGTATTTTCTAAACAGACGTTAAAGGTTTTTTTCGTCTGATCTGGCTGCAAACTATTTAAACTGCCAGTTAAGTATTGTTAGGCAGAATAGATGTTACATGTACCTCGTACACTGACAAAGACGTTGTTCTTTCCCGTTTAAACGTAAATGAAACGCAAGGGTATTGTAATTAGAAAATGACTTTTTGTGACAATTCTAAATGTTAATTTTCATCCGAAGGGCAACACTTTTGGATGTTGGTCAGACACCGAGTTACCCGGCGTCTCATCTGGGTCCAAACTTTTTGCACTGAAAATAAAGGTCTCAGCGTTTATTTGTAAAGAATAGCACCTATGTCCTACATGTATATATAGGACAGTTGGTACAAAAGGGTTATCCGTTTAATTGCAAATACATGTAGTTTATATATGACAAACATACCTCGTGTTACTTTATGTAAATGTCTGACCAGGGTCCATACTGTGTTGCACTTGTGTCGATATTGCATCAGTCAAACTGCAAGAAATCTTTATTTCAACGAATTTTGACAGAAAAACAGTTTAAAAACCTATATGTATTTTCAACCGGCGTAGGATCGAACCGTCTGGCACCCCAAAATTCATTACAGTCTATACTGAACAAATACAAGTACACTATACAGGGGGGGGGGGGGGGGGGGGGGGGGGGGGGGGGGGGGGGGGGGTACAGTGTAGGGTAAAGGTAAACAAAAAAACTGAACTCCGTTGAAAACCGTGTGAAGTAATAAAAGATTCCGAGTAACACGGAATCTGACATGACTCTAAAATATGATATCAGAATAATTATGATAGTTTTTTGTCGCATCTCAGTGTTTTGAACAACAAACACGTGCTGCCGTTACTCTTCTTAAAGACTGCTTTTGAATGTACAGTCGAAACTCGATACTACGAACTCGCTTATATCAATCTTACCAGTATTTCGTAAATTTCGTTCTTTGAAATATGGGTATGTTCGAACAAATGCGAGTTCGTAGAATCGAGTGTTTACTGTAATCGTACAGTGGTGAAGACGTTACGAAACTAAACGGACACGCAAAATACTAAAATATAGAAAATGGCAGGTTATTGGAGGTTCTGAGCTTGACAAGGCACCGGGATACCGGTGTCTAACCAGGCTCCAAACTGTTTAAATAAGGTTATTGGCATAAACGCGTTTATTTGAAAAGAATAATTTATACATGTACATGTAAATACCAAGTAAAAAAACTCGAATTCGCTTTAGTCGAACTGACTCGTATTTTGCCGTTAATCTAACTTATCTAAGTATCAAAGCTTAAACAGATTTGATTTGATTTGTTTTGATTTTACGTCGCTTTCAACAGTATTTCAGTCATATAGCGACGTCCAGCTAAATATAGGTGGAGGAAATCCCCAGAAATCATTTAAGCACTGTTTCAGGCACAAATCGACAACTGGGTAGAACCACCGACCTTCCGCAAGCCAGCTGAAAGGCTATCCCATATAAAAATTCGAACGACCCTACTGGGATTCGAACTCACAGCGGTGAGGAGCTTAGTGATGTTAGTCACAGTGACTATATCACTATACCCCCAAAGTTTAAGTAGAACAGAATAATTTTTATTTCTGACTTATACATAGTACATCGTTACACAAAACATAAAACAGTGTTCCCTCCCTACAACGGACTTGTCGCTGTTCCCTAAACAGGACAATTAAGTCCAATCTATTCACGGCTGCAATGTATTCTGCTTGAAATTGTTGTATGCTTTTTTATCTCAAAGTTACATATAATTGGACATTTTGAAAGAATAATTATAATGAGTGACAAACAGCTTGAATACAGATCAGACGCCGCGTTATACGCGGCGTCTGATCTGGATTCAATCTGTTTACAAATGTAAAGGAAAATCTTAAATTCCACTCCCTATAACGACTCCCTCCGAACAACACACACAATCTGTGTCTCCCATTGAGTGTCGTTGTAGAGGGGGAGCACTGTTACATATTTGTATAGTCACTTTACAGTGTGGCAAGGTCATGTTTAACGCCATGATGGCCTGAGAGAGATAAGTTTCGCTAGTGCATGTCACCACTTATTTAGACGATTGTGTTCCTGATTTAAAACATGTGACTGCTTAAACCAAACTTGATTCAAAACCAGAGACTTATAAAATAATAAGAATGATGCTCCATATGCTTTCTATGTAATTATTTTATTCGCCAAATCTCATTAAAATGACATTGCAAATAGTTGGATTTTATCAGATGGTTGGTTATTATGATTATATCGAATCTGCAATCGTAGATACTTCTATCGATGTTTCATCTGTCAGATGCAAAACATCTAATTTTGATAAATACATACAATTATTAGTTTGCGGCAGGCTGCTTCATATACAGTGGAAAATATGTTATTCTTTCCCATTTAAACGCAAACGCAAAACAATGAAATGTAGGAAAGGACAACCTTTTGACAATTTTGAATTTTCATTTTTATCTGAGTGGCAAACTGCTTGGAGCCTGATCAGACGCCGGGTTACCCGGCGTCTGATCTGGCTCCAAACTGTTTGTATGGGAAATTATAATTTTAGCGTTAAAGAGTTTATTGGGAAAGAATAACGTTTTCTCCAGTGCACCATCATTAGTTTGCAGCAGGCTGCTTCATATAGTATAGTGTGGGGTTATTTCTTGATATGCCGTAATACCGTCTGCTTTGAAATTGTCGTCAGCAAAATTTGTTGAAATTTATAGTTATCATTATTTTATTCAAATAAACCTGAAACGAAAGTCAAACTGTTTGAATCAAAACCAGACGCCGCGTAACGCGGCGTCTGATCTGGATCCAAACGGTTTGCAAAACCCAATTAAAACGCGATCGGCAGTCAAATGGTTAACCAATCTGTGCCCACGATCCCATACATTGGACACAGGCATACAGTGTTGACTCTCATCAGACGCCGCTTTATGCGGCGTCTGATCAGAGTCTACACTGTTTACTGATAGGAATTTCAATATAAAACAAAATGAAAATTAAAATTTTGACCAGGCATCCATTTAATAAAAAATGGACTAATCCAATATATAAACATGGAAGAATCCACTGTGTAAAAATTGGTTAAGCTTCTCGAAGCTAACGGCGAATATAACCCCTTGTTAACGACCACTTCTATTAGGTTTGTTTTCTGATTATAAGCATGGTGTTTTTTAAGCAGTTTTGCAGTAAAGTAGGACGTTCCTATTGAGCTTTGTACTTAACAGATATCCTGCTTTAAGCAGCCATCCGTCTTTAACACAACACATTATTCCCAGCTGTGCTAGGTAGTAATATAAGGTCTGTATTGTAGGCGTTTTCGTGATATCATAATTGAAATGGGATTTCCTCAGGTGATGTGTTGCTGAATATGCGCAAATCTGCACGCGCTATTTGAAAAGGAATCCAAAAAATTGGTTGCAAATTAATCATAATTTCTGTAGTTGCTCATATTTCCTGACAAATATCATATTTACCAGTACATCATTCAGCTTTAAGTTATAATACTGCGCCCTCTCTACAACGACACCCAATGGGAGACAAAAATATGTACGTTGTTCGTTATAGGGACGGGATTTGGCATACATTTGCAAACAGCTTAAATCCAGATCAGACACCGCGTAACGCGGCGTCTGATCTGGATTTAAGCTGTATGTCACTCCTCATAAAGACTTTTTATTGTCAAAATGTCCATTGTGTTCCTTTGAGATTTATAGCAGACGAGAAATTTAATCAGACGACAATGTAGCCGTGAATAAGCGGGACATAATTGTCTTGCTTAGGAAACTCTAAACAAGGGTCGTTGTAAGGAGGGAGTCGCTGTTGGGAGGGCCATTGTAGAGATGGAGCACTTAGATCTAACTTTAAAACGATAGTGCAGACAATTACTGACAAAATCCTGATCAGACGACGATTTATCATTAAGTTTCTCTTGGAAAAGGTTTCGAACAGAATAACCCTGTCACTGCCTTAACTCTTCGAGTCCTAGTTACGCATATATGCGTCATTTTCAAACAGTGTATGTGTAAGGAGTACACTTGTCATATGCAAATAGTGTAAGCCCTGACCAAAGGGCTTCTTATAGAGCCCTCTGATCAGGGTCTACACTGTTTGTCATTTTGAAATATATTGTAAAAGTAAACCCTAAAAGTCAAAAATAGACTGGACTAAATTGAAGACATGTTTTTGTGAATTTGAGGTTTCAGGGACGCAAGGGTTAAACCGAGTACAATGGTTATTTGAAAACTGTTTGGATCATGATCAGACGCCGCAGTCAGGATAATAAAAACTGATTGGGACTCTATACGATATTAGCTTAGTTTATTTTACCTTAACTTTAAATTGATAAATAAAGCAGACGATAATTGTTTAAAGCAGATTACGTAAGTGCGATGAAGTAAAGTTTATTTTGTATTTTACTAGAGATTGGTTATATTTTGAAAACATTTTTCACTCAAACTATCTCAAAATTTTATAATTCAAATGTTAAGAATTTCTCGTCTTCAGAAACGAGTATCAAATGGTCTCGATCCAAGTCAGTCGCCTAGCAACGTCTGAACTGAATTAACCCTCATTGCGCGATGCACAACATAATTAATACTTTGCCAACACTGTGAATGTAGGCCATACTTCGTTTTAAGCGGCGTCTGAACAGGATCCATACTATATAATACTTATCTTTAAGTTGCCTCAACCAAATACTTTAGCAGACGACAAACAGACGTTACTATAGATTAAACTTGGGTAACCCATAAACCACTGCAAGCCTTTAATTTAGTACTCCTCTGAAGAAAATGTATTCACTTTGTACAGTCATATTTATGCAGCATAATAATTATTTTCTATATTCTAGCAGGAACGTACATAGATCTAATCTACTTTCCTGATTCTAGCAAGAGGTAGCTTAAATCAGTTTGACAGTTAAGCAGAATACGTACTCGTGTGCATTTTTCTTTACTTTCAATGCTTTAAGTTGTCACCTTTCTTTGAAACTAGAAACAGATTAAATGGTAAGGGTTAAAACTGCTTGCAAACGATGCAATGCAAATTGCGCATATCGTGATAAGGATAAATACGGGGTAAACAAGGGTTAACAATGCAGGTTGTATCTTTGAGAATCTGCTATTCTTTCCCGATAAACGCGTTTACGCTAAAACTAGTTTTTCTGTTACAAACAGTTTGAAGCCAGATCAGGCGCTTAATCACGCGGCGTCTGATCAGGATCCGAACTGTTTGCAAAGTTACCTTTTCGTGCCATTGGAAAAAAATCTACTTTCATAACCAGATCAGAACACGTAAAAATGGTCTCTTATGGAAAGAAACATTTAAATCAGTTCACAGTTTTCATTGTTATTGCATTACATTTGCGTTTAGTTTCATTTAAAAAGGAAAATAATCACAACTTCTCCACTGTTTCAAAATCAAAACTCTAGTGAAGGCGAGATTGCCAGGCAAGGGCCAAACAGTTTTGAAGTGGCAATCTCGCCTTCACTAGAGTTTGCAAACAGTTGGGACCAGACTTTGCTTAACTAATCTTCTGATATGGGACCTAACTTTTTGACAATTTCTTTAAGTTTAATTGATTAAAAAAGTAAAATTCTAAATAAAAATGGAAATTGAAGACGACAATATCAAAGCAGACGATATTACGGCAGGAAAAGGGTAGACAGCCGACTGTTTTCAGTGCAATAAAAGGTAGATTTTCAAAACGCACGCTTCTACTTAAATGTCGGTTCCCTGGTATTGCAATAAATTTTAAAACGAAAACTGATATCTTTGTTTCAATTATACGATAGAAAAGACGTACTTATTTCCAATTTGAACGAAACAAAAACACGAGCGCATTGCAACTTATTAATAGATACAGTTTCTCAAATGTTTCAGCCATTTGTTAAGATTTATTGAATAGCAAATAGTGAATGATCAAATACCGAGCTTCTCGACGTCTAATCTGACTTTAACACTATTTCATTGACACAATTATTGTGAGGCTTATACCCCTTGTCACCTAATAGTCTTCTGCTTCAATATACATGTAACAGTCTGTAGTATAATTTAAACGTTAGATTCAAGGCGGTCTGACTGACGTAATTTCAAAACACAAGTTTCAAAATATTGGATCCTGGTCAGACGCCGGGTAATGCGGCGTCTGATCAGGATCCAAACCGTTTAAAATGTCCTTTTTGGCGTCGTTGGCAGTGGAAAGGTAATACTGTTTGCAAAATGCATATGCATTTCGGAGATTAAAGATATTGAACATTATTTCTTATCTTTTAATCCGTTTCACTATTAACTAATGTATGAACAATTTCAATCTTAGCGGATATTTGTATACAATTTAGATCCATATAAGACGCAGAATGACTCGGCGTCTGATCAGGATCTAAATATTTGTTATACTTGTATTTTCATGTTAACATTGCATTATATACACTAGCGATTTGTTTCCTTCTATATCTGGTACCTATAAAAGGACTTTTCACAATTCAGAATGGACCCAAATTGGTTCACAATGTGAACAGGCATTTTTAAAAAAAAAAAATGGTTTAAGCCTCCTTACTCTACTGGCTTTATAATAAAAGAGTTCTTCTTCCTTATATTATCAGTTCCTCTGAAATTTCCCACCATTTTGCAGGAAATTACAAGTTTTCTATGTTGGTGCACATTTTCTTTTCACAATGCCTGCTACTTTTATTCACAATTTCGAGAAAAGAACGCAAACTTTTCACAATATGAGGGGCACGGGACCCATTCACAACTGAAGAAAAAAACTCACTGTACACACTTTTCAAACGCTAGATTGGTAAGTGTACACACTACAGCGCGCCCCCTCTCTACAACAACATCCAGTGGGAGACAAAAGATATGTGCGTTGTTCGGAGGGAGTCGTTGTAGGGAGGTAATTTGGTTTACATTTGCAAACAGCTTGAATCCAGATCAGACACCGCGTGACGCGGCGTCTGATCTGGATTCAAGCTGTTTGTCACTCGTCTTTAAGTTTTTCTATCAGAATGTCTACTACATGTATGTAACTTTGAGAAAAACAGCAGACGACATATTTAGGCAGATTGCATGAAAGGTTTGGACATTAATTTTTTTAAGGGAACTGCGACTGGGGGTCGTTGTAAGGAGGGAGTCGTTGTTGGGAGGGCTGTTGTAGCGAGGGAACACTGTATTTACAATCATTCGGACGCGTTTTGCAGATTATCGGCAGACTTCTTGGCACAATTATTCTATTCGCCCTTTACACAGAACCACTAAAGTATACTTTTTCTCAGTTTTATAGAGGTTTATTGTATAAAAACATGCATATAAACAATAAACATACTCCTTACCATGCATACTCGATTCATATGAGACTATAAATTAGTTTTTAAGAGTCACCATCACAGTAAATATAAGACCGAAATGTACAGTTTAGTAGATATTGACTCTTTCATGATCAAATTTATCGTGAGGTTTCTAGTTTTTTATCCCTTTACCGCCATAGTGTCGTCTGCTTCAAGATTGTTGTCTGCAATATCGTTTTAAAGTAAGAATTAAGACAGTATAACTAACGTAATTTCAAAACAAGTGGTACAGTGGAGAATCTGTTATTATTTCCCAATAAACGCGTTTACGCGAAAACTATTATTTCTATTACAAACAGTTTGGAGCCAGATCAGACGCCGGGTAACCCGGCGTCTGATCAGGCTCCAAACTGTTTGCCACCAAGATAAACATGAATTATCAGAATTGTCCAAAAGTTGCACTTTTCTACGTTTTAGTGTTTTGCGTTTGCGTACGTTTGCGTTTAAACTGGAAAGAATAACAGATTCTCCTCTGTAAACAGTTTAGATACTGATTAGACGCCGCGTGATCAGAGACTTTAACAGTTTGAATTCTGATTAGTTCCCGAGTAACTTCATAACAATGTGCAAGGGAGACATGTTCTTGAAATCAAAAGGCGGGTTTATTATATAATTGGAATAAAATAACGATGTTGGCTAGATGATGCATGGTGGGCTTTTTTCTAGTTAAAACTGGAAAAACAAACGTTTCATCCACTGGTTTAGATCGTAGGCAGACGATGCAATACTTATACTTGACTAAACCAGACAAGTGTTGTATGGAAAGAACACTCTAATAAAAACAAATTGTGTTTTCTTTTAAATAGTTCTTGAATACATTATACTGTCTCAAGCTTTTGAGTCAGATTAGAATAAACAGAAGATCACCCATCAACGATCCTAGAGTTGAAAGTATAATGGGTGAACTATATATTTATTTCTCGTTTGAAATAAATGAAACAAATAAAGCTGTAATAAGATTACGTTGAAAATGTTTGTATTTTTTTACTATGTAAAATCATGTAATACAGCGCTCCCTCTCTCCAACGAAACCCAATGGGAGACAAAAGTTGTGTTCGTTGCTCGGAGGTCGGAGGGAGTCGTTATAGGGGGGAGGATGGTTTACATTTGCAAACAGTTTGAATAGAGATGAGACACCGCGTCACGCGGTGTCTGATCTCGATTCAAACTGTTTGTAAATCGTCATTATGTTTTTAACTGTCAAAATGTCCAATATGAAACTTTGAGAAAAACAGCTGACGACAACTTTAACCTGACGATACTGCAGTAGTAAAAAAGTTGGACATAAATTTTCCTGTTCAGGGAACTGCTACAAGGGTCGTTGTAAGGAGGATGTCGTTGTTGAGAGAGCCGTTGTAGGGAGGGAACGCTGTTATTACTAATTGATCCTTTCCTTAACAGACATCGTGATGGGTCAATGGAAACAAAACGTAAACCTAATGAAACAAGGTGTTGACAATAACAGCATTAGATCAATATTATGTTTTATACAGTAAGATTCTGTATAGCGACACTCAATTGTGTTAATTATTACGTGTTATAGGCATGAGCAAGGTTCGTACTAGTACCTGTATCTTATATAATCCATTAGCTTGATTTTGAGTGGTCGAATTAGAGAGGTTTTACTGTATTTGTTTTGTCTTCTTAGGCTTGACATACAGTTTTTAGCTTGATCTCGGAAAGCCAATTTCTTCTTCGACTGATAATGCTCTGAACTTCTTGCAATAACATCATTTCTGTACAGCGGAGAAATCGTTAATATTTCCCTTTAAACGCAAACGAAACGCAAACGCAAAACACTAAAATGTAGAAAATGACAACTTTTTGACAATTCTAACTTTTCGTTTTTATCTGAGTGGCAAACAGTTTAGGACCAAAATCAGACGCCGGGTTACCCGGCTCCAAACTGTTTGCATTGGAAATACATGTAATAGTTTTAGCGTAAACGCGTTTGTTGGGAAAGAATAACGTTTTCTCCACTGTACGACCTACATTACATATACATGTATTATTCCAAAGCAAACAAACCATCAGCCAAGCATTGCTAGAGTGGTCTTGTTATATAAAAATATTCCTGGCATCGCTCTAAGTGGAATGGTAATTATGCTATATCCATACAAAACTCATAAATCTATCTCTGTTGAATAGTTTTAATCGAAACTGTAAATTCATGCTATTGACACATTCAATGCATAATTATGGCGACTAAAATCGGCTTTACGAAGAGTTTGTATCCTCATGAGACGCCACTTTAACCCACGGGATTCTTCCATGTTTTATATTGGATTAGTCCATTTTTTATCAAAAAGATGCCTTGTCACAATTTTCATTTTCGTTTTGTTTTATATTGAAATTCCTATTAGCAAACAGTGTAGACTCTGGTCAGATGCGACGTCTGATAAGAGTCTACACTCTTTGCCTATGTCCCATATATGGGATTGTGGACACACATAGGTTAAGCGGCATCTGATCCGGATCCAAACTGTTCTGTCCCTTGTATCAATACTTCTTCAGATAAACTATTGAATTCTACAAACACTTTGCAGGCAACATACTTTAGCAGACGATAGTTCGTATGGGAGAGGGTTAAATAATAGTCAGTTAAATTTGACGAAACAGCGATTTAGACAACATTGGAAAATACTTGTCTTCGGTGTTAAATGCCGGTAATTGCATGAAAAGCACAAGGCAAAGCAAAAACAACAACTCATGTAGAGTTAATTTTTACTGTCACTCTGCTTAAACTGTAACTGGTATTGCACAACGTATTAAACCATTGGTGCCTACGATCTCATATTTGGGACAAAGGCAAACAGTGTAGACTCTGATAAGACGCCGCATTATGCGGCGTCTGATCAGAGTCTACACTGTTTGCTGATAGGAATTTCAATATAAAACGAAATGAAAATGAAACTTTTGACCAGGCATCCCTTTGATAAAAAATGGACTAATTCAATATATAAACATGGAAGAATCCACTTGGTATAAATAGGTTAATAAGTAAACATTTGAGCAGACGTCTTACATACTGCATCTCAATGTTTAAAACTACTTGAGCTGAAATAAGTTATAAGCGCCTGTCAAACTTAATTATTAGATTATATCATACCCTCAGGTTAATAGTAAAAACGTTATCTAAATCAGTTCTGGTGCCATTGTTGAGTGCCTTTTCAATATAAATTAAAATAGTTTGGCAGCTAAATTCAAATAAGAATGCAAACCGATGCAACGTTTAGCAAAACTTCTGCCCTGCATTCAACAATCGTTGTTTTAGATTCATACCGTACAGAAGAGAAATAGAGAATCAGATGCGAGTTGTCTTTTAAGATCAATTTCTTCTAAACGAGTCTAAGTAAATGTTATTGAGCGAGCTTAATAACAGTTTCTTTGCGAGTCTAGGAACATTTATCTTAAAAGACAATACGCAACTATTATTTCAATTGCAGACAGTTTTCAGCCAGATCAAAACAATTTGCAATGTATTTACATTTTAAACCACAGATGATAATATTCACCAACCTAACAGTGTTTGATATTTATCAATTTTCTATATGTAGCTTTACGTGCAGGTATCATGATGATTTCATAACCCGTCCAACGCAGTCATAGATATAGTGAAGTATGTTTCTATTTCGTCTGTGTTCCTTATATATTTGGAATTTTATGCGTATTTTACTAAAATATTATAGCAGTGTCAAACAGGATTGATCCTTGTCGAACGCCGCGTTACGCAGCCTCTGATCAAGACCTAAGCTGTGTTGTCAGCCTGTGGACAGTGAAAGGGTTAAATGTTTATACCATGTATGAAATGTAATAACTGTCATGTAACAAAACCCGTTGCAAAACCTCTGTCACCTTAAACTGCGAGTAAACTGCATTAGCATTTGGTAAAATCTAAAGGATAAAAACAGACTGTATCTAATTTAAATGTAAATCAGAGCTTAATGTAAATAACTTTTGAATTATTGCATCCTGTTATCACATATATCGCTCAGCCATGCAATATCTTAATTTAATATGCATTTTACCAAATCACTGTCAAGCCCAAATATATCGGTTCTTGGGAACAGCATCTACCAGGATCTGATACCAAGTTAAAACCCATTTGTGCCCACGATCCCATATATGCGACATAGGCAAATAGTGTTGACTCTGATCAGACGACGCATTATGCGGCGTCTGATCAGAGTCTAAGCTGTTTGCTGATAGGAATTTCAATATAAAACAAAATGAAAATGAATATTTTGACTAGGCATCCCTTTGTTAAAAATGGACAAATCCGAATCCAAACATGGAATAATCCGCTGGGCATAAATGGGTTAATCGGCGTTATATCGGAATCCAGTCTGTTTGACGCAGGTACATGTCTTGTTGTTTTGTCAAAGTAAAAAGGCAGACTTATGTGATTATACAAATGCTGACTACACTTTTAGAGCAGCCCATGCTTTGGCAGTGAAAGGGGTTATGAAAGTCATTTAATATATATCGCATTAAAACATGGTTAAATAACCCATGTGATAGTGCAAATACAGATAAACGTGTGCCTAGCTGCCAATTATGGAGTTAAGTGTTAAGTGCTTAACAAAGTCGGCTGCTTAATGCAGGATAAAAGTCGATCAGAAAGCTCTCTGCTTCACACAGATCCTGCATTAAGCGGCTAACTGTCTTTAGAGAATCGTGTACTTCTTCGGAGAGTGACGACTTAAAACATATTTGACTGTAGATTTACCCTTTAATGATAAAATTTATCGTGACGTTGTTACCCCATCACCGCAACATTGTTGTCAGCTTCAATATTGTTGTCTGCAATATCGTTTCAAAGTTAACTTTAATGCAGTATAACTTACGTCATTTAAAAACAAATGGCAAACAGTTATGATCCTGATCAGACGCCGCGTTATGCGGCGTCTTATCAGGATCAAAACTGTTTGCAAATGTTTTGTATGACGTCATTAGGAATGAAAGGGTTAAAATCAGTAGCGTAAAATAACTCTGACACTGCATCAATATATTCTCAGCTGACAATTTTCGTCTACCGTTTTTGTTGTTGTTAAATAGTGTTGTCTAAATATACAACATCGATACGAGAGACAGCTCAGGCACCGCTGACTCCTTTGAGCCACCGCTAAATGCGACGTCTGATTCTTTGCAGACATGATCATAGTCTGATTTGACCATGCTTTTAGTTAATCAATTTGATCTACTATCAAGTACCGTTGTAACGGTAACGAAATTAATGGGTGGTCTAGTGTGTAACAGAAGGAAATATTTTATTCTCTCCGGTTTAACGAAATTAGCAATCGTTCAAATGTTGAAAATGTAGATTTAATGAAATGCCAATGGTTTGTTTAAGTCTGGGTGACAAACATATTTGATCCTGACAAGACGCCATAAGTGACATAATTTGTTTTCGCATGAACGTATTTACTAGTTGGAAATTATATAACGTCTTCAACTGTACATAACACGTTCGCTGCCACACTATAGCATGTTAATCCTTCCGTTGAAAAGCTCTATAATACTGACGTACACGCATGCAAACAGTTTGGATCCAGATCAGACACCGCGTAACGCGGTGTCTGATCAGGATCCAAACTGTTTTACACTGATTTTTGTGTAAAAAAACCCTCATAAAATTCGGTATTTTGAAAGTAAAAGCAGACGAAAAATATAAGCAGACGATACAATGGTAGCTATTGTATTTGACGAATAGTTCCGTCATAATGACAGTGAAAATGTTTAACATGTTGTTGCCTGCTCTTAATTTTCAAACTTCACGATTTATTTTGGGAATGATGGACATTTTGATATGAGTGTCAAACGGTTTGCAGTCTGATTTGATGCCGAATAACTCGACGTTTGATTAGAATCCTACAAATGATGGCAATGTACTCTTCGCAAAACTGGGAAATGGTTTAACTAACAAGTCTGCAAACAGTTTGCAAATACCTGTTTAGTCGTGCTTACTAGTGAATTGATCCATCTAGAATAAATCATTGATACAAAAATGAAAATAGTATACAGTGGAGAATCTGTTATTCTTTCCCAATAAACGCGTTTACGCTAAAACTATTATTTCTATTACAAACAGTTTGGAGCCAGATCAGACGCCGGGTAACCCGGCGTCTGATCAGGCTCCAAACTGTTTGCCACCAAGATAAACATGAATTATCAGAATTGTCCAAATGTTGCACTTTTCTACGTTTTAGTGTTTTGCGTTTGCGTACGTTTGCGTTTAAACGGGAAAGAATAACAGATTATCCACTGTAGACATAAGGAATTTTGAACTATTACAGTGCTCCCTCCCTTCAACGACACTCCCAACAACGACTTCCTCCTTACAACGACCCTTCATGCCGTCCCCTTAACATAACTATTATGTGTAACGATTTTATTACTATAATATCGTCTGCTAACAGTTGTCGTCTGCTGTTTTTCTCAAAGTCGCACAATGGACATTTTAACAGAAAATAAACATAATGACACGTGACACACATCTTGAATCCAGATCAGATGCCGCGTTACGAGATTCAATCTATTGGAAAATGTTACAATGTAGCAAATTTCCCTTCCTAAAGCAACTCCCTCCGAACAATGTACACCATATGTGTCTCCCATTGGGTGTCGTTGTAGAGAGTGATCACTGTATCATTAATAATATCGTCTGCTTTTTTTTGCCAAATTATGTGCGAGCGGAAAATGCGTTATTATATCCCGAGTAAACGAGACTGCTACAGTGGAGAATCTGTTATTCTTTCCCAATAAACGCGTTTACGCTAAAACTATTATTTGCAGTGCAAACAGTTTGGAGCCAGATCAGACGCCGGGTAACCCGGCGTCTGATCAGGCTCCAAACTGTTTGCCACCAAGATAAACAAGAATTATCAGAATTGTCCAAAAGTTGTTCTTTTCTACGTTTTAGTGCTTTGCGTTTGCGTACGTTTGCGTTTAAACGGGAAAGAATAACAGATTCTCCACTGTAAAACGATCATGTCAATTGCAAAAAGTTTTGAGATGGATTAGACGCCGTTGTATCCGGCTTCGAATCAGGCTTCAAAACGTGTATTCATTATAATGAAACAAATTGCCTACAATTTCATAAGCATGTCGTTTTTTACCTTTTACGGCGGAACTTGCGTTTACTTTCATATAAACGGTGCAGACTAACGACCTCCCAGCTGTATTAAGACATTTGAGATATTTAAAACTCGCATTCAAACCAATATTAACCCTTTCCTCCCTTAAACCCAAATTTGACAATTAAGTCTAGTCCATTTTTTGCTTTTTAGGGTTGATTTTTACAATATATGTCAAAATGACAAACATTGTAGACCCTGATCAGATGGCTCCTCTGATCAGGGTATACACTGCTTGCATAGGAAAAGTGTACTCTTCACAGGTACACTGTTTGCAATTGACGCATATACATGTACATGTATGCGTGACTAGGGTTCAAAGAGTTAATTAAGCAAGCCAAGAATGGAACAGGAACTTTCAGTCTTTAATACACGTAGAAGAGTTAACTATTTGGCGTTTTGCAACAGCTGACTGCTTAAAGGAATGGTGACAGTAAAACTGAAAGTTCCTTTAGGAGCTTTCTGTTTTACCGTCGCCTTCCTTTAAGCTGTCATCTGTCTTTGATACAATCAATTAGCATATATGTCAGTGTCCGTAATAGAGAGGTTTTACTGTATTATTCAGCCTTTTTATGAAACAAGAGTAATGCTTAAGAGGTTTAGAATACCACGTATCTTACAAGGACTTGACCAAATGCGTTTCACATTAGGTGCTTTTGAATTATCCATACTTCTCACATTATTTAGCACATCACAAAAGGTTTAACTAAATCCTTATTAAAAAAAGCGAGGACAAAATGTATTATTTCGAAACGCAGTACACTTAGAGTTAAGTGAACTCTTGAAAAGGCCAACTCATTTTAAGACTGATGACGATGTATCTTAGCCTTAGTATCAAAGACTTAACTATCAAACACGTTATTCATTGAAGGAATTATTGTGTTAAAGGTAAAAGAATCTGGTCACACTTTTGTGTGACTAGATTATTTTATACCTTCATGAAAAATATCGATATAGTCCATATAATTCAATATTACTGCTGAATGTAAGATACGGTATATATAATTTAGAGAATTAGACATGATTGCTCATTACTTATCACTTTTATGTTGTTGGTTGTATTCCCTCTGACATACATATTTACCGCAAACATTTGGTGTTGTTTTGTAGTTACATCATCGGAAATGACGACGTTTTGCGAACCTCTTCATTCAGCGCTTGTTGAGAACAGTTGGACTGAGAGAAAGTTGTCCTGACAAGGCGTGACCTATTTTTTTCTAACGAGAGTATAAAAGAAAATGCTCACCAAAAGCAAATCATCAATATTATACTATTCCCGTTTTAACATAACAAAAACCAAACACAATGCAATGCAACTGAGAAGTTATGATATATATGGAAATGTTGACGAGTATCAAAATGTACTCGGCAACTGAGCTGGCTCAAAACTGTTTGCAATGGACATTCGGTATTTGTACAAAATGCGTTTATTGGGAAAGATTAACGCCTTTCTCCTCGTAAGTTTTAAGAACACTTGTAAAGTACAGAGCGTTTCTGTATATCGTTGCACCTCAAGTGGTATTCAACTATAAACATACTAAATTGTATCCGACATGAAACCAAATTACGCTAGTAATTCATATAAACCTGTAACACTTCCATTAACTATTTCCCGGCCATTTTATCGGCAGCTTTAAATTGTCGTCTCCTAATTTTTGCTTTACAATTTCTATTGCATTATTTTTTTCACTGAAAATCAGAATCAGCGTGAATATCAATTAGGTTGGATTTTAATCAGACGCGGGATTACTCAATGTCTCATCTGGGCACAAACTGATTGCGAACCAATGGTTGTTCATCAAATCCGTGAAAACATGGATTATCGAAAAGCAATGAATGTAGCAAATCAATTTAACTTGATGAGGGTTTCACATGTTATTGATAGATAAACTACTTCAAGATAAAAAGAACTGACGGATATAGCAACTAGTGTACGGCATTGGGATAAGGCGTCATTTACAGAAACAATACATAAATGCTGAAAATACATGTGCCCGAGGTAGCGATCGTTGACCTCAGTGGCGACTGCTTAGAGAACCCTGGGGACCGTTAAGTAAAACTTCGTACGACAAATGTTGTCGTTAGTCAGATTATAAAAGTCTCAATTATTGTTTATTTCTCCATCTAATCCTGTCTTGTGACATCTCTTTGGAATCGTCTTGAAAAGACGATTTCAAAAAGAGATGTCACAAGACAGGATTTTGCAATACGATTCCAAAGCGATGTCACAAGCCAAGATTAGATAGGGAAATCAGAAATTAAATGTATTTTAAAGGTTTGACTTACGGCCGTTTTTTTTCGTACGATGTTTTATGAAACGGGCCCCATATTATTCCATATTATTAAAGTGCTGCCTCCCTACAACGCCCCCCTGAACAACGATATTCTCTTTACAACCATGCTTGACGCTGTTACAGTGGAGAATCTGTTATTCTTTCCCGTTTAAACGCAAACGTACGCAAACGCAAAGCACTAGAACGTAGAAAAGAACAACTTTTGGACAATTCTGATAATTCTTGTTTATCTTGGTGGCAAACAGTTTGGAGCCTGATCAGACGCCGGGTTACCCGGCGTCTGATCTGGCTCCAAACTGTTTGTATGGGAAATAATAGTTTTAGCGTAAACGCGTTTATTGGGAAAGAATAACGTTTTCTCTACTGTACAAAAGCAAGACAATCGTGTCTAACGCTTTAATTGCTGAAATATCGTCTGCTTAAACTTGTAGATTGCCTTTTTTCTCAAAGTAATGTATTTTACATTTGACAAGAAACATAAAGATGATTGGATAAGTTTGAATCCAGATCAGACTCCGCGTTACGCGGCGCATGGTCTGGTTTAAAATTGTTCTCAAAAGTACTCTTAGTGTTTTAATATTCTCTCCTTATAACAATTCCCTCCAAACAACACACACTTTATTTGTCTCCAAAATGAAAAGCTTGAGAATGATCTCAGACTCAACTCAAACACTTTATAACCTTGGACTCTGGAAAGATTAATTGAAATACTTACTGCATACCATGGTATGCATGAATGTTCCGAGTGACTTTAAATAATGTAACTATAATAATATTGTAATTAAATAATATATAATTCGAGGATATCCTTACTTCCAAAATAAAACTTGACAATGCCACATTTTTACTTTGAAATACGGATATGCTGGACTTAAGCGAGTGTGTGATATCAAAGCTTGACTACAATTATACCAACATAAGTTATAATCAATGAATCATTTAACCCCTTCACTGCCTTACTCCGAGTACAACGGTTATTTGCTAACAGTTTTAATCCTGATTAGACACCGCGTGACGCGGCGTCTAATCAGGATTCAAACTGTTTGACGCTTATTTCAATATGTCTTTACTAAAAAAAAACCTAAACATTGAATTTGAGAAATAAAAGCAGACGACAATTGTTTAAAATTGATGACGTCATAACAGCGAAGGGGTTGGGGACTTGTGCTTTTGGCGTAATGCAGTCGAGAGATAGACGCTGACACACAAGAGATAAGTTTACTCTATAGGCAATCAGTGACACTGGGAGTGGTGGAACAGAGATTTTCTGCTTTTAAGTCCATAATTAATAATTTTGTTTTCTGTGTTCATAAAATGTAGTCACTGAAATGAAATGAAAATAAAGCCGAAAGTTCTGTGGGGATGGGTCTGTCTGTCGTAATTTCGTATTGTGTTAATAAGCTATGTGTATAATGGAAACTATCCTTTGTACCTTTGTCATGATCTACTGTCACATGCACTTAACGCATTAACCCTTATAGTGGCGGTTACATGTGTCATTTACAAACAGTGTACTAGAACAGAGTACATTAAAACATTTCTATACAATAGGCATAGAAGACTTGTCAACAATATTTGCCATTTTGCAATTGTCCTTAATGGCTCATAAAGGATTAGACCTTAATGGAAACTGGAACTGTCCATATGCAGCTTCAAGTGTCAATGAGTTAATGTCATCAATGAGCCGTTAATAATAAAACCACATGCTCTACAGAGATTCGCAGATAATAATTTCAATCAGTAAAAATGTTGTTAACCCTGATTATGCTAAGCGCAACTTGACAAGCGTTGAACACATATTGTGTCCAGATAAGCCGCCTCGGTGAGCGGCATCTAACCTCGCTACAAACTGTTTGGCACTTATATTATATTTTCTGCAGTTTAAAAAGGATAATAACTGATTTTTGAAGGCGATACATTTGAAGCAGGTTCCAATGCAGAATGATAAGAGTTAATCCAGGTTGTCACGAGATTCAGTCACACCAAGCACTAAAGCCATACTGTTGACCACTGGCCTTCTGCACGCAACTGGTGACTGCAGGCGGCGGGGAATTCCAAACAGTTTAGGCCCAAATCAAACAACGGGTAACTCTGCATCTGCATCAAAACCGCTTTCCATTCTAATGATAAACAGAAGAACAATAAAATCTGAGAACTGTTGCAGACGACACTTAACCATACAGTGGAGAATCTGTTATTCTTTCCCGTTTAAACGCAAACGTACGCAAACGCAAAGTACTAAAACGTAGAAAAGAACAACTTTTGGACAATTCTGATAATTCTTGTTTATCATGGTGGCAAACAGTTTGGAGCCTGATCAGACGCCGGGTTACCCGGCGTCTGATCTGGCTCCAAACTGTTTGCACTGGAAATAATAGTTTTAGCGTAAACGCGTTTATTGGGAAAGAATAACAGATTCTCCACTGTACATGTAATTGTGTTGAGTGAGTATTCAGTGAGAAAGCATTGCATCTGTAAAAGCATAAGTTTTCTCAATACATGGCAAAAAAGTGCGCTCATATCTCCGGTTCTGTTTTTTTACACTGGTAGATTTCTGTTTTATTTATCAACAAACGTAGACGTCTGCAGATTTTATATATAGTTTGTTTTAATGAATCTAATTTTTTAGAGGAGACGCCAAATTACTCTGGGTCAAAACTATTCTAAAAAATTATCATAGATTCGGCAAAGATTCGGCCATAAGGTGTTTTATTTAGTTAAAGATGACTAAAATTGAACGGTCGGCTGGAACACATGTGAGTAATCCGGCATTTCCGATCGACTTCTTCAACTCTGCATGGTTAGAATTTTAAGATCCGTTTTGGCAACGGACATGTTGTTCTGGTCAGATTTAAGCGTCTGTGCCATTAACTTTATCATCTGGCTTTTAAGTACTGTGGAACAATTATTTCTAAGAAGTTTGAAACTAAGTTCATTTAGCAGGTATTGGTGATTAGTTTGAAAGTTCTTAGTACACTGCTAAATAAGTATATTTACCATAAATATATAAATTTACCATGGTAAATATATGTATTTACTACTAGCAGTGTATTCTGTCCTAGTCCTTTAATCATTTTTACAATAAATAGTATAGATATTTGTTGAAACTGTTGTAAGACTTGTTCAGGTTAAAGGAGGTATATTTACCATGAATATATAAATTTACCATGGAAAATATATTTATTTACTGCTAGCAGGGACTAAGAACAGTTACTTTCAAACTAATATTTCTAAGAAGGGTTTGACTCGCATATGAATCCGGATCAGACGCTGAGTAATGCATAAATTGGATACTACCAATTCAGTGGTCGACATAACTTTTATGGTTTTAACGAAATTATCTGCAGCTGTTAGTCAATGTTACTTATTTAACTCTTTAATTGCAATTTTGACGCCAACACGTGTCTAACACATGCAATAACACCATTATCATCTGCTAAAATACCGTCTGTTTTAATTTAATACTAAAACTCAGACTGTCCGGCAATTTTGTTTATGGATATGTTGCTATGAATGTCAAACAGTTTGGATCCTGATCAGAAGCCACGTTGTGCGACGTGTGCTCAGGTCTTAACCGTTTCAAACGATGTAAGTCGTGTCAGTGAACATGTTAAAGGGCAACTCTTGGAAGAAGCATACTATGATATGACTCTCCAATGGCATGTGCCTGTTTAATACTGGATATACAGTGGAGAATCTGTTATTCTTTCCCGTTTAAACGCAAACGTACGCAAACGCAAAGCACTAAAACGTAGAAAAGAACAACTTTTGGACAATTCTGATAATTCTTGTTTATCTTGGTAGCAAAAAGTATGGAGCCTGATCAGACGCCGGGTAACCCGGCGTCTGATCTGGCTCCAAACTGTTTGCACTGCAAATAATAGTTTTAGCGTAAACGCGTTTATTGGGAAAGAATAACAGATTATCCACTGTACGTATATTGAACAACTCCTATAGAGGGTTTCTGCTTTTGGTTTGTTCTGCATTTAACTGTTGCTATATTAGAGTCTGTTAATTGGTAAATATTTAGTGACCGCTTTACACAGGTTTTACTGTTCAACATGACGATTCCTCTTTGTACCCCACAACAATAGACCCAATAAATGTCATCAACAAAAAACTACCCTAATAGAATATCCCATTTAATAAACGCTTATCAAGCCGGCAGTGACTTTCCCAATACTTTCAAACAAATTGTATTTAGATTAGAAGTCGTGTACCACGGAGTCTGATATGGATCCAAACAGTTTGACATTCGCTTGTTGGTTTATTCAATTTGAAAACAAAATACTTGTATTTGGAATTTGAAAGGTTTGCAGAAGGCACTTTTGATGCAGGCAATATTCGTTTAGGGGAAGGTTATAATTGCTCTGTTTGTATTTTTCAATTCCCTGCATTGTCGTTATATCCCGTTTTTTCCCCGAGTGATAACATTTCCAGAACTGATTCATTAAATCAACTGAAACATTTGATTCGTCAATATCCTGTAGTCTCAGGTGGGATTCATTTTATTTGAAAGCAGATTGGATCCTGATCAGATGGCGAGCTACTCGGGATCTGGGTCCAAGATTATAAAGCGTTTGAGCTGAGTCTGAGTGTGTTCTCAAGCATTTATTTGGTCAGATTTGAGCCTAGGCTCAAATCTGACACATCAAATGCTTGAGAACTACTCTAGACTCAACACAAACGCTTTATAACTTTGGAGCCTGATATGGATCCAAAATGATTGACAATTGTTCATGGAAGATAAAATGTAGTGGGCAAATACACACGAAATAAACGCGGAAGTAAATATAATTATAGTAGGGACAAAGAGGGAAGAGGGTATTTGGAAAAAGAAAGCAAAACATGTTGTTAAGAGAGAGAAAACGGACAAATCGAATGAATTTCAGAGGTATAATTGACAAGAAAGAAAGCGGACATGATTAGAGAAGAGATAGAAAAAGAAGTTAAATAACTAGGTTTAGAGAAGTTTGAGAGAAAAGACGAATAGTACGTATATGTGTAGCAATCGTATAAGATAGACAGAGAAATGGCGAAGGGAGATAAAAGGTAGGAAAAGAAAGAAAGACACAAACAAAGAGAGATAGATAGTGAGTAAGGAGATAAGATTAAATACTTTTTAACGTGATGTTTTCTTTATTCTTTAATCACAGATCAAGTTAACAGTTCGCTTTTAGAGAACAACAACACTTAAAACAGACGACTCATTAATTCTGACGTCGCTACAGGCGACAAAGTTTTATTTTGCAAGCAGTTTAAATCAAGACAAGACCTCAGAATAAAATCTAAACTGTTTGACATTTATAGCAAATAACGAAATTCAATTTAACTAAATACGAATGTGCAGACGTCAGTTTTTAGCAGGCGATCATTTTCCCAGGAAAATAGTTAAAGCAGGCGGCAAAAGTTGGTAGTACATGTAAAAGGGTGCAGCCTTTTTATGCTGAATTATCGACTGTTACAAATATTTCGTCTGCGGATGAACTCATAATCAGCTTTTATGCTTTTTTAGACTGAAAAAATTGAGTATGTGTGTCAAACAGTTTGGATCTAGATCAGACGCCGCGTTGCGCGGCGTCTGATCTTGATCCAAACTGTTTGCAACTGTAAGTCGAATCTGCGCTTAGCATGGTCAGGGTTAATGGAAATGATATATGATATATGCCGTGATTGTGACTGCTTCATTGACTAAATGAGATGCTGGACGCCGCTCCCAAGTGCTACACTCACAATGAGATTAGTAGAATATCAGGATAGAATTGCGCTTAACAATGAAATCATATCCTTATAGAAAATGCTATCTCTGTTCAGCCATTATATCACAGTACAACACCACCTAAAGTCTTATATTGCCTGCAACTGTGGAACATACCTTATTATTTTCCCAAAAAGTGCGTTTTTGCTAAAATATAGTATGCAAACAGTTTGGAGCATGATCAGTCAACGGGCAAGCCGATGTCTGATCAGGCTTTGTTTTCCTCACAGAATAGCATAAACGATCAATATTTCCAATGGCATGGCAATTTCTACAGTTTAATACTTTGAATTCAGTTTCGTTTAAAAGGGAAAGATTAACGTTTTCTCCGCTATACGATGTTTCATAAACTGTTGTTACTTCCCGGCATACATGTGCCCTATGTATTGCTAGGTGGAGCAATCGACTACCGGTACCTTTTTCTACTTTTCCTACAAGCATTCATGAATGATGATCTAAAGCCCTTTCAGTGTTTGTCCGTATTGCAGACAATTTCGAAATAGACAATAATGCAGACGCTGATGAGAGACCTCGTGACGCGGCGTCTCCTCAGAGTATACAATTGCAATGCAATAAATTGTGCCGAAACAAGATTTCCATTTGAATTTCTTGTCAATATATCAAACCCGTCACAACATTGTCTGTTTCTAGTTTTGAAGATAGATGATAACTTATTTCAGCCCCGTCGGGGGCGGTGAAGGGGTCAACACCCGCTATGTACTCGTATAGAGAGAAGAACATTATGAGCTCTTGAAACACTCCTATACAATGTATAATAGAAAGGTTCAAAATATATGTGGCGTACGAAGGTGCATTAGACGGTAGATTAGAAATCCCAGTAGTGCAGATACAGTAGAGAATCTGTTATTCTTTCCTAATAAACGCGTTTACGCAAAACCTATCATTTCCAGTGCAAACAGTTTGGAGCCAGATCAGACGCCGGGAAACCCGGCGTCTGATCAGGCTCCAAACAGTTTGCCACTCAGATAAAGATGAAAAGTCAAAATTGTCAAAAGGTTGTTATTTTCTACATTTTAGTGTTTTGTATTTGCATTTCGTTTGCGTTTAATCGGGAAAGAAAAACAGATTCTCCACTGTATGTGCGTTACAGTGGAGAAAGCGCTATTCATACCCGTTTAAACGAACGAAATACGTGTCCTGCAATAACTGGTAGGAAATGACTGGCCCTTGAAACTGTTTAAGAATTATTTCAATCTGAGTTGCAAAACGTTTTGAGCCTGATCAGACACCGGCTTACCCAGCGTATGATCTGGCTCCAAAACATTTCGCAGTGGACATAATTATTTTCTGCATACACACGCTGAGAAAGAAAGACGTATTCTTCATTGTATCTGTACTGTGAAACTTAGCTGTTTTATGTACTAGTATAAGTAAGTAAATATTTTATTATTGTGACATGTGCATAGGATATAATGTATTTAACAAAATATTGTTTACTTATACAAACAATTTGCACCTGGCCCAGTGGGTCTATAAGTCACCACAATTCACACATAAATGTCTCGCACATTTTTTATATACATTTAACGAATATGTAGTTATGCTAGGTTCACACCAACGGCGAATGCCGCGCTTTAAATAAGCGAGCAAAGCGTCGTCATTTTTGTTTACTTTTCCAAAAATATCACGATCTCTTACGCTCTGATAAACTCTGATACGCTCTGATACGAATTGGTTGCCGCTTTGGGACGAGTTATTTCCCGACTTGTTACGGTTCCTCACGCTTTGATCCCGCTTTGATCAGGCTTTGCTACGATTGAAATCACGCTTTTATAAGCTTTATTACGCTTTATTACGCTTTGATGCAATTGTGACGCTTTAAATCAGGCTCTGATACGGTTATCAAGCTTTAATGTGCACTGTTACGCTCTGTTCAGCTCTGTTATGCATTTGGAATATGTCAAGATCGCCGATTTTCATGCCGCTTTTGATCCAGAGCCTATATAGAGATGCAGCAGATCCACAAAATCATTGCATTTTGACTCAAGAACACGATGTCAGAACAACAAGATCCAGACGTTCCAGATGTACCAGAACATGATCTATCTGAAACAATGCAATGAGTGGTACTCAAGTCGCAGCGCTATCTATAGGGATGGAGACATACCGTTGGACTCGTAGGAGAGCCTGAACGAGCGCGAGGAAGCTTGTCAAGCGTAACAAAGCCTAACAAAACGTGTCAATCCTTGATCAAACAATTCTTGAGAAAGCGTGAGAGTCCTTCATGAAAACGTAACAAAGCGTATCAAAGCGTATCAAAGCGTTTTAGATCTTGATGAAAGCGTATGACCTCGTATCAGATCTTCATGCCAAATCGTAACAAATCTTGAGACATCTTAACGAAGCGTGTCAAGTGGTGACAGACCGTGAAGACGGGGGTTCCCGCTTTGAACCAAGCTCTGTTAAGCTTTCCTACGCTTTGAGTCAAGCTTTGCTGAGCTTTGTTACGCTTTGTTAAGCTTTGATACGCTCTAGGCGCTTTAATCAATTCGTAACAGAGCGCCCAAATTTTTTAAACCGTTTCTCTTCAACGGATGCCTGACAGTTTGGAGCCTGGTCAGACACCAAGTTACTCGGTGTGTGATCTGGATCCAGACTGCATGTCTACTCAAAAGACTTTAAGATCAGTGGCGATTGTAGATGATCGCTTAAAGCTCGATTAAATGTAAACAGAACATTTCCAAAGCTGCTGTCCTCTTTACATTCATCATGTTAAAGCCTATAGATATTTCTGATAGTATCAATATATCGTCATCTAAGTAGTAGAGGTTTAAACAGTGCGTAGAAAGTGTTAAGCTATGCCTGTGCATCTACTAAGTGTAAAAATGTACATCCCTGGGGAATACCGTGGAGAAGGTGTTATTCTTTCACATTTAAACGAAACTATAAAAATGCAATGTACAGCGCTCCCTCTCTACAACGACACCCAATGGGAGACACAAAATATGTGCGTTGTTCGGAGTGAGTCGTTGTAGGGAGGGAATTTAGCCTACATTTCCAAACAGCTTTAATCCAGATCAGACGCCGCGTAACGCGGCGTCTGATCTCGATTCAAGCTGTTTGCCACTCGTCAGTATGTGTTTTTTCTATCAAAATGTATAATATGTAAATTTGAGAAAAAAAGCAGACGACAATTTTCCACAAACGATATTGCAGTAGTAAAAGCGTTAGAAATAATTGTTCCGTTTAGGGAACTGCAGAAAAGGTCGTTGTAAGGATGGATTCGTTGTTCGGAGGGTCGTTGTAGAGAGAGAGAGTACTGTACGTAGAAAGGAATGGCATGCTATTTGAAATACTGACACTTTTGGCTTTTTTTATTTGGAGTGGGAAACAGTTTGGAGCTTGATCAGCTGTTTGTAATGGACATACGTTTTTTGTCATAAACGTGTTTATTTGAAAATATAATAACGTCTTTTCCACTGTAGCTACCTCCAATGAACTTGAAGCTAAGAAATGGTTTCTACTGTAGCCTAATGCAATAAAACTCGTAATAGACCACCTTTCTGTGAATAAGCGTTCTTATTATATACATATCGATGATTTATAGAGATTTCTCAGTTAGATAAATTTGATATCGTCACTGTTGATATCATCACTACATGTAGTGATGATATCACTTTTTGTGACGTCACGTCATTATCAGTTAAGTTAAGTCGCGGTAAACAATGTTGTGGTTTTTTTTTGTAAAAACGTCATTAAAATATATATAATAAATAGAATAATCAATTCCTTTGAATAGATATGAAAAATATATCACTCGAATGGGTTGTTATCTGGTTAAAAAACTCGTCCTGCGGACTCGTTTTTTAACCAGATAACAACCCATTCTCGTGATATATTTTTCATATCAATCCAAAGAAATTGATTATCCTCTATTTATAAAACGCTAAACGCAGAATACAAATAATACAGCCACCTCCTTCGGGAGCCGTCTGCATTAAACTCTATCATGCACTTAGCAATGCACATTTGCCAGATATTTCTAATAAACATTGTACACAATGGTCGATTAATACTGGTTTAAAGGTACTGTGAAAATTGAAATCTGGTTCAGTAAATGTGCCTATATAAAAAGCACCTGAGGATATAGGCTTGTTTAGAAAAAAAACAATGTTTAACTCTCTGCATGCTGGGTAATATTTTCGTCTGCCAAAAGTGTCGTTTGCAACTGTTCTAAAAGGAGAATTTTCAAATTTATTTTCAAAACAGGGTCAGAGTGTCAACCAGTTTGAATCCTGATGAGACGTGGCGTCTCATAAAGATCCAAACTGTTTGCAATGTTAATTACTGTGACACAGGTATCCACCATGAGCATGCAAATAATTAAATCTTTCAATGCAATTATAGCGCCATAACCCGCCAGACACATTCTTTGCCACAACACCATCTGCTCGCAAATGTATGGTCTGTTTTAAGTTTTAAAATTTAAAACTTTAGCGAGTCTGACTTAAAACCAGCATTTCAAAGAGTGTCACACATGTTCGATGCTTTTTAGACACCGCGTTACGATGCGTCTGATATGGGTCCAAACGGTTTGCATATGTTTGGCTTTTGAGCTTTAAAACGAAAGGGTTAAGTCATTTTGCTGCCCCGGTCACACAGACGGTCGGGCTTAAATCGGTACCCAATCGGTCGAATTATTTGCTGTTTTGATCGGTTGTCATAAGTGATTTAATTTCAGGCTTTCTGTGTGACCGGGTATCGGTGTAAAAATTATTGTTCAATCGGTGAAACGCCATCCCGCCTCCGATTGGCCACCGATTGGCAACTCATGAACTCCTATGGGCCACCGAGTAAAAGCGCCCAACAACCTATCAATAATCGAAGAATACCGATAAAACACCGATGAAATGCTGGCGGCAACCGATTGATCACCAACTGATCACCGATTGAACTGCCATTAACAGCCGATGAAAACCGACGAGATCCTGCGTTTTAATTCTCATATTTTTTCATCGGTGGTAAGTATCAGTTCATCGGTGCTTTATCGGTGGTTTATCAGTGACTCGTCGGTGATATCGGTAGTACATGTAGAGAGGTTGTCAATCGGTTATTTGTAAAATATTTTCACCGATCTGGAATTTTAAGCACGTTTAAAAATCCCAATCGGTGATTTTTCGCCGACGAAACTCATATTTACCCAATAGCGATTGATAGGTGGAAAACAGGTGGCCAATAGGTGATGTCGGTAGTAAATAGCTTGTCATCGGTCCCCTCCCTAGTTTGGCGATCAGTAAGTTTTAGTATTATCTCTCTGCTTTACCTAATTCTTCCAAAAAACTGGTATCTGTTTTCAACACTCATTTAGTCGTTTTAGGGGGAGTATAGTAAACAGTTGGATTTAGGATATAGTATCACAATGTGTGATGATACACAATAGAAGGCTAATCACATGTAACGTAAAAAACCTCTAATCTAATTTACAGAAATCTCAGGTTTCTGCTAAACTTTCATCATGATTTGTGCTGCCACCCTTCTTTTACGCAATCGATAAATCTAAATGTTCCTGGTACATATAAAAGGAGTTATTTTAAGGACATTCGAGTCCAATTCGTGCGACACTAAACTGTTTGTACCAAAGACCGATCAATCAAGAATCGTTATTCGACGACATAATGCGTATCGGTTACCTCCCGTAGGTATTTTCGGTTTTAAACAAACATTGTTAATCGCGACAAATACACGAAAAACATGACATGGCACTGGACAAGAAAGTATGTGAAACCGGGAAAATACTCATCAAATGAGGCTAAGGGGATAACCAAGTTCTCCAATAAAAGTGAATATTAGCTTGAACCCCAGAACACATAAAGAAACAGTCGTCCGCTTATTTATACCAGTAGTACATATATGAAGGGACCTATATTTTCAAACGAATCATTGTAACAATATGATGCTTGATTTACCTTTTTCTGATTATTCACAACTTCAGCATTTATTGTGTGAAGTTTGATTAATTTCTTGGGATAGATTTTGATTGAGTGAGTGCTTTCATTAAATTTGAGTCAAAACCAATTAAGAAAATGCATGTATTTCAGGCAACAAACTTTACACTTTGCATCATACATTTAGTAAGCATCACTTTCTAACTGTTTTAATGTTTGTTTGTACCCATACTTACTTTACATTAGTTCAGAAAGCAAAAATAATGCATGTCGAATCTTTGCCGAGAATTGCTACATTATACATTTCAAATGTACATAGACAAAGAAAGTACATTATAACATATGTTTTTCTTTTTACCATGGTACATGTTCTAAGATATGTTTAAAGAACCTATGCAGACTTTTTCACAGAGATTTTAGACAGATTTCATTTGAGCGCGTATGTCCTTAAATACTGGTCTATATGTTTGAATCTAAACCTGATTCTGAAAACATCAGACAGCGGGTTCAGTAGAACTACTTAAAAAACAAAACCTTTGCAAGCTAAGTTAATCGAAGTTCTTGAGAGCACTGACTATGGTTCCAAATTTAATTACAGAGGTATTCAACCAGGAGTTTACTAAAAGTAAAATGTCGGAGAGAACATTTGATTTATTTTTAGTTTTAAAATATCAGTACAGGTTTTACACTGTTTGTACACCATGTTATGTAATACAAGACCGAGTTTATGCGTCAGATATTTATATAAGTTATGGAAATATTGGACCAAAAACGACCCACAAAGTGGACCGAAACGACCTACAGAACAATTACTTATCTTAGAGAATCTCGTGCTTCTTTAAAGAAGTGCTAAATGAGTTTAAGTGCCTTGTACGTACATGTATTTCTCATACATATAGTTAACATATTGACCCCTAGGCAAAGTACTCTCGTCATTTGTAAACAATATATTGGTGAAAAATAAACTGTTCATATGCTAACAGTTGAGAACCAGATTAAGAGATTCCTTAAGGAGCTCTCTGATCGGGATATGCACTGTTTGTCATTTTACAATGTAAGGATGCAAAAAAAACATAAATAGTAAAAACAAAACTTGACTGGAAATACCCGATTAAAAGTATTGCCGACATCTAATAATATAAAATCTACTGACACTTATAAAAGACTGAAGTATTTGTCTTTGAATATGTATGGTTTGTCTATGTATATAATTTGTTCCTCATGCTGTGTATATGTACATAATGTGTACCTCATGTTTTCATGTAAATTATAAACTGAGAGAAATAAAAGTAATTTGAAACTTGGTATTACAATATCCAGACATAAATGGGTCAAGTGACCATTTGCGGTAGTAGCATTCTTTATCAGAAATGATACTTTTCCGGGTGCCCCTAAACAGCTTTAACATCTGTTAGTCGGCTTCTTTTTTTCATTTATGTGTTCAGAGCTAACAGTGTATTTCAATAACATGACTTCTATTGTTCTGTTTATCAATACATGTACTTGTATGCGTTTCAATAAACGACTTTGTCGCAATTCACAATGCGTTATCATATACATATACAAACACAGCACTTGTTGAATTGACTATACAATGAGTTCCCACTATTACGCCCATTTAGAAGTCTGCTTGTTTACCTAATCAATGCAGGATTCTACTTAAAGCAAGATGAAAGTAAATCATAAATCTCCTAATGAAGCTTTCAACATAACTTTCATCTTGCTTAAAGCTGCAACTTATCTCAACAAAAAACCAATGACTACGATACTGAATGCTCATTCAAATGAGGTTTACTAAATACAGTGGAGAAAACGTTATTCTTTCCCGTTTAACCGCAAACGAAACGCAAACGCAACACACTAAAATGGAGAAAATGACAATGTTTTGATAATTCTGACTATTCATTTTAATCTGAGTGGCAGACAGTTTGGAGACTGATCAGACGCCGGGTTACCCGGCGTCTGATCCGACTCCAAACTGTTTGCGTTGGAAATAATAGTTTTAGCGTAAACGCGTTTATTGGGAAAGAATAACGTTTTCTCCACTGTTATATTGAACGTTCAGGTCTTTTCAGCGGCTACGCCTCCAGTCACACTTTTATACACTAATTGGTGTGAACGGAGATAATGGCCTCATATGCAATAATGCCCAATGATGAACGGATTCTCTATTTACTGTTCCGCTTCCAAACATTGAAGTAATTCTTTTGGCACTAACTAATAATTGGGTAGCAGGGCGATTCAGACGGTTGACAAATAGTGTTGGAATGCTGGTATCAATTAACTTCTAGCCTACCTGCTATGGACAAATTTGTGATAACTCTTGCAAACAGTTTTGATCCAGATGAGACACCGAGTTAATATCCGTTTCATCTGAATCAAAACTCTATGACACTCTGATTATATTTTTCGAATAAAATTGGAGGTAAACCTATCGAAGAAATATTGCATGCGATATACTCTACAAACGAGATTGACAACGTGTTCAAGGTAAAACTATCAATAGGAGCCATTGCAATAGCATATACAAACACTTTGACTTTGGGTCAAGCAGAGACCCAAAGTAACCCGACGTTTATTGGTAATCTCATCAATGTAAACATTGCTGGTATGCTTGTTTTTCTTTACTTTGAATCTCACAATGCATTAAAACTTTCTGTGCAGTGACAATTGTTCTAGAAGGCGAAACAGTATGACATGCTAAAAGTCTGTCATTAGCATAATGGGTTATTCATTGAATTATTCTTTGGTAGATCCTAGTGAATAGGTCATGTAGTTTAAAAGCTACAGAGTGCTATAGAATCGAGAAATCTGGCTGTAGAGACAAACATAATTTATCATCAATTTTCGTTTAGATGCAACTATAATGTAAACGTAGTGTAATGTTATGTTATATTGAAAATCTGAGTGTCCAAAAGTTTGGAGTCAAAATCAGTCACCGATTTATTTGAGGTTTGTTTGGTGGTCAAATTGCTTTCAATGTACAGTGGAGAATCTGTTATATTTTACCGTTTAAACACAAACGAAACCAAACGCAAAACACTAAAATGTAGAAAAGGACAACCTTTAAGCAATTTTCAGTTCTTTTTTTATCTGAGTTGCAAACTGTTTGAAGCCTGATCAGACGCCGGGCTACTCGGCGTGTGATCTGGCTCCAAACTGTTTGCACTGGAATAATAGGTTTAGCGTAAACGCGTTTATTGGGAAAGAATAACAGATTATCCACTGTACATCCATTATTTGAGAACATGCGCTTTTGGGAAGAAAAGAATCGCGAGTCCTCCTTTACAATTCCATACGTATTTTAAAACATAACTCTACAATCATGTCATTTAACCCACCAAGAGCCTTGATCCCATCCTGTTATATGACCACGTCACGGGCATTCTACGACCGGGAAGTTCCTAAAAGAGATTTGTACATTGTATCTGACTTGCATTTAGCGCTATATACCATAATGAAGGCTAGCTTTACACATTATTTCGAGAGGCGATCCTTTAATTGTTACTATATGATATGCAGTATGTTTCAAAGTGTTACTTTATTCATTGAAACACGAATGTTTCTGTAAGGTTAGCACGTTCTTGGCTCTGTCCGAACCTCAGAAGCAGCACTTTACTTGTATATATTTCATAACTTGAATATATCCGCATGATTAACGTAGTGACTGATGTGTGTCACAACGTTCACTCTTTTCTCTATGAATCAGATCAACAAACCCATTACGATATAAAGTAATTGTGTTCAGCGAAGTTCAACCAATACAACTACTTAGTAGACTTTTTGACTGTATTAAACAGAAACTTTAGCTAACTTTAGGTATTGTTGTCTATTAACCTGGATTCAATACATACCGTGTGGAAAAACCATAAGGTTATCAAATCAAACGCAAATTATTGTATGGTATTAAAGACAATTTACAGATGAAATGAAAATTCATTTTGTTTTGAGCAATGCCTTCCGAAACAAAGTGAGCATACATTGTGCTCCCGCTTTACGTGTGTATTAAATTCATTGGCATCAGTAAACATGGGGGCTTCTGTACCAAGCAAACAGTGAATATGTCACATATTATAATACTATACACATTGATCAACTGAAAAGGCTTTTTGCAGAATGGAAGAGAAGACGTAAGGTAAAGAAATATGTCCGTTGCTAATAGTTTAAAAGAAGACTCAAGAGTGTTTTTATATATAAATGGTTGTTTGATACAGCATTAGCATAATACAAAAACCTCACTTTCTGCATATTGATTTTAGCATTTATTTCCATGTTAAGAGATATTTCCGATGCCCAAAGTAGCGGTCGTTGGGCAAACATTGACTGCAAATAAAATACCGTTATAAAAGTTAATATAACCTCACACGATTCACGAAACTAATGTCGTCTCTTTGAATTGGGCTATCTGTATTAATTTTTCTACATAAATTCCAAATTGACAATTCTATATTCAGATTTAGTCTACTCCATTCTTTACTATTTCAGAATATTTACATTCGCCCCTTTCAAATTTATTGAAATAATGACGTTCAACTTGTGTAATCACTATTTCTCGAGAGGGCGGGACTTGTGGATAAGTTTCGCAGAGGAGGCGGGACATATGCAGTTTTCATTCGCGAATTAATCTTTAGAACTCGGACAGCAAACATTTGGCAGATGTTTCAAAAAAAGTTTCTTAACCGATGTATGCCTTCCTATTCGCGGAAACCATGATTACCGACTAATATTCTTCTCATTATTATTGAGATAAATTGCAAGAAAAATGATATACCTTATAAACAGCAGCTGTCTGCATTTCTTTATGACAAATTCCTTTTCGTTTAGTGTTATATTGAAATTCCTATCGGCAAACAGTGTATACTCTGATCAGACGCCGCATAGTGCGGCGTCTGATCAGAGTCTACACCGTTTGACCGTGTCCCTTTATGCGACGCTAGGCACACAGGGGTTCAAAGTTGTGTTCATTACGTATATAATCACTGTTCAACAACCATTGATTCTATTCTTGTAGTTTAATTCAAATTGTCCCTTTAGACTAATACTTTTTCAATCAATTATGTTAGCCGTCACATCTATTGTTTTGTCTCGTGTTGTGTAAACTTTGTCCTATGTTTCGATGATGGATCAGTAAATATGCATTCTGTGTGTGATAATATCCTGCTGTACTTCTCTTTTACTATAATCAACGTATGGTTATGACAATGGGGCAATCAATAAGAATCAATCACCGCAAATCCATTTTGTCAAGGTTAATCTAATGTGTTGACTGCCAATCAATGTAGCCTGTCTAAAGTTACTTAGCCGTGCAATTCTGATATTTTGCATGGAAGTGTTAAGCTTACGAATTTGAAAATACTGCGCCTTAATAAAAACTTTGTAACTCGATGTGTAGCGCCTATATATACACATGTAGCTATGAGTTTAGGCAAATGATGTTTTCAAAATGCAGCTTAAAGAAAACAAATGCAAATCAATATCAATATCAAATCAAAATACTCTTTATTTTCTCAGTTTTGCATGAATGTACAAGTACATGAGAACTTTCTCTCACAATCATTCAACATTTTAGGTTAGGCACATCTTTTATAATAAAACACATAAGTTATAATTTCATAACTAATGACTTAATTTGTATATAATATATGTGCTCGGTAGGATTTTTTTTAAAAATGCAAACCTGTGCTCTACCCTACCGACCACCTATCTCTTCCTATATTAAAGTCTATTTTATCTAATTGTTTTGAATGCTAAACACTGGGAGTTTAAAGATATACCTCGTCCATAAACTGAGTAGCAAAAGCAATTTGGAATAAATCTATCAAACTAAGATTCAGTGCTTTTTCTTGGGGATGTAACGTCTTTAATTATTTTCAATGGCATATGCAGAATGCAATACGTTGTCGGTTTATTTGAGTGTTTGAGTTCTCGTTTTGCGAATACAACATCTGGGGTTTTTTTTTTTTTAAAAGAAGCTAAATACAAACGAAGTGTGATAGAATGTGACGTCTCATCAGGATAAACACTGTTTGACACCCATAAATACGCTTTTAAAATCAAGCTGATCATTAAGAACCAACGCAGACGAAACGTTTGCGAGCAGATAATATTTTGTCCGTGAACGTGTTAGGTGGGTTATAATGTCATAATGGCAGTGAAAAGGTTGATAAGGTTTACCAAAAATTGACAAAATCTAACAGTCTACGTTTTGCTTAGAGGTCGTTATTATGTTATAATAGAATTATAGTTCGCGGGCACCCTCATTCACTTATAATGTTCTATCCATGGCACATGTAATGTATTAAATAACCACATATTCTTTGTTCAGCGACAATTCTATGAAGAAACTTGAAACATTCTTTATACTGTTGTATGCTCTAAATACAGGCGAATATTGATGCAAAAGGTTCTATCCAACGGAACATTTTGCAATTATATTACCTTGAGATAAGCTGTCAGGTTTTTCAATTCTATATACCATGCATCTTTATATAACCCATTTGTGCCCACGATCCCATATATGGGACATAGGCAAACAGCACATAGACTCTGATCGGACGCCGCATTACGTGGCGTCTGATCAGAGTCTACACTGTTTGCTGATAGGAATTTCAATACAAAACAAAATGAGAATGAACATTTTGACCAGGCATCCCTTTGCTAAAATATACACTAATCCAGTATATAAACACGAAATAGAGTAAAGTACCCTAATGTCGACACCTTAAGACACATTTTCATTGTAACGATGAGAGTTTGTAGTTATCCTAACTTCGACATAGCAACAAACAAAACAATACATTTACCCACGTTTTCTAATTACTATTGCTTATGAAAGTCCTTGAGAATGCAGTGCAATATGTTACTAACTTGAGCTGCTTTGGGTTCCTTATTTCGACAGGGGAACCCCAAATTCGACACCCAAACATTAATCACTGTATTCAACAATGTAAATTGTAACTACTTTCTATTTTCTTCGCTGTATGTTCCAGGACGGTCGTTGTTAAGTAGATTACTGTATAAAGACAAGCCTTAACGCAATCGGGATGCTAATTTTAATATCTCTTTCATAACGATTTGCAAAATTTGATAATATCTGCTTTGCAGGGAGCCCATTTGTAGTTTTTATTTCAAATGTGCAGATGAATTAATTGCATGTTCCCGCTGTTACTGATTATACTGTTTTCTGTATTGTCTGGATGGTACCTAGATAGCCCAACCTGGGCCAATCGACATTTTCCTAATAGGTAGTTAGCTTATTAAATGTGACTGCTATATCAAATACCAAATTAATACGAAAGGAGCATTTTGAATCGACCCACTCTTGAAGTAAGCTACCGTCTTTCTTAAAACACATTTCTTTGAATGATAGTTGAGGAAAATGTTAACAGTAATCATTATAGAGGGCTTCCAACAATGAGACAAGCGCTATAATAAATAAACGCAAATCCATTTTTGGCAAGGTTAATCTAATGTGTTGATTCTATCAATTAATGTAGTCTGGTTGTGACGCAAATGACAAAAGCGAGCAGCTATGATATAGTGGGCTATCGTTGGACTTCACTGTGCGAATTAAGGCTGACGCAAATGCATTTGAAGGAAACGGCACTTGTTTGCCAGTATAGAAGATTGAGTATAATTTGATTATTTAACTGTTTGAAAAGCCTAAATAGACACTTTATAACTAGTTGTCTAATATATCTTCAAACTGTTTGCAACTGAATCAGTTTGTGCAATACAGGCGTGTAATTGAATAAGAATAATCTATATCTAGAGAGGAGCAGGCGTTGTTTTGTCAAACATTACCACGATTGCATTTAAACACTTACTTCAAACATCTTGAAGCGAGATCAGACACTTGGGACCCGTCTTTCTAAACGTTGTACGACAAATATTGTCGTAAGCCAGTCTCTTGTTCCCCCTTTTCTACACCTAATCCTGTCTAATGACATATATTCGGGATTGTCTTGAAAAGACGATTCAAACGATGTCACAAGACAGGGTTAGATGAGGAAATCAGAAATTAGATGTATTTTAAATGTCTGACTTACGACCGTTTTTGCCGTACGATATTTCGTGAGACTTGTCCCCGCTAAACGGATAAATCACAATTTTAAGAAAAAATATAACTTTTTTCTATATTTAATCGCCTCGTTTCTTCATTTATTTCATATAAAGAAACAGTGTTCTTCACTGTACAGTTGAAAAAAAAACTTTCACAATAACGCGTTTATGCTGTCACTGAAACTGTTAGACGTACATTTTAGTATTAGTAATGAAAAAAGAAGTATCTATTCAAAAAGGCTCCTACCATCATGTTGCAATGAATAGTTACAATTTACATATTATTGTCATCTCCTACACATAAGTACATTGCTTTCCTGCACTGAACCTCCTGTTGGGTGACCTGGGCGTGTCTTCACTTAATGTATCTAGAGCCTCATACAGTGGAGAATCTGTTATTCTTTCCCGTTTAAACGCAAACGTACGCAAACGCAAAGCACTAAAACGTAGAAAAGAAGAACTTTTGGACAATTCTGATAATTCTTGTTTATCTTGGTGGCAAACAGCTTGGAGCCTGATCAGACGCCGGGTTACCCGGCGTCTGATCTGGCTCCAAACTATTTGCACTGCAAATAATAGTTTTAGCGTAAACGCGTTTATTGGGAAAGAATAACAGATTCTCCACTGTATATTTTGTACTGTCATATAACTTTCTTGTACCCTGTTGTCTGGAAGTATTTCTCTAAAGTAGTCCAACAGTTTGTCTGTTGGTTGATTTATTTATATTCGACTTAACAATAGCCGAAAAAGAAGCATGTAAATTTTTACAAGTTAAACTATTATTTTCCTTTATCTGAATCTATAATGCAACTTGTTTTATGAAAGATGTGACCTTAAGGTGAAAATTGATGATACATTTAAACCGTTTGGAGCCTGTTCAAATATCGTACGCCGGCCGTACTACTTGGTGTCTGTTGTTGACCGAGAAGGATTCTACTTTGAAGACACCGCGCGCATAAATAGAGAACGATTCATATTATACAGAATGCCCTTTCTAGATTGGCCCTCTGAACAACGATTCCTTCCTCACAGTGACGTTTACCACTGTCCCCAGAACCCGACAATTATATTCAACCTTTTCACGTATCGTCTGCCAGAAATTGTCGTTTGCTGTCTCATCGCACAATTTAAAAAAAACAACAACATAATGACGAGTGACAAACAAATTGAATGCAGATCAGACGCCGCGTTACGCGGCGTCTAATCTGCATTCAATCTGTTTGCAAATGTAAGCCAATTTCCCTCCCTATAACAACTCCTACCGAACAACACACACACTCTTTGTCTCCCATTAGGTGTTGTAGTAGATAGGGAGCACTGTAACCCTACATGCTGCATTAATGATAAATATGGGATGAAAGGTTTAGTTGATATTGCAAATTCAAATATAAAGAACAGCAGTAAGGAAAGAACATGTTTGTAAATATAAAATACAAAAAACAACATGTTTTTTCTACTCTAAAGGCACATACGAGCTAAATAAAAGTTTAAAACCATAAAGCTAATCATAAAGTCATTTGAGTAATCATTATAGTAGCGTCTCTCTTTTACAAACATTAAAACATCTTGATTTCTATACTAATGGCGGTTGCTGCTTAAGGATGTCGGCCTGTCTTTTTGAGCATTATGAAATTTCCGAAATATTTTACGAACTCATTTTCCGAAAAATGTTAAGAACTCATTTTTGGTGAATGCATACAGTCATAAAATACTATTTTCCCGGGAAAAAATTGGATTTTCGTTCGGGACGGGACTTTTTAAGTTTTATGTCCTATTCGTAGTTTACAGCATACACCGTTTTCATATGTAGGTTGCATTTTGTTACATCCGATTTCATTTCAATTTCTCAGAATATAAGCATGAAATTTTCATGGTAGTACAGTTTTAGTATAAATTATAGATAATTCAATAGATCAAATGATATTTTTTTGAAAAAAATATTTTTGGTAAAAATAAACCAAAAAGTGAAAAAATGAGAAAAAATGGATTTTTTAATAAAATGATCTATATCTTTTTTTAAAGATCCAGGACCCTGTGTTTTTATTTGCTATTTCACTAAAACTTTATGTTTGCAAGGCTAAAATCAACAAATAAAAAATTTGGTATTTAGTTTGCTACAATTTGTAGGGCAAGTTTCACTGTGCCTTTTTCTCCCATTATAACAAAGTGGGTGGGGTAAACTTTACTCCTTTCCGGTGAAATCAAACATTTTTATTGTGGATCTTGAAAAAACTTTATTTTTAGGGTTTATTCTTACTATGGTAATATAAATTAGGATACATTTTGTACAAATAGATTGTTTAAATAAAGTTTTAAAACCCGTAGTACAAAAAAGTAGGAGTTTTTGTGAAGCTTCAATTTTAGGGGGGTAGCCTTGAAAAATCTCAAATTGTGAAAAAGAATGGTCCGGTACCCCCACTTTTTTCACGAGTTTTGTCTTAGAAACGAATTTTACTGTCTGTATGCAAAGTTTGAAGAATTTAATAATTACTTTCCAAAGGTGCACCTACCCCCTTAAAGGAAATTTATTTAAAAGATAAGCAGAAAATACCTGTATCAGGTTTTTGGTTTTACTTTGATAATTGTTAAGCTCACACTCGATTCGAACGTCATCAGTTTGCCTGTAACAAAGTGGCCAGACAATAACAGAATGATGGTATCCCCCTCCTGTCTCATAAGATTGATGACTGATTTTAATTCAAGGAGAAAATGAACATATCATCTTTCTAAACTTAACTCTGATCAAGCTTAATGAAGATTGGCTTTATTAGCAAAATATTAGATATAAACCAAGTGCAGGCGTACGCGTGGTTGATCAAGATCCAAGATCTTTGACACCTCTTCTTGTGTTCTGTTTTAAAAGAAGTAAGACCTATGTTAGTATGTACACTTACCAAACTGCATAGACGAAATACCGACCAGTTGATAGTTCAGCAATGGTTAATGGTTTTGGAGACTTTGCTCGCGCCTACGTATGATGTGAACTCATGGTAAGATATCACCTCGTGACATGTACGGTACTGAAACAGCTGTGTTATTCCTGAACTCTTTGTACCCTGGTCATCTATATATGCGTCACTTGCAAACAGCTTATATGTTAAGAGTACATTTTTCCTATGCAAACAGTGAACCCTCTGATCAGGGTCTACACTATTTGTCATTTTTACATATATTGTAAAAAGCAACCCTTAAAGGTAAAAAAGGACTAGATCTAACTGAACATTAGAATTGTTTTTTTGATGTTTCCGGGAGAAAAGGGTTAAAGGGACTGAAAAACGAACTTTGCTTAAACTTGCTTCTGTAAATTGGTACCAGACGTCTATATAAACATGTAAATATATTTTGAAGAAAAGGATTTTATGTTAAAATATCACAGAAAAACAAATGAGATCGGAGAAGGAACAAAGACTTTGAAAGAGATATGCTCTAAAGTGTGTACGCGCGTTAGACCACATGAAAACGGCGACTTTCTTGTCCGACGGTCTGTTTAATCTTATTTGCATTGTATATGTAGCGAGGTTTAAAACATATCTATTGTGTCCATGAACAGAGTTGTAAAAGCGATAGAAACTTTCTAAAATTAAGATTCGGCGACGCTTCTTAAGGATACCTTTAGACATACTTTCAATGGCATGTGCATAACAATGCTTACAGATTTGCTTTCATTTGAGTATTTTCTCTTTTCTCGAAAATAGTCGATTCGGTTTTCAGTATCTTTAACTTGTCGTCATCGTTTGCTTTTAAAGTGTCTTTTTGAAAACTAACATTAACATCTATGCATTTCTGAAAAGATGTTAGATTGGTTACAAATACCCCCGAAGACGCAATATATTGAAAATAGCACAATAGCAAAAAGTATAGACCCGTCAGAGGGATCCGTTAAAAACCTTCTGATCTTGGTCTACATTGTTTGCATTAGACAACTGTATTTTGTACACATACATTGTTTTCAAAGGACGATTGCTCGTCGTTAGGATTAGTTAAGTAATGGGACAAGTGAATTAATGACGAAAATATTTGCATCTGCATTAGGTAATTAGAGGGTCTTACATTAGGGTTCATAATTTATCATTTTTAATAAACGAGTTGACTTAAATAATATGACCCGAGCCTTGGCGAGCGTCATATTTATCTAAGTCAACGAGTGTATTAAAATGATAAATAATGAGTACGAAAGTAAGATTTTATTTATCGCATAACACTTTAAAACACATGTTCAATCTATAGTTTTTAATAATCTTATTAACATTTTCCATGAAAGCGTATCATCTGCTTCAGTGCATCATTTGATTAAATTCAACAAAGTTGGCTTTACATCCATTTTGTGAATAAGCTTATTTACAGTGGAGAAGACGTTATTCTTTCCCGTTTAAACGCAAATGAAACTAAACGCGTTGCAATAAAATGTAGAAAATGACAATTTAATGACGATAAGTACGACGGTTTATTATTATCTGAGTGGCAAACATTTTGGGGCTTATCAGACACGGGATTACCCGGCGTCTGATCAATAACAATATTAGTGTAAACGCGTTTTGGGGGAAATAATAAGGTCTTCTCCACTATGAGTATTAAGCAATGTTATTCCTTATCAGAAGCTGAGTAATGCTATTCCTGATTTGAATCCAAACTTTTCGCAATGAGAATAGATATGCAGGCTATAATCGTTAATTATACAATAAAATGATTCGTCCAATATGTTTGTATGGCTGTGAATTATGGGGAATTGGAAACCTAACTAGTATAGAAAGAGTGCAGTTAAAATTTCTGAAATTGATTCTGAATTTAAAAAAGACAACCCCATCTAGTATGGTTTATGGTGAAACAGGGGTTATACAATGTACCACTGAAAGTGGATATACAAAGTAAAATGATATCTTATTGGTGTAATATTTCAGACCCATCTCAAAATAAGTTAGCAAATATCATGTATACAGTTATAAAAGGAATGTATGAACAAGGAAATACTAAATCAAAATGGTTAACTAATATACAACACTTGATATGCTCCAATGGTTTTGGTAATATCTGGGAAAGTCAACAATATATAAATAAAAAATGGTTTTCCATAGCTTTCAAGCAAAAGCTGTCAGATCAATATATACAGACATGGCATAGCCAAATAGATCAAGAAACCGGAAGTACTTGCTATAAACTTTATAAAGATAAACCTGAATTGAACAACTTTTTTAAATTATTGCCAAATTATCACTGCAAAACCTTGACCGCATTCAGGACTAGAAACCATAAACTCCCTATTGAGGTAGGAAGGTGGAATGGTACACCAAAATGTGAAAGAAAATGTCCCATTTGCAACCAAAATGACTTAGGCGATGAATTTCATTATTTACTAAATTGCAATTTCTTTTCTAAAGACAGAAAAATGTATATAAAAAAATATTACTACCAGAAACCAAATATTATTAAGTTCGGTGAATTATTTAACTCAGGTAATAAATTAGAGTTAATAAAACTGTGTAAACTTATACAGATTATTATGAAAAAATTTACAGATGATTAGTGCAAAACTATATAAAAAATGACAGTTTGCATTGTCAATATCTCAATAATAGTGCAAGCAACATCCAATGGACTCCCATTGTAGTGCGTTTAATGTATGATTGACTGTACACTGTACAGTAAAGCTCCTCTATCACGACCGGCAAACTAGATTGCATGAATGACATGTGACAGCTTGTGGTAGGATAAGGGTAAAACTGATGCATACTAAGAGAGAGTTTTGGTTTTGTTTCATCTCGCTATAAGCAGTCACCTGTCATTAACACATGATAATAAATAAACTATAGCAATCGTAATAGAGATACATGTATACATGTATTACTCCATTTATAGAAGTAAATATTTAAATACTCTGTTCGTATGTATATTACAATGTAACTCTTAACCTACTATATCTAACCAGCGTCTAATATATATATATATATCTTTTTAAAATGACATATACAAAATAATAAAACTCAAAATTTAGAACAAGCTATTCGAAACTTTCTTTCAAAGACAAGCAAACAGCTGTTCTCAATCCAGTCACCGAGGTAATCGGCGACTGGCCGGGAAATCGCTGTTCACTAGACCATAACTGCGCCGCAAATAGTAGGATAAGGGATAAGCACGATACAACCTAAGGAATGCTGTCGGCTGTATTTATACAACTACCGACACGCTTTATATCTCTCATTTCATTTCGAAAGAGGTATATCATAGCGGGTTGGATTAGTGTAAATGTACACAAATGAATTATTAAAACCGTCATTAACTGTTTCAAGTATTAATCATATGTGACCACTTTCAGCGAGCTGAAAGTAAATCATAACGCGCCTTAAGACGCATTTTGTTTTACTTTCAACCTGCTTTAAGCTACCATCTGCTGGAAGATATCATAGCGGGTTGGTTTAGTGTAAATGTACACAAATGAATTATTATTAAACCCGTCATTAACTGTTTCAAGTATTAATCATATGCGACAACTTTCAGCGAGCTGAAAGTAAAGCATAAAGCGCCTAAAGACGCATTTTGTTTTACTTTCAACCTGCCTTAAGCTACCATCTGCTGGAATATATCATAGCGGGTTGGTTTAGTGTAAATGTACACAAATGAATTATTAAAACCACCATTAACTGTTTCAAGTATTAATACTTTCAACCTGCTTTAAGCTACCATCTGCTGGAAGATATCATAGCGGGTTGGTTTAGTGGAAATGTACACAAATGAATTATTATCAAACCCGTCATTAACTGTTTCAAGTATTAATCATATGCGACAACTTTCAGCGAGCTGAAAGTAAAGCATAAAGCGCCTAAAGACGCATTTTGTTTTACTTTCAACCTGCCTTAAGCTACCATCTGCTGGAATATATCATAGCGGGTTGGTTTAGTGTAAATGTACACAAATGAATTATTATCAAACCCGTCATTAACTGTTTCAAGTATTAATCATATGCGACAACTTTCAGCGAGCTGAAGGTAAAGCATAAAGCGCCTAAAGACGCATTTTGTTTTACTTTCAACCTGCCTTAAGCTACCATCTGCTGGAAGATATCATAGCGGGTTGGTTTAGTGTAAATGTACACAAATGAATTATTATCAAACCCGTCATTAACTGTTTCAAGTATTAATCATATGCGACAACTTAAGTAAAGCATAAAGCGCCTTAAGACGCATTTTGTTTTACTTTCAACCTGCTTTAAGCTACCATCTGCTGCAAGATCGAAACAATTTCTTATGAAACAAATTCAAGACGTTACAAGTTAGAACTATATTCCCCAGTGTAGGAATATACTAGTGGCGTAAAAAGGCGGATTTATTGGATAAGGGGAAAAATGGATATTAAAAATCCGAATGCAAAATGTAGTTAACACGTATGCACTACTGTTACATAAGTATGTAAACATGTTATGTGATATATTACTAATAGATCATGCATTTATATACTTCCATATATACTATGTATATTCGTATGCGCATGTATGAGGGAGAGAATGAATGTGTGTGTGTGAATAGGTTTGGATCATGGATGTATGGAGAGTGTATCTCTTTATGTATATTTGAACAGATAGACAGAATTATAGAAACAGTACTTCAGTCTCAGAAAAAAGCAAGCAGACAACCAACAAAATAAACTTGCCAAAAATGAAAACAAATAATATTTCGGGCACGGATTCTATACGATTACGTTCACACCAACAACACGAGGACAACGACAGACACACCTTATAAAATCAAACAACTCGGACAAATAAATAAATATAAAGTGACTTACCGACTGCTTCTGAAATAGTCCCGTTAATAATCCACACAATACACTATTTAACCGTAACATAACACTCACAAACAATTAATTCCTTGAACCAGTTGAATATAAATCCACTCCACATTATACCTGTAAACCACTAATTGACACGTGTATAAACAACTCATGCAGAGCATGCTGTTTGTGAATTGACAAAGCAACGTACGGGACCGATTTTATTTCTCGGTATACATGTAAATCCTTTTTCAAGTTACAAAGCTTAAATTGGCATTGTGCTGTTCTCTAATCACAGGTTACAAAAGTAAAGCAACCAGAATACATATGTAGTAAAATAATAAGATTATCTGTGACTATGGTGTGTAGCGAAATTTTCATGTTAAATGAGTGACTGGAGTTTGAAAGTATGTATGGTAAGGAAAGTGCTCATGTTTTTGTATATATCTATATGTATATGTACAAACTGAGAGAAATAAAGAATATATGATATGAGTTATCCTATCAAATTATTTTGTTACTTGAAACGTATCGCATCATTTTGACATATCGAGGCACTTCATGATTTGTAAGAATAAAAATAAAAATAAAAAAACGTAAATTTGAAAAGAACAGTCAAAGGAAAGTATGGCGCGCAGGTGATAATTTATTAAACAAGAGACGTGTTACATCTATACAAAGTCACCAACAAAATGAGATTAAATAACAAACCGGTATATTAAAAACAAGCTTGACAGTTTTATTGTCGATCATAATGTTAAATAGGGTCTCGATATACCTTAGACAAAGTTAAGATGCGTTTAACCATTTCACTCTCAATGACGCTTTAAAGAGCGTTTGCAAACAGTTTGGATCCTGATCAGACGTCGCGTAACGCGGCGTCTGATCAGGATCCAAACTGTTTGGCACTTGTATCGATATGTTTCAAGTCATACTACATTGAATAAATACGAAAGACTCAAGCAGGAAACGTAACACAAACAATACACCCACCTCTCAAGCAGAACACACACACTCAGTCATACCACAACAAACACACACACACGCAATACCATTCCTTCATCTACACACTAAATAGAAAACAACACGCAAGACAAACATAAAGCAAAGTGAATATAGGATCCCGCCTTGGTACGGTCAGTAGCAATCAATAACCAACTATAAAATAATTAATTATTAACAACCACTGGGGGGTTAAACCTGGGTTTAGGGGCGCCCAACCTCACACTTATCTCCTATATTCACCTATAAAGACAAACAGTGTACATAAAATATAAACCATGTTCCACAACCTCACAATCAAAAAGACCGCCAGCACAGTAAGTAAATACATGTAAAACATTTAGCAAAAATTCTATGACAAGATCATTAGTAACATGGGAAAGAATTAAACATTCAAGCCTGTGTTAAAAATAACCCACTATGGCAACGGTCAAATTGTACTCAAGCGACTAGTCTGTAGTTACGAGTATCTGTAAGACATGGAAGGGTCTAGGGTACGACAGAGAGGGAGAGAAAAAACAAAGCACGAAAATCCGACATAACTCTCCCGGTTAAGGACGGCTTTAAAGATACATCATCATGTAGTGCTAAGCCCTGTCTGTCGTCGCACAACCAAAGAGGAAAGCATAGTTATCAATTGTAGATTGATCGATAACCAAACGTGAAGTGCGCAGCAATATAGTTGGATTGAGGAAAAATCTAATACGTTTCACAAATAGGTTTTGAAAATGTATATGTCCAAGAATCTTACGAAGTCTGTAAATCACATCACCATAAAACTCCGGATGTGAAATACCTTGCCGCAGAAAAGACTTTAAGTTACATTTATACTTGTTAATGAAAGGAAGATTTCTATAAAAGAATTTAGAAAATGTTTTACGAAGTTTATGAAATCTGTACCCCTGTTTAAGAAGCTTTTCAGTAATAGTTTTATTACGAATGTGGAAGTCCTCAACAGAGGTACAGGCCCTAGCAAAGCGAATAAGTTGTGAAATATAAACCCCGTAAGATGTGGAACGGGGAAAATCGCCATCTAGATGAGGATAATTTACAATACTAAAATCAAAATCATCTCGTTTATCGTAAATCTTAGAAGAAACAATTCCGTTATTTATAAAAAGATCCAAATCTAAAAATGGTGCCGACAAATTTGACTCGTTTGTTTTATTAAGGCGTAGTTCGTTTGGGTAAATAAAAGGAAACAACGTATCAAAAAATGGGTTGTCTATATTAAAAATATCATCTAGATAGCGCGATGTATTGTTAAAGGCTTCGATCATATCTGCCTGTGTATCAGGTTTTAGACTAAGCATAAAGTCTCTCTCATAACAGTACAAAAATATGTCTGCGACAAGGGGCGCACAGTTTGTACCCATAGGAATACCAATCACTTGGCGGTATATGGTACTCCCAATACGTACATAAATATTATCCAGAAGAAATGTTAGTGATTCACAGTGCAAGTCCACATAGTGTAATGCTTAACCGTCGGTGTCATTTTTAAAAAATGCACGATCAGTATTACACGCCAGAAATAGCTTCCTTTCTCTGGCAAAATTCTTTTCAATAAGTTGTAGAAGTTAAGCTATTATTAGATTATGAGGTAAGGTAGTATATAGTGTTGAAAAGTCATACGTACTTATATTGCAAGCTTGGTATTTTCTATATTCAAGCTTCGCCAAAATTTCATTAGAGTTTTTGATAGACCAAAACAGATTAAGTCCAGAATTTTCGTAAGTCTTATCACAATACCTTTGAACATGTTCTTTGATTTTAATTAAAGACGATGTTAAAAGTTTGGAAAGCTTAGTAGTAGTACATGCACTTGAATTAGCAATAAAACGAGACTTATAAGGTGTTTTGTGGAGTTTTGGTATCCAGTACATTGTAGGAAGTTTGTGACATGTAATGTTGACATCAGCTTTTAATTGTTTACATGTATCAATATGATCAGATACTACATTACGCTCCGTTAAATTGGTAGATATATAGGAATTGGTATTCACAAGTTCCTGGTTTAAAGCATCAACATAATGTAATCGTCATACAATTATCACATTATTGGATGCTTTGTCGGCAATCTTAATTTGAAACAATCTTACAAATAAGAAAATTGAAGCAGAGTACGATGAAATGGTGAAAGGGTAAAACACACGAAACAGTTTGTTGTGAAATGATTAAAGCTGTATTATTACGCACATGTCGTGTCAATAAGTACTATTACTTATTATAATATAATGTGAAACATAACGCTCGTTACAGTGAAGTAGACGTTATTCGTTTCCAGTTAAACAAAAGGAAACGCCGATGCAATGCAATAAAATGTAGAACATTGGCATTTTACATGTTGATTCTTTTAAAAGCGATAAAATTCCTAAAGGCGACTTTGCAAACAGCTTTGATGCTTATCAGACGCCACACAGTGCGACATCTGATTATGTTCAAAACTGTTTGACACTCGTTTGCAAAGCATAACAATATGGTTGTAAAGGGGTAAAACCTCACGATAACATTGCTCATTAAAAGGTTGAAGTATGTGTTAAAGTTTTTGCAGTAGCCCCATTACCACAAAAGGCGATTTTAGTCGACTATTGCAAACAACTGTACTCGGCGTTTGACCAGGAACCAAACTATTTAGCGTTCATACCAATTCTTCCCAAGTCATACTGCTTAAAAATGTCCTTTAGAATAACAGTACAGACACCAGTTACAACTTTTAATTGGTTGATTGGTTTGGCTTTAAGGCACCACGACACATAAAATGGACTATATTAACCCAATTGTGCCAACGATCCCATGTAGGGGACATAGGCAAACAGTGTAGACTCTGATCTGACGCCGCATAATGCGGCGTCTGATCATAGTCTACACTGTTTGCTGATAGGAATTTCAATATAAAACAAAATGAAAAAGAACATTTTGACCAGGCATCCCTTCGATAAAAAATGGACTAATCCAATATAAACAGGGAAGAATCCCCTGGGCGCAAATGGGTTAACCCATTCCCGTTTCCTTTCAGTTTCTAAACGTAAGCGTGTATATTTTTGCACTAAATAAACTTTAATGTAACTAGTACAATTAGTTGTAATATTCACTTACAGTGACAACAATTTCTCAATTCCCAAGAGAAATCATATAACATCTTGAATTGCAACTAATAATTCACTACGCTTGAAAGCACTATTATTAAACATTATATGCACCAAGATCAAACGCGACGTTTACATAATGTCTGATCAGGTCCAAACACTTTGACGCGAGCATAAATGTGACATCTGTTAAATATATTGAAATGGTGACTTTTTTGTGTACAAAACTGTGCCAAAAGTTTAAAAGCAAGACATTCAACTCGGATCAGAAATACACATATTACGTGAAGCGTTTTGTCATACCTTTAGAGAGATAAACGGTTAATTCACTGCATCCACTGTTTCCAAATTATATGAAATGTAACGCAAATCATATTCAATAAAATATAGGAAACGCCTGGTTCTGGACAAAATTTAAGAATTATAAAATATTGAAAAGCGAATTTGACCCTTGTCAGACGCTGAACTACGCTACTCGATAACTTACTCGGTCCAAACATATTTCAATGAATACAACATAGTTAACAGTTTGATTTATTTCATTTTACTGCTATCAGCTTTTAGACTGTTTGACGCTGTTATTGACGTTTCTTGGGCCAAAAATATTAAAGTAAAGATTATTACTCACATAAATGATTGTAAATAAATTGAAACTATACAAAACTGAACCATGAATTGTGTTTAAAGAAAAGCAATACGACGTATCTATGAATATGTAGAACGTTCTGCTTTAAAACTGAACTGGCAATACGTAGACATGTTGGTAATAAAGTACATTAAATAATATTTTAAAATGGATAGTTATTATTCTTCGTTTAAGCGCGATTAGCCCATTTGTACCCACGATCCCATATATAGGACATAGGCAAACAGTGTAGACTCTGATCAGACGTCGCATAATGCGGCATCTGATCAGAGTCTACACTGTTTGCTGATAGGAATTTCAATATAAAACAAATTGAAAATGAAAAGTTTGACTAGGCATCCCTTTGATAAAAAATGGACTAATCCAATATATAAGCATGGAAGAATTCACTGGGCACAAATTGGTTAAACGCGGCAAATGCATATGTTATTTGCACACATGTATACAGTGGATAATCTGTTATTCTTTCCCAATAAACGCGTTTACGCTAAAACTATTATTTTGAGGTGCAAACAGTTTGGAGCCAGATCAGACGCCGGGTAACCCGGCGTCTGATCAGGCTCCAAACTGTTTGCCACCAAGATAAACAAGAATTATCAGAATTGTCCAAAAGTTGTTCTTTTCTACGTTTTAGTACTTTTTGCGTTTAAACGGGAAAGAATAACAGATTCTCCACTGTAGCTAGACCGGATTGGTGTGTAACTCGAAGTCTATTCAAACCCTTATCTGTTTGCAACTCTGATACTAACATATCGCCCAACTTGTTAAAACATCATGCTTTACATATTTGATATGAGCATAACGTTTTATTTCTAAATCATAGACAGTATAACTATATTTACCATCTGTAGGATGAACACCAGCAGTTGTTATATCCGAAATAAAGTATTTGGGAAAGTTAACATGTATGCTTGTTTAACCCATTTATGATTGGTTTTTACAATGAACTCTCGAATGTGTGTGTGCTGGCAGATTTCATGGTAACTTTTACAATGGTGATACAGTGGAGAATCTGTTATTCTTTCCCGTTTAAACGAAAACGTACGCAAACGCAAAGCACTTAAACGTAGAAAAGTACAACTTTTGGACAATTCTGATAATTCATGTTTATCTTGGTGGCAAACAGTTTGGAGCCTGATCAGACGCCGGGTTACCCGGCGTCTGATCTGGCTCCAAACTGTTTGCACTGTAGATAATAGTTTAGCGTAAATGCGTTTATTGGGAAAGAATAACACATTCTCCACTGTATGTGTGCACTTCAGTGTCTGTCCATACAGCAGAACATTTCATATGGACGTGAAAACAGTACAGACCCTGATGAGAAACTTCGTAACGCAGCGTATGATCAGGGTCTACAATGTTGCAAATAGGTATAATAGGCAGAATTATGTTAATTCCTCTAAGTTATACGTCTACTTCGGAGATTTCGTTTGCAACAAGTCCCAAATAAATCTCTTATATTTTGTTCTATCGATACGATTTTAAAACAGGTTTGACTGCTCACATGCCGAATAGCTCCTTGTCTGAGCTGCATCCAGAGTATTTACGAATAGAAGTAAATCTAGTAACGGCTGAATATCGATTAGATTATTCTATTAAATTTCTATGATTTGTTTTCAGACAGATCTGTTCCAATATTTGAGCAAAATAATATTCACTCAATATACTCGTGTGTTCCAGTTTACGCATGCGTTCCATTCCATAGCAATATCTAACTTAGAAGATATTGACACATGGTTTCTTAATATCTTTGGCGTTGAACGACTAATCATAGTTTGTGTGGCCTCTTTTGGCTCGGGGTATTGTTATAATGGGTCTGTATAGTCTGATTGTCTCGATGTATAGCTATTATGAAATAACTCACGCCATCATTTGGATTTTTCTTTGCGTAAACCATAAATCATCTACATAAATCATGAATGTTAACTAGTAAAAGGTGAACATTAAAACCATTCTCGTCAAACGCATTGGTACTCCAAATATAACAAATAGTTTGGACCCCCCCCCCCCCCATTCCGAGTTGCTCCTTTAAAATAATTAATGAAGAAGACAGTATTATTTCCAAATACACGCATTTAAGCTTAACATATTATATTTCCCTTGCTGATAGTTTAAAGTCAGCTAAGACGCCGGTAACCAGGCGTCTTCCAGGCTAAAAACTGTTTGCCCCACTGAATAAAATAAATGGTTACAAATTTTATAAATGGTAATGTTCTACATATAACTGCATTGCTTTTCGTTTGCATTCAAACGGGAAATAATGTACGTTACGTAAACTGTACCCATAAGCGCTCGGGTGAATATACTTGCATTTTCAGAAAACTGTTTGGATTTAAATCAGAGGTATCTGAACGCCTGAGCTGTAGTCAAACTATTTGAAACTTTCGAAATTATTTAAAATGGACCATTCATACAGTGGAGAATCTGTTATTCTTTCCCAATAAACGCGTTTACGCTAAAACTATTATTTGCAGTGCAAACAGTTTGGAGCCAGATCAGACGCCGGGTAACCCGGCGTCTGACCAGGCTCCAAACTGTTTGCCACCATGATAAACATGAAATATCAGAATTGTCCAAAAGTTGTTCTTTTCACCGTTTTAGTGCTTTGCGTTTGCGTACGTTTGCGTTTAAACGGGAAAGAATAACAGATTCTCCACTGTAGCATCAACACATTCATATTCTACATCTAATGACAGTGTGGGTGCATTTCGTGTCGATCGGTTTTAAAGAATATCTCGTATTACATAAATAATGTCAATTAATGAAAAACAGTAACAAATGTTCGCTACATGTACCAAGAAAGCTAGAATAAGCATCTTTATTCAGATTGATGCTTTAAGCAAGGTAGCAGTGTAGCAAATATTTGTGTACAAGTTTTCCGATTGATTAATTTTCATTCAACCTATTCATTAATGTAAATTGCAATGAACTCTCCCTGGTTATGTACGTGATAGAAGAGTCCATTATAGTTATACGATTTGTGATATAAGACACTGCAGTGATGGTTCAAACAACAGAATATTCAAAATAACAAGACCCTGATGCGACCCTGCGTAACGCGGCGTCTCAAAGGAGTATTCATTGTTTTAAAATGTCCCATTTGCATATCAGAAGCTAGACTTGGAAAGAGCATCAGAAAAAAGGTGAAATTAATTGCGCGGTGCACTTTTTTGCTATTACCATATCCACCAATATCAGTGCTGGAATGTTTCCATTTAATATTTTCTCAAAGGCTCCTTTCTCGTTTTCTTACACAAAGCACTTGGAATAGTGACAAGGGTTATCTAGGTTAGATGAAAACAACAAAAAATACTTTTTGAAATGTCTTTTAAGATTGAACGGAACAAAATCCAGGGCAATTTGGATATTATAATAGAAACAGCTGCCAAAACCATTTTCACTTCATTTTCAAAAAAATGAAAAAATGATTTAACAATTGATTAGACTGTATAAATAAACTCAAATGTTACAATATAATTGTTTGAGTTCGCCTTAGTAAAGTTAATTCAGCATTCGGGGTTCGACTGTATTGTACACTGAAAATAATGCTTCTTTTCTGGACCACAATTGTGGTAGCTTATTATGTTAAATCTAAAAGTGCTGTGCACAACTTGGTTTACATTTGCAAACAGTTTGAATCCAGATCAGACGCCGTCTTATGGCTCCTCCCACAACATGTCAAACATATAATTTTGAAGAAAAACCAGCAAAGGACAATTTGAAGCAGATGGTACTGAAGCAGTTAAGGGGTAGAACAACGATAGCTCATTAAAATATTATTCATAAAGAGTATGACGGACGTCTGATTTTTACTTATTTTGTTGAAACCATTCAATGGAGAAAATAGTTTACTTGTTCGATTCAAACGACTCTCAATACTCAAAGTATGAAACATGATTACGATTTATTAAGATCTGAGTGACAAACTAATACCGGTACAGTGAGGAGAAAACGTTATTCTTTCCCGTTTGAACGCTAACGAAACGCAAACGCAACACACTAAATTGGAGAAAATGACAACATTTTGATAATTCATACTATTCATTTTAATCTGAGTGGTAAACAGTTTGGAGCCTGATCAGACGCCGGGTTACCCGGCGTCTGGTCCGGCTCCAAACTGTTTGCATTGGAAATAACAGTTTTAGTGTAAACGCGTTTATTGGGAAAGAATAACGATTTCTCCACTGTAGGTGCCTTGTCACTCGCCGAAGTAATCGTCATTTTGTCTGGCTCAACTATTGTTTGCAATGAACATACAGTAAAACCTCGCTATTACGACCACTAAAACGAAGGCTAATTGATTGTATAATAGACAGGTGACAGCTTAAAGCAAGGTGACAGTTAAACAGAAAGCTCCTAAAGGAGCTTTCTGTTTTACTGTCACTTTGCTTTAAGCGGTCACCTATCGTAAACACTCTAATAATTAACATAATTTAGTGGTCGTAATAGAGAGGTTTTACTGTAATTATAACTGTTATATGTAAAACACTATACGCGCTACTTTGAAAAGAATAACGTATTTTCCAGTTCAGTGAAGTTATTCTCTTACACTAGATTGTTTGCGTAAGCAGCCAAAATAATGATACCAGAGGGTACTATATAATACAGAAGGGGTAATATATTGTCTATTAAGTGTTATCTTTAAAGCCAAAACAAACCTCATAGATGAAATAAACCATTCTTATACAATGGGGAATACATTTTTCCCGAAGATTTTGAACGTGTCTGTGCTGAAATACATGTAACTATGTCTATTGCAAACAAATAAGTGCCATACCAGTGTGCCAGGGACACGTTTTATAAAACGTCGTACGACAAAAATGGCCGTAAATCAGATTCTAAAATTATCAATAATTATTTATTTCTCCATCTAATCCTGTCTTGTGACATCTGGTTGGAATCGTCTTGAAACAAAGATCCAAAAATATGTCACAATACAGGATTGGATGGAGAAATCAGAAATTAGATGTATTGAAAAGTTTTGACTTATGGCCACTTGGCATCTGAGCAGATTTCAAACTGTTTGCCACTTGGATAGAATATGTTTATCAAAAATGAATTTAAGAAACAATTGTTCTGCATTTAGTTTAATTGCGTTTTGTTTCTTTTAAACAGGAAATATTACAATGCATTGTCTTATCCGTTGAAACTTGACTGGTATACTTAACAAATGTTAGCCAAATCGGGCTTAGTATGTCAAGTCATAAAGTATTATAGGGTGTTAGTATTTACTCTAGATATTCGATTCACCTAATCGAGAATACATGCAGCGCGAATGTATCGAACCCGTACAATGATACATGTACATGTAGCTTGCATCCAGTCTTTGTTACAGCGCAGTTGAAAGCAATTTTATGCCAGGGTGCAAGGTTATAAAGCGTTTGAGCTGAGTCTGAGTGTGTTCTCAAGCATTTGATTGGTCAGATTTGAGCCTAGGCTCAAATCTGACCACTCAAATACTTAAGAACGACTTTAAACTCAACTGAAAAGCTTTATAACCTTGGACCCAGTTTGTTGACGTTTTGACGAATTATTGAGAGTAGTGCGAAATTGTTTTGATCCTGATCAGATGCCATATTATGCGGCCTTTGGTCTGGATTCAAACCGTTTACAGAGTCGAATGTTGTCGCCTATGACATGATAGACGCATGAACAAATAGTCCTCCTTTGTTTTAGCATAGACGCGTTTACGTTGGAAAACAACATCGTCTTCTCCATTCCAATAACCCATGTAAATTCCGGTTTTACATCTAGCAGATGCTCGATACCAGTTAAGATGAAACTAAGACGAAGCTGCCTGTAGCAGATCTCTGCTTTGTTTTAATCCCACTGTAACACATAGAGCCGTAATGACAAGTATACTCGACATTTACAAAAAGTGTACTTGGAAAAAGCAGGTTTATCCTATGCAAACAGCGTAAATCAGGATCAAAGTTTCTTTAAGGAGCCCTCTAGTCAGGGTTTGCAATGTATGTTATTTTATTGGGATAATGTTAGTAAAGTTCAGTTATATAGGGTTGTTTCTTAATGGATGTAATGATAGCATACTATGGAATTGTTACCATTAATGTAACTATTAGGCAGTTCATGGATACAATTACATGATATTAACCCAGTTATTCCTATCGCCTACTAATGAAGACATTAGCAGACAGTGAAGATCCTGATGGCACGCAACACTTTGCGGTGTCACCAAGGCCTTCTCTATTGTCTAGTTAACCCTTTCAACCCTAAATACATGTATCTCTTGTGGGTATCTATTATCCTTTTGGACTTTTCTATTGCATGCATTTTGAACCAGTTTACTGTTGCATTTTTTTATATGACAACAAAAACTAATGAAATAATCAAACAGTGCAGACCCTGATCAGTGGGCTCCTATAGGAGCCCTCTGATCAGGGTCTACACTGATTGCATATGTAATCAGAAATCTCTACAGAAGGCTGTAGATATGAAATAACCTCGTGTACAGACAAATACGACACTGTCTCTAGTTTACCTTCGTATATCTTTAATGGATTCTTCCAACAAGCACATTTGAAGAGTTGGTTGCAAAATTCAAGTCGACTCAAGTTGACTTGTAAACAGTGTGCATCTAGATCAGACACGGGTTTTAAGGAACAAAATTGTTCAACCTTTCAACATCTCTTTGGTCATACTTCATAAGATCTGCCTTTGAAACCAAAATATAGACCAAAACATTACGGCAGAAGATATCATAGCCGTTAAACGGTTGACTATATTGTTACAAGTGGCGGTTACGATAATATCTATTTTGAAAAGAAACATCTTCTACATGTACAGTGGAGAATATGTTATTCTTTCCCGTTTAAACGCAAACGTACGCAAACGCAAAACACTAAAACGTAGAAAAGAACAACTTTTGGACAATTCTGATAATTCATGTTTATCTTGGTGGCAAACAGTTTGGAGCCTGATCAGACGCCGGGTTACCCGGCGTCTGATCTGGCTCCAAACTGTTTGCACGGCAAATAATAGTTTTAGCGTAAACGCGTTTATTGGGAAAGAATAACAGATTCTCCACTGTAGCAACAATCATGGATACAAAATGCAATAAAAATGCAAACTATAAGCGGACCTACATGCCGTACATGGCATTGTGGTATAGTCGGATGTTTCATATGGGGAAGACTTCCTGCTGACTTTAATAAGGTCCTTGGTTCTACCAAGTTGTCGACTTATGTCTGAACCAATGCATTAAGGGCTTCAGGGGTCAACTACGTTTTATACTGATCGCACTCTGCGTCACGCGGTGTCTACTCAGGATGAAACTGTAAATAACTAATCGTTATACTCGGAGTAAGCCTCTAAATAAGGTTAATCTCTCGGAGTATTTATTGTAATTTGGGAATTTACTATAGAAATACTAGCTAAGCCTACAAGGTTGTTGTTAAAAAATAACTCTCGTAGGAATTTCCTTTTTTGTTTTATGATTCAACATGTCTTTAGAAAAAATGACCAATACATGTACATCCGATTAGCTTGTTATATGACCTTGTCTTTGAAACCCATTTTACTTACTTAAGCTATGTCCATTAATTACATCGACTTTCTGGCGGAAGTACATGGTGTTTCACCGAAAGGCCATCATATATATTAGTGGCAACGTTAAATACATTAATGCCTGGTGTGAAAGTTCAATGTATCTGTGGAAACATTAATTACAGTAAATCCAACATATATACACAGGGGGGACACTAATCTTTTTCATTAACTCTCTCCCCCATAGAAGCGCCTTTTAGCACATTTAATTTATATCCTCTGAAGAAATTGTTCCAATTTATACAGTTATAAACATTTACCGAAATGAATATTTTCTATATCCTAGCAGATGGAGGCTTTAAGCAGGCTGAAAGTAAAGCAGAATGCGCCTTAGCTTTACTTTCAATCTGCTTTAAGTACCCACCTGTCATAAAACTTGATCCAGCCAATTGTACCGCCTTATTTTGATTTCTGCACCGACATTATTTTGCAAAGTGAAAGGTAAACCAGTTGGAAAGAAAAAATCATGTCGATAAGAGTGTCAACAGGTCAAATGGATTCTGGTGAGATATGTTGTCTGATCAGGATCAAAACTGTTCACAATGTCGATTTATGCGACTATGTCGGTGAATGCGTTAACCATTTCACTTCAATGTTCTTTAGATTTTTACCCCCTTCACCATTTCAGTGTCACCTGCTTCAATTTTCTGGTCTGCAATGTCGTTTCAAAGTTAAAAAATAAGGCAGTATGACTGAACAAAATTCAAAAAGACTGTCAAACAGTTTGGATCCTGGTCAGACGCCGCGTTACGCGGTGTCTGATCAGGATCAAACTGTTTGCAAACGCGCTTTGAAGCGCGTTTGCGAGTGAAAGGGTTAAATTCAACGTTTATCATGATACAGTGGAGAATCTGTTATTCTTTCCCGTTTAAACGCAACGTACGCAAACGCAAAGCACTAAAACGTAGAAAAGTACAATTTTTGGTAATTCTTGTTTATCTTGGTGGCAAACAGTTTGGAGCCTGGTCAGACGCCGGGTTACCCGGCGTCAGATCTGGCTCCAAACTGTTTGCACTGCAAATAATAGTTTTAGCGTAAACGCGTTTATTGGGAAAGAATAACACATTCTCCACTGTATAAAGTTGCTACATGTAGCGGCCCTTCTAACCATGACAAATATAAATTTTGTGTATCGTTAATTATATCTTAATTTAACTTTTCTCGAACAAATCCTATTTATAATTAATCTATTTTCTTTTTTTAAAAAAAGAACGTGGTTACTTTGATTCTTGCACAATCTATATTTTATGGGGATCTGTTTTGCTGAAGTGACAAACATAGGATATGTATAAACTGTCGCAAGTTAAGCCAATCGAAAACGCGTGACTAGATTGCGTTAGAAAATAGGAGTAGTTATATTGTATGTCTTTAAACTTAATTAGTATCCAATTTCAAGTAAAAACAGAACTGAATAAAGAGAGGTCCTATTATATGTACTCACTGCAGCTTTATTTTCGTTTCAGAAAGTCTCGGTGTTCGTGTCCATTTTGACCCTGACTGTGATTTCCATAGAGAGATATCTAGCCATCTTGCATCCGTTGACATTCCATGGTGAATCTCGGCGAACTCGTATCATCATCGTAATTATATGGGCAGTGTCTCTCATAGCACCGTCTCTGGACCTGTTCAACATGACAACCAGACATCACCAGGATGTTCCCGAACATCTACACCCCTGGTTGACCCAATGTTTACCTCATAACGACCAATTGGAAAAGCATCTATTTATATTTTACACAGTGACATTTTACATGTTACCACTCGTTATAATGTCGTTTACGTACACGAAGATAGCAGTATGCCTTTGGTCCAGTGCGTCCACAGGAAACGCAGTATCGGAAAGTAGGTGTCGCTTATTTTCACCTCTCTTTTGACGATGAGCTGATTTGATATTGTCTTCGGAAAACAGTTAACTCTTATCGTGCTAAGCGCGACTTAGTTATGCATTTTAACTGGGTTGGGTCAATTTCAGTCGCCGCGTATCGCGACGGCTGGTCTGGATCAAAGCTATTTGCCACTTATTCTGATATATTTTAAAGTTTAAAAAAATCAAAACGAATGATAAGTTTTTCCGCAGACGATATTTTAGGCAGACGATAACAGGGCTGCCATTTCTCCGGATTTTTCCTAAATCTCCGGATTTTTTCCAATTAATGGTAGTTTAAAGCAGGCTGAAAGTAAAGCAGAATGCGCCCTAAGGCGCATTCTGCTTTACTTACAGCCTGCTTTAAGTAGTCACATGTCAACAAAACAAGAAAAAGGCTATGGGGTAAAGGTACGATTCGTTAAATAGCCCGTGAAAAATGCAAATTTGGAAATCTTAGGATTTTTCATGTCAACTTATGGCAGCCCTGCGATAATACAGTATGATAAGGATTAACGACGTTTTATATACATGTATATTCTATTTTTAGAAACTTAACCCTTTCACAACCATATTTTCCATGAGGGTTTTATCCTATCACCGTATCATTGTCGCTTGCTGCAATTTTGTTGTCTGCAATGTCGTTTCAAAGTTTAAAAAAGGCAGTATGACTGACAAAAGTCAAAACGAATGCCAAACAGTTTTTTACGCGGCGTCTTTTAAGCGTCATTGAGAGTGAAAGGGTTTAGTAACCAAAATTACGAATGTCAAGTAGTTTGGATATGTATCCGATGCGAGTCATATATTGATAGAAACTGTTTTTAGTAATCTGGTGAGGTGGCGACTGGTTGAGAACACATATGAATTTTTGTTGTTTGCGAAATTGTGGATCCGTTTTGCAAGCAGTTTCGGATTCAGATGAGATGGAATAACTCGGTGTCGCACTAAACTCCAAAATTGTTTGACAATTTGATGTTTGTTTCAAACCACGTCACTGTCATGAAATCTTCCGCTATAAATTAATTGTAGTCTGCTTTTGTTTTAAACAAATTTCATTTTAGATATTGGTGACTTAAGAAAAATGAAATTATTGTCAATCGGTTTGGATCCTGATCACAAGCCGCGTCACGCGTCGTCTGATCAGGATTCCTAAACTTTAAGAAACAACGTTGTACTCAAGGTAAGGCAGTGAATGGATTACAGTGGAGAATATGTTATTCTTTCCCGTTTAAACGCAAACGTACGAAAACGCAAAACACTAAAACGTAGAAAAGAACAACTTTTGGACAATTCTGATAATTCTTGTTTATCTTGGTGGCAAACAGTTTGGAGCCTGATCAGACGCCGGGTTACCCGGCGTCTGATCTGGCTCCAAACTGTTTGCATTGCATATAATAGTTTTAGCTTAAACGCGTTTATTGGGAAATACATGTAACAGATTCTCCACTGTACATAGAATAGCCACAATGTAGCGCCAAATAACAGCAGACGTCCAACTTGATAGGCGAAGAGTATTTGGTGTGCTAAAATAAAATCTTGATTACTCCTTTTACATCGCAAACTTATCACGTTAGAAGAAAACCCTTGATAATTCATGAAGTGTCATTTATAGATTTTTTCTGCGGGAGGACACCACATGCTATCAAGCCTTTCGATTACAGTGGCAACACTGTTATTCTTTCCTAATAAAAGTACAGTACTGAGGCCAAATCTTGGCGATTGACCATGTGCCAACCTGTTTGCCACTCTGGATCAAACAAATCGTCAACTTTAAAATTAATCTGTCGTTTGCATTCAGTGTCCTTTAACCCTTTATCACAATGCATGTTTCTTGGTTTGATGATGTGTGACCATGTATAAGTTCTAATGGTGGTGCACAGCCATGACTGTACATAGTATTCGGCGATGGAATGAATTGAAAAGGCGTATGTCTGTAGAGCGATAAGTTTAGAAGTGAATGCCTTGTGTGCAGCGTGCAGAGTACAGTGAAGAAAACGTTTTCTTTCAATACGATTACGCTTGAACTATTTTTTCATTGCAAACAGTTTGGAGCCAGATCAGACGCCGGGTAACCCGGCGTCTGATCAGGCTCCAAACTGTTTGCCACTCAGATTAAAATTGTTAGTCTCTGAATTGTTAAAATGTTGTCTCTTTTATATTTCATTGCAATGCGTTTGCGTTTGAACGAAATAATTGTTTTCTCCACTGTATTTCAGACCGGTAGCCAACTCGCAATCGATGGCAAGCGATGGCCATCGATTTCTTTACAGAAGTCACCGATGGTGTAATCGGTTATACAGTGGAGAATCTGTTATTCTTTCCCGATAAACGCGTTTACGCTAAAACTATTTTTTGCTTTTACAAACAGTTTGGAGCCAGATCAGACGCCGGGTAACCCGGCGTCTGATCAGGCTCCAAACTGTTTGCCACCAAGATAAACATGAAATATCATAATTATCCAAAAGTTGTTCTTTTCTACGTTTTAGCGCTTTGCGTTTGCGTACGTTTGCGCTTAAACGGGAAAGAATAACAGATTCTCCACTGTACGGGAATAGCACCATCTTCGTCACTATACACTGTTTATACAGAAACTGTGTTCTGTGGAGTACAAATTGAGTCATAATCGTTATTTTTGTATTGACACGAAAAACAGCAAACCAAATTTGTAATAATTCATTTTGTAAAATATTTGTCCGTGTTGTTGCAATGCATCAAACAGCTTCTACATTTTGATATCACAAAACGTTTTCTCATAGCTCATGACAGAGTATTATGTATATTACAAGAACATTCGCTATTCTACAATGTAACCATAAAACGAACTGAAACGCATTGGTAATCAGTCTTTAGCGTGTTGATTCACCGGATTACCAGTCTGGTCAAGCTTTAGACACTTTACAATAAAATACGAGGGGTGTTTCATAATTAATGCAACTGGATCAATAACTTTAATAATATAAATGCAAAATACATGTGTTATATATCATTCGAAAGAGCTATTCTTCACCTACACAATGGTATAATGCATAGTAAGATCACATGACTAGAAAAGTCACATCACGAGCCTAAATGACCCTAAGTCTAGGGCACTGGACCGTTTTTGAGTATTTTTGAGGTAAAGTTTCGAACAAATTTGGATACTATAATTACCATTGCGGTTTTATTATTTGAAATAATTTATGAAACTTTCGGTCATATTAATCCAGACAATTATACACACATTACGCAATCTAAAATTATATTATTTTACAAAATGACAAAAATATAGGTAATATTTAACTCTCACTGAAAATATCATAAAAAATGACACTTCCGGTATGTTCAAGAGGTTTTGTTGAAACCCAGAACACATTTTGATATATCAAACCAGGGCTATAATTGAAGCAATTGAAGTAGATGTTCATATTTTAAAATCAAATTATAGATATACAAATCTAGACAAATGTCATAGCGTTCGAAAATTCATGGCAACTTTTTCCATTAGCAAAATGAGAAATTCTATTTTTTTGAAATAGAGATTTAAAACAGCTGAGTCTTTTAATTGTAATAAAATCTTATTTACATTAAAATTCAGACATAAACTGATATATTTCAAAACAAGGTATAGAAGTTTATTAGGTCAATAAGTAATGTCTGAAAAGTGCTATGTTCTAGTGCCCTTGAGAAGGGGTCATTTAGATAAGTATTGTGATTTACCCTGTTATGTGATCTATATCGTACATTATACCATCGTGTAGGTGAGGAATTGCCCTTTCCAACGATATATCACACATGCATATTACAATTACTATATCGAAGTTATTAATGGAGTTGCATTAATAATGAAACACCCTCGTATGTTGTTTAACTGTTTCCCTACCAAGCTTTATCGTCCATCTATTCTAACCCCCTTACAGCCAAAAGATCGTCTACATTAGAAGAGTCGTCTGCATTGTTTTAAAAGTCAGTTTAAGTAGCTGGGCACATTATTACAAAAATCATGCACTTGGTGATACAAGCATCAACTTTGGTATGTATACTGGTATGCCCCTACTTTCAACAAAAAGCCCGTTAGCCACGTCAAAATTCAAAATGGCGGCCATTTTTCAAGATGGCCGCCATTTCAGACTCTATTATACAGTTTTATCTCTAACATCGGATATATTTGACCGATTTTCAAACTTTTTGTGTCTAATTATATGTTTTCAAGCATATAGAAGCTAATTATGTGATCCATAGACTTGTAAGACGTTCATTTAATCGTGTTATAAGCAAAACTGTACAAAAACGAAGTGTGTGTCAAGGTAACAACCAAATTCACAGGATTTTATAGATTATACACTCAATTTACCTTCTGTCATGTTATTTAATGATATTGCCTTCAATTGCTTTTGTCTGAAGATGCTATTTTTCACATAACAACTACATAAATCTGTACACATCAGTTCTAAAACAAAATCACGAACTTGGTGATACAAGCATCAAAGTTGGTATGTATACTGGTATGACCCTACTTTCAACAAAATCCGTTAGCCACGTAAAAATTCAAAGTGGCCTCCATTTTTTACAAGATGACTGCCATGCATATGATAAGGTTTATTTTTGAGTCGGCAATACATATACAAGTAACATAAGCTCTGAAGAGCTTTTATAATCGACTATGATCGTTGACCAATTCTTTTGTAATATTTGACATGTTTGACCAAATTTCACTAAAAAAATTATTTTAAAAAGCATAAGGAAGCCACTTCAGTCACCTCAAGCTGAACAGAAGTTTACTTTAATGCAAAATAGCAAAGCTACATTGTTTGTTTTCAAAATGGCCACCATTTTATATTGGTACATGTATCAGCAAAATCATTTCTTAAATTTGATCAACATTTATGTTTTTTGTGTCAACATAGATGTCATAAAGTATCAGGAAGCTAATTCAGACAACTTCTTTCTGAATTGAAACTAATTTTATTGCACTCACCAATCTAGACAAAATAAGTGTTTTTGCTCACAGTTGATCGTTCCTTTTTGCAATAGTGATTATAATATCCTTTCTGATCTTTTCTACCGTATATACTTCTGGCCACTTGTCATACTTTTGGTGTCAAAGCATTATGATAAGAACACCGAAAGCTAATTATGTGATCATTTACTTGATTAAGAATCTTGTTCTTTAGGGTAATGACTTATTTTAATGGCATAAATGTGGTTTATGACTATTTTAGCAGGGGCATTTTTGATTAAAGAAATATTGAAACGAGTGTCAAACAATTTAGATTCTCATCAGACGACGCCTTGGCGGCGACTGACCAGGATCACAACTATTTGCAAAGTCGCCTTTTGGCGCATTTGGCAGTGAAAGAGTTTTGCATTCATACAGTAGAGAAAACGTTATTCTTTCCCAATAAACGCGTTTACGCTAAAACTATTATTTCCAATACAAACAGTTTGGAGCCAGATCAGACGCCGAGTAACCCGGCGTCTGATCAGGCTCCAAACTGTTTGCCACCAAGATAAACATGAAATATCAGAATTGTCCAAAAGTTGTTCTTTTCTACGTGTTAGTGCTTTGCGTTTGCGTACGTTTGCGTTTAACCGGGAAAGAATAACAGTCTCCACTGTACAGACGCGTGTATTGGGGACACTAAGGTTTTCTCTATTGTTTTTCAATTACAGATTTACAACATCACAGTGCGATAGAACAGCTCAGAACAAGACGACGTAGTGCAAAAATGTTGATAATAGTTGTGATAACGTTTGCAGTATGTTATCTACCTATATATACATTAAACATTGTCAGGTAAGAGGGCATGTTTTTTAAATGTTTAGACAAAGAACTATTGGAACCGCTTCCGGCATCCTGACAAATTGTTTCTTAAAGCAGGCTCAACCTATTGCCACATACCCTGTTTATTGTTTGAAGACAGATGACCACTTAAAGCACATTGAAATTATACATGTAGTATTAAACTACGATCTGCTAAGATATTAAACTATTTTTAAGGTTACATATGCATAACTGTATAACGAAGAACTGTTTTTGATCCTCATAACTCATTGTATTATCGGCGTCTAATCTGGACCCAAATTGTCTTGTAATTCGCACTTGGCACTAAATGAGTTAAATACAGACAGCTTATGACAGTTATTTGCTTAATACAGTCTTGTTAATATCTTTTTAAAATTATTAGTATCATTACGTTTTTTTGTTGTTAATGATAGTTGTATAAAGAGCTTTCTGCCAACCCTTGTCCTTTCGAAAGAGTTTTTGCTTTAAAATGATTGTCTCCAACATTTGTTTAATTAAGAAATAATAAATTCACACAAGTGTTTTATCGTGCAATAAAACACGGGTAGGAGTTAAGATGCGTTGTAGTTAAATCAAGAGACCGAAAGCCGGGTAATTTTATCACCAGCATCTTAACGACTAACCGTGTTTTATTGCACAATAAAACACTGGTATGAATTTATTATTTCGATTCTAACACTTAAATAAACCACGTTTCGCCCCTACGCAAAGTCGCTACACTTCCCCTGTACGCATTTTCGAAGTCATATTACGTCACGTTAAGCCGTTAGAGCGCGTGTGTGTTTTATTGAGAATTTAAACACAGATACGTTCCTTCTTTATTTTTAGGGTAATGCGCGAGGTGTGTTAGAATTAAGATTTATACATTATTTTAATGCAAGAAACCCTAAGACGAGTTTTTAAACAGTTAGGATCTATATCGAATGCCGCATCTGGTCTGGAAACAGACTGTTTGCAAATACAGTCGAACTTCGATATCTTGAACTCGGTTTAGTCGAATATACCCGTTTTTCAAATTTAAAATTTGGCTAAGCCGCGTTTTAACTTTGAAACACGGCTATGTTTACCTAAACCAAACTTGAAATAAGGCAAATTCATGTTTCGACGTATCGGATAATTCGAGTTATGCGAGTTCGAGATATCAAAGTTCCACTGTAACAGTTAAGTCGCGATTGACAGACAAAGGTTTACGATTGTTTGTTGATTTGCCCGTTTTGTTTTATAGATACACAGATGCCTTGTCCAATATGTCAGAGGTGCCGATGAAGATATTATTTTATTCATGTAGAGTGATCATGTTTCTGAACAGCTCCATTAACCCAGTGATTTATAACTTCATGAGCGGTAAGCATATTATCGTTTAACCATTTCGTGATCACATTTATCGTGAGGGTTTTACCCCTTTACTGTCATATGGTCGTCTGCTTCAATACTTCTGTCAACTCAAGTGGCAAACAGTTTTGATATTGATCAGACGCCGCGGTACGCGGCGTCTGATCAGGATCAACACTGTTTACAAATTAATGCGCTTTATGACGTCAAGGTGAGTGAAAGGTTAAGACAATAGTTTAACATTTCAGCACACTGCGGGGGTATTCTGTGATATTTGTTTCATCTGCATACCAACTGTATGACAATCTGATTGTAGTTTCTGAAATAAAACACCTTTAGATCAAGCGAGAGGGTTGTTGAAGACGAACTATTTTGCAGGAGACTTTATTCTTACCCAATAAACGTTTGTATTAAAAGAGTTAACCCGGCGTCTGACCCGGCTGTACATGTAAGACATATACAAGTTGTAAATTTCTAAATTTTAGTGTAAGGTTTGAGTTTCGTATGCGTTTAAACGGAAAAGAATAACGTTTTCTCCACTGTATCGTGTATAATGCGGTACATGTATCTGCAATAAGTACATGTATTAGAGAAAATCTCAGAGTTTTATTTCGATAACTATACATGTAGTCTGATTGTCAAACAGCACAGCTATAGGTCAGACCACAGGGTACCGTCACCGCCGGCGGTTGGGAGGTCGTTGCTTACCTGTCAAAATTGCGGTGTTTCTCGGGATTCTGCCTTGTGGCATCTGAGAACTGTTTTAACTATGACTTTTTCCCGTCGCAGTTACGAAGGTTATACTTTATACTACTTATTTGCAAATAGCTTTACCCGATATACCGTTTGGTCGAATGTCGATAGAGGCATAACTTAGGAGAGGGGTACAATTCGGAAATTGGAAGTTCGACCCCTTGTCTATATATCTAGTGTTTATACATTTTTTTCTTTTGCGGCTCAGACTTCTATTGTGACGGTCCCCTGTGGTTCAGACGGCAAACTACTCGGTTTCTCTTCAAGATCCCAAACATTTGTTGCAACAGCTGAATTAAAGTTGCATGTAGAAGGTTACACGAATTACTTGTAACAGTTCGAAACAAGTCTCTCAATTAATCTTACTATACTGGTTTTGTTAAGAATTTCTTCCTAAGTACTTGGCAGATTTGAGAAAGAAAAAGTATCCACTACAGAAAACGAATGATTACCTTCGTACACGTTTTTGGCAGTGTAGTTTACAGCATTCGGAATAACGGCAAAATGCCTCTCGACACGATAATTGGCAAATTATATCTCCGATTGAAATAAAAGCTCGCTTTGAAAACAGGCCGTATATTACGAAAGGACAAAAGTAAAAAGTTCATTTAGAATATTTTCCTTTTACGTTTATGTTGCTTAAATCATCTTAATGTCTCATTTAAATAGGAGTGTCACACAATTATTTTCTTTAACATTTTAATGCCTGTAACAAATGTTACTTAATGTTTTACTTTTGAAGTTATGGTGCATGCTGTTGGTTTAGACGTTACTTATTGTTAATCATTTCACTCTTGATGATGCCAAAAAAGCGCGTTTGCAAACAGTTCGGATCCTGTAGCGCGTTCAAGTACCGTATCGATTGCATCAGAAAACGGTAACAATTGAACTTAAACGACCGTTTGGCTGTGACCGATTGCGAACGGCACGAACGGCCTCAGAGGTAGTTAGCCATCGCCAACAAGGAAAACAAAATGGCGACCAAACGAATTTAATAAAACCAGCGAACAGTCCCGACTTAATTTCTCATCAATAAACCAACATGTTCCGATACTTAATGTATCAAACAAAGCAGCTTACATCTGAGCAGCTAAATCTTATTTTTATATGCGGAACAATTGATGCATTTTAGTTGATAAGTACTCTATTGCGTGTGTTATTCCGATTTGTACATAAATCGTTCGTACCCTTGAAAAGTTAATAAACATGGGGGCGCAATGAGTTATTATTGAAGAGTATTGGTGAACGTTAAATGTCGTACTATATGGGTTGTTTGCATCGGTTAACGTTGCTGTTCGCTGATACGGTCCTTGAACGCGCTACAGATCAGGCGCCGTGTAACAAGGCGTATGATCAGAATCCAAACTGTTTACACTCGTTTCGAAATAACTTCAGCAATACTGCCTTAACTTTATAACTTTAAAACGATATTGCAAACAACAATATTGAAGCAGGCGGCAATAAGGCGCTGGAGGGGTTACAATATCACGATAAATTTGATAATGACCGGGTTAACGTTAAAACGGCATGATATCGAGACCGTAATGCATTTAAAGGTGCAAATGACATGTCTGGAGACATGGACTGTTTGTTAAAAATAAACAAACTGAATGACAAACACGTAGGAGCGTAATGATATACTAAGATACTTTGCGTCTGCGTTTCATGTACAATAACAACTCTCTATCACGACCAATAACTTGTGTTTAGTATACGGTGTTTAAGGCATGTGACTGCTTAAAGCAAGGTTAGCGTAAAACAGAAAGCCCTTGAAGTAGATTTCTGTTTTACCTCTCTTTGCTTTAACCCTTTACCTGATAGCCTGTTTCTAGTTTTGAAGATATGTGACTACTTAAAGCAGGTTGAAAGTAAAGCAGAATGCGCCCTAAGGCGCATTCTGCTTTACTTTCAGCCTGCTTTAAGCTATCATGTGCTAGAATATAACAAAAGATTTCCTTTACTATATATTCATGACTGATTAAATTGGATCTATTTTCTTCAGCGGAGGAATAAATAAAATGCGCTAAAAGTCGCTCCTATTGGGGAAAGGGTTAAGCAGTCACCCCTCTTTTATGCAGTCAAGTGGCCTTCTGTTTGGTAGGCGTAAAGAGAGGTTTAACTGTACATAGTTTGCCGGCATTTGTTGGGAAAGAATAACACATTTTCCACTGTAATGGAACATACAGTAAAAATTGTCCTGATTCTTTAGTTTGTTTTCTGCTATCAGCACTCACCTGTAAGAATATCATTTTAAACTAGCGTTGTATGCAGCTTTGATATTTTTCGGTCGTTAAACAGTTTTTATCGGAAACTTATCCAAACATTGAGCAATTTTTACCTACTGTTGTGTATGAGATTTTATGAATTAAAGTGTCGAATCATTTAAATGATTGAGTGAAGAAATGCTGGATAGCTTATAGTATAAATATATCGTACATATTTGAATTATAGTATCCTTTTATAAATGCATATAGCGAAGAAAGGGACATAAACGAACATGCTCAGAGGCCAAACATGAACCAATCCATTAAATCTACTTTTTTGCAAATTGCAATGAAAAAGGGTTCATTCTTTCGTACCGTAATTTGCATTTAGACTCTGAGGAAATCGGCATCAGATCAGGGTTCGGCATCAGATCATGGTTCAAATATGAATTTTCTCCTTTTCTCTATTTCTTCACTTTAAATGGTATAAACTCCTCATTTGCAGAAAACCACTTTAAACATTTCCGGCAAATGTTTTATGACTATTGCGAACAGTTTGAACGCATATATCATTTATGTTTCCTAAATATATTTCAGCCCAATTAACTACATGTATGAGAAGTTTACTACATACGACAGTATTTTCAGATGAACTCGTTTTAGGTTGTTTACTTTTTTAATATTTTACTTCAACTATGACGTAATAACAGTCTTACACATTCACTAACATAATATCGTCTGCTTGGTTTTCTGTTATGATTTCTAAACTTGTGAGCTTAAGACATTCATTTTGACATTAGTTAGTATGGATATGAGTGTTAACCCTTTACCTCATAGCCTATTTCCAGAATTGAAGATGGGTGACTACTTAAAGCAGGTTGAAAGTAAAGCAGAATGCGCCTTATGGCGCATTCTGCTTTACTTTCAGCCTACTTTAAGCTATCATGTGTTAGAATATGGAAAATATTACATATACTATATATTCATGACTGATTAAATTTGAACTATTTTCTTCAGCGGAGGAATAAATCACATTCGCTAAAAGGCGCTACTATGGGGGAAAGGGTTAAACAGTGTGGATGCTGAACAGACACCGTGTAATGTGACGTCCGATGAGGTTCCAAGCTGTTTGTATATGTTAAGGTTGAACGACATGACACTAAACTGGTTAAATATGATGAAAAACTGACTGGATATGGTCTCGATAAACTATTATTTAGCCCGGTCGGTGCCAAAAGCATAAGAATAACACAGTGTTTGACCAGTATCCAACTGTTTTATCCCCATCTAAAATAATTCAAGACAAAATGCCGAAAATTCTAATTTTTAGAAATAAAAGCAGACGTAGAGTTTGCCAGCAGACAATGTCATGACAATGATCTAGGGTAAAATGTGTTATGACGTCATAATGACAGTATAAAGTTAACATGTCTATCTATTTCAGTTAAATTCAGGAAACAGTTCAGACAAGCCTGTTATGGATGCCACCGCTGTTGTTTCAAATCTGCCCATAGGGGTAAGTATTTACACGACATACCATGATTACATGTATTATACATAAATTATATATTAATGCACAGGATTCTGCTAGTATACCGAAGATAACCCATTTTGTGCCCACGGTCCCATATAAGGGACATAGGCAAAAAGTGTAGACTCTGATCAGACGCCGCATTATGCGGCGTCTGATCAGAGTCCACACTATTTGCTGATAGAAATTTCAATATAAAACAAAATGAATATTTAAACCAGACATCCCTTTGATAAAAAATTGACTAATCCAATATATAAACATGGAATAATCCACTGGGCGTAAATGAGTTAACGCATTAATACTTCATTGGCTAAAATCGACTGTAAACAGTTTGTTGCCAAGTCAGACGACACGTATCGTGGCGACTGGTCAGACTTTAAACTGTTGAACATTCAGATTAAAATAATTTTGATTTGGAATTATTGTTTAATGATATCATTTTCAACAGTTTCATTGTTGCGTTTGTTTCGTTCAAACGGGAAATATTATAACCACATACCCGATTAACATTTATAACATTACAATGAAATTAAAATTCAGTTATTAAGAACATTCATAAAATACTCGATGTTGGCAGCTTAAACCAGAGTGTAAATGTTCTCTTTTACATTGATCTATTGTAAATAGAACCCATCCAATTGCCAGTTTCTTCTCATTGATACTTGACATTTGTTTTATTTTTAGGGAAACTCAAAAAAGGTTGTCAAACAGTTATGATTCAGATCCAACACCGCCTAGTTAAGTTCCAGAGAGTGCACAACGTTGTTTCAACGTTGAAACAATGTTGTAACGTTTCAATCAATGTTATTTCAATGTTGAAACAACATTGCTGTCCACTAGGATTGCGATCAGTAGGAAAAGGGTGTTCGCTTGATGACAATACTGCATACTATAAAAGGGCAGTGTTCCACCTTACTTTAACGATGTTTTAAGCTGTTATCGATCTTTGAGACATACATTATTTCATTTGAATGCTCGTATTAAACAGATAATGTTGTAATTATGTCGGTATACTACAGTGGAGAATCTGTTATTCTTTCCCAATAAACGCGTTTACGCTAAAACAATTATTTGCAGTGCAAACAGTTTGGAGCCAGATCAGACGCCGGGTAACCCGGCGTCTGATCAGGCTCCAAACTGTTTGCCACCAAGATAAACAAGAATTATCAGACTTGTCTAAAAGTTGTTCTTTTCTACGTTTTAGTGCTTTGCGTTTGCGTACGTTTGCGTTTAAACGGGAAAGAATAACAGATTCTCCACTGTATATCAATCACATACACTATCTTTATAGGTCTAGGCAATACTAATTTCTGCATACTCTATTGCATCTAGTGTATTTGTAGATAACATTCGTTACGCGTACAGTGGAGAATCTGTTATTGTTTCCCGTTTAAACGCAAACGTACGCAAACGCAAAGCGCTAAAACGTAGAAAAGAACAACCTTTGGACAATTCTGATATTTCATGTTTATCTTGGTGGCAAACAGTTTGGAGCCCGATCAGACGCCGGGTTACCCGGCGTCTGATCTGGCTCCAAACTGTTTGCAGTGTGAATAAATGTTTTAGCGTAAACGCGTTTATTGGGAAAGAATAACACATTCTCCACTGTATTACTTCTGGGTGTTTTCTGTCTGTAAACAAACTACATGTATCTACTCCCTTTATTTACTTATTTTTTTAATTGTATTCTTTTTAAACATTTTTGAATTTCAATAAATTACATGTAATTACATGTATTTTTACAAACATACAACAAAGTTAAGGATTGAAAAGAAAGCAAAACATTTTTGTGTTTCTTTCCTTGCACCATCATGTATAAACAATCATGCTCTATATATAACTATTATATATCGTATAAAATCGTATAAAATCTTATCTTACAGCAAACTGTGTTAATAATATATTGGAAATAGTTTGTACTTTGGTGCTTTCTCTCTTCAACGACACAATATATAAGGAACAACTAGGTACAGGTTGTTGCCCAAAGTACTGTGAAAGTACTACAGAATGCATATGTTCTAACCATACAATTTATGAGAGCTGTATTGGTATTGGTCATTAAGATATTCTCATATACTCTTACATACAGTAAGTTATTTCTACGTTGACACATTTTTCTATTTTGAACTTCCTATGCATATGTACTGTATTTAATAAGTGATTGAAAGTATCTTTCACCCGAAGCTTGAATATTTGATATTGGAATTAAATATACCAGATATGAGAGACGTTGTAAATACAAAGTCAAACACCTAAATTCAACCTTTATCTGCTCTTCGTCTACACTTGCATCGTCAGTAATTGAAATATTTGTACCTTAACCAACTTGTGCCCACGATCCCATATATGAGACATAGTAAAACAGTGTAGGCTCTGATCAGACGCCGCAATATGCGGCGTCTGATCAGAGTCTACACTGTTTGCTGATAGAAATTTCAATTTAAAACACAATGAAAATGAAAATTTTGACCAGGCCTCCCTTTAATAAAAAATGGACTAATCCAATATAAAACATGGAAGAATCCACTGAGCGCAAATGGGTTAAGAATTTGTAAACAACGTCTATACTTTGAAGATTCGGTGCCACTCATCTGACTGTACAATATTTCTCATCTACTAGTTGATCGGCAATTTCCTTATAATGAGGCACATACCTATATTGTATCAAACATCTAATACAGGGTTTAACATATAACCATATTGCGAATTGCCAGTTTTAGACCCATGCTGCGGTAAAATCTGTCACTTGTGCTGTCGTCAAGTAATTTGACGTCTACCAAAACGACACGACGACGGTGATTTATGCAAATTGAACCAATTTGTGTTATATTTAAAGTGAGTGAAAGGTATGAACTGTTACCAAGCGGTCAAATGCTATTCTTTCCCTGTAATCGAGTTTTACGCAAATAATTGATATCCATTACAGACAGTATGGAACCAGACGACGATTTCCTGGGCTGATCTGAATCCAAAAATTTGGCAACACAGATTGACTTAACCCATCTGTGCCCACGATCCCATATATGGGACATAGGCAAACAGTGTAAACTCTGATCAGACGCCGCAATGTGCGGCGTCTGATCAGAGTCTACACTGTTTGCTGATAGGAACTGCAATATAAAACACAGCGAAAATAAAACTTTAGACCCTACACCCCTTACATACAAATGGGCTTATCCAATCTTTAAACAGGGAAGAATCCACTGGACGCAAATAGTTAAAATCTAAATCAGTAGTTAACACTTTCCCAGCCAAAATTTGTTGTCTTCTTTAATCCTATTACCGACAAATATCGTCTGAATTGGTAGTGTCGTCTGCAATATTTTTAAAGTCATCTTTAGAGATGTTTTACTGACAAAAAATGTCCATACGAGTGTAAAACAGTTTTGATCCTGAGAAGCGGCATGACGCTGCGTCTGATCAGGATCAAAACTGATTGCAAAGTCGCATTTTGGCGCCGCTGGCAGTGAAATAGTTAAGAAAACTGTAATGTTTATATGAATTAAGTTCATTACATTTATAGTTTTGGTCTTTTAACCAGTAGAACAATAGCGACGACTATATGTGACGTATGCAGCAGTATATACTCAAATCAGAGGACTACAGGAGCCCTCTAAATGGGTAATGCTCTGTTTGTTACCATGCAGTTAATGCAAATCTTAATTGTTAAAAATGGATCAGACCTTATTTCAAAGTGAGTTTGTCTATTTGTAAATTATGGGGTGATTGAATTAAAACAATCGAGAAAGAATAGCATTTCCGAAACTGTGTCTAAACCGAAATTCACCCTTTACCCCATAGCCTGATTCTAGCTTTTAAGACATGGGACCGCTTAAAGCAGGTTGAAGGTAAAGTATAATGCGCACTAAGGCGCACTCTTGTTTACTTTAAGCCCGCTTTAAGTAAACATTTGTTGAGATGTAGGTATTACTTCTTATGTTGCACATTCAGTATTGTATTGAATGGAAGCATTTTCTTCAGTGTGGGAATTAATCAAATGCGCAAAAACGCACACCTATGGAGTAAAGGGGTCAAAGTATGAAGTGCTAAATGATACGTTACTGTTTTCAGGTGATATTCATGCGAGTCAATATTCGATGCGGAGGTACGTCACAAACGATGGTCAAAACACCCCCTTACCCTTCCTTCTGAATTCCAAAAATCACCATTCTTTAGCTTTCAATAGGTGCTATTACACTTCCTATCAAACTTGCCAAAAAGAACTGGAACATTCCTTATAGGTTAGCTAATGCTCCTCTTGGTCGTAGTCCGTTCGTCACTATTTCGTTATTAATAGAGACATATAACTTATGTTGTAGATTCAAACCTTATTTCAAATGTCTGATTCTATATGATATGTCGTTTTTCCTAATAACATTTTCTCTGTTTCTACAATAACCAACCTTGTTTTTTATGTATGTTGTAACAAATGTTAGGGAACTGGGGCCCCTTTTATGAAACGGCGTACGACAAATACAGTCGTAAGTCAAAACTTAAAAATGAAATAAATATCTGATCTCTCCATTTCATCCTGTCTTCAAGTCGATTCTAAAGAGTTGTCACAAGACAGGATTAGATTGAGAAATAGATATAATAATTAAGAATTTTAGAATCTGACTTGCGACAATATTTGTCGTACGACGTTTCATAAAACGGGCACATGTGCTATTGATTAACATTACTACTAGGCAAGGTATTTCAAAAAAGGAAACCCCTTCACCGCCAAAACGTTTTTGATTTCAAACATGTGTCGTTGCTTTTATTTCTTCAAAGTAAAATTTAGGTACCGGTATTTTGATTTTAGAAATATTGAAATGAATGTCTGATTACATTTGTAAGACCTATCCTGTGTGCAAATAACCATTGTGCTCGGGGTAAGGCAATGCAATTAAGGCAGGCAGTTAATAAAAGCAGGTTGAAAGGGAAATGGAATATTCCTGTAGTGACTATATGCTTTACTTTCAGTTTCTTTAAGACAGTCATTAATCTTTAATATGAGTATTGTTTATTCTTTGAATGGTCTCAATTGAAGGGTGTTACTGTACAGTGGAGAAAACGCTATTCTTTCCCAATAAACGCGTTTACGCTAAAACTATTATTTCCCATACAAACAGTTTGGAGCCAGATCAGACGCCGGGTAACCCGGCGCCTGATCAGGCTTCATACTGTTTGCCACCATGTTAAACATGAATTCTCAGAATTTTTCAAAAGTTGCACTTTTCTACGTTTTAGTGCTTTGCGTTTGCGTTTTGTTTCGTTTAAACGGGAAAGAATAACGTTTTCTCCACTGTACATACTATTCATATTTTAGAGTATCATCAAAGTTATTTACATAATAAATGCATAAAAGTTATTTCCTTCTAAAATTCATAACTTCATAAGAGTAACAATTTCCCGTTTATATTACTTTGAAAGATGTTGAGCTTTTGTTCTCGCTATCTACTTTTTTCCAGTGCTTGATACCCATACCCAGCCAGTTTTCGATTTCAATGAATATGTGGGGTACAGTGTTCCCGCACCACTCTATGCACTGAAATGCACAATGTTCCTACCACTTATACATGCATGTTCCGTTTAGTTCAAATATATTGACTTATTATTTGATATTGTAAAACAAATAAGCATCTGTCAGGCTTAAAATAGCATTAACAACTTTATTCTTAAGACTTATAACACCAACATTTGCAAACAGTTTGGATCCGCATCAGACGACGCATAACGCATCAGCTGATTAGGATCTAAAATGTTTCCCTGCCATATTAAGATTTCTTAAGCGGAAACCGCATCACTTCCAAATGTTACAACAGCTGTAAAAGAAACAGTAGAAGTACTGGATTGGTTATTATGTAAAATTGACCCTGAAACGGTAAAACTAAATTAGAACTTATGATTAGACCTTTCTGATTGTGTTGCAATGTTTTACTATAGAAAAGAGGGTGTGTATTCTATTTAAAAAATGTGTGCTCAACCAATTCTGCATATTGCAAACAGTTTGGAGTTTGGGTAACCCGCGTAAGAACAGGCTCCACACTTTTTGCAATTTGAATAAGAAATGAGACAACATTTTCAAGACATTTTCATTTTCTCTAAATGATTACATCGTGTTTGCGTTATGTTTCATTTATAACGGGAATAACACAAATTCACAAAGTCAGCTTAATAGTTTCGCATAACTAATCTCAAGCAAGAATATCAGGACCTAGAATTGTAAACGTTGAGATGAGTATGTACTATTTTTTAAGCTTGTGATTGGTCAGATGATAGCGGAATGCTCAAACCGGACCAATCAAAATCTTGAGATCAATCTGAAACTCATCGCAAACGCTTTTTGCGCATTGAGCAGTTTCGCTTGTGTTTTGTATTTAGCTAACATGTTTTTACATCAAATCAGACGCTTGAATGTACAGTCGAGCCTCGATTACCCATGTGATAAGTAAATCTATATTGTCATGAGTCAAAATGATATGTGATTATTTCTTTACTGGAATTCAGACATGTTTTGTGTTTTACATACTCACTGAGCTTCAGTTAGGGTTCATTTTATTTTCAGCATGCGTTTTCATACTATATAATTATATATTAATTATTAACTCATTCAACCCTGAACTATCAATTATAACATTTATACTGCCAATAAACATAAGTCCATTTATAATAATTGCAATATGACAAACAGTGCAGCCGCTATTCAGAGGACTGCTTAGGGAGACCTCTGGTCAGGGTCTACACTGTTTGCAAAGTACAAAATGTACTTTTCAAAGGTACACCTTTAGTAAATGACGATAATACTTGTAGCTGGGGCTGAACGAGCTAAACTGGTGTGTCAGTGTATGCGTAGTCACAGTGTCGAACACTTAATTATTTCATGTATAAACAAAACTTAACAGAAATGCAAAGTAATTGATTTTAGAAAATAGCATTTGTTTCAAAATGTTTGTCCATGAAGTAAGACCCAAACATATTTCTTAATATATCCGCTATTTGTTCAATGTCTTAAAATTGTTAACCTATAAATGTCAATGGGGTTATCCATGTGTAAACATTGGACGAATTCAGTTTTCATTTGAGAGGTGTCTGATCTCGTGTTTCATTTTCATATTATTCAAATAGAAATTTCTAAGACCAGTCGCAATATTTCACGAGGCTGTATTGTTTGCATTTGCGCCGTTTATGGGCCTTTGGCACAAATAGGTTAATTCTTGGAATATGCATATAGGGCGAGACCGAATTTAATATAAATTAGAGGGTTTCACATTTAAACATGCATATGTTATTGCTGTCACCATTGTTTGATGTTCCTGTTTGTATACAATTTATAGACCTTTGTTGTTTTGTACACACTATGTCTATTACCATTCATATAAAACATTACGACTCAGAGATGAATAAAGAGCTAATGTAGTCCGTTTAAATAAGCAATCAGTTTACCTCGAATGCATAAAAAATTATTTCTTATTAAAATTATAACATTTTCAATCACTCACATACAGTTTTCTGTAAAAGGTCCATACAGTTTGAAATACTACTAGTAGCATATATTGTCTGACCATTTTCAAGTATTGAAGAACCCTTTTAAAGTTTTCTGTAAAAGGTCCATATAGTTTGAAATACTAGTAGTAGCATATATTGTCTGACCATTTTCAAGTATTGAAGAACCCTTTCAAAGTTTAAATGACTGTAAGAACCGCTCGTTTATATATTCACATAGATATCACCTGAAAGAAGTCATGTGGTAGATTTAAGACGATATTTGTTTTAAAGTTTTTCTTCATTGGGGCTGTTCAAGATTCTTTAAAGATATTAATACAGCCTTTCAATATCGTTTATATTACTTTTAACAGCTATGAGAAGTGGCATGAGAAAACCAGCATTGTAACTTTATACACACAAACTACCGTTGTCATTCCAGGCTCTGAAATTGAGTTTGGTCTACACTGCCAAATACTGTATATAATACAGCTACATAAAATTATTAAGGTGCACGTGGGTGTCTAACAGGGTATATCAAGGCCAGTCGTCGCGTCAAAGACATGGCGACTGGCCTTATCTACACTATTTGCAATGCAATAAGTCAGGTTTTCTCATGGCAAGACCCACTTTTCTACAAGGCACACATGCACTATTTAGGTAGTTCCTACCGGTAGTTAAATTTGTAGAACGCATGTATCGAATTGCAGTACTATATAGTTAAGTCCAGATAAAACTGATATGTGTATATATCATTTATTTAAACTCAATAATAAAATCTCGTTCACTTCCAACTTCCCCTGTTTCGAATGTGCGATTTAACCCATTCGGCTCCAAATTAATCTTGAGGTTTTTACCTTTCAACATGCTATTACCATTTGCTTCAATAGCGTTGTTTTGCAATATCGTTTCAAAAAAAAATTTATTGTAGTATGATTAAAGTTATATCGGCACGAGTGTTAAACAGTTTTAATCCTATTTAGACACCGCGTTACGTGGCGTCTGATCAGGATCCCAACTGTTTGCATTGTCGAATTTATGCGACTTCGGAGCCAAAAAGGTTAACTTTGAAATACGGGTAAGTTTGAAAAAAATAAAAAAAAAAAAAAAAAAAAAAAAGTTTGAATTTAGAGAGCTTGGTTTGGCGCGAAAAAAGATTTTGGTGTTCCTCTGTTTAACTTTGATGTTCGGGTGCGTTGTAGCGGCATGATTTGAAAAAAATTCAAATTATGTAATTTATTTACAAATCACGTCAATTTTTACAAATCATGTTTTCACAGTCGACATGATTTGTAAAAAATTTACAAATCATACCGAATACCGGGTCTGCGAATTTTATTCAACATGATTTGAAAAAAAACGTTTCTACAAAAAAGTCTTTATATAGGCTGGTATTATATAGAATGCATATATTAAGTATTTATATAATTGTTTCCGGCATTGCAACACAGTGAGCACAGTGATTTGAATGTGAAATTAGACTCAAATAATACTTCATTAAAATAATGCAAAAAGTGGAGTGGATCATATGGCTTAACCGGCCTGTTGTTACACCTGGAAATGCGTCTAGAACTCATCCATGCAGCTCATCAAACATGTGAAGCAGACATTTTTATAAGTGATACTCCAGACATTGTATTAAGCAATCAATAGTTAAAACTATTGTGTCTTATAACCATTTGAAGTTGTGTGCTTATTAAGTTCATTATATATGTGGTTCCATACTATTTCTCTCACCTTACGTGCATTTGATCCGTCATTGTATCAGTGTCAGCGTCATACATACTGCACGGAGCTTTGACGTGCACCCTGACAGATCGAAATAATTGGGCAACGCTTGCTTTGAAATAATTGGAAGCAGGTATAAAGCTTGACACATTGACTAGATTTATTAGATAGGATGCTCTTTGGTGACATATGTTCATTTGATAAAGTTTTAAATCAGTCGTAGTTGAAAAATACTCAATGTTTATATGCATTAGTATTATTTTGGGTCCACCGGACCCCACCATACTTTTCCCATTTTCTTGAATATCTTTATATATTTATGTAAAAGGTACACTGTTAATATAAAAAAATGTAAACCCAGTGATAAATATGTTCATATCTTGCCATCTGTACATTTTGTGCAAAGGTTATATTATAAAATCGATTTTATACCAAAAAACTTAGTTTTTTATGTAACTATGGTTACTGGTTGCCATGGTAACAGTGAGTTGTACGTTTCGGTGTTATCGCTACGATACAAAATGAACACAATCATTCGTGATTCGACATTTGTTATGTCATAAATACCTATCTTGACTACGACAAATATCAAAATTACAAAATGGGGTCCAATGGACCCCAAAAGTCTTAAAAATAGTTTTTCAAAGGTTCGAATGAGGGTTAATACCAGTCTATATAAAGAATTTTTTGTAAAACCTTTTTTTTTCAAATCATGTTGAATCAAATTCACAGATGCCGGTATTCCACATGATTTGTTAAACTTTTACAAATCATGTTTTTTTTACAAATCATGTCGACTGTGAAAACATGATTTGTAAAAATTGACATGATTTGTAAATGTTTTACAAATTAGATTTTTTTTCAAATCATGCCGCTACAGTGTGCGATCGATTTAACTATTTCAATTCACCGAGTCTCAGCGTTATGTTCTATATATTACAGCTTTCATTCCAGGACGAACGACGTTCGAGTGACATTCACAAGCCAAATAAATTCAAGGTCAACCTCGTCGTAAGCCCGAATCGTCATCGCATTGATTGTATGAGTTGAAAGAAGAGGATATTCATATTTAGTGACAGTGTTTTGTGTTTATTATATTAATCCTTTCGCTGCTATATGCAGTGGATAATCTGTTATTCTTTCCAAATAAACGCGTTTACGCTAAAACTATTATTTCCACTGCAAACAGTTTGGAGCCAGATCAGACGCCGGGTAACCCGGCGTCTGATCAGGCTCCAAACTGTTTGCCACCAAAATAAACATGAAATATCAGAATTGTCCAAAAGTTGTTCTTTTCTACTTTTTAGTTCTTTGCGTTTGCGTGCGTTTGCGTACGTTTGCGTTTAAACGGGAAAGAATAACAGATTATCCACTGTATATCTATATAACAATAATATTTGCAAACAGTTTGGATCCAGATCAGACGCCGTGTAAATCGGCTTTGATCAGGATCCGAACTATTTGCCACACATATCAATGTTTTAAGTCGAAAACGCATATAAAACGAAGATGAAAAACATCAGCAGACAATTAAACGGCAGTGACTGTGTTAGACGGGTATTTACTTCATAATATAAAAATGCCGATTTTGTTCAACTGTCAGGGCGGGGTTAATCTTTGACAAAGATAAACCATTTTACTTTTGATTTTAGGGTTGATAGGTATAGTTCCGTATTATATCGTTATTGTCCGATACTTTCAACTTGACGAAACAAAATGTATGAGTGCACCAGTATCGTGCAGTTGGCATATACAATGCTTCCTCTCTACAACAACACCCAATAGAAGACAAAGAATGTGTGTGTTGTTCGAAGGGAATTGTTATAGGAGGAGAAATTAAGACTTTGTTAACATTTGCAAATCTTGAATCCAGATCAGATGCCGCGTAACGCAGCGCCTGATCTGGATTCAAGTTGTTTGTTATTCTTCATTAACTTTCTTCTGTCAAAATGTCCGTTGAAATGTAATATTGAGAAAAAACGGCAGACGACAACGGTCAATTCCGATAATAAAAGAGCGTGCTGCCGCCCAAAAGTAGAAATGCAAAGGTCCGTATCGTAACTCCACCCTGTCAGGTCAATGAAATCGATCAATAGCAGTGAAAGGGTTGACACCAATGTATCATTGCGCCTTATTTGTAAATGTCAAATGAATATAGTTTACTAAACTGACGAATAGTCCATGGTATTAGAGGTAGACATAAGTTTCACCGAAGCTCTGCACGATTGAACTCGAATTTACAAACAGGTTAGATTCCGACAAAAAGTCGACCGCTTATGTGGTTTTCTTGATAATAGCCCTTTAAGCTTAAAATTATCGTAAATGTTTCACCCCTTCACCGACATATTGTAGTCTGCTTCAGTATTGTTGTCTGCAATATCATTTCAAATCAATGAGTTATGTAATCTGCTTAAGTATGTCGTATTCTTAGTTCATCTTTAGTGTTTGTCGCTTAACTTTTAAAAATCATTTTTCCCTACAGGTCAACTGTTTCACTGCCATTTAACTGTAGGGTTTTGCCATTTTATAGACAAAATATTTTCTGTTAAAGATAAATGTCTAGCGTAAACGAAAAGGTAAATGTTCATGATATAAATCTTGACTAAGTTTAACCCTTTCACTGTCATGCAATGTCATCGACATCTTATACATTCAGTCATAGAATCAATTGCTTAAAATATCGTATGTTTTTATTTCAAGAGTTTAGAAATCTAGGTATTTTAATACTCATAAGTAGCTTTCAATTTAAGTATCAAACAGTTTTGATCCTAATCAGACACCGTGTAACGAGCTTGTGGTCCTATTTTCTATAATATGAATGTGTCTCAATGTGTTTTCGCGATGAAGTAACGCTCGATGTACGTCTATGTATCATGTATATTACTCATTTACCTTAGAACTATAAGATGGGCAATGCCAGTTTCCAATTCAGTCTTGTCCCTTTTCGACTATGTAAGTTGTGGCGTTTTGCAATATCTTGCGAAATTTGCAATCAGAGGAGACCCTGATAAGAGGTTGCTGTAAGAACTATCTGATATTGGTCTTGAATGTTTGAATGTTTGTGTAAATGTGATTTAAAAATAGATTATCTGTACCTGTGTGATTTTTCTAATGCTAAGTGCTATGTAAAGAAACACATTTTATTTACCTTTCGTCACAATTTTCTTTAGATAGGCTTTATACACATTGCATATTGATGATTTATTTTTCATATGTACTACTAAACGAGAATGATATGTCACAGTATGAATATGGTGCATATGGTAATTGTTTTAACTCATTGTGCCCTAGTGACGCATATACACGTCCTTTACCAAACATGTACCCGTGAAGAGTACACTTGTCTAATGCAAACTATGAATTCCCTGATAGGAGCCCTCTATACAGTGGAGAATCTGTTATTCTTTCCCGTTTAAACGCAAACGTACGCAAACGCAAAGCACTAAAACGTAGAAAAGAACAACTTTTGGACAATTCTGATATTTCATGTTTATCTTGGTGGCAAACAGTTTGAAGCCTGATCAAACGCCGGGTTACCCGGCGTCTGATCTGGCTCCAAACTGTTTGCACTGCAAATAATAGTTTTAGGGTAAACGCGTTTATTGGGAAAGAATAACAGATTCTCCACTGTACCTAACTGTTTGTCATTTTGCAATATATTATTTAAAAAAAAACACAAAAAACAACAACCCTAAGTAGTCTAAGATTGAATAGTCTTTATTGTAAACTGGAATTGTCCATCTGAAGATTCAGGTGATAAAGAGTCAATACAGACGAACTTTGCTATCTCGAACTCGGTTATGTCGAACATAGCCGTATTTCAAAGTTAAAACGTGGCTAAGCCACGTTTTAACTTTGAAATACGGCTATGTTCGACTAAACCGAGCATGAAGTGATGACTTCATGTATCGAAATTTCGGATAGTTTGAGGTAAGCGAGCTCAATATATCGAAGTTCGACTGTACGTGAACTGTTATTATGACGTAATAACCCGTCTAACAACGTCACTGCCATGCTATCGTATGCTTGAAAATTTCATCTGATTTTATTGTTTAATTGTATGTGTCTTTTTTTACATAAGAAACAATTGGTGTAAGTTTCAAACCGTTTGATCCTGATCCGACGCCGTATTGCGCGGCGACTAATCAGAATCAAAACAGTTTGTAAATAATAGTGTTGTAAGGATTGGCGGTGAAAGTTTTAAGGATTTGATGTCAATATGGCTGTCATTTAGCATGAACTTTGAATATGATTTTTAACAGCATCACATACGCTTACTTTGGTAAAAATCGTGTACTTAGTATCATCTATGTTCACTGATAATTAACAGCAGTGTACCTAATATGAAAGGAAATGTTTAGCTAATTACATGAATTGTTTCAATACGAGCACTGTAAGTAAACCAATGGTCCTTGCCTAACGCTAGCTCTCGGATTAGCTGTATATTGTCTTGAGTATCCCCAAACCGATAATAATGTTCTGCACGCTCATGTTATATGCGTACAGTTCTCAAAAGCAATTTTTTCTGAAAATATCACCAGCGTGTCGCACGGTTTGAGTCAATAATTCGGTGTCTCATCTTGATCCAAACTGTTTGCAAGAGTTTTATAACATTGGCCTACATGCAAACTGTAAACCAGTTGTCATAATATGTAGAATACTCTTTCTTCAAATCACAACACTTACTATATATTTATTACTGACTGTATCGTCGAATACATGTACAGTTGATTTCGTCAAAGCAACGTAGATTTGCGAACAAAGGTTCATATATCCCGACATGAAATTGGCGGAAGATCCCACGATCAAGGCCACAAGAGAGAAATGTCTCGTCGCCAGTAGCTTTGATGACAGTAAGATATAAATAAATAGAAACTGGTGTGATTTAAAGAAAACTATTCTAAATATTGATTTACCAACACAGTGCACACTTTCAAGACTTATCTTAGTATTTAGCCCTTTCCCCCATAGAAGCGCCTTTTAGCGGATATGATTTATTCATCCGCTGAAGAAAATAGTTCCAATTTAATCAGTCATGAATATATATTATGGGGAATATTTTCTATATTATAGCACATGGAACCTTAAAGCAGGCTGAAAGTAAAGCAGAATGCGCCTTAAGGCGCATTCTGCTTTACTTTCAACCTGCTTTAATTAGTCACCTATCTTCAATACTATAAATAGGCTATCAGGTAAAGGGTTAAATTGTATTTCACTGCTATAAATATTTTACTAAATAGAGCGAGACAATATTCTTAAAATTTCTTTGTGAACACATTTTCAGTTATCTGATTTAATCAGTGTATGATCGAGTCTAGTTATTGACTTGGTAATTTTAAGTGTCATCTTGCTAGACACATTCAACCCTATTGACGATTATTCTCGTCATAATCAGTCACCTTTCCTGTATTAGTACAACATTCCTATGATAAAAGTATCGAACCTGATCATAGGGATCCTTCTGGAGCTTTCTGATCAGGGTCTGAAATGTTTGTCATTTTGATATATAAAATTTAAATCAACCCTATATAGTAAAACATGGACTAAACTGAAGTGGAAATTGGACGTGTCCATTAAATTTCAGCGATGACATTTACTTGATTGTTCATAATTGCGTCTGTGTGTTTCCTTTATACATTCAAACAGCTTTATCCGTGTTGTTTAACGTTGCCCATGTATATGTGCAAATTTGAAGTATGTTGTGACTTTTCAATATAAGTAAACTCTTTAGGAAACCAAGCGGCCAGAATGGTTAACCCATTTATATCCAGTGGATTCTTCCATGTTTATATATTGGATTAGTCCATTTTTTTATCAAAGGGATGCCTGGTCAAAATTTTCATTTTCATTTTGTTTTATTTTGAAATTCCTATCAGCAAACGGTGTAGATTCTGATCAGACGCCGCATAATGCGGCGTCTGATCTGAATCTACACTGTTTGCCTATGTCCCATGTACGGGATCGTGGGCATAAATTGGTTAATAGTAATCGAATAGGGCGGCAAGTTACTTAGAGTCTTATCTTTATACAAACTATTTACCAGCGCTGTTGTTGTGCTTCATATCAAATATATGTTTATTCGTGTTTAACTTTTTATGTGAGGTTATTGAACGGAAGGGGAAATGTTATTTTCTAAATATTTGTATAGCGTAGAAAACGAAATTTATTTATATAAGGTTTTCATGTTGCTAACATGTTAACCTATTTTAAAATGAAGATCGAATGAATAAGTACACATTTCATTGTCATACTTTCATGCGTTTGTTGTGAGTTTAGGACGTTTTCCCGTAGCGCATCCGCTCTACATAGTGGCTACCTTCGAGAAGAAGTTATTATATCTAAAGGATCCACCAAAGGCGTCGTTTATTTCTATTGCAATCAATTCGGATACTGTGCCTGATCAGATTTAACCCTTTTGTGCGAACGATCCCATATATAGGACATAGCCAAACAGTGTAGAATCTGATCACACGCTGCATTATGCGGCGTCTGATCATAGTCTAAACTGTTTGCTGATAGGAATTTCAATATAAAACAAAATGAAAATGAATATTTTGAACAGGCATCCCTTTGATAAAAAAATGGACTAATCTAATATATAAACATGGAAGAATTCACTTGACATTAATGGGTTAAAACTGTCTGTCTCTTTTATCAAAAGACATAGTTAACATTTTCAAATAGCTTGCATTTGAGTTAAATTTCGATTAAAAGGGAAAGTATAACTGCATCAGTGAAGTCTAAAATGTGTTTCCAGATCTGCCTATGATGAATTAGAACATGCATTGTACGTCATAAATGATGTACCGAAATATTCTTATATTTTGAACACCCTATATAACTGCTACATGTATATGAATCACAACGTTTAATCAAATTGCTTTTTTCACACATAGATTGATCATATGTACAAATTGAATTGCAAACAGGGTAGATTGAGAGCAGTTTTGTAATACTTGGGATCATTACAGACTGTACTATCAAACTACGTTTTCCGAGGTTTTGACCATTCTTGAACGCAAATGATAACATGCGTTTGACAAATACAATATAGTGTCTTTACAATAAACACATACATTTGAAAACAAGAAGAAAACATTATGCAGAAAAGTCCTGAAGGAAGTTGATGATTTACTTCATTTAGCTTTTTTTAAACGTTACTAATGTATTTTTATGAATTTAGAATCACAAAATGTTTTAATTACCCCTAGTTGCAGTCATTCATTTTATCATTACGTCGTAACCTTTTCATGATCAAGTTATTCGGGAGACTGTTACCCCTTAAACGCGTGCTAAAGTATTGTTTCTGCAAGGCACGTTTCAAAGTTAGAATTAAGGTTGTATGACTTAAAAATATCGATAAGAGAGTCAAACAGAGTTGGTCCTGATAAGACGCCGCGTTACCAGGACCCACACTGTTTGTAAACGCGTTTTATGGCGTCTTTGAGAGTGAAAGGACTAAGTGTGTAAACTCAAATACGAGTCAAACATACGAGCTACGACGACGTAATCAGACTAATTTCAATGCAAATTGTGAAGACCTAGCAGGGCCGCTCCTGCTAAAAATCAATTACATACACTGTGATGCTTGCGATTTAAAGGCGCGGTGGCTTATCTAAGTCTTCACTGTTTGTACTGTAATGCAATAAGTATAATGACACGAGTCATATGATGTTAAATCAGCATATTTGCTTCAAACAAACGCTACTGAAGTAATTATAGAATGTCAAACTTGGCAATTATTTGACTACTATATCAATAATTTCGTTGATGACAATTTATTTCGGTATACATTTTTAACATTAACTTTTGTAATTGTTTAGTTTTCTTGTCAACAGTGAAGTGTAATGTAGGTCGTTAAGAAAGTGATCTCAGAATCTTAACGTATGTGTACATGTGTTGGAATAAATCAGCATAGATGATGTATCAAATACATATTTACAGAAAGGTGCAACATATGGGTCAACTTAACCTATTTATACCTGTGTGCTTCAGGGCTGCCATAAGTTGATAATAAAAATCCTAATATTTCCAAATTTTCAATTTTTCAGACACAATTTTACTAATCGTACCTGTACCCCATGATCTGTTTCTTGTTTTGAAGACACATGACAGCTCATAACAGGTTGAAAGTACCGCATAATATAGTTAATGGTCCCTTAAAAACACTTTTGTAAATTATAATTTTTGTTAAACGTCTTAGTTTGATTCATTGCTCTAATGCTAAAATCGAACCTCGATACCTTGAACTAGCTAAAGTTAAATGTGCCCATAACTAAAAGCTCTCTATAACGACCACTAAATTGTGTAAATTATCAGGTGTTCAAGGCAGGTGACTTGTTAAACAAGATGTACATGGAACAGAAAGCTCATAAAATAGCTTTTTGTTTTGCGTTCATCTTAATTTGAGCTTTCACTTGACTTTTATGCAGTCAATTGGCCTTCTTTTAGTGGTGGTAATAGCGTATATTTTGCATTTTTGTTGAATTTTGATAACTCAACTTGACTCAGCGAATATTTACATATGAGCTGAGCCACGTTTTAACTTTTAAATAAGCTTTGATGAGCTAGACCTACGCAAGCTCAACTTATCGAGGTTTGGCTGGTTGTAAACCCTTTGGCGCAAGTTATACTCATGTACATAAACAGTAAAACATCTCTTTTACAACAACAATAATAAGGCTAATTGACTGCATCAACGACAGGTGACTACTTAAATAGTCAATGTGAACGTAAAACATAAAGCTCCTGAAGAAGTGATCTGTTTACGTCCAACTTGCTTTAAGCGGTCACTTGCCTTAACACATGATAATTAACAAAATTAAGTGGTTGTAATAGAGAGGTTTTACTGTTAATCATTCAGTGCCAGATGAAAAATGGTAAATAAATATATATATATATTCGTGTGAAATATTTGTTTGTTTTATTTTGCATATCACAGTGGAGAACAGTTCTTCTTTCCCAATTTATTAAAACGCAAATGCAATATAATAACATGTAGAAACTAACAGTTTCTTCAAGGCATTGACGATTTATTTTTATATGTATAGCAAACAGTTTGGATCCTGATCAGACGCCGTGTTATCCGGTTCCAAACGTTTTGCAATGAACAAAATAGTTTTAGCATAAAAGCTTTTGCTGGAAAAAATAACATCTTATCCACTACAATGATACAATGCTACGAGTATCATAGGGAAGCCCATTTTCTTTCAAAAGAATGTCAAATAAATTAATCAATTTATAATCAGTATTGCAAACAATTTGGAATCTATTCAGACGCTCGAGTAACTCTGACTCTGATCAAACTTGAACTTCTTGACTATATATACTTATATATCCTGGTTTCCGCAGCTATTTATCTAAATACGGACATTAATCTTATTTCGAATTCCAAGTCTTACGATATTTTCGTTGGTGAACAATACTTGAAGGACCTCGTGCTCCTGAATTATGTATCTATCGGACAATAAGAACTTACAACTTGATTAGACAGAACCTGACATTGTTAACGAGAAGTCCGAAAGAAACCTTCACAAAAGTGTCCAACATGGGCAAACGCGATGCACTGTTTGCTGATAGGAATTTCAATATAAAACAAAATGAAAATTTTAACCAGGCATTCCTTTGATAAAAAATGGTTTAATCCAATATATCAACATGGAAGAATCCACTGGGCGTAAATGGGTTAACCCAATTCGGGCCTAGATAGTGCATTCTCCCTGTGTGTTTGATGTCATTTTTTATTACATGTACAATATATGATGATACAGCAACATTTGTCCATAAAGCTTAGGATTTCTTATGAAAGAGCAAACAGTGCATACCCATGAACACACTCATTATCACATTTATCGTGAGGTAAGTTTTTACCCCTTCACCGCCAAATTGTCGTCTGCATCAATATGCTGTCTTCAATATACAGTAAAACCTCGCTATTACGACCACTAAAACGAAGGCTTATTGATAGAATAATAGACAGGTGAAAGCTAGAAGCAAGGTGACAGTGAAACAGAAAGCTCCTAAAGGAGCTTTCTGTTTCACTGCCACCTTGCTTTAAGCGGTCACCTATCGTAAACACCCTAAAAATTAACATAACTTAGTGGTCGTAATAGTGAGGTTTTACTGTAGTGTCAAAGCTAAGATTAAGCAGTAGAAGACTAACGAAAAATCAAAACGATTGTCAAACGGGTTGGATCAGATTCCAAACTTTTTGCAAAAGTGCCTTTTGCATGGCGTCATTGAATGTGAAAATGTTAACACTTGCAAATATTTGCTCCACTAGTTGCTTTGATACAGTGGAGAATCTGTTATTCTTTCCCGTTTAAACGCAAACGTACGCAAACGCAAAGCACTAAAACGTAGAAAAGAACAACTTTTGGACAATTCTGATAATTCTTGTTTATCTTGGTGGCAAACAGTTTGGAGCCTGATCAGACGCCGGGTTACCCGGCGTCTGATCTGGCTCCAAACTGTTTGCACTGCAAATAATAGTTTTAGCGTAAACGCGTTTATTGGGAAAGAATAACAGATTCTCCACTGTACAAATCAATTTCCTGGCAGTATAAACCCTGACCGGAAGGGTTTCCTATGTGGTCCTTTTATTCGGGTCTAAATGCACATTGTTTGCATAATCATGTACAGTGTTAACCAAGTACACTTTAACGTTATTTAAACTGAACACAGTACGGAATTTTTACTTACTTTTAGGGTTTTGTCTCGCTTGGTTAACATGCACACAAACGTTTCGCGGATATAAAATAGTGTAAGCGGACTTCGAAACGTTTTGCTGGGAAACATTGGATAGATATACTGTGGCAAGGGTTAATGAATAGAAATCTATCAAAACAGTCACACAAAGACAATGTCGATCACCCCTTCCTCTGCCAAATGCGACACCACTAGAATTTGATAACAGTTTGGATCAAGATCAGATGCCACCTAACGCAGAGCTGCTCTGGGTACACACATGTTATCTGTGTATTTAGGTTTATCAAGCTATGTTGATTTTAAAATTAAATTGAAAAAGGAATTGCATCTACGACAAATTTGCAACAGATGATATTTAAGGAGGCGAAGAATTTAACTGTCTAGTCGTTAATTCTTAATAAATTCACAAGCCCCTGAGATGCTATGTTGTGTAATCACTTCACGTCAATTATCTCGCCTTCTCTTCAAGTATCGTCTGCTTTTTACCAGGATTCTATCTGAGGCAAAAGAAAGTAGGAAATGAGTGCTGAAAAGTTAAGATCCTAATATGACGTTTGAAATTGCTTAAAAGGGGCTTGGTATTGGGCGACGTAAGCCTTTAAGTGCCTTAAAGTTTACAAACAGTTTGGATTCCGTTCAGACGCCGAAACATGTACAGTACGATCTTGATCCAAACTGTTTGAAACTCATTTATATATTTTTAAGTCAAAATCTTAATCTGTGAAAAAAGACAGACGACAATAGTATGAAGCAGATGACGTCATGCTAGTGAATTGGTAAAAGTCTATTTTAATCGAAAGATGTCAATCAAACTTTCAACGGATCATAATGATGACCGTTACTTACTTTAAGTAACCGGCTCTCTATTTGACTTGTCCTATGCGACCATGTATCGGAGAAGGTACATGTAGTCAGACATTTTGGGTAAGTAGTCGAATATGAATGATGTATCTAGAGAACTGTCGGACTTGGATAATTCATACCCGCTCAAGTCATCATTACCCGTATTTCATTGTTTGATACTCCACAAGCTCGAAACTTGTACGGGGTGACTAAGTTACTCTAGAACTTTCAACTACGATCGAGAGATGCTTACAAAGCGAGTCCTACTACTAAGTTCGACCGTATTCGCATATTCGGAAAATAGTAAATACAGTAAAAAGTCTCTATTACGACCATTAACCATTTACCTGATAGCATTGTTTCTAGTATTGAAGATGTGTGACTACTTAAAGCAGGTTGAAAGTAAAGCAGAATGCGCCCTCAGGCGCATTCTGCTTTACTTTCAGCCTGCTTTAAGCTATTAACTGCTAGAATAAGGAAATAATTTAATATGACACATATTCATTACGGTATAATTTGGAACTATTTTCTGCAGTGGATGAATAAAATGAATGTGCTAAAAGTCGCTTCTATAAGGGAAAGGGTTAAAACGAATGCTTATTTATTGTATGAAAGACAGATGACAGCTTAAACCAGGTAAAGAGTAAAACATAAAGTTTCTACATGAATATTCTGTTTAAGTGTTATATTGCTTGACGGAGTACCTTGTCGTAAACACCTCATAACTAACCAAATTGTGTGGTCGTGGTAGAAGGTTTAACTGTTTACTTAGAGGTACATGTGTACATGAGCCACTGTTATTACAACTGATCAAAGGCAGCGTGCTGTCGGTATCACAGAAGATTACTTGACCCTAACTTCCTTTAAACTTCAAATATATATTTATTTAAATCTAGTTTATCTTTGACTGTTAAGTGTTGGTACTTTCAATGTTTTTTTTAATATGACAAACAATGAAGACCGTTATCAGATGGTTCCTATTCGACTCCTCTGATCTGGATTTTCACTGTTTGCAAAAAAGCAACTATACATTTACATATTGTATGTACATCGCGGTGTCTGATAAGACCCATACGGTTTGATTATCAATTTTATATTTCCTAAGTCAAACTACCTATAGTTTAGATGTGAGAATTGAAAGAAGACGACAAAACTTTAACCCATTTGTGCCCACGTTTCCATATATGGGACATAGGCAAACAGTGTAGACTCTGGTCAAACGCCGCATGATGCGGCGTCTGATCAGAGTCTACACTATTTGCTGAAAGGAATTTAAATATAAAACAAAATGAAAATGAAAATTATGACCATGCATCCCTTTGATAAAAAATGGACTAATCCAATTTATAAACATGGAATAATCCACTCGGCGTAAAAGGGTTAAAGTTGATGACGTTATGACAGATAATGGGTAACAATACGATTGCATATTTCATATGCATCTACACTTATACGCGTACATATTTTCGAATTACAACAATAACTGCATGGTACAACGCTCCCTCTCTACAGCGACATCCAATGGGAGACACATATTGTGTGCATTGTTCAGAGGGAGTCGATATAGGGAAGAAATTAAAACTTGGCTGACATTTAATAAACAGCTTGAATCCATAATATATTATGTATATAAAGTTCTTATGACACTACTAGAAAAACATTTTACGTACTTGACAGTTTCGGTGACTACTGTCACCTTTCTCGACTGATTCCGTGAATCATCGGCTATTTCCGTCAGCGCACTTGCTGACGAAAACCGGGTCCCAGATGTGAGACAGCTTGTATGCGCCTTCGTCCCGGTTCATAGTCGACTTGTGTTTTCGAATCTGGATGGCCTCTTTCATTTGTCTAGCGCGACGGAAATAGCCGATGATCCACGGAATCAGTTGGATTTTTGAGAAAGGTGACAGTAGTCACCGAAACTGTCAAGTACGTAAAATTTTCTAGTAGTGTCATAAGAACTTTATTAACATATGGATCTTCCTACTAAATGAATTTTTTCAAGGATATAAGAGCAGCTTGAATCCAGATCAGACGCCGCATAATGCGGCGTCTGATCTGGATTCAAGCTGTGTGTCACTCGTCATTATACTTATTCTATCAAAATTGCCACTTATACTCGGTATGTTACTTTAAGAAAGAAAAATGCATACGTCAATTTAACCAGAGATATTTGGAAAGAGCAATGTATGACAGTAATGGCATGGTATAACAAACATACTGGCACCCGTTGCCATACTTCATGGTATAGTCTGCTCTCAGTGACAAATCCTAATGAAACTATATTGTTGTTGCTTTTTGCACAAACTCAAAAATGTGGATATGCGTGACTACGTAGATACTGAAATGCCTACGAATAATCTCATCATGATAACTTAAGAGCTACATATTTCTAAAGGTCTCAATTTTTCTTCATGTATTGATCGTGTAATACAAGCTGGACTGTAGAGTGTTTGTTAATGCTTAGATAAAAGCATATCATGTTCGTAGTCACTACATTTTAAACAGAAAGGGATGGTGAATTATTTTACATACAATAGAACTTCACCAACTCAAACTCACTTTCAAAACAATCTTCGCCATGATTTCATTGCGACCTGATTTATATCAGTTACTATTCAGACGCTGAGTAATATTGTTTGGCAAACTAACTGATATTTTCGAAGAACATGTTTTTTATGTATAAATAAAAATAACTTACGTCGTATTATGGTACTGGTTAGTACAAGACATAGAGCTGAGGAGAGCTCCTAAAGTCATGCGACTTTATATCTGTCTTGATATATATGCTAATTTTCCTGCAGACTATCATTATACTTTTTTTTCAATGGTCGTTTCAACACTTAGATCCTGTTCCAGCTCCCAAAGATTATTGCGACAAGATTCATAGAACAAGTATTTCATAAAGAGACTGGCAGTCAGATGTACCATGGTCATTTGTAAATGTATATCAAACGCTTATACATGTAAAAACAAGTAAGTATTAGTTTAGGAAAAGACATTCTGTTTGAAAAAAGCATTTCAATCAAAAAAAATATTTAGCTCGAGTTAAATTAAATGAAAATTAAAATACACGATATATCGATTGAGCTAAGCGGGTTATTCAGTTTATAGCGATGGAGAATACGGTCTCCATTTCGATTTATGCTTGCGCATGCGCGAACGGTTTATCTAGAGTAGACGGGGATTTACTCCGTTTCACGACGGATAAGAAATATCTAAAACAAAACTAAGATTTGATGACTTTTCTTTAGGATGTTTTTGACAGATCATTTTGTTTAATGACTGTAGCACGATAATGCTACACATGTGCTTTTATTTGAATGTTTACTTTTAAATTGGCAAATTAGTTGCAAGTCGCATTAATCCTTAAATTGGTACTTCCAAAGATGTCTAGATACATACTCAGATTATTCTCATGTCGAACAAGTACTCACATACATGTAGCAAAGTACTAAATTCATTGAGCATACGAAAATTAACCAAAAGGTTATCTTCGTGCCACCTAAAATATTTACTGTATTGGAAATACATCATGGCTGGTGCATATGGCAATGTTGTTATTTAACCCTTTACCTAATAGAAGCGACTTTTGGCGCAATCATTTTATTCATCCGCTAAAGAAAATAGTTCCAATCTATACAGTCATGAATATGTATCAGAAGGAATATTTTCTTAATTCTTGCAGGTGGTAACTTAAAGCAGGCTGAAAGTAAAGCAGAATGTGCCTTAAGGCACATTCTGCTTTACTTTCAACCGGGTTAAGGCGTCTACTTTAACCTCATTTACACGATACATACTCCTTTTAACGCATGAATGTGTATTCTGCTTTACTTTCAATCTGTTTTAATGGTCATCCGTCTTCAAAACTAAGAAACGGGCTATTATAATGGATTAAAAGGAGGAATTTTACTACCGCTTGCAGCGATCAGTAAAAACAGTACGATTTTAATCTGAAGACATATTAGAGTAAAAAAACACTTTCTTATCGCCAGTTTCAGGACATTATACAGAGATTTAATTGTAATCGATGAAATATCATTATCATACAAAGTTTTGCAATTTTCCGTATCAAGCACGGATCACAGCATTTTATTTAAGTTTAACTGTAATATTAAATAGCGAGACAGACATTGCACGAGAAATCAATTAACTTATCTCAAAGACAAATGGTGAAGGAAACAGATGGAAAAGTTCACACATTCCATTAACAATGATGCGTAAGTAGACAAGCTTGTTTCACTCAACCCTGGAACTTTTGATGGATACCGTCAGTTTCCATTTAGATCTAGTCAACTGTTTGTATATAGAGTTGATTTTAACAATATATTAAAAAATGACAAACAGTGCAGACCCTGATCAGAGGACTCCTTAAAGAGCCCTCTGATCAGGATATTCACTGTTTACATAAGCAATGTGTACTAGTCGCTGGGTTGAATGAGTTCACCCATTACCTCATAAATACGCCTTTTTATGTACTTGATTTATACTTTCACAAAAGAAAATACGTCCAATTCATACAGTCTTGAAAAGGTATCATAATAAATATTTTCTTTATTCTAGCAGATGTTAGCTTAAAACAGGATAAAAGTAAAGCAGAATGTGCCTTAAGGCACATTCTGCTTTACTTTTAACCTGCTTAAGTAGTCACATATCTTCAAAACTAGAAATAGGCAATTGGATAATGAGTTAAGAAATTAAACCTTCTTTACGTTATGGAATTGTCGTCTGCTGAATTTGGCATGTGCAACAATTCTTAAAAAATATTTAAAGGCATTGTCTTTCAGAAAATCTAATCAGACTATTAAAGATGTTTGATGAAGGTGAGTTACTCGGCGATTCATCTGGATCCAACCAGTTTGCAAGAATTTTCATAAAGTTGCCCGCGGACAGCAAAGCTCCCAGACGGGTTTACATCTAGTTTAAGATTGCAGGATGTGTGTTAAATAAAGTTCATTTTAACCCTTTCATGATCAACTTGTTCAGGAGAGTTTTACCCCATCACCGCTTAATTGTCGTATACTTCATTATACCTTTCAAAGTTAGATTTAATGTTGTGCATGTGTATGACTTAATAAAATATCAATAAGTGGCAAACAGTTTGAGTCCTGATCAGACGCCGCGTTACGTGGCGTCTGATCAGGACTCAAATTGTTTGCAAACGCGCTTGAAGGCGTAATTGAGAGTAGAAGGGTTAATATTACAATCAGTCAAAGAGTTTTGATCTTTTGATGAGATAGCTATTGTAACTACTTAGCGTCTTATTTTAACCCAGTTAGTTTGGGAGTATTAGTTAATATGTTGTTAGCATACACTGGTACATGTATATATGTATGCTTCACTTCAATCTTTCTATCAGCTGTGGCATTGTTTCCGTTTTTTCTTGGTATGTATTAGCAAACTGCATTATAAATAACAAAAAGCACTATCCATTCATTTTGAACCAGTTACCCAGCCACTTCATCAATCATAATCTGAATAATGAGGTAAGTATTAAACCCTTTAATGTCATAGATTCATCTGCTTTAATTAATTGTCACCTCTGCTTTTATTTATTTACTGTAAGTTTAGCTAAATTGAATTGAATACTGTTGTCAGGAGAGTCAAACAACTAAGAACCTGGTTAGACGTTACGTTACGCGAGTCTGATCAGAGGCTATAAAGTCTGCAAAAACACTGTTCTCGGGGTAACGCATTGAATGGGAAATGCAAACGAGAGTTTTAACGAAAACATATGACAGATGCACATACTAATACATACTTGACTGGCTTCAGCTGTCTTTTTATATCAACAGGAGTGCAGTACACTCAGCACTTGTATGTCTGCTTTGTTTTAGTTTCAAAAGAACCAGAAAAATTGCTGCAAAAAATGAATGCATACATGTATATGCATATATTGTAGGGTATCATATTTGTTTGAGCGATAACACCCTGCTATCAATCAAAGAAATCAGAACACATTTAAGAACATCAGAAAGTATCAATTGTCGGGAAATTGTTTTTCAAGTTTTTCGGGGTTTTCTTCTGGTAATACATAGTTTGAATAGTTGTTCCAACACATATAATAGCCCAATATTGGTACAACATTTCGTAAATGCATATTACCTGTGAGCGGTGTAATACAGGGCGATGAACTCAGCCGATCTGACGAATACCATGACGGGAACCAGATCGGCCGTTACCCAAAAGAACGTTGAAGCTAACTGTAGTTAGTTAAATATAGTCCTGTAGCGCACTGCCGATGTGTGATGTGTTTATTATACGCCTTTAATATCCACCACAAACAAATGGATAGTTGTTTAAAGCATTTAACTTCCAAAAGCATTTGATATTTGCAGCAGTACAATAATTATTTTATGCCACAAAGAATAACGTGCAACTTGTACGTATATATGACGTCGCGATTTTTGCAAACGAGGTCGGAAAAATTACAAACAGTAAAATACAAGGTGTAAGATACAGATTTGCAGACGCCGATTGGCTCAGTATCACAGGAAGGCATATACTTGTAAGCATTTATTGATGTGTTTAAAGTTGTATGATTTTATAAATATCGATAAGAGTGTCAAACAGTTTGGGTCCTGATCAGACGCCGCGTTACGCGGCGTCTGATCAAGACCCAAACTGTTTGGAAACGCGCTTTTAAGCATAATTGAGAGTGAACGGGTCAATAAACGTACTCGGCATTTACAAACACTCTCACATACTGCCCCGACCTGGGTTCGAACTGGAATCCGCATTGGTGAGAAGCGGATGCTCTTACCACTGCGCTATCCGGACATTTCATTTGAATAATATGACTATTGTAGTCTAAACTGGACTTAGAAGGTAATCAGAAGTTGTCTTTCTAGGGGTCTAACCTTAGCCGCTCATAGCTATTTGTACTGAGCATCAGTTTTCTAAGCATGAATACATCCGCTGGGACAAAACAGCATTTAATCCCCGTGCACTGTGGATAAGACTTTGTTCAGGGTCCAATGATATTAATTGTATAAGTTGAATCTGAGTTCGTTCTAAAGCATTTGTTTGGGTAGATTTGAGTTTTGCTCAAATCTGACCAATCAAATTCTTGAAAACGACCTTAGTCTCAACTCAAACCCTTTGTAAGATTGGGACATGTCCTTAAAATCAATTTTATGCTAATACGATCATTTCAATTGCAAATAATTTAGTATAAGATCAGAAACCGGGTAACCCGTTGGATTGGATTGATAAGTTTGTCACTCAGATAACACTACATGTTAGAATTTTCAAAACTTGGCCATGTGTTACCTTTATTGCATTGTGTTTGTGTTTAATATCGTTTTAACGGGAAAGCTAACACCTTCTTCGGAGTAATATTGTAATACTATCGATATGTTAATGGCTCATTATTCTATAATCATTTCACTATTTAGCAGACTGGTACTTTAACTGCTACTTATTAATAAATGCAAATTCATATAATGTCTGTTCGTGAAGCCTAAATCTATTACAGAATCGATTTAGTTATTTACTGCATTTCTCTAATTAAGAGTACATGTATTATAATTGCAAATATATTAGTACCAGATGGAAAAACTGCAAAGTAGATCTACGTGTTAAAGTTACATCCGGAAATATATTATTCCCTGTTTGAACGGTACTAAACGCAAACACATTGCAAATGAGATTTTGGAAATAGCTGCTTATTCGGAAACATTCTTAAAATTGAGGGGCTAACATTTTTAGCCTGATCAGATGCAGAGTAGACATACCTGAATTAGCAATTTAGGAAAGAAAAAATGTTTGATAACACTTAGATTCCTCACAATATAATAACTTCTCAAATGAGTAAGAACTGAAAAAGCAAACAATTATTGACAGCTTCAAGATGAATACCAATAAATCTAAAAGAACATTAATCTTCACTTTCAAGAAGCCACATGCTTCTGAAATCAAATAGATCATCGTTGAGTGGTTGTGATAACGTAGATAACTTATTAATGGCTTCATTGAACCATTTAAAAGCCAAGTGTTCTCGTCTGCTTTATCCCTCTTACCACCAAAATATCGTCTGCATTGGAAGTATCGTCTCCAATAATTTAAAAGTCAGTTTGAGGGATGTTTAAATAGAAGAAATGTCAATACGAGTGTCAAATAGTTTGGATCCTGTTAAGACGCCGCGTTTCGTGGCGTTTGATCAGGATTCAAACTGTTTGAAAAGTCACCCTTTGGCACGGTTGGCAGTGAAAGAGTAAATTTGAATATATAGTGGCAAAAACATCTTTCTTCCCTTTCAAAAGTAAATGCAAGCACAATGGCATAAAATGGAGAAACAAATTAAACCTTTTGACACTTTTTACAATTCATTTTTAATCTTAGTGGCAAACGGTTTGAAACCAGATTAAATGCACTAAGTACTACATGCTTATGTATTTTCAAAGAAAGTCTCATATTGTGCAAGAGATAGATTTGATGAAGTTGGATGCTAATAATTTTGGAAAATCGAACCGGCGGCTGAATATACCTACAGCAGCCATTTTGGCAGGTCTTCTCTCCTTACACATCTGTACGTTTATTACCTGTCGGCAAGCAATAAATTTACCACTTTCTAAATGAGCCTTAATGCTATCATAAATATAGTTTTATTTGTATAAAAGTCAGCTGATTATAGGAAGTATATAATAGTTAAATATTGCCTAAATGGGGGGGGGGGGGGTAAACGTTTTTTTGCTTAAACAATGATGAACCGTATAAATTGTATTGAGTGCGATCAAATAAATACTGAGAAGGCAACTGATCAGGTTTTTTAAATGTTTTCCACTCAGATTTAAATGAGTTGTCAATATCTTCAAACAACTGGTCATTTTTTCTTTCAGTTGCATTTTATGTTCGTGAAATTTCTTTTGAATTTGAGAGATGTACCCTTATCGTGCAAAGCACGACCTCGATAGATTTTGAAAACAGTTTGGATCCTTATTATCTGGATCAAAACTGATTGGTACTAATATTCAACTTTTCTTCAGTTTAAAAAACTTAAACATGATTTTGATGATTTTCACAGACGATATTTGAAACAGACAATAGTTCAGCATGATGAGGGTAAATGTTTTAGGTTTAAAGACACTCGCGCATCTAAAGCAGGATGAAAAAACTGAAAAGGAAACTCCGACAGAATGTATGCTGAACTATCACTTTACTTACGAAACCATTGGCGAGATACCAATACCGTACATGTTCGACCATGTAGCACCTTCATCCATTAAAAGTTTAATGTTAACATGTCCAGCTTCCGATTAATATCAGCCCATATTGGGCTATGGTTGTGTTCTAGCAAAATAGCAAACCGTGCTTTATCCGGGTCCGAACTGTTTCCATAGGATATGTGCACTCTTCATATGTACACTTTTTGTAAAGGACGGGTATAATTGTCGCTTGAGTTCAGAGGAATTAGGCCTACATGAAGAAATAATTAATGATAAGCCATCGACATTAACCCCATTCACTGGCCCATTAAACAATGGTCTCATTAGTTTCGTGTTCGGTGCATTGGTGGTTCCAAGACGGATCTAAAACTGTATAGGTCGTTTGCAGTTTAAAAAAACACGATACATCTTAGATCATTTTAAAACTGGTGGACGTATTAAAATGAAATTTTGCATACACTTATAATGTGCCTATACCAACTCTGACAAAGAAATTCAGAATTTTTGATAGTCTGACTAAAATATTTTCTTCTTTGTTTTATATAAATTTTGTGTCGCTGAAAATGGTCAATTACGTGGGGTGTTATTGGCTATTACCTTGATCAAGTTTGTTTATATGGGAGAATATCTCCCCAGGTAAAATCCCGTGCTAGTTGCTTCTGTCTGAAAGGTGAATCCCGTGCTGATATAGGTTGTTTAGTTGTACAAATTTAATTGTGAGGCCCCATTACATTTTTACTATGCTAAATCCATGAACTCTTCACCAGGAATAAAGAGAATTGCATTACTTTTCAAAACGAAGCTCTAACATTTCTACATAATACAGAGCTCCAGATAAGAGAAAGTAAATTGAACAAGTCCAACATTTCCTCACCAAATCCTATGGCGTGATTACTCATCGAGACGATTCTAATGATCAAGTAGTCACACCATAGGGCTTAATTCAGAAATAAAGATTTTAGTTCTGGAAATACTCCCCTTATCTGGAGCCCTCATAATATGTATCAGTGTTTTTAATTTAATCATATTTTATTGCATATATCAGATATCATATAATTTTCGACTAACATGTACACAGTTTTTACAGCATATATGTATACAAATTATCAAAATATTATAATATATTGCAAACGGGTTGGGTCACAAGTTATACCAACATTAGAGAAGGCCCTTCCCTTGATGTCAATCGTAAGTACGTTATGATGTAATGCAGAAGAAAAAACGTCTATCTTAGTTTACAAAAAGAAAACAAAACTTTATTCAAGTATAAAGAAGAAAAGAAAATCCATATGTCCTCCCCTACATGTGACCACCCAGCCCAGATCCCACCAATTGTTATCTACATAGTTAGTGGATATTGGAAAAGATAAAGTGTTATGTTTCAAAACGTTTGGTCCTTTTAATAAATTTCTGAAACTCCTTAAAGAGCAGCAAATTATCTTTGTGTGTTAAGTCAGTGTTGCCAAATAGCACTGTATTAGTGTTCAATGTACGGAGGTGTTGTGTTTTTTGTAGAAAGAGAAGACGTTCATCAGCATACATTTGACATTCAAAAGTAAAATGTTTAGCATCTTCTATATCAGAGCCGCATCTACAAGTAGGGCTTTCACGTAAATGATTATTGTATAGATCGAAATTAAGATCACTGCAATTGTTACGTATTCTACAGTGGTATACTGATGAACGTCTGTCTCCCTCTACAAAAAAGAATGGTACTTTAAGGGATTTATAAAGTTCTTTAAGTCGAGACTTGAAAATTGCTAAGGATACGGATTCACGTATGTTTAATGGGGTTTTATTCCACAAGTCTATCGATGAAGGAATTGTTGAGTTGGAGAATATTTCTGTTCTTCTGGGTATAGTTAATAAATCGTGCGAGTTCCTTAGTCTATACTGAGTTGTTTCACCAACAGGAGGCGGAAGAATGTCATTTACGTAAGGTGGTAACATATTATTTACTCCTTTAAATATTAATACCAAGTTTTGCATATGTCTTCTATTTTCTAATGAGACCCACCCAGTTTCTCTAATTAGTTTGTTGATCGAAACTGATCGGGTTAAGCCTGTAACAACCCTAGCTGCTTCGTATTGTAGTTTTTCTAAGCTGCCTTTTTAATACATTGTGCACCCATCCCAAACTATAGAAGCATATTCTAACAATGGTCTTAAATATGACAAATAAATCTGATGAAGTGTTTTCCTACTGATCTTATACTTTATGCCCTCATTGACCCAAGTATTTTGCTCGCTTTTAAAATGATTTGGTTAATGTGTTCAGAATGTGTATCAGTGTTCGAATTGTATTGCAGTATGTTTACGTTACGTTTTGTTTCCTTTAAACGAAAAAATAATAAAGGTTTACGATCTGCTCTGGAAACATTCTGTTGAAATTTGATAATAGATCGTCTAGTATGAACATGTCTCTTCTACTAATTATCACATTTAGTTGTTTTGCGTTTTGTTGATAAAACTTTCATATGAGTGGCACATGGTTCGGATCCTATTTAGATACGAAATGGCTCCTTTGTCCGATCAGGATCTAACATGTTTGCAAATGACAGTATGGTCGGTTAATACGTTTAAAACGTACCCCAGTCAGGGCCTCGTTCGGTTAGTTGTAAACTACTATGGTATGCGATAGCTTAACGGTGAGGCGTTACGGAGTCGTGAAAGGAAGGTTGTTGAATAACTTGAAAATCACCCTTCGAAAAAGTGTCCCTTAGAAGTGTAAACTGTATATAGTTATGAATAAAACTTTTTTATTACGAAGAGAATTTTTTTTTTATTTTTTGTCAGAGTTGGTATAGGTATATCATAAATCTATGCAAAATTTCATTTGACTTCGTTGTCTTGTTGTGGAAATATTTGAAAATTGTCGTGTTTGTTTTTAATTGCAAACGACCTATACAGATGAATAGGTAATTAAATAAAAAAGGCAAATTAATGCTTGACAAGAATGATCTGACGACGTGTAATATAACTCCAGCATGTATAGCGTTTCTTACCCGCCATTGATGTCATATGCAGTGACCAACATGCTGAAATGCGTTCAAATGACATGCAGTTTGTAATCAATTTCTTTAGAATGAATAAAAAATAAATATACTAAGTAGACTTAGTTTGCATGAGCAAAATCTATATGTGTTGGTTTTTTTGATAATTGATACGTGTACAGGTTAGGAATAAAACAGTAACATGTATTGTTGAGCTCTAATGACGCAAAAAGGATGCGTCCTTGACCAAAAGTGTACATGTTAACAGTACACTTGTCTTTTGCAAATAGTGTTTGTAATTTGACAATATATCATAAAAAAACGTAAATTGTCTAAAATGGACTAGCCTGTATTGTATTCTGAACTTGTCCATTGGAAGTTTCAGAGGATAATGAGTAAACAGTGCAAAAAAGCCATGTTAGAACGGCTTTAAGGGTTCTTCATTAAATTACTAATTACTTTAAAAACAATGCATATGTTTAGATGCAATTTGTCAGAAATATGCAAAAATAATGTATCTGTAAAACTTAATATTTATATTTTAAAGTATTTGTTTACTTTAGGAACGCCCTGTATAAGAACAATCTCCTTTAGTTGTATCTTGATTTAAATACTAATCTGTCTGATAGTCATTTGCATAAACACTGACACTCTCTAATCAGGCCCTAACCTCTTAACTCAGTGAGCCCTAGTGACGCATATATGCGTCCTTTACCAAAGGTGTACCTGTGAAGAGTACACGTGTTCTATGCAAACAGTGAAGTCCCTGATCAGAGGGCTCCTGCAAGAGCCCTCTGATCAGGGTCTTCACTGTTTGTCATTTTGTAATTTATTATAACAAACAACCCTAAATAGTCGAAAATGGAACAGTCTTTATTGTAAACAGGAGTTGCCCATTGGATGTTTCAGGGGATAATGAGTTAATACTGTTTCGTACAGTAATACAGAACACTCCCATATGGGAGCTGCCTGTGCATGTATTTCTCACTGGCACCAGAGTCATGGACTTATAATATGTGTGTATTTACATTTAGATGCATTTTTATTTCTTATACATACAGAGAAGAATATATAATTATACACACAGAGACATAATAAGTCTATGAATGTGGTGTCAGTGGTTAGAACTGTATCTACCGGTAAGTAATGTATACTATATATGAAGGCGGAAATCTTGATGTGTACGCTCTATATAGTCTCTATCTACTAGATTCTGGATGTAGAACCTTTTTTCCGTTCTGTTAGCAACGTCTTTTGTATGGGAATGGAAATAAAAATAAAAATAAAAATGTGAGTTGACTCTAGATATGCCTCTACCTACCGGTCTGCTATTTTTTACTATAAGATCTATTAGATATAGATGCTTGATCTATAAGATGTTCCCCCAAACGTTAGCAATGTCTATCGTATGGGATTGGAAAAACAAAAAAAAACAAAAATATTTTTTTTTTTTTTTTTTTATAGATCTAGATCTATCACGATGAGCTTCTACCGGTCTGCTGATCTACTATTATAAGACCATGGTATGTAACCAATTCTACACCGTGTCACTTCAACCACAAGAATAACTATCTAAAACGCATTCAATCCAAACCAAATATTTTGCAATCCATAGATAAGATATTTTTCTAGCCAAAATACACTTCTTCGACGGTTGATTTGAATACGTAACTACAAGAATCAAGATTGAAGCCGGTATTTTACCAAACAGGGATTTCCTCCACCCCCTAGCTTCCGGTTTAGACGAAATAAAAGTAAAGTTTGCGACGAGCGATTTGATTGGCTGATTGAAAAAAGAATGTATATACCGGAAAGATGTGTAAACATATATCGTTCTCATGATTTTTGGTTGAAATTGTTAATCATGCAGTTATTAAAGTCTTGCATTAATATAAGTTCAGCACAATTGTGCACAATGTGACGCTGTAATCAGTAGTTTATTCAGTTTGACAAGCGCGGGAAGACGCTCGCGCGAATGACGTCAAGTACAGAAAACGTTATTCTTTCCAAATAAATTTGTTGTTTTTAGCCTTGCAAACAAAATGTTTTAGTGAAATAGCAAATAAAAACACAGGGTCCCGTATCTTTTAAAAAAGATATAGATCATTTTATCTAAAAAATCCATTTTTTCTCATTTTTTCAATTTTTTGTGTACTTTTACCAAAAAAAAATTTTTTCCAAAAAAATTCATTTTATCTATTGAGTTATCTATAATTTATACTAAAACTGTACTACCATGAAAATTTCATGCTTATATTCTGAGAAATTGAAATGAAATCGGATGTAACAAAATACAACCTACCTATGAAAACAGTGTATGCTGTTAACTACGAATAGGACATAAAACTTAAAAAGTCCAGTCCGGAACGAAAATCCAATATTTTTCCCGGGAAAATAATGTTTTATTACTGTATGCATTCACCAAAAATGAGTTCTTACCATTTTTTTGAAAACGAGTTCGTAAAATTTTTCGGAAATTTCATAATGCTCAAAAAGACAGGCCGACATCCTTAAACACAAACAATAACCATCTATAATAAGCTATCTCGTTTCCCAATCGAAATCATTGTTAAAACACGCATGATTAAGTTTTGGAATACCACTCTGCTTTCTAAACAGACTAAAATATCGCATCTTTTATACAGGTACATGTTTTCAAGCAACCATAATTTCAAATGGACAAATCATATTAAAAGCATTCTTGACACAACAGGCTACTCAGATATTTGGCTAAACCAAATGAATATACAAAGTAAGAGTATACATGTTCTAGTAAAACAAAGACTTATTGAACACTTCCACCAAAATTGGAACGCTCAACTTAATTCATCTTCTAAAGGCATAAACTACTCAATCATTAAAGATAACACAAACTTTGAGCCATACTTAAAATTCCTCCCACAGTCATTAAGGTTACCATTATTGCACTTTAGAACAGGTAACCACCGTTTTCCAATTGAAACAGGTCGTTGGAGACAATCATTTGTTGAACATCCTCTGAGAAAGTGTAATGTTTGTAATTTAAACGATATTGGCGACGAACTACACTACTTATTAATATGCCCTAGTTTCCAATCAAAACGTTCTAAATTGATTCCAACCAAATACTATGTAAATCCAAATATAATTAAATTTAAAGCATTGCTTAACACGCCGGACGAAGAGTTATTATTGAACTTAGCAAAATTTGTAAAGTTTGTCATGAAACAATTTACAAGATAGACTAATAACACACAATTTTTATGTAATAAACCATACTATATCTAGAAGGATAACTTCACCAGTATTGTGGACGCACTAACAATAGTAATGACTTCTTACAGTCGAACTTGGATATCTAGAAATCGCTTAACTCGAGAATTTTTGTATTTCCACAGTTGAACCTTATTATCTCGACATCGCTTGGGTCGAGCATGTCCTTACTTCGAAGCTAATACGTGACTTAGTCAGTGTGTTGGCTCTGAAATACGGACATGGTCGGCTTAGGCGAGCTCGGGATATCGAAGTTAGACGGCGCCTTCAAATATCGGACTAGCACTCCGTAAATAATTATACTGCATTCCCGGACTGTAGCTATGCAGAGCGTATTTTTTTACGAACACTATACTATAGGAATGTTTGTCTAGTATGCCGTTCTCAAGGTCGCACGTGCTTCACGGAAGAAATAGGCACATGTGTCAACCACTACCTGTCAATCAGCGATATATCTATAGTCATTTTCTTTGCTGAATCTGGGCGAATACTTTGAATATACATGTATTTAAAATCTGTTCCAGATATCATTTAACCCATTTGCGGCCTGTGGATTCTTCCATGTTTATATATTGGATTGGTCCATTTTCTTGTCAAAGTGATGCCCGGTCAGAATTTTCATCTTCATTTTGTTTCATATTGAAACTCCTGCCAACAAAGAGAGTAGACTCTAATCAGACGCCGCATCATGCGACGTCCGATCAGAGTCTACAGTGTTTGCATATGTCCCATATATGGGATTGTGGGCACAAATGGGTTAAACATAGCATCGCTACGCATTGTACATTTGTATTTCTTATATTTTCATAAACTGTAATGCTTTTACTCTTGTCATGCCAATCGCGACTCGGCTAATTGGTTAATACCGTTTTGACCCAGATAGGACGGCGAGTAGCTCAGCGTCTGATCTGGATCCAAACTGCCTCACACAAATTTTAGATTTGTTCTATAAAGAAAAGCAACAAAAATAAGTTGATTCGTATGCAGAATACCTGTATGCAGACGCTAATCCAGGATGACAAGTGACAACAAATAATGTACATGTTGTAAAACTAAATTCTTGAATGTAAACGTATATATGAAGTGCTATTGATTATGTAGTTTTCCTACTTAATTATGTGTCTGGTTGCTACCATATATCTATCAGGGAAACCAAACTTTCGAAATTGCAAAAAATCATTTATTCGAAATGTTTAAGTCTACCACCTTCCCCCACACTGAAAGTTATAATAACCCATAAGAGCTAGTCTGACCCATAGAGGTCCGGAGTTTGACTCTTGCCAAACTCCTGGTCCCTATGGTTTGACCTTTCAGTGCATTTTCAATAACCATGTTACCACTGCCATATTGAATATATTGTACTTTGATCACATGCTGTTACACTCTGTTGTAAACTGTGACTAATAAAAAAAAAAAAGATATGTACCAAATAAGATATACATGTATTACATGTATGTTTGATCTTTCTTAATTATTATTTGTTTAAATTAGCTTTTCTACCGTGGTTTGCGGCTGCCATATTGGATTTTGCTATTGTGGAACTTGACCTTTCTGAATCAAAAACACCCAAGATTGCACAAAGGGCCTCAGAAATAAGTTCCACACCAAAATATTATTAATTTAGAGGTATTACATTTGATAATTCTCCAAAAAAGAAAACAAATAGCTTTTTCAACATGGTTGCGGTGGCCATATTGGATTTTGCTTCTTTTGGAACTTGATCTTTCCAAAGCAAAGACACCCTAGATTGCACAAAGGGCATCAGAAATGAGTTCTACTCTAAAAAATAATCAATTTAGAAGTATAGCATTTGATTTTTGTCCAAAAAAACAACAAAATTAGCTTTTTCAACATGGTTTGCGGCGGCCATATTGGATTTGGCTATTGTGAAACTTGATCTTTCCGAATCAAAACATCCAAGATTGCACAAAAGGCCTCAGAAATGAGTTCAACACCCAAACATTATCAATTGAGAGGTATTACATTGGTTTATTCTCCAAAAAAAGAAACAAAATTAGCTTTTTTAACATGGCTTGCGGCGGCCATATTGGATTTGGTTTTTGTGGAACTTGATCTTTCCAAATCAAAGACATCCCAGATTGCACAAAAGGCATCAGAAATGAGTTCAACACCCAAAAATTATCAATTGAGAGGTATTACATTGGTTTATTCTCCAAAAAAGGAAAAAAGTTAACTTTTTTAACATGGTTTGCGGCGGCCATATTGGATTTTGCTATCGTGGAACTTGATCTTTCCAAATCAAAGACATCCCAGATTACACAAAGGGCATCAGAAGTGAATTATACTCTAAAAAATAATCAATTTAGAAGTATTATATTTGATTTTTCTTCAAAAAAACAACGAAAAAAGCTTTTCCAACATGGTTGGCGGCGGCCATTTTGGATTTGGCTCATGTGAAATTTGACCTTTCCAAATCAAAGACACCCCAGATTGCACAAAGGGCATCAGAAATGAGTTCCACACCAAAAAACAATCAATTTAGAGGTATTACACTTATTTATTCTCCAAAAAACAAAAAAGTTAGCTTTTCCAAAATGGCTGGCGGCGGCCATATTGGATTTGGATATTGTGGTAAACGTGACAGTGTGGCAGACAAGCACCTCGGTGATTTGTGATGTCTATGGTCTCGTTAACTCACATCAAGTGAGAAACTCTCTCAACACCATTTTGCAAACGGGTCTTCAGGTCAGGTACAGGACTATTTGATGATTTTTGCAGGCCATATATTTTAAGCAGATGCCAATTCAGTCAGAACAGTGAAATTAATGGCTGCTGTAATATAGTCTGCCTAAATTCGTTTACTGCAAAAAGGAATGATTGTCATACGCTTAGGATTCTGATCAGATGCCGCTATTGCGATCACCATCTAAGTGGTATTTCAAATAGGGCATGCAATCCCTATGGTAAACTGAGTTTTTCTATATGAATGTTTAAATCTAATTTCTAACCATGTTTTTATACTTAAAGTTTTTGTTATATTGATCAATATTTATCGTATTGCCTGAAGGACTTTCGAAACTTTTTGTTGTTTTATTAAAAATACGTTTTGTTTAAGAAATATGTAGTCCGATTGTTTTAAAACATTGAATTCTTGTAACAATAGTACGATTTCTTTATAAGTATGCTGAAATAAATCTCATGAAACATAATGTTAAATCGAGTCAACTATTTTAAAAAGTAAAATAACGTTAACCAACGGTATATTCTAAAAAAGACAAAGCAGTACGCGAGTCTGGTTACCCGCGGTCAATAACAAACACGTAATTCAAAGTTAAAACGTAGCTAATCTAAAATGAATCAGTTTGAGTTATCAAATTTCAACCGTTATCATAAGGGTAAGTTCGACATCAGCGAGCTGGAGTTATATTAGGTAAATGCATCTTTTATATAGTGTTGATACAACAAAGCAAGCGCCGTTATTCATTTATTGAAATCTATCAAACATAACCAGTCGAAATTGGATTAATACATTGTTCCCTGCCAACAAACGACTCCCTACTTACAAAGACCCTTGTCGCAGTTCCCTAAACAGGAAATTTGTGCCCAATCTATTTACGGCTGCAGTGTCGTCTGCTTGAACTCGTCGTCTGCTCAGCTTTCGCAAAGTTACATAGTTGACGTTTTGACGGAAAAATTGGATTCAAGCTGTTTGATCTAGATTCAAGCTGTTTGCGAAGCTCTCTCTCTATAACGACTCCCCCAGAACAATGCCCACATTTTTGTTTCCCGTTGGATGTCATTGTAGAGAAGGAACGCTGTAGCTTCAACCAGCTGATGAGATCAGGCCTGGTGATTAAACAATTAACCCCGTCACTGCCTAAACCCGAGTACAATGACCATGTGTAAACTGTTACGCAGCGTCTGATCTTGATCAAAACTGTTTGCAAAAACCAGTCAAATCAAAATCGCCAGGTTGTGGTCTAAGAATTTAGTAACACATGTATTTTGGTACAGTGCAGGCATTACAAGTTTTAATTTTGTCGTTATCGATTGAAAGAAAGATGCTTTTAACCAAACGATCGCCTTTTTATTATTGTTATTATTATTATTATTATTATTATACCAGGTTTATATAGTACTCTGTTTACACAGGGGTTGTGCGTTCAAAAGCGCTTCACATGAAATTACACAAATGTACCTACAAAGCGAGAAAATACATATAACTATATTTATGTCTAAAAATAAACATGATACCTTATGGATTTATATGGAGGCACATTCCGAACAAGCGAAAATTATTTCAATGTAATTACCAAGATTCTATACAATAATTGATCAATAGTTTGTAAAATTTAACTTCAAAATCAGTCAAATATTTAACAGCTCAATGACATGATTAAAAGTGGTGAAAGCTGTCCAATAATTATACCACAGACCCGCCAACTGGTTTCAAAAGAGATCAGAGTCGTATCCCTACCACCAAGATCCACCGGGCAGGAATTGGTCGACGGTACAACCCACGAATCCCAAATTAGACACATAACATCTACAGAATGAACACAGCCCTCGGGTAAGCAGTAATCTAACCTCTCCACCCACACCCACAGGACCTACATAATCAATGCCTGAAATTACACCCTTAATTTATAAAAAATACAGATAAGTAGCTGTTCTAGAATTATACCACATACCCCAAGCTAGTCGGTTTCAAAGAGATCAGAGTCGCATTCCTAGCATCAAGATCCAACAAACAGGCACGAGCAATCGGTACAACTCCAGAACTCCCATTTCGACCCACAATATCTTCAGCAAGAACATAGCCCATAGATAGGAGTCAGCCATGTCAAAATGTGTTCTTATAATACATATTAAAGAAGTGTGTTTTCAGACGTATTTTGAAAACTGCATCCCATCACTACAGCCTCAAGATGCTTAATTAATGGGTAGCATAATAAAACTAGGTTTATTTGTATAGTCGGTGTGTGAATAACTAACTAATTTACTGGGAATGGCCTAGTTAGTTCCCAGACACGGAAAAATATAAACATCTCAAAGCATCATTTAAAACATAAACCGAACTTAAAAAAAAAATAGAAAAAGAAAGTTTGTCCGAGGGGGATTCAAACCCGTAACCTCTGGCCACGACGCCGTACATAATTTGACCATGATTAAACGTGTATATAATGTTTTGGTATTGACGCGTTAAAACAAAAATAAATAAAAAAAAAACAGAATAGATTAATGGATTTGTTTTTCAAACAAATCAAGCTAAACCCAGTTTAAATATTCATATCCATTCAATATTTCTATTCTCATATAGATCTACGCTGTTATAGACCATTCTACACTCGTCTCTATTTTTGTCTTCTGTTAAAGCATTTACGGTACTGTAGCAACACCTTGAACTATTCGTGGCTAAAAAACAAAGCGGAATGTCAGATTTAGTAGTAAATTTCGACATTTACATTGAATTGGATGTTGAGTTTGAATATGTTGATTCGGAAAAGAAACTGTTTCAAAATAATGAACGACGTTGAAGAGCAACGCGAAAACTGGGGACAACTGCAGTCGATTTTTTATTTTATCTTATGAGATGAAGCGTGAAGTATTCGAGTTCAAATGTATACTTTTCAAATTTGAACCGACTCACTTTTCAAGTTTATTGCCATTACTTTGCTAGAAGCGTTTTGTTTCGTCCTTTTTCTGCCGTGTTTAATTAACTGAGAAAACAACGCTTACTTCTCTTGCTCCCTTGCGGTTATATATGTGGGTTATGTGCGAATTTTCTAAAACAAAAATTAAACTTATCAAATGTGGTAAAAGTTTATGTTTGAAATGCTTAAATCATTTAATGACTGGATAAATCGAATTAATTAAAGGAACAAGGTACCGCACGACAAAGCCTCTCGGTTAACTGGTTTCTCCCCCAACATAATAAACCAATCCTATCTTATGTAATGACATATCATGCTTTACATCCTTCGCTAAATCGAACATCAATTTAAATTTGGTTATCAGCTGGTTGTTTAATACATTAAATGGGATGTATAGAAAGTTTATTGGAGTGTTCGTCTGGCGTTGAGCAGCCTCTCGTCTTACAATCTCATAAATAAAGCCTTGATTTGTATCCGTATAAATTGACTGTGTACTACAAATATATGTTGTAAAAGATGTGAGATTTTGTTAGAGCTAGGAACGCAGTAGAGTTATTTTAAAATGGAAAGCCATATTATGATTTGTATGCCCTTAGTGACGATTTGTCGGAGGATTATGATAGGTTATTGATTTTTTTTACGATCTATACAGAAGCGATTTACAGTTACTAACTTTCGAATTTGAAGTTGATCAATGTAAACTAAACATCTCAAATACTGACGTTCCATAACATGTAACTAGCAAAAATAACATTGTATACTCCATTGTGATAACGCTTCATTAAGCGCCGTGAGTATTTATCTATTTGATTTTACCAGATTTATTTTCACACATGATATGTGCGTCCAAATGCAAGTTTATAGTTACATGGCGAATTCGCCGTCCCCTTACTTTTGTGAATGTTCTCGTGATTACGATTCAACCAAGCATGTGGTGTTCATTTTAATCTTTCATGGTCAAATTTATCGTGAGGTTTTACCCATTCACCGCCATATTGTGATTTGTTTCAATAGTGTTACCTGCAATATTATTTTAAAGTTTTTTAAGGCAGTATGGCGAGAATAAACGAGTGTCAATTGTATCCTGATCAGCGGCGTCTGATAAGGATCCATACTGTTGCAAATGTGCCCTTTGGCGTTACTGACAGTGAAAAGCGAGCAATACCAGTCAATTTAACTGCTTTTCCTGAGATAAGTTCTGTCACTTCAACGTCGTTTCCATTATTTAACTCTTAAATGTTGTAATTTCGGAAGCTAACACATTTCATAAATTATTTTGTAATATATTAGAGTGGTGTTTTATGGGACTGAATAAATATCACCGTATGTGTCAAATAGTTCCAATGCTGATAAGGTGTCGGGTGTAGGACTGTTGGACAGACTGGCAGTCAGGTAGTACACACTCTAAAGGCTACTTTTCATTTTTCGTTTAAGAGTAAATATCTCTATCAGACAATAGACTTATGTTTTCCTGAATAGTATCTAAGATAAATACCGTTAGCAGATGGAAATTCAAACCAGCTAAGCTGTTTTTTGTGAGAGGACATTTTGTCTACACAAGACAACTTGACTGTGTGTGTGTTCTGCTTGAGAGGTGGGTGTATTGTGTGTGTTGCGTTTCCTGCTTGAGTCTTTCGTATTTATTTTTTGGTAAACCTTTAGCACTTCGTTGATGACAATAGGATTATATTTGAAACGATTTTGACACTGGCAACTAGTAAGCACCGCTTGTTCGAAGGACTAGATCTAGTACCTGATTACAACAAATTGATGTCCGTTTACACATATTCTTTAGAAAAATAAATAAATAAATCTATGATTCTACAACTACATTGCGTTTGCAGCAAACTTCGACTGTTTCAGTATCATCTGCTTTATATCCCTCGTCTGCAATTGTATACATCTATTATTTTAAAGTTACTTAGAAAATAAGGACATTTTAACAGATCGTTTAGCCCTTATCAGACGTTATGATCCGCCATATTTGATCTGGGTCGGTATTGTTTGCAAATTCTAAAAAAGGTCGTGACTAGCAAGCGAATATTTAACTCTTTGCACACTGGCGGCGGAGTGCCGATAATCTTATCAAACTGTTTGGATAAAGATGGCGTTTCATCAGGACACAAACTGTTTGACACTCTGACCTGATTTGAAATGAAAATCTAGTCTGCAAGTTTTAATTTTAGAAATTTAGCAGAAGACAATTGTTGCAGTAGGAAAATGAACACGGCATGCCTGGATTTTAACCCTTTGCTTGCTGAGCGCAACTTAATTGACTTTTGAAAACAGTTTGGATCCAGGTCAGACACCGCGTTACGCGGCGTCTGAGCTGGATCCGAACTGTTTGACACATGTCTTTAGGTTTCTGTACCTACAAAAAGCTAAAATCTAAATCTAATAATTTTTTGCAGACGACAATTTTGAAGCAGACGAAGTGACCGCATGATAAGGGTTAAGATGCGACCCATACATGTATGATGTAGCATGTCGCGTTGTTTGCAATGTGATGAGACGTACCATTCTATAAATAGTCAACAAACCTCTCGCAGAAGGCTGCAAACGCGGATGTTATAACATTGTTATGTATGGTTGTTGTGCAAATTGGGTATGAAATAAACAAATAAACTGCATATAGACCAGATAATGCAATTAACAAGGTTACTCGTTTTGATTAGGAATCAAGAAGTAACCGATGAATCATCCTTTGACACGCCAGATAATAGTTGTCTAAAATAGTTTGGCATTGAAAAAAATATTCAGATTGGTTTAGCTGCGTCTAATCTTTGACCAATTATTTTTAAAGTGTTATCCCGAATATCTTCAAAGCGTGCAATGTATGTAAGTGTATATTCTTTGTCTCAAGATAAATACTACAAGCAGTCAGTCCTTTATCAATTTTCTTTTATTATTATTGAAACTCTATATAAAAATACACATTGAGTGCATTAGTTATTTCCATGGGGACTGTTGCACTAACTGTCATAGCAACAAGTAACGCTTAGTCCGTAAGGAGTTTCATAAGACTGTTCAAAACAACAAAACAAAGTATGGTGTGGCCTCTTTTAGTATAACATAATTATGTTCAACGACTTCAACGAGTTAAATCTATCTGCTTTAAAACGTGTTTGAATAGTTACCTTGTTACAAAATAGACAAAAACTCGCATAAAAACAACTTTTACATGTACACGTGTTAGGCTAGAAACGTGTTCGGTGCTTACTTATATTACAAATCAGTTTGAACGAATAAAAGTCAATCTCGTATTGAACGAACTACTAACAGAAGCATCTGCCTTTTGACAGTATAATACAAGCCGTCATACAGTTTGGAATGGAACACAGAATTGACGCTTAATCTAAATATTTTTGCGTTGATACAGGATCTTTCTGCTTCATGTGTATCTTACTATAAACAGCCAACCACCCACCAATGAACGTAAGTGTCTTACATGTAACTACATTAAAGTGCTTGTAATAGAGCATATTTTCTATATTTTCAACTGTTTAAATTATTTAATGTTAAATCAACCAGAATATTACTGAATCGAATCCGTTGCCACTTTTGTATTGCATGTAACATAACTACCTGCTGACAAATCCTGTCTCACAACTAATAAGACAACTTAAAACAATAATTATACAATCTGGCACAGACGGGTCTAAAACATAGGCTATACAGCAATAATATTCAATTCCAAATTGTTTTGAGCAGCATATGAATGATTTGCTCCCTGGCGTCCATGCAAGATCGAAATAAAGTTTTTTTTAATATGATTTATATACAGGAACTCTGTATATGTACCTTTTACATATAAATGTATATTTAGGCACAAACAAGGAATAGAAAAAATATTACTCAATTTTTTATCGTATGTATTACTGATTCGTTGCCCAACTTATTCTTGATAAATGCCCAATCAAAGTAAAGTATTTTTGTATAGAACTGATCTGATTTAACACACTAAAACACTTAATCACACTAAATTTCAAGCTAGACAATACCAACATTTGTAAATACACGTAGTGTTAATTCTGAGCTGACGCAACTTTGACAGTTTGACGACCATGACTCTGTTAAATAGCCCTTTCATGATCAGATTTATTATGAGGTTTTTACCCCGTCACCGCAATATTGTCGTATGCTATAATATTGTTGTCTGCAATATCGTTTCAAAATTATATTTAGTGCAGGGCTGCCATAAGTTGACATAAAAAATCCTAAGATTTCCAAATTTGCATTTTTCAAGTGCGATTTTACGAATCGTACCTTTACCCCATAGCCTTTTTCTTGTTTTTTTGACATGCGACTACTTAAAGCAGGCTGTAAGTAAAGTAGAATGCGCCTTAGGGCGCATTCTGCTTTACTTTCAGTCTGCTTTAAGCTACCATGTACTGGGAAAAAGTCCGGAGATTTAGGAAAAATCCGGAGAAATGGCAGCCCTGTTAGTGCAGTATAACTGAGCAGACTTTATTTATAAACAAGTGGCACACAGTTTTAATCCTAATCAGACGCCGTGTTACGCGGCGTCTAATCAGGATTAAAACTGTTTGCAAATTCTCTTACAAGGTAAGTAAACAACGCATACAATTGCAAATTTCATAAATAAAAGCAAACGTAATATATTTATCTCAGCAAACGTATTGTTTTAAATAAGATATTATAAAGGTAATTATTTTAGTCGAATAATTACGTCCTAATTGCAGTGGCACAGTTTTAAAAAACAGTAAACTATGGTTTTACTGCTGATCCCAAACCTATGTTTTAAAACACCCGGTTTAGAAACGACGTTAAAGCATCAATGTGTCCTTTGTTGTTCTGCATGTGACTGTCTTTCTTATAAGGAAATCCTTGAAATAACTCCACAAGAAACATCTATTTGAATTTCCGATCGTTCTGCGTAACATTCAATAGCATATTCAATAGAACCAAAACGACATGCCTGTCAAAGCTGAACACCGTTCTGTCTACCATTTGATGTGATTATCTCACATTTTCGGCGATTATTGGACTGAACAAAATTAAATCAATTGGCCAAATGTAATTGTCTAGACACAATTGAAAGGCTCATTATAAACTTATTATGCTCAATTGAAAGATATTAGGTTCTTATCAATAGCATCTGTCATGTCATAAAATGATCTTACGTTAAATGCAATAGAATATATAACTATATAAAGTACATTTGAAAAAGTCGAAGGAACAATGCCAGACATTAATTCGTCTGTTGTCTATCGATTATAGTATAAAAGTCCATAACGCTTACTCGTATGTACTCCAATCGTATATCGACTATGTATATGAGCGGTGTCATTAGCAAAGGCATGCTTTTTGCAATCCAAGCGTTGGCACCGATGTCACCTCACACTCTACATCTGATATGTCTGCACGGCCACATATAGTATGTCATACTACTTAAAGACATCTCCTGACGACAGTTTGGTCATAAAGCCTTGCCAGACAATTCCGTTGCAAAAAGCTTGGTAGTGCTGCAACCAAGGCCCAATATCTTGGGTCTTGTGCATATTGAACGTTTGAGGCGTCTTATGTGAGACCCGACCTTTATACTTGATAGTTTGGTTAAAAAATAACCATTCAAATACACTAGAGCATAAGTATAATCTGGGTCTCACCAGGTAAACTGAGATTGGTGTACCAGCTTGGAGCAATAATTGCATGCTTTTTCTCACCTATCCAGGACAATGGGGGGTAGTCCATCAATGGACTGAGGAAAAGTCTTTAAGGTGACTCGCAAGCGAGTATCCCGCATCTCGAATTCCGGAAATGCTCGTGATTTTATGCCCCGGTCACACAGACGGTCGGGCTTAAATCGGTACCCAATCGGTCGAATTATTTGCTGTTTTGATCGGTTGTCATAAGTGATTTAATTTCAGGCTTTCTGTGTGACTGGGTATCGGTGATAAATAATTGTTCAATCGGTGAAACGCCATCCCGCCTCCGATTGGCCACCGATTGGCAACTCATGAACTCCTATGGGCCACCGATTAAAAGCGCCCAACAACCTATCAATAATCGACGAATACCGATAAAACACCGATGAAATGCTGGCGGCAACCAATTGATCACCAATTGATCACCGATTGAACTGCCATTAACAACCGATGAAAACCGACGATATCCTGCGTTTTAATTCTCATCTTTTTTCATCGGTGGTAAGTATCAGTTCAGCGGTGCTTTATCGGTGGTTTATCGGTGACTCGTCGGTGATATCGGTTTATAGACAGGTTGTCAATCGGTTATTTTTAAAATATTTTCACCGATCGAGAATTTTAAGCACGTTTAAAAATCCCAATCGGTGATTTTTCGCCGACGAAACTCATCTTTACCCAATAGCGATTGATAGGTGGAAAACATGTTGCCAATAGGTGATATCGGTAGTAAATCGGTTCTCATCGGTCCCCTCCCTAGTTTGGCGAAAAAAACAACCGATCTATCACCGATGGCTCTGTGTGACCGGGGTGTTAACTAAAAATAACCGATTGACAACCTGTCTACTACCGATATCACCGACGAGTCACCGATAAACCACCGATAAAGCACCGATGAACTGATACTTACCACCGATGAAAAAATATGAGAATTAAAACGCAGGATCTCGTCGGTTTTCATCGGTTGTTAATGGCAGTTCAATCGGTGATCAATCGGTTGCCGCCAGCATTTCATCGGTGTTTTATCGGTATTCATCTATTATTGATAGGTTGTTGGGCGCTTTTAATCGGTGGCCCATAGGAGTTCATGAGTTGCCAATCGGTGGCCAATCGGAGGCGGGATGGCGTTTCACCGATTGAAAAATTATTTATCACCGATACCCGGTCACACAGAAAGCCTGAAATTAAATCACTTATGACAACCGATCAAAACAGCAAATAATTCGACCGATTGGGTACCGATTTAAGCCCGACCGTCTGTGTGACCGGGGCATAACATGGTCGTTTTCGACAGTGCTTACTGTATACTAAAAAGAACTATTTGATTACTTTCACTGTTTTCCTTGATAGCTAATTCGATAGTGATTGACTTGCAATCAAAAGGTCCAAGGTTCGAGTTCCTTTCGGTTCAAAACTGGGTTGTTGGGGTTTTTTTTACAAAAAAGTCCAATGTTATCCATTTGTCCGTCCATAACGCAGATAAGGTACAGGTAATATTTAGTCACTGCTAGTAAGAATCAACTTCTTCGCTATATAGCTTGTCCACTTACCATTTGGTTAAAGACTGACAGACAACACTGTGTGGATTTAAAGCTTGTAAGATATAAAGCAGCTTAACCAAACAAAGGTAATACCGAATGCCATAAACTCGTATGAAGAAAGTGCACAAAAATGTGTCGTACTTTAACTATTTATAGTTCTTGCCGCATATACGTCGTTTACGGTTTAGGGACAAACACGACACCGAATAACCCTGTGACCGGTCAAGATCCAAGCGTTTTGACAATTAAATACAATTGAATATTGATACTTTGAACTCGACTAAAAAAACTAACACGTATTTCTAGATGATTCGTACTCCTGGAAGTCGAGTTTACCCTTATTTCGAAGTTAAAACTATGCCATGTCACGTTTTAACTCGAAAAGATGGTACGTTCGCAAAAACCGAGTTTGAAATCAATATCGAGGTTCAAATGTAACTCATCTATCATTATTTACTGAAGGATATGAACAGTTAACACCCAGGTGGCCCGATTCTGACCCCAATATAAACACAGTGTATAAACGAACTGTATGAATAACCGCATTTGCGACTAGATTGTAACGATTCTGTCGATTCAGTGCGACAGGTGGACATATACGGTAGGTGTTTCACTCTGTTTTCATTGTTTTCTAAGTAGATCACTAAGAAAAGCAAACGTACATTATATTGTGCATTGATTTAAGATATGTACTTGGCTATCATTGTTTCGTTATCAAGCTTTCAAAAGAAAATAGCTCCATTACATCACCAAACATCTGGCAATGTTTACACGAAGCCGTGTTTACAAACGTGTCAAATAGGCAATTTTACACATCCTGACATCTAGTCGGACGTTAAAACTTGCGACAAGTATGTACTGTTCTTTCGATAGCAGTGCAAACACAATAGCTGTAAAATTTAACAAAATACTCACGTTGAAAGTACTGCACAGATGAAACTGAAACTGTATGGTTTATTGAATAGACTACATGGTGATCTGAATGATTATAGCGACTGTACTGTATGAATTTTAGCGATGTTACGGTAACGATTTCAGACGAATCTAGGATCGTTTTTACGTCCAAAACGCTCCTTTGTTACTTTAACAAAATTAAAAGAATCTCTTCTCAACCCTTTACTAGACAATGCCTCCCTTTGACAATTTGCTTTTTCAGAATCATACAGAGTGACAAAATTGAAGCGGCGCGGATAGAAATATATGTAGTGAAAACCAAACCAACTCTAATATGCTCTTGTTAAAGACCACCAAAGCAAAATGATTTTAATGAAGAATTTGAAAATATTTTGTCCAAACTCAGAAGTGATACGGAATGGTTCATTTTAGGTGATTTTAACATTTGCCACAACAAGAAAAAAGAAGGATTTTTATATTATACCAAGTTGCTAAACATGTTGAATCTTACTCAACTGATCACTTGTCCTACTAGAATTACTAACACACTCAGTCTTTATTAGACCATGTTCTTTTTAACTAACGCGAAAAAATATCGCAGTCTGGCACATTTCCTTCGAATATAAGCGATCATTTATCAACTTGCTACTGACCGTACCAAGGCGGGCTCCTATATTCACTTTGCTTTATGTTTGTCTTGCGTGTTGTTTTCTATTTAGTGTGTAGATGTAGGAATTGCATTGCGTGTGTGTGTGTGTGTGTTTGTTGTGGTATGACTGTGTGTGTGTGTTCTGCTTGAGAGGTGGGTGTATTGTTTGTGTTACGTTTCCTGCTTGAGTCTTTCGTATTTATTTAGTGAACTAGGAAAGTAACAGAAGGAAAATTCCATGATCATAACACAGTCAAAGTAATTTTATTGCCAAATTGAAACAAAACGATTTGGGGAAATGTTTTTAATTGAATGCAAACAGGAAACTTGGATATTTTTTAAGACATATTTTTGTCAGTCCTGAATGAAGTACATGTAGCTCCCCTTAAAGAAGTACGTTTAAAACAACGGACAGAACCTTGAATGGACTCCAACACCATTTAAGACCTGATAAAAATTGAGATAAATATATGTAAAAATATAAGAAATATGGTGACCAAATTTGTTACATACAATTTTGCATTTATCGTAAAACTGTACAAAAGGCTATCAAAAAGGCAAAAACTACCTATATCCGTGACCAACTGGAAGATTATACATGTCAAAACAATCCAAAATCTCTTTAGAGCCATTTAAAGTCATTAGGATATAGCAATTCCAATAAATCATCACCAAATATTGTTCTTGAAATAAAAGATCGTCAATGTTTCAGAAGAAACTCCCGACACTTTTTATAAAAGTAGACACCCTGAGTCTAAATCGTTTAAACTCCAAGCAGTGTCCGAAAATTTTATTCACAAATGATTGTGTAATATGAATTGCTAAAAAATACAGGATTGGACGAAATACCAGCACGATTTCTGAAGGATTCAGCATCCTTTATCAAAATCCAAGTAACAGTTTTGATAAATAGTTCTATTGTACATAACACAGTACCAAAATTCATGAAAAGTGATCAAGTCTAACCCCCTTATTTAAATAATGTCTATGGACTACATGTATAAGCACATGACATAACGAACCGCAATGGTCGACAAAATCTCTTATTGGATGCCGACCGCCAGCGTGTCATTAGGAGATTAGCAAGCAGACAGAAGTCTTGTACATGTAGACGTCAGATCCACAGGTTCCTTCTGAAGTTCCTTAACTCTACAAATCAATTTATAAAAAAACTGATCGGATCTTCATCTTTCCCGAACTGATAAAAAAGTATTACTAATGTAAGTGTATAAGCGCTTGACAATGAAATACAGTAAAACCCCTCTGTTAAAGACCACTAAACTATATAGATTATAATGTGTTTCAGGAAAGTGGCTGCTTGAGGTTATCTAAAAATAAAGAGGAACGCTCTTTGGGAGCTTACTGTTATTTTCACCTAGGGTTAAGTTGTCACCGATATTTTATACAATCAATTAGCTTTTTTGCAACGGTCTTAAATGTAAAAAGATGGTTTATGAGGCGTTTACCCTCTGTTCCCTGAAGCCACGACAGACACGTTTGCCCGAAACGTAGTGGACTATGGGTTAAGGTCAATATGTTCAATGCTTTCAAACCTTTGACAAGTTTCCCGACTGTTTTTGACGGTTTCAGTGATAGGTCGTAGGGAAACAAGACAACTGAGTCTCGGTGGTTCCAAGGCGCACTACGGGTTATCCAGCGGTCTGCTAAGCAAGTAATTACGTCCCCACAAGGCCCGCCACGGTCTCAGAGGACCAGTCACTTTTCACACGTTTTGGGTAAGTTGGGGCACGTTTTAAAAGTTTGTCAATGCTAGTAACGAATGGAACGTGGACGCCGGTTAGTTTTAGAGCAACCTCCCCAAGCAAAACACGAACAACTTGGTCTCTTTTAAGCTACTTTTTAGGAGTGTTTGGTGTAATTTCGTCTTAGTAACAGTTCACTAAAGTTCAGAAAGGATTTTACATTGATGTTCACAATCATTCTATGCCGTGTCTATTCAAACAACGGTCTAACTCTTTCAATCGAATCTTAGTTGTAAAATCAATTAATTAACTCACTAAAATTTGATATACACATTTATTCATATGTCTGATGTAAAAACAAATGCTTAAATACTAAAAAGAGCTATAGATTGACCCCTGACCAATGGTACCTGTGTTGATGCATGCTGGGCGTATACCCACTTTCACCCAGCTTCAGCGACGTACAATATCAACACTCAATGCAATGATAATACGTGAACATTAATATCCAGGATAAGAACTTCCTACTCGCCCCACATCTTATCTCCTTCCGGCAACTGCGCGTTCGAAACATATGCGGCATCTATATGTAACCAGTTGTAAAAAACAAACCACATGTAGCCGACCTGGTATGCGAACCCGGGACCCCTCGCTTACGACATAAATGCTCTTCCGACTGCGCTACGGGATTGCTTACACACATCTAGCACCACTATAAGTTAGAAACTAAATAAACCGATACATATATTCGGGTTAAAAACTAAATTTACATAATTGTTATGCAAACAAAATGTATTACATGATTTTTTATTTAACACTTTGGAAGAAATCATTTTTGTTGGTACTTCCATTTCTTAACAAATCAAATTTATATAATTCTTCATCAAGGCAGGAATTGAAAAGGCTCGATCATTAGATCGCAAAGATCTGCTCAAAGAAGTACTTGAAACCAACGTAAAAGATATCATCCCATATGTCAGCACATTTAACCCCAAAAATCCCGAAGTTTTTCCACAAGTACAATACGACATAAATACACTAAGGAGAGATAATCACATGCGGAACGTTCTTAACAAAGTCACCTTCAATAAAAGTAAACGCCAACCTCCAAATTTGAAAAGACCACTGACAAGGGCTAGATTCTGCAAAAACGATGATGAACCAAAAAGTATAACCCGCTGCAAAAAAGGAAAGTGTGCGCTATGCAATCACCTGATTGAAGGAGAACAATATATTACAAAATCAAACCACACAATTAACGTGAAGATCAATATGAATTGCAATGTCCAGAACGTGGTCTATTTGTTGATTTGCAATGGATGCCAAGAAGAATACATCGGCGAAACAAACAACTTAAGGAAACGTATGAACCTCCATCGCAGCCATATAAGACACCCCGATCAACGAATTTTAAAAGTCAGTGAACATATCGACAACTGTATCAATTTAGAACCCAAATTCAGCGTTTTCCCACTCTTCAAAATGAACAACGACAACATCCAGGCAAGACGACTAAAGGAAAAACAATTAATAACTCTATTCCAACCTAAGCTTAGTTAACTGTTTACATTACCAATTGAGCCGTCTTCCGATGACTCAGCGACGCCATTAAAGTCTCTTTATATGACGCAATGACGTCATGAACGTCAACGACGTCGTAACTATGCTAGTTTTATTTCCGCTTAACAATATATTGAAACCGGTAGCGGTATCATTCAACATGTAAAATAAATGCATGAAACATGCTTGCTTTTACATTTTTCTTTATTTAAATATAATTCTTTGTAATCATGACAACCTAAATAGCGTTTCAACTGTTTTTCAGTCACTTAAAGCTAGTCTCTATTTGTGCTAAATGGGCTGGTTTCAGAGCAGTTATCGCTTTCTCTCGGAGCGTTTCGAGAAGGAAACAGCATACCATTCACCACTCAACCAATGTGGGAAATGACATGAAATAAAGTTACCCTCGTAATGGTATGACCTCCTTCGAAATATTACAAAAATGTGACTCCCTTTTCGTAATAATTATAATCCCCCCACTGAACTATTTGACCCCCTGTCTTTCCTAGTAAGGTCATGTTATTACATGCTGCAATTTAAGTTGAATTGTTTATTCCATCGAAGTATATTTTACTGAAATGTATCCCCCATTATATGGGGATTTTTGCCCTCTTTGCTTGATGAAATGGTAAGTTTTGAATAATCCGGATCTTGAATATGCACGGTCTAGACATTGATGTACAATCATGCGAATGCGGGTAAGCTGCAGGGAAAAGTTCTGCATTTCAAGTCGTTTTCGGTAAATATTGGGCATGTTCGAATTTGTTGAAATATTACAATCAGATGATAATATCATGAACAAAACATTTCAAAGGCTGCATTTACTTAGCGCTAACATACAGTTTCTAAATAATGTTTTATCTCTTAAAGAGACGAGGACGTGCTAAACCGGATAAGGTAACGCGGTGGAGGATCGGGTATGACACGTTTATAAAATGTTTTATAGCTCGTAATTATTGGAACAATGTAGACATCGATCAGACCTGGAGTGGTATCAGACATGAGTTCAGTAAAGAAGTTGTGGGCCGACGATGGCCATCAGTTGTGAGTTGGCTACCCGGTCTGAAGTACCATACACACTGCACACGGGGTTTGGCACATGCTTTCGTCTCGGTAATATTGGATTATAGTGCATGTTTACATTTGGTTTTATGTTATGTTTTTATGGAAGAATATTGTTTACGCAAGACAGAAATACAACAAAATTGTCGATTCATCACTATTTATTCATGATATGCCCGGTTTTGTGATATACTGACAATATCAAAATGAGTGATGGTACATTTATCAGCAAACTTAACTGCCTTGACTACTTTTACATCTTATTAAAATTGTTTATCCGAATCAGACTCCGAGTAACTCAAAACCACATTCATCAAAGTCTTAGAATTAAAACAGAAACATTTTACCGGCATATGTGACTAAACTCGACTTTCAACATATTTTGGATCCTGATCAGAGGTCATGTTACGTGGTGACTGATCATAATTTAAATCGATCGGCATTTATATCTATATTTCTGCATTCAGAATTTCATCATTTTGAAACAACCATGCTATTGTAGACGAAACATTTTTACAGATGATAGTTTGCCTTTAAAAGTTTTAAAGCGGACGGTAAAAGTTGGCATTAATACGACACATCCAGTTCCAATAATTTGTAAAAGTGTTCAAATTGCTGTACATTCTGATTATTTCAGCACATTTTCATTTGACATAAAATTGTCATATTGTCTTGGAAAACTCTACTATGTAGGATTCGACGGTCGTCACGGTCTTGGCTCTTGGAATCGTGCCACAACCAAGGTATCAGTAGTGATGATTCTTTGGCGAATTGTCTATCAAAGTGGCAAGTTAATGCCACCTTATAGTAATAAGCACCGCACTCTGTCGTAAAGTAGACTATTATTATAGATGATGGAATGTCAGTAATGAATAGTTACTATCCTAATTATACCCAAAACATTACGTCATAGAAAACTTAATCAAATTGCTCTTTTGATAAACCTGTCATAGTTGTTTTTAATGGACATTTTCTGAAAACAGTTGAGCCTCAATAAATAAAAATCGTTTAAATCGCACTTACAAGTCCATGTATCAACTTTTAAGAATGTTTTCCTTTCTCTCACTATATTTTCATTTCTCTCACGGATCAGGATAAGTGCAAAATTTGAGAAGAATCTTTCACTTCCGGAAACAAGCACCAAAACTGGCACACATGCTCCTTGGGGATTGCTCGTTTGAAAAAGCCCGCTGGCCACTTGAACATTTCATAATGGCCGCCATTTTTCAAGATGGCCGCTAAGGAATATAAGAAATATTGCTTTTCGCCATCAATATGCAAATCTGTCTAGTTCAATGGTTTGTATGTCAAATAATGCTTTCTGATTGTGTAGAACTCAATTTGGAACTACGGAATTGATCTATGGCTACATTTTACCCACTTAAAAATTCAAGATGTCCTCAGCAAAAATACTGGATTTTGCATTATATTCGCAAATAATCGTCCTATATCAATGATCTTTGTTTTAAATGATATGTTTGACCATGTAGCTTTCAAGTTTTGAGCAACCGAGTAACTAAACGGCTTCCTTGTACCGTTTAACAACTTGAAACTGCAAGATGGCAGCATTTTGTCAAGATGGCAATCACAGATATATATGCATTTCGAAATAAAATAGCAAATACTTGTCCAGTATCAATGATTTTGTGTCAAGTATACTTTTGTAAAATCAAGATTGGAACCATGAATTTGCACAAAGGCTTCCTTGTACCAGTTAGCCGTTTAAATTCAAGATGGTGGTCATTTTTCAAGGTGGCCACCACAGAAATTTTGCATTTCACCCCAATTGCATTTACGAGTATTTGTCCTATTTCAATGATCTCTGTATCTAATTATAATATTCCGACTACGTAGAAATTAAAATTAGAACAATGGGATTACTCATTTGCACACATACTCCTTGGGAATTGCTCTTTTGAAAAAATCTGTTTACCACTTAAAAAATCAAGATGGCCGCCTTTTTTCAAGATGACCGCCACGGATATCCAGAATTATTGTTCTTAATGATTGGCTTTTGTGTCAAATTATACCTTTTGACTATGTAGAATAAAATAATGTGGAACTATGAAGTTACTCAATGGCTTTTTTGTACCTGTTAGTCATTAACATCAAGATGGCTGTCATCCCTCAAATTTAAGATGGCCGAGATAAAATATTGCATTTCTCAAAAAATAGAAAATTATAACTTGTCCTATTTGGATGATTTGGTTTCAAAGAATTCCCCTTTCACTATTGACTATTTAGATTTAAAACAATTTAATTACTCACTGGCTTCCTTTTACCTTAAGCAACTTAAACTTTATGATGGCTTTCATTTTTGAAGATGGCTACCATAGAAAAAGTGTATTTTGCAATAAAATTGTAAATATATTTTCTATTTCAATGAGTTTTATGTCAAACCACACTTTTGTGATAAATGTAGAATGCAAATTAAGAACCATGTATTTACTACCGACTTCCATGTACAAGTCAGCTCTGAAAAAATCATGATGGTAGCCATTTTTCAAGATGGCCATCATGAAAAATACAGTGAAATTACATTTGGCAATAAATAATAAAGATTCCAATGATGTATGTGCCGAATAATCCTTTTATGACTATAGTGAATCCGAAATTTGGAACAGTGCACTTACTCACAGTCTTCCCTGTGCCTTATACCGGTTTATTAGTCCCGGAATCTTAAACATAGTTAAGATGTCAATATCACAGGCATCATAAATCTAATTTGTTATTTGGCGTATCGTTATTGTCCTGTTTCCTAGTTGAATACACTGGTAGGCTTCTTAACATTACATTTGCAGTTTCACAATGCAGAACGCAACATTCCGACTTGCATCAACACTAAGTCTTGCTCAACTGCGGGCAACACTCTGCAGTGGGTGGGAACCCTATTCAAACAATCTGCGCACTACCCTTTTTGGTCAAGTCCAAGTTGGAAGGACATACCTTTGGTTCACAGTGTGCTGACTGCCTTTAGATGCAGCCCGCCTGGTAGGAAGCACGCTTTGCATTGCTTCTGCTTCCAAACATCTTGTAGTTTGCAGGCATCCAAACATTATTGCATATTTGTTCTCATCGTAGAACACAACAGAACAGAACATATATTTTATAATTCTTTTTACAACAGAGTGTAACAGCATGTGCTCATGATAAAATACATATTTATTTTAAATATCAGACCCCCATTTGGCTATACTGCTGGTTAACAGCAAAGACTGGTACCCGACGGGGATTAAGAATTTCTCCATCAAATGTTTGTCTGTATAAAAACGTGTGGGCCTGATCTCTGAGCAGAGACAACATTGATGTAATGCTGACCTCAAATGGCTTTGCTCTCTTCTGTAAGGCATAGGGGGTAGACCAGGTCATAATTATCAATAATTCCATCTGTCACTTTGATTTTCTCCAGCCTTTCATGCATAATCAATTTACAGTTGTGACCTCAGCAAACAGGTGTCTGGGTGTTTAAAACAATTTCGAGGAGGAAATAATTCTCCTGTGAAGAAAGAAGGTCTCACATTGGTAAATGTTAGGAAAGTTCTATCTGAACTTTCCTCAGTTTAACCTACCCAAACTTCAGTTGGCCACCTATGTTTTCGTTTTAAGGGTGCTGGAAACAGAAATGCTGGTTATATGGAAAGTAGTGATCGTTGTCGTTGCATTGGGCTTATGTAGTCTAGGTTGTCTATAGTTGGTATGGCAAACAGGTTTTTTTCTCTCGTGTAAATGTTGGTCATACTAACCCATCGTCGGTGTATTTGCTGCCGGTTGCATCTCTCAGCTGTACAGATATCTCTAGCAACATGTCCCATAAGCAGCTCCAAAATGTTCTGATTCTGGTCATCCCTGTCTTGTTGTGTATTTGGTAATTTGAGCTGTTTTTATTTTCTTCTATTGGCAAGACATACTTTGCTCATATCAGTCAGGACTGTGGATCGTCCCGGATTTATATTCGCATTCTTGGTGAATGATAAATAATGGAAAGAGTTAGATTGTACGGCACTTCAACATTGAACAGGTCAAATATTCAAAACATTAGCTCGGAATTTTTCGCGCTTGCACACTCGGTCAATTCAGGCACGCCATTTAATTACACTCTAAATCAAATCTAATTAATCTAAACTAAATAAGCTAACTGATGCGGGTCTTATTAGAGAGCATTTGAAATACAGACATGTCAGCTAATACTGAAACTCATGCAGTAGTGAGTAATGTCGTGGTTCCAAATTTGGACTCTATATAGTCTAAGGAGTATTATTTGACAAAAATAGCATTGTATAGGACATGTCTGTGTCGTTTTGTTCCGCAAGCTCTAAAGGCCTTTCTTGAAAGATGCCAATTTTCTTGATTTTTTTAAGTAGCTAACAAGTACAAGAACAAAAGCGAGTTATTCCATGTTTCCAAAATTAAAGTATAATTAGACACAAAAGTCGTTGATATAGAACAAGTATTTGTGATTTTGTTACCAAATGCAATATTTTTGTGGCGGCGATCTTGAAAAATGACCGCCATCTTGATTTTAAGTGGCTACCCGGTACAATGAAGACATTGAGAAAATTCGGTCATGCTTCCAATCTGGAATTTTACAAACGTATATTTGACACAGAACCAATGATATTGGACAATTATTTGCCTTTTTTTTCGATATGCCCATATACCTGTGATAGCCATCTTGACAAAATGGCTGCCATCTTGAAGTTTCAAGTTGTTAAACGGTACAAGGAAGCCGTTGAGTCACTCTGTTGCTCAAAACTTGAATTCTGCATGTTCAAAAATATCATTTAAAACAAAGATCATTGATTTAGGATAATTATATGCGAATATAATGCAAAACCCTGTATTTCTGTTGAGAACATCTTAAAATTGGCGGCCATCTTGAATTTTTAAGTGGGTAAAATAAAGCCAAAGAGCAATTTCATAGTTCTAAATTGAATTATGTATAGTCTAAAAGCATTGTTTGACACACAGACCATTGAAAAAGACAAGGTTTTGCATATTTATGGCGAAACACAATATTTCTTTATATTCCTTGGCGGCCATCTTGAAAAATGGCAGCCATTTTGAAATTTTCAAGTGGCCAGCGGGCTTTTCAAAAGAGCAACCCTAAAGGAGTGTGTGTGCCAATTTTGGTGCTTGTTTCCGGAAGTGAAAGATGGTTTCAGTTATCTGCTCCGTTATATATTTCTTTCTCTCTCTCATAAAAAAATTCATCTCAATTGTTTAAATGTATAATTGTATAACATGAAATATGATGAAATAAAATTCATTACAAAACAAACTTTTAAGAATGTGTTTGTTCGACTAATACAATTCAAAACTTTTAAAGTTTATCTGTAGAACACTTTTTATTTTAACTTTAGATAGTTTATTTATTGAAGTTCGACTACAATTACCATGCCTTAAAGACATCTCCTGACGACCTTTTGGCCATAACGCATTGCCAGACAATTCCTTGCAAAAAGGATGGGTCTCGAGCATATTGAACCATTGAATGCAGTTGAAGTGTGAGATTCTACCTTTATATTTGATAGTTATGTTAGAAATAACCATTGGAAATCACTAGAACATGTGTATAATCTGGACTTCACCAGGTAAACTGCACATGATTTGACAGTTACATTGACACCTCCAGAACAATATGCTGGTGGTCCCTCAATGGACTGAGGAAAAGTCTTTAACTAAACTCTATCTATGCCTTTACTTAAGTCTGAACCAATATCTTTATTCAAAGTGTTCATTAGAATTATCTCATCCAGACGCTTTTAGTGAATAGTCAGGACATTCGGGTTGGTGCAGACAAAATAAGAATATTCGTTACCGCTTCATTTAGTCCCTGTAATCTGAATCCGCGGAAACTTTTATATCACTTGTTAGACAGCCCCTAGTCAAATGGTATTTGACTAGCAGCAAATTATTGGTGTTAGAGTAAGTGTTGTCTGATAATCAATCCATATTTTGGCAACACACCTAGTTCATCTCAGACCACCAACGCAAGTCATAATAAATTTGTTCTGGCATCCTATGTAAAATAATTGGCTTATTATAAGCTTATAAATAAAAGATGGAACCGAGTCAACAAAATGACAGATACTATAAAACACATATCCGATTTGTTAACTACACATGTAGTACACTTTACAGCCACAAGTATTACTTGTTCGGTTTAGTCTTTCTTAAGAAAATGAAAACAAAGCCAAGAACACAAATCGAATTTAATAGAGCTGACAAACAAATTTCATTAAGATATTTCAATATTAAAAATGTTGTACCGTTTTACAAATATTGTGTATGCTATGTATGTTAATCGAAAGTTGATATAAACATGTTTATGTTTACTCCCCTCCTCATCCGTCATTTTAATGGAATAACATAGACATTGACGATATTCAGAAAATACAAGCAAAATTTCGATAAATTGATGAAGGAATAATTGTTTAACTGTTTATTTTGATAAATCTTCCCTTGCTTATAATACGTATTGACGAAAATGATGACTTTATGTGCGTCCGGAAAATTACATTTTTGAAAAAGCACTCTGCCAACGCCGTGTAAATCTGAATAAGGGGAGATCCTTTGAAAGCACCGAGAACAAAGCAAATACTGAAAATTGCAGACTCGGTTTAATTGAGTCTGTTCATGAGCAATACTGAAATATGCAACAGTGCTCACGCCCCCTAGCACCGGCTTAAGCGGAATTCAACTTTCAACTGTAAACGACCTGAAATCAATGATTCCAAAGGACCAGAAAGTATAACAACACTGAGAATGAAGTACGGTGCGACTTTTTACAGACGCCACACAAGCACTTAACATCTGCTGTTGTGAATATTATAAATCTGAATAAGGGGAGATCCTTTGAAAGCACCGAGAACAAAGGCTAGTTATGGTCGCATTTTCTTGAACGTCATTTTATCCTCAAAATACTATTTTTAAATCAAACTTATTAGGTACATTTACAAGTATTAGAGTGTATTCTTTTAAATCAAACCACATATACATAACTAGCTCTCGTGTTTTATGACCATTTCAAAGATACTGTATTGGTAATATTTGAATTCAACAGTGTAAAAGAAAGATGTAAGATTGATTGTAAGAGGTAAATAACCTTCAGACAAATGCTCTTTTTTTCTCCTGATGTTAACATACGTTCTATCTGTTAGGCGTATGTTGCACTATACACAACAATATTCCGCGACGTGCTCTCATATAGTATGTGTAACTAGTCATTTGATAACGTTCATCCGTATGCGTTTTTACACAAATATGTGTTTTTTACGATGCCGCATTATATAGCTACTTTCCATCATAATAATATCTTGAAGCACTCAAACCATATTTCCCATTAAACTAAGGTATGCAGGTTCTGTCTTCGAATCACTTGCGAATTTAGACATAGTAATGATCCTCTGTAGCACTTCAATGGAGTTTGTTAACTTGCTTTAAAATAATAATTGTGCATATCAATTGCATGAAGCAAAACAATTTGCCCCATTATTATAGTATATTTTAAAAGTTGTAATAATACAGCCGTTTACCAGAATCTAGCCTTTTTATAAATAACACACAAATAAAACTCAGCAAAATTTAGCATCAAACTCTGAAAATAATGATAGTTTTCTACTGTTTTATTATTGTTTAACAATTCAAATGTGAAGAAAAGCGTCTGCGGTTCTTGTTTTGTATATAGTTCATAGCTTTTGTTAAAAGTTGATTGATCGTGCGATTTATAGGTCCATAATGTGAAACAACTCAAAGGCAATTAAAGACTTAAGTGCGTGCATAATTCAATTATAGTGTGGCATACATTGAGTGCAAACATTTATCGTACCTTGGGTACAATGTTTGTTTTAACTCGTATAAAAAGAGGTTTGATGTGCAGTTAACTTATATGTAAATGGACTCTGAAAATGTCAGTTTTCCATCTATTTCATTTTTTTAAATAATTTGTCCGGCTATATTCTAATAATATCTTAATCAATAAAAACATTTTGTGTCAATCTATACTGCAACCACAACACTAATCAAACGTATTATTTAGTAATGTACGTGCTTAGAATATCACGTTCATTGTATTTCATATACCATACACATCATTGGGACTACAGTTAAACCTCTGTCGTACCACCACTTAAACGAGGCTAATTGATTTTGTAAAAGACAAGTGACAGCTGAAAACAATGTGACAGTAGTACAGAAAGCTCTTAAATCAGCGTTCTGTTTTACTGTCACCTAGCTTTAAGCAGTCACCTGTTGTAAACACCTAGTAATTAACACAATTAACTGGTCGTAATAGAGAAGTTTATATATACTTAGAATGGTTACTACCGAGCTAAAGGGTAAAGTCGACAACTACACAAAAAACTGTGTGTGTTGTTCGGAGGGAGTCGTTATAGGGAGGGAAATTAGCTTACTTTGCAAGCAACTTGAATCCAAATCAGACGCCGCGTCACGCGGCGACTGATCTGGATTCAAGCTGTTTGTCACTCGTTATTAAGTTGTTTTTTTCTGTCAAAATGTCCAATATGTTACTTTGAGAAAAGCAGCAGACGACAATTTTAATCAGACGGCATTGCAGCCGGGAATAGGTTTGACATAAGTGTTCTGTTTTAGGGAATTGCGTCAAAGTTCGTTGTAAGGAGGGAGTCGTTGTTGGGAGGGTCGTTGTAGGGAGGGAGCACCCTATTATAAAAATGAGGGCTATTTATTTCAACATAATGATTGACAGACATACTTGTGGTGCAATGAAAACGTAAAACATAACTGAAATAGCAGTCGATTTTACTTAGGTTGTTTTTAACAAATAATCTTTGGACGCCATGCAAAAGTGTCGTCTACAATAATTGGCGCCTGCTACTGTTCTAAAATACGCCTTTCTAATTAAAAGTATGGGTGGCAAAACCATCCTGGTGGGATGCACAGGGATAACTTGAAACAACATTAATAATGGTTTCAGCATAGCATTCAAAGAGTTTAGCACTATTTTTTCCTGGATTTTATAATGTGTGTTACTTTATTTTCTAATTTTCCGTATTTCTAACGACAACGAAAAAGGCACCGGTTAATTAATTGAACTGGTTTAAATGTTATAATGTTCCTAGTATGTGTCATGGCTCGAATTAATTAACAAACAGTACGATGAACATGTAATGCTAACACGTGTTATGATATGTCACGTTTGTAACTAACCTACAAAGAATTAAATATCATAAGCCACCATACATTTTTTGGAATAAAATGTATGCCTACATGATACGAAAATGAACATCTTCTTTAAAATTACTGTCTTCACATCTTGCAATATGTATGATAATACATTTCCTAATTGCAGAAATCTTAAAACGAATGCCTACACAATTCAATAGTGTTTATGTATGCAAAATATATGCATTAGACAGTCAAGCCGCAACATGGGTCTCTATAGTTGTTATGTAGATCAGTCTGATGCTCTCTCTATCTCGAAATTGAATCATAGTCGCTGTTAGTATTCAGAACAGAACATGCACTTATCGTACAAACTCGATACTTCAAACTCGCGCTAGCTCGAACGTACCCATATTTCAAAGTTAAAACATGGCTAATCGACGTTTTAACTTTAAAATACGGGTATGTTCGACTTAAGTGAGATCGATTTATCGAAAAATTAACTTAGTCAATACTGTTTATGTCGATTTGAGCGAGTTCGAAGTATCGAGTTTCGACTGTAGTATGCACATTTCAAAAAATAAATATATGCATACAATGGTATGTTAAAAACAAATACATGAGTGTTATTGCAAATGGTTTGGCACCTGATGAGACGCAGAGTAAAAGGTTGGTTTATCTTAACATAAATAACTGACAAACACGCATTGAAAATTTTTATTCCAAAAGGTTCATTGTTTGATTTGCACATGTTGCAATAAACGTATTTATTATACCAACGACATTTTACAAATTCACTGCCAGGAAAAACCGGCTTAGCCCTTATCATGCTGTGGTTTCGTCTGTTTTGAAATAATCATCTTTAAACATTGTTAGATTTATACGCTTTTATTTAAGGAATTCTAAAGACAAGTGTCAAACAGTTTTGATCCAGTTCAGACGCCGTGTCAGCGCGTCTGATTTGGATCCAAATTGTTTGCAAAATACAGAAAAGTCGCGATCAGCGGTCACAGTGTTTAAATAAATGGTGTTATCTATCATTTCTATTAGATTTTATCAAATAGGTTTGTAAACTCTAATGCATCGGACCAAGACAGTTAAATGGGTAATGCGATTACATATCTAAATAGAGTTTTTTCGATACTATCACTGATTTCAGACACTGCTGTTAACAGTAAGGATTTAGGAATGGTTTTGATGCTTCTGTGATATAATCTTCTTTCCCAATAAAAATAAACTTCAGACATTAGTCTAGGAATGCGTTTCCCCGAGTTCCACGTTAACCCCATCATTGCCTTACCTAGACTATAAAAGTTATTAGTAATCCGTTTGGATCCTGATCAGACGCAGCCTTACGAGGCTTCTGACCAGGGGCCCGTTTTACTAAACAACTTACGCAAAAATTTTGCGTAAGTCAAAATTTTAAATTTTAATTTATATTTTTTTTTATCACTTGCTACAAACAGCAAATAGCCAGATCAGAGGACGCGCTTAAAGCGCGTCCTCTGATCTGGCTATTTGCTGTTTGCAAACGTTTATGATCGAAAAATAAGAGTTACACGATTTTGACTTACGCAAAAAATTTGCGTAAGTTGTTTAGTAAAACGGGCCCCTGACCAGGATCCAAACAGTTTGACACTCGTTTGACCATTTATTACGTCAAGATACCTGAATATTTGAATTAAAGAAATAAAAGCAGACGACAATTGTTTATAATTAGTACATCATTGCAGTGAAGGGGTCAACCCTTTATTGGTCAAAGTGTTTCGTGACTGTTTCGTCCCTTCACTGCTATAGTGTCGTCTGCTTCAATATCAATGTCTGCAATATCGTTCACAGTTAAATTTAAGGCAGTGTAACTGAATTAATTTCAAAACAAGTGGCAAACAGTTTGGATCATAATCAGACGCCGCGTTACTTAATATCAAACCTGTACTTAAATTGGCTTTATGACGTCATTGAAAGTGAAATGGTTAAATGATAAACATTGTTGAATGTCAACTGGCGAAGAAAGGGTTACGAAATCTGTATTCAACAATAGGGGTAAATATTTGTGTGAAAAGAGCATGTGAAGGGTATACGAGTACCTGACAATCTAAATATATTTCAGTAGTCTGTAGCTGAACTGTCGTTTTTTATTAACTACGACGTGATTGTATACATTTACTCGTCGTATTTTAAACATACGTATAAAATCAGGGCAATCTGATAAGAGCAAACACGTTTTCTCATCTGGTAGCTTGTTTCTGGTATGAACTTGAGGTAACGTTAACCTTACTCTTCTTTGTTTTCACATGCAATGCGTCTGTATAATTAGCCTTTGTTGAAATATACGATATGCGTAGCTGATACAAACTTCAAAGTTTATTTCAAACTCATAGGTCATGCGGGCATGAGAGATACATAAACAAATTAGCAAAGAAAAAGCATTAGATAAACAGTAGTAGACACATAAGACCCATTTAAACCATGCACAATTGAAAAGAGTATCATCAAAAATGATGTTCTGACAAGGGTATGTTGTCTGCCGGGATTTCAGGGACTATACTGTCATTAAAGTAATAGTACCATAAAGCAGAAATGAAATCAAACAGTACAAGAAAGATTGTTCATCTAACGTGTTGCGTTATAGTTAACAAACAAGGCTACTTCGGTCAAAATATTCAGGTCATTAATATTCATAAGGTTTTTTGAATTTCACAATGTTTGGATGGTTGTGCAGTTCAAGAGGTAGATATGTGCGTCTATAATTTAACCAATTACCCCATAAATACTTCTTTTTACACCTCTAATTTATTCTTTTACTAAAGAAAATAGTTCTAAATTAAAAAAGTTATGAATATATATCATAGGATATATTTTCTATTTTCTTGTAGGTGATAGCTTAAAGCAGGCTGAAAGTAAAGCAGAATGCGCCTTATGGCGCATTCTGCTTTACTTTCAAACCTACTTTAAGTGGTCCACTATCTTCAATGTTAGAAATAGGCTATGGGGTAATGGGTTAAGAGAAAAGAGCAATTAAATAAATACGAAACTGAATCTAATAATTGCTTCGTGTCTAGTTATTTTACATTTAATTCTGATCCCGATGAACTAATAGAACTTCGATACGAATGTGGACGATTTGTTACCATCAACCCTGTCTCAAAGTCTGATCTCAATATTTCTGTTCATTATTATTTATTACTAAGTGTATGAGGTCTAAATCCCTTTGCGCAAATACTTGTTTTTCTAGTCAGACGCCGAGTAGCTTTCACATACTCAACTCATTGTTATTAAGCAAACCGCATTTATTATTTGAAGATATAACCAGGTGAAAATTTCAAAGCAGTCGATACCTCGGCAGTGCAGAGACTTACAGAAACACACATGCGCACGTAAACGCTTTAGGTATTTTATCTCTTATTGTAAATTGAATTGGGCTGCCAATCTAATTATCAATTCTTAAAAACGTTGAGGTTCTCGTTTGAAAACAATCACTTTTCTGCTGTATGCTCGTTATCTAGTTAAAGTTGATAGCTTGAGTTGTTTTGCATAATTAATGATAGAAATAAACTTCATAGACACTGCATTAAGACTTCTATGGCTGTGTGAGATTGATGAGGCAGAGATCAAAGGTAATACAGTGTTCCCTCCCAACAACGGCCCTCCCAACAATGACCCCTCCTTACAGCGACCCTTGCCGCAGTTCCCTAAATGGAACAATTATGTCTAACGCTTCTACTGCAGTAATATCGTCTGCTCAAAGTTGTCGCTTGCTGCTTTTCCTTAAAGTTACATAGTGGACATTTTGACAGATATTCTTTTAATGACGAGTGACAAACAGCTTGAATCCAGATCAGACGCCGCGTTACGCGGCGTCTGGTCTGGATTCAAGCTGTTTGCAAATGTAAATATATTTCCCTCCCTATAACGACTCCCTCCGATCAACGTAAATATTTTTTGTCTCCGATTGGCTGTCGTTCCGTCTAGTGTTGATGTTGTTGTTTCTAAGAAAGATTAACGTCCCCTCAAACTCATGTAATGATGTATCATATCATTCCTTGCAGCTCAAGACTTCGTACGACAAATAAAAGTAAGTCAAATTATAAAAGTCATTAATTATGTCTCCATCTAATCCTGTCTTGTGACATCTCTTTGGAATTGTCTTGAAAAGTAATTCCAAAGAGATGTCACAGGACAGGATTAGATAGAGAAATCAGAAATTAGATGTTTTTAAAATTGTGACTTACGACCATTTTTGTCATACGAAGTTTTACGAAACATGCCCATGGTCACCATTGACTTATTGTTTTTGGGACGTTTCTTCGAGCCGACATTGCTGGTCGACGTATTTATTTGTAAATAAATTTGTACATAATTACGTGTGTTGAAAATAATGTTGTTCCCTCTAACAATATTTTTTTTCTTATCTGTATCTCGTTTATTTGTCATTTACTGTATGCGCTCAAAGGATTTTTGGCGAGACATGATGTCTATCTTACCGTTAGGCAACATTGTATCCTGATAAAATACGATGAATTATGCAAGAATATTAAATCAGTTTGGACTATTTTCGTCGGAAAGTTGTAGGCTCTAACATGAAGGGAAAACATTATGTCAATACGGAGAAGAACAGTAACTGTAGTAAAAAAACAAATAGCCTGTTTCCTTCTTCAAGGTAACCTTCCAAAATCCACAATGTAACCTAAACAAAGACCAGGTAATCACCCTCCCTGAATATGGATCTAAACTGTTAACGTTCCATTTGTAATCTTGAGAAGTCTGCACTGTAACCTAGGTAAATCTTTAAAGTAAAAAAAAGGTTCATCAATTAAATTTTGGCTAGAACAAAATACATTTTCATCTATTTTCCTTTTTTTATTTAAATGTAAATGTATAACTCGGACAATTACATCATTAAACGATTCTTTGGCAATAGGAACATTATAGTACATTTATGAAGCAACTAACGACGCCATGTACATGTTTGAGTAACTTAAGTAAGTGTGACAAAACTCAGCACTTTAGAAATATACAACACTTGCTTTAGCAGATACGGTTCGACCGTTATTAATCACTGCGCCAATTTTATAATATATAAAATTGGTCAAGTTTGAGCTAAAACTAAGCAAAAGTTCAAATGTGATCAATCACTGCTTTGAGAATGATCTCAGATTAAACTTATAAGCTTTATAACCTTGGATCCGGGATTTCAAGTTTAAACTTGTTATGAGAGAATTTTCAAAGAAGCCGCATGGTTATAAACTTATCACTACTGACAGAGTGACGTGAGAAGCCGGTCAAACGCAATGCATATACAGTGCTCCCTCCCTACAACGGCCCTCCCAAGAACGATTCCCTCCTTACAACAACCATTGTAGCTGTTTCCCAAACATTACAATTACGTTAAACGATTTTGCTGCTGCATTTTCGTCTGCTTTAAATTATCGCCTGCTGGTTTTCTCAAATTAACATATTATACCTTTTTTAAACAAACAAGCTGACGAGTGACAAACAGCTTGAATCCAGATTAGACGCCGCGTCACGCGGCGGCTGATCTGGATTCAAGCTCTTTGCAAATGTAAATCAATTTCCCTCCGAACAACGCACACGATTTTTTTACTCATATTGGATGTCGTTGTAGAGAGGGAACGCTGTATTGCTGTAATACTCATGCATTAACCTGTACATTGTTCCTTAGTCTATAAACGGCTATTATCTTCAAAAGTAAACATCAAAAAGTGTAGAAGTGATGATACACCACAATGTCGCGGCATATCATCAAGGTCTGCTATGTATGCTATATTTGATGGACACTTGTTTTTTATATATCAAATACCTTAGTAAATTTGAATCGCCCTTTGGAAAGCTATAATGGGCTTTTAGCCAGTACAAAGGGGGGTTCATTGCAATACCAAGGCACAAAAAAGGTAAAGTACTGGCGATGCATTACTTTTCCTGTTGCCGCTTAACCCAACATCGGCCAATCTATCAAACTGAATTGGAATTAACTTCATAGCATACCTGGTTGATGTGAACAAACCAATGCAACGCATTAAAAAGCAATGCTTACTACGGAAATGTTACAGTCAAAGAAGATTTATATATGGAATCAAACATAAATACATATTTAACGCATTCATTCCTGAACAGTTTAATGAACCATTCCAGTTTCCATGGCTTCTATGTCTCCGGAATTTTCCTAAATCTTCGGATTTTTCTTACTGTCTCCAGATCAACGGATTTTTCCGAAAACTTTAGCATTTCTGCTCTTACTTTGAAAATTTGGAATTGTATTCATTTTTACTAAGGGAACATTTATATGGGTGTCAAAAGGTTTAAAACAATATCAGACGCAGCGTTAAGCGGCTTCTGATATGGATCTAAGTTGTTTCCATAATTATGTTAGTATAATTGAGCCTGGCAGCGAAAGGGTTAAAGGTTCGACTCCTAAAACCGTGCTTGAAAATTTGGAAATTTTAGGACTTTGAAGAGCAACTTATAGTAGCCATGAATTTCATTCAAGGGTGTATTAAACGCATAAGCGAAATTTTAAAATTATTTAACTTTTTTTCTTTCATGTTTATTTTGAAAGAACTATTTACGATAAATGGAAAAACAGGGGAAAAAATATATGTTTGTATGCATTATTTTGCACTGCAGCAATTTGGAAAAGATGTTTCCTATTCAGAATTTTTCTCAAATTTTGTCGACTCAGTAAAATCTATTTTGAATAAAAACAAACATGGTAATTTTGTTTTTCATTATGTATTTAACGTCAGTGGAAGTATTTTGACATAAAGAAATTAAATCAAGACCAAACGGGCACCAGATTTGGAAAGTATGAATCTCTGAAGCAACAACATGGTTTTATGGGTAATGATATTTTTTAAAACAAAAAAATATGAGAAATAGTTTTAAAAAAATATTTTTAGTATTAACCTTTTTCTTATATTCTACAAGATGAAAATCAATACAAAGGCAATTCCATATATGAAAAGAAATTGATAGATTAGTGTTGAAAATTTTGAGCTATTTAGGAAAAAGGAGTTATCTCCCTTTACAAAATGTACAAAAAATACCATATCAATGATATTTATAGATTTATAAATTTCACATTTGGTGCCTTTTTTGTCATAAATTAGTTTATGTCTGAAGAAATACAACCATAGACATGAACTAAATAACACAAAACCAAATTATCATGTTTGATTTCTTTTGAAATGTTTTTTAATTAAAGCGGGCTATTTGAAAATGACAAAATGAAAAAAAATGGGTGGGGTAAATTTTACATGACCGTAGAGCCAAAAGTTGTTCACCAAATTGTTTTCATTTATCTTAAATAGCTTTTTAATACAAAACCATCATAGAATGTTTTCATATACTTTGAAAATTTCCCAAATTAATGAATTTGATACACCCTTAAGTGTAGTCATTGTTTGAATATTTAGAGTTAAATTTAACAACATACTTCAATTGTATCAGTTAAGGGTTCACTTGTTGTTAATGTCAAGTGTACTCGTCACTTGTGTTGAATGTTAAAAGCAACAAGAATGTCTAGCCGAAGACTGCGTTGTACGATTTGCTTTAACAGTTAAAGCAAACAAGCAAGTACATGGTCGTTATCCAGAGATGTACTCTGAAACATTAATCCGGTTCATAGTCTTTTTCAGATATCTTTCATTATTTTCTGTCAGATTCCGAAAGCAATAAGGCGATATGTGTCGATTTTAATCCCATCTATCAAACAAGTCATACACGATTTCTATACACATTCTAGAAAGTCGGGAAATATCGTACATGAAGTCACATCATACATTAGTCATTAAATCGAAATTTAACTTGTGATTGAAAGTACATGTACTTTTTTATCCATATGAAATTCCAATAAGTGGTCACAATCGCCAGTGTAAGCAAACTTCAAACTCAAAATACATCCAGCTAATTGTTTAACCATATTGTAAAAACAGCATTCTTATGGATCGGAGTAGGAACTGCATGCTTAGGTGTTGTTTGAATCAAACATGAATAACTGCACTGTATAACCCTTAACCCGGTCACCTCTGAAAGCCCGATATAGTTTTCGATTCAAACAAATAAATTAAGACGGACCAACGTTATGCCGTACGCTCTTAAGAAACTTTCTGTATTAATATTATTTTTTTTCTGAACAACTGCCAATTTAATTTCTTTCGGATATCTGCTCGACCTCTCTTATCCAGAATTCTATATCATGCTAAATTGTCGTTTGCTTCCATGAAAATGAGTGGCAAACAGTTTGGATCAAGATCAGACGCCACGGTACGTGGCGTCTGAGCCGGATTCAAACTGTTAGCAAATATAAGCCAAGTTGTGATCAGCATGAAAAGGGTTGAAACTAATTTTCAAAGTCCGAAGGGGTTAAATTTCCGTGAGTTAACTACATGTACATTGAGATTTATTCTAAAGTTATATAATTTATATTCTACAATCAAATCGTGCCAATCAAAGCGTACATGTATATGGTTTGTGTGACCAACGATGTTATAGAATATGGCTCTTACTCTGCCTTAATAATTATGTGTTTCATCTCTTTCACTGCAATGGTACACTACTTTAAAACTTCTTTGTGTTACAGTGCCCCCTCTGTACAACGTCATCCAAAGGGAGACAACAATTGTGTTCGTTGTTCGGAGAGAGTCGTTAGAGGGAGGTAAATCAGCTTACATTTGCATACAGCTTGAATCCAGATCAGACGCAACGTAGCGCGGCGTCTGATCTGGATTCAAACTGTTTGTCACTCGTCATTACGTTTTTTCTTTCAAAATGTCCGATATGTAACTTTGAGAAAAACAGCAGACGACAACTTTTGGCAGACGATATTCAGGCAGTAAAAGCGTTAGAAATAAATTGTTTTTTTTAGGAAACTGCGACAAGAGTCGTTGTAAGGAGGGAGTCGTTGTTTGTAGGCCGTTGTAGGGAGGGAGTGCTGTATCTACTTTACGTCTGATTATGATACAATTTTTAGAAACGACAATGTGCTCGGGGCAAGGCAGTGAAAGGGTTAACACTAATCATATTTGAACTTTCCCTATAAATATGGTGTCTCAGTAGTATTAATGATGAAATATATCTTCAATAAATTTAAACATGTGATATGGTTCGCGGCAGTTCTAAAAGAAGATATTGACCTTCTTTTGTGGAAACTTTATATTGTCAAAGACTGTTTTGATTGGCATTGTTATTATATTTCATTTCCTAACTTCAAACTATAATTATGTTTTTTCTTGAAAATAATCAACCCCTTTTACACTTGGCCCAACTAGGCAAGTAGTTTAAATAGTTTAAATCCAACTAAAACTCATGGTAACACGTTGTCTGGTCAGGATCAAGGTATTTAGATAAGAGGAGCATTTCAAGAACAAAATTCTTTATTACTGCATTAAAATCATATGGTGTCAGTACTCATTAAAATTGTCTCTTTTGGACGATTCTATTGTGTAGTACAACCTACAACATTTGGTAATAAAATGAGAAAGAAAATCTTACATGCTGTATGATTTGTTCAATTTACTCTTTCTTATATGAAGCCCTTAGAATCCAGCATTTTGAGTTTATCATTTCACTGCCATTATGACACCATACTCCATTTAACCCTTTCCCCCATAGAAGCGACTTTAGCGTATTTAATTTATTCCTCCGCTGAAGAAAATAGTTCCAGTTTATACCCTCATGAACAATTACTATTACAACTATTTTATATAGCCTAGCAGATTTTAGCTTAAAGCAGGCTGAAAGTAAAGCAGAATGTGCCTGAAGGCACATTCTGCTTTACTTTCAACCTGCTTTAAAGACGTATCCGGGAGTTGTTACTGCGCATACCAAACGCGCATGTCCTTTCCGCTCTTTTCTGTATTTTCCTATCGCGGCTGTAATTATTTACGATCACAACAGCGTCTAGATCATCGGATTTCGCGAATACAATATTTACTCAACTATCGTTATCGATCGTTAAAAAAACCTTTTAAAATTCCTTGGGATATGAAGAGACGCAAATCAGGATCATTTGTGACAAAAAAGTGCTCGAAATCTCTGGAAAACATTAGTTTTTTCACCAGGAACTCGCCGACTCGAGTCAGCGTTAATAATCATAATGTGACAGGGAGTGAATTTAGTGTTGACATTGCCCCTTCCTGTGATAGTCTTTTTGAGATCGATATTCGGGTCTAGACTCCGGGCGACTTTTTCCAGTCGGCCTGAGTCCGGACGACTTTGACACCCGCCGGCCATGACGGGTGTGTTTGCCACACTACGGTGCACTTGTTATGATATTTTATCTTATGAATGGTTATGTTAACTCACTGCCCACATTGAATAATGATTGTAGATGTGTTTATTGGTGGGTCTACTTTTTGTCCAGAGTATATTTCCTTTGTCACATCAGCTGCCGATAACAAATTAGGTGTGTGAGTTCATTTTTGGATGGCGGAGTGTCGCATACCATTTTCAGGTCACCGTGACCTTGACCTTTGACCTTCATTTTACCAAAAGCTTGTTCTGAGCATATATCCTATATCTTACCAGTTACCTATTCCAAATTCAGTGTTTGAGTATGGATACTTCCTACATTCTGAACTGAAATATTTGAACATGTATTATCTCCCTTTGATGTATGAATATGCATGCAGCTCTATGTAGCTTTATTCATTTATTATATAGCTTTAATGGGTTTTAAGCCAAAGAAAATATGTGTGAAAATAAACATAAAGTTGTGAATAAAGAATGCATGAATTATGCACCATCAGCATCATATTTAGGGGGGAGGGGGCATTTCATTTTTCACTCCGACTTGAGATGATGACAACACTGCATTTTTCAGCAGAACTTTCTAAAGTGCATAATATATGTCACAATGCAAGACATTTCTGTATAGCTGTGGGTATTATTTTATAAAGTATAACATTTAGACTATTTAAAAAAAATTTGTTAAAAAAGTGCATATATTCACTGATAAAGGGAGGTAATAAAATTGAACATATCTCTGAAACGAGCAAGGCGAGGTACTGTTTTCTCATTGGTTCTATACTTGTTATATAATTATCTACTGTTATAGAAAAAAATAGGAAATTCTCCGCGCTAGAATTTTTTATTTTTGCAAAAAGGCTCGATTTTTTGACGATTTTCGAGTTCATTTTGCACATATTTTATGCGTAAAATCTGTATAATGCCACTCAAATCTAACTATTTTACATTCATTTGTAACACTATTCCATATACATGTAATTGATTAAAATTGGACTTGAAGTATCGATATTTGTGTGTTTGATGGACTTTCTTCTTATGAGGCCTAATTTCGGAAAATTTGAATATAGTACTTCTAAAAAAGAGTAAATTATACAAAAAGTAGCAAAGCGACCTATGTTTTTGAATACTGTTTTTACTTTCATTTATATCAATTTACTTATATGCAAAGTTTAAAAAAAATCTCCGCGCTAGAAAAAACTCCCAGATACGTCTTTAAGTGGTCACCTGTCTTTAAAACTAGAAACAAGCTATGAGGTAAAGGGTTAAGATAATGTTTCGTTCAAAGCGTTGTCTGTTTTTATATCTAAAGTCTTAAGAAACAAGAGTGTTACATTTTTTGAATTACATACAATGTTCTTTCTCGAAAGGTTCCTATACTACAGGTAAGTGACTCAAACTACGTTTTCTTTCTTACCTCTTTTGCCTTCAATGGTGATTTCACTGTCGTTGACAATACCGTTTTGATCAATAGTAAACGCTTAGTAAATCATTTTATCCGAAAATCTAAAATTCTTCAAAAAGATGAAATTAATGTTTAAAGCAATTCAATCTGCAATAAGGTAGTGACTGATTTTATTCTTTCCCTACATATATTCTTGTTTTAAAGTCTTTACTGCCATGACGTCATCAAATTTAAACAATTGTCGTCTGCTTTGTTTTCTCAAATTTAAACTTTATGTATTTTGACTTCAGGAAATATTGAAATTAGTGTCAATCATCCCTGTATTGATTAGACCTACGCTGCGTCTGCTTAGGATCCAGACTGTTTGATGAAACAAATAATGTTCTCGGGGTAAGGCAGTGATGGGGCTTATCACGGAAATGTGTGAGCCATGTTCCGATTAATATCGTCAGTCCTAATTCAGATTTTTATTTCAAATGCTAATTTTGTGGCGGTGCAACCCTAGACTAATGACATACAGTAAAACTTCGCTATTACGACCACCAAAACGAAGGCTAATTGATTGTATAATAGAGAGGTGACAGCTTAAAGCAAGGTTACAGTGAAACAGAAAGCTCCTAAAGGAGCTCTCTGTTTCACTGATACCTTGCTTTAAGCGGTCACCTATCGTAAACACCCTAATAATTAACAAAATTTAGTGGTCGTAGTAGAGAGGTTTTACTGTATTTAGTAATTCTGATGACATAGAGCATAGTATATATGACCTACATGCACTAGTTTGAAATAGAGTTCCATATACTCGACCTTAGCACTGTCATTGCCATTATGACGTAAATACCCGTCTAACACAGTCACTCCACTACTATCGCCTGCTTGATATTCTCTGCTGCTTTCTTACATAAAAAATGGAACTTTTATGCGTTTAAAAGTAGAGAAGATTTGAGTACCAAACAATTTGGTTCCTGATCAGACGCCGCGTGACGCGGCGTCTGATCAGGATCCAAACTGTTTGCAAGCGTAGGATTTGTCGGTTTTGGAAGAGAAAGTGTTAATGTCTTTTTTAAAAAATTATTTGTATATATTATAGAAACGCCAAATAAGTAAGACCAAATGCTTCTAGGCAAATGCGTTGTAAATGCACGGTCCTAAACATGACAGTATGTAAAGATGAACCTAATTAATTACGTGAAAACGTTCCGCTCTTCCTAATGTTTGACATGTCTTCAAACCCTATAATTTTCTGAACAAAATGTCCTGGTATTTACGAACAGAAACTCGGTGGCTGATCAAAACCCAAACCATTTATATTTTCGTCAATGTTTCGTCATTAACAGTGCCAGAACTCTTAATTAGATAAATAACATGAATATTAACCCTAGACCCGCATATAGCCGTCCTTTTCAAACAGTGTACATGTGAATAGTACACTTGTCCTATGCAAACAGTGAAGACCAAGATACGAAAGGAGCCCTCTGATCAGGGTCTTCACTGATTGTCGTAATTCCAAACATTGACAAAAACAACCCTTAAAAGTCAGAAATGGACTTGACTAAAATGGAAACTGGAATAGTCTGTTTAAAGTTTCAGGGAGACAATATCTCGACAGTGAATTGGGTTCAATGGTATTGTAACTTGATATATTAGCTCGTATTTTAAAACATGTATTACGACATGCTGGGCGACGAAAAATGTTGTAATTGTTGCGTCTTAACTGGCAGTGATACAGTGAAGAAAACGTTATTCTTTCCCAATATACGCGTTTACGCTAAACTATTATTTTCAATGCAAACAGTTTCGAGCCAGAACACACGCCGGGTAACCCGGCGTCTGATCAGGCTCCAAACTGTTTTCCACTAAGATAAATATGAGTTATCAGAATTGTCCATAATTTGTACTTACTTTCGTTTTAGCGCTTTGCGTTTGCGTCTTGTTTGCGTTTAAACGGGAAAGAATAGCGTTTTCTCCACTGTAGCAGTAACTGTGTATACATACAATTTTGATTTCGACATTCTACATACTGCCTCAAATCAATACAAAGTATTAAGCTTCTACACTTTCTTTTATCTGATATAAGTGTACATGTGATTGAAAATGCTCTTTTCTTGATTTTTAATGTAAACGACATGCGTAGTTTTGAAAACGTCGAACATTCATTTCAATCTGATGGTCAAAATATTAAGAGTGTGATTTGACGCCGGAAGATTCGACAACAAATACTTTTTCTTGAAATACAAAATAGTCACCTTGTTATTTTAGTTATTTTTGTAGAATTGTGTAATAAAGTTTATTATTCCATGTGATTTTATCAATATTGTATCTTCCATAAATTAGCTTTTCTACATCTCTTCTTTTACATGTAAGCAGTTACCTTTGACATGCTGGACAGTGTTTGTCTTCCAAAATGTACCGCATGCTTCAATGTTAAAACGGAAGTATCTCCAAGACTGTTGTGATTAAATAACATCAACAGAGTGAAGTGCGGTTTAGAACCAGATGGGACGCTAACTTACCTGTCGTTTCATCTTGATCAAAGTTGCATGAAACACACGTGTTTATCAAGATATGATGGCGAATTTGAAGCCATTTTTATTTTGTTTTTATGAAAATATACAGCACCAAGATATTCTACAAATGCTACATACATTCGTTCTATTTTGCCAACTAAAATATCGACTGTTTCACAGTTCTTGCCTACACATTCTTATAAAAGGGGATGCAATTTGCCCTTTTTCGAATATACACAACCTGTTCACAGATTATATATAGGTTTGTTTTTCCAATAGTTTGGAAAGTTTTCACTGAAATTGGCATATGCGCCGCTCCTCGATTAAATTGTTAGATATAACAATTCAATTGTTCTACAATGAAAATAACAAATAACACAATATGATTCCGGTGGTGCTAAAGAAACAAATCGCTTTTGTAACTAGAATAAACACATGTATTACTTTTTATACCAATAATTCAAAACCGTTGTCAATACCTCGTATATGCTTTATTCCTGAATAAATTCAGCCTTCTTTAAACTAAAGTAAATATGCCTATGACAGTAAAACATCCTCTTGTATTACAACGTGTTTCAAATGTTTAAATTCTGATGTTTAAAATTTATAGTTTAAGGGCTGAAATGTATGTGTTGTATCTGTACCTTTTTAACGAATCACCCTATGATAACACCAAATTTTAATAATTTTTAATTATTTATCCACTAAAGAAAATTTCAAGCCATACAATCAAAAGTATTCAACAAAATGAGAATTTTCCCTATCCTAGAAGAACGTAACATAAAGCAGCTTTGTACTATAGCAAAAAATGTCATCTGATAAGGATTTAAACTATTTACCACTTATACCACACGCTTAATGTTTCAAATGTTTTAATCCATTACCCCATAGCCTGTTTCAAGGTACTACATATAAGCAGGTTGATAGTAAAGCATTCTGCTTTAATATCAGTCTGCTTTAAGCCAGCATCTGCTAGAATATAGATCTAGAATAAATTTCTTATGATATATATTCATGACGGTAAACCGTTTTCTTCTATGGAGGAATCATTCAAAGGCATAAACAGCCGTATTTGTGGGGAAATGGGTAAAGTATAATTAAACGAAACAATAATAACCAGATAATAACATACCAGCGACTGTGTTAAAACGTGTAATTACAGTCAAACTTCGGTATCTCAAACTCACTTAAGTCGAACATATCCTGATTTAAAAGCCACGTCTTAACTTTAAAATAAGGATATGTCCGACTTAAGCAAGGAAGGAATTTAGCAAATTCAACTGTAAAAATACGGGGAAGTTCGAGTTAAGCAAATTCGAGATTTCGAAGTTAGAAATTACAGTGAGAGGGTTAAATAGACTGTTCCGAAACTAAATACAAGATCGGTGAATATCTGTATATGTATACCCAGTTGAACTCTCCATGAAAACATTCTTTAATTGAGAGTTAAAGTTGAAACAAGAATAATTTGTCTGACAAGCGGATATATCATATACTGACATGTCCCTCAATCACAATCACTCAAGGGACGACACTTCAATGACATTATCGAAAATTTGGCAGTTTAACTAGTTCAACGCAAAAGTATCGACTGCCATCTTAACCCTTTCTTTGTCAACTGTTGACATCTGTTTTAATCATTTCATTGTCATTTGATCATTTGCAGTAATATTGCAGAAAACTATATTTACCATTTACACAATGGGGAGGCTTTTTGCGATTTTTACAAACTCTTCATTTGAAGCAATTACAGTCGAAACTTCCAACTATACTAGCTTTAATCGATCGTACCAGTATTTTTAAAGTTAAAACGTGTGTATGTTTGATTTAACGCGAGTTCGAGTTATCGAGTTTCGAACGTAGTTTAATTTTCTACAGTAATAAATGATATTATGAAGAAAAAAAACACATTTTCTATACTCTCGCATATGGCTACCTAAAGCAGAATAAAAGTAAACAAAAATACCCCTTAATGTGCTGTCTGCTTTACTAAGCAAAACTCGATTTAAGACACACTCTGAAATATTTGCAATCTGCCTTAAGGGATTACCCGTCTTCGAAACAAGATACAGGGTATCATTTGTATTGGATAATGGTTAAAACCGGTGCATCAAAAGAGCGATACGATTTGCCAAACACTTTGGATCTTTATCAGGGTGCATGTTGGAATTGTCTATCAAAGGTTTCAGAATTGAATAAGTTGAATGAAAAGGCAATAACCGAGCAGGCAATCAGATGAGCGTGCTCTCTGTGGAATTAGATAACAAGACAAATGCTTCAGTAAACTTTCAAAGTAGTCGTTGTCAGGGTTTCACGACTAAATGTTGTGAACATAAACATATACCAAGTTAAAAACGAAACCAATGAAACCAGAAACATTCATCGATGTTTCTCTGTCAGAAAGAATTAGTGTGTAGAGTTTAAAGCCTTTAAAACGTATGTGTATATTGTTGATTTATGTAGAGACAGTGCGAAGATAGTGCACACAGAACGTTTTGTTCTATAACTAATGTAATTGTGTACCCGTTGATTTTGTATAACTGCTGACTGATTTTTGTGTATTATCTACCATATACGTATATTTAATCCTTACATTTCTATACTGGACATTTTAAACATAATAAAAGTTTATAAATCTCTCATGCAAAGGTATAGTTTACATTTTCTCTAAGTCTGTTTATGTATATTGAAAGAACTATTCACAATGTAAGACGGTCGGTGCATAAAAAGTGGAGAGTTTCTTAACACAGGAATGTGCATATTGTTCACACAATGAACTCCTTCAACAAGCTATTAACGAAATAGCTTAATTTTGATAATAGCTCGTGAGTAAGTTGCTTCAGACCATTGTGACCTATTGGGATGAAAACGGTTATTATGACTTCTAGTCGAAGAGTTCAGCTGGCTAATGACCGACGATACAGCATAGATGCTTAAAGATAAGCTGGAACACTGTTGCTTTAGGTCTGTAGTCAAACCAAGGTACACGCTGAGCAATCTGCTCAACATCAGCCTGTACCGACTCCAAGCAATATGCTCATCATACAACTCATCACTAATCGCACCAGTGCTGAGCAATTTAACGATCTTCATAGAGCTCAACATAAGTTCACAATACTGTTGCTCAGCAAAAGCAACGTTGAGCATACATCAACTTCAGAATATCACCAGTCAAGCCTTTAAGAACCCCCAAACAACTCACGGAATCCCAAATTGTAGTTATAAAAGACGAAAACTAAAAGCATAGATATCAGGACATTCCCTAATTGTCAGACATTATTGCCTACCGATGAATGTTACAGACACAATGAGCCTGCAGCTAGCAAAGTGGTTCAGTGGAACCCTAAACATAGGAAACGATGGCACCCGGGCTTAACTAAGGTAAATGTCCTGATACAGGATGGCAAACCGGAACAGCAACTCCAGAAGAAACTTGCACATTTCATGAACGGAGGTGCCGCATGTCTGTTGGCGGACGACCTGATGATGATATTATGGTTTGACTGTGTTTGACGGGTTATTACGTCATAATGGCAGTAAAGTGTTTAGATCAATGTAATGTATTGAATTGAACGGGATTTGAAAGACAATGCTTTTCAATTTAGAATTTGATCAGAAGTTTAACTAAATGCATTAAACTGTCAGTGAAACGTAATCATTTCATGTTCATGTTTCCCCAATCACTGCCTTTCCCAAAGTACCCTTATTATCAAACAGTATGGATCCTGAGCAGACGCCGCGTAATGCGGCGTCTAATCAGGATCCAAACTGTTTGACACTTATTTAAATATGTTTTAAGTCAAAATACATAAAATTTAAATTTGAAAAAAAATAACAGACGACTTTTTTTAAAAGACTGATGACGTCATTGAGGTGAAAGGATTAAGGGGGACCGTGATATAATGGTTTCAACTTGGTATAGTCGTGTTTCACTAAACAACACTTTCAAGGAAACGGAGATATCCCATGCTGATTCACTGAAAAGAATAGGTTGTTGGTGAAACGCTTAACCCATTACGCCTAGTGGATTCTCCCATGTTAATATACTGTATTAGTCCATTTTATACGCCCGTCTTCAGACGGGACGTATTATTGTCGTGGCGCTGTCCGTCCGTCCATCTATCCGTCTGTCCGTCCGTTAACTTTTTCATGTCCGCTCTCTAACTCAAACAAATTCATTCCAATCCTTTTGAAACTTTGTCAGAACGTGTATGACCATAATATCTCGGACAAGTTCGATAACCAGCAAGATTGCCCCAGACATTCAAGAGTTATGCCCCTTTTTCGTAACAAACGGGCATTTTAATTTGTCCTCTCTCTAACTCAAACACATTTTTTTCAATCCTTTCGAAACTTTGTCAGCATGTGTATGACTATACTATCTCGGTCAAGTTCGATAACCAGCAGGATTGCCCTAGACATTCAAGAGTTATGCCCCTTTTTTGTCAAAAAAGGGCATATTTCTGTTCGTCTGTTCTCTAACTCAAACAAATTCATTTTAATCCTTTTGAACCTTTGTCAGCAGGTGTATGATCATAATCTCTCGGTCACGTTCAATAACCAGCAGGATTGCCCCAGGCATTCAAAAGTTATGTCCCTTTTTTTCGTTAAAAACGGGCATATTTTAGTTTGTCAGCTCTCTAACTCAAACAAATTTATTTCAAACCTTTTGAAACTTGGTCAGCATGTGAATGACAATAATGTCATAGTCGAGTTCAATAACCAGCAAGATTGCCCTGGACTATCAAGAGTTATGCCCCTTTTTTGTAAAAAACGGGCATATTTTAGTTTGTCCGCGCCCTTACTCAAACAAATTTATTCCAATCCTTTTGAAACTTGGTCAGCATGTGTATGACAATAATGTCTCGGTTATGTTCTATAACCAGCAAGATTGCTATAGACAGTCAAGAGGTTTGCCCCTTTTTCATCTTAAACGGGCATTTTTTAGTTTGTCCGCTCTCTAACTCAAACAGATTTATTTCAATCCTTTTGAAACTTGATCAGCATGTGTATTACCATAATGTCTCGGTTATGTTCTATAACCAGTAAGATTGCCTCTGAAATTCAAGAGTTATGCCCCTTATTTTGTCGAAAACGGGCATTTTTTAGTTTGTCCGCTCTCTAACTCAAACAAATTTATTTCAATCCTTTTGAAACTTGGTCAGCATGTGTATTACCATAATGTCTCAGTTATGTTTCATAACCAGCACGATTGCCTCTGACATTCAAGAGTAATGCCCCTTATTTTGTCGAAAACGGGCATTTTTTAGTTTGTCCGCTCTCTCACTCAAACAAATTTATTCCAATCCTTTTGAAACTTTGTCAGCATGTGTATGATCATAATGTCTCGGTCAAGTATGATAACCAGCAAGATTGCCCCTGACATTTCAGAGTTATGCCTATGTTATCTTTAAAATAGGGCATTTTTTGTTTGTCTGCTCTCTTTCTCAAACAAATTTATTCCAATCCTTTTGAAACTTGGTCAGCATATGACCCCTAACTCTCAGGGTTCTTTGCCTTTTGTTCACTTTACCTTGATGGGGTTTTAGTATGACTACATTCTAAGATCGATTTGACGGGCGTATAATGTGGCCGGTTTGTGGTGCTCTTGTTTATCAAAGGGATGCCTGGTGAACATTTTCATTTTCATTTTGTGTTATATTGAAATTCCTATTAGTATACAGTGTAGACTCTGATCAGACACCGCATAATGCGGCGTCTGATCAGAGTCTACACCGTTTGACTATGTCCCATATATGGGATCGTGGGCACAAAAGGGTTAATGCTTTATCATGATTGCAAATCAAGTACATGTATTCCAATTAAAACTCGAAGTAAACCTTCAAATGAGCAATTTCTGTTTGCATACGGATGGTACATTGTTTACTATTTATCGTCGGTTTTACAAATTTCAGTGCAAATCATGATCAGGGGGCTCCTAAAAGGGCCATCTTACCAGGTATTCACTGTTTGCGTAGGCCAAATGTACTCTCCCAGGTACATTTTAAACTCGTTGCTATGGTTCCATCAATTACACAGCGTGTTATTAGCCCTTTGACTGCTGGTCGCGACTTTATTGATTTTTGCAAACAGTTTAGATCCATATCAGACGCCGCGTTAAGCGGTGTCTGATCTAGATCCAAACTGTTTGACACTCGTCTTTTGGTTTATTTACTCTAAAAATGTACAAATCTAAAGTTAACAAACTTTGCAGACGACAATTTCGAAGCAGACGACATCACCGCAGGATAAGGGTTAACAGTTGAAACAGATTGCATTTCTAAGCAATTTGTACGAGGTACTTATTATGAGACAGTCTAGATAACGTTATTCTCACCCGTTCAAAGTCATTTCCTTGGTCCTTTGAGGACCCCCCCCCCCCCCACCACCACCACCACCACCACCACCGTGGTCCTCAATAGACGTGAAAGTAAATGTAAGAGCATGCAGCATGTGCCTGGATATTATTTAACACAATTGCAACATCTATATATAAGCAATTTGGATTGAAAAAAGATTGCTGTCTAGTACCTAATCACATAAGTATTGCAGCAGTCATTTGTCTTATACGAAATGCCAAAAGATTCCATCAATATATAAATGTCTGGTAATAACAATATGTCGACTCAGCTATCAATGTCGTTTACGTGTTATATATGTTGTTGTATATTCCTTAGACACGGGACAATTCTTGACTTGGTACAATGATAACACTCTCACCAGCTCCAAGAGGATTGAATTATTATTTAACCTTTCACTGCCATAACATCTTTTTTATTTCTAAAACTTAAATTTTAGATATTTCGGATCCTAGTCAGACATCGCGTTATGATCAAGGTCCAAACTGTTTGCAAATAACTGTTAATCTCGGTAGTGAAATGGTCAAAAACATTACCAACAGGTTTTAATACAAGTCGCAGTTAAATGTAGATAGAAGGTTAACGCAAAATCCATCTTTTTTAATAATAGATTAAACACGTAAGTAAAATGTTCAAGGTATTTGACTGTGTTCTATCATATAATATTTCTGGAAGAGCTAGTTATGACAGATGGAAAAATGGAAAAACATACGCTGTTGTACTTTGTTTACATTAAGGCCATTTGGAAAAAGTGCGCCAATTTAGGACTTTTTAAAATTTTGTTTGATAAAAACAAACTTCAGTTCAATCTATATCTTTTAAATGAAAACAAACATGATTATTTTATTTCACGTGTATGGTATTTTTATTTTCAGATAAAAAAATCATTACAAAATAAGGAGCATATTTAAAAACCATCAACAATATGTTTTCATGAGGTGTTATTTACATTCGCCCTATCTCTTTCCATTGTAAAAATCAGTGTTCATTTCTTATAGACACTCAAACCTTAGGAGGCGGAGCTTAGGGTTAAGTCGCTGCGCATTGACCTTCACTACTCTAAAATTAGAAATCCACGTTGTATTTGACCTAGATTGAATCTAGTTTATTTCCCAATCTTTTTTTAAACACTAAATACCAATATATATATATTATATTCATATTGATATAAATTATTTACACTCATTGTGAAAAAGAAAATGCAGTAGGAAGCGCTCCGAAACTTTGTCCGTCTGCTACGAATTTATTTTTATCATAACAATGATGCTCGAGATAAGATTCTCACTCGTTTAATGAATTCTGAGTGTCGCTCTTTGGTTTGCGTTTACAAGTGTAACAATTAGCGGTCACTAATTTGTGACGCTGGGCGTTAGCGAATTTTTATGTGAATCTAAAATATGTAATATAATTTTGATATTTACGATAAAACAGGCTTTAGTTTTGCGAATTTATCGGAAATTAGTGCAATAGATTTGAACAATTATTTTTACAATTTTTAGTTATAAAATATATGGAAAATGTCAAGATCTACATTAAGTGTACATTTAAGAAGGCTATTACTGCTGATGCTGAAAAAGTAACATAGGGGCGGGTAATAAATGCTTCGCCACTACACAAACTACAATTTTCAGTGGCAGATTTGAGTGTCTGTCGGACTCGAAATAAATAATAAAGAAAGCTAAAAAAAATAAAAAAAAACAAGAGGACGACACAATTTGCAGTCTACAGTAGGTTCTTTATAGATCTAAATAATGTTAGTCACTAACCCCAACTCAATAAAACCAACTAGGCAGTATGATTGTTTGGGAGGGGGGGGGAGTAGAAACGGGCTTTCGAAACCTTCTCTTAGTACTGAACAGGATACAAAAGGAGCTCGAATACGATGTACATGTATACAGATTTATTATATACCTACCAATGTTCTTCCCGAAATATTTCCGTATTTTATCGAACAAATACACCTTGACTGATTGAAAATTCCGTATCACCCATGTACCGTGTGTAATGAGAAAAGAACGTTCTCTGTGTAGTCGGAACTACTTTCACGCGTCATCCCCTAATGTCACTGTGTGACGTTTTAAATAAAATAGTAGATCTACGAAACATTTCTATCGTTTTTCATTTTATTATTATTATAAGAGGTATATAATAAAAGGAACATTACTATACTTTGCATATATTATGCACCGGATCACTCTCGTTGTGTGTGTAAAGGCTATATCCAACTCGACCTTCGGTCTCGTTGTGTGTGTAAAGGCTATATCCAACTCGACCTTCGGTCTCGTTGGATATAGCCTTTACACACACAACTCTAGTGATCCGGTGCATAAGATATGCAAAGTATAGTAATATTCCGTTTATACTATGCATCAATCTCAATCAGGTCAGATTTGGCTAGATTTATAAACAAGATTAACGTCACCTCTATATTGAGTTATCCTATCATGGTGATGACACCGAAATTGGTTACTTTAGTTTTGGGTTGAGGTGCAAGGATAAGCATGAATATTCCACTGCTGAAGTAACCACCGATTCTTTGACATGCCCGGAATCAAGATATAATACATGCATATATTAACCCGGATTCAAGATACATACTAAATACTAGATCTACTTAAAGACAATTCCTGACCTACTTTCGGTGGTAACACCAAACCAGGTATAAAAGCATGTAACCCTGTGCTAGTTGTGCTGTTACTGTTATCTTGTCTAGGGATATACTCATCCAAGCGTCTCATGTGAGGCCCGTACCTTAAATTTGTTAGTTTGGTTGGTAAAACCCATTGAAAAAATCATTGAGTCAGGTCCTCTCTAGACAACTTGAGATTAGTGACTAAGCTAAGCACACTTCACTCCTCTAGTTACTTTTACGCCTTCTGAGGACAAGGGGGGGGGAGTCCATCAAAGACTGAGGATATAGAAGCTGGTTATTTTATTTTGTGAAGCGGGGACTCTCCCTGTGTCCGTAACCACTGGAATATGATTCTGATATAGTCAGCTAAAACACTCGGGCTTTTTTTTTTCAATATCAAAATTCTTACCAATAAAAAGGTCATATATATAATTTTATTTATAAAGATAAACTGTTGTTACTTTTGATTAAATTGCCTTTGATAGAAGTTGTTTCCGTCATTTTAATCAGTACAATCATCGATATCAGTTGAAACGAAGGAAAAAACAGCATAAATCAATAAAGGGAGGTAAATGCCGAAAGATTCTACGTAAGTTATGCGAACTTTTAACTGAATTGACATGTACTCTTTTAGGTTTAATTCGAGTAAGAATAGGTATATCCCGATTCGATTTTTAATTTCCATCCTTTATGATTCTTTTTCGTGATTGTATCAGCACACAATGGGAGGACTATTTCCTTTCCGTAATGTGGTAGCTAACAGTAATTTGGTTAAATCTATGGTTCTATTTATAGAACATTCTATTTTAAGAAAATGCAACGGACAGAAAGTTACGGAAAAATCAAATTTAAACCTTTTAAATTCTTATAACCTGTTTGGTGACAGGATAAATAGAATAACCTGTCAGTGGCGGATATTTCCACCGACAGGTTATTCTCTATATCCGCGCAGTATAGATCTAACTATGTTATTTGGTTACAGGGGGCGGAGTTAACTTCGCTAAAGCTGTTCATTCAAGTTTATTTCTTCGACGTACTTTTCCCTTTTTAAACCCAATTTCTCTTTAATAACTGAAAATTTGAATTTTTTTCATAACAAATATAAAGATAAAATAATGTAAATATAAGAAATGAACAGATTTGTTCGGTGTTCAAGCCAAATGAACGTCAGAAAATTATCGGCAAATTTACCGATAATTTTCTGTCGTTCATTTGGCTTGAACACCGAAAAAAATCAATTAATTTCTTAATTAAACTTGAAAGAAATATATTTCTGGCATTTTACGTTTTCTTATGTTTTATTAGACTGGACCTCTATCCCCTATATATGAAGAAATGAAATGAAATAAAATGTTGCTGATGAAACAATCAATTATTAAAGTTTAATGAGGCATACTCCTTTAAAAAAGTTTTAAAACGTTATCATGTATTGATGGGAATCCACATTTATACTAAATACACCGACTCAAAGATGTCAGTGGTGCCGATGGGAATTAGACCTTTTGGACAGAACTTTGCTATTAGGGCGAAATGATTAAGGATTTACCAGATTAACAAACTTGACTGTGATACAAAATGACACAAGGCAACAATTAATTGCATGAGCGACTCTTAAGTTAAAACTTATCGATATAACACGGAATTGTTTGTGAAAACATCGAACTTGCAATATTTTGATAACAAATATAATATACTGAAAGATGTATTTTGAGGCGGTAGTTTCACTGACATATAATCTTCATTTCGGTTTACGACTTAAGGAAGCATGCCCAGAATAGATAAAACATACGTACTACCCAATGTTAAAGTGTGATATGAATTATTTCATCGTCATCTCCATATTCTCGTTATTTTTACAACTTAATCATTATTATATCGCCTGTGTTATAAAAACAAACCGTACCTGGTTTTGGATCATATCCGTGTGCATAGCAACTGGGGTCTGCTTCGACAGTAACATGTTACACAGAAAGTTATACCACCAATAGAGTACTTCTTAAATCATTTTTGCTACAAATAGCCTTATGAATTAGAAATGTATACTTCTTTTCAACGGCTTCAATTACAGACACAGTAATTATAATTGCACGTTTCTCACGATTTATGGCTTTTTGAATCTTCATTAACTCCTTTTCTTCCTTATCCAGTACACTCGTTGTTTTCAAACAGTTTGACTTTGATGCGGCGTCTGATCAGGATCAAAACTAGTTATATTTCTTAAGTCAACATGCATACAATTTTATGTTTAGATATAAAAGCAGACGTCAATTATTAAAAGCTTGTGGCGTCATGGCAGTGAACGTGTTTAAACATAAACCATCGTGTGTTCAGATTTTTTCTGCTTTATTTACAAATGCGACGGGCATTGCGAAGGGTCAATACATAGTAGTTCAATTGAGAGACAAGTGCAGTTTATGGTCACTCGTTAGGTTTGAAACATAGACTGTTTCCGTGTTTCTACAGTTGGTCTTACGTTTTTGCCATAGTAGCCTATACCATTAGGGAATGCCTTTTTTAAACCAATATGAACGCAATTCAATCAAATGCATAAAATAGCAATATTTTTAAATGAAGTTTATTTAATTTAATCAGAGAGGCAAGCATGACTTTACACTTGTTCGGTGTTTAATCTGGATTCAAACCGTTTGCAATTGATTTAATTGTTGTTAATTTTTAAATTACTTTGTATTGGAGAATACATAAAGTATTTTCAAACGTAGCTTAAACGTACTTGCCATTTCATATGTCTACACTGGTTTTCGCATTCTAAGAGACTACGTATCGTTTCGGAAGATAACTCTAACACAGTTCTGTGTTATAATATTGCGTTTTATCAAACCAGCCGTCACATGTATTTCTTCCCATTCTTTGTTTTACTAGAAAAGATTTGTTGATAAAAATGTTATGACCATATATATCTGTTTAATTTTGAAATCGTAGTAAAAGGTGCTATTTTGTTATAAGCGATATTTGCAAGCTAAGAGTATATTAAACTCATAAAATTGTTATATTTTCAAGTATTAAACGGATTCTCTGCCCTTATTTCGTGAAATATAAGTTCTCTTGTGAGTGCCATAGAGCCCAAAACTATTTAATATAAAGGAGAAATAGATATTTAAAACAAATCATATGTTGTCGGATATAATAATAACAGTATGTTGGCTCTATGGCTATTTCTAAAACATGTGTCATATAAGAATTAAGTATTTCTTCGTTTGTGCTAATTTTAGAAAAAGCTTCAGTTAAACCCTATCACATGAATCTAACATACTAATTTGATTTTGCATTATTTATTCCATGTCTATGCGTGGCTTAGTGGTAGAGCGTCCGCCTGTCTGCAGTTCAAGAGGTTGCGGGTTCCATCCCTGACCGGGTCAAACCAAAGGCTTTAAGATTGGTAGTAATGGTTTTCCTCCTTGGCACTCAGGATATCGGATTAGCATTACGACTGGTTCGTCGGTGTCAGGATAACATGACCGACTAGGTACAGTATATGGTGCACCTCATAAGTGTCATTGCTTGTAATACCCGAAAAAGGTGTAACAGAAAAAACAAGGTAGCAGTTTCTAAAAATGAAACTAAATTAAGACAAAACATACAATTCGAAAAATATGATGCTCTAATAATCATCGATATGGCACTATTTTGTTAACTTTGAAATGTCAGTAAACTCCTTTTACTTTAATGGCTTCAAATTTTCAACACTAACCTTTCAAATTATTTTCATATTTTGAATTTGCTTTGTACGGGTTTTCATATGGTAGAATTCAAGAACGGTTAAGTACTAGATTTTTCTGTTATCAAAGTTGTTAATTATTTTTCATAAATATTTTTCAACTCATATTTTTCAACTAGAGCGCACGTTTTGACTTGACTTGGTTTCTTTATGTGACACCAATTCTATGGACATGAACTTGTTTATATTTGAAACAGGTTTTACTTAAACTTGTACCTTGAATGATCCACATTTGATTCAACTGTCGAAATGGCCGTAGTGAAAAAAAATGCAACCACATATGATTTGTTTTGATTTTTTCATTAGGCATAAAAATCTCTTCCAAAATACCATGAAACAAACAAGTAAGATACTTGAAATTGTCGCTCATGGGTTTATACATCCTTAATGGTGTTTTATTGAACACTTACAATGATTTACAAAGCAAATGTCACGCTCTTTCACTAGCGCTCGCACATTTACCTTTGTCGTATGTAAGGTATTACTTTTGGCGTATCTATTTTTAAGAAGTATTGCGTTTCAGTTTCTTCCAGTGTATTTTACCAGATAATGCACACAATTCCCATTTAAAAGGCCTATATCATGGCATACAACAGCTGAATAAATGTGTTCAGTATTTACTTATGATTAACATATGACCATTATCAAATGATTAAACGAGTTCACTTTCAAAGTACACGAACTCGTCTGAGATGTGTCTCTAATAGTCCTTTGCGATGGATAACAGTATTATTTTACATATTTTACATAAAGAATAACTTTTTTAATTTTAACCGCGGAATGTTTAATTGCTTACATGTTTTACAAGAAAACTTATGTTAAGAATTATGGCATTTGGCGCTGTAGTTTGTGACATGTGTGTTGATGAACGAATGAATACTCTCTGTAAAGGAGATTCATTTACATGTTGAATCTGTTTGTTTCTAGTTGCTTCATATTTTACTCCTTCGCTACCATGACGTAGTTTGTCGTCTGGTTTTTATATATTAAAATTAGATTATTGATAAATCGACTTTTTAAATCACGTTTTAACTTTTAAATTCGGATAAGTTTATCTTAAGAAAACTCTAGTTATCAAGGATCGACTGTAGCTCCTAAAGAAACTTTGCCAGATATAATTACTATACACACGTAAGCAATTCTATGGCTTAGAACTTTAATTATACTGAGACGCATTCAAGTTTGGATTTTTATTGCATACATAATGATTTGACACTCAGCAGCCTTCTGCTTCAGTTAGGCAACCCAATAAGTTTCAAGCACAAGTGGCGAACATTTTTATCCTAATCAGATGCCGCGTTACTGTATGCAAATGCGCTTTAAAACGTAGTTGAACCTTTTTGTCTGCAAAATATTGTCAGCTAAGCATATTCCATCTACCATTTTAAACAATGGTTTTGAAGTTACGACTGACGAAATATTGAAATAGTGATACGAGTGTCACAAAGACTGTATTATGATCAGGCACCTCAAACACGTGGGCGTCAAACTAGGATAAAACATGTTTGCAAAGTCGACTTTAAATGCCTTTGATGGTGAAAGAGTCAAGGAGTGTAGTGTTTGTGTTGTTTGTTAGTGTTGTTTATCTTTATTATTGTTTAGATGGTTTAGCCGGAACAAACATATAGATGAGATTTTCAATATCTTTTTATCAAATATAACAACACCAAGAAGCAAAGATTCGGAATTGAAAACAACCTCAAGACATAAATAACCATTAGACAGAGCCTACTAGATCACAGGTCTTTAACAAGATAGTCAATTTTTATGTACAGTAAATTCTCTCTATAACGACCACTTAAACTAATGTCTAATTGATAACATAAAAATACAAGTGACAGCTTTACGCAATGTGACAGTGAAACAGAAAGCTCCTAGAGGATGTTTCTATTTCACTGTCACCATGCTTTAAGCATTCACCTCCATTTAATAACCAAATAGTAAATAAAATCTATTGGTCGTAATAGAGAGGTTTTACTGTATTGAGATGGTCAAGTTTTTATTGCTTAGGACTGTAAAACATGAAGAAAGAGGTTCGAATTTGGTCGAATGCAAATGTTTGGGTTCTGCTTCATTATGTTTATTTGTTATTTTACAGTGTTTCCTTCTCTACAACGACCCTCCCAACAACTACTACCTCCTTACAACGACTTTTGCCGCTGTTCCCAACACATTTATGTCTAATGCTTGCACTGCTGCAATAATGTCTGCTTGAAAGTGTTGCCTGCTGTTTTTCTTACATAAATGACATTTTGACAGGAAAAACATTATGATGAATAACAAAGAGCTTGAATCCTGATCAGACGCCGCGTTAGACGGCGTCTGATCTTGATTTAAGCTGTTTGCAAATGTAAACCAATGTCCCTCCCTCTTACGATTCCCTCCGAACAACGAACACAAGTGTTGTCTCCAATTGGGTGTCGTTGTAGAGAGGGAGTAGCTCTTTTTTATCATTGGTAGCTCTTTTTTTTCAAAAAGCCGAACTTTTGTCACTACCCTGTCGCCGGTGTCGTTTTTGTTGGTTTTTATTTGAATATTTTGTATAGACATTATTTCTCAATTACTGTCTTAGAATACCGCTTAACTTGGAACACATATTCAGTACTCTGAGCAATCTTGTTAAAATTTGCTCAAAATGTTTGTTGACAATATATTGGTTCCGTTTTACAATACACTAGCATACCAACAGCAACACGGTACACAGCCTGAGTGTTATAAAAGAGTATTTTCCATTTAGTTCTTTTCGTGCTAATCCAGTGATAAACACACTTTAAACAAAAATGTTTACCACCGGGAACAGGCATTTCTGTAGTGTAACTGGGGTTCGCCGGTTTCAAGAGAATTGATCCACTATTCCTTGCTATGATTGACAGAAAGACGGTCAAATTATTTTGAAACATGTTTGTCAATTTATACTTTGACAGTCAATTAAATGATATCAAATAATGAATGCTATTCCATCATATACCACCATTCTGATCTTCGGATCCAAAGTTTGACAATTCAGAAAAATAGGCTTTCATAAGGATATCCGAATAGCATTGAGTTGACATTTCGAAAGTAATGAACTAATTTCCATCATATTATATCCACATAGTGCACAATATAAAGAACATTATTTTGAAATACATGAACATTTGTGAAATTAAACCTTCTAATGTCCATATAGGCGGATAGTGGCCGAGCGGTACTGCGTTCGATTGCGGTACTAGGGGTCGTGAGTTCGATCCCCCGCCGGACCAGCGGCCTGACTAGGGGATTTTTCCAATCCCCGATGATGTACAGGAATGTTCTAGATCAAGATATAGACTGCGAACTGCTCCTCCTTACACAGGGGTACCTTTGAAACTGGGACGGTACTTCGGATGCCTACGCGTCATATATTTGCAGTGCTAAATATTGAAGTCAAGATGGCTCGATGATCAAGGGAGTGAATGTACAGTTGGCTTAGTTTGGACAGTTTGGATCCAGATCAGATGCCGATTGGTGTCCAAACAGTTGACACTCGTATCCATTGTTCCCAACTCGTACTGCCACACATCTACATCATATTCAATAATAGTGAATAAGACGATACAATTGAATTGGTCAGTTTATGCATACAGTTAATTAAAAATAATGGGAGAGTTAATATCCAATTAAAATAGTAGATTTGAAAAACTAAGTTATACAACTCTAACAAATGTAAGTGTTCGAGATTCTTCTACAGAAAAACAGATAATCTTAAAATGAGCGAGCTTGGATATTCGAGTTTTAAAGAATTTTCAGAGGCTCAGGAACTGAATCACGGTACGTGGCAGATGCCCCTGAATGCTTTGTCGACAGCGAAATGCATTTTGTTGTTGTAAATTAAACTCATACACAATATTTGACAATGCTGCGCGCCACTCCTTCGTCCGAAGATGTAGTTGCATACTAAGTATGGTATCTCTATCTGATTTGGTTATCCCATTATGCTTCAAACAATTGATATTGGTATGTGACACTATCCCATCCCAAAATGTACTCAGGGATTTTCTAGAAATTATGCTCCTGAAAGTTATTATTCATGAAAGAGGTCAAGCGTCATTGAAAAATATTATGTCGACAAGGTTTTGTCTTTATAATTTAAGTCAAACGCCATAGTCAATGTCACAAAAACCAGAACATCGTTAGGGCCATTGCGCCATCCAAAATATGTAGACTACATTTCTTTTTGTGTCACCTGTGATGGTTCATTTCTTTTGCATCAATTCCATGATAGTTATTCCCCTCTTTTACTCTTTTTGACGGCAGATTATTTTTGCTTTAATGAAGTTTGTCATTTTAACTTTCACTCTAGCTCGACTGATGGTTTCTGGCACACGTGTTCCGAGGACCCCCTCTATTTTCAACTCTTCGAAGGAATTCATCTGTAAAACTTCACCCTTAAAATGGCTTATGGCCATAAAGACTATGTTCAACTTAACACTGCTAACTGCATCATAATGTTTTTTTTATGGTATATGATATCTTAATCATTCATAAAAAGAACTATATGTTGTAATCTTACGCATATGCCGGCCTCCATTCGAATTAACCGAAACACTATATGTATGTAAGAGCTGCCCCTGGTTACTGCGAAGACATACTTTTGCTGAGATAAAAAAATTATATTGGATTGTAATAGAGTGCCTTCGGAAAGGTTTCAATAGTACCTTTCTCCCTTTTTACTTGTTGAATACCGGAACTTTAAATGGACAAGAAGGTCATAATGATAGGTTATATTTGATAATTTATTAAAAACTTTCAAAATCGAGTAAGTGGTAAGTGGTTTCCATGGAGGAAAAACCTGCCCCAGCCGACTCATCAATGTATTAAGCTTAAGATCTTTATTCAAGGAAACTTCAACTATGCTTAGAAAATTTTTAACTTGATAATTTCTGTAAATTTATGTTCAGTTTTGACCAGTATTTCCCGACAATAAGATTGTCATCACGCTTTAATTGTTACCATGGAAACCACCATAGATTGCTTTATCTGACTGGCCTTTATTTCACAGAAATGACAGCGTACCTTTTAAAGAGAAATCCTGTGAAATATAACTGTATCAGCCGAGAAGATTCAATGAAGAAGATATTTATACCTTTCGGCGCCGAAGTCGCATGAAGACAATTTTTCAAAAGGTTTGGGTCCTGATCAGATGCCGCGTAACCCGGCGTCTGGTCAAGATCAAAACTGTTTGATAGTCGTATCGATATTTCTAAAGCCATACTATATTGAACCTACTTTGAAGTGATATTGCAAACAAGAATATGGCCTTGAATAGGTTAATTAAATACCATATTGGCGACTCATGACGGAATACCTCATGACTTTCACAATAGTTCCACTTAGGGTTTCGTACCGGTTGGCTAATAACATTAGCCCTGGCCTACGAGGGGAACAATCTTGCTACAGGCCCTTTGCATGGCGTCTGATCAGAATCCAATCTGATCGCAAACGCGCTTTTTTGGCGTCACCAAGAGTTACAGGGTAAACATGCATATACGTGGTTGTCGAAATTTCACTGGATAGCAAAATTAGCTCTTTGAATGAAGACGGTTTATTCAAATATGACCAATAGGCCAGTATTATTATACTTGATATGTTTGTACTTGGGCAATGTTCTGCACATAATTGTCGAGGAATGCACAGGTAACACGATATGCAACAGGAATATACTCGCAGAACGAAACCATTCAGGTTCATACTTTCTTTTGCAGTAATAAGTTAATAGGTTTTAAGTGTATTTGATTACCGTTGACTTGCAAACGGTTTATCAAATGTGTTTGGCTCATAATACCATACATACGCACTTTACACCTATCAGTTATTTCGAGACTTGACCCTTTCAACCCTAAGCATCTCTTGTGGGTATTTAGTAGTCTTTTAGACTCTTGTAGTACAGGCATTTTAACCAGTCTACTGTTTCATTTTTGATAAGACAACAACAACGAATAAGAATATCAAACAGTGCAGACCCTGATCAGAGGGCTCCTATAGGAGCCCTCTGATCAGCGTCTCTACTGTTTGCATTTTAAATCAGTAATCTCTACAGGGGCTGTATGTTTGAAAGGGTTGAGATATTAGTTACACTTTATCAGTCATGAATATGCATCACAAAATATATTATATACCCTAGCAGATTGCAGTATAAAGCAGGCTAAACGTAAAACTGAATGCTCCTTTAGTGGTAGTCTGTCGTCAAAACTAGAAACTTGATATGAGTAATGGGTGATACCTCCCGTGTATCCTTCCAGTTTCGGTGATCTTTGTTATTTAACAAAGTTTGTTTTTGTATTTATCATGATTAGTAGTAGTATATCAAATTTGAATTGCCTTCTTTTCACACAGATTTTTAGCGTTTAAACGCGCTTATACACCTAGTTGTGCTTTATAGAGATTTCCTAGTTAGATAAACTTCCCTTGTTTATGTTTTGGAGCAGATGGTAATAGCATGATAAGTGATTTTCTTAACAACCATGACGTCATCGGCCGTAAAGTAAAGATTGTCGTATGGCTTTATTTATCAATTACATTTTCGGTAAATTGATGAAAGTAGTATCATAATGGGTGTCAAATAGTTTTGATCCTAACCAGACGCCGCGTCACGCTGCGTCTAATCAGGATCCCAACTGTTTGCAAATAACATTGTACTGATGGCAAGGCAATGTAAGGGATGCTGAAGCAAAAGTGTCACTCTTGTAATTTGTTTGAATTAGACCGCTGATTAGATATGGTGCTCGTTTACAATATTTGTCTTATTTGACAAACCTCGATGATTTCATTAGTGTCATTCAATAATAAATGGAGAATTTCAGAACGTGACATAAATAATCTTAACACGCAGCTCCAGATAAAAGATGTATTACTAATTGTAAAATCCAAACGCCATAAAGAGGTCATTTTTTGCATGGTTTTGAAAATTGTTACAATGTGAAGTGTATAAATTGTCTATTAGATTCCTGGAAACGACATATTTATCTATGATGTGACCGATGTAAACAATAATTACAGCACGTTGGTGGGATAGTGTAATTGCGTCAGCTTATGTGACACATCAGCACGTGATGAATTTTTTTTTGTGCTACTGAGTAGGCTGGGAGACGTTGAAATTCACCCATCAGTACAGAGTGGTAAGACTCCGCCAAATGGGTCACCTACACACTCATGCGTTCGTAACATACATATACAGCACGGCGCTATATGAACATTAGTGTGTCGTAATTCTGTAAAACCCAAAGCAAACAGTACTTTGAATTTAATTAAAATTGATTTACATTCGTGTGACTTACATCTTATGCATATGTAATGTATATGTATTGAGATGTTTCGTTTCATCTCATCAGCATTTACAATTTATACCCTAGAAACTAATCGTAACTCATGTTATACACAGCAGCTCATTGGTAAATAGGTCATACAATTTATATGTGAAAAGCCCTGCTGCTGACACCTGTCAACCGTCTGTTCATTATGTAATGTTTGTTTGCAACATTTTTTAAAGTTGATACAAATGCATTTGTTTTAGAACATATCACCAGTGTGTCTAACAATCTCAATCCAGAGGAGGCGGTAAGTTACTCGGCATCTCATCAGGATCCAGAAAGTTACCAGCGGCTTTCCTAAATTTGTCCGCGGCGTAAAAATTAATACGTTAGTGATGCCATAGAAAATATAATGAATGAGTTGGATCTCTTTAATCCGTTAATGACTTTCTTTACAACTAAAAATGCTATTTAAATCGATAGAATTTCAATAATAACAGCTAACAACCTTCATTTAGCACAAAATCCCCAAAGAAAATGTCGTTGTGGTTTTTTTTTGCAATATTCCTGTAGAGATAATTCCCTGTTAAGATACGTTTCATTTCGGTTTGACAGGTTTTTTGTAATAAGATACTAGGTGATTATACTGTAGCTGTGTGTTATAGTTGCTGTTAACATTCACATTCAGTCATTAGGAAATTAATACTGTCTTTCTGCACCCTTCATCTCGAAGAAAACTTATTCGGCTTGTTTTAACAATGACTCAGTCAACTGCCAGATTGTTTTGTATCTACTTATTTGATACACTATTGCAAGTAAACTTTATGATACACTATTACTCACAGGCACCAAAAGTACAGACGGCAATAACATGTCTTTTCTAAGGCACGTTAGTTATAGTCGTCTAAAAAATTAACATCAGCAAGACTTCATAGGTTATACATTTCTACGAATATGTCAGTTATGCTCAGAATGTTAAGAGTTGTTTTCTGCAATATTTATTTCAATGCATGTGTTATATCAATAAGCATGAATAATGTGAATATGAATGTAAAGCAAGTTGATATATGCGTGTTTTCAGTTTTCTTCTAGTGGGGTTTACAATATATTGAAAAAAGAAAAACGGCTGATATCATTAGTTCATAATCACATATATAGGAAATACTGTCGCTGTCACTTCTTTTTAACCCTTTCCCTCTCAACGACGCCTATAGGCGCGTTACAACAGTTTGAATCCTGACGCGGCATCTGATCAGAATCAAAACTGTTTGACACTCCTATATATATATATATGTTTTAAGTCATACTACATTGAAACTTACTTTGAAACCATCTTGCAAAACACCAAATTGAAGCAGACGACAATGAAACGATGAAGGGATAAAAAACTCACAAGAACTTTAGTAGTGAAAAGGTTAACATGGGACTAAATTGGTTGTTCATAAATAATGAATGTTTCTAATATATGTGTAGCTTTAGAAAATAGCCTGAAAATAAGTTCGATGCAAGTTGTCGGACAGAATTATACCCACTCATATAACTGCCTCTGTAGAATGAAAAATGGTTAATAAATTACCCAGTCGTAATTAGATAACTATTCAATTACTCAATGATCTTTAGTTCTAATCACATGAAATATATTTTCAGACATTGTAACATATTGCTGGAACACTTTATTAACTTACACTTTTCAAAATAATCTTCTTTGTAGAATAATAACTGTTATTGTCTGAGACAAGTAATTCACTTAGGACTAGATTAGAATATAACTTAGAACAGGGTATACTTTGATTGAAAACTCAGCACTTGTGGGTGTATGAGGGTGGGCAATGTTATATTTCCCTTTTATTCAAATCAAATTACAGTGAAATTTGAAAATATTAGAATCATTTTTAGAAAAGGTTTTAATGATATATTATAATCTGAATGGTAAACAAGTACAGGCCAGTTCAGACAGCGAATACACGTAGACATCCGTCATTTAGTACAAACGCGTTTAACTGTCAGCTCGCTGAGAACAAATAAGAGATACCTTTGTCTTATCTGACTCCAAACTACAGCGCTCCCTCTCTACAACGACACCCAATGGGAGACAAAAAATGTGTTCGTTGTTTGGAGGGAGCCGTTGGCTTATATTTGCAAACGCGGTGTCTAATCTTGATTCAAGCTGTTTGTCACTCGTAATTAAGTTGTTTTTTTTTAAAAAGTCCATTATGTAACTTTGATAAATACAACAGACGGCAAGTTTAAGCAGACGATAATGCAGCAACTAATGCGTTAAGCATAGTTTTCCTCTTTATGGAATTGCGACTTGGGTCTATGTTAGGAGGGATTCGTTCATGGGAAGGCCGTTGCAGAGAGGGAACACTGTATTTGACACTTTGATGGTGTGTTCTTAAATAAACTACAGACAAATCAACACTCGGAATTGTTGCCGACGACACAATTTGCACTCGAAAGTTTCATAACCTGAAGAAGGCTATAGAGAATTAACCATGCGTCATTTACAAAGTAACGCTGATTTAGATATTTACCTTTTCACTGCTATATCTTTATTTGTTGTAAAACAATTTCGTCTGCTTTAATATCTCCAAATCGAAATTTAGATAAAATTCCTTAAGTAGTATCGTTCTGAGTTTAACCCCTTCACTGCTGTGACGTCATCAATTTTGAACAATTATCGTCTGCTTTTATTCTTCAAATATTATGTTTAGGTATTTGGATTTAAGAAATATTGAAATGAGTGTCAAACTGTTTGGATCCTGTTCAGACGCCGCGTCACGCGGCGTCTGATCAGGATCCAAACTGTTTTCAAATAACAATCGTACTCGGGGTAAGGCAGTGAAGGGGTTAAAACAATATGGACCAAAAGCAGACGCTGCGTATTGCGACCTCTGATCAGGATTCAAACCGTTTGTAAGGAACCATTGCACTCCAGGTAAGGCAATGATGGAGTTATTTTGTAGCTTCATTGCGTTGGTTCGACTTTAGTCATTTAAACTGAACACCATTATTCTTTTGTACAATAGTGTGCCATAGTTATAAATAACAATGTTATTGTATAGAGACTAAATGCTTTGATGACTGTCTGTGGCTTAATAAGGAACACTCTATGGCACATTTAACCCTTAGCCTGCCAGTCACGACTATAGCTCCATATGCAAACAGCTTGGATCCGGATGAGACGCCGAGTAACTCGGCGTCTCATCCGGATCCAAGCTGTTTGACACTCGGACAACATTTTCAGCAATTTTGAGCAACTTTGAAGCACTTTGAAACTTGAAGCAGACGAGAAATATAGCAGACGACAATTTATTTGGCGGGCTAAGGGCTAATATACTGGAAAATGTAAATTTACTCAGCAAAAAAAGAAACTTTACATGGGATGCTGATGCGTTTACTTCTGTCTACAAACACAATTTTGCAGAAAGCTTATTGTTATTCAAAACTTTGGCTCAATGTCTGCAAGTTTTCGACAATGCTAATGAAAAAGTCCAAAAGTCACATCCTGATTTGACGTCAAAATGCAAAGGGGTCGATTTAAAATTTCACAGACATGTGAACGTGCAAGATGTGTTTCTTTTATTTTCCGGTTTCATTTTAAGTGTCTTTTTGCATAAAGTCACTTCAGTAGCGTGTATGGTAACCGTCACGCCTATTTCAAGCAACTCATCGTCTCTGGCGTACCGTCGAATGACGTCATTTTGGATGCCATGCCATTCTCGTAATCGAGCATGTCTGAGGTCTTTGGTCGTGTCAATCTGGTAATTGTTCCGCATCTGTCGCCAAGTAGACCCGTACATGATCTATAGGTTTCAGATATGGTGATACCGCAGGCCAGGGCATGATTTTGACGTTACTCTTGGCATTATGCGTGCAGTGAAAATCTTCCCAATAAACGATCATCAGGTACGGAAAGGAGCGTGACTTTGCCTCAGACGATTCCTTATTGTCTCGGCAGTGATTCCAACCTGTCGAGCATTAACCGTTTTTGGGACGAAACGGTTACGTCGGTAAGTTACGTAATAGTGCTGTCGTCTATACGTAACGTCATCGATCCCGGACGATCCTGGATTTACTCCGTAACTTTGTTATGGGGTAATTTCACCGTGTACGACCTGGAAAAAAACCATAAAGATAACGTAGGAGATATTACATGGCCAGATGGTCCCATTAGGCCCTAGGGGTATATTTTGGACACAATAAAGATGAGTGTTCCGTGCTAAATTGGGAAACAAAATTCATTCTCAGCTTGTAAAAGCATTATAGAGAACTGGCGTAAGCGTAATTTAACTTTTTATGGGAAAGTACAAATAACAAAAACTCTATTGATACCAAAATTTACATATTTATTCCATAGTATTATAGTACCGCAGCAGATTATAACTAAAATAAACAGTGTTATATATGACTTTTTATGGAGTGGCAAGCGTGAAAAATAAAGCGAGCAACTTTAATAGGGAACAGATCAGAGGGTGGACTTCAAATGATTGACTTAGAAACTAACATTACTACATTAAAATTAAAATGGATAAAATCGATGTTATCAGATGACGACGCTAATTGGAAGTTAATACCAAAATATTATTTCCAAGCTTTTGGAAATAATTTTTTGGTATTTTATTACAACTTAGACAGCATCAAAAGTATAAATGCAACAAATATTCCTGATTTTTATAAAAAATATACTAGAATCATGGATACGCATTAACACATTCAAAGAGAAACGCACTATGGCATTTAGTGACATCAGAAAACAAGTTTTATGGGGAAATAAATTTATTAAAATTAATAATAAATGCCTTGTGTTTACAAGCTGGATAAACTCAAATTTGATTTTCATAAATGATATTATTAACGAAAGAGGGGAAATAAAAGAGGAATATATATTAGAAAAACTCTTAGATAAAAGAAACTGGATAAGTGAAATTGCAAAACTTAATAAAGCAATTCCTAACAATTGGAAGCAATTAATCAAAAGCGAAAATTCTTTTACAACTAAAGTTAAAACGTCTTTATCTTTATATATTCGTAACATAAACTTTATACAAAGCAACAATAAAACTATCTATCAACAGCTTCTGTCTGAAAAGTTTCATGAACCTATAATACATAGGTTCTGGAATGACAAGTTTGACGACAAATTACCATGGTCGGAAATATATAACTTTATTAATAAAATTTACGATAATAGACACAAACAATACAAGTATTAAACAATAAATAAAATTTTCCCATCAAGATCAATACGATACAAGTGGAAAATGGAGAACTCTCCAAACTGTCTAATATGTCATGAATTCGAAGACGATGAACACATTTTCATCAACTGTTCAAAAGTGCAACCATTTTGGATAAAACTCGTGTCGCTGTTTAAAACATGTGGTATAGAACGTGATATAAAAAATCTTAAAACATTTTGAATAGGATATAAGATAACAAATACGGACTACTTTTACGTCAATATAATTTTAACTATTGTTGGTTTCAGTATATACAAATCGTACTTTCTAAGCGAAAACTTGACACTTCAAACTGATATTTATAAAAATTTCGTTTATGAAACACAAATACTTCTCGAATTCTTAAAATATAAAGGATTAACGAATCCTTTTGTTTTAAGAGTTCAAAAAGCATTGTTCCCTTAATATAAAGAAATATTAATTATACTTGAATACTCTAATTATAGGGTTAATCACGACAATTAAAATACCCTTACTTACTACCGCTTTGCGGTATTTAGCATGTCAACACAAATATTGTATAGTCTTTATTCTTACATGACCTTGCTGATTTGTTAGTTTTCATGCATGTATGTATGTTATTGTCTGTGTATATGTAAATAGTAATGAATAAAAGAAGTCTAGGCTTCACCAAAATAAAGATTAAAATTCAATTCAATTAAATTAAGATAACACAATTTGATTCTAAGACAAAAGCAGCAACTTCACAGAATGGTCCGTTAAAATTGACTATAAATATTGATGTTGTAAATAAATATTATTCTAAGCATTCAATGCCTCTAGGAAATCATTTGAAATTAAAACAGTCGTCTCTCATTTGAATAGCTATTTATCACCATGTCAGATAGGACTTTTGCAAATAAAACGAAGGCGTGTTAACCCCTTCACTGCCTTACCTCGAGTATGATAGTTATTTGCAAACAGCTTGGATCCTGATCAGACGCCGCGTAACGCAACGTCTTATCAGAATCAAAACTGTTTGACACTCATTCCAATATTTCTTTAATCAAAATACTTAAAATCAAATTTGAGAAATAAAAGCAGACGACAATTGTTTAAAATTGATGACTTCACGGCAGTGAATGGGTTAAAGTAGTTGATGATACAGTTCGTCGATAGAGTATCGAAGTGAGTAATAATAATATGCAAGGACAGAAAGACGGTCAAATTACATTAAATGAAAATCAAAGAGAATATGTTGTGTGAAGTGGCATCATTTCTTTTTAAAAACATCTAAAAGTCCACAGACCAGTGACACCTTCTATACCTTTTCTAGTTTATATCGTCTGCTTCATTTCTTCTTTTGCCATAATATCGTTTCTTTTAAAACTCATTTGCCTCATTTATTATGTCAAAGAAAGATATGACGTCATTTGATCGAAAAAATATAGATCTATATCAAAGTAAAATATCATAATCATTTGTAACGTCGTTTTTGTGAGACCGTATCTATGGCAACGGAATGGTTAAATGATTACATAAATAAAGTTAAGTAAAGAAACACGTTCTTAAAACTTTGTATACATACATGTAACAGACTCACCGTGGTTTGCAAACTGTTTATATAAAGAAACAATGAGTGTTTGAATGAGTTGGTTTCAACGGCACCGCTGTATACTGAAAAGGTCATATAGCGCCAATAAATGGTGAGATAATATACTAGTATATAATGATGAAAACTGATTTAACGGCGGACGTGATCCAGTGGTAGCACACTCGACTACGATGCCAGGGGTCGTGAGTTCGACCCCCCGCCGGACCAAGTCTTTAGGATGAGACTTGATAAAACCGAGGTCCGATGTATCAGTGTTTTTACACTTGGCATCTAAAATTAAACACCAGATAACTCTGTCGATAAGAGTAGGGCATCGCGTCCGGGTTTTCTTATCCGCGCCCCTTTTAAGCCCATCGATAGCAGAAACGGAGTAAACACACAAAAAACGAGCGTTAATTTCAAGAAGACTTTTACGGGTAAACGCATTCTGATTGAAGCAGCGCATAATATAAACACCTTTTAGTTATTTGCGGAGGGTACAGTGGAGAATCTGTTATTCTTTCCCGTTTAAACGCAAACGTACGCAAACGCAAAGCACTAAAACGTAGAAAAGAACAATTTTTTGACAATTCTGACAATTCTTGTTTATCTTGGTGGCAAACATTTTGGAGCCTGATCAGACGCCGGGTTACCCGACGTCTGATCTGGCTCCAAACTGTTTACACTGCAAATAATAGTTTTAGCGTAAACGCGTTTATTGGGAAAGAATAACAGATTCTCCACTGTATTGCCTACTTCCTGAAATTTAGTAGCAAAGACGATAGCATCAGAAAAAAATAAACAATTGAACCACAGATAATAGGACGGTTTTTCGTCTCTAGGAACATACATATCAAACTGTTTGCACTGCAAATAATAGTTTTAGCGTAAACGCGTTTATTGGGAAAGAATAACACATTCTCCACTGTAATAAATGAACTCGCATGGGTTGTGAGTAATGAAAAAAGTCACTTCTGTTTTATTCTTCTTTTTTCAATAATTTACTTTTATAAAGAGATCGAAATATCTGATGATACTAGTTCAGTGATCTTATAAGAACTGATTTTTCAAAATTTAAGAGTCCGACTCTCTCTCTTCTAAACATAGACACTGTCCCTCGAACCTTTCTCATGTAATCGATTGGCCTTAGATTTACAAACATACTAAATCGCACTTTAACAAGGGATCTGTCACGCTGCATCCACAGTGGTACCGAGATTCAGTGAAACCGAGATACACACCACTTATGCACGCAGTTACAGTCACACATACAACAGCGGGTCTGATCAAACGCTCAGCTGTTCGTTAACAATAATAGAGCAGCACGTAGCTGTAATAGGGTGCCGATTTACTGATTACTATAGCAGTTATCGATATTTTGGTTCCAGATCTGTCTGATTACGAGTAACTCAGCATCTCTTAAGGGTCAAAATTGCATCAATTAGACATTTTAGAAATGTACTTTGAGAAGACAATATGTCGACAATGCTTGTGGTTGCCGTTGCGATCGGAATTAATAGGCAAGTGTCATTATCCTCACAGTAATAATGGAGACATCTGTTTAAGGTTGAATGACAATAATGATCATCCTTCAGATGATTTTGGTAAAATCAGCTTTTTAACCCATTTATACCCAGTGGATTGTTCCATGTTTATATATTGGATCAGTCCATTTTTATATAAAGGGATGCCTGTTCGAATTTACTGTATAATGCAATACAAACATACGTGTATTCAATGTTGTAATTTAGTATGTGTCGAATGCGTAAACGTATTAAGGCACCCTGCACATATCGATATCGTTTAAAGTGCTATATATCAGTATACTTTGTTGCAATATATGTATAGGAGCATATGTGCAATAAGTGTTATAATGTTTAGTGTTTAAAATTCAACAACACCAAAAAAAGGTTAACAGTGTTGCAAGGTAATGGAGTGACATTTTCAACAACATAAATATCCTAACGAAAATATGCAGTCAGTCTTACGAGTTTATAAGTCGATAAAATAAACGAAATTGTTTCGGCGAACAAGACACAATTTAGTCTTGATTAGAACTTTATTGCCAATTTGAACAGATAAGAATGAGTTTCCATGCTAGTAAGGTTTGTTTATTGCTTCTATTTTAGGCGTATATTGCTTACAATGGGACATGAAGACAAATATTGCAATCTATTCCTTACGGCTTCTACAAAATTGCCGTCTGTCAATAATGTAATCTGTATTGGCGAAGAAAGAAGATAAATAGGTTAACACCCATTGAATGCAGAAACGCATCTTTCTGTATATGCAAGCAGATGCATTCAAATACAGTAAAGGCCCTCAATTACTACTACTAACAGCTAACAGGTTAGAGCAACGTGACAGCAAAACGGAAAGCTCCTAATGGGGCTAACTGTTGCCGTCACATTGCTTCAAACAGTAACCTGTCTAAAATCAAAAAGCATAAACATTATCAAGTGGTCAAAGTAGATATACTTTACTGTACCTAATCATTCCAATTCTGATAATAATGTTACATGGTTATCACAGTGGTAGCGTATTAATAACTAGATGACAGAAAAGGCAACTTTCAGAAGTAGCGTCATTTTAGGAGAACAATTCATAAATCCGAGTATACAATTTTGTTTGCAAACAGTTTAGATTCTGGTCCTACGCCACCTACGCAATGTTTGATCAGAATCAAGACATTTAGACACTTATTACGGTAATAATTTAGTCAACTCATATAACTTAATTTTGAGAAATAAAACAGACGACTGTCTTTTTAAGTATTAACGGCACGGCATTGAAAAGTTACGCATTCAAAGAGCCTATCAATGCATTAGAGTGGTTAAGTCACAGCTACTTACATCCCTTAGGTCAGCGGAGCTGTAGGTTCGAATCCTTGTCTGGGCGCTTCGGACTTTTCGTGTGAAGAATCCTTCCAGCTGGCTCGTTGAAGGTCGGTAGCTTTACCCAGTTGCCGATTACTGCTTTACAATAGTGTATAAAGAGCTTCTGGAGTAAACCTCCACCTGTAAATAGCTTGACGTCGAGATATGACTAAATTACTATTAAAAGTGACGTAAAATTATATTTCATCACACTCCAACTCGTTTGATATGTATGTTCCTAGAGACGAAAAACCGTCCTATTATCTGTGGTTCAATTGTTTATTTTTTTCTGATGCTATCGTCTTTGCTACTAAATTTCAGGAAGTAGGCAATACAGTGGAGAATCTGTTATTCTTTCCCAATAAACGCGTTAACGCTAAAACTATTATTTGCAGTGTAAACAGTTTGGAGCCAGATCAGACGTCGGGTAACCCGGCGTCTGATCAGGCTCCAAACTGTTTGCCACCAAGATAAACATGAAATATCAGAATTGTCCAAAGGTTGTTCTTTTCTACGTTTTAGCGCTTTGCGTTTGCGTACGTTTGCGTTTAAACGGGAAAGAATAACAGATTATCCACTGTACACTACATTGTGTGTGTTTATCCCAATTAACCACCGCAAGGTCATTTTCTTGAAACTATCCTTGGGTGTGGTTTTCATTTCACAAATTTCGATTTTAGATAAAAATGACTTATGTGATTTCGTCAGCAGTGCCAAACAGTTGGGACCCTGCTCAGACATTACATTACCCGGCGCTTGATCAGGTGTCAATTGTATGCAAATAAAATTTTAACTCGGGTAGGGCAGTGATAGGGTTTAAAGTAACCCTGAAATATATTGGGAAGAATGAAATAACCTTTGCTACTAAAAATTCAAAGAAGACCACAAGTTGACTGGATAATGACCATAGCCTAATTAATCTGGTAATGAGTTTCTTTGGATCTTTTAATACGCTATTTTTACTAATAGGATATTCGTCAAACGACTGAAAAACCTGAATAAAGTATTAAGTCCCAAAAGACATTGTCAGCCATGATTTCTTTCCGATTACCCCGTGGAAGCAAACTAGGTGAAATATTTAATCTGACAAATATAATTGTCAATTATTCAATGATAATCTGTAGCGTGTAGCATGACATGTTCAATTTATCCTTGAGTATGATACAGTATGGTAAGGGTAACACAGATAGGGACTGGCATGGTAGCTCATGTGAAAGTGTTGCAATACAACGATATCATTATAGGCATCAGTAACAATGTCCCTAGTTTGCTGATCAGCACAGACACTTCTAAATGTGTTCTATAGTGATGCGTGTTGTCTGGTGTGAATATCGTCTAATGGATTTATTTAACGTGCATCATAGCTCGCCCGACTGTCACTAGCTTTTGATGAATGAGGTCTTACATGTATTGTACAATACTTTGTTTTACCCTTTTATCCTAACAATCCATTCAAACCATTATATAACTTTGTTTATCACACAAAACAGTCTATGGCGTTTTAAAAACGCCACTCAATGTTTCAGATATTTAACTAGTGAACTGTCGAATTTTTTGGCTCCGGTCCAACCCGTTCGTCTACAAGCGTTGAATGAAGCGGGTCACTAAAGTCGAGTTTGCTAATACTTTGACTCAGTATGCATCCGTCCAAGAAGGATCGCTTTTAAATGAAAAGTCTATTAATGTTGAAACTTTATTAGAAGAAACAGTGAAACGATTTAAAATAATAAACATTTAGTGAATAAACATAACACCCTGAAGTAAATATAGTGGTCACAAAATTAGTTCAAACTACTTTCACTTATCATGACGGATCGTTTCGGCCCTTGGTCGTTTCTGCCTAGATTGTTTCGATCTAGGTCGTTTCGACCTATTTCTATAGGTAGGTCGTTTCCGTTCATTCGTTGGTTCTTTTTCGGCCTAAAATGTCCTTACCCTATATTAATAAATAACGCGTAAACTTGGTCCTATAAAAACATGCTGTACAAACAGTGTAAACCCAGATCTGCTATTGTAGAAATCAAATGTATTAACTTGTTTTGCTGATAGGAATTTCAATATAAAACAAAATGAAAATGACAATTTTGACCAGGCATCCCAGGCAATTTTCCTTCGGGGCAAGGCAGTCAAGGCAAAAAGGTACTATAGTATTATTGCTGCAAATGCAATTTAGATTTATGGGAGACAGTATATCTTATGTAGAGCCTTTGTTGATAATTGCATAGCAATTTTCTGCATAATTTGTCTAAATCCTTCTTGTCTATCTAATTCACAACAAACACTCAGTTCTAATTTTGCAACCGAATGAAATCATACGGCTAGATAATGATAACATTTTCAGATAGTTTCAACTGTTTACGTGTTTTTCTTATCGGAAAACCCCATTTTGGAGCCAGTTAGAGACCACAGGTGGAATGAAATGATTGATTTAAGTGGATACTGCAGGGAAAACGACAAAAGAACCACCGTTATTTTTGTTTCAATTTATGAATTAAGCTTCAACCCTGAAAAAGTACCCATGTGTTGCAAACATTTGTATCAGAGTATAATATTCGTTTGTGTCCTTGTTACAACGGTTACTTACATTGCGGTATATGTATTTTGAATAAAACACAACTTATATGAGCGGCAGACAATTGCTTGTTGGTCTACCATAAACCTGTTTTCGAGTCGGATATGATTGAACGATAGTATTGACACATTTTTCCATCAAGTTTTATAACACAGGCATACTAACACTCAATAGTTGCACTTATGCTCGTGTTGTTTTATTTAGTGATGTGTGTACTTTTTTACAAAATGTGCATATAATTAAGGAAATGATGATAGTTAATAGTACTACAGACTTTCTCTGTCAAATCATCATTCAATACCCCGATATTTTTATATAAATATACCACCATTTTATCAACTAAACAATTACAGTTCTGTGACTTTTTGCTACATACACCTGATTGTAATAAATTTAAATTATTACTAACTATTAGTATATTTATAATATTTCTGTAGGAAAATTGCCTTAATTACCTTCCCCGTTGGTTTGGAAACTATAATGCCACGAAGTCGTAAAATGGTTATATTCACATTAAGCGTCCTAGATGAGTTTAGTCTGCATTTCTAACCTACAGTGACATCTTTATACAGATCACGTAACAGAAGATATATATGATATATTATATAAAAGTGACAGCTAAATGCATGACATAAGTAACTCTGAAAACTGCTGGAGGAAATATCTGTATTTCTTTGATCCTGCATTTTGCGGAATCATGTTTAAATAGATTAATATGCTTGGTCGAAAATACGCTGCAATATAGAAGCAATAAGGGGAAACGATTATCATTCAATCAAATATGATATCTTCTGTCGATCATTTTACACTTTATTACATTTGATACTTGTAGGCGACACAGATTGTGACAGATGGAACACACTTTTCCTTTAACAGACATAGATGATACAATTAATGGTAAAACCTGTGCAGTAGAACCCTCCTGTTACTACCACTGGAAAAATATTTCTTGGTGATATTAAAAACAAGAAACTGCTTAAGGAAAAACGCTTTCAGGAGTTCTGTTTTACCTTGCTTCAATGTTGCGTTAAGCAGACACCTGCCTTTTACACCTACAAATAATCTCATATAACTGCCGTGACAAATGGAATCTACTGTAAGTGGGACACCTCTTATAATTACTCATTGATAAAGTAAAAGACAGGATATAAGTAAATACCATTTTTGCGTTGCATAACTATGCATGTTGCGTGTAGATGTCATCTGCTGTTTAAGCTAAATAAGATTTCATTTGAGCATTAAGCAAAGCAACACTAGTATAGTCCGATTTTGACCCGTGAGCTGTGACCTTTAGGACGAGTCCATCCGTATAGGTAAAACGCATCACAAACCATGGCTTTGTTCATGAGTTACCTTCCTTTCATGGTATACTAAGGATATAATGCCTTTTGTATTGAAACTAAATCAATAATCGAGTTAGAGTAATTGGTAGCGGGTTAGGATACTTCCTATAGTGTAAAAGGCTGTGGGTTCGATTCCCAATAGGATTTGCTTTTTTTTTCCAAAATTATTATTATTATCTATTAGAGCATCTATAAGTTTTCAAACAATTACTTATTTGAATTGTTCAACATAATATGCGAAAAGTGTCATGGACATACTAAACGTTAAACGTTGTGAAGTTTAAAATGTATGTAAAATGTTACCCTATGTGTCCAGTTTCTCACTTTTAGAAAACAATTGCATTAATTCATTTATCACTGAAATTCAAATTTCCAATTAAGTCTAGTTAATGTATGACAATTGGAAAATGATAAATAGTGTTGCCCTGACCAAAGTGCTGCTTAAGGTGCTCCCTGATCTGGGTGTTCACTGTTTTCATGGGACAAGTGGAGTATACTCTTTCTAAATGACGATTATACTTGTCGTTAGGGTTCAATGTGTTCGGTACTTAGGGTTACCCTATATAAGTTATGTGGGATTCGGATTAGATCCAATGGAAATTTATATCGCTTCTGCTTCTCCTTCATACTGGCTCGTAGACATTTTCTACAAGCTTCCGTGCTATGGGTATTTAGACTATTGACGCGGTGGTTTTGTCTGTCGTAGCATCTTTAGTTTGAACAATGTGGTTATAACTAAATGTAATAAGAAATTGAATAATATATATTATTTAAACACTGAACACTTACTTGTGGTTATCGTCATGTGTAGTATAAAAATGCCTTTCCCAACCAAAAAAAGAGAAAAGAAAGGAATCACTTGGTATCGAACTCATGACCATACCAAGTAAAACACTACTCTACTACCTCGACCACGATGACATATAGGTCTCAAACTCTTATTTTACATATCAAGTTAAGGTTTGAACCCTAACTTACCCATAACATGGAATGGTTGCAACTTCTATAAATAGAAAAGCTCAGTCACGGTTCAGCGCACGAAATTTACCTATACCTTACTTTATATGGGAATCTATAAAATGTACTACTAATGCAACTACAAAATCAGTACAATTGTATGTATAATTATATCTTTATTCCATGTCTAAGTAGGATCAGACTATTGGCGACAATTTGACGGAACATAAGCGAGGGTGTCTCCAAATTGTTTTAAAAAATTAACCCTTTCCTGCCGATTGCGACCTTGCTTTACCAAGCATAAAGCAATAAACAGTAACGTACAAATTAGTATCCGTTAATTAGCCGCCATGGTGGATTATGCATTTAAATCTGAGTTTTTCTAACGATATATTATAATGAGTAAACATTGTTGAACCTTTAAAAATAGTGTTATCTTATCTTTATACTTTGTTAAATTTTCCTTTAGCCTGATAGCCTGCATAATTTACCGAGGAATAGTCTTCTTCAAGATTTGAATGTAAGTTGGTGAAATGTCCATCCAGATCCACAGGGCCCCGCCACGATTGCCTTTTGAGAGAAAAAAATCGTCAGAAGGTATATATAGAGACAACGGGTACAACTGAATGTTAGCATATTCTCACCCTATCTCGACAAAACCGGGCATATCATGAACAATGATTAATGAAACGACACCCTGTAAGCATTTCTGCCTAGCTAATATAATACCCTTCAATAAAAACATAACATAAAACCAACTGTAAGCATGCGCTTTCAATAGTAATCGCATTTACTCACAGAAATCAACGACTTTACTGTAGACAATTAATTTAGCTTTTAAATCTGGGTGGCAAAGAGGTTGGAGCCTGATCAGACGCCGGGTAACCCGGTGTCTGATCTGGCTCCAACCTCTTTGCAATGGATTTGATAGTTTTTAGCATAAACACGTTTATTGAGAATGAATAACATATCAGTAAAATTAGCACAGCTGTCTCGTGCTGCACGAGGATCATGCTTATCTCAAGTTGGAAAGTGAACGACTATATCTATCCGATGTTACCCTGTTATCTATTTACCATTATGAACTATTGTGTTCTAAAACTAACTCTGAAAGGTAAAAAAACGAACAATATATAGTACTAATATCAAAATGCCTTTAGGAAACACGTCAACAACGCAAAAACACAGAAATCAGACGAAACATTTAAACAGTATGTGAAGGCATCTATGAAAACAATACAGAACCACCTAGAGGATTTGAACTATAATATTTCATTTTAAAGTTTGAGTTAGCCACACTTCATCTTTAACCATATGAATAACATCGACTATAAAAACAAAAGATTCAACTTAAACTACTTTCTTTTATCAATGTTGACTGTAGTGTTCATTTTTCCTTTTGAAAATTTGGGTTTCAAACTAAACTTCCCAACAAGTAGTTCACGAAGAACGGAACACTTAAAATAGTTGATATATTTCAAATAATATCACGAATGACTAGTATTCAATCAAAGTCAAATGAACAAGACCCATCCAACGGATATAATTTGCCAATGTGTGTTTAAAATGCATTGTATTTCTAACCAATTATGATGTTTCTCAATCTCGAAAGGTTATCATGCTTAAATCTCTTTAAGTATACATGTACTTTATATTTGTCCAACAATTGTATCAATAAAATAACCAAGGCAAAATTGTTAGTGTATCGACTTTATTTTAATGACACCCGGTATGTTATGTCTGTTTGAAATGAAAATAAATAGATGTGATATTCGAGTTCACTTGTGGTTTGGAAATTGTCCGTAAGACTTTGATGAGAATCAATAACTAGTAATTATGGTATATTTTTTATTCATCTTTTTGTGGCAAATTTTATTTTCTGTTATTTCAAAAGTATGAAAACAACATCCTGTGGTGGAAAATACCCATTTTGATTGAAATTTGATATTGATCTACATATTATATGCGTGCGGTTTTAACTGAGTTTACGGCACTGCAGTACACAATTGGTGGTACAGCGACGATGTATACATTATAATGTAGTGAATAAATGTGAAGCGACTATTGACAATAATGTCCTTGTTGGGACACAACGAACCACGTCCGAGGACTTAACAAGCCATGTGATTTTCTTGAGGTTAAATTATACAGATTTACAAGAAAGTGTTTTATCCTGTTACTCATGCATCATATTTCTATAATAACCGAGACATTCCGTTTCAATTTATTGATTATAGATATGAAATTGCAACCTGTATAATGTGTCGAAGTTACCTGGGAAAACTTTATTTCCCATATTTTCTTATGTCTGAAAGTTACTAAAGGTATATGATTATATTGTAAAATCAATTCAAAATAAGTTTGATGAATTCATTAAGGTTATCTAACCAATCGGGTGTAATAGAGAACGTTGCAGTTTAGAATAAGCATGAATCAGTAACAAGAGAGTGTGAACAAACGTACTTCATGGTTCTTTTTAACCTGGCCATTCTCGCTCACCACCGCCACCACACATACATATCAATTTCATACAACGTTCAGGTATTTGTTTTGTATCAGGATCTATATCAGATGCTGAGAAACTAATAATCTTATCAAAGTTCAAACTGTTTGAAAATTAACCCATTTGTGCCCACGATCCCATATATGGGACATAGGCAAACAGTGTAGACTCTGATCAGACGCCGTATATATGGGGACAAAGATAGGAAGGGTAAAACCCGATCTAATTTTTAATAAATAGTAAACAGGATCTGTTTGAGGAACTTGCACCGTGTTTGCGTTTATTAGGGAAATAATAATGTCCTCTCTACTGTACATTACACACAATAAATACAGCTTTCCGTATCTCTGGCTGACCATACGGAAATCAGCGAGTACGGTGATCATCCCTTTTAAAATTTAAGAATATGCCAATCTAAAAATAACTCTGACAGGTCAGAAAAAACACTGATAATTACATGAGGTCTGATCAGGATCTAAAGTATAAGAGTATTCGGGCTTGGCAATCACAAAAATATTTTTGTATAAAATCTAATGATGAAAACAGTAACGGTAATAATGGTAAAATTATAAAATGTGCATAGTTGGCCCTACATGATCTTACAAAATGGGTTGACATGAACAATTGTGTAGTACAGGTAAAATTAGATCTTATGGCACACCTATTGTTCTGAGTGTTTACAAACATTACAGGTAAACACTGTAGATGCACGGACATTGTCAAATATATTTTAACCAATGCCTAGGTACAGTGGCCTCGTAGCCGAGAGGTACTATCTGCCGATATAATGAATCTGAATATTGCATATGGTTCGAATCACACTGTAGGCAAACACTTTTTTTCTTGACTTCTTTTAAAGTTTTATATTTGAAATGAGGGATTTAGTCATTCCATGCTTTTGTAGGGTTTTCTTTTTATTTATTGGCGTGGGCTTTTACAAAAGAAAAGAAGAAGGAAAAAATACTAGCTGTCAGTGAGATTTGAACTCAGGACCTTTCATACATAAAGTCTCCGCCTATACCCCTGTGCCACGGTCAATATTGATAATTAACGGACCTGAAATATTATAACACTGAACAAGGCCAACATTACAGGTATGTTTTGTTTACATTTTAAAAAGGTTATGTTGATGTGCCTTACGATCTAAAACGGACTGTAGTACAAAAATGTCAACAATTTTTAATAACCAATAACAAAAGCAATAGGAATGTGTATTCATAAAAGACAGTAACGAAAAGTTTTACTGTTTACAAAGATCCATCAATCACACTGCTGATTCAGAAACATTCAAACTATTGTACCTAATTTACGCATGGCAAGCAAGCATATTCCAGAGTACAGAAAATTACTTTAAAAATGTCTTCATTTTTGTTGTCAGCTGCTAGAACTTTCAAGGATGACAGGACTTACAGCTAAACACAGACCTTCTTTGATTGTATATATTTATATGTTTTATAAGTAATACCAGCTTCCAACTCTTATCATTGGCCACACGATTAAAATCGTGGCCTTAATTGTGCACTAATTATTGACTAATCGTGATGATCTTATCGGATCTTAAAAGGTACATTTTAGCAATCATGTTGATCGTAGACTATGTGTACACTTTATAGATTCGTACACGAATGAAACCGTGGTTTTAATAACGAAGGAATAGTGCATCCATATGCACGGATGTCTCTCAAAGTCCTTTTGTATTCCACATATTTGTAAAAGTATACAAAGTCTTGCGAATTAGGTCACTATTAAGAAGTAATTAAGAGATGGTATGAGTTTATTCTGAGCTATTAACGGTTTATTGTTAGCTATTGTCGTGCTTTTACGGCAAAACTCTACGATTTGTTGCGCGAGATTTCTACATTATTAAGCTGTCACTGGATTTTCATGACCTGAACGCTTTTCAAAGAAAGGTTGCTCAATACTAGTTAGGCTCTACTTCCTCGTAAAACGATTAGTAACTATGTCGTCTGCATAAAATGTCGTGTGCTGTTATGCTAATATTTGATTTTTCTAAAATGTCATTTCAAAATAGGATTACATTCTTAATCAGTTTGAGTGCACCGCGACTCATCTGGTTCTAAACAGTTTGTAACTTTTTGGGTAACGTGTTGTTGTAGACGGGTCATGATACTTACACTTTATTATTTACCAGTTATTTACTAAAAAATTCAATCCGTGAAAAAAGTAGCAATTTTTACACATGTCAAAAATGCATTGTATCTTATTGATTCTTACGAATGTCTTCTTATAGTATCAGTGTTAACTTTACCTAATACTATAAACTTGAGGTATTGTGTTTCTTAGTGTACAGATCCGCGATGATTGAGCATCAAGGTTTGATGCGCTATGTTAGGGTATGTTAAGCTGTATAACGGACGCTCTGCTTATATTACCAGTTTTTGTCACGTTATCTCAAGATATAAAACCCATCGGGATAAGCGAAGAAAACAACTTGACTGTCAAAAATATGTTGCCAGGACCCTTGCGATCACCAAGGTTCCTCCAAGCTCTATCAAGATTACCATGATTCGATACCATGATCCTCAACGCTTATCACGCTTATCCAAAATATTGGACACCAGAGACCTTCCTATCTTGTGGTGATTCCCGGGCTTAATTGTCACATGGAGTGTTTTCTGTTTACCAGTCCTAGGTCATCCCCTCAACAGAAAAATAAAAGGAAGGCAGATCGGTGTTTTGATCCAATGCGCGGCTTTGCAACGAGTGAGATTAGCTAAAATCATTTTCCTTAAATCCTAATCATCTCATCATGCCCATCGTTCATGTCGCTATATCACATTTTCTGTGTAGCAGTGCCGCAAAACCAGACTCACCAATCAATCAACCTCAAACCGTGGATATCGTGGCCATCGTATGTTATATAAGTGTAAACACATCATTACGGTGGGTTTATGTTGTTGTTGGACTTATTTACGAGTTCTACGCTCTGTTTATAAAGGAAAGCAAATCCGTAGACCATCGTTAGGAAGTATTTGACATAAGCAATATGTCTCTCCGTTCACGAATCTTTGCGAGTATATGTGCACTATTTAAAGATACAAGTCAATCATTTACGAATGCTTTCAATTGACTACGAGTAGGCGATCTGTAGGCACTCGTTAGGAAATTCAAACTTATGGTGATCCTTCAAATTCGTATCAGGTCTTAAGGTAGGTAATGACAGTCGATTTAATTGTAGTAAATATGTAGACGAATAATATTATTTCTACAATCAACACGCTTAATTGCCTATCGTAAACATTATATCAGATCGTAGTGTGTCCAATGTGTCCGAACTTATGTGTACTTAATTAATAAATCGTCCCCAATCGGGAACCCCGATCGTAATTACCTTGTCAGAGTGTACCCTTTTGTGGGCTTGATCAAGTCAATCATATCGAAATGTATGTGAACGTATCTGAACAGGGTAGATAAGTTGTTGCATTTACTGTTACAATAAATTGATCAACCTTAACTTAATCCTATCAGTCAATCCAATCACACTAAATATAATTCGAATCAGAACCTAACTTCTCGCATAATTTCTTATTTAAGATGGCATTTCAGAGAAAGGCTCCATGATCAGCTACGAATGGCAAATAGTAGTGATCATAATGGAATATACCGCACTGAACGTAAAATAAGATATAAACAGTATTCTATAGCAAACGTCGTTAATTGTTAAGTGTAAACTATTTTCAATTGGCGTACAGAACATATCTTTTTAGGAACAAAAAGTAATTGTAAGTCTGCTTTCCGTTTATGGAAAGCTAATGTCATGGGATGCAGTAAAAACAAAACACGGTTTGTAATGTTAATTGTATTTTGGTCCTACAGAAATGTTCAAAGTAAATGAAATGAAAGTAAAATTCTATTTTATTCACTTCAAAAACACGCAAGTTATAACTATTCTACTTCATTTGTCGTTTATTTGTCTTCCATTTTCAGTTTTAAATTTTGGATACTCAATCTTTATCAAAAATAATTATGTTCTAAAAGTCACTCACGTTCGAGTTTGACAAATTGCTTGGAATAATTATGATTTTTACAAAATTGTAAGAGTACGTATTATATTTTAAGAATAAAATTGGTCGAAGATCTTAATACATGCTACGTGTCATATGTCTTGCATAAAATCAAAAACTTTTGGAATAACAATCCCTCCTAGGGACAACAATTTTATGTACTAAACTATCGAATGTCTAAGTTTGTTAACCATAAAGAGTTTATAACCAGCATGGCTACTAACTTCAACATAGAGTTGGCACTTTCCATTCTCACCCATTTACGAACGTTATAAATATCAAGGCCCGGATGTCTGGTATAACTAAACAATCCGGTATCTGACGCCCATTAAGCGTGTGATTCACACTAGAATAAATTACAAACATTATATAAACACGTGTTTCTACTTTTTCAACACGACGTTGCGCGCCAAGGAAATATACACCAGGGCTGCCATTAGTTGATTATAAAAATCCTAGGATTTCAAATGTTCATTTGTTTTCAGACGCAATTTCACTTATCGTACCTTTACCCCATAGTCTGTTTCTTGTTTTGATGAAATATGGCTGCTTAAAACACATTAAAAGTAAAGCAGAATGCGCCATAAGGCGCCTTCTGCTTTACTTTTAGCCTGTTTTAAGCTACGATCTGCTAGGATAAAAATCCGAATACTTAGGAAAAATCCTAGAAAAGTCAGCCCTGATACACAATACATAGTGTGCTTATGTAAGAGTATGATAGAGTATAACTCAAGTTATTAAACATAAGATATCCAACTTAACGGGTTCAAGTGCATTGGTTACGATGAAACAGCGTGACACTTATACTTAACCCTCTCCATGCCATGACGCTGTTTGCTTTAATTAGCTGGTGCCATTTTTTTCTTATATTTTAATTTTAATGATTAGATGAATTGACTAAAGTTTTAGCTTGACGAGTGTTAAACAGTTTAAATCCCAATTCAGACTTCGCGTTACGCATTAGGACATTATCGCTTTGCAAATAACTACTGTTAAAGAGATGAGGCAGCTAATTCGATAACTTGTGTTTGCTTTTATTAATAAGTACGTTGTCACTGGCGTCAAAGGGAGTCTTTAAAAAATAGAAAATTGTGGGTCCTGATCAGATGCCGCCTAATGCGAGCTGTTTGACATTCAATTAAATCTTCCATCAGTCATACTGCCTTAAATCGAACTTTGAAATAATTTTGCAACTATATTGAAGCAGACGATAATATGGCAGAAATGACTAACGGTAAGTGTGGATATGCATGCATAAATACATCATCGATATAAAAACGTGCATATCGCGATTCTGTACTCTTACATTTTTAACCCTTGCATTTGCAAACAGTTTTGACACGTTACACGTCGTCTGAGCAAGATCAAAACTGTTTGCCACTTGCTTTGTAATAACGTCAGATATACTGCTATTAATCTAACTTTGAAACGATATTGCAGACACTTATTGAAGCAGACAGCAATATAGCGGCGAAGGGGAAAAATATCACGATGAATGTGATCATTAAATGATGAAAAAGTGCATTGATCAATATGTGGTACATTGTCTGTAAATGGTTCGAAATTGTTCGTTAAACAGCAGAGAAATTCACTGATATTGAAATAGTGTATAACGAAATATTGGACATATAAAAACATTGATTCTCAATCTCTACCTAACGTTTTGTAGAACGGACCTGATATAACGAACGTTGGATATAAAGAAATATCCCGATTACTGCGGTAAAGTAAGTTCTGCTGTACTAAACTGACATAATGCACTTTACAATTCATACGAGACATGCAAACTATGCTAGTGATCTTATCACAAGAGGCTGACAATTTTTATACGACATAACCCTATTAATGCTAGGTACGACTTGGCTAACATTTAAAATCAGTGCAAATAACGCGACATCTGACCTGGATCGAACTGTTTGGTTCCCATATTCAATTCAACATTCCTACCGATTGAAAAAAGAACAAAAAACGATTTTGATTGTTTTCGATTTATTAGAAGCAGACGGCAATTCAGCAATGTAAGGATACTTTGAGGGTTTATTTAATATTGCCTACTGATATTGTCAATGCGGAAAGCCTGGTCCCAACTTGTAGTAAAGTTTGTATACGAGTGGTTTGTCCCTCCCTTTGTCCTGAATTTCACATGAAATGCTGTAAAAATTGTAAACGACGTTTGATTGAGTGGGAGTGCCGTGAGGTTGGTGTGTGACAAAAACTAGTATTGTTTGTTTCACTTGTACATCCAACCTAGTTAACCCTTTGTCTCCCAAACGCGACTTGACTATTAATGGCAAATAATTTCGATCCATATCAGACGCAGCGTCACTTGGAATCTTAACTGGGTCATAATTGTTGACACTCGTCTTGAGGTATTCTGACTCAAAATTAACTAAAAATGTATATATTATGTTATTTCAGTCGATATATTCAAGCACATACTATGACGACAAGTTTAGATTTCAATTAGAATACACAACAACATTTTTTCCATATATACTAACCGTTATCTTGCCGTAATATCATCTGCTTTGAACTTGTCTGCTAAAAATATTCAGTAAAGATTTATGCATTTTTGGTTAATCAAAAAACTTATAGACGAGAGTTAAACAGTTAGGATCCGATCAGACGCCAAATGACGTGGCTCCGAACTGTATCCTATTTTTTGCTAATACCAGTCCAGTCGAAATCAACAGGATAAGGGCTTATACTTTTTATATACATATAAAAACCTTACCGGGTATACATGTATTGTGTACGATATTGCGTGAACCATTTTGAAAGAGTTAATGGCAAAAGGCCTGGTCAAACATGTGTTTCGCATTCTGTTCTAGTAAATCGGTCAATTCTAAAGACGTACACAGATTATTCTACCAGACTTTAATTGCTTCCTATCAGACATGATGTAATCGTAATCGTGTAATCGTAATCGATTGCAATCAATTACATTTTTTTAAAGTAATCGAATGTATTCGGTTACTTTTTCAAAATCGATTACATGTAATCGTAATCGTAACCATTACAGGACCAAAACGTGGTGTAATCAGCGATTACATTTCGATTACATTTCGATTACTTTGGAAATGTTATCATAGGTCTCTTATACAGTTGGTCTTATGATCTTGGCCTACATTATCAGCAAATCAAGTATGGTTGAATGAGGTCTACATTATAAGCATATCCAATCTTATGACCTGGGTCTACACTGTCTACATTATTATCACATCCAGTCTTAATGATCTGATTCTACATTAGTAGCATATCCAATCTTATGATCTGGGTCTACATTATTAGCATATCCAGTCTTCTGATCTTGGCCTACATTTCTAACACATTCATGCATAATCTGTTTGCAAAGACAATTTATGGGTACCACACTTAAATTTGCTTGAAGGTCTTTATTAACAACTAAAAAGGTGAGAAGTCAACAACAATACAATGCCTATAATTATCCTGGGTGGATAATCAGTAACAATGTGAGTTTTACCACTACCTGAACCCTTAACAAACATGATGAGTGTTTTAATATGTCCTAAGTGTGAAACCTGTTACAGCAAAATCCCTCTATTAGGATCACTCAATTATGTTAATTATTTTGTGTTCAATGCAGATTACTGCTTAAAGCAATGTTAAAGTAAAACAGAAAGCTCCTAAAACAGTTTTGATGTTTTACTCTTACTTTTCTTTAAGCTGCCATTTGCATTTCATGTAAATAGTTAGCTGCTTTTTAGGGGTCGTAATAGTCAGATCTCACAAACTTTAATTCACCTTTCTTTTTACGATGTAAGTTAAGCCATAACGATGACAACTATGGATGGTTTTCAATCTTATGTTCAAAAGGACTTTATATACTCCACACATTAATATAGTCAATGTCATTGACTGTACGTGTTGCTGCTGTTATAACGTATGACATTAAAGTTCTTTGAGATACTCATGGACATATCAGGATAAGTGAAAGCAAAGTGCAAACTGTGTTGGACATTTATATTGGGATCTACAAAAACCACTTCAAACTTACATTTATTTAATAAAATAGTTTATTAATATTATAGTCAGTGTATGCCTTAAAATTCTCCAATGTAATCGAAATGTAATCGCGATTACATTTTTCAAGTAATCGTAATTTAATCGATTACAGACTCTGTAATTTTCAAAAAAGTAATCGTAATTGCATTTGCTGTAATCGTAATCGAAAGTAACCGATTACATTTCAAAGTAATCGGTCTCATGTCTGCTTCCTATCAATGATACAGGCAAACAAACATTTGTAAGGAATCTTCTTAGACTTGCATGTAATTTCTGAAATCAATTTATGTGTGTGTTTTTTCCTTAAAGTACTACAATGTATATTAACTCTTTGAACCCTAGTCACGCATATATGCGTTATTTGCAAACAACATACCTGTCAAGAGTACATTTGTCCTATGCAAACAGTGTAGGCCCTGATCAGAGGGCTCCTTACGGAGCCCTCTGATCAGGGTCTACACTGTTTGTCATTTTGATATATATTGTAAAAATCAACTCTTAAAAGTCAAAAGAGGACTAGACGAAATTGAAAACTAGAATTGTCCATTTGAAGTTTCGGGAGGAAAGGGTTAAGGCTTCTGTAGAACCGACACAAGACTTGTGTCTCAGTATGAGCTAGCAAAATCAGCTATAACGTTTAACTTATTTTTTCACAAAATAGTGACAAGATCATTCATATGTCAGTTTGTCGAAATTTAGCCGCTAGGACGAACACAAACCGAAGAATAAAACAAATAGTTGTCGTGCATTTAGCAGTCGTCTGACTATACTTTGCAATTTTATTTAGTCAATAAAAGCAAAGTATCAAGTTATATTCTACTGTCAGCCCAAATGACTGTTCATTCACTCCCCTGATCATTGAGTCACCTTACTTACAATATTGAGCACTGCTAACACATGGCGCGTAGGCAGCCGCAGTACCGCTCAGAGCCTTCACATTGAGAAATAAAGTCCTCGGGAATTGTTTAAGCTGGTGACGCAATGGCCTGCTTTTATTTATCAATTTTAAGTTTAGCTACTTTTACTAAGAAATATTGAAAAGAGTATCAAACAGACAATCTCTTGTTACACCATTTATCATCACATCTTAGGAAACATGCATTTGGTCTTGGTTGATAGTATATCACTGTCAGCGTTTAACCCCTTCACTGCCTTGACGTCATCAATTTTAAACAATTGTCGTCTGCTTTTATTTCTAACATTAAATATCTAGTAATTTTGACTTATGAAATATTGAAATGAGTGTAAAACAATTTGTATCCTGATCAGACGCCGCGTTACGCGGCGTCTGATCAGGATCCAAACTGTTTTCAAATTATAAGTGTACTCGAGGTAAGGCGGTGAAGGGGTTAACAAGCTTTTGTTTTTTTATCTCGGAAAATATAAATGCTACCGGTGATGGTAGTGCAGTGGTAACACGTTGGACTACGATACCAGGGGTCGTGAGTTCTATCCCCCGCCGGACCAGCGGCTTGACTAGGGACTTCTTTTCCGAATCCCCGATGATGTACATAAATGTTCTTGAGCAAGATATGTACCTCGAAATGCTTCTCTCCTCACAGGGGTCAAAATGGGTACCTGTGAAGGGTCTAAGCCGGTACTGTGGCTGCCTACGCGCCATATGTTAGCACTGCTCAATAGTGTAGGCAAGATGGCGCAATGATCAAGGCAGTGAATGTACAGTCTGCTGAGCGGTCGTTCGGACTGAAAGTAGACTATAACTTGGTACTTTACTTTTTTTTACTTTACTCTTGCATTTTATATGACATTTCATAACGACTAGATAGATATACGACCAGTCCTTTTAAATCATAATAAGTGAACACCACAATTTAAGTGTTTGAAAATAGTAGAAGTTATGTTTTTAGGTTTAATTTGTTTTCTTTATTCACCCTTGCAATATTGTCTGCTGAATTCTTATTCTTTAGTTTCTAACATCTATGATATAGACACATGTATATTCGAGAAAAGCAACTCGGGTCCTGGGTCCAAGGTTATAGAGCTTTTGAGTTTAGGCTCAGTTCATTCTCAAATAATTGTTTGGTTAGATTTGAGCCTCGGCTCACATCTGACCAATCAAATGCTTGAGAACAACTTCAGACTCAATTGAAAAGCTTTATAACCTTAGAGCCTGACCAGGTGAGAACTACTCGGCAACTGATTTGCATCTTCCCTGCAATTTCGTCACCAGCTTTAAACAATTGCCGTAGGACTTTATTTCTCAAAATCACATTTCAGGAACAGTTACAATAGTTATATAGTATTAAGTAGCAAATAATATGGACCATAATTTTTCGACGTGATACGTTGCGTCTGATCAGAGTTTTCTCTGTTTTCAAATAATCATCGTAGTCGGGGCAAGACAGTGAAGGGAACATATAAAAACTATTACTGCAAAAGCCATTTGTCAATGACAACACATAGTTTAACATCATTACGAGGAGTATATTAGTTGATTGTACCTTGCAGATAGTTTAAATAAAGTGTTGTTCTGTGTCTGGTCTACACCATGACAACCAATAGACTTGTTGCGATATATTCTGTTAAAACAGAAAACCTTCATTGTAGACAAGACCCTTTTAAAAATGAATATACTGAACTTTGCAAGCTCAATACCTTGAATGAATAAATTTGGTTTTACAGCACTTTGACACAAGGTAGGTCATACAGCGACGACAAATTTTGAGGAATGATTCATGAGATGAAATTATGATGGTTTAAGGAATCTTATTCATTTCAATAAAGGGCATTAGATCAAAACCACCGATCTTTCTTCCTTTTAGTTCTTGGCAGAGGGGATAATCTCAAACAGAATCCTCCTCTACGACCATTAAGCCGAATAACCACGACAAGGTAGTAAAGTCTCTGGGGTTCATACCTGGATAATTTATTTGCGGTAAAGTAGGGTCACACATTTAAGCCTAGTGTTTTTAGGAAGGTATTTTGCAGTCTAGACTCTGATGAGACGCTGCATAACACGGTCTCTTATCAGGGTCTACGCTGTTTGTTATTGCATATGAATTATGATACTGTATTGATAAAACATTGGAATGTTCTTAGACACCCCCCTCGATTATCTCTAATGAAACTTTCCAGCAAGCACATGGAGATTCCATTTCAAAATCCAGACATAAATGGGTTAATATCGCCATCCATTATAGGCGCATTGATTAATATGCTGTCAATTGTAACACTAATCCTTATGTAATGTGTCACAATTTCCAGCGAAATGCGTCATATCATATGGAAGATGTCGTGATATCAGTTGACTGGATCCAGATCAAATTATGATCAAATGGATTCTGTTCCAAACATTAACCATGCTATACCTGATGTTATGTTGTCTTCTATTGAAAATTTAAAGCAATTTGAAGGGGTGTAGCTGAGGTTTAAGACACATTTGACACTACGGTCTATCAATATAAAACGATTTAGACATAAACTTTAATACTCGCAATTTACCTTCCGAAATCCTAAATCGAAATTATATTGGTGATTCAATTGTTTTGCTTCTAAAGTAAATATAATTGTAAACATTTTAACTATAAGTTCACGGAATATGCATTTTAAACCACGAATAGGGTATGTAAATTGCCGACCTGTAGCTTCGATGGTTTTGAATGACATCACAGCTAACATCCATGTTCTATATGTAACGTCACATTTCGTTTTGAATCCATTTTTTAATGTATTAAACACCGTTTAAGTTATTTTTTGTTAGGATTGGTTTTCGACAGAATAGTATTGGCTACAAAGTTGTGTTTTAAATGTTATTACAAATACTGTATAACCTCTCTATTTCGACCACTAAATTGTGCTAAATATCATGTATTTTAGGCAGGTGACTGCTTAAAGCAAGGTAACAGTGAAACAGAAAGCTCCTTTAGAAGCTTTCTGTTCCACTGTCACCTTGCTTTTAGCTGTCACCTGTCTTTTATATATTCAAAAAGCCTTCGGTTTAGTGGTCGAACTAAAGAGGTTCTACTGTACATACATTTTTAATTGAGTTTTCTTATCTGGGAGGGAAATCAACTCTTAAACCTGTCAACGCTTTGGGTGACTCAATGCGATTTTGCAGATCGGGTCATTACATGTAGATGCAGCGTAACGCGGCGTTTTACTAGGTTTCTAACTGGCTGGCACTCGTTCATCAGTCAGACCTTTAAAAACAATCAACCTTCAAACTTGCAGTCGACAACTTTTAGCACATATTTTATCTGTTAACGTGGAAGTTAAATTTCCCGGTGAAGGAGTTCATTCCTTTGCGTCTTGAAAGGTATGTACTTGTACAGTGGAGAATCTGTTATTCTTTCCCGTTTAAACGCAAACGTACGCAAACGCAAAGCGCTAAAACGTAGAAAAGAACAACTTTTGGACAATTCTGATATTTCATGTTTATCTTGGTGGCAAACAGTTTGGAGCCTGATCAGACGCCGGGTTACCCGGCGTCTGATCTGGCTCCAAACTGTTTGCACTGCAAAAAGTAAACGCGTTTATTGGGAAAGAATAACAGATTCTCCACTGTATTCATAAACAGCTTAGATCCTGAACAAACACTGAGTAATGTGGTGTCTAATCCGAACCTCAATTGTGTGGCAATCATATCGATATTTCTTCAGTCAAAATGCCGTATATTAGCATTTTAGAAAGAATGACAGAGAGGAGAGAATCTTTAACCCTTTCATGATCAAATTTATAGTGAGATTTTTACCACTTCACCGTTGCATTGTCGTCTGCTTCAATATTGTTGTCCTCAATATCGTTTCAAAGTTAGATTTAAGGCAGTATAACTGACGTAATTTTAAAACAAGTGACAAATAGTTTTAATCATGTTAAACACTGTTTGCAAATGCGCTTTATGACGTCATTGAGAGTGAAAGGGTTAAACCAAACAGTATCCAGCGGGGATTAAATGCAGCATTATAGACGTCGAGTCTGTTTTCATTACATTAATTGGCTGTCGTTCGTTAACCTAATTTTGGCGCAGTTTGTCGTAATTTCCTGCGAAACGCATAGAAAAAGACATTTAAGAGACATCATTGCCTCTCATTGACCACTGTAATCGACTTGCTGGTACCATCTGTGTGTCCATATGTGTTTTTGTTTGACTTCTACCTGTAACCTATCAGGGCTGCCATTTCTCCGGATTTTTTCTTAATCTCCAGATTTTTTCCTAGTTCATGGTAGCTTAAAGCAGGCTGAAAGTAAAGCAGAATGCGCCCTAAGGCGCATTCTGCTTTACTTACAGCCTGCTTTAAGTAGTCGCATGTCGCATGTCGCATGTCAACATAACAAGAAAAAGGCTATGGGTTAAAGGTACGATTCGTAAAATCGCACTTGAAAAATGCAAATTTTGAAATCTTAGGATTTTTCATGTCAACTTATGGCAGCCATGACATATTTACAAATTCACATACAGCTTGTTTTCAGTATTAAAGAAAGATGGTTGCTGAACTTACTCACGTCTGCAACATGTAATGGACATTTCAAATATCCTTTAAAGTCTATCTGGGTATTTTTTATTTGTGTCTATTAAGGGTCGTTCACATGGTCGTACAGGTCAGCTGTAGTCCTCTGATCTGGTCTACAATGTTTACATAGGGATAAGAACTGTACTCTTTCTTGTAAATGACAAGTATACCCGTCACTATGATTCTATGTGATAAGGCTTTTGCTTTACTTTTAACCTATTTAAACATCGATATCTCGGGATAGAGAAAACGTTTCCTTTGACTAATCAATGGAGTACAGTAGAACGACGAACAGACATTTCAGTGACAAATTTGTTAATTACTACACTGCATGCAAGTCTACAGGGAAAGGGGTGGTGTGTTTTGTTGTATTGTAAGTATTAGAAGTAGTAATAGTAGAAGTAGCAGAAGTTGTAGTAGCAGTAGTAGTTACTGTAGTATACCAGATTTTTATAGCGCTCTTTTCACACAGGAGGTGTGCGCTCAAAAGCGCTTCGCGTGAACTTACATACATGTACTTACAAAGTGAGAAAAGACATAATACTACATTAACAATAAAGTAGAGATATCTTATTTGTAATTCTTTCAATATAATTTCAACATATTTTGTCATGGCACGGCCCATATGTATTGTATAAATCACTCCTAAAACAGTAAAACCTGGCTTATCCGACAACTGGTTTACCAGAAATCTGTTTCATCCTACACGATTTTTGGACCCAAATGTCGAATGGCATATAGTCGAACTTCGCTATCTCGAAAACGTTTGAATAGAGCTAATCCGTTTTTCTTTATATGAATTTACACATCCTGAGCTAGCATAAGTGAACATACATTTATTGCAAAGTTAAACGCAGCAAAACACCGTTATAACTTTGAATTACGGATATGTTCCACTTAAGCGAGTTTGAAATATGTAGTCGATTTTTATATACAGACTATCGTCTCTTTTACGATTACTAAATTGTGTTGATAATTAGAGGTTTACGACAGGTGACTAGTTAAAGCAAACTGATAGTAAAACAAATATATACAATATATACATTTCTATACAAATGATAGTAAAACAGTTAGCTCCTTAATGAGCTTTCTGTTTTACTGTCACCTTGCTTTAAGCTTTCACCTGTCTATTATGCAATCAATTATTCTTCGTTTTCGTTTTGCTCTACTGTCACTTTGTTTCAAGCTGTCTCCTGTTTTTAATAAAAATCATTTAGCCTTCGTTTTTTGAAGTCGCCATATGGAGATTTTACTGTACAATTTGACACTATTTCCATTAACACCAGTTTGAGCCTTATCTAACCCTAGAGGACATATGATGGTATCATTTAATATATTATATCAAACAGCATCTGTTTCTATAGATTCATTTAACTCTCTAGAGGAAAATATGTACCATTAACTGAATCGAGTCTGAATGAAAGCTGAAACGAAATCGAGTTTCAGTACTAATGGGCCATTACTTTAAATGAGAAGACAAATGGTTTGATATTAATCTTTTGACAAAAATACACTGACATTTCTATACAGCTGGAATCCATATTAAACTCTGCCGAATAAGTCGACGTCTGATCAGAGACAAATCTTTTTGAGACAAATACTGATATGGCTTGAGACAACATGCCGAAAACCTTGATTTGAAATTTGAAGCTAACGATAACAGTTGAATAGACGATATCTCCGTTTGGAAGGGATTGCTCTTTGAATATTTGATTAACTTTTAAAAAGTTTAATGTTTACGTAAAACATAGAGTAAAACCTCTCTATTAGGACCACAATATTGTATTATATATTATGTGTTTACGACGGGTAACTGCTTAAAGTCCCATTGTGTTTTCAGTCCTTTTCTTAATGCCTGAAATACAATAACGGTTAATAATAATGTTTGAACATTCTTATGGGCCAAACTGATCTATGAAATGACGAAGACGGACCTAAATCACCAAAAAGGGCGATTTAAAATCATAACAAACCGAAAATAGAACGTCTGACATAAACATTACCACACGGCGTAGTATCACGTGATACAGTCGAATTCAACTTCACTGGGGGCAACCGTATCTACCTCCGCTCGTCTATCCATCAGTCAGTTAGACTAACACACTTTTTGTTCGCTCTCTAACTCAACTATTTTTTATCCGATCTTCCACAAACTTGCTGAATATGTTCATTGATATAAAATCAAGGTTTAGTTTGATTACTTCTAAAATCGCATCAGTTTTTTTTCGAGTTTTTTGCCTGTTAATTAATAAAAAAAATGACTGTTTCAGTCATTGTTGCACTCTAAAACAAACAGCTTTTATCGGATATTCACCAAATATGCTGAAAATTGTTATTCATATAAAATTTAGGTCTAGTTTGAGTATTACTAAAATCGCATGTGGCATATCTAAAATTTTGCCCTTTATGTATAAAAAAATGACTGTTTTCAGCTAGTTTTGCTCTCTAACACAAATACGTTTTATTTGATCTTCACCAAACTTGCTGAAAATGTTTATTGATATAATATCAAGGTTTAGTTTGATTACTACTAAAATCACATAAGGTTTATCTGAGTTATTGCCTGTTTATTAAAATAAAATGACTGTTTCAGCATTTTTCGCTTTCTAACACATACAATTTTTATCAGATATTCACCAAACCTGTTGAAAATGTTTATTAATATTAAATCTAGGTCAATCATCTTAACTACCGAAATCGCACAAGGCATGTTGGAGTTATTGCCCTTGAATGACTAAAATTTTGCTATTTTATCCTTATTTTTGCCCTGTCCACTCTGTAAAAGGACCAGTTTTTATTCTATTTTTAGCCAAATATTTGGTCAATGGTTATGTGCTTCATCTTAGCCGTGTTGGTAATAAGTTAAGTAATAAATGCCCACTCCATTTCTCCTTTACCTCTTGAAGGATTTTCATTCAACTATATTCGATTTTTTTTACTTGACCTAGATTTAATACCAATACACGTTGTCAGCAAGTTTGGTGAAGATCCAATAAACCTGACCTAGATTCTATACTAATAAACATTTGTAGCAAGTTTGGTGAAGATCCAAAAAGAAGTGTTTGAGTTAGAGAGCGGACAAGGCTGAAACAGTCATTTTCAGCAAGCTCAAGGTGTAGATTCTCCGTAGTTTGTTTTACCGTTTACCCACCGTGAAAATTATGTACACGTTGTTATTGGATATCATAGTGTTTAACCCTGTGCCTACTGGCCGTAACTTTACGGAGTTTACAAACCATTTGAATCTAAAAAGAAGCCGCGTAACGCGGCGTCTCATTTGGATCCAAACTGTTTGACACTCGTCTTAAGGTTTGTTTAATTAAAACAATGCATAAATCTAAACTGAACACATTTTGCAGACGACAATGTCAAAGCAGACGTCTGTGCAGCAGAATAAGGGTTAACAGGGTCATTTTCAGTGCTCCAGCTATAGATGTAAGCGAGAGTAATCTGAACTAATCTAACAGTTTCTCACTCGTTTCAGCACCGAATGCTATGGTGTTACTACTGATTAAACCGTCTCTTCGACACAATTTTAATGAGTATGACAACATTGGGTTCAGATTTTAGTTTTCGAAATACTTCCGTTATCTGGAGCCCTGTATTTACAGAGTTGTCCTTCTTTCCATTCACAAGGGAGGCTTTTTAATTTGTGCAGCACCAAAATATTATAAATAAAATTTAAAAAGCGAATTTCTTAGATAAAACCGGTTTTTGTGAAAGAATCACGTCCCACGTAGTTCAAATGGGATCCCAAACAACCGTTTTATGCAGGTTTCTCAAAAACACAATGCGGCTTTAAAGCCAGGTAACAGCAGAATGTCTTACAGTCACCTTGTTTATGCTGTCACTTGTCTTTATCGTACGTTACACCATCGTGTCGGTAACAAATTGCTCTTTACAATGATATATCACACATGCATTTGCACTTATAATATTGAAGTTATTGATCTGTTGCCACTGCTTAAAAATGCCCCTCGTATTTTCATAGAAAATGTGTACTCTTCACATGCACATATTTTGTAAATGAAGTGTTTACTCATCGCTAGGGTCCCATGGGTTTATTACAAGTACTCTTGACTAATAGCATTAGTACAATACTATTTGTATTAATCAAACGTTATACATGTATTTACTGTTACTTGCCTGAGACATGCCACTGAAATAGTTGATTATTGATTTTTGCTACATTTAGCAGTGCCTTAATTTCATTTCAAAACTCTTTGTCGGCCACAATTATACAAACTCAAATAACTTTGCCTACACGTATCCGAATTTTTTCAGAATGAGCTCAGTCCTAATTAGATATTTTTTCAATTAACCAATGATATATCGTTTCAGTCATACAAACGGTATTTTAAGACGTAAACGCTAGTTTCAGATGTACTAACATTCTGTTTGAAGGCTAATTTATTTATGTGAAAGGGTTTTTGAAATTTCATTTTTATAAGAAAATGGTGAAGCATTTTAACACACTTTGTTACAACATTACCTGCAAATGTTTGTAATTTCGGCAAAATAATGTCTTAAACAATGGTTTTGTTTGTTAACGTCCGTTTCTGCCACCTATGTGCTAATTTGACGCCCGAGAGATAGAGAGGAGAGTGGATATAGAGAACCTAGGCGCGATGTCCTACTCTTATTACCGAAATATTTTTCTGGTTCTTTTATATGCTAAATGTAAAACACTCATACATCTGATTTCGTTTTATAAAGTCTCATTCGAAGGACTTGCTCCGGAGGGGATCGAACTCACCACCCCTGGCGTCGAAAGCGGTACACCTCGACTACGTCCGCCGTTCTGTCCGCCCACAGCAATGACCACAGCATGACAGAACCGGAGCACATACTGCAGATCAGCCGCTATATTCGTACTGTGGAATGTCATTCCTGTCCGCCACGTGTGTGCCAAACAAACCATGACGGCTGTAAACTTGCTGAACGCCGTTGTACACAAGTTTGTCCAAAAGTACTAAATGGGCTCAGATAAGGCGAACACACCGGTCAATGGACAACATTGACGTTGTTTTTGGCTAAATTGATGTAATCACTCTAGGTAAATGTAGTGTTGCGTTATTTTGCTGTAAAGTCTTCGTGACGTTGACGTTTTGCGTAATTTAAATGTCTCTCAACTGTGATGTTGCTGTCCAACTTTCGCATACTTTTCTTTATGTATAGACAGCTGTTCGATTGAGGGCTAAAATGAATCGATACACATGTATACTGAGCATGCAAAGATGGGCAATTTTACGGGCGGCACGTGAACATCAGTGTGTCGTTTCAAAAGAATTAAAAAAAAATATTAGTGTGTACCTATGTATGTTAAAATCAACAAAACAAAATTCAGAAGCTGTACCTAGCCGAAAAATATGTTTGTATTTAACGAGTGGAGAATTTAAATTACATTTGAGTATGACTATATACATGTATATAATGTAAAAACGAAAATATGACTTTACATGCTATGGTTTTAATAGTATTTAATACATGTTTCGCATCGCGGCTCGTCATTGTAAATTATGTATATATATATTGTTTTATTTCACACCTACATCGATTAAACCAATCGAAAGCCCCTCTTTCTACCACGTGACGGTACAAGAGAAACCTATATTGTACCGGAATGTAAAACAAAACTATCCCAGAAGGCCACATTTTTCTCATATTGGACTCGGATCCAGATAATCCATGTCATTTTCGTATTGGACTGGACAACTCTTCCGACACTCTGTTCAGAGGTACTTCCCTTGGCATTTCACGCGTCTGCTACAGTGCTCCCTCTCTACATCGACACCCAATGGGAGGCACAGAGTGTGTGTTGCTCGGAGGGAGTCGTTATATGGAGGGAAAATAAGATTTGTCTTACATTTGCAAACAGCTTGAATCCAGATCAGACGCCGCGTAACGTTTGTCACACGTCATTTTATTATATCATTACGTCAACTTATATGTAACGTTTAGGGAACTGCGACAAGGGTCGTTGTAAGGGGAAAGTTGTTGTTGGGAAGGCCGTTGTAGGGAGGGAACACTGTATTTTGTTTTTGTGGAAATTCAAAGGCTAGATGGAATTGCAAAAAAGATTAAAATCATGTGGTCACTGTTTAAGGTTTTTTTATGTTTGTTTTTATTATGTTAAAGCCCTCTGATATAGCTCTACCGTGATAAAGTTAAAAAGTTGATGAATGTTTAAATTGTAAAACGGTACACTGTTTATACAAGACATGTATATGAGACACTGGATTCCATTGGATTGATAGATGACTAGGCGTTTAGCGCCTTTCTATGAAATTGGTTGAAATTAAAAAACCGTCGCTCAATCGATATGCTATTTATTATCATGCCAAACTTGCTAAATAAAACAAATACTCTACCATGTAGTTCATGCGGAACCTTACAAATTTAAACTGTTTAACCCATTTGCGCCCTGTGGATTCCTCCATGTTTATATATTGGATTAGTCTACTTTTTGTGGCGTTTGTCGTCAGACAACGCCACAATGTCAGTACTGAATTTCAACAATCGTATCACATGCTACAGTCGGTCTTTAACGGCCATCAAAATGAGGTTATCTAGGTCTCAAAGACAGGTGACTGCTTACTGCAGGTTGGAAAAAAATGCAGACCGCTCCCATAAGACCGTTATTCACTACATCTGACCTGAATAAAAAGCCATCTGTCTTCAATGTGCACTTTACTTCCTCATTGCATGCTCGCTTAAAACAGGTAATACTGTGGTCGACTTTGATACCTTATAACAGCCAATAGGCCTATTCCGAGCATGACGTAATAACAAATAGACCCTCAATATATGGGCGATTGCTTAACTAATTTATCACATAAAACGTAGAAAGTAGGTCTGGAGCATAAATCCACTCGGGTACGCTTAAAATTATTTGTATTTGTAATAAAAACAATTACAAGAAAAACTCAAATAGGAATTATGCTAAGAAGTGGGTCGCGCCGTGCGCGGAGCGATACAACAGGACGGGCCCGTTCGATTCACTGTCCGGAACACGTTCCAAACCTGTTCCAGAACAACTCTCAATCGAACGCAATTATTCTATTTAGAACAGGAAGTTGAAAATTCAAAATGGCGTCAAAATAAAATAATGATTGCAGTTAACCCAAAGTTGTTATTGTTTTTCTTGCTATCCCGTCCAGAGAATAGTTTTGAATCAAAGAGCAGCACTAAATTAGTACCACTGGCTTAATTTCTTAAAATAATCACCATTTTCATCCTCATTATACTGAAGAACATTTGTGCACCAGTCAAATTGTAGCGCTTATAATGTAACCACGTCTGTGTCGGAGCACAGGAACTTGACACATTTATTTTTGTAAAATAATGTTTGTTTTTTACTATATCATATAAAAAAATTGGTATAACCAACAAGAAACCCTGTATAAAAATTAGATAAAAATATGTCATGTACTTGTGCATCGGGGTTGGTGTCATTTAAGGTTTTGATGCAATTGTTGAAATTCCGCTGGCCAATTTGACCCAAAATATTACTATGCACATTTGTGCTTGAATGTTGCTTCAGGAGTGGTGAAAAACACTCCAAAGCAACATTTATCAAATCTGGCGTCTCCAATTGCTCCGATTGCCGCCATGTTGATGACGTCACTGTTCCGACTGCACCACCTCGAAAACCAGTACAGTTGGAACATGTCCGGAACACTGTTCCACTGCATTCGATTGATGTTCCGTCTGTCCGGAACAATCGAAACAGTGAATCGAACGGGCCCAAAATTAGTTCCAAAAGTCGGCACAGTTGGTAAGTAAAAATGTCAAATTTTCGTAATTTACTCCAACATACACAATTTCAACTGATCAGTCAAATTCTCTATGTAATTTATTAATGTTTTATGTACTGAATTTAGTTGATGAATTAGTAATACGGCCTTATGAAAACTTATTGCCCAGCCTGAGCTCGTTACGGAGTGGGTGGGGGAAAAAGTGACAGTCGGTTATGTTCGCGTAAAGGCAAAGGCAAGCTTTATTTAACGTCGCATATGGTAAATAATCAACATAAGCTCTGTAGAGCTTTTATTGCGACAAACAAGGTATCCATTAACATGCATACTTGCCTGGGCATTACATTTACCTTCCTAGTACGGGTGACGGACGTTTCGGTAAATGACCAGTTCGGTAAATTGATTTTATATAGTGAAAGTCTGGACGTTTCGGTAAAAAGGTAAATTATAGTAATTATAGGTTTTTATGTACAGGTCTGTATATCACACCTTTCGCTAGATCAATAACTGATGGCGCTTGATCTCTAATCACTTGTCTTGCAAATGGGTTGGGTCTAAACTATACGATCTAGTTCTGGAATTGGTAAAATTTCTATGCCGAATTGGGGCAATAAAGTCGGTTATGAAGGAAATATAAATTTTGGTTTTTTTAGTTTTTAATTATTTTGAGATGTAACAATAAACTCATCTCCTTAGAGAAGAAATGAAAAAAAAAATATTGAAGAATTCAAGTTATTTTTACCCCCTTCACATGCCCTTTATTTCGTTTTGTAAACAGGCCGAAAAATTGTATCTGTTGGTAGACCAGGATCAACACATACTAAAACAACCCTGCAAACTTGGCACAAACACTGTGCCACAGTCTCATTGTTACCGAGAGAGGTGCGATGTGCGATATACTTAATCCTATAATTACTATAATTTACCTTTTTACCGAAACGTCCAGACTTTCACTATATAAAATCAATTTACCGAACTGGTCATTTACCGAAACGTCTGTAAATCCCTAGTACTACCCTTTCAATGCCGAGCGTCGGGCAAGGGAGCTACTAGTACCGTTTTAATAATGGTCTTTGGTATGACACGGCCGGGGATCGAACCCACAACCTCCCCGCCTCGAAAGCGGATACTCTACCACTGAGCTATCGAGGCTTAACAACCATCTTTTGACTTTTCACGGATGCAATATTACTTTTCAAGCCTTTTGGATCCTTATCAGAAGCCGCGTAAATCGGCATCTGATCAGGAACCACAATGGTTGACATTTTTTTATTAGTTTAAACTTTTAGAACAGACGACTTTTCAAGAAAAGCTAGTTGATCAAAAGCCACCTTTTAACGGATGAAAGATTTGCTTTCATACATTTTAGATCGTTATCAGAAGCCGTGTAGAGCTTAAGATCCACAATTATTGACACTTAGTTTTAGAACAGACTATATTTGCTTTAATGCTTTTTAAATATATCTGGTAGTGACTATTACTATTACTTTTGATCAATTTGGATCCTGATCAGAAGCTGCATAAAGAAAGACTATCTTTTGCATGATAGGTGCTCAAATTATTTTCAAGCAGTTTGGATCCTGATCAGAAGCCGTATATGGCGGCATATTCTCTTTTCCAGTCATCCGGGCATTTAATGTCATACAGGGGCGTGTCTGGGCTTACGCACTCACGCAAGTGCGTAAAGTTAATTGACAAAGTCGAAAATTTAAAAACGCTGAAAATGCAATAAAAATCACCACCTTACCCGGGTGAGGCATAAATTTTTTTTTTTTTAAAAAGTGTCTTTAGTTTACATCAAATTATACACAACGCACATAATTCATCCTCTGATAAGGTTTCAGGTTGTCAACTACTACTCAGTGTACGAGAATGTAGATTTTACCTGGTAAAATTGCCCATAACAATTTAAGGTGTTTCTTACAATTTTAACTATTAGTAGCAGAACTTTGACATCTATAGATATATGTTAGTATTATATATGTTTTGAATGTGCGAAATGCCCCCAGAACGCACCAGAGACCATATAGAAATCAAAATTTTCCCAGGGGAGCATGCCCCCCCCCCCCCCTACACACACATACCCTAGTAATAATATGTACACTTATTGGTGAGGGTAGGGGTTAGAGAAAAATTGCCAGGAGATAATCAATCAAAAAATATAAAAGATTATGCAGTTCATGTTATTTAGGAGTCAAACTCTTAAATATTTTTATGGTAGTAATTTACCTGGTTTGGACTGAAAGTAGACTATAACTTGGTATATTACTTTTTTTTTGTCCTGCAGGAGGAGTGGAAAATAATGTGTATGATCTATTAAATTGTCGTTTTCCCCCATAAATTAGCTTTGACATGTTTGATTTTTTAGCTCACCTGAGCCAAAGGTTCAAGGTCAGCTATTGGGATGGCCCTGTGTCCGACGTCCGTCGTCATCCGTAACAATTGCTTCAAATGACATCTCCTATACCGCTGAACAGATTTCAACCAAACTTTACAGAAATGTTCCTTGGGTCAAGCTCTTTCAAATTTGTTCAAAGAATTAAAAACAATGCAGAACTCTGGTTGCCATGGCAACCAAAGTGAAAAAATAATGAAATCTTAAAAAATCTTCTTGTCAAAAACCACAAAGGCCAGAGCTTAGATATTTGGCACATAGCATCACCTACAAGTCCTCTATCAAGTTTGTTCAAATTATGCCCCGGGGGTCACTGTTTTACATAGAGTTATATAGTGAAATTTTCAAACGTCTTCTTCTCTGAAACTAATATGGCCAGAGCTTTAATATTTGGCATGGTGACACTTCTAGATGTCCTTTACCGATTTTGTTCAAATGGTTCCGGTACGTTGCATATCTAGGTCACTGAAGCTAAAAATAGATTTTTTTCAATGAAAACTTAAAAAATCTTCTTGTCTGAAACTACAAGGGCCAGAGCTTAGATATTTGGCACATAGCATTGCCTACAGGTCCTCTATCAAGTATGTTCAAATTATGCTCCTGGGGTCAAAATTGGCCCCGCCCCGGGGGTCACAGTTTTACATAGAGTTATATAGTGAAAATTTCAAACGTCTTCTTCTCAGACACTAATATGGCCAGAGCTTTGAAATTGGTATGGTGACACATATGAATATCATTTACATATTTTGTTCAAATGGTTCCAGTCTGTTGCATATCTAGGTCACACGAGCTAAAAATAGATTTTTTCTATAAAAATAAAAAAATCTTCTCGTCAAAAACTACAAGGGCCAGAGCTTAGATATTCGGCTCATAGCATCACCTATAGGTCCATTATCAAGTTTGTTCAAATTATGCCCCTGGGGTCAAAATTGGCCCCGCCCCCGGGGGTCACCTTTTTAGCTCACCTGAGCCAAAGGCTCAAGGTGAGCTATTGGGATGGCCCTGTGTCCGGCGTCCGTCGTCGTGCGTATGTGCGTCGTGCGTATGTGCGTCGTCGTTAACAATTGCTTCAAATGACATCTCCTCCTATACCGCTTGACAGAATTCAACCAAACTTTACAGAAATGTTCCTTGGGTCAAGCTCTTTCAAATTTGTTCAAAGAATTAAAAACAATGTAGAACTCTGGTTGCCATGGCAACCAAAGTGAAAAAATAAGGAAATCTTAAAAAATCTTCTTGTCAAAAACTGGAAGGGCCAGAGCTTACATATTTGGCACATAGCATCATCTACAGGTCCTCTATCAAGTTTGTTCAAATTATGCCCCTGGGGTCAAAATTGGCCCCGCCCCGGGGGTCACAGATTTACATAGAGTTATATAGTGAAATTTTCAAACGTCTTCTTCTGAAACTAATGTGGCCAGAGCATTGATATTTGGCATGGTGACACTTCTAGATGTCCTATACCAAAATTGTTCAAATGGTTCTGGTCGGTTGCATAACTAGGTCACAGGAGCTAAAAATAGATTTTTTTCATTGAAAACTTAAAAAATCTTCTTGTCTGAAACTACAAGGGCCAGAGCTTAGATATTTGGCACATACCATCGCCTACAGGTCCTCTATCTAGTTTGTTCAAATTATGCCCCTGGGGTCGAAATTGGCCCCGTCCTGGGGGTCACAGTTTTACATAGAGTTATATAATGAAATTTTCAAACGTCTTCTTCTCTGAAACTAATATGGCCAGAGCTTTGATATTTGGTATGGTGACACTTCTAGATGTCCTATACCAAAATTGTTCAAATGGTTCTGGTCGGTTGCATAACTAGGTCACAGGAGCTAAAAATAGATTTTTTCCAATGAAAACTTAAAAAATCTTCTTTTCTGAAACTACAAGGGCCAGAGCTTAGATATTTGGCACATACCATCGCCTACAGGTCCTCTATTAAGTTTGTTCAAATTATGCACCTGGGGTCAAAATTGGCCCCGCCCCTGGGGTCACAGTTTTACATAGAGTTATACAGAGAAAATTTCAAACATCTTCTTCTCTGACACTAATATGGCCAGAGCTTTTATATTCGGTATGGTGACACTTTTAAATATACTTTACATAATTTGTTCAAATTGTTCTGGTCTGTTGCATATCTAGGTCAGTCCTGGACCTAAATTATTATCGCCATTTTTTCAGCAATTTTCTCAGGTGAGCGAAATATGCCCCATGGGGCTCTTGTTACAATGAGTTATATAGTGAAATTTTCAAACGTCTACTTCTCTAAAAGTAATATGGTCAGAGCTTTAATATTTGGCATGGTGACACTCCTAGATGTCCTTTACCTATTTTGTTCAAAAGGTTCCGGTCGGTTGCATATCTAGGTCACAGAAGCTTAAAATAGATTTTTTTCAATGAAAACTTAAAAAAATCTTCTTGTCTAAAACCCTAGTACCCTGATCTTAGATATTTGGCACATAGCATCATCTACAGGTCCTCTATCAAGATTGTTCAAATTATGCCCATCGGGTAAAAAATGACCCTGTCCTGGACATAAATCTTTTTCTCCATTTTGTCAGTTATTCTCAAGTGAGCGAATATGCCCCATGGGGCTCTTGTTTTCATAAACCTTTTCTGTCGGTTAATCACGCTCAAATCGGATGTTGACTTATCTAGGACCCCATCGTAACATCTTGGCCAATTCCAAATTCTGTTGGCAAAGCACTCTGAACAGGAGTATAGCAGAAACTTGTGAGGTGTTCCGACTGAGCCAAAAAGACCTAGGCCATTGTTTAAAACACGGACCTTTCTTGCTACCAGCGGATACCGTAATAACGCCTACACTATATCAACAGCCACCATTAATGTATCAAATCTGAAGTAGTTTATATTGCTTATTTCATTTATACAAACTTAAAAAGTCTCTCGATTTCATACTGACCAATTATTAACGTTTTATCACAAGAATAACGTGACCGGAATGGTCCGCCTTGAAGACACTACCGCCATTTTGCGAAAATTACTTCTGTACGTCTGTATAACTGTAAAAATGTCCAATCTGTAAGAAGTTTTTTGACACAAAAAGGAATAGTGTTCTGCATAATACTTTGCATAAATGTTACTCAGGTGTAGTAGATGTGCAAGACACATATTTCAGGTCTCTGTGACCTTGACCTTTGGCCTTGAAATTGGCAGTCAAAATCTTGTACTTTGAACAACTCCTTCAACTTCAACCTGATTCACTTGATATAAATGTTACTTAGGAGTAGTATATGTGCAAGACACACATTTCAGGTCTCTGTGACCTTGACCTAGTCTGGTTCCCTGTCTCCTATTAACTCCGATTAGGAGTCTGGCACGGACTGAAAATGGCCGCCTCCAGCGTAAGTTTGGTTTCATGCTAATATTGTAGAAAATTATTTAATCCGGTTTGATTAACATGTAAATACTCTTGATCAGGGTTAACTAAATCAAATTAACATTGATTAAGTGACATATAATTACCATTCGGTCATAAATACCACAAAATACGACTTTGTCATGTATTTTCGCGAGTATTTTCCCATTTATGTTTATGTTCAGCGAGAATCTAGCTCGTATGTTGGTTTTCTCTTCGGATATGTACTCAAGACAACATGACCATGATATTTGGGTTGTTTTTCATTACACTAGAAGAAATAAGAGAATAAGTTAATAGAAGAAATTTGAGGGGGATGCAATTTTGATTGAATATTATGAAGAACCTGAAGACATTTTTTAATCTTCGTTTTATTTGTCCTTAGCTTGGCAACAATGAGCTGGCTGGCAACCAGTGATACCCCTGTCTTGAACAGATAATACTACATATTTGGTGAATTATGCAAACTCACTTTTATCAAGTATGTAGGGGGACCAAGAACCTTGGACAAATAGACACTGTCACAGTAAATTTTCGTTAATTTCAGCTATACAGAGTAAACTAAAAAAAATGCATCATATGAAAAATGTAGTAACATTGTAGATGAAGTCGGAGCCTTTCATTATTTTGCAGAATAACAATTTGGTTTATCATTATCCAGGAAAATATTAATTGGTTCCAATGCTCCTAATCATGGTATTGAGATCAGACTAAAATTGGTGTGTACCTCAACTAATGGTCCGTTCTGAACCATGCTTATATAGCATGGTTTATGTATGGGCCCGCAGTTGACAAGAATGGCAGATCGCTTTCTGTATATATGCTTTCTGTAAATGTTGACTAATATTGACCGCATTTTAAGGTTTAAAATAAATTAATTTACACCTAAATTATGCCTCCAAATACTATGTAAGTTACATGTAGTTCAATTTTTTGTAGTCAATAATATGCACCATAAGAAATATGTACCTTATCCTAGCAGGTGGTAGCTTAACCCATTACCTGTTTCTAGTATTGAAAATATGTGACTACTTAAAGATGGTTGAAAGTAATTTAGTAAAGCAGAATGTGCCTTAAGGCACATTCTGCTTTACTTTCAGCCCGCTTTAAGCTATCATCTTCCAGGATATAGAAACTATTTCTTATTATATATATTCACTACAGTATAAATCGTAAGTCTTTTCTTCGGAGGAGGAATAAATTAAAAGCGTAAAAAGGGGTATTTATCATATGGGGTAAAGGGTTAAAGCAGGCTAAAAGTTAAAAGCAGCAAGTGCCTTTCACTGCCAAATTTTTTGTGAGATTTTTACCCCTTCTACGTTTCATTGAAGTCTGCTTCAATTTTGCTGTCTGCAATGTTGTTTCAATGTTTTAAAAAAAAGCAGAAGTTCTTCTAACTCACAGAAGAAAATTCAAAATGAGTGTTAAACAGTTTTAATCCTGATCAGACGCTGTGTTACCGTTTGCAAACATGCTTTAAAGCGTCATAGAGAGCGAAAGGGTTATGGAGCATTCTGCTTTGTAGTTAGCTTTAGACATTAAATAGAGCCTTCCTTCTGTTACTCATTACTATGATTGAATGTGTTAACTCATTCACCCATAAAACATCAAGTGGACATTTTCCAGTTTCCAATTAAGCCATGTCCATATTTAGAGTTGATTTTATACATCGCAAAATCCTAAACAGTGCAGACCATGATCAGAGTTCTGCTTTAGGAGCACCCTTATCAGTGTATACACTGTTTACACAGGACAAGTGAACTCTTCACACACCACTGGTTGAAAATGATGAGTATACATGTACATGTACTCATTTCTAGGGTTCAATGGGTTAAGTAATCATCTGTTTTAAACACTGATAAAGTTCTATGAAGTGAAAGTTTAGTACTATAGATGGTTAGTTCTTCAAGGTTTTTTACAAGTTAAAAACACAAAAAGTTATTGATGATCATTTTTGGAGATAAAAAACAACAAAACTTAAATACACAAATGTAATATTTAATTAAATTTGATCAGAACAAGCTCAATGGAAAATTTGTTTTTCTAACTGGTACCATTGGTATGACTTATCAATCATTCAAAATATAGTTCAATGAGTGTCATAGACTGTCTCGGTGTATTATCCTTGAAGATGCACTCTGTTGTAGCAACATCTGTTGATGAAACTGAAATAAAAATAAATGATTATAACAATTTTGTGCACTACTGATATATTTCCATACACAGTAAAGCCTCTATAAAACAAAGGATAATTGATTATGTAAAAGACAAGTTAAAGCTTAAAGCAAAGTGACTGTAAAACTTAACTGTCACTTTGCTTTAAGCATTTATCACCTGCCATAAATACCTTCTACTTAACACAATATACTGGCCGTAACAGAGAGGTTTTACTGTATATGTGTTGATTTAGACAAATTCAATGGTTATCAAGTTTATTCCCACTTGTGTAGAATACTTTGAAACATTGAGTATTCTCTTGAAAATAAGTGTCAAACTTTTTTTTTTAATATAACTCCTTCTTTACAATTTCAGTGAGAGTTCACCCTTGCGTCAAACATTTCTCTATTTCTACACCATATATGCCTGTTTGAATTATAATAATTACATTTACAAACAGTGTAGACCCTTATCTGAGGGCTTTGGTCAGGGTCTACACTGTTTGTTAATTTAGACCAGTATTTATTAAACTACACAGAATTCCAAGTAGAATGGCTCATGTTTTGGTAACTCAAATGGTCCACAAGGGAACCTAATAACCCCAAAGAATTACTATGTGTTGAAAGAGTTAACTTGAACATTGGTTCACATTCACGTTGAAGTTAATTAAAGAAGTGATGTACCAGAAATGATAATGACCATAATACTATTTTTTCATTTTTTTCAGACAGCAAACAATGGGAATTAATCTCTTTTTATTTGTACAATCACCTGCTCAACAGTACTTTAACAAAATAGTGTGAACATACAAATGTATCTTGCTTTAATTACCAATTCATGCACCCCTTGCATACACTACAACAATCATTACAATCAACTGATTGACTCTTTCCTCCACTCTACCAGTTACTGTTCATTTTTTACCCCATAGCCTGTTTCTAGTTTTGAGGACAATTTCAATTTTAATTTTCTTTAGATGAAAACTTGATGAGCACAGGGACTCGCAACCGGATGGTGTACTTGTCAAAATTAAATTAAATAAAAGCAAATTTGTGGCATTATTTGGCTTCTGACATTAAAAAATAATGATCAGTCCAAAAAAGTCTCAAGTATCGTCACCGAATCTTAGTTTCTTTAGATATTTTCCGTCGTTTATCTATAGCGTCAGCTGACGGTATAGTTGTTGTTGTTGCTTCTCTACACGGGCTCAGACATACACCCGAGCCGAATAAAGTACTATCAATCGCTACCAGTGAACTACGTTAATTCGCTACCATATATATACAGAGCGCTGGTAGCCGAGGGGGTAAAGGTGTTTCCTCATTTTTCATGTTTGTCTCCGCATGGAGGTTCACGGGTTCGAATCCCACCAAAGCTTCTTCTTTTTTTTTTTTGAAATGTATTTTTTAACAGAATTTATTATCCTAAACTAAATCTTACCCATTTATATAAGCATTTGACATATATTTACAAATTACTATTTTTAATGCTAAATCCGGTTGCGAGCCTCTTTAAAACAGGTTAAAAAAAGCAAAATGCACCTTAGGGCGCATTCTGCTTTTCAGCCTGTTTAAGCTACCCCCTGATAGTATATATAGAAACTATATATTTTGGTACATGTATATGAGTGCATCAATTGGAAATACTTTCTTCAGTGGAGGAATAAATTAAATGTGCTAGAACTTGCCCTTCTATGGGGTAAAAGGGTAAAATACATTAATACAGGTGGCGACTTAAAAAATATGAGAGTAAATCAGAAAGTTCCTAAAGGAGCTTTCTGGTTAGCTTTCATCTTGTTGTATGCAATACCCCGTCTCAAACACAGAGTGGACTATTAGTGGTAAAACATTTACTGTGATTAAGGGAACTTCCAAATAATTAATGCATGACATAGAAAAAAAAATAGAATTCGTAAAGCATTTGGCATTCTAACCTGAGGTTTAGCTCTTTTATTGGGATTTTGAGAAGTTTTGCCTGTTGGGGTGCCCCTCTCCATGCTCTCCCTCTTCCAACAACTGTTTCGGGGAATTGAAAGAGCGGGTTTGCTGTTACCATGCCCATGGAACTGGATCACACTGGGGTGCCATTATTTTTCTTTTCTGACTGTCCTATCTTGTGTTACCACTGTTGTGGTATAGATGGTCTGATGACTGCGACATATTGCTGAAGAATAAGAATTTGAATGTTCAAATTGCATGTGTATAGTCGGGTTGAGTTTATGATTAAATGGTCAGAGATATGTGTAAGCGGCCCGGTGGTTATTCAGTGGGTAGAACACTTATCCTGTAAGCAAGTTTGGGGTCCCAGGTTTGAGTCCCGGTCCGGCTGCATATTTTTCTCACTATGTTACATTTGGCGCCCAATGTAAATAACCCATAGGATAATACATGAATATATAACTCGTAGAGTGTTTGACATACAGAAACAATAATAAGAAACTCGTGGAGCATTCCATCTTTAGTAAGAATTCGGTATGAATTCTTGTGTAGAAGTTGTGTGTGTAGATGGGTTGAGTTTTTGATTAAATGGTCAGAGATATGTGTAAGCGACCCTGTGGTTCAGTGGATATAGCACTTGCCCTGTAACTTTTAAGCAAGGGGTCACCGGTTCGAGCCCCAGTCTGGCTGCATATTTTTCTCACCACGTTACACATAATTACAGTTCAAACACATGTTACTGCAATTTCACTGTATAATCAACTTGTCCACTTATTGAAAATAATGACAACCTAAAAGTTCATCCCCGTGCAAAGCAAAAGTAAATAAATATGAAGCTCAATATGAACTCATCAACGGTGGGGAAGAAATTGGGATAGAATATACTTTGCCTGTCCCCACGATCTTCCTCACCAATAGGTCGCCTAGAGTAAAAGCGTCACCACTTTTTGCCTTTCATTACGAAGCTACCAAAGGTGTTGTTTTTTTGTTGTTGTTTTTTTTGGGGGGGGCGGGGCGGCTGATAAGTCTGAATCTGAATATAGTCTGTTGGAAAAAAGTATGTAAAGTCCGATTTGAGGTCAGAAATCTGTTTCTCACAGGGGTTTCTACACATACAATAATATATCATTATTTCCCGAACTTTTGAGGGGACCGGCAAAGTAAATTCTACCCCGAAATGTGTCTTTAGTTAAAAATCCGGAAATAGGTTTATCCGAATTGTGTATCCTCTGGAAATTTATGAGGAGAATCCAGCTGTTCCATTGGTGATCTACAGTTAAAACACACTCAAATGGCTTTATTTTGTTTAACGTTACTGAATTATTGTGTTAATATCAGATGATCAATCATTTTAAACAACATTTGTTCTTATCTTCAATGTAGAATCTTACACTGCGCATTCCGCCATTACCAGTCCGTGCCTGACCTTTGATATATGAAATAATCAAACATCCGGGAACCTGACTAACCTTGACCTTGACCTTTTTCCATGAAATCAGTCTTGAAATTGGCAGGCAAAATCTTGTACTTTGAACTCCTCCTTCACTTTAAACCTGATTCACTTGATACTTGGCATAAATGTTACTCAGGAGTAGTAGATGTGCAAGACACAAATTTCAAATCTCTGTGACATTGACCTTTGGCCTTGAAATTGGTCTTAAAATTGGCAGGCATAATCTTGTACGGCGACTTCCTCCTCCACTTTCAACCGGATTTACTTGATTCTTGGCATGAATGTTACTCAGGAGTTGCAGAGTGTCATATACCATTTTGAAATCATTATGACCTTGGCTTACACCTTTGACCTTATTGTAAAACCTTATTGAAAACGTCTGCAGAGTGTGACAGAGTGCTGTATGGTGGGGGTATTTTTCACCTTTAGTGATAGCCGTTCTAGTTTTAAAAATAGGTGACCACTTAAAGCAGGCTGAAACTAAGTAGAATGCGCCTTTAGGTACATTCTGCTTTACCTTCAACCTGCTTTAAGCAACGACCTTCTAGGATATAGAAATACATGTATTTCTTATATTGATACTGTATTCAGGACTTTTTTCTTTATTGGAAGAATAAAGTAAAGGCATTAAAAGGTGTATTTATCTTATTCAACACTGAATAACTGCCATATGAAAATGATGAGTGCTATACTTCTAAAACTTGGCTCAACCTTTATTTTATAGAAACAGGAACTTTGTGACATAGTTTGGATTCTGATCAAGTCTCAAGTTCAGTGGGGCCTGGTCTGGATCCAAGCTGTTTGCAAAAGTTTTTGATATTGGTATTTATTGCTGGAACCAGTAAAGCTAGGTTAACCCCAACCCTCCTAGCTCTGAAACTATCGCCGTCTGCTACTGTTCTAAAAATAGACTTTTCTAAATTTCTTTTCAAAACATGGTCAGTGTGTCCCACATTTTGGATTCTAATAAGACACCCATTAGGATCCAAACTGTTTGCATAGGTTACTATGGTTACAAGGTGTGCATTCTAAGAGCTAATCAGGTAAAAATGGTATTGATGAGTTTTGCAAATTGTTATGAGTTGTCTACTGGTAGATGAAAAATGTGTGACAAATTGTACATGCACATACTATGTCAGAGCTCCAGACAAGGGGAATATTTTGAAAACAATTTTTTATGCCTGCTCAAAAATATATGGTGTGACTACTCATTCTCGAAGAGACAATTTTATTGAGTAGTCAAAACAAAGTTTAAACGTTAAGGAGGAAATGCTGAAAATATTTAGTTCAGTCACTCTTATCTGGAACCCACTGGTAGGCATGGGAAAGTAAATTTCAGATATATAGAAGACTCTACCTTTTCAGACACCTTTTAAAAGTGCATATCAAAGTCAAAAGTCAGGGCTCCAGATAAGAAGGAGTAAACTCCAGTTTTTAAACATTTTCTCCTTCATTTCTGCACCAAATCCTATGGTGTGACTAAAAGAGACACTTCTAATGAGTGACACTGTGGGGTTTAATGCAGAAATAAAGATTTATGTGTTTAAAATACTTCCCTTATCTGGAACTCTGAAAAGCTAATTTCACAAATTGCCTTCATTTATTTTTTATAGGAGCAGAAAAGAATGCGCAAAGAACTGGAGGATGAGGGCAAAGCTATGAAATCTCTGGAACACTTGCTGAAGAAGTTCCTCAAAACACAGCATCAGCAACAGACAACAAGTCAGGTTGACATGGAAACAGAAGACAGTCACTCTTGATGGCGTGACGACAGTATATAGGTGTAATAGCTAGACACTTGTTTGTATATGAGGAAAAAAAAGGAACTGAAGCATTTATTTAAATACCCGAATTACTTTCGTAAGACTGTCATGATAATGGGATGATGTGTAGTATTTATTACAGTTAAACCTCTGAAAATCGAATGCCTCTGGACTGAGAAAAAAATATCGGATAAGATAGGTTACCGGTACCCGAATCAATGACATTCGTAAGACTGTCGTGATAATGGGATGTGTAGTATTTATTACAGTAAAAGCTGAAACTCGAATGCTTCTGGACTGAGAAATAAGATCGGGTTATATAGGTTTCTGGACTGAGGAAGTTTAGCAGCCACTTGGAAGGAGTTAAATCGTCAATTATATGACCCTTTCCTTCACATTAGAGCGCTTTAACCCATTACCCCACAGGTACTTGACACATACTTTATTATCTATTAACACCCCCCCCCCCCCCGTTAAAAAAAAAAAAAAATTTATAGTAAAAAAAATAAATATATATATATTTATTTTTTTTAAAAAGGGGGGGGGGGGGGGGGGTTAATAGATAATAAAGTATGTGTTAAGTACCTGTGCATTACCCCATAGCCTGATTCTATTTTTGAAAATTTGTGAAAATAAAATATTCAGTAATGTGTTGAAATTAAGTTTCAGCTTAAAGCAAGATGAATGTAAAGCATGCTGCTTTACTTACAACTAGCTTTACGTGGTCACCTGTTTTCAAAACTACAAAATGTACTGCCATGCTAGCCAATAACATGAACCTATGGCAGAAGACTATTGAAGCATTTGCGTGTTTACACGTTTTATTGATCTTATAATATCTATTACTTTACATGTTTTTTTGGCTGACTCAATACACTAGTTTCATGTAGAATTATTACTTTATTAAAATTTTGAGAAGACATATGATCTTGTTGTTTAGTAATGCCAATATACGTTTTCCCTGTATGAGTTGAAAAAAAGCATGTTTATGCCACGCTACAAAGTAGTGCATGACATATAGTGTTACCCATATTTGTACATCTGAAGCTTTAAAAAGAGGATTTCACTTTAGCTCTGTTGTTGACGTTGACATGATACATTGCAGGTTAGCTCAGATTTTTATCCCTTTGACCTTCACTAGCTTTGTTTTTAGCTCACCTGAGCACGAAGTGCTCATGGTGAGCTATTGTGACCGTGCTGTGTCCGGAGTCGGTGTCCGTCGTCCGTAAACTTTTCCTTGTGAACACTCTAGAGGCCACAATTTTGGGCCAAACTTCATTAAACTTGCTCCAAATGTTGGTCCTGACAATATCTAGGTCAAGTTTGAAAGTAGGTCATGTGGGATAAATAAATAGGTCATTAGGTCAAATCATAGAAAAACTTGTGAACACTCTAGAGACCACAATTTTAGGTCAAACTTCATCAAACTTGCTCCAAATGTTGTTCTTGACAAAATCTAGGTCAAGTGCGAAAGTGGGTCAAAATGTAGGTCACTAGGTCTAATCATTGCAAACCCTTGTGAACACTTTAGAGACCATAATTGTGGACCAATCTTCAACACACTTACTTCAAATGTTGTTCTTGATAAAATCTAGGTAAAGTTTAAAAGTGGGTCATGTGGGGTCAAAAGGAAGGTCACTAGGTCAAAGAATAGAAAAACCTTATGAACACTCTAGAGACCACAATTTTTGGTCAAACTTCATCAAACTTGCTCCAAATGTTGTTCTTGACATAATCGAGGTCAAGTTCGAAAATGGGTCATAAGGGGTTAAAAAGTAGGTCATAAGGTCAAATCTTAAAAAGAAATTGTGAACACTCTAGAGGCCACACTTTTGGGCAACTCTTCACTAAACTTGCTCCAAATGTTGTTCTTGACAAAATCTAGGTCAAGTTCGAAAGTGGGTCATGTGAGGTCAAAAGGTAGGTCACTAGGTCAAATCATAGCCAAACCTTGTGAACATTCTAGATGCCACAGTGTTTACACTATAGCGTCTAGAATCAGTGAAAATATGACAAACTATTTATATATATGACTTCAAGTCCTCAGATGATTTGGGTTATGGGCGAAATCCAAATATAAAACTATTTAGTTCATTTTACTCAGGGGAGGGATAAAGGGTCATCATGACCCTCTTGTTCCTTTAACCATTTCACTGACATGACTTCATCCATTGTTAGTTTTTTTATTTCTCTAATTTAGTACTTATGATTAGGATACAAACTGTTTGCAAATAAACATAACTTTTGGTAAGGCAAAGAAGCGTTTAATATTATGGACCAAGTATTGCAGTTGCGATTCAGATAGACATCTTCGTGATTTTAGTTACATGAATGACCCCATTGGCCCAGTGGTTTTAAAGTCATTGTGACGATCACTCATCTCTGAATTCCAATTTCCATGAGAGTAAGCCTTCCAGCTGACTTGCAAAAGAGTGGAGGTTCTACCCAGTTGTTGATTTGTACCCATAAGTGTATAAAGGACATCTTAGGTCTTCCTCCACCTGTATTTAGCTGGATGTTTCGATATGACTGAAATAGAAGCGACTTTGAATTCTGGGTTTTCGAGTTTTTATCACTTTTGGACTGCTGGTAAATTCCGCAACTTTACAGACAAACGCCACATCAGTACTTTCAGTACTTTGATTTATCAAAGGGATGCCTAGTCAAAATTTTCATTTTCGTTTTGTTTTATATTGAAATTCCTATCAGCAAACAGTGTAGACTCTGATCAGACGCCGCATAATGCGGCGTCTGAACAGAGTCTACGCTGTTTGCCTAATGTCCAATATAAGGGATCGTAGGCATATATGGGTTAAGAGCCAACTAGTTGTAACGAGTTATTGCAAGCTTTTGAATGTTTCATTCGAGTTACTGCAATGTATTTACGGCAAAAATCTACTATTTGTTGCACTAGTGTTTTGGCGTTATTTATGAGTTATCTACTTTTCATTACCTTTTGCTTTTTAAAGAGATGGTGCTCAATGCATGTTTGACTCATTACACTGTTATTATATTTGAGTTTTCTTGATTTTCTTTCCAAAACGGATTTGATTCTCAATCAATGTGGATCCTCAGGAGATGCCGCGTCATGCGATGTCTAAAGTCGATCTTAACCCATTTACGCCCAGTGGATTCTTCTATGTTTATATATTGGATTTGTCCATTTTATATCAAAGGGATGCCTTGTCAATATTTTCATTTTCATTTTGTTTTATGTTGAAATACCTATCAGCAAACAGTGAAGACTCTGATCAGACGCCGCAAAATGCGGCGCCTGATCAGAGTCTACACTGTTTGCCTATGTCCCATATATTGGACCGTGTGTACAAACGGGTTAACTGTATGAAAATGTTTAGGTAAGAGTTGTTGCCAGCGAATTGCGATACTTACAGGTTGTTACGAGTATAACCCGAAGACAGTTATAGACATGTTTTTGACATGTCATAAGAATACCCTCCACTTTACGGTTGAACGAATGACTTCCAAGATGGGGCCTTGTTATTATACAGAAAGATGCATGTTCAGTATTCAAACTGTTCAACTTACTTATCTTGTTTCTTCGTCAATACAAATTACCGGTATAAAGCCGACAGACGGCAAATTTGTAAAAGCTGTAAGGAATAATTTGCGATATTAATTTTGTCTTCGTGTCCCAGTGCAGGCAATATACACCCAACATAAAAGCAATAAGCAAACAGGACTAGCATGCTCTGCTCAAATTGGCAATAAAGTTCTAATTAAACTAAATTTTGTCTCGTTCTCTGAAACAATTGCTGTTTTATATTAACTGGTTTTAAACTCGAGAGACCGACTGTATATGCCTCTCCGAATACATTTCACATTCTCAATACTCGTACGTTGTACAATCGCTAATACTTCTTTTGATGCCATGATATTTTAATTCAATTTAAACCTTGAAACTTTTATAAGAATAATTGTTTATTAGTAGTGAATATATCAATTAAAACAAAAACAAATATGTCCATTTGTAGTCAAAACTAGATCTATTTACGGGACGTACGGTAATACATTTGAAATGAATAACATACACAACAATTAACCTTTCACTCTCAATGACGCTTTAAAGCGCGTTTGCAAACAGTTTGGATCCTTACTAGACGCCGCGTAACACGGCGTCTGATCAGGACCCAAACTGTATATTATTAAGTCATATAACCTTAAATCTAACTTTTAAGCGTGTCTTGAAGGCAACAACACAGGAGCAGACGACAATAAAGCGGTGAACGGGTAAAAATCTCCCTAAAAGTGGTTAACCGATCTTGCTTGCTGAATAAATAGAACTTAGGCGCAAATATCTAAGTCTTAATTTGTATGGTTGATACGTGATACACTTCTTAACTCGTTAACCGTCCATGGTGCTACATGAGGCTTTACAAACAGTTTTGACAAGACCAGACGCCGCTTAATACGGTGTCTGATCATAATCCAAATTGTTTGACACTCGACTACCGAGATGTCCAGTCCTAACATCTCTTAATCTGACTTAAAAACGTGTATCCCCGACGTCCGATAGGGTTTCAAACTGTTTGTCATTCAGATTAAATAGTCTAAGTTTGTCATTTTCCTAACTTTGTAGCAATGCTTTGCGTTTTATTTTCGTTCGAACGTGGGAAAAGAACATAGTATCCACTGTACAGATCGTCTACTGTAAAATGGTCGTAATCTCGTACTATATACAGTATGTCGCGTTCAGCCATTTTAGTCTGGGATACAGTCGAACTTCGATATCTTGAACTCGCTTAATTCGTACTATCCGAGTTGTCGACACATGAATTGCATTATTTTATGGTCGGTTAAGTCAAACATACTTAGCAACGTTTTAACTTTGAAATACGGTTATTTTCGACCTAATCGAGTCGAGATATCGAAGTTCAACTGTATTTCTATGACTTCCTTTAATGTCCTTGTTGGAAGGTTTAATTATCACCTTACAGGATGTTTAAAGACAAAGTATTTTTGTTTCATATGCAAGCATATGATTATTCTAAATCCCAAAATAAAACAACATTTGCAGAACAGAATGTGATGAGACGCCGCAATAGCGGGCGCCCCAATGTCTATTGATATATGCTACTACGTTTAGGGTAATTTTGGAATACTACGAGGTTGCCTTTCAAAACGTTACAAGGTCCAACTGCTGATAAAATCAACTATGTCACATATATAACTATAAAAATCCAATTTAATTTAGATCATTCAGCCTCTTGGCACAATGCTTATTGTGTTACATTCGTATCAAACATTCCTGTCGTGTAGGGAAAATGCCAATGATATCTACCAGGAAAAGCGTGAACATATTGAGTCCTAGCGACAAATGTATTCATCCTATTAAAAAGTGTATATATGCAGAGTAAAAGTGTCCTATGCAAACAGTGTAGATCCAGATAAATTGGTTTCTAAAGAAGCTCTGCAATGTTTGCCATTTTGTAATAAATTAAAATGTACAACACTATAGAGTCAAAATATGGTCTAGAATGTATTGAAACATGGAATTGCCCATTTTAAGTTTCAGGGGTGAATAAGTGAACACTGCAATACTTACCCGTTTTATTTGGATTGTCGCTGTACCGTTTAATTTACAAAATATGTATTTGATTGATCCATTCATAGTCATGACATCATCATCTATGTCTGTTTTTATTTCTCAAATGAAAAATTTGGGTATTTTGACTGACGAAATATGGAAATGAGTGTAAAATAGTTTGGATAATGTTTCTAACTATTTGTGAACAACCATTGTATTCAGGCTACCTCTGCATCATTTAAAAATACTCTAGGCACCTCTCCATGAATGATAGTGGAACCGAGTCATACTCGTTGCTTGATTTAATCCATTTACACCCAGTGGATTTTCCATGTTTATATATTGGATTAGTCCAATTTTTATCAAAGGGATGCCTGGTCAAAATTTTCATTTTCATTTTGTTATTTATTGAAATTCCTATCAGCAAACAGTGTAGACTCTGATCAGACGCCGCATAATGCGGCGTCTGATCAGAGTCTACACTGTTTGAATATGTCCCATATATGGGATCAGGGGTACAAATTGGTTAATTCGATTTACTTCATCTCTGAGAGTTTGCACCTAATGAGGCTTTTTCAACAAGATTCAAGAGTAAAGCCGTCAATTGTGAAGAAGACCAATACGTGTATATATGTATATACTTATATCAATAGAACATTAATAGTTATAGTACCATTGGTCTAGTACGGACAAATTTGATATATGTAAAGTAAAAGTTGACAAAACGATAGCCCTTTTACTCCAATTATACGTTGTAAAATATACCAGTGGCATTCCGTATGACATAGTCTTTTAAAATCAGTCGTCTGACTTTGTTTCGGGGGGCCTCCGTGGCCTAGTGGTATAGTCACTGTGACTTACATCACTAAGCTCCTCACCGCTGGGAGTTCGAATCCCAGTAGGGTCGTTCGGATTTTTCATGTGGGGAAGCCTTCCAGCTGGCTTGCGGAAGGTCGGTGGTTCTACCCAGTTGCCGATTTGTGTCTGAAACAGTGCATAAAAGACTTCTGGGGTCTTCCTCCACCTGTAATTAGCTGGACGTCGCGATATGACTGAAATACTGTTGAAAGCGACGTAAAATCAAAACAAATCAAATCAAATCAAATCTGACTTTGTTTCTAAAAAATGTATTATATATATTAGGCATAGTTGTTTCTTGAGCTGAATTTACTTATCAGTCGGTGCCGGAACTTGAACAATTCTGTTCGCAAACGATAGTGTTGTCTATTTTAGCAGTAAAGGGTTAAATTATTTACATTCATATATTCTTTGTTAACGTCTCAGTATATCTTATTAAAAAAGAACCTAAAATGAAATGCATCAGTCATTTTTCCATTGATCCCTAGCGATGATGTAAAATCGTCCTTTACAATCCGTTTTCATGTAAGGGGTACACTTGTGCGAACAGGGTAGGTATCCTGTCATGGTATGCACTGTTTCTCATTTAGGAAATAATCATTTCGTACCAGTGTTTTATCGGGCAATATAACACGGATATGAGTTGAGATGTGTAGTAATTAAATCACGAGGCCGAAGACACGATAAAACACTGGTATTAATTTCACTTCAATCTAACCACAATTTACACCGACCCAACAGCGCAACAGAAACTATCAAAAATGGAATTGCGTACCGCTGTCATCCAAGGATAGCACAAAACACAAAAACTCGTAAACAAGGTTGTGTCATATAGGATCTGTCATGAGTCGATGTTTAAAACAAGCTGATCTCAAACGAGTCTAGAATTGAAATGTTATTAAGCAAGCCTTGGCGAGCTTAATAACTTTTCTATTATAGACGAGTTTGAGATCAACTTGTCTTAAACATCGACGAGTGACAGATTATTTTTCTCACATTACCAACGAGTTAAGCAATTTTTAAAGCAATATGCATTTTTTGGAACCCTGGTGACGTCAAAACGTCGTTATAAATAGTGACGTTATAGTGACGTCATCAAAGTGATCTTGCACATGTTGGAGATAATGATATTCGTCATCGTTGTTCGCTATAGAAAACAGGGGTAGTTATATGAGAAATTAAGTTACACATCTCTTCATACCATTCGATAGTCTTCATACAGACGCATCATTTGCGTATATTTTTATTTCATTTGGATGGAATTCGACAATGGAACGGCTTACAAAAGTTCAGGGGTAAGGGATTTACGCTACCTATTCAAGATCAAAGGCAAATACAGGTTCCCGGTCATTTTGATTGCCATTTTTTCACTATAGAACGTCAAATGCAAACTGGGCGGGTAGTCGGAAGACATAGGTCTGGGCGTCCGCACATAATGTCACAACATCTGGACAGGTTCTAACGTTACGCTCTTTAGCGCAATTGTCAGCTTACCGTCCCATAACCTCCCTTAAGACAGTATGTGCTTATTGCCATTCCTACCATGCTACAATTTTAAAGAATTATTGCGAGAAGTTTGTTTTGCAGGTTCGGTGCCCGTTCGTTGACCCGCCCCTTTCCGCTGCTTCCTGTCAGCGTTGAATGCCTTGGATAGGGCACACGCACCCAGACTATTTATTTTGAGGCAGTAGATGCAAGTTATGTTAACCGATGAGTCCAAATCTTTTCGCGAATACGGCCAACGTCGTGTATACCGGCGTTGTAAGAGACGTTTAACCTATTCCTGCTATGCTTTCCCAGCTGAATGCAGCCTTCTTGGAAGAGTGAATCAACATCCCAATGAGAAAGATTAACTCACTCATAAAAACAGTCAAGTTTGATTTCAGATTACAGGGGGTCTAGTCAATGCTATCATTCTCAAATCGTTTACCAGATACAACTCGTCCTTTGGCCGTTAGTTTAGTATAGATCATTCTTCATTCCTACCGCGACTATTGAACGTTCTTACAGACATCTTTCCCAGACTCATCTTTAAAGTTTACCCTGCATTTCTTTATCCCTTCAGTATATAGTATAGTCGACCTAGCCAGTTAGGGGTCCCTACTACATGTACAACTTAATGGTAAAACTAGACTCATTTGAAAACAGTTTAGAATATCATAGTCTATCAGCGGGGTCGATAAGATCGCTGTCTGATAAGGTATTTATAAGTCGTATTTATGTTTAATCGTATAATTTGAAATGTTACTCTGGCACCATTACTAAATGACAGTGCTTTTCATTGGTTCAGCAAATCTAACGTTTGAAAGTTAGGAGTTAATCCGTACCATGCCGTAATATCGTCTGTTTAACCCCTTCACTGCCGTGACGTCATCAGGTTTAAACAATGGTCGTCTGCTTTTATTTCTAAAATTAAATATTCAGTCATTTTGACTAATGAAATATTGAAACGAGTGTAAAACATTTTGTATCCTGATCAGACGCCGCGTTGAGCGGCGTCTGATCAGGATCCAAACTGTTTTCAAATTACTAGTGTACTCGGGGTAAGGCAGATAAGGGGGTAACATTTGTAGTCTGCAAAAAAATCAATCAAAATTTATACATTTTAATTAAAGAAACTAAGGGACAAGTGTCAAATAATTTTGCTCCTTATCAAACGCCGCGTAACACAGTATCTCATCTGGATCAAAAATGTTTGCAGATATGAGTTTCCGAAATTTGCTGGTTACTTTCTGCAGCATAAGGGTTAATACCTCATTAATCTGGTAATTAGTTTCCCTATTCTATTTCGACCTAACCCAACGACTGAATAGCCTGACTTAAGCATTTACCATTTCCTACCGCAGTATCATATGTCTTGATACTGTTGTCTTCAAAGTTCGACAAATTTATAAATAAGTCGATTGAACCGACCTCACGTATGAACGAGTGTAAAACAGTTTATGTCAAATATCAGATACTGTACTATGCGATCTGAATCAAAACGACATGCTTTTGCTCCTACAGAGTCAATGCAAAGAATTTGAAAATGACAGTCAGGACGCGATCGGCAGGAAAATGGTTAAATCCCAAAAGACAATTAAAGCCATGATAATTATCTGCCAATTTGTTTGAATGACTCCGTCGGAGCAAAGCATGCGTTAAATGTCGTTTAATTTTAATCTTACAAATTTGCTCGTCAGTAGTACACGTGTTATCGATGATGTCATGGCATTGAGTGCGATATGCTGGATGTTTCGTTACAGAATTATACCGGTAGTCACACGTCATTTTGTTTGTTTAAAATAAAAAGCTTGCTCGGGTAATATGTGCTGTATTACACCAGTTAGGGTCTAAATTTGAAACATTTTGAAGACCAAACTTTGACTTGCATGTGTATATTATAAAAGTATTAATCAATATAAAACATATTACATTGTAAACGTATAAAATATAATGTTGTAAGGCAGCGCAAGATTGGTCTTAATACTTTTGTTAAAACATTTGATGGCAACCTCACGCAGGATAAATGTTCAACAAGATACCTTTACAATAGGTTTCTGCTTTACCTTTATTTTACAGCATTCAGTCATCCACATTTACTCTTTCTCTCTCAATGACGTCATAAAGCGCATTTGCGAACAGTTTTGATCGTTACCAGACGGCTCGCGTCTGCACAGGATCACATTTGTGTGTCACATGATTTTAAATATCGTCAGTTATACTGCATACTTTGAAACGATATTGCGGACATAATATTGAAGCAGGTGATAGTAAAAACAAAGCAGGCGATAGTTTGGCGGTGAAGGGATTAAAACCTCACGATAAATTGATAATGAAAGGGTTAAATACATTTACATTATAAGCGGTTGTGAAGGTGGGAATTTTCTAGAAGTTTGACATTCTTTTAATCTTATTTTTGTTGAGATTTACTTTGTATTACCAATCTATGTCGCTGAGTATCATTATTCATTCGATAAGCAATACCTTTAGTTTACTGTTCCGCGTCGTCGTCCGTGGTGGGTAGTGCAGCTATTTGTTGTCAGTTAGAATATGCTTAAATAAAATACTTAGCTCACTGTTATCTACACTCTTGCTCGTAATAGGATATAGCTTTATACCACCATCCTCCCTCACACACAACCACACTTCGTTTCTTGCCTGTTGTCCCTTTGTAATTGGTGTGCTATAAAACATAATAGCCATAGTTATTTTAGTAACTATGTTTTATTATAAGACCCATTATATCCAGAGTTTCTCTGTTTATCAATGAACTCACTATTCAATAGCCATGTAACGTTTCGTATGAATATCTGTCGCACAAATTTAATTGAAATCAAATCCAAAATTAATATAGTATAGGCAACTAAATGCATAATCTTTGTTCAAGTGTATATTAAAGCTTATAAACTGAAACTTCTCAGAAACTGTCAAAGGTATTAATTTAAACCATAGACTACTCGTTAAGTATCGCAAGGGTAACTCATAACAAGGCCGGTAACACTAGGATTTGTCATTCTATAGTTATTTCCCTTGGTGTTTTTTTTAAGAAAAACATAGTAATGAAATCGTTCCATAACTATCCAGGGTTTTAACTATAGACTTGGACTTCTTGTTAAGAGTCATGGCCTTTGTTTGGACTTAGAATTCGTTAATCAAATTTCTCAATACCTATTAAAGGTATTATTTGAAACTTTGAAGACTCGTTTAGTATTTAAAGGGAAACGCGTTACAACAAAGCAGGGAGTCATGGAATTTGTCATTCTATAGTTATCGTCTTTGACTTGCAATTTACTTTAAATGGAATTTCTTAACGTTGAAGGTATTATTTAATACTTTGAGTACTTGTTCAATATCAAACGATAGTAATTTTTTACAAGGCAGCGAATCATGTGATTTGTTTTGCAAATTTAGTACCCTTGTTTTGCTTAAAACCTTTTTTAAAGGAATGTAGATGCAGGTATCAATTATTTTAAAATAGATTTATGAAAACTTGCATGATGACCATTGTAAACACATGTATGGCAAAGTATCTATTAATTGTTGTTGCAAGTTTTCAAACGTCTACGATCAAAACAGCATCAAACAACCATACACATTTCTTTAAATTTGAAATATGTGGTCATCACAAGTATGAGAAACCCGAGCGTCCAGTATCCGTTTGCGGTTCTCCCATTAAGCTAATGCCCAGAAATATTTTATGAATAAAATCAAAATGTTCTTCTTCTATCCCAAGCTATGCTATAGAAGCATTTATTCAAATTATTGGATCATAAATTCCTGCGTTAATTTATTGTATACTTTAATCGTATGTTTCTGATAGTGGCATATGAAAGCTAAACAATACTGAACTGACCAGAGAGCGGCAGGTAACATTACCGATACATTAAACAATTTGCTTATATATTCGACGAAATGAATGCTGTGCTAAATTTGGTCATTTGATTTCAGTAAAATATTTCTTTGTCCAGGTTGACATCCCATCACGTATATCACAACAACTACAACTGTATCGCCAATTCTCGTTCGTTTTCTCAGGGTTTCTCACAATCTCGGGTCTAACAAAATCAGATGAAATGGACACTCCTATCATCCGGAAATATATCAACTTTTTTCTCCGATAAATTTCTATTGGAAAATGTTGTTTGACCCATAAATCATCAATCGGATTTGAAATCTCTATTTTCGAAATTTCACATGTAAAACCTGTTACACATTGTCATTTATTTAATACAAGTGCATAGTTAAATTTCAATAAACAAACAAAAGTGATGCCACAGGTGTAGCAATTTTCTATATGACAGATTGAAAATGACTCTAAAATACATATCTGAACTGAAAGAGTTTACCCCCTCCATAGCAACAAACCTTGACAACCAATCAAAAGGCCCGATAATATGGGAAACATTTGACGAATTCAGATCATGCAGGGTGGTTTATTCAAACGTAGAAATAACCTAGATATGATTTTATCAACATTATTTTAATAGATGTTATACTTAATTGAAGTTTCTACTGTTTATTAAGCCACAACGAAGAATTAGTATAGTAATGTATGTGCTTTATACATATTCTAAGGCTTAGGCCCAAGAGAATAGGTGACAACAGTATATACTCAAACGTTTGCGAGGACGAACAATATTTTGAAGATCATACTTTATCAGGTGTATTTCTATTACTTGTACGACGTGGACAGTGGATAAACAGAAACTTTAACGGACAATGTAACAAAGAGTTTGATATAGCGTCTGTCCTTTTTCTCTGAAGCTATGTCTGTGATGTATAAATGACCGACATGGAAAGAAATGTCCATGATCAAGTTAATTGTGTTTTGGACGTTGGAGTCTATGACCAAAGAAAACTTCCACCTAACTGTAATTAGAGCCAGGTAAGTCTGAATTAACATTTTCCGTCTTTTGATTCTAAATTTGAGACCTTTAAACAGTTTAATAAAATCATTCATGAGAGGCAAACAGTCAAGATGCGGATGAGATGCCGCATGCCGTAGTGTCTGATATGGATCCGAAGTGATAGCATATATTAATGTTGTCTAGTTTTGGATTGAAAGGGCAAACACACAAGAATACAGAGGGTGGTATTTTGCAATTGTTTAGTCATGCATTAAGCAGTCACATGACTATAGTGATAACTTATTAATGTTGCAAACAATAAAGTCATATTTTATGTTTTAATACACTACGTTTGCATTTACACTATTTTATAATGATAACCTATGTAATAACCACTGTAAGTATTTTACCATGAAATGCCTATTATCTGTATGAAACAATATGTTTTAAGGCTCTAGCTTTTTGTAAGAGTTTCAAGATAAGAACAATCAGCTTGTACCAAACAGGAGATTGATTTAGAAAACGATTGTAACAGATCATTATGTAGTTGTCAGTAAACAAGGACATTGCTTTAACCCTTTCACTCTCAATGACGCTTTAACCCTTTCCCACATAGAAGCGCCTTTTAGCGAATGTGATTTATTCCTCCGCCGAAGAAAATAGTTCCAATTTAATCAGTCATGAATATATATTATAGGTAATATTTTCTATATTCTAGCACATGATAGATTAAAGCAGGCTTAAGGCGCATTCTGCTTACTTTCAGCCTGCTTTAAGTGGTCACCTATCTTCACTCCTAGAAATAGGCTATCAGGTAAAGGGTTAAAGCGCGTTTGCAAACAGGTTGGATCAAGACCCACTCTGTTTGACGTTCTTATCAATATTTTTATAAAGTCAAACAACCTTAAATCTAACTTTGAAACGTGTCTTGTATACAACAATACTGAAGCAGATGACAATAAAGCGGTGAAGGGGTAAACATCTCCCGAATAATTTGATCATGAAAGGGTTAATGCCTACACTGTCTGTAAATGACGAGCATATACGTCGATAGGGTTGATTGTGTTAAAATAGAAAGCACAAATAACAGAAAATCGCATTTACCAATACATCTGAACCTTTCACACGTTGATCTATGGATTCATGTCGTTTGCTTGAAATCTTTCGTCTGCTGAAACTCTGAAATGTTACTGTTTTGTATATTTAACAAAAAAAATCTAAGTTTCATCGTGTATATGGTCTAATCTTAACGTAGAATCATTATACAAGGTGTAAAACCTTGATCAAAACTGTGTGAAAATAAGTTACTATTTCGTTTCAAAGATTTAATACTCAGAAGTAATGTTACACGTGATTGTGTTTTATATGACATAAAAAACACCAAAAACATGACTTGTCAATTTAGAATTAGAACCCATGCACTGTACCTAAATTTATATCTCATGCCATAATATGAGTCATGTTTAACAGACAGGTAATTCAAACTCTATTAAGTATAAACTTGCTTCATGTGTTTCATAAATGCAGACAGCAGTTTTACCAATACGATATTGCGGACGTGGAAGAGTTAAATCTAAAGCAATTAGTTTTGCTATTTAGGCGTTGTCATTTAGTTATATATTTATTTATATGTTTTAGTACAATATATCTAAAATGGTATTACGGTGTCCGTCCATCTTTTGTTTTGCAAGACGTTTTGCAATAAATTGCAACATTTGGACTGATGGTTTTCCCAGTGACTGGCGTAACCTTTGCTTAAGAAGTGATACATTTTCAACAGTTAAGACCTGTTTCTGTTAATTTACTATTTAACTGTTAGCTACATGTTGTATTAAACTCGATGATTTTACTGTTATTTCCAAACATTAGATTACGTAATGTGTACGCTTGAAACAAACTCATCATTTACAAATAGTTTAGATCCTGATCTTGATTTGTATTTTAGTTTAAACATATTTTATTTCCAAAATTTCAACATGGAAATGGGGTTGGGCCACAAGTTCCAAAAACATTAGTTACGGCCCTTCCCCTAGCAATTATTTACACAATACTGATAATGGCAAGTGATTACTATTAACCCATTTATGTACATCTTTTACATGTACATCTTGATTTGTATGTAGAGTTATTCGACCATGATGATATCATAAGAAATACGTGGCGTCTGATCAGGACCCAAACTGTTTGGCACTCGTTTTGAAATTTCTTAAGTCATGCTGTCTTATGTCTTAACTCTTAAACGACATGCAGACAACAAGATTGAAGAAGACGACCATGAAACGGTTAAGAGGTAAAAGTCTCATGAAATTTTGGTAGTGAGAGGGTATAATGACGCAATGTTGCTAGCTTAATTTTTTAATTGTGCATGCTCTTGTGCAAAGAAGTATATATTATTACCCAAATTTCGAAAATACAGACGTCAAGTTTGACGCAGACGCCATCCAGACAGTGAATGGGTAAGATTGGTCATCCGTTATGGACGTCGCGCCAGTTCTTATTATGTTAATTGGCTGTCAATCGTAAAATCTAATCATGGCATAATTTGTCACAATCTCTTACACAATGAATAGCAAGAGAAGTATATGATATATTATTTGCTGTCTCGTGGACTTCTACAACTAACTGTATTTCGTTCAGATGTGTGTCGATCTGTCACTCCGTCAATTTTTCCGTCTACACGTCAGTCCAATCGACGAACGCAGGACTGCCATAAGTTGATAAAACAAAAATCCTAAGATTTCAAAATTTTCAATTTTTCAAGAGCGGTCTTCCAAATTCCACCTTTTACCCCTATTCTGTTTCTAGTTTTAAAGACACATTATGCTTAAAGCAGGTTGAAAGTAAAGCAGAATGCGCCTTGAGGCGCATTCTGCTTTTCTTTCAGCCTCCTTTAAGCTTATATCCGTTGGAATAAAAATCCGAAGATTTCGGAAAAATCCGGAGAAATGGCAGCCCTGCGAACACTATCTACCGTAATGACCATAAGTATATGTATTGGGACACACACGCCTTTTTCAACAGTATAGACCATAATCATAAAGCTATACGATTTGTGAACCTTTATCGTGCTAAGGGCGTTTTGGCTTATGTTTGCAAACAGTTTGAAACTAGATCTGATATCGCCTAACGATGTATCTGATATAGCTACAAACATTTTGAAAAAAAAATTGACAGTTTTAGCAGATTATATCATTCATGTAGACGACTATTATGCACGATACGCGTTTAAACACATGATAACTGGACATTTCGAAGATAAATATAAACAGCGTTATATTTTTGTTTAATTTTTTGCCTTTATCGACATGAACTGTTATCATTTTAAAGTTCTGATCCTGATCAGATGCCTATAGTGACTCGACATTTTTATCATGAAACAAACTATTGAACCCTTTTGTTGATGCTCTTTCGGTCAATATTTTGTTACGTAAAATTTGAGTGCAAGCCGGCGACTCATTTGAGGTACAGTGGATAAAACGTTATTCGCCCCAAATAAACGCGTTTTCGCAAAACTATTATTTCCATTGCAAACCGTTTGGAGCCAGATCAGACGCCGAGTTACCCGGCGTCTGATCAGGCTCCAAACTGTTTGCCACGCAAATAAACATGAATAGTCAGAATTGTCGAAAAAAAATATTGTTCTACGTTTCTTTGCAATGCGTTTGAGTTTCGTTTGTGTTTATAAATTAAAACGGGTTAGAATAACGTATATTCACTGTAGATATCCCAGAAGCGAATATGTTAATAGTGCTATCCATTATACACGGCGTAGTGTTCTCATTACGTGAAATTGCTGCCATTCGCAAACCCAATATTGGCGTAATTTGTCAAACTTCCTAGAGGAATGCACCGAACAAGAAGTCTAAGAGATATCATTTGCTCTCATGAGCTGCTGTAACAGACATTATTATATCATCCGTGTGTCGACATGTCAATATGACAGACACATTTTCCGTCTAATATATTCTTATAATATGCAGGGGCCCGTTTTACTAAACAACTTACGCAAATTTTTTGCGTATGTCAAAATCGTTTAACTCTTATTTTTCGATCATAAACGTTTGCAAACAGCAAATACGCGCTAAAAGCGCGTCCTCTGATCTGGCTATTTGCTGTTTGTAGCAAGTGATAATAAAAAAAAAAATTAAAATTTAAAATTTTGACTTACGCAAAATGTTTGCGTAAGTAGTTTAGTAAAACGGGCATCAGGTGATTACATGTAAGCGATAGACGTTTCAAGAAGCTTGGATCCAGATGAAACGCTATATGACTCGGTTCCTCTTCTGAAAATGACTGTCTTTACGTGTAAACTGTTAACAAAAAATTACTGTAGTCGACCAATGTTGCAGACTAAATAACGTTGCAGACAAAAGATGTCTAGCGTGCTTGTAGACAGGGCTTCCTCAAGTTGAGTATAAATTGGGGCCTGGTCAGACGTCAGATGCTTAGGTTGGTAATTATACTTTTAGCGCCGATAGACTACGACGCGTTTATTTGAAAAAAAGCATAGCTTCTTCTCCACTGTAACAGGTGACAATGCGCTATCATCCTAAATCGAATGCATTTACAGTGGAGAATCTGTTATTCTTTCCCGTTTAAACGCAAACGTACGCAAACGCATTTAGCACTAAAACGTAGCAAAGAACAACTTTTGGAAAATTCTGATATTTCATGTTTATCTTGGTGGCAAACATTTTGGAGCCTGATCAGACGCCGGGTTACCCGGCGTCTGATCTGGCTCTAAACTGTTTGCACTGCAAATAATAGTTTTAGCGTAAACGCGTTTATAGGGAAAGAATAACAGATTCTCCACTGTATCCTTAAAATATGTTTTTTAATGAAATTGGCGTCTGATCAGGCTCAGCCTGTTTTCGACTTTCGACACAGTACTCAGAAAACTTTTAGTATATCATGTATATGCGTTGGGCTTGTTTTAATTTCCATTCAAGGGATGACAAGAACAGCGTTTTCCCCTGTGTAATCAACTCGCAAGATATTTTTATTCTGATGGCTTCCCTCATCCCTTCACTTCTTTACTCCGAGTACAATTGTTACAGTAAAACCTCGCTATTACGACCACTAAAACGAAGGCTTATTTATTGTTTAATAGACAGGTGACAGCTTAAAGCAAGGTGACAGTGAAACAGAAAGCTCCTACAGGAGCTTTCTGTTTCACTGTTACCTTGTTTTAAGCGGTCACCTACCGTAAACACCCTAATAATTAACATAATTTAGTGGTCGTAATAGAGAGGTTTTACTGTATTTGAAAACAGTTTAGATCTTGATCAGACCTCGCGTTACGCTTTGTCTGATTAGGAACCAAATTGTTTGATACTTAGTTGCAATATTTCTGAAGTAAAAAATAACTAGAATTTAAATTTGAGAAATTAAGCAGACGACATTTCTAAAACATTCCGCCGTCATGTCAGCGAAAGGTTAAGGATCAGGAAAAGCTGCTTAACGTGACAGATGAAATAGTCCTAAAGCCTGATGTGCGATTAACCGATTACGTTTTGCTATCAGATTTGAAACATAATTCTGTAAAAAGGAATCTAAACCAGTTCGGCGACAATAGACGGTTAACCATACAAGTTGGATCTAGATTTATGATAACCTAAAATGTTTGTCACTCGTATCGATATGTTTTCTTGCTGTTTGTCGTTGAAACTCCTTCACCGCCTTATTGTCTACTGCTTAAATATTGTTATCTGCAATACCGATTCAAAGTTAGATTTAAGGCTGTATAACTGATGTAATTTCAAAACAAGTGGCAAACAGTTTTGACCCTGATCAGACGCGTCTGATCAGGATCAAAACTGTTTGCAAATGATTTTCATGACGTCATTTAGAGTGAAAGGGTTTACTATTGTTTGCTATACTATCGACAGTTAATGTTTGTCGTCTGCACTTTTCACCATATAGAATATTGGCCTTAAGACTAGTTGGATAGGTTGGGGATAGAATTCACCGACTGCGATCAGTATATAGAGGTAATACTCCAACAAAGTTCGTCACACACACCCTTTACACCCTTAATGTATTCACTACAAACATATAAAATGTATCGCTATATAACCAATATTGTGTCGCAGTGCCGTAAAACCGAAATAAAAACTAAAAGACATGGTGACAGGTCAACCAATTTGCACACAAACCAACCAGAGGACGATTATTCTAACCCATTTGTGCTCAGTGGATTATTTCATGTTTATACTCGTATATTGGATTAGTCCATTTTTTATCAAAGGAATGCGTGGTTAAAATTTTCATTTTCATTTTATTGAAATTCCTACCAGCAAACTGTGGACACTGATCAGACGCTGCATAATGCGGCGTCTGATTAGAGCTAACACTGTTTGCCTATGTCCCATATATCGGATTTTTGGCACAAATGGGTTAATGTGTTATGTGGATCCAAATTGTCTGCAAAGGCTAGTGATCAAGCTTTAGCGCCAGTTATCTTCAACTACCAATGATTGAACATTATATTTTCCAATTAGTAACCGTAAGATGTGTCCTAATAGGATTCTATCATCTCTCTGCAAGCAGCATTGTGGGTTCCTTTGCAAACTGGTTGGCTGAGTATGAGACCATGCGTGAGACGGTGTGTCATCAGTATCCGAACTATTTTACACTCTTATCCAGTTCAAAATCGCCAGCAAGCAAAGAGTATGTACACATGTGAGCAAGATCTTAATTTGGCTTATTATGGCATGTATTGATACGAATGTTTTGCTTTACTTTTCTAAATGTCTTTTCTTATATTTCTTGTTGAAATTAGATATGAATGTGCTTAGAAAACATGTTCTTAGTAATATCGTTTTAGGTTTTAAAACGTCTTTTAAATATTCTTACTACTTTTAACCCATAACCCCATAGTCTAGTTCTAGTTTTGTAGACAGGTGACCAGTTTCAGTCTGCTTTAAGCTACAATCTGCTAAAGTACATAAATATTTTCTTACGATACATAATTATGACTGTATAAAGTTGAGCTTTTTCTTCGTTCAATGAATAAAAGGTGTATATCGGGTAACGGGTTAGAATGAACTAGTACAAGATTCCATTTAAAACATTCAAACCATTGTTCTATAGTTTTTACAAATACAGTTTCTTTAAGAAAGTTGTCTTTGTTAAGTCTGAGTGTCAAACAGTGAAGGGTCTTATCTGAAACCCTGGTCCGAGGTTATAAAGAGAGGCCACATTTACTCCGCGTGTTATCTGGTTTCAAAAATGTCCCGATATACAGTTGTTGAGCACTAACGCCTCTGTTAAAAACCCACTTGTGCCCACGATCCCATATATGGGACATAGGCAAACAGTGTAGACTCTGATCAGACGCCGCGTCTGATCAGGGTCTACACTGTTTACCGATAGAAATTTCAATACAAAACAAAATGAAAATTTTGACCAGGCATCCCTTTGATAAAAAGTGGACTAATCCAATATATAAACATGGACGAATCCACTGGGCGTAAATGAGTCAAGTATGAATGATTACCTACCACCGCTCTGTCTCCTTTATTATAGGGTTGCTAGTAGGTGTGTGAAGTTTGCACGACATTCGACAATTCGACATTCGACCTTTCACAAATGAAAGATCGAACAGCTGTCGAATTTCGACTTTCGACATTTAAGCTTTCACATAATGTAACAAATTTTGCCGATCGACAAGTCAGCTTTGCCATAATGTCGAAATATTGTCGAAATTCGACGTTCGACATTCAACATTTTTAAACCACATTACTTTGTCGAACTGATGTCGAATTTCGACGTTCGACACTAATACAAAGTCGGGAAATTGTCAAACCAGGGTCGAATTTCGACGTTCGACAAATTGCCGGACCCGGGAAAAGTCGAAATATTGTCGAAATTCGACGTTCGACATTCAAAATTTCTTAAACACATTACTTTCTTGAGCTCGTGTCGAATTTCGACGTTCGACGCTAATACAAAGTCGGAAAATTGTCGAACTTGGGTCGAATTTCGACGTTCGACAAATTGCAAGTAAGGGAAAGTCGAAATATTGTCGAAATTCGACGTTCGACATTCAAAATTTCTGAAACACATTACTTTGTCGAGCTCATGTCGAATTTCGACGTTCGACACTTATACAAAGTCGGGAAAGTGTCGAACCAGGCTGGAATTTCGACGTTCGACAAACTGCAAGTAAGGGAAAAAGCCGGAATATTGTCGAAATTCGACGTTCGACATTCAACATTTCTTAAACACATTACTTTGTCGAACTCATGTCGAATTTCGACGTTCGACACTTACACAAAGTCGGGAAATTGACGAACTAGGGTCGAAGTTCGACGTTCGACAAATTGCAAGTAAGGGAAATAGTCGAAATATTGTCGGAATTCGACGTTCGACATTCAAAATTTCTTAAAAACATTCGCTCTGTTGAACTTATGTCGAATTTCGACGTCGACAAGTGGCCTGGCAGGGAAAAAGTCGAAAAAATTGTCGAATTTCGAAATTCGATATTTTAACAAAGCCGGTAAAGTGTCGAATTTATGTTTATTTTCGACATTCGACAAATTGCCAGACAGGGCAATAGTCGAAATATTGAATTTCATTTTACAAAAATGTCGAAAATTTGTCGAAAATTGACGTTTGACTTTCAACATATCTTAAACACATTCACTATGTCGAATTTATGTTGGATTTTGACGTTCGACAATTGGCCGGGCAAGGAAAAAAACAAAATATTGTCGGATTTCGACATTTGACATTTCAACAAAGCCGGTAAAGTGTCGAATTTATGTCGACTTTCGCGTTTGACAAATTGCCAGACAGTGAAATAGTCTAAATATTGTCGAATTTCGACGTTCGACATTGTCCTATTACCAAAATGTCGAAAATGTGTCCAAATTCGACGTTCGACTATCAACATACTTTAAACACCATCACTATGTCGAATTTCGACGTTCGACAATTTGCCGGGCCATGAAAAATCGAAATATTGTCGAATTTCGACATTCGACATTTCAACAATCCCGGAAAAGTGTCGAATTTACGTCGACTTTCGACATTCGACAAATTGCGAAACAGGGAATTAGTCGAAATATTGTCGAATTTCGACGTTCGACATTGTCCTTTTACCAAAATATCGAAAATTTGTCGAAATTCGACGTTCGACTTTCAACATATCTTAAACACATTAACTATGTCGAATTTATGTCGAATTTCGACATTCGACAATTTTCCGGGCCTGGCAAAATCGAAATATTGTCCAATTTCGACATTTCAACAAAGCCGGTAGTGTGTCGAATTCGTGTCGACATTCGACAAATTGCCACACAGGAAATTGGTCGAATATTGTCGAATTTCGACGTTCGACATTGTCCTTTTACAAAAGTCACAATTATATGTATTACATCCTTCTCATACAAAACTGTATAATTATGGCATCAATGAAAATATATCGAGAAGCTCAGCTGCCTCAGCCTCATTTAACTTTTGAAAACATATTACCTTCTGATCCAATCTACGAAGGATTCTTTTTTTTTCCTCATAAATTGGCCTCTGCTACTTTGCATATTCGAATTATTATGCAAAAACACTTTCTGTGGGTCAATTTGCCATATGGTCTTCTAAATTCTGAATAACATAATTAGAATCAATACATGAAGTTGACCTTTCATTATACTCGTATTTTACAAACTTTTTGATTATACGTTATCCCTTTGCCTGCGAACAGACTTTGCCCATGTTACATGTCCACTTTCTAGGCGTTGCTGATTATATTGTCAAGGAGGTCCTGACTTATACATGTATGTCTTTGATTTACAAGTATTGCTTATGCGTAACTTATTGTAGGCTGGATACTGATGGATCAGTATTGTGCAAACAATGTAGATCCAGCTCAGATAGCTCATATAAGAGAATTCTGATCAGTGGCTGCATTGTTTGTCATAGCAATTCTAAGCTTTATTAAGAACTGAAAAGTTCTACGATGTTCAAAGGTAGATGGTGTTTCATAATATAATTGAAATACAATGGATTAACGTCATTTAAAAGTTTTATCTGCAGTACCTTTAAAGACAGATATATAGCAATATTCGAAATGGCGAATTAAATTAGTTTAAAATTATAACAATGCTGTTTTCTGTTAGTTCGACCTCTAAATGCCTTTTTCAAAGAAAATCGTGTCGGACATAATTTTCTTTGCAAAATGTCCTTGGAGGTCGAAATATTGGAATAGAACAATGCTATGATTTTGCAGTGCCTTTTTATGTTAACCATTTACTCCCTAGATATGCCGTTTAACGCTGTTAACTAATTCCTCCTAATGAAGAAAATTGGTACAATTCACACAGTCATGACTAGGTATCATAAGAAATAATTCTATATTCTAGCAGATGATAGCTTAAAGCAAGCTTAAAGTAAAGCATAAGGAGCATTCCGCTTTACTTTCAACCTTCTTTCCGTAGTCACTAGTCTTCACAAATAGAAATTGGCTATAGAGTAAATGGTAAATTGCTCTTCTTTCACTGGTCCTTTCTTTATTAAGGTTTTAGAGCCATAATAGAAAACATCGAACATCGGTATGTACATGTAGCTTCAATGTTCGTGTACATAATAACCAATGTATATTAATGAATGCAATTTGGCAGAAATATGCCCTAGTGATGTATATACAAAACAGCATATTTATCTTTTAAAATATATGTCTACTTTAGGAAAAATATACCTTTGAACTAAGGTTCTGTTTTTTGGACACCTGTAGTAAGATTGTGCCGGGCATATTACAGAATATGCGGAAACGGTGTTCAGATTTTCGCATTATGAATCTATAACCATAAAATATTATTTGCTCGGTTTGTCGAAATAATAAAAAAAGTTAACATTATCAAAAATTTCTTATTTTATAAAGCCAATTTTAAAAAAGGTCCACGGTTCTCAAGCTTTTCAAAGTTTAAATTTTCCACAAGAATATTTAGCTTTCAACAAATTGTATACAGTGGAAAAAAAACATTATTCTTTCCCGTTTAAACGCAAACGAAACGCAAGTGCATAGCACGAAAACGTAGAAAATGTCAATTTTTAGATATTTCTTACAGTTCATTTAGATCTGAGTGGCAAACAGTTTGGAGCCTGATCAGACGCCGGGTTACCCGGCCTCTGATCTGGCTGCAAACTGTTTGCAGTGAAAATAAACATTTTAGTGTAAACGCGTTTATTGGGAAAGAATAACATATTCTCCACTGTATACCTAGACGAAAACTGTTGATTTGGATTCTGCTTCAGCACCGGCTTTACTGTATTTCCACTTCTCCACTTTCTATTCAAATATGTGAACCCTTTACTAATGAAATACATGCTTTAGAATTTTTGCGAACAGAGTAGATCCAAATGTTGTAATATGGAATGTATATACTGTATGACAAACTTGATAAAGTATCTATTGACTCTGTCACTCACATTACACATGGATAAATGTAATTGATCAATGTGTTGAGACATGGTTCTTATTGGTACGTTCAAGGCGATTAGTCTAGTGTGATTGACAGCAACGGACAAATAGCTACCACACCAAGTGTAGCATTGACAAATGCATAATAGCGCAAACTTATATCGTTTCTTTGAGACGATAACGTTTAATTGTAGTTCAAAGACGATTCACTGAAAATATAAAATGCGCTATAGAACAAAATGTAATCATCTTTAAGAGACGATAATGCTGAATAGTCGATATACGACTAATTCAGAAAGCTATAATTCGCGTAGTACATAGAACATTTATTAAAAATGATCGTCTCTATTACAATATAACATTCTTAGGAACACTATCTTAACCATCGTCTATTACAGACGAGCAAATAGGTAATTAAGTAAGTACACAGTAATATATAATAACAAATATTATATATTATACTCTAACAGATATTTAACCTAAAGTTTGAAGCTTAAAGCAGACTGAAAGTAAAGCAGAACGCGTCTCAATGCGCATTTTGCTTTACTCTTAGCCCGCTTTAATTGGTCACCTATATTCAATACTAGAAACAGTCTATGGAGCAAAAGGTTAATGTTCAGGGACAACACATATTGGTTGACCAATTAACCCATTGCTCCATATACGCATTTCAATTCACTCCAACACTAAAGAAAATAGTTTCTGCCTAGACAGTCACCAATATTTATCATAACAAATATTTTCTTTTTAACCATTACAACATAGACCGTTTCTTCGTTTCTAAGATAGGTCAATAACTGAATACTTAAAGCAGGTTGAAGGTAAAACAGAATGCGCTTTAAGGCACATTCTGCTTTACTTTCAGTCTGCTTTATGATACATTTTCATGACTGTATAAATTGGAAGTATTTTCGTCAGTGAATTAATACATTAGAGGTGTATTTATTTGGTAAAGCAGTCTGAACTTGAAACAGAACGCGCCCTATAAGGCGCATCATGTTTTAATCTATATCCGCTTTAAGTGATCAGATACAGAAGGTAAACGTTTGCTTAACTCATTACTCCACAAATTTTATACGCATTTTAACATCTTCCATTTTCCACTTTGTGCCTAAAATAGTTCTAGTCTATACATTCAAGAATATTTATTATAAGTAACATTCTCTATAATCTAGCAGATGATAGTCTAAAGCCTAAAGTAGGTTGAAAGCAAAGCAGAACTGGTCTTTACTTGCATTCTACTTAACTCTAAACCCGCTTTAGGTGGTCACCCATCTTCAATACTAGAAACAGCCACATGTCAATGGTTTCGGATTGAAGACCACCGACCTACACCTAAACAGTTTGTCTTATAAATGTTCCATCTTAGTATAGAAATGGCATTCTACCAGTGTAAGATAATCCGTGCATGCAAGATTACTGAAAACAGTAAAGAATCAGCACAATGGCCCTCCCAGGTGACCAATTTAGTCCTGGTATAATCAGTATATACACCGTATCTATATGTAAAATATTACTTAACTCTATTACATAGTAACTCGTACATTTAAGGTTATTGAAGACTTGATCGTGAGCAATCTGAACTTACCGACTATACGTCTATATAAAATTACACAAAATACATATTATTGTATAATTTTTATAGTGTAGACCCAGTCCAGTGGGCTCTGGTAGGAGACACCCGGCCCGGTGTGATCTGTTTGCGGTCTAGCTGTACCAAATATACATCAATAAGTTACACAGCAGGTTAGGCAAGTATAAGATTAACAGTGTAGACCTAGATAAATATAGTTCGGTAGAAGACCTTTAATCTGGAATCCTACCGTTTTTCGTATAGATGTACAGGTTATACATCTACATACAATTACAAAATAATAGTGCGTGGTACAGTAATTCATACTTGTCAAATACGTGTTGTAAACAGTATATTTACATTCAACCTGTAAAGTCCTTATGTAATCCTATTAAAAAATATGCAGTCATCTGCCGATGAACCTACACTTCGAATCTGGATTTAACCAGTTCGGATTTCCCCCGTGCTATCCGTGGACTTCTTCAAATAGACTACATCGGGCACTTAACACTAAGCTCCCATTGGTCGACGATAATATGACACTAGCGGAGTGATACAGACCCATAGGTCGTTGCCATCGCGTTGCTATGTGTGTAAATGGGTTAAGAAAACAACCGCGACCTGTAATTTTAGAATGTGCTTTGGCAATAGATATTCAAGTTGCACTGTTATTTGTTTGCCTTGTAAGTCATTTCCATTCACAGAGAGAAAGTTTACTGGAAAAAATCCTGAATTTTTAATACAGTTACAGTACATGTAGTTGGGACTTCTTTCTCACCATATTTAGAAACTGGAATGGCTATTACATCGACATTACATCTACCAAACCTCTTTGACCGGTATATGATAAATTCTTATACAGAAAAACAAATCTGGCCAATAAACACATTAAATTGACAGACAGAAAATATAAATATAAGGAATAAACAACATCTCTTTGCCGCTCATGACGGTATGACTACATTAGCTTCGGGGGGTAAATTTATCGAAAACACCCTTCGGGCGTTTACGGAATTTACCCCCTGCGAAGCTAATGTAGTCATACCGTCATGAACGTCTAAAAATATGTTGTTTATTCCTATAGTATAACTAGATCAAAGGGCTCTTCTAGGCACATTCGGTCCAGTCCGCAATTGCGGCCATACGAATAAATCGCACGACTCCCGAAGACTTATCCGCACTATCTGCCGTTAAATTGTCGAAATTTGAAATTTGATACTTTTTCCACAGTTCCCCGACTTTATAGAAATGTTGAATGTTTGACACTTTGGTGAAAGGACAATGTCGAACGTCGAAATTCGACAATATTTCGACTATTTTCCTGCCTGGCAATTTCTCGCAAGTCGAAATTCGACAATAATTCGACATTTTCCCTGCCAGGGCACTTGTAAAACGTCAACATTCGACATAAGTTCGACATATTGAATGTGGTTAAGAAATGTTGATTGTCAAATGTCGAATTTCGACAATATTTCGACATTTTCTAGGCTCGCCAAATTATTGAACGTCTAAATTCTACACAAGTTCGACATAGTGAAGGTTTTTAAGTAGTGGTGAAAGTCGAACATCGAATTTCGTCAAATTTTCGACATTTTGCTAAAAGGACAATGTCGAACGTCGAAATTCGACAAAATTACGACTATTTCCCTGTTTTGCAATTTGTCGTATGCCTAAATTCGACAGTAATTCGATATTTACCCGACTTTGTATCAATGTCGAATGACGAAATTCGTCAATATTCATTATTTTTTTACTGCCCGGCAATTTGTCGAACAAAGAAATTTGAAATAAGTTCGACAAAGTGAATGTCGTAAAGAAATGTTGAATGTCGAACGTGGAATTTCGACAATATTTCGACAATATTTCGACTTTTTTTTCGGCCCGGCAAATTTTTGAACGTCGAAATTCGACAGAATGAATGTGTTTCAGAAATGATGAATGTCGAACATCGAATTTCGACAATATTTCGACCTTTTCCCGGCCCGGAAAATTGTCGTACGTCGTAATTTGACATAAGATCGACATAGTGAGTGTGTTTAAGTAATTTTTAAAGAAGAACGTCGAATTTCGACAATGTTCCGACATTTTGATAAAAGGACAATGTCAAACGTCAAATTTCGACAATATTTCGACTATTTCCCTTACTTGCAATTTGTCGAACATCGACATTTGACCCTATTTCGACAACTTCCCGACTTTGTATAAGTGTCGAATGTCGAAATTCGACAATATTTTGACATGTTCCCGGGCCGGCCACAAATCGAAAGTCGAAATTCGACATAGTAATGTGTTTAAGAAATTATGAATGTCGAACGTCGAATTTGGACAATATTTCGACTATTTCCCGGCCCGGAAAATTGTCGTACGTCGAAATTTGACATAAGATCGACATAGTGAGTGTGTTTAAGTAATTTTTAAAGAAGAACGTCGAATTTCGACAATGTTTCGACATTTTGGTAAAAGGACAATGTCAAACGTCGAATTTCGACAATATTTCGACTATTTCCCTTACTTGCAATTTGTCGAACATCGACATTTGACCCTATTTCGACATTTCCCGACTTTGTTTAAGTGTCGAAATTCGGTAGTATTTCGACATTTTCCAGGGCCGGCCACTTGTCGTACGTCGAAATTCGACACTAGTTCGAACAAATGTCGACTTTGGATAAATGTCGAATGTCGAAATTCGACAGTATTTCGACATTTTCCGGGCCGGCCACTTGTCGAAAGTAGAAATTCGACACTAGTTCGAACTAATGTCGACTTTGTATAAATGTCGAATGTCGAAATTCGACAAACTTTCGACATTTTCCCGGGCCGGCCACTTGTCGAACGTCGAAATTCGACATAGTATGTGTTTAAGAAATTTAGAATGTCGAACGTCGAAATTCGACAATATTTCGACTTTACCCGGGTCCGGAAAATTGTCGAACGTCGTAATTCGACATAAGTTCGACAGAGCGAATGTGTTAAAGAAATCTTGAATGTCGAGCGTCGAGTTTCGACAATATTTCGACTATTTCCCTAAAATGCAATTTGTCGAACGTCGAAATTCGACCCTAGTTCGACAATTTCCCGACTTTGTATAAGTGTCGAATGTCGAAATTCGACAGTATTTCGACATTTTCCGGGCCGGCCACTTGTCGAACGTCGAAATTCGACACTAGTTCGAACTTATGTCGATTTTGGATAAATGTCGAATGTCGAAAATCGAAATTCGACAATATTTTGACATGTTTCCGAAATTCGACATAGTAATGTGTTTAAGAAATTTTGAATGTCGAACGTCGAATTTCGACAATATTTCGACTATTTCCCATACTTGCAATTTGTCGAACGTCGACTTTCGACCCTAGTCCGACAATTTCCCGACTTTGTGTAAGTGTCGAACGTCGAAATTCGACATGAGTTCGACAAAGTAATGTGTTTAAGAAATTTTGAATGTCGAACGTCGAATTTCGACAATATTTCGACTTTTCCTGGGTCCGGCAAATTGTCGAAATTCGACATAAGTTCAACAGAGGGAATGTGTTTAAGAAATTTTGAATGTCGAACGTCGAATTCCGACAATATTTCGACTATTTCCCTTACTTGCAATTTGTCGAACATCGAACTTCGACCCTACTTCGACAATTTCCCGACTTTGTGTAATTGTCGAACGTCGAAATACGACATGAGTTCGGCAAAGTAATGTGTTTAAGAAATTTTGAATGTCGAACGTCGAATTTCGACAATATTTCGACTATTTCCCTTACTTGCAATTTGTCGAACTTCGACCCTACTTCGACAATTTCCCGACTTTGTGTAATTGTCGAACGTCGAAATTCGACATGAGTTCGACAAAGTAATGTGTTTAAGAAATTTTGAATGTCGAACGTCGAATTTCGACAATATTTTGACTTTTACTTGCAGTTTGTCGAACGTCGAAATTCGACCCTAGTTCGACAATTTCCCGACTTTGTTTAAGTGTCGAACTTCGAAATTCGACATCAGTTCGACAAAGGAATGTGTTTTAAAAATGTTGAATGTCGAACGTCGAATTTCGACAATACTTCGACATTATGGCAAAGCTGACTTGTCGATCGGCAAAATTTGTTACATTATGTGAAATGACGTCATCATTTGATTTACAAAAAAAAACTCGTCCCCTTATATTTCTCAAAGTTGCATTTTAAGTGTTTCTTGCTTAAGGAATATTGAAATAAGTTTTAAACAGTTCGGATCCTAACAAGACGCCGCACCACGCGGCGTCTGATCATTAAACAACCTGTTTGCAAAAAAAATGTTGTACTCGGGGTAAGGCAGTGAAGGGGTAAACGCAACAGATTTTATCTTTTCCATCACTAGAGTGTAACAATAAACGCTGGTGTTTGTATTGAACAGTTTTAGTCCTGATCAGGAACGTGTTACCGAGCAATCCAGAGTGTATAAAAACTGATGTTACATAGTCCAGTTGCAATGAAAAAGCAAATTGTATATCGGAGCATCCAATTTGTCTTAATCAATCAATTACTGACAACAACAGCAGCAATCGACTCAGTAATTATGAGTTACCGTGACAGTTCCCAATAGCTTGACGTTATGAAAGTTTTATTCTGTACATATAACACTGATAGTGTTTATACGAACTCCTTTTCTACAATCTTGTCATTATGAATTGTATCTCAATATATTGTTGCGATATACATGTATTCTGTTTCTAAAGAGTTTAAATAGAAGAACCCTAAATCGGAACACCATATAAATAGTTTGAATCTTGATAAAACGCCGTTATAATTCCGTCTTATACTTATTTCCGTTTGATTTTGACTTATCGAATGTTTTAACCCATACACATGTATAATGATATACCATTTAAATACAAGTTTACTAGAACGAATCAGATATTCATTAGGCTCGTAGAACAAATCTTTAATCGATGGCAAAGAAGCTTATACTGAACTTGACAGTGTTGTACAGTCCGTTTAGTATTTACACTTTCACTGCCAAGGCCGACAACAATGCAACATTTTGAACGTGATCAGGGGCCCGTTTCATAAAAACTTCTTACGACAAATGTTGTCGTAAGTCAAATCTTTAAAATAATTTAATTTCTCATTTCTTTATCTAAGCCTGTCTTGTGACATCTTTTTGGAATCGTCTTGAAAAGACGATTCCAAAAAAGATGTCACAAGACAGGATTAGATGGAGAAATAAATAATAATTGAGACTTTTATGATGTGACTTACGACAAAATTTGTCGTATGAAGTTTTATGAAACGGGCCCCAGGTGATGTGTAACGCGGCGTCTAATTAGGATCAAACTTGTCTGACACTCATATCAATTAATGTTTATTTCATTAGTCACAAAAAGCATTAAAATCCAAAATCTAAAATTTAAAGTAGACGAAAAATGTAAGTATGCGATAATATGACAGCGACTACAGTCGAACTTCGATATCTCGAACTCGGTTAAATCGAACATACCCATATTTCAAAGTTAAAAACGTGGCCTTAGCCACGTTTTAACTTTGAAATATGGGTATGTTCGACCTAACCGAGCATGAAACAATGCAATTTATGTGTCGAACGATCGGATAGTTCGACTTAAGCGAGTTCGAGATATCGAAGTTTGACTGTATGCGATAATATGGCCGCGACTATGTTAGACGGGTATTTTCGCTATAATAGTAGTGAAAGCGTTAAGCACTTAACCAAATATCAAAACGTAGTCGTAAATACAAATTATTGCTTAATGCAGAATACAGAAAATCCAGAAACATCTACGAGTAGGAACTATCTGTTTTATTGTTGTCCTGCATTAAGAACAGAACAGGACAGAACATATTTTTATTCAGATGTGTACAAAGTACATCATCTTAATCACATAGAAATATTTATACAATAAATACCAAATTGCTTTGCAGAACAACGGTCCACACAACAAGATTATTCTTAGAACGAAATATTATTGTTGTCATATTAGACACCTACGGGCAATTAAATAGAGGGGTTAACTACAGATTGTGTGCCAAATACTCCGTTTCAGTTTCAGTTTTATTAGCATATCAGCAATAAACATTGCCTTTGTCCATTCACAAAGATATAAGGAAATATGGCAAATACAAAAGACATAAATTATACATTAATATAATTCTAATTTCTGTTTTTAAACAAGTTCCCCTATAATAGATGCGATATTTTCTGTTGATGATTTAAACTACCAAATGTCTAGTTTCAGTTTTTTCAGTTTCAGTTTCAGTTTTTATTCAGCTCAAACATGCTATGCATGTTCATCGCCATAAACACAATATAAACATAAGCGGTACATTTTTCATAGCAGTAAGAAGAGTATAACATTATATACATACAAAAAGATTGAATAAATTATATAAATAGATACATGCAGTTAATCTGATCAATATACACTAAGTTTGTATCAGTATATAAATGACATATAATTATGTTGTATCATCGTAGTAAACTAAGAGAAAGCGTTTAATACCTGTGGAAAATGTGATGTAGTGGCTAACCCACTAACAGAGTACATTATGTACATGTAACACCTGTAACAAGGGAGATAACTATCTAGTAGAGCCAAAGGGACATAATAAATAATCTTTGCTATTACGAGATCGCTTGTGTACATAATGCACATATACAAGAATGAACATGCGAAAAGGGAGAGAACTGAGAAGGTAGTATCAAGGGACATAATAAATAGTCTTTCCTATGGATACATGAATCAAGCAATTAGAAAGACGTGTTAACGATTTCGCGATATGCATATAACAAGGGGAAAACTTTGTGGATTTTTTCCAGGGTTCCTTGTTACAAATGGCAATTTATGATAAGATCAAATTTTGGTGGAGCTTTGAAACAGGTATTTAACGCTTTCACTAGTAATAAAATTAACAAGTATTATTGCATTACTACTCACCGCACAATGCAGGTCAGAAACCACACAGAAAGCTCCTGGCGAGGCTTTCTGCGAAATTTCTGTCCTCACCTGTGCGTTTCTTGTTTTTAGACATAAGTGAATATAAAACTGTATTGTGATACAACTCACCGAACAATGCAGGTCAGAAACAACACAGAAAGCTCCTATCGGAGCTTTCTGCGCAATTTCCACCCTAAATTGTGCAGATTTTGTCTTTCTATTTCGACAGTAAGTTGACCAATGCAGGTGAAAACCAACACAGGGAGCTTCTGCATGAACTCTCTGCGCTACTTCTATCCTGAATTGCGCCAGTATTTTAATTTAAGATTAACTTTGATAATTACTATTGCAACACTACTTATCGTACAATCCAATGTCAGAAATAACACATAACGCTCGGAGCTTTCTGCCTTATTTCTTTCCCGAATTGTGCGATTTCTGTCATAAGATTTAAATAGATAAAACACATGTAGATGATTTAATTTTGAAACTTTTAATTATCGTACAATTCAGGTCAGAAACAACACAGAAAGCTCGGAGCTTTCTGTGTTATTTCTATCCCGGATTGGGCGATTTCTGACATAAGATTTAGTGGATATAACACATGCAGATAATTAAATAATAAGTTGCACAATGCAGGTCAAAAATAACACAGGGAGCCTGTGCATGGACTCTCTGCGTCATCCCTATCCCGAGTTGCGCAATCAATATTTTGTTTAAACAAATACAAATAAATATTTTATTTTACAACTTATATACATTGTTACCTTGTTAAATGTACTATTAAAAAGGGTTTATATGAAGACTTATAATGCATCATTAATTGATTCTCTTTTGACGTTTGCTAAATAAACATATTGAGCCAACTTAATAAGTGTGCCTCTCTGAGAAGACGTCATAAGAGATTTGAATTTCTGTAAAGTAGGCCAAGAACAGTAATAACTGTTTAAACATGTATTCCTAATGTCTCTGTAATATGGACATACTAACATAAAATGAAATTCAGATTCAATGGCACCTATATTACATCTAGTACATATTCTATCGATTCTATCGATGTTTCTATATCTTCCTTCTTCAATGGCAAGCCTTTGTTTGCTTTTATTTTGCCACCATACATGATGAAAATGTGAGAACGAAATAAACAAGACAACATACAGACACATATGCACAACAAAAACAAGATTATAACTAAACATACACGAATGACTGAACACATGAGAAAGACAAAATAATGAATAAATGAATGAATGGATGCATGAATGATTGAATGAATGAATGAATGAATGAATGGATTAATGAATGAACGAGTGAATATATAAATGAATGAATGAAAGAATGCTTTAATAAATTAATCAATCATTCAATCAAACCATCGATCAATCAATCACTTAACCAATTACCAATCATGTAAAAAATGCTTGAAGAACAAAAATAGTTTAGATTCTAAAAAATCACCGAGTAACACTGCGGCTGCCTAGAATCCCAACTGTTTGGTTTTCGTATCGATGTTTCTGCAATCAAATACATGAATTCTTAGCTTAAGAGATAAATGCTGACGATGTTTGTTTAGTTTTACAGAATAAGACAGTAAGAGGCTTAATTAAACTACGAAATAGTATGTTTGAGAGTGAAATATTGGCACTCAGATAGCAGATGGATATGCTTAGATTTAATCACCATATCGGTTTCGAAACAAGCTCCATACATCACTTAGAAGTTTTACAGAGCTTTTTAAGAAGAGATGGTTTCAACTACTGGTCTTAAGCCAGTAAGAAGTGATACGACTTTTAAGCTCGGCTCAAGCCGTAGATATTGATGAAACACGAACGTTCCCCAGTACTGCCTGATCAATGCATATATTTTCACCCGAACAGGAAGTGAATGTCTACAGTTGCAAAATATATGCTCTATGAGATTGTCAACCGGTGCCTCACAGCGAATACAACGTTTAGTAAATGTGTCGCTGAACAAATTGCATATGACCTTGATACAGTTACAACATTGCTCAGCCCTGGATGGTACCAACCTACTCAATTGCCAAAGTTCGGAAATGTTTGCCAGTACCGGTTTTATTATACTAAAGTTATGCAGAGTGGTATCATGATTCGTGCGCAAATACCAGTCTGCCTCGGCTTTAGCGTTAACACATTTCTTTATTTTAATGTTCCATGAGAATTTTGACGGAAACTCTCCTGTTTCTTTATATTGGATTAGGACATGTTCAAGAGAGTACTTTTTAAGTACGCGAGAAGCCTCTGGAATAAAGCCTAACTGATTTACGCTACATGCGTTGTCGTAAAACGAGTTTAGTCTATATGTAAAAATCCTTTTGGACACATTGCTTGTATTCAATCTACAAAGCTGGCCTACAAAGTTAAGTTTTCTAAGATCTACCTCAAACTCCAATGGCCTTGACCCAATAAGACTAAGGCAGATGTCCGTTCTGCAGTAAGAAGGAATGTGCTGGATATATTTTACACAGAATCTATGTGCTTTCTCTAACTGAATTGCGTTGCCTGACGAGAGCTCAGACCACAGTTCACATCCATACAGTGCACGGGGTAAAACAACAGACTTATAAATCTTAAAAGAAGTGGCCGGATGAAGTCCTGTTTCATGTAACCCTACATTAATCAAACCAAGCAGGGATTTTCGCATTTTACTACATGCTATATTAATGTTCTCAGAGACATTTAGGTACTTATTAGAATTAATTCCAAGGTGAACATAGCTGTCAGATTCCTTAATGGTTTCATGCCCTAACTGCCAAGACCTGCGACTAGACTTAAAACAGTGCTTTGATTCATTATAGACTACTACAGAGCATTTTTGTGGATTGTACAAGTATCGCCATTTAATGGAATAAGTATAGCAAATATCAATCATTTTTTGCAACCCATTGATTGAAAACGATATCAGCACCATGTCATCTGCAACACTTATCGAGCTGCAGTCAGAGCCGGCAATACAGAATCCATGTCCCGAGGCTTGAAGCTCTTGTATAAGGTCATTTATATACAGGAGATAGAGGAATGGGCTGCTTATTCCTCCTTGTCTGGTACCCTGCTTAATATCGATTTTATTAGAAAGCATGCCATTTACCCGAACCATACTACTTAGGTTGCTATACAGGTTATGTAAGCATTTTAAACTTACAACGTCTATATTCTGTTTAATCAATTTATAAAAGAGTCCATCACGCCAAACTCTGTCAAATGCTTGTTTGCAGTCTAGGAAACAGACATATAGTTTGCTACTATATTCCTTGGCAAAGAAAATGCATTCAGACAAGGATAGTGAGGACATCATGCAGCCCAATCCCGCTTGAAATCCACCTTGTAACTCATGGGTATTAATTGAGCTAAGATTTTTAAGTCGCTCTAGCAATAGCTTTTCAAAGAGTTTCAAAAGGGTTGATGTAAGAGTGATAGCACGATAGCTATTTGGGTCCTTTTTACTTTTGTCACCGCCTTTGAAAACTGTAATTATGATGCCAGTTTTCATATTCTCTGGAATATAAGCAAATCGAAGCATGCTAGTGAATAATTTTGCTATGACCGCTTTAACCATATACCCGCCATGTATTATATGTTCATATGTGACTTGATCATTACCAGGGGCCTTATTCCGCTTAACATTACGCAATAGCTGGCCTATCTTCTCAGTAGTAACAGGGGTAGTTGAGGGGGCTGAGGGTTCTACGTTTTTAAGTGTGTTAACCACAAAATCTGTAACATGATTTTCAAACGCTTTGTCATAATAGGGACAGTCATCTTTAGAGTAAAGTAACCGGAAATAACCTTTCCAACCTGCTAATACTGAACGAGTGTCCCGACAACTACGATCGTTAAAGATGATCTCGGCACCAGGAGCGTTGCCTGAGACATTGCGTTTCATGTTAACTAATTTGGATGAATTTCTAATTTCTGCATACCAGTGCTGGAGATATTGGTCACGTTTACGTTCAGCTACATTGTCAATCTGTAATTTTGATACAGTATCAACATTAAATAAAAAGTTAAAACCTGTTTCAGAAAGCAGATGCTTTAATTCTAAAGTCCACTGATTAATGTGTTGACCATTTTCATCTCTCATGTCATAAACCTTGTAAATTAGTGAATCTGGTGACTGCATTATTCTATACCAATATTTAATCATATCAATCTTTCTCAAAATTTGTAATGGAAATCTTCCTAGTTCACCGTAAATAGCTGCATTTGGTGTTTGTTGTCTTACACCAAGAATTTGTTTAAAAAATTTCAATTGATTTCTTTCAATATCTGGACCCTTATGAAACCCCCAAATTGGTGATCCATAGTTTAAAATCGGTAATATCATTGCCTCATACAATTTCAACTTTTCTGAAACGCTTAACTCGATATTTTCAAACAGGGAATTTAGTGCTTTTCTGGCTTGATTTGCCAGAGTTTTTTGTGCTTTATAAAATTTACCATTAGCAGACATTGTTATTCCTAAATAAATAAATTCTTGAACAACTTTAAGTTTTACTGTATTAAAATGAATATCAAAATTCTCTCTGTAATTATTCCTTTTAAAAACATCACAACTGTCTTATCCGTGTTAACATGAATATTCCATTTCGTACAATATTGTGATAGTTTAAATAACAGGTTCTGCAAACCTTCTTTAGTATACGAAAATAATACTGTGTCATCAGCAAACAATAGTAAATATAACTGTATTTCGTCAATAGTAATGGAATCCATTATGTCGTTTTGTAAGTGGGTATACATGTCGTTAATAAAGAAAATGAAAAGTATCGGGGAGAGTGGTTCCCCTTGTTTGACGCCCATGTAGCTTTCAAAATTGTCCGACAGTGAACCGTTAGCTCTTACACATAGCTTCACAGACTCGTAGATAGCTTGTAGCATTTTTATGATCTTTGAAGAAAGTCCACAATTAATCAATTTATACCAAACTCCGTTCCGATAAACCAGATCGAACGCTTTTCTAAAGTCTATGAAAGCACAGTACAATTTCTTTTTCTCATGATTTATGATTTTATCTATAATAGATTGTAAAACAAAAACACAGTCAGTGGTACTTTTGTGCTGTCGGAAACCAAATTGAAAGTCACATAATACGCTATTATCCTCCGCCCACTTACGAAGTCTTATGTCTAATAAAATAGAAAACAGTTTAGAGAAAATGCTAGTCAGGACTATTGCACGATAATTGTTAACATCATTCAAATTACCTTTCTTTGGCACAGGAACAATGATACCCCGTGCCCAACTGTCCGGGTATATACCGTTATCAAACATGTAATTAAATAGTTTACATAGTATCGGAGTTAACACAGATTTACACTCAATAAAAATTTCGGGTATAAGCTGGTCAACACCACCACTTTTACCCGGCTTCAAAGATGCAATAGCCTTATTAAGCTCTTCCAAACTGAAACTATGATCTAGTTGATCTACATTAATATCAAAGTTATTTTGCATCAGTTCAGATTCAACGTCAACATCTTGAAATACATTGTCACCCGAAAACAAATGCTTAAAATGCTCATAAAAATCTGCTTTGGACAACTGATTAACAGTACCTTTCTTTTTAAATTTGCGAATTTCGGCCCAGAATTTTTTCGGGTGCGAGCTGGCTAAATTATGTAATGTTTCTTTTTGTTTCGTCTTAAACGAGGAATGTGCATGTCGCTTTACTTTACGGTATATACGACGCTTGTTTATAACTACCATGCTATTGGCCATTGTTCTACACCTTTTATATATTTTATTGGCTGATTTTAATTCACGCCGAGCCATTTCACATTCGTTATTAAACCAAGGACTTTGGAATTTACGTTTTTGTTTATTATTGGACGGTCTAATTACCTTGCTTTCGCCGCATATTTCAAAAGCTTTTGCATATAAAAGATCAGAAATTTGGTCTATGCCTGTATGTATACTTGTTTCGGAAACAATAATATCGTCTACTATTGATGAAATATTGAGTGATATTGAATTAATACTTTCTTGTAATAAATCTGCTCTACTACTGTCCCATACCAGCCGTTCATTTACATAGCATTGTGCCTTATCTGGTTGTTTTAATTTCTTAACAATTAAATTCAGCTGTATGGGTACATGTTGAGAACAAGTAAACAATTCATGAACAATAAAATTGTCAATACTGTTGAACATATTTCTAGACATTAAGACGTAATCAATTAAACTTCTGCCATTAGATGAAATATATGTATAATTGCCTATTCCTGCATCGTCACCAATTCTTCCATTTACAATTTTTATGTCAGTACTCAAGCATATATCTAATAACTTTTTACCCGAAGTATTTGTACAAGAATCGAGCGATGAGCGGGAAGGTAAAACTACATATTCAAAATTATCATCATCATCATCATCATCATAATCAACAACAACAACAAATTCATGATCATCATTACCAGCAACGTTATCATAAATATCAATATAATCAATATAATCGCTACAATCAATCACCCCGCTAATAGCATCATCATCAACATCATCATTATCATCATCGTTATCATCATCGTTATCATCACCATCATCATCATCATCATCATCTATTGTTCTTAAGTATCTACACATGTGTGACGGAGAAACCATTATATCAGGTTTGTTCCCACATCGTGAATTTAGATCACCCATGATACAAATTTTGCCAATTTATGAATATCTCGTTCTAATTTCTCAAAAAATCCTATTTCGTGCATAATAAAATATACAGAGTTTGAGGGGGGAATGTAGATAAAACACACACACATATCTTCATTCCACCCAAAAACTGATTTACAAAATTTAACCCATATACATCCATTGCTATCACAATCTAAAATTTCAATACCATTTTGAAGGAAACTTTTATAAAACAAGCACACACCTCCGTGACCACGCTTACAAGTACTACCGTGCAAACTCTCACGCCGAGGAACAGACACACACTCATAACCATTTAGTACAAAATCATCACGCTCTGTTTGCCACGTTTCACTAAAGAAAAGTATATCAAAGTTATGTACAAAGTTAATAAAGTCATCATCAAGCAGACAGCCTTTTAGACCCTCTACATTCCACGAGAGTATACTAGTAAGACCGATATTACGAAAATTGAAAATTACCATAATACAGCAAATTTCAATTGTACAAAATTTGTAGAAGAGAAATGTTATGTAGAGCATCCGATTATGGGGAATATGCAATTTTAACGATTTTAACACACATTATGTATTTATACGCTTATAAGATGTATACCAAGTTTAATAGACCTTTTGGAGAAGAGAAATGCCGTTTATCTAATCAGATTTATTTTCTTATTGTATTCCCTTCTAAATTTGATCTCTAAGTTATTTACATATTTTTAATTGACGAGTGCACACTTTTCCCCGTAAAATCGATCGTCATTTAAATCTGTAATACTGTTGCAATTTTACAGAACTTGACAGTTTAGACATTTATATTGAATAAAGGATTATTAGTAGTCGTTATTCTTATTGTGACTACAGTAAAGCCTTTCCATTACGACCACTAAACCGTACTAAACCCATTTATACCCACGATCCAATATATTGGACATAGGCAAACAGTATAGACTCTGATCAGACGCCGCATTATGCGGCGTCTGATCAGAGTCTACACTGTTTGCTGATAGTAATTTCAATATAAAACAACATGAAAATGAAAATTTTGACCAGACATCCCTATGATAAAAAATGGACAAATCCAATATATAAACATGGAAGAGTCCACTGGGTATAAATGGGTTAAGTAGAACAAATATTTGTTTTAAAGTTAGGTGTGTGGCGTATCTTCTACTTATGTAAGATCAAGATACCGAGTTTTATCTCAGTAAAATCCCAAACTACTATGACGCAACAAGACATGATTCGATATTAAATTGCAGACATCTGCCTAAAATGATGAAAACCAAACGGATATTCCAAGTTGGAGAAGAACAATGTAAGTGCACAATAAACGATTGTACCGATGTCTCTGACCTGGTTCTGGGCTTCCTATCATTACAAGTCTTGCAACTTATTACGTGCTAGACCAGACGTTACAATACGACACGTCTAGCAGCAGGTGACTTACAGTTTGCAGCTTCTCGTTAGGATGTTGCCCTACTAGGGTCAGTGGGGAAGAAGTTATTATTTCTAGTTTGAGCCAAATTAAACGACACCGTATGGCAATTCAATGAAGAGATTTACTTTCTACTGTTATCGTTTATTTAGGAGCTGAAAGCAAACAATTTGGAGCCTGATCAGATGTATTGTGCAATATACAATTTTTATCACATAAAGGTGCAAAATATAGAGGTCCGTAAAAATCGTACGGCCTACTGGGCATATATTCTATACTAATTTTCGAATCACTAAAATACTGTTCTACTACGCCGACTGGAAATCAGCTAAGAGAATCACGACAAACTTAGATCAACACTAGGTATTGAAACATTTCCAATTGTCCTAAAACTATTATCCCGAGCAGTCCCGCAAACCCAGGCTGCAAATTAGACTACGTAGAGCTCTAGTATTAACAGTGACTCAGACAGGTTTTTTTTAAATTTAGACGTTACAATGATAATGACGTTGTGTTGCTATAACGACGTTATTTTGAAAACGAAACTAGATTCTAAATGTCAAATAATTATTTTAGTCAATTAGAACAGTTTTAAATTAAATGTTAATTTAAAATTTGAATATGGTATCAGAGAAGTCTTTTCACAACACTTTGATGTTGATTTTCTTTATTTTAGTTTGATATGTGTTTTTATCTACGGATGAATAAAACCGAATAACACCCATGACGAACCGTTTTCCTAAGAGCCGAAGGCAAAAGTGAAAGTATACCGTTCGGATATTCGTGTCATCTGGTGTTTATGTGATAAATAGGATATCAAATGCGTGTGTTTTCAGTCGTGAATTTAGTGAACTCGTTGGATAAAATGATATGTTGCTCGCCAAGGCTCGCAACATATTATTTTATCCAACTCGTGACGTTCAATAAATTCACGACTGACAACACACTCATTCAATATCCTCTATTTATCACATAAACGTGCAAAATATACAGGTCCGTAAAAATCGTACGGCCCGATGGGCATATATTTTATACTAATTTTCGAATCACCAAAATACTGTACTACTACGCCGACTTATCTCCCCTTATTCAGATTTATATAATTCACAACAGCAGATGTTAAGTGCTTGTGTGACGGCTGTAGAAAGTCGCCCCGTACTTCATTCTCAGTGTTGTTATATTTTCTGGTCTTTTGGAATCATTGATTTCAGCGCATTTAAAGTTGAAAGTTAAATTCCGCTTAAGCCGGTGCTAGGGCGCGTGAGCACTGTTGCATATTTCAGTATTGCTCATGAACAGACTCAATTCAACCGAGTCTGCAATTTTCAGTATTTGCTTTGATTTCTGTGCTTTCAAAGGATCTCCCCTTATTCAGATTTATTTTTTTAAATCAGTTAAGAGAATCTAGACAAATTAAGATCACCACTAGGGATTTAAAACATTTCCAAGTGTCCTAAAAACATTATCTCGAGCAGTCCCGCAAATTTAGGTTGCAAATCAGGCTACTTAGAGCTCTAGTATTAACAGCGACTCAGGTTGTTTTTCAAATTTAGACGTTACAATGATAATGACGTCGTGTTGCTATAACGACGTTATTTTGAAAACGAAACAAGATTCTAGATGTCAACTGATCTTTTAGTCATTTAGAAAAGTTTTAAATTAAATATTTATTTAAAATTTGAATATGGTATCAGAGATGTCTTTTCACAACACATTGATATTGAATTTCTTTATTTTAGTTTGATATGTGTTTTTTATCTACGGATGAATAAAACCGAATAACACCCATGACGAAAAGTTTTCCTAAGAGCCGAGGGCAAAAGTGAAAGTGAGACCGTTCGGATTATCGTGTCATTTAGTGTTTATGTGATAAATAGGATATCCAATTCGTGTGTTTTCAGTCGTGAATTATTGAACTCGTTGGATAAAAAGATATGTTGCTCGCCAAAGCTCGCAACATATTATTCTATCCAACTCGTTCAATAAATTCACGACTGACAACACACTCATTCAATATCCTCTATTTACATTCGCCCCATTCAATTCCATTGACAAAAAAGATGTTCATTTCGTATAAAAAAAACATTTCTCGAAAGGGCGGGACTTGTGGAAAAGTTTCGAAAAGGAGGCGGGGCATATGCAGTTTTCATTCGCGACTTAATCTTTGGAACTTGGAACAGCAAACATTTGGCGGATTTTTTCAAAATTTGTTCTTAACCAATCCATGCCTTCCTATTAGTGGAAACTATATTTCCCGTCTAATATTCTTCTTTATTAATGAGATAAACTGACATACCTTATAAACAACAACTGTCTGTTTTCCTTTGTGCAAAAAGAAAACCCGATATATTAATCCTTCTTTATAAATGACGTCACTTCCAATGACGTCAACTCGTCATTTTCGCGCCAAACTGTCAAAGTTTATGATCTTAGAATGTAAACAATGGAACTTTTTTTGCTTTCGAATGTACGCAGCTACAGTTATTCGGTCATGGCTGTTTCTGATAGGGTACACATTATTCGTGTTATCAACCTCTAATATGTATTAAACATACATGCATACTTACAAAATGTTAATCTTATATTAGAAATTACAGCAAATACATTGTAAATATAAGAAATGAACAGTTTTTTTTCGGCGTTTAAGCGAAATGGACGACAGAAAATTATCGGCAAATTTGCCGATAATTTTCTGTCTTTCATTTCGCTTGTTAGCCGAAAACATCTGAAGTAAAACCTTTCTATTACGACCACTAAGGTTTGTTTACCAAGTGACTGCTGAAAGGTGACAGCTTAGAGCAAGGAATCATTAAAAACAGAAAGTTCCTGGAGGAGATTCTGTTTTACTGTAACATTGTTTTAAGCAGTCATCTGGCTTTTGTACTATCAATTAGCCTTCGTTTAGTGGTATTAAGGGAGGGGGTTTATTGTACCAGGCAGTTCATTGGCGAAAACCATACCACTTATGAACTAATACACGACTATTGTGCATTTGACAAGGTGCATTTAAATGGAATTCTTACAGATCGAATGCGCCAAAAGTATAACATGACATATATTTTTTTAACACTAAACATGCTTGCATTTGATTACACTCCTACAACGTCGAACTTTACATACACCTGTAAAAAGTTTGGAACCAAATCAGATATGAAGGAACTTGACACTCTGTAACGATGTTTTCTGAGTCAAATTGCCAATAAAATGTTTTGACATAACTTTGTACGACATTCTGAACAAACGATATCATAATGGTACTGAATAGGCACCATAGATTTAGCAGAAATTAAAGTCTGTAGAGGAGAAGACGTTCTAGTCTTGGTTCGTTTGTCCTGAAATAAGGAGTCGTGCACATTTTTGGTAAAAGTAAAACCTCAATAAATGAGAAAAAATCTGTCATAAGATCTAACAAAAAACATTCTAAGTGTCCGAAATCCAACGTGTTCTTTAACCCTAAAAATACAATTCGCAACTTTTCTAAATGTGTACAGAAAAGAAGGAATGCAACACACCAAATGTGATTCCTGAGTAAAATGGAAAGTGCCTTGACGAAAACCAAATATATGTATGCGCAATCTGATTGATAATACAGTGTACACTATAATTTATCTTCCCGTTTAAGCAAAACTAAACTTCCCGTTCAAGCAAAACTAAACTTAAAGGCAACGATATATGTGAAAAAGGACAACTATTTGAACATGTTTACGATCAGATTTGATCCGAATTACAAACAGGATAGAGCCATATACGATACCGGGTTACCCGGCGTCTGATCTGCCTCAAAAGTGTTTGCAATTCACAAAATTATTTAAGCACCGACAAAAGTTGTTGGACTTGTCACTGAACGGGTTATCCAAGTTTGTGACTTCATCAGATCATCTTTATACAGTCAAACCTCTAAATTACATGAACGACCATGACAGAGTGTTATTTATCCGGTGTAAACGTAATTAATCGACTCATATGTACATTGAATCGGGGTTGAGTCACACTTTATAACAACATTAGATCCGACAATGTAAAAAATACAGTGAAACGGTGAACATAAAACAGAAATGTAAATAATATACATAAGTGTTCATAATTTATAGGATTTTTAAACGAGTCTTTCAGAAAACGATTACAACTAGGCTTTTCCGAGTTTTATCGTTTTCTCAACGACGGGTTAAATAAATAATACTAGATTATGAACATAAATTTTATGTTATTTTTAAAACAAATCGTAGACAAGCCTAGACAATTTGTAGTTTTCACAACTAACCCTTTCTCTCTCAATGACGCTTAAAAGCGCGTTTGCAAACAGTTTTGTTCCTGATCAGACGCCGCCTAACGCGACGTCTGATCAGGACCCAAACTGTTTGACACTCTTATCGGTATTTATTAAGTCAAACAACCTAAAATGTAGATTTGACACGTGTCTTGCAGACAACAATACTGAAGCAGACGACACTAAAGTGGTGAAGGGGAAACATTTCCCGAATAGTTTGATCATGAAAGAGTTAAATCTCGCTGCCCTGGAAGACATATGAATGCCTCATAATAAAGGTCTAAGGCTAAGTGCGAAACAAGTAACTAGGAAAGCAGTGGCTACACATTATACCCATTCATTCAGTAGATATATCAAGCAATAATGGGTCTTATTATTTATAAACATTATCAGGTAAAGTTAATATTGATTACTTAAACAAAAACATGATAGGGTGATTACATAGGATAATAATAACATATTAATAGGATATTAAACGCATTGTTATGACGTCATATTAAGTACCTCATTTGCATAGTTATACCACTAGTTATAAAAGAATGATAAACAATGGGAATTTTCAACGCTCGCACCTTCGTTGTTTTTATAAATTTCATTTATAGTTACAGCCATGATCCGCTTTAAATACAATAGAGTCTCCATATATCACGATCTCACTTTGGTTCAAAGTACGTAAACGACTTTAACAACGGGTGTGTTCTGCTTAAGCGATTCAAATTTTAATCTGTCGACTGAGCACCAAGTGTGTTTAGCGCGACGTAACACTAATAATCGTGCTAAGGGTGACTTGGCTAATATTTGGAAACAGCTTGGATCAAGATCAGAAGTCTTTGTCAGATCTAATAATTTTCCCTAGTTTACATAATTGAAGATAAATAATTATTTGGAGCAGAATGAAAGTAAAGCTGAATGCTCCTTAACCCTTATACAGTGGAGAATACGTTATTCTTTCCCGTTCAAACGAAACGAAACGCCAACGTAAAACACTAAAACGTAGAAAAGTGCAACTTTATGACAATTCTGATAATTCATGTTTATCTTGGCGGCAAACAGCTTGGAGCCTGATCAGACGCCGGGTTACCCGGCGTCTGATCTGGCTCCAAACTGTTTGCAATAGAAATAATAGTTTTAGCGTAAACGCGTTTATTGGGAAACAATAACGTTTTCTCTACTGTAATGACAAGCACGACTTGACTTACATTTGCAAATAGTTTGAAAATAGATCAAACGACGTCTGATCTGGATCCACACAATTTGCCATTCAAACTCCACATTTTAAGCTAAAAAGGAATACCACTATTTTTTTAAAAAAATTACAGACGATAACTTTGAAGCAGACGACAATTCAGCATGATAAGGGATCAGGAGCATTCTGCTTTCTTTCAGTCTGTTTTAGGTTACCATCTGCTAGATAAGGGAAACATTTGTTTGAGTGCATATTAATAACTGTACACAGTGGAATAACTTAAACGTGATAGAATTATACATTAACATTATATCAATGAACCAAAATCAGTTTGCGTAGAATAACACAATATGAGTATATACATTTCGTGCTGGAATCGTCTCATGTTAATTCTTTAAATGCTACGCGTTTGGTTTCGCTTATGTTTACTGCAGTCTGCTATAATTATAGACATTTTTGTTTTCAAAAATTCATATTCTAAACTTAATCAAATTGTTCAAATGTCAGAATCTAGATGAAACGTAGAGTTATGGGGTGTCTCACCTTGATCTAGACTATTTGCAGGTAATCAAGTTTTCATATTCAGCGGACAAAGAGTGAGAAAGCTATCAACTTGCCAACGGTTAATTGTTTCACTATGTACCCAAATGTGTTTCCACCATTTGATTGTTTCCAATTAACCCTTAGCCCGCCAAATAAATTGTCGTCTGCTATATTTCTCGTCTGCTTCAAGTTTCAAAGTGCTTCAAAGTTGCTCAAAATTGCTGAAAATGTTGTCCGAGTGTCAAACAGCTTGGATCCGGATGAGACGCCGAGTTACTCGGCGTCTAATCCGGATCCAAGCTGTTTGCATATAAAGCTATAGTCGTGAGTGGCAGGCTAAGGGTTAATGAGATTGTCAGCTTTGTTCAACCCTTGGGAGTAATAGGCATCAGTAACTATCTAAATACATTTCCAATCTTTTTCCAAAATATTAATTTACTATGGAGATACAAAACAGTACTATTTACCTATCGATATTAAAGGAAACATGAAATAAAACTATGAACATTATGACGAGGTTGAGCACGGAGGTGAATGTGTTTATGATTTAATCAAACGACCACGCGATGAATTTATATAAACTGATTTCATAAACGACGCACTACTTTTTGCATCGTGTGTCTTCTGTGTTTTGAATCGCAGTAGATAGTCGCAGATACCGCAGAATATATACCCTCACTTTAATTCTTAGTATGTCTTGGTAATTTTAAATCACGGCAAAATCCTTTTTAAAAAATTAAAAATGTCAATCTAGCTCAAAAACGATCGCACGATCGCCCAAATCAACGCCAAACGAACCGCAGGTGTCGTCTTTCAAAATTTCGAACACACGACCCACCAATAAACATGGATTACGATTAATCCCTGAATTTTTGGGGATTTCGCGTTATCACTGGGCGTTTATTATTTATAAAAAATATCAACGAAATGCTTCAAAAGTACGCCTTTTCCCTTGAATATGTAGGGTTTTCGATAAATCCCTGATTTTCAGGGATTTCACGTAGTCTCTGATTACACTTAATTCCTGTAACAAATACATATACCTTTATCAAAAGAGACAAAAAGAACAGTGAAGAGTCGCTAAAGACTGACGAGTTTAAAGCAGGACATCTTAGTTGAAAATTAGTTTAGGAAGCTTGTGATACATCTCTTGCAAAACGGACGACAGTAATGTAAGTTATTGTTTCTATCACTTTATTATAATTATTTTTCTATTCTTATTTGTCTATCCCTATTTTCATAAAAATAAACACGCTGTAAAAATGGAACTGCAATTAAGGAAATTCTTTTGACTTATCTTTTAAAATACTTTTATCTATATAAAACTTGACCAAGCTCAAGAGTTGAGAATCTGTTATTATTTCCCGTTTAAACGCAAACGTACGCAAACGCAAAGCACTAAAACGTAGAAAAGAACAACTTTTGGACTATTCTGATAATTCTTGTTTATCTTAGAGGCAAACAGTTTGGAGCCTGATCAGACGCCGGGTTACCCGGCGTCTGATCTGGCTCCAAACTGTTTGCACTGCAAATAATAGTTTTAGCGTAAACGCGTTTATTGGGAAAGAATAACAGATTCTCCACTGTACCAATCGAAAAGTAGTTCGTGTTGCTTTTCGCAATTAAGACAACTAATTGTTTTGCTTCAGCTATGATTTTGTTGGGTAAAAAAACTCTTTCCGCGTCAAATTATTCGTGGGTTTCTTTTACCCCTACACCGTTACTTTGTCTTCATTTTTAATACTGTTGTCTGCAAAATCATTTCAAAGTTAGATTTAAGAAATATCTATGCGAGTGTCAACCAGTTTGGATCCTGATTAGACGCCACATTACACGGCGTATAGTCTTAAAACAAACTGTTTGCAAAGTCGACTTTATGCGACTCTGACGATAAAAGGGTTAAAGATAAAAATTTATATGAAAACTTTGCACTAGCATATTGATTAAAGAACAAAAGAAGGGCTACGATAATACCCTCATAGTATATTTTTGTAGTCCCGAATGATTTATAGTAACGGTGTGCTTTCATTCTCTATATACAATGCAGCCTCTTGTTAGCATAATATAATCATCTCTTCACCTAAATCAATAACATCTGCCTTACAAGTATTAACTTTAAAGTCCCATTGTGTTTTCAGACCTTTTTTCTATGTCTAAAATACAACAAAGGTTAATAATAATGTTTGAACATTCTTGTGGGCCAAGCCGATCCTTGGAATGTTGAAAACAGACCTATATCACCAAAAAGGGTGGTTTAAAACCGTAACAAACCGAAAGTAAAACTTCTGATATAAATAGCACTATGTTTTGATGTGTCATGTGACATGGCCGGAAGTTGTGGAGATAACAAAAATGGCGGACAACGCGAGTTCAGCTTCTTGTTTTGGTAAGTGTTTGAGCTTATATTATCGATCATTCAAACCGATTAAAGATACTAACAGAAGAATGTGTTCAATTATGATGAATCGTTAAACGTGTTAATCATCTGGCATTGAGTTTAAGCCTTACAGACTCAAAAACTCAGTACAAATCACCAAAATGTAGTGAGAGGCACCCAACGGGGCGAAATCATATTTGAATATGCGTAATTTCTTCTTCTTTCATTAATGTGCCGGGTCCACCCTGGGCAACTTTGGTCATGTATTTGGTTTATCTTTTCGAATATCTCCACAAAGAAAGACCTGATCGGCCGTACCGAAAAGTACGGAATGTAACAATCTGAATTATGTTGAGACCATTTGATCCGGCTCAGCAGAGCCTCTATACGATCCTGAAGGATCCCAGCTCCTTTATTGGAAGAAGAAGAAGAATTAATACGTCGTAGAATCCTATTAAAGAGAAATAGGGGAAAAATGTCCGCCCAAGGTGGGATTCGAACCCACGACCACCTCAACACTAGTCCGGCGCTCTACCGGCTGAGCTAACTGGGCGGTCTATCGATCCCACCTCCACTACATTCCTCCCCCTTCACTTTTCAGAGCCTAACCCAGCTCTCACGAAGACCGAATGACTCCCAGGCCCGGACCGTCAAACACTTCTGACACCATTAAAGTGAAACAGGGGAAAAATGTCCACCCGAGGTGGGACTCGAACCCACGACCACCTCAACACTAGTCCGGTGCTCTACCGACTGAGCTAACCGGGCGGTTTATCGATCCCACCTCCACAGACACTACACTATTAAGGCTTGTACACGATGGTGAGAAGTGACGCCAATATATTATTGATGATGATCTCACCAATGTTGATACAGATTAAAGAATGAACTTATTATGAATGATTTATCGTACATTAGGTAGATTCTATACAAATTGACAGCACCGGGGAACTTTAGTTGAATAAAATATAAAGGTAAAGGTTTTGTTTATAATAGTGCCAACCCTATTGAAAGGGCCGGCGATGTCATCAATTAGAAATCACCTCCCTTGGGTCAACCAATGCTTGAAAAGGCTAATCAGGAAACGTAATTGGGCATTTAGTAAAGCAAATAAGACACACAAACCTTCAGATAGGAAAAAATTCGTCAAGAAAAAGATAAAGGAGTCTTATAACCACTATCTCGAAGACATCTTAAATTTTGACGATACCGACTCATCTCAGACCAAGAAACCCAACACCAAAAATATATTTTCACTCATTAAACATTCCACACAGGACTCCCCAACATTACCACCACTAAAAGCTGAAAATAAGTTCTCCTATGAAGACAAAGCCACAGCTCTAATTTCTAAACAATCAATTTAAATCAGTTTTCAGCCCAAAATCACCGTTAAAGCTATTGTCTCTGTGCCAAATGAAACTTGACAATATCTCCAGCTCCACAGAAAATAATGGTCAACATTTCCCGGACATGTCAGAGATACTGATAGATGGTAAAGGAATTACCAAACTCCTACAAAACCTAAATCCTCACAAAGCTTGTGGTCCAGACAACTTACTGAAAAACCTAGCAGAGGAACTGTCACCTATCCTAAAACACATCTTCCAAAAGTCAATAGATAATGGCACCCTAGCTCGTATGATGGGTTTCTTTTCGAATATGTACTCAAGGCAACATGGCCATGATATTTGGTTGTTTTTCATTACCATAGAAGAAATAAGAGAATAACTTCAGAAAAATTGGAAGGGGGGGGGGGGGTAACTTTGGTTGAATATTATGAACAGAAGAAGATATTTTTAATAACGTTCGGTTTGATTTGTCCTTAGCTTGGCAACAATGAGCTGGCTGGCAACCAGTGATACCCCTCGTGAGCAGATAATACTACATATTTGGTGAATGATGCAAACTCACTTTCATCAAGTATGTAGGGGGACCAAGAACCTTGGACAAATTAATATTGACAGTAAATTTCAGCTATACAGAGTGAACCCATAATGCATTGTAATACAAACATTAAATGTAGTTACATTGTAGATGAAGTCAGAGCCTTTTGTTATTTTGCAGAATAACAATTTGGTCAATCATTATCCAGGAAAATGTTGATCTTTCCATTGCTCCTAATGAGATCGAACTAAAATTAGTTATCTATGTACCTCAACTAATGGTCCGATCCGAACCATGCTTAAATAGCATGGTTATGTATGGGCCGGCAGTTGGCGAGAATGGCAGATCGCTTTCTGTAGAGTACCAATATTAATATTGACCTCATCTCATTAGTAAGTCAAGCCCCAGTCTAGATGCCTTTAGGGTGGGACTGGGAGCAGTCACATACTAAGCACTGAGAGCTTGCTTTTAACTTAACTTTGCACCCTGTTTAAGTATATTCTTTATACTTTTGTTTTATCTATCTCTTATCTTCGATCTCTTAATTTTTATGTAACACTTTACTAACACTGTCTTTCCCAGACAACGTGCCTCCCAATCATAATGTTAAGGTGTAAAATAAAATTAATTAATTTAGACCTCTAATTTATGCCTCCAAATACAACGTAACATGTAGTTCAATTTTTACAGTCAATAATATGCTCCATAAGAAATATATTCCATATCCTAGCAGGTGGTAGCTTAACCCATTACCCCATAGCCTGTTTCTAGTTTTTAAGATAGATGCCCTCTTAAAGCATGTTGAAAGTAAGGCAGAATGGGTCTTAGGCACATTCTGCTTTACTTTCAGCCTGCTTTAATCTGACATCTGCTAGGCTATAGAAAAAATTCTAATGGTACACATTTATGACTGTATAAAGGAGAACTATTTTCTTCAATGGAAGAAAAATTAAAAGCGTAAAAAGACGTATTTATGGGGTAATGGGTTAAAGCAGGCTAAAAGTTAAAAGCAGCAAGTGCCTTAACCCTTTCACAGCCAACTCTTTTGTGAGATTTTTACCCTTACAACGTTTCATTGTCATCTGCTTCAATTTTGTTGTCTGCAATGTCGTTTCAATGTTTAAAAAAAGGCAGTATGACTGAAGAAATTTCCAAACGAGTGTCAAACAGTTTAGATCCTGATCAGACACCTACCGCGTGACGCGGCATCTGATCAGGATCCAAACTGTTTGCAAACATGCTTTAAAGTTTTAAGCGTCAATGAGAGCGAAAGGGTTAAGGAGCATTCTGCTTTATTTTTAATCTGCTTTAAGTGGTCATCAATCTTCAAAACAAGAAGCAGGCTATGGAGGTAAAGGATAAACTATGTAAAGGGTTCTAAACCTAAGTAAGATGAAACTAAAGAAGAAAACTCCCTTTTGGACTTTCTGCTTTAATTTCATTTTGCTTTCAGAAGCAAACTACCTCAAGTATAGTTGATGTAGGTGATTTACACATGTATAAGGTTATGGTGGAAAGGGTAAATGCTCAGGGAGCCCACTGAACTGGGTATTCACTTTTTGCATATAAGCAAGTGTACTATAGTTACTACTATTTACAGGTACTGAAGTGTTGTAACCATGTAACTGTCAGTTTAATATGTAGCCCCGCCTGCTAGCAGACTGATGCCTCTCAAATAGCATGTAATTAATAGGGTTCCGATTCATAAAGCTTGATGTTAACATGTGTAGAATTGTAGTTAGCTTTAGATATTAAATAGTACTTTAAAGAGCATTCCTTATGCATCAACCCAAGACGCATCAATCTTACAGGTACACTGTAAAAGACTCATTTCTAGAATTAAATGTATTAACTCGTTCACCCATAAAACATCAAGTGGACATTTCCAGTTTCCAATTAAGCCATGTCCATTATGATTTTTATATATCGCAAACTCATAAACAGTGCAGACCATGATCAGAGTTGTGCTTTAGGAGCACCCTTATCAGTGTATACACTGTTTAAATAAGACAAGTGAACTTTTCACAGGTACACTGGTTAATAACTATGAGTATACATGTACTCATTTCTAGGGTTCAATGGGTTAAGCAGTCATCTGTTTTAAACACTGATAAAGTTCTTTGAAGGGAAAGTTTAGTACTAAAGATGGTTAGTTCTTCAAGTTTTACAAGTTAAAGACACACAAAACAAATATTGATGATCATTGTTGGAGATACAAAACAACAAAACTTAAATACACAAATGTAATATTTAATTAAATTTGATCAGCACACGCTCAATGGAAAATTTGTTTTTCTAACTGGTATCATTGGTATGACTTATAAATCATTCAAAATATAGTTCAATGAATGTCATAGACTGTCCCGGTGTATTATCCTTGAAGATGCTCTCTGTTGTTGCAACATCTGTGTTGATGAATCTGAAATAAAAATAAAAGATTATAACAATTTTGTGTACTACTGATATATTTCCATATACAGTAATAAGCCTCTCTAAAACAAAGGATAATTGATTATGTAAAAGACATGTTACAGCTCAAAGGGACTCGCAACCGGATGGTGTACTTGTCAAAATAAAATTAAATACTCAAATAAAAGCAAATTTGTGACATTATTTGGCCTCTGACATTAAAAAAATATGATCAGTCCAAAAAAAGTCTCAAGAATCGTCACCGAATCTTAAGTTTTTTAAGATATCTTCCATCGTTTTTCTATAGCGTCAGCTGACGGTATAATTGTTGTTGTTGCTTCTCTACACGGGCTCAGACATAAACCCGAGCCGAATAAAGTACTATCAATCGCTACCAGTGAAGTATGTTAATTTGCTACCATTTATATAGAGAGCGGTGGTAGCCGAGGTGTTAAAGGCGTTTCCTCATTTTTAGCTCACCTGAGCCGAAGGCTCAGGATGAGCTATTGTGATCCCATGCCGTCCGTCATCCGTTCACATTTTCAAACAATATCTCCTCAGAAACCACTGACCCGATTTCAACCAAACTTTGTCAGAAGCATCAGTGACAAGGGGGAACGAAATCTTGTTCAAAGATTTTGGCTAGAGTTATTCCCCTTGCTGTGTGACCAGGTTTTCTAACATGACATTATAGACAACTTTTAATGCATAAGAAAATCTTAAAAAATCTTCTTCTCAGAAACCCAATGGCCCAGACCTTTGATATTTGGTATGTATCAATTCCTAATGATTTTCTAGCAAGATTGTTCAAATTTTGACCCTGGGGCCAAAAATGGCCCCTCCCTGGGGCTTATCAGTTTTTCTTAGGAAAACCTTTAAAAATCTTCTTCTCTGGAACTATATGGCCTAGATCATTAATATTTGACATGTAGCTTTACCTTATGGTCCTCTACCAAGATTGTTCAAATTATGACCCCCGGGTCAAAATTGGCTTCACCCCGGGGCTTATCAGTTTTACATAGAATTTATAGGAAAACTTTTAAAAATCTTCTTCTCTGAAACTGTAGGGCCCTGATCTTTAATATTTGACATATAGCTTTTCCTTGTGGTCCTCTACCAAGATTGTTCAAATTTTGACCCCGGGGCCAAAAATGGCCCGCCCTGGGGCTTATCAGTTTTTCATAGGAAAACCTTTAAAAATCTTCTTCTCAGAAACCGTATGGCCTAGATCATTAATATTTGACATGTAGCTTTGCCTTATGGTCATCTACCAAGATTGTTCAAATTATGACCCCGGGTCAAAATTGGCCCGGCCCCGCCCCGGGGCTTATATGTTTTACATAGACTTATATAGGAAAACCTTTACAAATCTTCTTCTCTGAAACTGTAAGGCCCAGATCTTTAATATTTGACATATAGCTTTGCCTTCTGGTCCTCTACCAAGGTTGTTCAAATTTTGACCCCGTGGCCAAAAATGGCCCCGCCCTCAGGCTTATTAGTTTTTCATAGGAAAACCTTTAAAAATCTTCTTGTCTGAACCCGTAAGGCCCAGATCATTTATATTTGACATGAAGCTTTGCCCCTATATGGTCCTCTACCAAGATTGTTCAAATTATGACCCCTGGATCAAATTGTCCTCGCCCCAGGGCTTATCAGTTATATCAGCTATATCAAAATGTTGTCTTGCCCAGTCAGCTTCTATGGTACAATGTCTCAGGTGAGCGAAATGTGGCCCTATGGGCCTCTTGTTCATGATTGTCTACGCATGGAGGGGTCACGGGTTCGAATCCCACCAGAGCTTCTTCTTTTCTTTTTTTTTGAAATACATTTTTTAACAGAATTTATTATCCTAAACTAAATCTTACCCATTTATATAAGCATTTGACATATATTTACAAATAACTATTTTTAATGCTAAATCCGGTTGCGAGCCTCTTTAAAGCAAAGTGACAGTAAAACTGAACTGTCACTTTGCTTTAAGCATTCACCTGCCATAAATACCTTCGACTTAACACAATATACTGACCGTAACAGAGAGGTTTTACTGTATATGTGTTGATTTAGAAAAAATCAATTTTATCAAGTTTATTCTCACTTGTTAAGAATACTTTGAAACATTTTACCACCAGGCAGCTTTGAGTATTCTCTTGAAAATAAGTGTCAAACTTTTTTTTTATATATATATATAACTTCTTTCTTTACAATTTGCATCAAACATTTCACTATTTCAACACCATACACCTGTTTGAAATATAATAGTTACATTTACAAACAGTGCAGACCCTGATCTGAGGGCTTTGGTCAGGGTCTACACTGTTTGCTAATTTAGACCAGTATTTATTAAAGTACACAGAATTCCAAGTAGAATAGCTCATGTTTTGGTAACTCAAATGATCCACAAGGGAACATTATAACCAACAAGAGTTACTAAGTGTTGAAAGAGTTAACTTGAACATTGGTTCACATTCACTTTGAAGCCAAAGAAGTGATGTACCAGTAATGATAATGACCATAATACTAATTTTTCATTTTTTCAGAGAGCAGACCATGGGAATCTCTTTGAATTTGTACAATCACCTGCTCAATTAAAATATACCTTTGCGTTTTTGTGTTATACATGTATTTTAAATTTTATATCACCAGTACTTTAACAAACTAATGTGAACATACAATTGAATCTTGTTTAAATAACCAATTCATGCACCCCTTGCATACACAGTCACTACACCAATCATTACAATTAATTGATTGACTCTTTCCTCCACTCAACCAGTTACTATTTATTCTTTACCCCATAGCCTGTTTCTAGTTTTGAGGACAGATTAGAACTTAAAACAGTTAAAAAAAAGCAAAATGCACCCCAAGCATTCTGCTTTTCAGCCTGTTTAAGCTACCCTCTAATAGTACATATAGAAACTATATATTTTGGTACATGTTTATGAGTGCATCAATTGGAAATATTTTCTTCAGTGGAGGAATAAATTAAATGTGCTAGAACTTGCCCTTCTATGGGGAGAAAAGGGTAAAATACATTAATACAGGTGGCGGCTTAAAATAATATGAGAGTAAAACAGAAAGCTCCTAAAAGAGCTTTCTGGTTAGCTTTCATCTTGTTGTTTGCAGTACCCTGTCTCAAACACAGAATGGGCTATTAGTGGTAAAACATTTACAGTGATTTAGGGTTCCAAATAATGCATGACATAGAATTCCTGAATCATTTGGCATTCTTACCTGAGGTATAGCTCTTTTATTGGGATTTTGAGAAGTTTTGCCTGTTGGGGGTGCCCCTCTCCATGCTCTCCCTCTTCCGGCAACTGTTTTGGGGAATTGAAAGAGCGGGTTTGCTGTAACCATACCCATGGAACTGGATCACACTGGGATGCCATTATTTTTCCCTTCTAACTGTCCTATCTTGTGTAACACTTTTGTGGTATAGATGGTCTGATGACTGCGACATATTGCTGAAGAATAAGAATTTGAATGTTCAAATCGCATGTGTAGCCGGGTTGAGTTTATGATTAAATGGTCAGATATATGTGTAAGCGGCCTGATGGTTCTGTGGGTATAACACTTGCCCTGTAACTTGTAAACAAGGGGTCCCCGGTTCGAGCCCCGGTCTGGCTGCATGTTTTTCTCACCATGTTACACATAATTACAGTTCAGTCACATATTACGGCAATTTCACTGTATAACCAACACGTTTCATGGCCACTTATTGAAAATAATGACAACCTAAATGTTCATCCCCGCCCAAAGCAAAAGTATATAAATATGAAGCTCAATAATATGAACTCATACTTGGAATACCTTTCTTTCGACGGTGGGGAAGAAATTGGGATAGATTATACTTTGCCTGTCCCCAGGATCTTCCTTAATAACAGGTCGCCATGCAAGAGTAAAAGCGTCACTATTTTTGCCTTTCATTATGAAGCGACCAAGGCCTAGGGGGTCGGGTTGAGCTGATTAGTCTGTTGAACTTTTTACTTGCAAGAGTAAAAGCGTCACTATTTTTGCCTTTCATTACGAAGCGACCAAGAGTAACATTTATGCCAATTATCAAGTGAATCAGGTTGACAGTGAAGGAGGAGTTCAAAGTACAAGATTTTGCCTACCAATTTCAAGACCAAAGGTCAAGGTCACAGAGACTTGAAATTTGTGTCTGGCACATCTACTAACCCTGAATAACATTTATGCCAAGTATCAAATGAATTCGGTTGAAACTGAAGCAGGAGTTGAAAGTACAAAATTTTGCAGACATACCGACCGACAGGCTGATTCCAGTATACCCCCTTCAAACTCTGTTTGTAGGGGTATAACTAGACTTTATCACTAAAGGTGATTAATACCCCCACTAGCGCCTAATGTTACAAGAAGCAAATATGTCAAGATAAATGTTGTTGTGTGTACTCCATATGAAATAGAGGCTTCTCCTATGATTTGATTTAATGACCTTCTTTTTGACCATACATAACTCGCATTCATACATTGCCTAGATTCTTTGAACAAATTTTAAAGTCTATACAATGAGATTTTTTTTTTTAAATCGGGCCAGGAGTTTCAGAGTTTTTTTCTAGATTTTTTGCACTGTTGCCATGGCAACAAGACCATTTGCACCACCCAATTTTTTTTTAAAAATTTGAAGCTCAAACCAATAGCATGTATCTGAACATTGATTAATTTAAAAAAAATGACCGCAATTACCCATGAGGTTGTGTGGTATAGATAATAGATAATAATGATTACCCTCCATTTGATTCTGATATCTCAGACGACAGGAAAAGATGGTCCTGGGGCTTCAGCCAAATATATTGGGCTTGACTGTCTTGGGCCGGTACACTCTCTTGCTTCTCCTTTTGATGTTCTATTCTCAAACCTGTGAAAACACTCTCAGTTATTACTATTATCAATTTATCATTACTATTACTGATTCTATAAGAATACGATGCAGACATTAATCAGACAGCTCTTGATTCTTTAAGCAGACGTATAACAAATGAATTTAGAAATTATACATAGTGTCTTATTTATCTTTAAACTAAATAATTTACAGTTATAAGCAGCATCTTTATCAGATAGTATCGCAATTTAACCCACTACCCCATAGTCTGTTTCTAGTTTTGAAGACAGGTCAGACCACGTATAGAAAGTTGACAGTAAAGTAGAATGCACCTATGCCCGCCACCAATTAGAATATTGCTTTTTATCTATGCTTTTTGGTGGATTACTAGGAAATAGCAGTGGATTATCACTTGATAATTTCACTGTTTCAAGCAGTGGAATTATCGTTGCACTAGGTTCTTTTATTAATTTTGCTCGTAAGGCTTCCCAAGAATCATAATTCAATGACGTCAAAAAAATAATTCAGTGACGTCATTATTCGGTAAACTGTCACGGAAATGTGTTTGATATCAATTTGGGGCTCAACATGGGATAAATAATGTACTTTCGCTTTCAATTGTCACACAATTTTGCTTAAAAAAGTGGCTTAAAAGCATAAATAAATAGAATAACTGTATTTTTTCAGTGTAAGATTGAATTTAATCCATTGAGTGAACATCAGACTGTTATATTTTCACGAGTGGCTTCGCCACTCGTGAAAATATAACATCTGATGTTCACTCAATGGATTAAATTCTTATCTTTGTAACACTGAAAAAACAACCCAGTTATCCTCTATGTCATTTTTCATTTCTGGCAAAAACACCTCACCAAAAAGCTGGAAGGTGCTCAACGTGCAGCAGACAGATTTTAAATGATCACATGTATCCCAGGTTAGGTTTGACTGTACTCCATTTTTATATTTGATGATCATACAGACTAAAGATAGTCTTTTACATCATGCTGTAGTCTGTATCATTGCTCACTATTTCCAGCATGTACATGTATATGTACTTGTCAGTGGCCAGGGAGAGAGTGAGTTTGGCAGGTGAACTCATACAGGGGTAAATGCGCTATTCCTACCCATTTACGCGTTAAAGTAATCTATGCGTAAGAAACGCATAGTGAACGGTTAAATAACGAACGGTTAACGCCTAACGATTTTAAAGCGTTAATAAATGATTATACCAGAGATGTTGCGATGGGTGCGTCAGTTGCCGTTTCACACGGAATGTGCCTTAACTTAAAGCGCCTTTTGATTTACTTTTCAAGAAATGGCTAGGAAACGCGTTTAAAGAAACAGATAATAAACGCGTAAAGTGGGTAGAAATAGTGTATTTACCACTGTATAATGCACGAGTCAGTAGTTCTCTGCATGGTTTTCACATGACACTAATGTTAACGTGCAATATATCTGCACCATGGATACTAATGGACATTCTGACTCCATTCTCCCATCCTTAAGGTTGATAAATAGAATGCATTAACTTCTGTTTGAGACTTTGATAAGTTAGTTCTCTACCTCATCCGACCAGCTGAACTTTTGTCTACTATAAGCTGATAAACATACCAAACTCCACCAGGGTTTCTTACTCTATTTACAGGCCACCCTGGTTACATATAGATTATACAAGTAACACACTGTCCAAAAATGAATGATTAAATACTCTACACTGGAATACATTTATATGATTAGAACCGTAACAACAAATTGAAACCTCATCCCTAATGATCTACAAGATACAACACCAACAGTCTATGCCTATCAATCACCAACACCTAGCTGCAGTACTGTACCTCTAACTCTAGACCAAGGTTAGCTGCAGTACTGTACCTCTAACTCTAGACCAAGGTCTACTAGAGCTACAGTTTGCTAGCATCTCTACAGTGGCGCAAATTCTGCAGCAGTTGTTTATCAGTTATATATGTTCAAACAGTTGAGAATTAATCTTTAAACTAATATTTAACAATATTTTGATATATAACCTTCTTGTGTTAAGTAATAACCCACTCGAAGACCATTTGAAAACTTTTCGGTGTCGACCCACTATTTGTTTTGATTTTCCAAGCCGAGACAGAACTCGCGCATGCGTAAAACGCTGTCCGGTTAACATATAAGGCTTTCATTCACAATTGGAAAACTTACTGAGCTGTGGTATTTTTGATGAATTCGAGGATTATTTTTGCCCAGGTAAACTAAAACATTTATTTTATTGCTAATATGGTTAAGGGTGGCAGCTTAAAAACAAGTTTAAAGCTTAATTCGTGTATTAGATATTTTCCCGCCATTCGTTGACATGCGCGGCGGTTTTACTACACACTCCATATATGGAATACGTAGTAAGAGGTTTATGGGACATATTTTTTCAAAATGGCCGACCATCCCTCGAAGACCGATGCCGGTTGACAGTAGTAAAGTTTAAATCGGGAGAAACTCAATCAAAGACGTAGGTAACCTGATTTTACACACCCACATTGTCAAAAAATGCATTCCAAACCGATACCTACCTTTTATTTTTCAAAAACGGTAAAAATTAAAATGTTATAGAAACTTATTCAAGCGACAGTGAATCACTGTCGGCCTGCGCCATTGTGGAGATCCTAGCGTGTCGTAACTGTATCCGCAATACAGTTACGATATCGCAACTAACCAACACCTTACTAGAACCTGAATTATTAACTTTTTTTATCACATAAACTCAAACTCAAAATACAACATGAACTAATTTCCCCCCAGAACTGTAAGATATTGGAGTAGCCTCACAGATAAAACCTGGTTCCGAGGTTATATAAAAGTATGGAGTCGAGTCTGAAGTGGTTCTCAAGTATTGATCATCGTCACATTTGATCCTACGCTCAAATCTGACCAAAAGACTCAAGTCAAATGCTTTATTTCCATGGACCAAGATGTTCTGAAACACCAGCTGAGACCCGGATTGAACCCAGGTCGCCAGGTTCACATGCACGCTACCACGTCGCTATAAAAGCGTGCTTGCACAGCAAGGCCATTACAAGTGATAAACCTGCACGTACACTGTGACATTTATAACTCCCCTGACAATTCCTGAATTTCTATGAATCCGGGTCAAATCCGGCCAAAACTAAATCGGGTCAGGTCAAATGGGCCAAATAATATGCCTCTTGGTCAAATCACCCCAATAATGCTAGGACAAATGAGCCCTATATTGTAGATATAGCGGACATGTCCTTATTAATTGAATTTTATTTATTAGTTCAGTTTTTTAAGTTTGGAGAGAGAAACTATTGATAAGAGTTTCAAATTAGATATGGAATGCAGTATTCAGAGATAGTATTGGAAATTATCGTCACCTAGCCAAAAAATTACAAACACAGTTTGGATCCTGAGTAGACGCTGTGTTTTATTTTAAATGTTGTCAGCTGCTTTTAATACTGCAGATCAAAAATATTTATATAGGCACTAATATCAAATAATACATACCGGTACCCTACATACAATGGGGGGGGGGGGGGGGGGGGCAGGTCCGTCAATCAATTACACACTGTGACACTAAGGTAATAAGCCCCATCCCAGTGGAACTCAACTGAATATATTAGGTAAATTTATAGATGCAATACAGTATTTTCGTTTTATCCATTATCTATGATCTCTTAATTTGGTATATACATGTAACACTTTACTAATCAAGACAATGATCTCGAGCCTCCCAAATTCCCAATCAGTCTTTGTTCACGGCGTCTTATCAGCATCAAAACACTTCGAAAATAACAATTGAACTCAGGGCAACAAAAAGGTACAAAAACACCCCGTTGAGGGCCCCGCGGTTGCCGATTGGTATGTATGAACTATCAAACACATCAAAACCCATGTTGATTTCACTTTTGCGAAGCACAAACAATGGATATTGTTTACTTGCAACAAACAGCACATGAAACGTGTATCTTATGTATCGAAAAACAGTCATATTCAAATTCAAATAAAAGTTTCGTTTTCCCTTACCAAAACGCAAACAAGACATCGGCCACAGCATCTTGTGTCTCCAGATTTACTTCTGCCTGCATCACCTTCCACCTCTGCCAGACATCTTCTGTTAGTCGTATCGTATGAAATTTCTGCATACGAAGAAGTTATTGTTGTCTTTTTCTTTCTTTAGCAGCCAATCTCGCTGCAGCGCTGAGTACAGGTCTACCACGAGGAGGGGGCCATATTTGTTGATATGGTCACTGATTCTCATTGGTTAACCGGTAACCACTTTGTTTTACAAGAGTTGTCGTTCTTCCCATTCACAAGGTTAAACTCTTTTCCTTGTGTTAGCACAATGAAATTAAAAAAAATTATTAAAACGCGAATTTCTTAGATAAAGCCGCTTTCCGTGGAAGAACCACATACTATGTAGTTCAAATGGGATCCCAAACAACCGTTTTAGGCAGGTTTCCCAAAAGCACAATGCGGCTTTAAGTGTTCGTGCAAGGTCGCAACAAGTAGGCGAAGAGTTAAGTAATATATAGTGTAATGCATGCGTCTTGAATTTGTCCAGAAGTAAGCTATCGTCGGTTGTAAAAACTGCCTGAAATTTTGGAAGACACTAAAGAGATCCTACAGCGTATTACAGAATAATCAAAATATGATTTATATGACTTTACAGCTTTAGAATGAAAAAACATTCATTAGCCTTTTTTGCCCCCTTCTTAAATGAATAATCAAACTCGACATTAATTCTACTGAGTGCGATTACTCTTTACGGGAATACAAAACATGATATGATGCCTCGGCTAAAAAGTACCTGCCCGCATCACTATAAACAGCGTTTTCTTTTGAATGCTTTAATTTGATATAACGCTGAAAAATAAAACTGCTTATGTTATGGTTGTTTCTTTTTTCAGAAGGATTGGCAGTTATATTTTGTATAACAAATAAACAAAATACATGTAGGTTAAACCACATTACGCGAGAGTATTATTATTTAAATACATCTGCATATGTCGGGAGCATGTTTGCATAAAGACTTAACCCGAACAACAATGCCAACATAGCATTTATTTTACATTTAGGAATGTATTCTCTGTGCATACTTATAATGTAACTTTTACTTCACAATGTTCAAATTTTATACTTTACCATAGGCAGCAAATGGAGATGTGTCATCTTTTGTAATCGCTAAATCAACCGTTCATCAGCATACAAATGCATGTAGTTGACATCCATTTTGAGATTGTCGTCGGTAAAACAAATAGATAAATACTTATAGTTAGAATTGTATAATGTACAATAATTTAGTGTGATATTGATAAATGATGATTGATTACAGATATCAATAACCTAACTTGGCCACAGCTTTGTTGTTTATAAGATTTGGAATATTATTTTGGCATTATGTCTGTAAAGAGATCACATCTTTTCCGATAAATCATATTCGGCTCCTCTTTTGATAAAATGTATGTTGGCGCGTCATCAGTATAATAAACTCATGTAAGTAAATATATAAAACGTTCCAAACAATTGATATAAGTTATAGTAGACCTGTAATTGCGAACGAAAAAGGGTTAAACTAGTCGGCAATTAAGGTCCTCTCTATAACACACACTAAATTGTATTATTTAGCAGGTATTTAATACAGGGTGACAGCTTAAAATAAGGTGAGCGTAAAAAGGAAAGCTCTTTCAGGAGCTTTCTGTTTAATGTTCACATTGCTTTAAGATGTCATCTTGATTTTATGCAGTCAATTAATCTTCTGTTTAAGGATCGTAAAAGAGAGGTTTTACAGTATCCGGATTTGTACAGATATTAAGTTTCGGAAGGTAACGCTTGTACACAACAATGCATGCACAGCACTCAGACAGCAATGGATCCATGTCTGTGTTGCTCTCCCAACGCTTAATTAGCATATATCTACATCCATATACACTGTAACTGCACAGATAACAAATACAGAAATAGACTAAACCATGAAAAGAAAAGAACACTCGTAAACACTAGAGACGAAACTGTATAGATAGTCGGTATCCGGTTTGCTATGAACAAATTAACCAAACAGTCATGGAGATTTACAAAACCTTTTTTCAAAGGCCGGCCGACAAATAAAGATTAAGTCATATTCAATTTATTGACGTTGAACTTCGAACTCAAATGCATCTTTACTTATGTTCTTGATTCTCAGGAATTTACTCCTTTCATCGCCAAACTTATCGCGATGTTTAACATTTTAACCGTATTTTTTCCGTAATGTGTTACAGAGTGACAGTGTGAAAACGACGAAAGTATTACAGCAAATTAATTATATTATGTATCCTTGTTTACTACTTGAATTTGATACATTATGATTTTAAAACATTGTTTTATATGAAGAATGCTACTATATGTAGACAGTATTTCATGCTCTAGACAATAACCTTTATTTTGTAAGTTATAACATCTCTCAGTAGACATACTGGTATTTCTGTAAGATGCAATAAACACGTATTATTTGCATTGGAAAAGACCATGCGTCTTAACCTATCACGCTATAACAAGTTTCTTCAGGCAATGTCCAAATTATTGGAAATGATCGTGTCCGTTCTCATTTTTATCTGAACCTCGAAAAAACTTCAAAAGCTAGTGTTGTTTATTTCAAACATGCGGATAGTGTAAGGACATCTCACTACCATTGTATTACATGTGTGTGTTTTAAACGGGACGTTAACCCATTTGTGCCCACGATCCCATATACATGTATGTGACATAGGCAAACAGTGTAGACTCTGATCAGACGCCGCCTTATGTGGCGTCTGATCAGAGTCTACATTGTTTGCTGATAGGAATTTCAATATAAAACAAAATGAAAATGAAAATTTTGACCAGACATTCCTTAAATAAAAAATGGACTAATCCAATATATTAAACATAAGAGAATCCATCAGGCGCATATGGGTTAACTTTTCATATAGCACGAACAACGCATTAACTCATCCATGTCGATACACAATTTGCAACGAAACGGGAGACTCTGGGAGGTGACGAGTAAGTAGACTCATTGCGGATAATATGTGAAACTGAAATATTTATACTCGTTGAATGATAATGAAATATATTATATATAATTTGCTTGTGATGAATGTATTTCTAGTTCAAAGTTTTCGCCCGGGATTTAGATCTCCTAATCATATATTATCTAAATATGGCATTGAGTCTCTAATGTAAACAATACCAAGTTATCTCTTAAACATTTTACATTACAATATTTTCGTCTGGCTATTTCTAATCTAATTGTAATTGTTACAAGTTTTCCTACAATAAGCAACAACCTGGTCTTTATATCAACCTCCTGTAAACTCTTAATTGCAAGGATGACATATACGTAAGTATAGGTTAGAACATGGTTGCAAGCGAATAAACGATATAGTTCGAGGGGGCGTAGCCCCCGAGAACTATGTCGTTTATTCGCGCGCAACCATGGTCTAACCTATTTAGCACTGGCTTGGGCTCGAGGAAAACAAGAAAACCATTCGTTTCTGATATCTGTTTTGGACGAAAAATTCATTTTGTTTGTAATATTTTACTAAAATTGAAAGGTTATTTCAAATGATAAGTTTGAGACATTAAGCATGCTTTAACACCAACATAAATAACGCTTATTGAAGCTCTATATGTAAGCACAATTCATTAGTAATTGTCTTTAAAGTCTAGGTCTCACTGTACATAATATAACGTCATGAAGCGTGTGCAGTTCGCCTCTGACCTCAGCTGTTTTTAGAATTGTGACGTCAAATTGCCATGAGATGACGGAAGCGAGGAATAAGTGAACAGTTTGTTAGTTATTCCATTGTTTGTTGAAATAAACGATATATTCACAGGTTTTTGAGGCATCTGATTGGCCGAGAGCTCCAAGCCATGTGCTAATGATTGTTGTAAGCTTTATATTTTATTTTTTGCTTTTAGGCATTTGTAATAAAAACAAAACTTTTCAAACATTTTGAAACCTGGTTAACGAAAAATTGTTTTCACAAGCCAGTTTATTCTGACGAAGGCAGTGAATGGGGTTAGTTGAACCTTAGAATCCCGTTTCAATTCAATTTGAAATAAACGTTATGATATTTCAATGAGGCGAATACATGTATATATCAATTATTCTCGACTCTAATTGTGTTTTCAGAATTTTCATTTATGACATTGTATGGTATATTAACCTTTTTGGAACAATTCTCACCAAATACACGCTAATATCGTATGAATTCACTACAATAGCAAATTATAAATAGTTGATTGTTTGGCGACTTGATCTTAATATCGGTTTGGTATTGGTACTTGATGTTCGAAATATGTAACATTTGAAAATGAGTCTAAATCATCTTATATAACCCTGTTCATTACACCATTTAGCAAATAAATACGAAAGACTCAAGCAGGAAACGTAACACAAACAATACACCCACCTCTCAAGCAGAACACACACACACAGTCATACCACAACAAACACACACATTTAATCACAAAATGTACAGTATTGATTTATTGAAACAAGTGTTCAAATTCATTCAGATAATTACAAAATGTGGACGCTGACTATTCAAATCAGATATTTTGTTTTCAGTTCAGAATATCTTTCTTTGCTTGACACAAAAACGTTTAGCCATAGTGATAACTTTAAGAACTTGAAAGATTTTTGTAAATGTTAAAGATTTTTTCAAAGTTATTTGTTGAACTTGATACTGATTAGATGCCGAGTATTACCGGTATTTGATTTTTTACTTCTTTAAACGATTTTAAATAACGTTTCCAGTATAATCGCGCTTGTTTTGCGCCGAATAAAGAGCCTCTCCTAATTATGCGATACAAGTAGCGTTTTCGTTCAGTATTAACGCAATAATAATTTAAACTGGAACTATCAATAGAAATATATCGTCTTTATCCCTTTCTCTAATAGCATATTTTAAGATTATTCTTCAAAAGTAATGTCATTTCACGTTTCTACACTGTCTTCAAATCGAGACATAGTACACTTTCTCCTTAAGTTTAATGCTTAAAGCAGTAGATTTGGTTGAATGTTTAGTAAATAATCCTTATACACGTTGAGTACGATTCGATGAAAGACTGTAGTTCTCGCATTGACCATTGGTGAAGTGCATAAAAAGAAATCAGGAATGGAATGAACTCAGTTTAATAAATGAAATTGTCATATTGATCATATTTTGTTAGATAAGAATGAAACTTGGTCAGAATGTTGCCTACATAAAATCTAGGTCATGTTTGAATGAAGATTATATAGGGTTAAAAACTATGTCATTAAGTCAAATCTTAAAGAAAAACATTATTTACACTCTTGAGGCTACACATTTCATTGGACATTTATGTAACTTTTTAAAACCATTTGCCTCATAGAAATCTAGATCACATTTAAATGCGGGTTGTGTGGGGTCAAAAAAGAGGTAATGGGGTCAAGTTTGACATTGCGTACTCAAGTGAGCGCTCAATGACAACCTCGGTCCTCTTGTTTCATAGTTCAAAACCATAGCGCTCATTCTCTACAACGACACCCAATGGGAGACAACGGTTATGTGCGTTGTTCGGAGGGAGTCGTTATAGAGAGGGAAATTGATTTACATTTGCAAACAGCTTGAATCCAGATCAGACGCCGCGTAACGCGGCGTCTGGTCTGGATTCAAGCTATTTGTCACTCATCATTAAGTATTTTTCTGTCAAAATGTCGAATATGTAATTTTGAGTAAAACAGCAGACGACAAATTTAAGCAGACAATATTACAACAGTAAAAGCGATAGACATAATTGTCCTGTCAGGGAACTGTGGCAATGGCCGTTGTAAAGTGGGAATCGTTGTTGGGAGGGCCGTTGTAGAGAGGGAGTGCTGTACTAACTAATCCTTCTCAGGCTAAATATCTATATATAAAATTTCGCTCACTTTAAATTTCTATCATCTTGAGGATAACATTGACTAATGAAATAAGAAAATGTTCCCAAAAATATTGCAACTTCATGCCAAACAGATCCTCTAACAATACAGTGTATTCCATGATCCTTACCTGTCTTATCTGAGTCTACCTACTTCTCAAAAAGTGTCATTATACACTAATAGCAAGAAAATGGTTAAACCCAAGATATAAACATGACATTCTATGTCCTGGTGTAGATACATCTCAACATACAAGTAAAGCTGTGCAAACAAGTGGGCGTTTGCAATTTACAAATAGATAAATAATTCTATACTTAATGCTCATGTGTATAGACAATGTTAATGAAACGTTTAATTTTTCCACTTAAAATTAAATTAATCTACAAAGTCGGTTTTATATGAGTATTTTGAACTAATATGAAGGCGAAATAGATGATAACAGTTTGCACGAACCTTTGTATTTTTTACATACTGAAACGAGCACTTTAAAATGTAATCTTTAGTCTTTTACCACCATAGGCTTTAACAGTCAACTTTGGCAAACGGTGTTGATCCTAATCAAGCGTCGGTGTACGGAACATGATCGAAATTGATTGAAACTCAGACACAGCTGCCTTAAATTGATGTTGAAAAATCATAAGCTATCCAACCTCAGACGATGTTGTTTGAGTTAAAGCGTTATTGAAGAAGGTTAACATTTTTATAGTCAAAAGTGATTGTAAAGGTTAAACACGTTCAGTGCGATAGTATTGTTTTCTTCAATATTGTTGATACAGTGGAGAATCTGTTATTCTTTCCCAATAAACGCGTTTACGCTAAAACTATTATTTGCAGTACAAACAGTTTGGAGCCAGATCAGACGCCGGGTAATCCGGTGTCTGATCAGGCTCCAAACTGTTTGCCACCAAGATAAACAAGAATTATCAGAATTGTCCAAAAGTTGTTCTTTTCTACGTGTTAGTGTTTTGCGTTTGCGTACGTTTGCGTTTAAATGGGAAAGAATAACAGATTCTCCACTGTATGTCGATGCGAATGTCAAGCAGAGTAGTTTTGATACTGATCAGACGCCGCCTTACGCAAATTCGATTGTATGCATTTTTTGTGGTGAAAGGTTCTATCGTTGTATGATGAAACACCTCTTCATTTTCCGACAGTTTTCGTAAACTATAATCCGTGAAATTTAATACTATTTAAAATCAAAAAACGCAAGCCAGTTAAACCCTTTCTGCCTATGCGAGTGTTTCTTGATTACATTGGAGTCACTTTGTCTGTTTTATGTATGGACTCAAGTGTAAATGCAGTTTAAACCATGACAAGTCGCCGAGATGCACCGCATCTAATCTTAATTAAAAAGTGTTGCTGTTGTATAAACGTTAATCAAAATTTAAAACAAAGCATTCTCTATTCCTTAGTCTGCACACAGTACGACTTGAATGCTCAGAGTACGGAGGAAACTGATTATTAGTTACACCAACATTAGGAAGGATGTACTGGCGTATACGGTGTGGATGTCGTATTTCCCGAGACGTTAGCGGCTCCTGGCGTATATATGACTTAACAAATTGCTACCCACTTGGATCCGATATCCGGCAAGAGGAAGTTTCGCACATAGTAATGTCGTCAAAATCAATTTCGACATATGGACAAGATAACATTCCTGACGCGTATTTCAAATTCCCCAGCGCTATAACGGTATTGCATAAGCTTTTTCAGTTAGTTCTTGATACAATGATTATTCCGAGTGAATGGAAGAAAGGTGTTGTGTGCATTATATTATAAAGGGCAAACCCGACAGACATGTGCCCTTAAACTACAGCGAAATTAGTCTTCCCTCATGCATTAGTACACTTTACAGTTCGTTTATTATCAAATGAAATTCTATGTTTTTAGAAGATCATGATATTCTTGCAGACGAACAAAATGGAATCAGAAAAACAGATCGTGCGAGGATCATGTGTTTACACTTAACAGTATTCTACAAAAATCGAGACAATATCTTCACAGCCTTTATTGGTGTAAAAAGGGCGTTTGATGTTTTTGATAGGGAACTGATCATGTATAATCATTTGTTACATGGAATCGATTGTAAAGATTACACCAGTATTAAATAAGTATATCAAACTAATAACGCTAGTAATTGCCTTGTTATAGGGAACTGCGGAAATCGTAGTTGTAAGGAGAAATTCGTTGTTAGATGGGCTACTGTAGGGAGGGAACACTGTATATACTTGTTAAATTATAACAAAAGTTTTAATTGCTGCAAGATTGAATAATAAAAACTGATAAATGTTTCATATCAATTATTTCTTTTTAAAATTTACTGTATTTTGTTTGTTTAAATTATTATATTTACATTCGCCCGATTCAAATAGAATAGAAAAGCTGCCGTTCAATTGGTGTTAACGCTTTTTCTTGAGAAGGTGGGACTTGTGGATAACTTTCGCAAAGGATGCCGGACATTTTTCATTCGCGATTTAATCTTTGGAACTCGGACACCAAATGTTTTGCCGATTTTTCAAAATTTGTTCTTAACCGATTTATGCCTACCTATTAGCGGAAACCATGACTACCGACTTAAATTCTTCTTTGTTAATGAGATAAATTGAAAGAAAATTTATATATCTTATAAACAACAGCTGTCTGCATTTCTTTTTGACAAAAAATCAATATATATCTATCCTACTTTAAAAATGACGTCATTTCAGAATGACGTCAAATCGACTGTTTCGCGTGAAACTATCAAGTTGTTGACGTTAGAAATCAAACAATGAATGAACCTTATTGTTTTGCTTTCGAATGTGCACAGCTTCAGTATTGCGGTCATGGCTGTTCCTTATAGGGTACACATTATTCGTGATATAAACCTATTATATGGATTAACATGCGTTCACAAAATGTTTAATATTAGAAATAACATGAAATATATTGTAAATATATGAAATCAACTTATTTTTTCGGCGTTCAAGCGAAATAAACGAAAGAAATTATCGGCACAATAATTTTCCGTCGTTCATTTCTTAAAAGGTGACAAATATGCCCATTTGGCCTGGTGATTGTGTGTACTTACGGTTGATAAATTGTATTTTGTTATGTAAATATCACATGCCACTATACAAAACAGTTTTCATCTTAATTCAAACTGAGATAATAGAACGTATGTTAGTACATTGTACCATGCCGTAATTTAAAAAATTAGTTGGGTTGGAACTGCAATAATCATACGTTTTGGTACAGACATGCCTAAGCAAACAGTGTAGACCTTGATCAGGCTGCTCTATCAGGGTCAGTCTGAGCAGGCTCTTTACTGTTGCCATTCAGTGTGCACATTTTGTACGAATTACTATGTGGTAAAATTAATTAGCTCATAATATGAACACTTACAGCAGTTATAGATGATATCCAAATTTATAGGGCTTTTGCTGTAGTTTTCCAACACTTTTTAAACAATAAACCTGTATATAAACGGAATATTACTACACTTTGCATATCTTATGCACCGGATCACTCGAGTTGTGTGTGTAAAGGCTATATCCAACCAGACCGAAGGTCGAGTTGGATATAGCCTTTACACACACAACGAGAGTGATCCGGTACATAAGATATGCAAAGTATAGTAATGTTCCTTTTATTATATACCTCTTATAATAAAAATAAAATGAAAAACGATAGAAATGTTTCGAGCGTTACTATAAATAAACGGGATTTCCCATACGTCACACTTCGGGGAATGGCGCGTGAAAGTAAATACTCGCTACTACGACCACTAAAACGAATACTTCTTGATTAAATAATAGAGAGGTGACAGCTTAAAGCAAGGTGACAGTGAAACAGAAAGCTTTCACTGTCACCTTGCTTTAAGCGGTCACCTACCGTAAACACCCTAATACTGAATATAATTTAGTGGTCGTAATAGAGAGGTTTTACTGTAGTTCCGAACTTCCGACTACACAGTAAACGTTCTTTTCCCATTACACAAGGTACATGGGTAATACGGAATTTTCAATCCGTCAAGGTGTATTTGTTCGATAAAATACAGAAATATTTCGGGCAGAACATTGGTAGGTATATAATAAAAATAACTTATACATTTGGATTGTCCTTTCGGAAACCTAATTAATATCGTCTGTTACAGTTGCAAATTGTTTTGCATGTGTTAAGAACTCTTTTTAGTTTATCAACCATATTAATCCTTATCCTGCGGTGATGTTGTCTGCTTCGAAATTGTCGTCTGTAAAATTGTTAAATTTAGATTTATATATTTCGTAAGTAAAGAAACCTAAAGAAGAGTGTCAAACAGTTTGGATCCAGATCAGACGCCGCGTTACGCGGCGTCTGATCTGGATCTAAACTGTTTGCAAAAAGCAATAAAGTCGCGACCAGCAGGCAAAGGGTTAAATGTAGTTCAGTCTCAATAATGTGTGATCTATGTTCTAAATCTGATTAAGGGGAGATCCTTTGAAAGCACAGAAAACAAAGCAAATACTGAAAATTGCAGACTCGGTTTAATTGGGTCTGTTCATGAGCAATACTGAAATATGCAACAGTGCTAAGTCCAAACTGTTTCGAGACTTCTTAAAGTCGATTAAATATCCTAAGGATTTAGAAGCGGTCTGTATTTCGTGTGTTGGGCAGTATTTTCACAATTAAATGTCGTTGGTTTACTAGACTTTTTCACTCTTCAAGCCCAGCTTACTTAAAGGCAGCTGCATGCCATACACACTTCTTATGATTTTAGACTTGTTTTAAAAAAAATGTTTCCTAATTAGACGCATAATTATCCGGAATTTGATCTAAATCCACACAGTTTCTAAAATCAGAGATAGACAATGAAAAGTTTCATTAAACTCAATGTTTTTCGGTTTTGTTTTTTATTTTGTGCAGGCAGAAGGTCTTATGTAAATTAAAAGTTAGATGTGTGTCTCAGAATATCAAGAAATAACCCCAAAATGCAAGCATTGACTGAGATATTACAACGGGCCATGACTTCTTCCATTAACCCCTTCACTGCCATTACGTCATCAAATTTAAACAACTGTCGTCTGCTTCTATTTCTAAAAATCAATTTTTTAGGTATTTCACTTAAGAAATATTGAAACGAGTGTCAAACAGTTTGGATCCTGATCAGACGCCGCGTTACGCGGCGTCTGATCAGGATCTAAACTGTTTGCAAATAACTACTGTACTCGGGGTAAGGCAGTGAAGTGGTTAATATACCTCTCTGCATCCCCAACAAACTCTCGCCAGGCTTCTATCCTTACATCAAGCTATTAGTATGACTCAAAGAATAGACTAAATAATTGCGTTTAAAGACAAGTAGCCTAGGGTAGATTGGACTAAATTTTTCTGCTAAAAACAGACACCTACGTTTGAATTAGGATGAAAGGTAGAAGGATAATGTCTTCAGGTTTTATGTTTTACTTTGATTGTGCTAAAGGCTGCATTCTGTCTCTCTGAAACACCAAAACTAAAAACCCCTCTCTTTTCAGAAGTCAGTATACTCTTAGTAACAGGGGCGAATTTAACACTTAAGCTGCTAAATTTATAGTGAGATTTTCACTCCTTCGACGCTTCATTGTAGTTTGAATCAATTTTGTTGCTTGCAAGATCGTTTTAAAGTATTACTCTATAACATATCGATACGAGAGTGTCAAACAGTTTGGATCCTAATCAGACACCGCGTAACGAAGCGTCTGATCAGGATCCAAACTGTTTGCAAACGTGCTTTTTGGCATCATTAAGAGTGAATGGGTTAAGGGAAAACATCTTTTTTATAACTGACTTGCCATTAAAAAGTACTGTTTAAACCAATATAGTTCATGTCGTTTAACCATTTCACTGTCAAAGGCGCTTTAACCCTTTACCTCATAGCCTGTTTCTAGTTTTGAAGACAGGTGACCACTTAAAGCAGGTTGAAAGTAAAGCAGAATGTGCCTTAAGGCACATTCTGCTTTACTTTCAGCCTGCTTTAAGCTCAAATCTGCTAGGCTATATAAAATATTTGTAATGGTAATTGTTCATGAGGGTATAAACTGGAACTATTTTTCTTCAGCAGAGGAATAAATTAAATACGCTAAAAGTCGCTTCTATTGGGGAAAGGGTTAAAAAAACAGTTACAGTGGAGAATCTGTTATTCTTTCCCGTTTAAACGCAAACGTACGCAAACGCAAAGCACTAAAACGTAGAAAAGAACAACTTTTGGACAAGTCTGATAATTCTTGTTTATCTTGGTGGCAAACAGTTTGGAGCCTGATCAGACGCCGGGTTACCCGGCGTCTGATCTGGCTCCAAACTGTTTGCACTGCAAATAATAGTTTTAGCGTAAACGCGTTTATTGGGAAAGAATAACAGATTCTCCACTGCAAGATGCTGATCAGACGCCGCGTAATGTGCCTGTCTTTGACCAGGATCCCAACTGACACTCGTTCCGAAACTTTATCAGTCATATTACTTTAAATCTAAAATTGAAGTGATAGTGTAGATAAAATATTGAATCAGGCGACAGTATGGCAGTGAATGGGTAAACATGTATTTTTCGTGCGATGAATATTTCGCGTAATGCGATTTGTATTAATTGGCGACATTGTGCAATATTTCTAGCAGGTTGTAGCTTAAAGCAGGTTGAAAGTAAAGCAGAATTTGCCTTCAGGCAACCTGCTTTAAGGCATATTCTGCTTTAATTTCAACCTGCTTTCAGACGTCGCCTATTTTCAAAACTAGAGACAATCGCGAATTAACGCGTAAATTATATTCTCGCGAATAAAACCGGCTTTACTGTATACTGCAAACTGAAATTAACGCCGTTCATCTTACTGCCAAAGGCGGCTACATAGAAATAGCAAATTACTCCGAGTTTGATATATATCAACACTAATTGACATCCCGATCGATAATGTTTAGACTTACTTTTGAAAAAGAGACAATACAGCACACGCTCAATGTAACACTGATAGTTATACGACTACGTTTGTTAAATACATCGCCCCTGAAACTTTATATAGACAGTTTCCAATAAAATATGATCCATTATTATATTATTTAAGGGCTCGTTTTAATATTATACTCACGGAATTTAAAAACTGTGCATGGTGGAAATGTAATTTTAATGTATAGGTTTTTAGTTTGATTGCATAAATTGGCTTGTACAGTTAAATAACTTGTGTAGAATGTATTAGATACTCTTTTCATGAAATTTACGGGAAATTTGCGTGTTAAAAACTTTTTGCACATTTTGGCAAAATTTGACCTGGACATTCATTTGTACGGTACAAGTAACACGTTTTCGTTTTCAATGTATACTGCTTGTTGTAGACGTAGGTCAACAGAGAAACAAGTAAAGTGTGTTTTATCAACAACAACGGCGATGTTACGGCTGTCTGAAAACGCACATTAATGTGCAGTCAGCAAGTTAAAGGCCGGAATGCAGCAAAATGATGTCAAATACCAATTTGGCGCTCATTGTAACACAATGTCGTCATTATAGAAACGTTATCGATATAATGGTCAAATAAAAAAATACCTGTGTTTCCGGTATCCCGACCGACCCTAGTTTTTTCCCCCGACCCTAAACTATTTTTTCACTCTTCGAAAAATGTGTTGGCAAATGTCGGTCATTTCTGCGACAGTCGTATTTTTAGGAGCGTGTAATAGACTATATTTTCAGTTGGATTGTTTAAAAAGCTAATTTATAGACGTTTAAGTGTTTTAAAAATAGATTTTTAAATAAGACTTAGCAAATATCGAATTGAAATAATTTGCTCCTAATATGTCATGAAGTAGCTTCCTTGAAGTTATGATTTGCTAGTCAGATAATCATAAACACACTCAATATTCATACAACACGTTTCAAAACATTACTCATTCCATCTGTCATATATAAGGCACTACTTTGCCGTCTTGGTATATGATCAATATTATAAACAATCATATCGGTCAAGATATTTAAGATAATTTTGGTAATGGGACCTGTCAATAAAATCAACGAATGCACAAAAGAAAACATTAATACATATTCATATATAAAATAGTCCAACAGAAAATTTTATGTAGCAGAGACCATACATATAAATCATTGTATTCATTTATGTATGTTTAATAAAAAAGATTTACCAACCGTCCGTCCCTAATTTTTTTGGGCATGTAATAGGAAACACAGGTATTTTTTATATTTGACCTAACACTCACAAGGAGACCGCAAGTGACGTTACGTCAACAGGATACGTACATGTATCTTCGCGTTACGTGTGTGCGTGATTGTCGGGGTTTTTTTCAGTCTACAAACTTTACGGCTTGAATTATTCCAGGGGTTCGTCCTATAATGAGCCCAAGGACAGTGCGTAACAGATTACGCCGTCTAGGAATCCGTCTACGACGACCTGGTGTACACCCTGCTCTATTGGCAAAAGCAACTCTTGCCATCTCATGGCTTCCCTACATATAAAAAAACACAGATGTCTTGTACTGTACTCCGGTCTATACCGATCTCTCGCTAATAGAGCACATTTTAAATGAGATGGCACGTCTTTTGCGACGTCTTCCGAACCAGCCATTGGCGTTGGAAAAACTGACTAATTGTTAGTCAGGATCTGGAATGACATTCCACAGCAATTTTGCAACGTTGGTGAGGTTCGTGCGACGATGATATCGTACTAGTTTTGCTGAAAACGGAGGACACACGCGCTATTAATTGTATGACATTGGTATCGATCCTTAGTGACAAACACGCATGTCAGTATCATCATGATTGACACCTTACAAAATATATTTTTATAGAAAGTTTGATCGGTTATTAAGATGATACGATACAAACGTAAATTTATATATTGAGTGTTGTTCTTATTATTTAAACAGCTATTCCACATGCACAGTTATTAAACTCCGTGAATATATATTGCAAAATGACAAAGAGTACATATCCTGATCAGAGGGCTTCTTTAGGGTCTCTAGGTTTGAATGTGTGAACGATATGTACACAATGGTGTAAACTATAAATAGGATTAATATAACGTTAGGTAGTTATGCAAAAAAAAATATATATATACCAAAAACATCGCAGCGTCTATCTCTATACTCAACATAAAGAAAGTATTGTAAAACAAGCAACAATAATAAAGCATGACAATCTTTTTAACACATTAAATTTAACAAACTTAATATTTTTATTTGAAGTTTCAAGGGTAAATAAGTTAAGACTTAAATTGCTTTAAACAGAGCAAGTATTTTGTCTACAAAACATTGGTATTTTAGATATTATTTTGGTTGTCACTTCAGTTTGATTATACTATAAATTGGAAGTGACAACAATATATCACATGGTACTAAAAATGAGTTCTTAACAACCGTAGGCGATTGTTCCATTTGCAACAAGTTTCAACAGACCTTCGACCCACTCATTACTACGTTTACCTTTAACGAATTATATTAAATGATTACTTAATATAAATGATATAATAATATAATGAACAGCATAAACTTGATAGTGTTAGTTTCAGAACTTATGTGTTGCTTGAGTGAAAAATAAATGTTAACCGACGCTTAGAATAGGAATCACAGCAATGGTTTTGCCGAGGTATTTATGACGTGACTGATTATTCATGTCATTTTTTACAGCATATCACAAAAACGTGAATACAATGATCGAAATTTGATAGAAATAAAAACCAAAACTGTTTGCAAATGCCACTTCAGTCGGTAGACCAAGTGTCCCAACCATTTCCATAGGCAATAAGACTCGAACTGACGCATGATTTAGATACATGTTTTTTAAATTCAGAAGTCGCGACTAACAGATATATGCAGAGTAACCAGTAGTCTTTTCAGAATCACACTGTTTCATACTGCTTTTGACTTTTTTTCAATCATAATAAGATCTACTACAATTTACATTTTGGCAGATAAAAGTACTGAAGTCGATGACCTGAAAATGTTACAGTGGATGACGAATTCGATAGATGATAAATGAATTAGGCAATTGAGAAGAGATTGCTTCTTGAAATACCTAAGCATATTTTATTATAACCGTTGACATTCTTATTATTAAAATAATATAAATCTGTCTGCAAAATGACAATCTTGCAATCTGTATGGCACACAATCCTAAATTAAATGAAATTTATGACTTACACACACAAATACTATTCGCAAGAAAGGTAAAGTTCAGTGGATTTTGAAAGATTCATAGAAAACTGCCAACGATTTGTAAGGATATCTTGACATTTCAAAAGTCCATTCAATCTGTATTTTTGATAATATATGGGTTTGGTAGGAAATGCCTAAGGCATCGTAAAATATCTCTAATATTGTAAACTCGCAATTTTACAGAACAGCTCAAGCATAAAAAACAATGATATGCACGTGAAATTAATGCATGTTTACATAAAGCAGATATCCACATGTCTTAAACGGTGTGGCCCGCGATTTTATGTCCACATTCTAAATTATTGAAATTAGAAAATATATTGTTGATTCCATTACTTTGCTTCTAATATTTATATATATCGTATGTGCGAAAATATTGGTAAATATTGGTAAAATATCAACAATTGTTTATAACCTCAAAGTTTTGGTCTCTCGTTTCAGACCAGTGTAATAATCAAACTGTTTTAACTTTCTTGAAAGTACAGAACTAACCACGCGATCAAATTCCAATGAGCAGCGAGAAGATATAAGTCGTTGCTATCCTCGTGCTATCGCCAAGGGAAAAGCTTTTATAGTCTAGCATTAGGCGTTCAAATGCCTTTAACGTATTCAGCGGTCGCCTCATACAGGATTGACAAGCGGTCTTGAAAGAAATGTTAAAATATTTGCCAGCTGATCGCGACATAACTGGGACAGTCGAAACTCGTTACTTCGAACTCGCTTAAATCGACCTTTCCAGTAAGTTTTAAATTTTATAACTCGATCTCGCTTGAATCGAAAATACCCTTATTTCAAAGTTAAAACGTGGCTAAGCCACGTTTTAACTTTGAAATATGGGTATTGTCGAACTAACGCGAGCTCAAAGAATCGAGGTTCGACTGTATTTGCAAACAGTTTAAATCCAGATCAGAAGTCGCCAACAACACGTCCGTCTGTCTGGCTCCAAAGTGTCTGTTACACACCTTCAGTTTACTTCAATTTACACATGCATCAACCTGATTTAAACAAAATTGCAGACACCTGAAGGAGTCATATTGTTAACAATTTATGCTATAAAATCATATTCCAAAAGACAAATATTGAATACAATGTATGACTTTCTTGTTGTTGTTGTTGTTGTTGTTTGTGTTTGGGTCAGGAATTAATCTTGAAGGACGGATTACACATCTGGTTACCGTAATACGTATTGTTTTTAGTGTAAATATATACTGTTTATTTGTTAACGCATTACCTCATATAATGTTTCTAGTTTTGAAGACAGGTGAACACTTAAAGCAGGCTGTAAGTGAAGCAGAATGCGCCTTTCAGCCTGCTTTAAGTTACCATCTACTAGAAAATAGACAATAGCTCTAATGATACATATCTATGACTGTATAAATTGAAACTATTTTCTTAGCGGAGTAATAAATACAATACGCTAAAAGGCGCTTCTGTTGGGGGAAGGGTTAATCCTTTAACTATCTGATTTTACCAGCTTTTTAATTCCTTTCGCAGGCAAAATATCGTCTGCTAGAGTTATGTCTCTTGCAATAATTTGCCCAATTCAAATCCAAGTTTGGACAGAAGTAAGGTTAACATTTTTACTACTATGACGTCACCATTTTAATCAATTATTGTCTGATTTTTTTTCTCAAATTAAATCATTTATGCATTTTGACTTAAGAAATTTTGATGCAAATGTCAAATAGTTTGAATCATGATCAGACGCCGCGCGGCGTCTGTTCTGGATCCAAACTGTTTGCAAAATCGAATTTAGTCGTGTACGGTGTTAGAAAGGGAGTATTAATCGTATATGCCACACAGTCGTTTATTTTAAACGAATAATATCGTCCAGATGGGTTTACTGAAAAACAAGCTGCTGACTTCGAGGAAAGTCTCTTGTTAACATTTGAATAATTCACGGCGAGACGCTAATAATTTCGCAGAATAAACACGATCATTGTCTGGTATTGCTCATAAAATTCTTGATTTCAGGAGACGGTGCTTGTCTGAGGAAAGGTCACGTACAACATGGGGAATGTGGGCCAATTATTTTGCGCTTACAACAAGCAATTAACACTCATGAACGGATATAAGAAACTGGAAGTGTTTCTTGTCGGCCGTTACGGAGACAATGATACGGTTTCTCCTCCTGGTAATCTCACCGTACACTCAGTTACCCTCAACCCATAGCCACTTTCTGTATTTGAAGACAGATTACTACTTAAAAACAGATTGAAAAGAAAGCAGAATGTGCTTTAAGGCGCATTCTCTTATACTTTCAACCTGCTTAAAGCTACAATTTGCTAAGATATATAAACCATTTCTTATGGTACATATTCATGACTGTATATATATCAGAACCATATTCTTCTATGGAGGAATAAATTAATTATTTTACCTTAGTGGTAATCAATTTGGAGTTTTCTCCACTGTATTATAATCATTTAACTGAGGTCATCTCGATTAAAACAACTACCGTCTGTTTCAATTTCTCAAATTTGAATTAAAGACAAACCGTTATGAGTTTCAAACAAATGGCTCCTGATCAGATGCCGTATTCCGTTGCATCTGATCAAACTCCAAGCTGTTTGCAAATTTTTATTTCATCTAGGGCAATGATAGAATAAACAAGTTTGATTTACAATTGACTTACAATTACACACGTACATGTACGATCAGAAACAAACATTATACTTGCGAAGAATAAATGATCCATATCCAAACAGTGTCGACTCTGATCATACAGTCCGTTCAGGAGTTATTTTATCTGCACTGTGTATGATTTAACGTACCAATGTCAGAACAAAATTGTTTAAATCAACACTGAATATTCAAAATTGACTAGAATTTATTTGATTTGGAATTACCCATTCGAAGATTCAGGAGTAAGTGAGTTAATCAGTATATATACCGTTGCTAAAGTTGCTTATTATGCAGTCAAATATCGATTCTTCGAACTCGCATGAATAGATCGTACATGTACCAGTATTTAATAAGTAGAATGTTCGATACGTTCACATCGCTTTAAAAGTAGCACATATCGGGGTTTTTTTTTTTAAATTAAAACTTGGCTGATCGATAGCCTACTGATCGAACCTACACTAGACCGAACTATCGAGTTCGACTTTGTTCGTCTCAGCTACAGTACAAGAAAGTTATATATGTAAAGTGCTCCCTCTCTACACCGACACCCAAAGGGAGACAACTATTGTGTGCGTTGTTCGGAGGGAGTCGTTATAGAGAGGAAAATTTGCCTACATTTGCAAGCAGCTTGAATCCAGATCAGACGCCGCGTAACGCGGCGTCTGATCTGGATTTCAGCTGTTTGTCACTCGTCATTGTGGGTTTTTCCGTCAAAATATCCAGTATATGACTTTGAGAAAAACAGCAGACGATAATTTTCAAGAGGACTATATTACAGCCGTGAAAATGTTGGACATAGTTGTCTTGTGTGAGGTACAGCGGCAAACGTCGTTATAAAGAGGGAATCTTTAGAGGGCCGTTGAAGGGGGGAACACTGTACTATTATTTGGGGTTTTTTAATATCAGAGCAGTAGTAAGATTTCCAGTCTGCTGTGTAATTTGATATTGGAATGATTAATCGTTCAATGAACTACATTTTGTGAGCTGTAATTAAGTTTATAAATATTCTCATTAGTCATTTTGTGCATTCAACACACTGATGAAAAGCATTGTTTTAAGAGTATTCTGAGCCTAAATTGGGTTAAAATTATTTTTTATATATGTTGTATGCCACCGCCAAAAAGATAAGTTGATGTGCTATATACTTAACTTCCAATTTTGTTTGTTTAGAAAACATATTAGTAAAGCCCATACTGTTTACATGTATCTTTATAATAAAAGTATTATAAATAGTTCGTTAGTAGTTTTTTTTCGCTTGAACAATTCTGAATGTATGGCAAGGTCAAATATATGAGTCTTATCTGCATTAATTATAACCCAACTTAATATTGAAACAGTTTTAATAAAGAAATATGTAGCTGGAAACGCCAATATAATATTATCAGACGGCGAATTTCTCGGTGTGTTTTTACTTCTAACACATGTGAAGTCATACAGTGGAGAAAAACGTTATTCTTTCCCAATAAACGCGTTTACGCTAAAACTATTATTTGCAGTGCAAACAGTTTGGAGCCAGATCAGACGCCGGGTAACCCGGCGTCTGATCAGGCTCCAAACTGTTTGCCACCATGACAAACATGAATTATCAGAATTGTCAAAAAGTTGTACTTTTCTACGTTTTAGTGTTTTGCGTCTGCGTACGTTTGCGTTTAAACGGGAAAGAATAACGGATTCTCCACTGTATATTGGTGTGAAGATAATTTCATAATCCTATAATCCTATATCTGATACCTAGTTCAGAAGCGCCTTTTAAAACATCTTCGTTTTCCTTATAGCAATACTTTTCAAGCTTTTGCCATGTCCAGATAGTAATTAAAATAGTTCTGTTTTCTTACAGGTGGATGCTAAAAGCTAACTGAAAGTAATTAAGTACAGTAGCGTGTTCAGTTATTAGGTTAGCAGTTTGTGCCCCTTGTGCAGCGTGCAGAATACAGCAGAGAAAACGTTTTCTTTCCAAATAACCGCGTTTGCGCTTAAAGACATCTCCTGACGACCTTTTTGGTCATAACGCATTGCCAGACAATTTCCTTGCAAAAAGCATGGGTATTGTGCATATTGAACCATTGAAGCGTCTTGTGTGAGACTCTACATTTATATTTGATAGTTTGGTTAGAAATAACCATTGAAAATCACTAGAGCATGAGTATAATCTGGGTAAACTGCACGTGATTTGACAGTTAAATTGACACCTCCAGAACAATATGCTGGTGGTCCCTCAATGGACTGAGGAAAAGTCTTTAAATTATTGTTTTCATTGCAAACAACATTTCTTTTATATGTTTATTCATGTTTATTTTAGATCATATTGTAGTTATTTTGTCTTTTCTTGTTTGTAGGTACATTTGTGTAACTTCATGTGAAGCGCTTTTGAACGCACTACATGTACCCCTGTGTGAAAAGAGCGCTATATAAATCTGGTATAATAATAATAATAATAAACAGTTTGGAGCCATATCGTATCCTGAAGTCTGATCAGGCTCCAGATTAAAACTTGTAGTGAGAATAGTCAAAAATCTGTTATTTTCTATATTTCATTGCAACGCGTTTTCGTTTGAACGGAAGAATAACGTGTTCTCCGCTGTATTTTAGACCGGTAGCCAACTCGCAAGCGATGTACAACGACGGCCATTGGATTTTTTGCTGAACTCTTGGCTGGTACATTGTTTGTAAATGACGTCTATACGCGTCACCAGAGGTTCACGGGTTAACTCCTTTACTGGCATGACGTCATCAATGTTAAACGAGTTTTCTCTGTTTTTATTAAATTTAAGCTTTAGGTGCTTTGATTTAAGAAATATTGAAGTGAATATCAAACAGTTTGGATTTTGATCAGACCCCGCGAAAACAACGTCTAGGATCAAAACTGTTTGCAAATAACAGGCAGTGACGGAGTTAATCCAAATTGTATCATATTGCATTTTATTGTTTGTAAGAAACGAATTCTGCTGGTTTAAAAGTATATGTGCTGCGGTGTTCACTGATGTTTTGGATTTATTGCGAGTCCGTAAAATAAATCTTCACCTAGGATTTAATACGTAACCAAGACTTTATTTTAGGGGCTATTATACGGGAGATTATTGTATAATGTTTAACAAGTTCCGAGATAGCTTCCTTCATTTGTGCAGAGCTTTCTCCTACATGACCTCAGTGCCTATGTCAACAAAATGCTAATAAAAATAACGAACTTTTGCTCTCTTTGAATTAAAGTTTCTATGTCAAATCAATGATATGAATAGGGATATATTCGCTATACCCACCAAATTGTTGTCACAATTTGACACTATTTCCATTAACACCAGTGTGAGCCTTATCTATCCCTAGAGGAAAATACCGGTATCATTTAATATCTGATATCGTCCAGAATCAGTTTCTATAGATTCATTTAGCTCTCTAGAGGAAAATATGTACCATTAACTGAATTTAGTCTGGTGGAAAGCCGAAATGAAAGGATCGAGCTCCATAGCAATATACCATAACCATACACTAAAACATACCAGGGTGGGGAATCAGTATACTATAATTGCCAAACAGTGTAGACCATGATCAAATGGCTCCTCGTAGAGGCAATTGATCAGAGTCTGCGTTTTTATAAACCCTTAAAGAGTCTATGTCAATAAGACATTATTTAGAAATAGGAGTGTACGTTTGAAACTTTAAGCCTAACAATTTAATGAGAAGGTAAATGTATGATTTTAAATTGTACTCTGAAAATCCCGACTAAACTTGCATTTGTTTACAGTGTGTTGCATGTAAGATGCCAACGATTATTTTGGCGTCTAACTGGGATCTAAAACATTTATATATCCTAAAGTAGTTACATGTACATGTATAGGCAAACTGCACAAAATGTAATATGAGCTACAACGCAGACAATAAGTATCAATCCAGTGGTATCTTAATAGTAAACAGGGTGATGTTTTCTAGATGCGTTAGTTTCAGCAATAGTGTATTTCAAAATAGTCAAAGCAAGCGGAAATCAAAACATTTACACAGACACATATTTGAATAGAATTAGGATAAAGTTTGGTACAGCTTTTCATGTGTTCACTTTAAATCAAACAATGTTAGAATTTGCTTCAGATTATGAATTACTAGTGTGATATACTAGTGTGATATACTGGCTATATTAAATAAATAAATTGCACCAATGCTCTTTAGATTAACACTCGTAACAAATCATAGCAAAATATTTTATGAGAATCCCCGGACGTGGATCAAACCAGAGGCACTGGCGTGACATTCCAATGCCGTAACCTTTGAGCTTAATGGTCTTCTCCCTAGTGCAGAAGCTTGGTACTGGAGATACCATTCGCCACCGCGGCTATGCTATCTATTAAACACAGAGAGGTCAGTGTGAGGGATGTAACACACCCCTCTTAACAAAGTCATTATTTTTTATGGTGAACGAAGCCACTTCGTCATTAATCAATTAAGGCATTTAAGAAGCCATTTCGGCGTTATAAAGTCCACTCCAGGACGATCCAATATCTTAAAAGGAGCTCTTGTAACGAAGCACAGCAGAAAATCCACATTGAATAATTTGAAAATCCCCGGGCGGGGATCGTACCCGGAGCACTGGCGTGACAGCCCAATACCATACCTCTGAGCTAAAGAGTCTACTCCCTAGCACAGGAATTCGATACTGGATATATCATTCGCCGCGGTTATGCTATTTATACATGTAGTACACACAGAGAGGTCAGCGTGTGGGATGTAACAATATGATACTCGCAAGCTCTGACCTAGAAAATTAATCATTATCAATCATTTAATTCTATACATAATAAGATTGTGGTACTTGGCATTTTATAGGTTGAACGATACAATTCTGTTAGCGTTTTCGCTTAAGTCCGTGGCAAATAAATGTAATTTATTGGATACGTTCGTTAAGTTAGATAATGAATCGTCTTTCTCTTTGGAACATTCTCCCAAGAATGTTCATTACGAAGAAATAAGAATTGTCCACAATATAATTGAATAATATTTTAATAACATTTCCTTAAGTACCATTTGGCTGTCAATGGCGCCAAATGTGCGTTTGAATAAAGTTCGGATGGTGATCAGACGCATAGTCTGATCAAAATCAAAATTGTTTAAAACTCGTTTCGAAATGACTTCAGTCATTCTGCCCCCAATCTAATTTTAAATCGATACTATGACAACAACACTGGAGCAGACGATATTTTGGCGGAGCAGGGTGAAAACGATCACGACAGACTGAACAATCAAACAGTTAAATGTTGGTTTCAAACACGTCCAACACTTGTTTTGGTGTAGAGGTATCGTTTGGGTTGATGCATTGATGCCAATATCCCCTGTTTTAATAATATATCTCTGTTGCCTTCCCTTAAGCAGTTTGCTATGGACCCTCCCGTTTATCAGTGTATGCTACCGGAAAGTAAAGCACAGTGAATAAAGCGATGCAAAAAGTATTTGATATAAAATTGATATTAAGTCCTTTGTGCATGAATGGACGGATATTGTATTTTGCATTGTCATTGTCTAATAAAAATTGACATTCAAAATATTTGGAATTAGTGGAACAAGAGCTATCACTTATCAACCATATACAAAAGTACTGCTATAATGGTGATGCATAGACGATTTGTTAATGTTGTAAACTCATCCATCGCCATGTTCGACGCGAGTCAACTTTACCAAGAAGAGTCGATTTCCCCACAGAAATATTTCCTGGTCAGGCGACATTTCTCGTGGCGTCTGACCGTTATCCTAAATGACACTTGTGTAGATATTTATTCTGTCAAAACGATGATAATTTAGGAAGAACTTATGTTTGCTACGGTGTTGACCCATTTGTGCCCAAGATAGGCAAACAGTGTAGACTCTGATCAAACGTCGCATGATGACGTTTGCTGATAGGAATTTCAATATAAACAAAATGAAAATGAAAATTTTGCCCAGGCATCCCTGTGATAAAAAATGGACTGATCCAATATATTAACATGGAAGACTCCACTGGGTATAAATAGGTTAAAGGATTGCGAAAGAAACTTATATAACAGGAACGAGAAGAGCTACAATATCTGCTATTTCTAATACAGCGCTCCCTCTCTACAACGACAACCAATGGGAGACACAGATTGTGTGCGTTGTACGGAGGAAGACGTTATAGAGAGGGAAAATTGGTTTACATTTACAAACAGCTTGAATCCAGATCAGACGCCGCGTTACGCGGCGTCTGATCTGGATTCAAGCTGTTTGTCACTCATCATTTTAAGTATTTTTCCGTCAAAATGTCGAATATGTAATTTTGAGAAAAACAGCAGACGACAACTTTAAGCAGACGATATTACAGCAGTAAAAGCGTAAGACATAATTGTCCTGTTAGGGAACTGCGACAAACGTCGTTGTAAGGAGGGACTCGTTGTTGGGAGAGTCGTTGTAGAGAGGGAGTACTGTAGAACTTCTTGATTTACACTAAACTTACGCAGATTATATGTTTAATGACAATAAACAATACATATAAGCAATCCAAACCACTATAAGATTCGGTGTCGATGATGACGGCAAGCAGTAGTTTAATATCTCGATTTCGCGAAGTAAGTTCATTCGGTTTCCAGTGTTTGTATGGACAAAAATTGGACATGCTTGGGTCGATCAGATCCGCATTTCGGAGTTGAAACGTGTCTTGTGTACGTTTGAGCTTTGAAATACGATCATGTTCAACTTAGGCGAGATCGGGATTTCGAAGTTTGACTGTATGTATAAATTCAGTTTGGTTCGTAAATATTGTAAACGATGTGCCATATTTTCTTTCTCTGTACATGCTTATGAAAGAATTATTTATGGCTGTTTCACATAATGTATGTGGTTTACATGTATTTAAATTTGCCAAATACATCTGTTTTTTCACAATACTGTTATATACATGTACGGCTATATATGTGCTTCGTGCAACTTTATGCCGAATAAAGATTATGTTGAAGATTATATTATGTTAAAAGTTACAGCAAGTCGAAAATAAGTGACAGCAATTTGAGTTCATAACTTGCCACACTATTTTTAAATAATTCTATGAGCTTTTTTGATCCTACGAGACTAATGTATACCAATCAAATATCGGGCAACTTTTATTTGTTTGCAAATTTAATTTCTGTCTCAAGAGACTGAATTTGAAACGAATTCGAAATATTGAACAAGTAGATTTCGCAAACTTATGAGCGGAACACGACATTTGCGTTTATCTTTGCCAATCTGTCCCACATGAAAGAAAATGTGTTTATGTTAACTCATCCCATGTATGGGAAATAGGCAAACAGCGTAGACTCTAATCAGACGCCGCATTATGCGGCGTCTGATCAGAGTCTACACTGTTTGCTGATAGAAATTTCAATATTAAACAAAATTAAAATTAAAATTTTGACCAGGCATCCCTTTGATAAAAAATGGACTAATCCAATACATGTATATAAACATTGAAGAATCCACTGGGCGTAAACGAGTTAATCCCTTTATTGTCTTGCCCCGAGTACAATGCTTATCGACAAAATTTTGCACTCGTATAATACGCCGCGTAATTTTGGCTTAAAAGTAGTGCTTGTCACATCGATAAACGAAAATCATTTCATTAAAACATTATCGTGTTTCTAAGTTATGAAGTTACTAGGCAACGTTTAAACTTTGAAAGAAGATAGTCGACTAATTTAAAAGAGAATAAAACTACTGAAATACAAATTTTGACATTCGTGTATTTTCGACTAAAGATAGCTCAGTTTATCGAGGTTGGCTGATTATTTAGTTAAAATGTATGTCATATGACAAACAAATGTAGAACAACATCGTTATCAACACCATTAAAATGAACAGTTTATATATAATATGCTCCTAATAAACTTATGTGACAGCCGAATTACAGATGAAAGTAAATTAAAACCCTTTTTCTTGGTGTAATCAATTACTTCATATATCTTTCTAGGCCTTTTAAATTTTTCATCTACTTAGGGAAATAGTTTCATTTTATACCGTGATGAATATATTTTCTATACCATAGCAGATTGTAGCTTAAAGTATGCTAAAGGTAAAGAAGAATGCTCATCAAGGAGCTTTCTGTTATAGTTAGCCTGCTGTAAGCAATATATTGTCTTTAAAACTGAAAGACTCTGTTTAGGGAAAGGATTATGCAGTAGCGTATTACATAAAATACCAAGCATGCCTTATCTTAAGTAAATAAATGCGTATTGTATACATCCAATGTTTATGTTTTCTATGGCAACGCAAATAATGCTAGAATGCTTTAATGAAGCAGACTGTACTTCCGTTACTGATCTGTAGATTGCGTGTATTGTCTTGAGAAAATTAACGAGTCTGCATCCAAGAGGACACACTCTTCTAACTGATGTGCTTTGGGGGTTCAATGTAAACCTTTTAGCATCTATATTACAGTTGAAAACTATATTCTTACACAGTAATTGCGTTTATGCTTAACCCATCCACTGCCTCACCACGAGTACAATGGTTATTTGCAAACAGTTTGTTTCCTGATCAGACGCCGCTTTACGCGGCGTCTGATCAGGATACACGCTGTTTGACACTCATTTCAGTATTTCTTAAATACAATACCTTAACCATAACTTAAAGGCATAAAAAGCAGACGACCTTAACTATAAGTTTTAGGCATAAAAAGCAGACGACAACTGTTTAAAATTGATGACGTCGTTGCAGAAAAGGGGTGTATTGTTTGTCCCACTAACCCGGCGTCCAATCAGGCTTCAGACTGATTTGCCACTTAGATAAATTATGACGTCGTCACTATTTTCAAGAATTTGTCATTTTCTAATTATTGTTGCATTTCGGTTGTGTTTCGTTTTGCGTATAAATGGTAAGGTGTATTGTCATCACCACTTTCGAACAGATATTTAGTACACTACATAAAACCATTAACAATTTGATTAACAGACTTGGAGAATACAATACAGGGCTCCAGATAAGAGGTAGTTATTTCAACAAATCAAACATTTTATCACTCATTTAAACACCAAACCCATGGTGTTACTACTCATTAGAATCGCCTCGAAGAGACGATTCTAATGAGTAGTGACACCATAGGGTGTAATTCAGAAATAAAGATGTTAAGTTTTGAAAAACTACCCTTATCTGTTGCTCTGCAATGTATTAAAAATATATTAAAAATAAGTTATCATATATTGAAAAATGTCCCTTATTCATAATTTATCACAATGTTAATCCATAAGATGTTTTTAGTTCATTGTAAATTTAGTTATTTGTCTCTTCTCACTTTATAAATGCATTTATATTGTTTGAATACAATACTCCTGTGTGAAAAGAGCGCTATATAAATTTGATATAATAATAATGATAAAGAGTGTATGTAAACAATAGAAGCAGGGCCTTATTCGGCTGCAGATTTCGGAACTATCTAGCAGCATTCAGAAGCTCATCCCACTGTATAATGATAAACCAATATAGACAACTTGAGAATGTGGCTACTGCTATTTGCTTGTTGTTGTGAAATCATGTTTGAGTATGAGCCTCTCTTTGTATTTGATGTCAAGTTTTCAGATCTAAAATATTTTCAGACGTTACACTGTAAACACATTCACTGACTTAGCCTGAGTACAATGACTATTTACAAAGAGTTTGGATCCTGATTAGACACCATATAATGGTGTGTCTATTTATGATCAAAACTGTATATGTACCTTTCGCCCAATTCTATTCCATTGACAAAATTGCTCTTTATTTCGTATAAACACCATTTTTAGAGAGGGTGGAACTTGTGGAAAAGTTTCGAAGAGGAGGCCGGGCATATGCAGCTTTCATTCGCGAATTAATCTTTGGAACTTGGACAGCAAACATTTGGCGGATTTTTTAAAGTTTGTTCTTAACCGATCTATGCTTTCCTTTAAGTGGAAACCATGATTCCGGACTAAACATCTTCTTTATTAATGAGATAAATTGCAAGAAAATTGACATACCTTATAAACAGGAACTGTCTGCATTCCTTTATTATGCCAAACACCGATATATTTATCCTACAAAAAATGACGTTACTTCTAAATGACGTCAAATCGGAATTTTCGCGCCAACCTGTCAAAATTGTTGATCTTAAAATGTAAACAATGGAACTTATTTGTTTGCTTTCGAATGAACGCAGCTTCAGTAATTTAATCATGGCTGTTCCTGGTGGGGTACACATTATTCGTGTTATCAACCTCTAATATGGATAAAACAAACTTGCATATTTACAAAATATTAATCTTATATTAGAAAGTACAGCAAATACATTGTAAATTTACAATGAATCGCTTCATGGTATTTGCCGATAATTTTCTGTCGCTCATTTCGCTTGAACGACGAAAACTATCAATTCATTTCTTAATTGACACTACTCAATTCTATATATCTTAAGTAAAAATACCAAAATCTAAAATTTGAGAAATAAAAACGGACGACACTTGTTTAACCCTTTCACTCTACATGACGCTTAAAAACGCGTTTGCAAACAGTAACGCGGCGTCTGATCAAAATCCAAACTGTTTGACATTCGTTTTTCAAATTTCTTCAGTCATACCGCCTAAAGTTTCTAACTTTGAAACGATATTACAGCCAACTAAATTGAAGTAGATGACAATGAAACGATGAAGGGGTAAAACTCTCACGAATTCAATTTGAAGTGAAATGGTTAATGCTGGTGACGTCATGGCAGTGAAAGGGATGACGCAATCAAAACTACAGTGGAGAATCTGTTATTCTTTCCCAATAAACGCGTTTACGCTAAAACTATTATTTGCAGTGCAAACAGTTTGGAGCCAGATCAGACGCCGGGTAACCCGACGTCTGATCAGGCTCCAAACTGTTTGTCACCAAGATAAACAAGAATAATCAGAATTGTCCAAAAGTTGTTCTTTTCTACGTTTTAGTGCTTTGCGTTTGCGTACGTTTGCGTTTAAACGGGAAAGAATAACAGATTATCCACTGTACACATAGACAAATGAGCAAATTACGGTTGTCCACCATGTATTACAAAAGTATTACAAATGTAACAACCCCACTGTTTTACCCCGAGTACACTGATTATTTGCAAATAGATTGGATCCTAATCCGGCTTATGATAAAAATCTAAACTGGGTTTTTACCACTGATTGTAGTGAAACTTCGGTCAACTTTCCTGAACTTCAAATTTGAAACCTAAAATCTAATATCAAGCGATAGCCGTGACGTCGTGATAGCGAAGGAGTTAAGCTGCTATCTATGTTTAACACTATACATGTTAATGAGTATTATGTATGGTACTAGCTGTGGCTGTATAAGCATGGTTTGGATGTACCTAACGCCAATATTTGTTGTTATGTGGGGCACGTAGTGTTTCCCGTTTTAATGAACCCAAACACAGTGCTATGCAATAAATTGCAGAAAAGAACAACACCTTGACGCAGTTTACTACTCACTTAAACTCTTTCATTGCCAACGGCGCCAAAAAGCGACTTTGTTAACACTTTTGGATCCTGATCAGACACCGCGTAACGCAGTCTCTTGTTAGGATCCAAACTGTTTGAGACTTGTATCGACATTTCTTCAAATCAGGCTAACAACTGGCTTTAGAAATATTGTAGATGACACTTCCAATACAGACGGTAATTTGGAGGTAAAAGGATTAAAGCAGACGATAAAACTTGGTAGATAAAGATAGTTATTCTGAGCAGTAAACAGATAACAATGGAAATAATAATTTATCACAAGCTAGTTTATTTGGAAGGAACAATGCCTTTCTCATCGTAAAATCTTTAATAAATCGGGTTCCAAATGGTTAAGCAGTATTTATCTTCAGAACCGGACACCTCACATGAATTATTCAACCCATTTTCAGATGAAATCAAACCGCGTTTTGTTACAGTGTTACAAATGTCTAGATCTATAGAACAACAGAACGTACGATTAGTGTATACAAGCATGTCAGCACCGATGTACAGTCGAACTTCGATATCTCGCACTCGGTTAAGTCGAACATACCCGTATTTCAAAGGTTTTAACTTTGAAATACGGGTATGTTCACCTAAACCAGGATTGAAATTAGGCAAATTCATGTTTCGCAATATCGGATAATTCGTGTTAAGCGAGTTCGAGATATCGAAAGTTCGACTGTATAAGAAATTACATAGGCAATGTAAACATTTTATTGAAGAGATTTATAATATGGTGGTCTGCACGTGCTAAATATATGGAAAAAAGAAAGAATAGTATGGGAATGTTATTTTCTTATTAAAATGAAGCTAAACAAAAGGGGACGTATGTGCTGAGTACATCCTCTTCTGTGCAAACAATGATGCGGGGTCAGCTAAAGAAATTAGTGCTATACACTGGTGTGTTACGGGACATATTGCAATCGTATAACAGGGCTGCCATTAGTTGACACGAAAAATCCTAAGATTTCCAAATTTGCATTCTTCAAGTGCGATTTTACGAATCATACCTTTACCCCATCGTCTGTTTCTAGTTTCGTTGACACGTGACTACTTAAAGCAGATTGTAAGTAAAGCAGAATGCGCCTTAATGCGCATTCTGCTTTACTTTCAACCTGCTTTAAGCTACCATGCATTAGAAAAAATCTGAAGATTTAGGAAAATTTCCGAGAAATGGTAGACCTGGTATAACGTTAAAGTAAAGTAAAGTACCATCTCTATAAATCGGAGCCCATTCAACCGCTATTCTCTAGTCAATGCCCTGCTGGCGCTGGGGTTTTGGCGGCTTTAACCTGGTAACCTGGCACTAAGTGCCATGGTGAGCTATTTTAATTACACTGTGTTCGTCGTCGACGTCATTACTCGATATATAGCTGGAACCAGGTGTCATTTGAATGGCCATTAGGCATGCTCTAAAATGAATGTACAGAGTTCCCTCCCAACAACGGTCCTTTCGAACAACGATTCCCTCTTTACAACAATGATTGTGGCTTTTCCCCAAAGAAGTAAGTTATGTCCAACTGTTTCACAGCGGTGCTATCGTCTGCTAAAATTGCCGTTTGCTGTTTTTTCTCAAAGTCACATATTGGACATTTTGACAGAAAAAACAATGACGAATGAGACACAGCTTGAATCCAGATTAGACGCCGCGTTACGCGGCGTCTGATCTAGATTCAAGGTGTTTGTAAATATAAGTCAATTTTCCTCCCGATAACGACTCCTTCCGAACAACGCACACAATTGCTTTCTACATTTGGTGTCGTTGTAGAGAGGGGCGCTGTTGTATACAGAGGTAAAAGCTGGTCACATTATTAAATTTCAGGCACATCGTATCTTTTAAAAAAAAATTACCTGGTAAATTGCGCAGATTACTGAACAAGTGTTCCATAGTTCAACCCGGCGGACGTGGTCCAGTAGAAGCACACCCGATTGTGGTACCAGGGGTTGTGAATTCGATCAAACGCCGTACCAAGTCCTTCAGATTTTATAAACCGGGATTCGAAGTATCAGTGCTTTACACGAGACATACAAAAGAACCAGAAAACTCTGTCAATAAAAATAGTAGGGCATCGTACATGTACCCGGGTTTTCTGTATCCGATCCCCTCTCTCTGGAGCGTCCATTTAGCCCAAGGGTGACAGAAACGGACGTAAACAACAAACCAGCTAAACTTCAATGGATCTATCTTAGATAGTTATTGAGAAATGTTTTCGTACAAAATATCAACAAAAAACGACACAGGCGACAGGGTGACGACATTAGCTCGACTTTTTCAAAAAGTTGAGCAAACATGATACTTAACCAAACATCTTTTTATTAAACTTCATTGCAAAAAAAGAGTATTCGACGGGAATCGAACCTCTGACGTTAGGTTTCATATGTTCAAAGTCGCTAAACAACTCGTCTATTTTGACCAATGATACTTGACTTGATTTTTTAAGATATATATCATATATTTATCAAGTGAAATCCTTCCGCAGGTTGTAACCGAACGCGCGTAAAATGCTTAACAAAACGTGATTTAGAGCTTTTAGTGTAAAGAAGAAATAACAAAAAGAAGAAATAAAGCTGAACTAGGTTTGGTTGAAAAGGTTTATCTAGCAGGCTCTGTCTGAAAGTATATTAAGCCTTGTTATTTCTTTCCATTGCAAATAGGAACTACTTTGTGTTGTAAGGTACAGTAATTTTGTCACATATATTTTTCCGGACAACGCCATCAAAACAAAACCGGATATATTTCTCGGTGCCAACACATATTCTATATGCTAATTCATGTTCAATGAAGATGTATACAGGGCTCATAAGACAAGTTACTGCATAATACAGGACAACGGTAATGCAAAATACTCAAAAGCTTTCTGTTTTACTTTTAATCTGCATTAAGCAGCCATTGTCTTATACGACTGAATGTTTTAAGTGTTTAACCCCTTCACTGCCTTACCCCGAGTACACTTGTTATGTGCAAACAGTTTGAATCTTGATCAGACGCCGTGTAATGCGGCGTCTGATCAGGATACAACTTGTTTGACATTCATTTTAATATTTCTTAAGTCAAAATCGCTAAAATTTAATTTTGAGGAATAAAAGCAGACGACAATTGTTAAAACTTGATGACGTCACGGCAGTGAAGGGGTTAAGGGTACTGCAACACCGCTAGCATATAGCCTAACATATTTTCTCCGTGCGGAAGTGTTCGATTTACGGAGTTTTAACAAGTGTGACATTAGCATTTGTTTTACGAATAACTTGTTGAATTTAAGCATGGAATGAGGTTGGGTTTAATTAACACTTTCGCTGATGTTATATCGTCAGCTTACATTGCTCAGAGTACATGTTTCTTCTAATGAATTTTGACCAAAATACCATTGACGCAAGTTAACAAAGAGTTTGGATTCTTGTAAGACGCCGCGCAACGCGGCGTATGGTCATAATACCAACTTTTTGTTGTTGGTTTTTGTTGTTGGTTTTTTTAATGTTGACAAAATCACTATCAACGTTTAAAGGATGAAGAATAATGCTGATCTGATTCTAGGCGGGTAATGTGTGTGTGTAGAAGCTACTTGTTAAAATTCACTTTCATTTCCATCTAAATTAAAATGGTGAAGCAGCTTTTGAACTATATACTTTATACACCATGCATTATAAGGTCTAGTCATTTGTGGGACCTGCTCGGCAGGCCCCACAAATAACGAGACCATATAGTGTTATATAAAGTAAACACAGCTCTAAGTCCAACCTTTCATGATAAGGGCATGAAGTTCATGTACGGGCCGTTGCATGTCGAATAAGTGGTTTTGCATATTCTGACTGACCGAAAATAACACGACGTAAGGTGAAAGCACTTATTTGATTTAGCTTATTGGCCACGCAGTAAATGGGTTGTGTTCTTTACAGAAGTTCTAGTTTGTCACGAGAAACCCCTAATTGATCCGGAAGAGAATTTGACAACTCTGTTCGTTATGTTCTCATTTAGCTTACGAAAATTGGACGCAAATGCTCTCAAGAGACCTGAAGACGGATTTTGCATTTTATCCACAGACATATTATTTAAGAAACTAGTCCAGTCATTAATTAACTCGCCCACTTTGTATGCTTTGTCAACACTTTTCTAATTATTTAGCTAAATGTAAAAGAGTTACAATAATAAATTACTTACCCTTCGACTATTCAAACAATTCCGATCTAGATCAGCAGAGTTCCAGATGAAGAGCGTTTTTCAAAAACTAATGTTTTTCAAGATACATAATGAATGGCATAAAATGACATAACATTTTTCCCGCATTAGATTTATTGAGTAGTTACACAATATAGGGTTAATACACCTATTTTCGTGCATTAACATCTGAAGAAGCCCGCGGGCTGTATTTGAAGCCCGAGGCTTTAGCCGAGGGCTCCAAGACAGCACAAGGGCTTCTGCAGATGTTAATGCACGAAAAACAGGTGTATTGACACTATTCTTGCATAAAAATATGTCTATTTCCCCTTCTTGTTGGATTTGACCTAACTCCGTTCTCTAATACATTGACAGAATACGCGCACATAGAGAGGTCAAGTTTGTTTACAAAATGTTCATGTATTTTATATATCAACGGCTTAGATACAGGGCCACATGCACCTGATTTATCAATGTCGGCCATTTTTAAAAGCGAATCGATTCGCATGTGTAATAATAATTTACGCTTGGCACTCAACTGACATCATGCTGTTCTTCGTCGGTTAATTCAAGGATTTGAAAATGTTAAATATATCTGGATATGAGGAGAAATGTGGTTGGATGTTGGAATAACGTTGAATGAGTTGGTCTGGTACAACGTGAGACGTAGCATACAGACGTCAGAGACTTTCTCTAGACCAATTCTATGGAAATACAGGTACACCGATTTACAGTTTAGCATGTTTAGGGCAGGACTTTATTTATAATGCTATATTTCTTAATAAATATCAGACACATGTATGGATTACCAGCAGTCGATTGCAGTTATTTAACTCATTATAACTCCATACTGTAGTCTAGCGGGATCGAGTGTAGTCTATTTCTATTTATTACTTCTACGCCATCAATTCTTATGATTATGAGAAGGGGCACTTTCTAGGTGCACCATTGGGACTGTACCTGTCGAACACAGGCACAGAGGAGATAACGTTATTCTTTCCCGTTTTTAAACGCAAAGAAATGCAAACGCAGTGCACTAACATGGAGAAAATGACATCTTTTTTTATACTTCTGACTGTTTATTTTAATCTGAGTACCAAACATTTGGGAGCCTGATCACAGATCAGACACCGGGTTACTCGGCGTATGATTTGGCTCTAAACCGACGTCTGAACTGGCTCCAAACTGTTTGCAATGGAAACAATAGTTTAAGAGAATAACGGATTTTTTCCACTGTTATCTATGTAGAAACTCAACAAGTCCCAACAGCTCAGTCGTTAGAGTGCTAGAATGTTACGTCAGAGACCCTGGCTCCAAGGTTATAAAGCTTTTGAGTTGAGTCTGAACTCGTCCTAAAGCGTTTGGTTGGTCAGATTTGAGTTTTTGATGAGCAAAAACTGAAGTTTGACTTATCAATGTCTAAGAACCATATAAGACTCAACTTAAAAGTTTTAACTTTCTATACGTCTAACTGTCATTGTGCTTGGTAACCATTTTTATACTAGATCTACAGTTGTCTAGGAATTTAGAATAATTTTGAAAATATGTTTTGATAATTTTGTAAGCCATTTAAATATTAGGAGCGTACTAAGAGTCAGTTACTGAAATAGCTGGAACGGAATTTGGGGTGACATGCTATTTTATCAACATTGCCGTTATAGATTCTAAATGTGTGTGTCTGTTAGATTTACTTGTAGGGTTTAAATAAAGATTTGAATTTGAATTGTCTCATTCAATCATTGCCTTCATTAAAGAATCAAAAAAATTCTAAATACGATGATAAAGCTGTCTATATGTTTAAACTGTTATTATTTATTTTCATGCATGTTTGTTGTTTCAGATTCTATCACCAGATGTCACTGGCCATCAGCCTTGGATGTTGGTCTAAATCTTGAGAAGTCTGCAGTCATCCTTTCGCATTGACTGTGAACAGAATGTGTTTGGTGCTTACTCAACAGAGAACAGTGACAATAACGAGAATGAACCAGAATTAACAAAACAAAGTTTAACTCATGATGAATTTATGTTTACACAAAGTCATCACCCGGCTGGTCTCAAAATAACAGAAATGTCTTAGTTTAATGAGGAGCAGCTAACCCAAGACATCTATTACATTTACATGTACATAATTTGATTGCACATTAACCTATCACTCAATCAATATGCAGTTTCCCCCTCTTATCTATTTCTCCACTGAGCAAAATAGTTCAACACTATGGAATCATGAATGTATGCACTATAAGGAGCCTAAAACATTTTGAAAGTAAAGCAGAATATACCATTAGGTACTTTCTACTTTACTTTCAACATGCTGTAATAAACAACCTGGATTAAGGGTAAAGGGTTAAACAGACATAGTCTAAAAGATCAAATTACTACAGAGCTACAGGTAAAAGGCATGATGTTTATCTTATTTTCAAATATTCTAAATGTCTATTTTTTCATTTTTAATTCCATTTCTAAAAAATAATTATTTCCTACATGCATTACTTTGACTACTCAAACTTCTTAGAACATATCTATTACATTGTGCTTCAGTATATTTACCAAGTTCATTTATTATCTTGAGCTATGTAATTTTTTAAGTACTTGAAATATGTGTACAAAACCAGGATTTCAAATAAAATATATTTCAATAAGCACAATTTTGCATAGATATAAATAATAACAAGAACTTTTGTCTTTATATTTGAGATCCATTTCCATTTTTTTTTTATTAATATCAGTAATTTTCTTCCATATCACAGCTTCCTTTATTCTAATTTCACACCAATTGTATATCTTGCAAGTATCATGCTTCACTACAAACAGTGTACTTACAAGGAATGCACTTGTCTTCTGCCTCAGTGTAAACTTTGAAGAGAACATCCCCTAAAGGAGCCCTCTGATCAAGGTCGCCACACGAAGCATAATTTTCAATGCATCGGTGTACATGTATACTTTAAACAGAACGCAATTAAACAAGATGGACAAACTTTTATTTTGATTTTAAATGTACATTTAAATCGCCAGTGGTTATTGAATGAGAGATTTCGCCTAACTGTGGCCAACGTATGCAAATAGTCGCTGTCATGGACATTTTACTGAAATGAACTATCTGGTTGTAGACCAATTGGAGTGTCAGATGGCCGATTTTGTCAATTTCAAAATTGATTGATTTGGGTTTACGGCCGCAAACTGTGACACAAAGGTTGTCATAATAGCGCCGATGTTGTGTCAATTTCATGTCATCTATAATAGCAAGTCGCTGCCGTCGAAAGTTCGTTCATTTTAAAAATATGTACATGTATGTGCACAATTACGGTACAATGTATAAATAACTCGTATACGAGAAATGGGATTCAAGCTGTTTGTTATCGCTTTTATTAATGAGTTAACTGCAAGTTTTAATAATAAATCAAAAGTTACTTTGCCTAGTGTGTTTACTTATATGATGTGTTCTGCTTTGTATCCATCCTAAAGTGGTGAACACGTTATTCTTTCCCCTTTAAACGCAAACAAAACGCAAACGCAAAACACTAAAATGTAGAAAAGGACAATTTTTCGGCATTTCTGACCTTTCATTTTTTCAGAGTGGCAAACAGTTTCGAGCCTGATCAGACACCGGCTTAACCGCCGTCTGATCAGGCTCGAAACTGTTTGCAAAGGAAATAATAGTTTTAGCGTAAACGCGTTTATTGGGAAAGAATAACCATTTCTCCACTGTACCTAATAATGTCACCTGTCAACAGAATTATTTAGTTGTACAAGTTTAGTTGGACTGTATACTATGGAGAAGACGCTATTATTCCCCAATAAACTCGTTTAATGCTAAAACTATATTTGAATATAGTTTTCCATCGTAAACAGTTTGGAAACAGATCAGCCGCCGGATAACTAAATAGTAATGAGTTCAAAAGGTGCAAACTGAATGGGAAACTGTTTAGATCCCGACCAGAATGCTCCCCCAGGAGTCTACACCATTTGTTAGCTATTGTCTGTCCAAACACTTAGGGTTATTACAGTGAAAACCTTTTGCATTTCGCCTTAATGACCGTTATGTGTATTTGGCGCACGGTGATTATTTTGTAATTTCAATAACAATGCATTCAAAAGCATCTTTGCACTGACAGTGTAGGCTGCAGTTTGGCCAGAACGCTGTTCAAACCGTCATTGTTATTGTTTATACTGGGCCCCGGAACAATCATAACTATAGCGGGCATTAACGGCGCGTGTGCACGTGAATCGCCTTGTTAATACACGTTAAAGTACTCGTTAATGCACCCCCTGGGAACGGCTTTTTATGCAAGAATAGAAATTGCTGCTGAAATAGGTGAGACATATAAAATGGAGTTGGTCAGTTTACTCCCTCTAATCTTATCTGGAGCCCTGGCTCAGCCGAAGTATTTCCGGCGGTAGTAAACAGCGGTTAGTTTCTGAAAAGTAACCAAAATTGCATATCTATCGTTTTGTATTCCTATGTCATTTTTTTAGTTTATGTATTGATCCTTTTTAAGCGTTTATGAATTCATTCATTTGTTTATTTTATAAAATCTCTATATTATTCTGCATTGATTTTATTTCATATTTACACATTACCCCGTAACCGGTTTCAAGTGTTGGAGACAAGTTAGGCTGGAAGTAAAGCAGAATGCGCCAGTTTTTAGGCACCATCTGCTAGCTTATTGAATTTTTGTTGAGCTCCTCATGAATATTGTCTGAATCAAACCGTGTTATATGGAAACTGTGAAAATGTAACAATACTAACATCAATAATACTAATTAAAATAAAAATGATAATAAATACTTTTTCCAGACGGTTTCACAACCGCCAAGCAACAGTTATTAATCTGTCTTGTGGCTCTCAAAATTATGTACAGATATTAACAGAACAGAACAGAACAGAACATATCTTTTATTCACCCAGGTATTTACATACAACAAGGGGATATATCAAAATGTACACTTAATAATAACATTGTGGTTCCGTAGAAACAGAAAATGCACGACACGAGTTAAACACCATTTGTCATTTCGCAGTATATATACAATATCACCCCTAAATCTGGAATTGTCCCTTTAAAGTTTAAGAAGTCAATAAGTTAAATATTGATATCAAATGGATATAGACTCTAACGCGATTTAGTTATTTAAAAGTGTCCTCTAACTGTTCATAGAAACAGGAAAAATATCAACCAAAGCAATATTTCCGCCGAACACGTACGGACGCAGAGCTGAACTACACATACATTGCGAATACTGTCTTTTAATAAGAAAACAGAAGACCTTGCAAACTTTATTACATTGATTACCATTGAATAGCAACTAGCTCTTTGTGCACACTAGCGGCAGATTCGTGGCAATCTATTCAAACAGTTTGAATCCTGATGAGACGCCGCATAACGCGGCGTCTCATCAGGATCCAAATTGTTTGACATTCTGATCCTGTTTTGAAAAGAAATGAAGAAAGTTCTGTTTTAGAACAGTTATTATCTTTTATTATAATACCAGATTGATATAGCGCTCTTTTCACACAGGGGTTGTGCGTGACCAGTTGCAGTCGATGAAAAGATTACCTAGCATGCACAGAGTTAACTACAGCGCTCCCTCTCTACAACGACATCAAATGGGAGACCAATAGTGTATGCGTTGTTCAGAGGAGGTCGTTATAGGAAGGGAAATTGGCTAACATTTGCAAACATCTTGAATCCAGATCAGACGCCGCGTAACGCGGCGTCTGATCTGGATTCAAGCTGTTTGTCACTCGTCATTTAGTATATTTCTGTCAAAATGTCAATTATGTTACTTTGAGAAAAGCAGCAGACGACTATTTGAAGCAGACGACATTGCAGCCGTAAAAGTGTTAGACATACTTTTCGTGTTAAGGGAATTGCGGCAAAGGTCGTTGTAAGGAGGGTTTCGTTGTTGGGAGGCCGTTGTAGGAAGGGAACGCTGTATGCATTTTTATGACGGTGTAGGGAAAACCCGGACCTTGCTCAGAACGGATCACGCTGGGACAAAACTGATCACGTTACACAGTATAGACAGTTTTCATCCATATACCATGCCACAGAACGAGGGACTGGATCTAGATCGAAACTATTTGACACTGATTATATTAAGCATACCGTTTTCATTCCAACTCAAAATGGATTAAATCAAAAATCTACACGACAAGTCGCCGTGGTAATAGTTGTGCGTATGATTATGATTTTAGTATTCTATACAACATAATATTACAAGGTAAATATGGGGGTGTCAAAAGGGTCATATAACGACGTTATCACTTAAAATGTTTTCGAATCATGGTATTACGGGACGGAGACCTTAGATTGTTAAATAGAATCATTGTCACTGACATTGCCATAGGTTAACCCATTTGTGTCCACGATCCAATACATTGGACATAGGCAAACAGTGTAGACTCTGATCAGACGCCGCATTTTGTGGCGTCTGATCAGTGTCTACACTGTTTGCTGATAGGAAGGTCAATATAAAACAAAATGAAAATAAAAAATTTCACCAGGCATCCCCTGGAAAAAATTTGACTAATCCAATATATAAACATGGAAGAATCCATTGGGTATAAATGGGTTAAAACGGAAAACATTTCGGGACATATAGGACCATGTAAATATTTCCATTTTTACACGAAAATCGTACTTACTTTCAGCCTGTTTTCAGCATTACGATACTGAAAATTAGCTATGGTTGAAAGGATTAAATAAGCGTCGGTGTGACTTATACAATCAAACCTAAAGGTTTTCGCAGTTCAGAAAGCCCGTTGGCGTTTTATGCGGGACATTGTCTGGAAACGGAGATTAATGACGACAATTCAGCATGATAAGAGCTAATAGGATATCGTGTGCTTCAACGCTGAAATCTGCTATAAGTGATGAAAGACAGAATTAGGCAAACGATATTTGAAAATTTGGCATATGCTTACATGTATATATTTTTTAAAACAAAATACCCTTTGCCTACTAAAAAGTTCGATATGCATGCCATTTAGTGTAGATATATCTTGATTAGACGCTGAAATACTGTGTGTTTGACAAGGATCCAAAAGGTTTGGCATAGCCATGGAGTTGTGGTAGGGCTTTGAATATGCTAAACAAGTAAACCATTTTGTCGCATAACTTGCTGTCTAGGAGTGACATAACGCCATTAAGTAAATATCGTTATCCACCAGTGGAATATCGTTTTTGGGGCTCCAACCCAACCTGTACGTCCGCAAGCGCTGCATGTAGCTGGACGCCAAATGACGTCATTTGCGACAACGTTAACGTAATCAACGTAACGTTTTGACGGACAATCTTTATAGCGGAGGGTCAACAAACGACGGCTTCAATCAATTTAAAAGGCGCTTAAACTTGCTATGTAATAAATAGAAGCTCACATTCGTGCTCATTATTTATCATTTTAATAAACTCGTTGACTAAAATAAATATGACGCTGGCCAAGGCTCGCATCATATTATTTTAGTCAACTCGTTTATTACAAATGATAAATAATGAGCACTCATACACTATCCTCTATATACCTTGTTTATTTTTCATTTGTGTTAGAAGACTTTCACCATTTCCTTGTTGTTATAACGTCAACGTCAAATGTATCGTCTACTTTGGACTTTAACTTTATAAATTTCATTTTACTCCTTTTTAACTCATGTAATCTATATATAAACTTTAAACATTAAACAGTTAAAAACCGACTGGGATGCCGAGTTATCTGTCTCCTGATGAGGATCTAATCTGTTTGTTATATACCGTTAAAACACTTAGACAGATATTAATATATTATTCCAATGGTACAAGTTTAATTGTCCGGGAAGGAAAATCTATTGTGTATTTCAATATTTATTTATTTTGCATTGGGAATAGCTGCCTTGGTCACAATTATTGTTTCCGAATCGTTGCAAAAAAGCAACATTTGTACTAAGTATAGACATATTAGATGGGTTTAGCTCAACCATCGCATGTACAGTGGGGAAAACGTTATTCTTTCCCAATTAACACGTTTACGCTAAAAATATTATTTCCTGTGCAAACAGTTTAGAGCCAGATCATACGCCGGGTTACCCGGCGTCTGATCAGGCTCCAAACTGTTTGCCACTCAGATAAAAATGAAAGGTCAGAATTGTCAAAAAGATGTCCTGTTCTACATTTTAGTGTTTTGTGTTTGCGTTCCGTTTACGTTTAAACGGGAAAGAATAACGTTTTCTCCACTGAACATGTGTTTACATACGCTATCAAGTATCAACTTTTTCTAAGTGTATGCAAGGGTACTTTAAAATGATTATATTAATAATGCATGTCTACCTTACACAAAATATAGATACGATATAGGTGGCGTGTGGTCAGGATCGTAATTTTTTCGTTGCCAAGTTTTACCGTCTGCTTTAACTCTCTCACCTCCCGGAAAATATCGTCTGCGCTGAGGGTGTCGTCTGCAAAGGCTTGTGAACACTAAATGGTTTTTGCCTCAAAGTCATGAAATTGCTGAAAATAATCACATAGACAAAATCTAGGCAACGAATGAGTGTGAGTTATGTCTGGTCAAAATTAGGCCATTGGTTCAAATCAAAGGAACTCTTCTGAACCCTCTAGTTGATATACCGGTAGAGTACACACTTCAACATTATCCTGACACATTAATTTTGCTTCTTGTGACAAGGCCCTAGTGGGGGTATTAATCACCCTTTAGTGATAAAGTCTAGTTAAATCTTGGAACTTTGTACTCTGGTGAGCTCTTGTTTAGAAAAACAGGTCGAATTTTCGAGATTTTGTTTTGAAGTTTCAACATGAAAAAAACAACTTGAATTTTCAATTTAGTACTTTGAGTATTCAACTGAACCATCTAGAATTTTCAAGTAAGCATATTATTTATTTTTGTTCAAATAGCTCAAACAGACCATGACTAAGGAAAGAAACCAAAACGCCCGAAAAAAATACAAATAGGGTCCGGAGAAAGTCCACGTGTTCGACCGGACAACTATAGTGTACCGTCTCACTACAACCCCGGCTTTGGCTCCCGTTGGTCCCGGATTAGCAATCATAGACAACTTTGACGGCACCGCGGACGTCCGGGACGATCCTGGATAAACCATCATGTTGATCCGGCTCGATCCGGCAAGCAGACCTGGATGTTTTAAATGTTTAATACAGCCGGGAGTCAAAAGATAACCAGAATCGGCTATAACGGAGCAATGTCATTGCGGTATTATAGGACAGGGGCCCGTTTCATAAAACTTCGTACGACAAAAACGGTCGTAAGTCAAAACTTTAAACTACGTTTAATTTCTGATTTCCCTATCTAATCCTGTCATGTGACATTTTTTTGTGATTCCAAAGAGATGTCACAAGACAGTATCAGATAGAGAAATGAGTGACAATTGAGACTTTTATAATCTGACTTACGACAATATGTTTAATGGCCATTGCAAGAATAGTTTGAGCAAAATTAACAGCCGGACAAATTGTTTGCTACTAAATGTATAACGAATTTTCAACAGTCTAAAATATTGTTATGTTCTGCTTTTTTATTGCATTGCATTTGCATCTTTTTTTGTTCACTTTGAGAGACAAACGAGAACTGATGCTCTCCCACGTTTGCCCTGGTTAATATCTTCTCCGGCGAACATCGGGTGACGTCGGCGTGTCACTTGTGAGGAACCGGGGAAGGACGGGGTGGTACCAGCAGTCATCGGGATACTACCGGAGACAACCCGGTTATACTTGGTTTTACAGGAGTTAACCGGGAACAAGCCGGCCATGTGCCGTAAATAAATAGGACCAAACCGAAAATTAACATAGATCGTCCGTGGAGATACTGCTTCGGACATTCTCGTCAACTTATCGAGCTTTACTCGAAAACGTGTAAAAATATCAGACATAAATTAAAAAGTAGTTCTAAAACTATTATCTTAATATCTATGTTTATCAGATAATTGCAAGGCGTTTTTCTAACCAAATTTGCAAATAGCAATATTTTAAATCAGAATAATAAATAATCTCAAGACTTGCCATGCTTACCATTTCTTTGCATTTGTTTCGATTCGTCCACGCCAATCATGTTTCACCTAATTCTATGAGACAACTGAAGAAAGAATTCAAGTTCCTTCTAAATGCGAAATTAAATGAATAAAAAAGTCGTCTACAATGAATATTGTTTATCGAACAGTTTCAGTTGTTTAGCCTAAACGCATAGAACATTTGCAAATGGAAAATTCAAATTGCGCTGTTTCAACAAATTTGCGACATTGCTGGTGTGTATGGAAGTCCGAGGCCAATTGTACAAAAACTGCCATTGCCCCTTAAACCTTTCCGCAGGTAGCAGTGGTGAAGACGTAATTCTTTCCCGATTTTACGAAAAGCACGCAAACGCATTGCAATAAACTGTAGAAAATGACAACTTGTTGGTGATTCTGACAATTTATTTTAAACTGAGTGACACAGTTTGGAGCCTGATCAGACGCCGGGTTACCCGGCGTCTGATCAGGTTCAAAACTGTTTGATATTGAAACATTATTTTTAGCGTAAAGGCATTTATTAGGAAAGAATAACATCTTCTCCACTGTAAATGTACGGTGCCACAGGACTGATGAGAAAGAGTTTTAACTCATTCACCCATGAAAGTATTAATGGGTAATTCTAATTTCCAGGACTGTCTATTTTTTACTATTTAGGGTCAATTCTATCAATATATTGCAAAAGTGACAAACAGTGTAGACCCTGGTCAGAGGGCTCCAGCGAGAGTCATCTAATCAGGGTCTACACTGTTTGTATTTTAGGACAAGTGTACTCTTCACAGAAACACTGTTTGTTAATGGCGAGTATACGCTTGGTTCAATGTGTTAAGTACTCACAGGAATGCGAGGATTGATATCAACATTTAAGGTGGCAGTCATATTTGTGAACTTATCTCATTAAGATTCAAGATTCAAGATTCAAACATTTTTATTAAGTAACGTAAACATAAACATATGTCTTGTTACACTGGATTGCTAATATAATATGCATGACAATTTCCTAGCATGGATTCTGTTGTCCATTTATCCATATCTGGATATAAAATAACAATATTTATTATATACCTTATTCAAAAAACAAGCGAATACAGGCCATACAATCTTTTTCCGTATCAGATGGTCCGTATCAGATGTCATATATGCTACACGGTGTTGACGTCACTGCTTTTATGCAACACACGTTGTACACGATCTATTAATATAAAAAAGCGTTGCGCGTGACGTTTCGGAATTCCAGGTCCGATGCTATTTTTAAAAAAAGTTGAAACTAAGAATTGGTCAACTTTGAATAGGTTAATTTCCATTTTAAGCGTGAATAACCCACAACACCCACTTTTACTAATGTTTCCTCCAAAGGATAAAGCTTAAAACAGTTCAACTCATGCTCTGAAACGCTTATTAATTAAAAAAAATAATGACGTAGTTTATTGGTGGACACATGACTTCCATGTATAGTTTTGCATAGAACTGGTTGCCAGGTCATCTGTAGTGGCCCAACGGTCGTCCAGACTACGGGATAGGTGAAGGTGGTGAATAGAACTCAGGATGTTTAGCATATAGACAACATATAGATCTATATCTAGTCTCAAACAGTTTAGGTATATAATAAAAGGAACATCACCACAGTGTGTGATCCGGGGTCTTGTATCAGTTCGAGTTGGTTGTGTAATCCAGATCACACTCGAGGCTGCGCCTCTCGTGAGATCTGGATTACACAACCAACTCGAACTGATACAAGACCCCGGATCACACACTGTGGTGATATTCAGTTTTTAATATCGGAATTCTTTGTTAAGGGGGAGTAAGGGTCAGTACTGTTATTTAAACTCTCTGGTACATGTAAGAGCCCCGATCAGGCGTATATGTATTTCGTACAGTAATAGCCCTCTATTACTACCACTTAATTATGTTAATTATTTGGAGTTTAAGGCAGATGTTTGCTTTAAGAATGGTGTTAGTAAAACAGAAAGCTTAATTTTACTTTAACCTTGCTTTAGACTGCCTCATGTCTTCCATACAATTATTTACATTTAGTTTTATGTGGTCGAAATGTGGGGATTTGCCCTATATGTAGGAGCCTACTTGGATAGCAATAAACAATAAATGTGAAATATGCTACAAATCAAGAACTTCTATTATAACTTTTTTTTTTTTGCAAAAAACAAAAATCCATAAACAAAATTTTCTTTTTTGACCAGAAACACGCTATGGTGTCGACTGCACATTATGTAGCCAGCAATAACTAGCACAGTTTATTAATACCCACTATCGGTCATGATATCTATTTCATCTAGCTGTCAGACAGACAAATAGGATCTGTCATGAGTCGATGTTTAAGACAAGCTGATCTCAAACGAGTCTAGAATTGAAATGTTATTAAGCGAGCCTTGGCGAGCTAAATAACCTTTCTATTCTAGACGAGTTTGAGATCAACTTGTCTTAAACATCGACGAGTGACATATTCCTTTTCTCACATAAACAACGAGTTTAAGCTATTTTTAAAACAATAGGCATTTTTGGAACCCCGGTGACGTCAAAACGTCTTTATAAATAGTGACGTTATAGTGATGTCATCAAATTGATCTCACACATGTTGGAGATAAGGATATTCGTGATCGTTGTTCGCTATAGAAAACAAGGGTAGTTATGTGAGAAAGTACCGGTCACTTACATTTTCGCCCTTGGAGTTCAGAAAGATTTAAACTCGAAACGTTTTTTTTATCTAACACTATGACTATCTTGAAGAATGTTATTTTCTACAATGTTTTACAACGTACTTGTGTAATCCCTTTATCCTCCAATTTTAATCTTCTGCTTCAATCCTATTACAGTAGAACCCCTCTATTACGACCACTAAATAGAATGCTAACTGTCCGTATAAAGGACACATTGCTTTAAGCAGTCACCTGTCTTAAACGATTAATACAGTGGTCACTTATAACGAACTTGGATAAGATGAAAAACTGCTTAATACAAAATAAAAATAATTACCCGACTGCTTCCTTCTTTATTTCAATCATGGAGAAAGGACAAATGGACTCCTGCTTGCTTAAGATGAACTAGGATCACTGGATATAACGAAAAACTGGATAAGACAACATGATTTTTAGGTCCCTACCTGTAAAATGGTTCTGTTAATACAACATGTCGGTCATTATCATTTTCACGGCTGCAATATCATCTGCTTAAACTTGTCGTCTGCATATTTTTCTCAATGTTACATAATGGATATTTTGACAAACAGCTTGAATCCAAATCAGACGCCGCATTACGTTGGTATCAAGCTGTTTGCAAATGTAAGCCAGTTTCCCTCCCTATAACTCACACATTTTTTGTCTCCCATTTGACGTTGTTGTAGAGAGGGAACGCTGTACCTTGTTTATTTTTCATTTGTGTGAGAAAACTTTCATCATTTCCCTTTTGTTATAACGTCAACGTAATGCCCCTATTCCACACCGACTACGAATCCCACGAATCGCTACGAATTGGAAAATGCTAGGATTCGTAGTTGATTCTTAACAGATTCGTGGAGTTCTTACCTGATTCGTAGTCGATTCTTGCAATTCGTGAGCGGTCGGGGATTCGTGGCAAAAGTTTTGAGCTGTTCAAAGTTTTGGCCAAGACCTCCACGAATGGAACAATGGGTAGTTAATTCGTAACAAAGGACTAGGTTCACTAAGGGGTGAAATCGGCCCCATTTCAGATTTCACCAAAAATATCACAGATTGATGCTGGTGGTGGATAGTAAAAGAAAACAACTTTTTTGCTCGATAATAAAGATCATGTTGCCATAGCAACCATTTTCATTTGCTCATCCCGGTGAAATTGACGAAAATCACGGTGAGAAGGGATAGTTCTATTGACCGGAGGACTATGCTATATAGCGTTTTAAAATCGTTTTCCAGCAAGTTCGATGTATTACCAACCAACTTCAGTAGGATATTCAAACAGATTAACAACTTGGATAATTTATGAATTTCTAGGCTAATTTCACCCCTTAGTGAACTTAGTCCTTTGTAGTGCATTCGTAGGATTCGTAGCTGATTCGTAGGATTCGTAAACGGCTTTTTTGGCGTTCGTGGTATTCTTAACTCATTCGTAGGATTCGTGAGTACCAGTTTGATACATTTCTCCTGTAGCCAGGAGTCTGAGAGTCAATGCCAGCTTCACTCCGGTATATATATTTGGTCTCACGTGAGTGTCCCTCCTCTGCTTGGATGACTGACCTATAATCCTGGCATTCTTACATGTACATACAGCGCTCCCTCTCTATACAACGACACCACATGGGACACACACAATATGTTCGGATGGAGTCGTTATAGGGAGGGAAACTTAAGACTTGGTTTGCATTTGCAAACAGCTTGAATTAAGTTCAGACGCCGAGTAACACGGCGTCTGATCTGGATTCAAGCTGTTGTTCACTCGTCATTTTTTTTCTATCAAAATGTTCAATATGTAAATTAGAGAAAACCAGTAGACGATAATTTTAAGCAGGCGATATTGCAGCAGCAAAAATGTTAAACGTAATTGTCATGTTTGGGGAACTGTCGCAAGGGTCGTTGTACGGAGGGGTCGTTGTTGGGAGGGCCGTTGTAGAGAGGGAACACTGAAGTTGGTAAAGGTATTCTCATCTTCCACACTAAGCTAATGTTCTAGCGTTCTAGATGGAGTCAGCCACTGTCTAATCCAGCACCTTGTGGATCGTCCCCTTCTTCTTCGGGATATCTTCTTGCTAAAAGCATGCAGCTAGCGTTGATGCACAAGTTCCAAATTCAGTGCCACTGCTGCTCTATCTTAAAGGGACTCGCAACCGGATGGTGTACTTGTCAAAATAAAATAAAATACTCAAATAAAAGCAAGTTTGTGGCATTATTTGGCTTCTGACATTAAAAAAATATGATCAGTCCAAAAAAAAGTTTCAAGAATCGTCACCGAATCTTAGATTGTTAGATATTTTCCATCGTTTTTCTATACCGACTAGTAGACGGTATAGTTGTTGTTGTTGCTTCTCTACACGGGCTCAGACATAAACACGAGCCGAATTACGAAGTTGTATGCACTTTCGATCGCTACACATTGAAATACGTTAAATCGATCCGAGATAAACGGATAGTTCCGTGGTCCATTGGTCTAAGCGGAGTCCCCTATTTTGCCTTCTGTCCGCCAATGCCGGGCCCCGGGTTCGAATCCCACCAGAGACAAGTATTTTTTTTTATTGAAATACATTTTTTTAAACAGAATTTCTTATCCTAAACTAATTCTTTACCATTTATATAAGCGTTTGACACATATTTACAAATTACTATTTTTAATGCACCATCTGGTTGCGAGTCGCTTTAAAAGTCAACTTCTGGACTGATGCCCGAGTTGGAACGGGAACTACAGCGCTCGCTCTCTACGATTGGCGTTGTTGTAGGGAGTCGTTTAAGGGAGGGAAATTGGCTTACATTTGCAAACAATTTGAATCCAGATCCGACGCCGAATAACGCTGCGTCTGATCTGGATTCAAGCTGTTTGTCACACGCCATTATTTTTTTCTGTCAAATGTCTATTATGTAACTTTGAGAAAAACAGCAGCAAACAATTTTAAGCAAACAATATAGCAGGCGTGAAAGGTTGGACATATTTGTTTTTGGTTGGAAATCAACGACAAGTGTTGTTGTAAGGAGGGAGTCGTTGTTTGGAGGGCCGTTGTAGGGAGGGAACACTACATGCCTTCAAGAATCCCACGAACCGTCAAGAATCAAACTTCATTCGTAGCTGATTCGTAGATGCATTCGGCTTATTCGTAACTGATTCTTAGCGGTCGTGCAGTATTCGTAGTGGATTCTTGCAATTCGTACTGAATTCTTGACAGTATTCGTAAGATTCGAACCGAATCCCACGAATATTCTTAACTCGTTCGTAGCCGATTCGTAGAGGGCCACGAATTGGATAGAAAGAAATGCCGAACTCCACGAATCCCCACGAATCACAACATTTATCAATTCTTGGGATTCGTGGGATTCGTAGTCGGTGTGGAATAGGGGCATTAAATGTATCGTCTACTTTGGACTTTTACTAAATATAAATTTTAGTTTACTCCTGTTTAACTCATGTAATCTATATACAAACTTTAAACATTAAACAGTTAAAAACCGACTGGGATGCCGAGTTATCTGTCTCCTGATGAGGATCCAATATGTTTGCTATATACAGTTAAAACACTTAGAAAGACATTAATATATAATTCCAATGGTACAAGTGTAATTGTCCGGGAAGGAGAATCTATTGTGTATTTCAATATTTATTTATTTTGCATTGGGAATAGCTGCCTTGGGAACAATTATAGTTTCCAAATCGTTGCAAAAAAGCAACATTTGTACTAAGTATAGGCATATCAGATGGGGTTAGCTCAACCATCTCACGTACATGTGTTTACATACGCTATCAAGTACAGTGGAGAAAACGTTAATCTTTCCCGTTTTTAAAAACGCAAACGAAACGCAAACGCAAAGCACTAAAACGTAGAAATTGAAAACATTACGACAATTCTGACGGATTGTCTTTATCTTACTGTCAAACAGTTTGTCGCCTGATCAGATGGCGGGATATCCGGCGTCTGATCTGGCTCAAAACTGTTTGTAATAGAAATAAAGGTTTTAGCGTACAAATAACGTTTTTTTTTCCAGAGTATCAGCTTTTTCTAAGTGTATGTAAGGGTACTTTTAAATGATTATATTAATAATGCATGTCTACCTTACACAAAATATAGATACGATGTAGGTGGCGTGTGGTCAGGATCCTAATTATTACGTTGCTAAGTTTTATCGTCTGTTTTAACCCTCTCACCTCCAAAATATCGTCTGCGCTGAAGGTGTCGTCTGCAATATTTTAAAGTCAGCTTTAGAGCTGTTTTGACTGAAAACTTGTCGATACAAGTGTCTGATCAGGATCCAAATTGTTTGCAAAGTCGCCTTTTGATGCCATTGGCATGAAAGAGTTAAGTGTACCATACATTAATGTTTGATATTTTTGACAGACATCAATGCTGCAGAAGTTATATCAATCAGAATGTTTGCCTGGATATTGCAATGAGCTCTCCTTGTATACTGGAAGGAAATGTCATGGTCAGATACATGGTGTTTGTTTGAGCTTCAAAAGTTGTTCAAAAGTAGTTTAGAAAAATGGTCTTGCTGTCATGGAAACCACGAACAAAATCTAGAAAATCTTCTTCTCCGAAACAACCGGTCTGATTTCAATTTGATTTCTAATGGATAAACTTTAAATATGTCCAGAGAATTTTGATCCGTCGAAAAATATGGCCGCAAGAGGGCGTGGTCATAGGAAAAGCTTAAAAGTACTCTAGGGTCCACATCTTTTGCCTTGATATCATGAAACTAGCGTAGAATATTTACAATGACAAACTCTAGGTAAATAGTGAGTATGGGTTATGTCTGAATAAAAAGTAGGTCAATATGTCGTTTATAAAAAGGCTTCTGAACAACACTTTAGGGGCCATGTTTTTAGCCTCAAAGTTATGAAACTGGATGAAAATAATCACCTAGACGAAATATAGGCAACGTATGAGTGTGAGTTATGTCAAGTCAAACGTAGGTCATTAGCTCAAATCATTTGAAACGCTTCTAAACCCTCTAGTTCATATAGAGTACACACATCATTATTATACTGACACATTTGCTTCTTGTGACCTAAGGCGATAGTGGGAGTACTAATCACCTTTAGTGATGAAGTCTAATTAAGTCTTGGAACTTTGTACTCTGGTGAAATCTTGTTTAGAATGACAGGTCGAGTTTTCGAGATTTTGTTTTGAAGTGTCAAGATGAAAACTTTAATTTTCTATTTAGTACGGTGTACTTTGAATATTCAACTGAACTATCTTGAATTTTAAGTTAGCATCTTATTTTTTTCAAATAGGACTAAGGAAAAAAAACAAATATCCCGGAAAAATCCAAATACCGGTCCGGGGAAAGCCTACATGTTCGACCAGCCAACTGTAGTGTACCGTCTCACTACAACTCGGAACCACTGTCCCGGCTTTAGCACCCTTTGGTCCCGGATGAGCAATCCGAGAGAACTGTCAAACCGGGGTACAACCTTGACGGCATTGAGGACGTCCGTGACGATTCTGGATAAACCACCATGTTGATCCGGCTCGACCCGGCTAGCAAAGCTGGATGTTTAAAATGTTTAATACAGCCGGGAGTCATAAGATAACCAGAACCGACTATAACGAAGCAATGGCATTGCGGTATTATAGGGCAGGGGCCCGTTTCATTAAACTTCGTACGACAAAAACGGTCGTAGGTCAAAACTTTAAAATACGCTTAATTTCTGATTTCTCTATCTAATCCTGTCTCGTGACATTTCTTTGGAATCGTCTTTTCGAGACGATTCCAAACAGATATCACAAGACAGTATTAAATAGAGAAATAAGTAATATTTGAGACTTTTATAATCTGGCTTACGACAATATTTATCGTACGAAGTTTTATGAAACGGGCCCCTGGTCCTGAATCTTACCCTATGTCTGCCATGATAACCCCTACTAGCCCGGATTGTTTGGAAAACACAGAAATCGAAAGACAGTTCAACCAATTGTAAATTTCTACATATCTTTTGCATTTCGTTTGCCTTTAAATGGGAAAGAATAGCGTCTTCTCCGTTAGTAATCTAATCAGAAGAAAAATAGTTCTTCTTTCTAAATAATAAATGACATCATGCAAAAGGTTTAATAGCCATTGCAAAAATAGTTTGAGCAAAATTAACAGCCGGACAAACTGTTTGCCACTGAAATCAAATTAAAACGAATTTTCAGTCAAAAACATTGTCATGTTCTGTTTTTTATTACATTGCGTTTGCGTCTTTTTTTGTTTACTTTGAGAGACAAACAAGAACTGATACTGTACCACGTTTGCCCTGGTTAATATCTTCTCCGGCAAATCGGGTGTCACTAGTGAACAACCTGGGTACATGTAGGACGGGGTGGTACCAGTAGTCATCGGGATACTACCGGAGACAACCCGGTTATACTTGGTTTTACAGGAATTAACGGCCATGTGTCGTAAATAAATCGGACCAAACCGAAAATTAACATAGATCGTCCGTGGAGATACTGCTTCGGACATTCTCGTCAACTTATCGAGCTTTACTCGAAAACGTGTAAAAATATCAGACATAAATTAAAAAGTAGTTCTAAAACTATTATCTTAATATCTATGTTTATCAGATAATTGCAAGGCGTTTTTCTAACCAAATTTGCAAATAGCAATATTTTAAATCAGAATAATAAATAATCTCAAGACTTGCCATGCTTACCATTTCTTTGCATTTGTTTCGATTCGTCCACGCCAATCATGTTTCACCTAATTCTATGAGACAACTGAAGAAAGAATTCAAGTTCCTTCTAAATGCGAAATTAAATGAATAAAAAAGTCGTCTACAATGAATATTGTTTATCGAACAGTTTCAGTTGTTTAGCCTAAACGCATAGAACATTTGCAAATGGAAAATTCAAATTGCGCTGTTTCAACAAATTTGCGACATTGCTGGTGTGTATGGAAGTCCGAGGCCAATTGTACAAAAACTGCCATTGCCCCTTAAACCTTTCCGCAGGTAGCAGTGGTGAAGACGTAATTCTTTCCCGATTTTACGAAAAGCACGCAAACGCATTGCAATAAACTGTAGAAAATGACAACTTGTTGGTAATTCTGACAATTTATTTTAAACTGAGTGACACAGTTTGGAGCCTGATCAGACGCCGGGTTACCCGGCGTCTGATCAGGTTCAAAACTGTTTGATATTGAAATATTAGTTTTAGCGTAAAGGCATTTATTAGGAGAGAATAACATCTTCTCCACTGTAAATGTACGGTGCCACAGGACTGATGAGAAAGAGTTTTAACTCATTCACCCATGAAAGTATTAATGGGTAATTCTAATTTCCAGTCAAGTATTGTCTATTTTTTACTATTTAGGGTCAATTCTAACAATATATTGCAAAAGTGACAAACAGTGTAGACCCTGGTCAGAGGGCTCCAGCGAGAGTCCTCTAATCAGGGTCTACACTGTTTGTATTTTAGGACAAGTGTACTCTTCACAGATACACTGTGTGTTAATGACGAGTATACGCTTGGTTCAATGTGTTAAGTACTCACAGGAATGCGAGGATTGATATCAACATTTAAGGTGGCAGTCATATTTGTGAACTTATCTCATTAAGATTCAAGATTCAAGATTCAAACATTTTTATTAAGTAACGTAAACATAAACATATTTCTTGTTACACTGGATTGCTAATATAATATGCATGACAATTTCCTAGCATGGATTCTGTTGTCCATTTATCCATATCTGGATATAAAATAACAATATTTATTATATACCTTATTCAAAAAACAAGCGAATACAGGCCATACAATCTTTTTCCGTATCAGATGGTCCGTATCAGATGTCATATATGCTACACGGTGTTGACGTCACTGCTTTTATGCAACACAAGTTGTACACGATCTATTAATATAAAAAAGCGTTGCGCGTGACGTTTCGGAATTCCAGGTCCGATGCTATTTTTAAAAAAAGTTGAAACTAAGAATTGGTCAACTTTGAATAGGTTAATTTCCATTTTAAGCGTGAATAACCCACAACACCCACTTTTACTAATGTTTCCTCCAAAGGATAAAGCTTAAAACAGTTCAACTCATGCTCTGAAACGCTTATTAATTAAAAAAAATAATGACGTAGTTTATTGGTGGACACATGACTTCCATGTATAGTTTTGCATAGAATTGGTTGCCAGGTCATCTGTAGTGGCCCAACGGTCGTCCAGACTACGGGATAGGTGAAGGTGGTGAATAGAACTCAGGATGTTTAGCATATAGACAACATATAGATCTATATCTAGTCTCAAACAGTTTAGGTATATAATAAAAGGAACATCACCACAGTGTGTGATCCGGGGTCTTGTATCAGTTCGAGTTGGTTGTGTAATCAAGATCACACTCGAGGCTGCGCCTCTCGTGAGATCTGGATTACACAACCAACTCGAACTGATACAAGACCCCGGATCACACACTGTGGTGATATTCCGTTTTTAATATCGGAATTCTTTGTTAAGGGGGAGTAAGGGTCAGTACTGTTATTTAAACTCTCTGGTACATGTAAGAGCCCCGATCAGGCGTATATGTATTTCGTACAGTAATAGCCCTCTATTACTACCACTTAATTATGTTAATTATTTGGAGTTTAAGGCAGATGTTTGCTTAAAGAATGGTGTTAGTAAAACAGAAAGCTTAATTTTACTTTAACCTTGCTTTAGACTGCCTCATGTCTTCCATACAATTATTTACATTTAGTTTTATGTGGTCGAAATGAGGGGATTTGGCCTATATGTAGGAGCCTACTTGGATAGCAATAAACAATAAATGTGAAATATGCTACAAATCAAGAACTTCTATTATACATGTAACTTTTTTTTTGTTTTTGCAAAAAACAAAAATCCATAAACCAAATTTTCTTTTTTGACCAGAAACACGCTATGGTGTCGACTGCATATTATGTAGCCAGCAATAACTAGCACAGTTTATTAATACCCACTATCGGTCATGATATCTATTTCATCTAGCTGTCAGACAGACATATAGGATCTGTCATGAGTCGATGTTTAAGACAAGCTGATCTCAAACGAGTCTAGAATTGAAATGTTATTAAGCGAGCCTTGGCGAGCTAAATAACCTTTCTATTCTAGACGAGTTTGAGATCAACTTGTCTTAAACATCGACGAGTGACATATTCCTTTTCTCACATAAACAACGATTTTAAGCTATTTTTAAAACAATAGGCATTTTTGGAACCCCGGTGACGTCAAAACGTCTTTATAAATAGTGACGTTATAGTGATGTCATCAAATTGATCTCACACATGTTGGAGATAAGGATATTCGTGATCGTTGTTCGCTATAGAAAACAAGGGTAGTTATGTGAGAAAGTACCGGTCACTTACATTTTCGCCCTTGGAGTTCAGAAAGATTTAAACTCGAAACGTTTTTTTTATCTAACACTATGACTATCTTGAAGAATGTTATTTTCTACAATGTTTTACAACGTACGTGTGTAATCCCTTTATCCTCCAATTTTAATCTTCTGCTTCAATCCTATTACAGTAGAACCCCTCTATTACGACCACTAAATAGAAGGCTAACTGTCCGTATAAAGGACACATTGCTTTAAGCAGTCACCTGTCTTAAACGATTAATACAGTGGTCACTTATAACGAACTTGGATAAGATGAAAAACTGCTTAATACAAAATAAAAATAATTACCCGACTGCTTCCTTCTTTATTTCAATGGACTCCTGCTTGCTTAAGATGAACTAGGATCACTGGATATAACGAAAAACTGGATAAGACAACATGATTTTTAGGTCCCTACCTGTAAAATGGTTCTGTTAATACAACATGCCGGTCATTATCACAGTTTGACAAGTGGCTTACAAAGATGACAGTACTTAATTGCTTAGCTGCTCATCACCTCTGATTACAAAACATGACCCAACCAACATGTTTTGTATATATGCTATTGATAAGATATTCAAACAACTGGAACTAATTAGTTTACTGGGCACCTTATTTGTTTGGATCCAGATCAGATGCTTAATAACTGGGTGTCCGATCGGACTTCTTGCTGTTTGACACCCGTATTCTGCAAAAGGATAACAGCCACTGATGCTATATCAACATAGTAGATCTATATTAAAAACCTTTTTATGTTAATAAAGTTTACTTATTAAATATTCATAATAAGTTGAGTTTTCTATTTATCCAAAATATTTAACAGGTTAAATTTTCAAGAAGAAAAATGTCATTTCTTATGTCATAGCCAATCTAATATTGTTATCATTCATTAAATTTGGTAAAAAAAAATAATAAAAAAAAGCATATTTAATTTCTATGCCTTTCTATCTATCATACAGATACAGATATGCCTTTATATCTTTCTTTTCTTCTAATCAATGTTGTACTAAAAGTAAAAATTCCTTTATATGCAAACTATTCACAAAGTAATTTCGTTGTTTGGATAAGACGAATTTTGGATAAGACGAAATAATTTGCAAGGTCCCCTGAATTTCGTTATAAGTGAGCATCACTGTAATTGACACAACTTAGTGGTCGTAATAGAGAGGTTCTACTGTACTGCCATTTTATCGTCTGCTTCAAAACAAATATCGATACGAGTGTCCAGTAGTGTTGATTTTGATCCGACGCTTATTTATGCGGCATCTGCCTACAGTGGAGAATACGTTGTTCTTTCCCGTTTAAACGAAACGAAACGCAAACGCAAAACACTCATGTTTATCTTGGTGGCAAACAGCTTGGAGCCTGATCAGACGCCGGGTTACCCGGCGTCTGATCTGGCTCCAAACTGTTTGCAATAGACATAATAGTTTTAGCGTAAACGCGTTTATTGGGAAAGAATAACGTTTTCTCCACTGTATTATCCTAAATGTTTGCAAAGTCAACTGTAGTCGCAGTGGCGAAAGTGTGAATCCCACCATGCCCTAATACCCCGGGTACAATAGTTATTTGCAAACAGTTAGGATTCTGATCAGGTAAGGCGGCGTTTGATCAGGATTCAAACTTTGACATTCTTTTCCATTCAAAAGACCTAAATTTAAATTTGAAAAATCAGAGCAGACGACAATTGTTTGAAATTGATGACGTCATGGCACTGAAAGGGTTCTGGGTACATGTAAGCATTACCGACGGTGAGAGAATGAATGGCTCTTCAGCATCTGATGACACAGATGCTTTATTTTGAGGAAAGAATAATTAATTGCACGCTAGCGGCGGATATACCTGCCATAGTGAATATATCTGCAAACAGATTGGATCCAGACTGTTTGCTATTCTGACACTGAATCTAAAAGAAATTTTGAAAAATCTAATTTTAGAACGATAGCAGACGATAAATTATTGCAGACAAAAAAATTACCCAGCATGCAAAGATATAACGTTCCCATTTAAGTATTGCGTAAAACCAATAGTCTAGCAAGTAAGGCATCAACATGATATGAGTGTTAATAGAGCGGAGGATGTTCGCAAACAAAGTTGAACTGACTTGCACATGGAAGCGCCTCCCAGCCACGACGAGCAGCACTCCATGAGTCAGCCTTGCATACATTTGCACCTGATTCTGGTTGACCTGGGAGCCAGGCGTCAAAGGCTGGCTCTTCTTCACCCGTGTATATCCAATCCTCATTAGCGCTGACCCGCTTGCCGTCAATCCATACGGTACTGTTAAACCAGTAACCAGCAAGAAGATCAGTCAGCGCTTTGTTCTTCAGAAAGGTGTCCACGTGCACTAAGGAACCACCGCCCCATTGGCACAACATAGTAGCCTGTGTATGTGAGTATGTAAACGCCGTAATTAACTGTAAACAGATATCGTGAACATTATCAAATGGTGAGGGACATTGAACCGGTGGCACTGTTGTTGCAATTGGTTGTGTTGTGGCTTCCGTTGTGGACTGGGTTGTAGCAGCAGTCGTAGTCGTAGTTTCGGGTGTGGGTACAAACGTAGGATCCTTTCGGCTCAAACACAATACGGACTCTTTCTCAACGCGCTCCTGTGTATCATTGAATGCACATGACGAAATGTTCCGACCACATGTGCGAGACCTGCGTGTATGGCCAAACAAACCTTTTTTCCCAGAGCATTCAGACCATGTAGACCATTTTCCACATTCATACGCTTCACAAAGCTCACTGAAAAAGTGCTCGATTCTTGCATCCTTTACTGCCTCGCTCAAATTACGCTCAAAGTTCTTGTAAATTTTACCAATGAGTTGCAACTCAGAGAAGTTGTTCTGGTTTCCCAAAGTGAGTATATAATCCCCATCAATCCCGCTGTACGCGTATGCTGTACTTGGAGTTATAGAATGGTAAAGCGTAAAGCCGAACACAAGCAACACTGCCATGTACGCCTCCATTATCACAAAGATTAAACCTTTCTTGAATGTATTTGTAGTATCCGTGCAGTACACAGCGTCAGACCAAACTGCCTCTGTCAAGTATACCAGTCACCAGAACCTTTTACCCTTTTATTATCAAAATTATCGTGAATTATTTACCCCTTCACCGGTATATTGTAATCTGCTTATATATTGTTGCATGCAATATCGTTTCAAAGTTAGATTTCATGCAGTACGACTGACGTAATTTCAAAATGAGTGTCAAACAGTTGGGATCCTGATCAGACGCCGTGCCACGCGGCGTCTAATCAGGATCAAAACTATTTGCAAAATTACTTGTTGGCGACATTGATAGTGAATGGTTAAATGAGCATTAATTAACCTTACAGTGGAGAATCTGTTATTCTTTCCCGTTTAAACGCAAACGTACGCAAACGCAAAACACTAAAACGTAGAAAAGTACAACTTTTTGACAATTCTGATAATTCATCTTTATCTTGGTGGCAAACAGTTTGGAGCCTGATCAGACGCCGGGTTACCCGGCGTCTGATCTGGCTCCAAACTGTTTGTACTGCAAATAATAGTTTTAGCGTAAACGCGTTTATTGGGAAAGAATAACGTTTTCTCCACTGTAAGAGTGCTGAACACGACTTGCCTAGCATTTGAAACTAGTTTGGGTTCAGATCAGACGCCGATTAAGTTCACGACTAAACAGGATGCAAATCAATGATATTCTATTGCTTTTTTATTTAATCAAAATGTCTAAAGCATGTACCTGAAAAATGAAAGAAGAGTGCATTTGAAGCGACGGCTATGAGCAGAGAAATGGTTATTTTTCTAATTAGAAATTAACCCCTTTGCTACAGTGGAGAAAACGTTATTCTTTCCCAATAAACGTGTTTACGCTAAACCTATTATTTCCAGTGCAAACAGTTTGGAGCCAGATCAGACGCCGGGTAACCCGGCGTCTGATCAGGCTCCAAACTGTTTGCCACCAAGATAAACATGAAATATCAGAATTGGGCAAAAGTTGTTCTTTTTTACGTTTTAGTGTTTTGCGTTTGCGTACGTTTGCGTTTAAACGGGAAAGAATAACGTATTCTCCACTGTACCTTACCCCGATTACAATGGTGATTTGCCAGAAGTTGAGGTTCAGATCAGACGCCATATAACGCGGCGTCTGATCAGTGGTTAAACTTGTTTAGACTCTCATTATAACAAGTAAGTTAACGTATGATTTGAAGTTAAGAATAAAATCAGATGACAATTGTTTAAAGCAGATACAAATGTATATTAATGGCAGTGAAGGGGTTAAGTATAGTCAAGCATAATAATTGAGCCGCGCCATGATACAGTGGAGAATGTGTTATTCTTTCCCGTTTAAACGCAAACGTACGCAAACGCAAAGCGCTAAAACGTAGAAAAGAACAACTTTTGGACAATTCTGATATTTCATGTTTATCTTGGTGGCAAACAGTTTGGAGCCTGATCAGACGCCGGGTTACCCGGCGTCTGATCTGGCTCCAGACTGTTTGCACTGGAAATAATAGTTTTAACGTAAACGCGTTTATTGGGAAAGAATAACAGATTCTCCACTGTATAACCTGCCTTATTGCATTGCAACATAAAACAGACCAAGCGTCGTTGTAATCTGAGTTTGGTCTACACTGCCAAAAACCGTATATAATACAGTGGTAAATACGCTATTCCTACCCACTTTACGCATTTATTATCCGTTTCGTTAAATGCGTTTGCTAGCCGTTTCTTTACGCGTTTCTTTACGCGTTTAAAAGAGCCCGGCTGAAAAGGTCATCACTTAGCCGACGGAGCCCTTAGCCGAGACTGCATTGGTATAATCGTTTATTAACGTGTTTAAACGCGTTAAAATCGTTAGGCGTTAACCGTTCGTTAACCGTTCACTATGCGTTTCTTGCGAATATATTAACGCGTAAATGGGTAGGAATAACATATTTACCACTGTACAACTAGATTAACTCTTTGAACCCTAGTCCCGCATATAGGCGTGCTTTTCAAACAGTGTACATGTGAATAGTACACTTGTCCTATGCAAACAGTGAAGACCCTGATCAGAGGGCTCCGAAAGGAGCCCTCTGATCAGGGTCTTCACTGTTTGTCACAATGCCAAATATTGACAAAAACAACCCTTAAAAGTCAGAAATGGACTAGACAAAAATGGAAACTGGAATTGTCCATTTAAAGTTTCAGGGAGGAAAGAGTTAAACGCCTGTTATGCATGTAGGTGTCAAATAGTATAGATCAAGTTCATTCGCCGCGTCTGTGACGCCGCGGTTGGCCTTGATGTACACTGTTTGCAATGCAATAAGGCATGTTTTGTCATGGCACAGCTGATATGAAAGGCTGCTAAAAAGGAACTTCTGTGGATTGTCTTTACAAAATGTAGAGCAGAGGACACTCTGATGCTTGGCAAGTAATATGGAGAACTGATGTTCTACATGTAAATTGATCGACCAATTACTTTAAAGCCTTCAATGCCATGACGTCATCAACTTTTGATTTTTTAATAGTTTGCTTTTTTATCTCATATTCAAAATATAGGCGGTGTCTGATCAGGATATGGTCCTAAAGGAGCTTCCTGCATTACTTTTGTCCTGCATTAAGCGGTCACCTATTACTAATACTACAAATACATCGTAATTTTAGTGGTCCCTTAACTCATTATTCCCTGAGACTTCTAATGGACAATTCTAGTTTGCAATAAAGGCTGATCCATTTTAGACTATTTAGGGTTGTTTTTGTAATAAATTGCAAAATGACAAACAGTGAAGTCCCTGATCAGAGGGCTCCTGCAGGAGCCCTCTGATCAGGGACTTCACTTTTTGCATAGGACAAGTGTACTCTTCACGTGTACACATTTGGTAAAGGACGCATGTATGCGTCACTAGGGCTCAATGAGTTAATGCAGGTTTGATTGTAGATTACTACTTCTGCTTCTTCTTCTACTACTACTTCGATTTCCGCTTCCATTTCTTCTACTGCTGTTTTTATTACTACTACTTCCTCGGAGTTTCGTGGTCAAATGTTAGCACACTCGACTGACTGCAAGGGGTCGTGAGTTTAATCCCCCGCCGGACCAAGTCGTTCGGATGAGAATTTATGAAAACCGAGGTCAAATGTATCAGCGCTTTACACTTGGTATTTAAAAGAATCATATAACTATATTGGTAATAAGAGAAGGGCATCTCGTCCGGGTTTCTTCAACTTTCCTTTCTCTTGGGCGTCCAATTAGCCCATAGATGACAAAAACAAACGGAAAAGAACAAACCTATCGGTTTTTTTTAATCATATAAAGGCTGCCTACGTTCGAACTTAGATCGGGCTGACCGTCAATTGACGAGAATAACCGATCGCTGTTCGTTGACGACATTGGACCGATCTCTAAGGGGTTTTCTGTCATAAGAAGCCAATGAATACATGTTTGACTGCGGAAGATAAGTAATGGACGACAGCCTGATCAGTAACCGAATTGGTCGACACAGTTTGCAATAACTATTACAAACAACTAATTACGTCTCAAATACTTACAGATACAATCGAACTTCGATATCTCGAACTCGGTTAAGTCGAACATAACTGTATTTCAAAGTTAAAACGTGGCTTAGCCACGTTTTAACTTTGAAATACTGGTATTTTCGACATAACCGAGCATGAAATAATGAAGTTCATGTGTCGACATATCGGATAGTTCAAGTTAAGCGTGTTCGAGATATCGAAATTCGATTGAACTTTTTTTTCTGATAAACGCGTTTATGCTTGAATACTTATGTCCACTGCAACGGCTTGAGTAAGATCAGACACCGAGTTTTCAGGCATCTGATAAGGCCCAAAACTGTTTGCTACTCAATAAATCGTTAGAATCTCTTTTTTAATGTTATTTTCTACAGTTGATGTCATTGCGTTTCGTTTACGTTTAAACGGAGAAAAATCCTAGTTTTCAGTATATTCATTATCTTCGACAATTCCCATAGTAGTGTTCAGACGTATCTACAAGTTAGTTTAGAAAGTGGCACCACGTGCCAAGCCAATAAATCTCGATCTAGATGAGACGCCGAGTTTGTCGCGACCAATCGGTCATTACGTGCTTAAGGTTTAAGAAAGTGTTTGAAATGAAACGGGTAATTACCATGTCTAACAGTGTAATAAAGCACGAGATAGTACCGCCCTGTGACAACACGTTAATTGGTGGGAACTGATTACAGCATGTTGAGATGTTGGTTTACTTACAGTGGAAAATACGGTACTCTTTTCCGTTTAGATTTTTAAAAAAATTCAACACTAGAGACGAGTTTACTCGTCATTTACAAACCTTGTACTTAGGCTTACACTTGTCCCAAGCAAACGGTGTTGACCCTGATAAGAGGGCTGCTTCGATATATCTGTAAAAAACCACTAAATTATGTTAATTATTAGGGTGTTTACGATAGGTGACCGATTAAAGCAAGGAGCTTTCTGTTTCACTGCCACCTTGCTTTAAGCTTTCACTTCTCTATTATACAATCAATTAGCCTTCGTTTTAGTGGTCGTAATAGCGAGGTTTTACTGTAGATATAAAAATCAAAGAGTTTGGACCCGGAGCAGACGCCAAAGTGTTTGCATTGGCGGATATAGTCACCCTTTTCAAGAAGATAGTCAATGCGAATAAATTGGGATGTCTTACAAATGCGCCATTTGATCGAATATTTTAGAAATGTCAGGCTTTTAAAATCAAACGCTTTTAAGTCTTCAATACTTTACTAAATACCTAGATAAGAGACAACCAGTTCATTGCCATGCATGTAGATCTAACCTGAAGTTTACAATTCCCATTAACCGCATTCCTGGTTTACCCAGAGTTCAATGTTTTTTGCAAACAGTTTTGGTCCTAGATGCCACGTTACGTAGCGTCTGATCAGGATCAGAACTGTGTGACACTCATTACGATATTACTTTAGTTAGTCAAATTTTCAAAAATTATATCTAAGAAATAAAATAAGACGATAATTGCAAAAAGTAAATAACGTCAAGGCAGTAAATGTTGTTGCCAGATCGTATTTTCTGCTTTAACACTTCCATAGCTATAATGTCGTTTGCATTTATACTGCTGTCTACAATATATTTTAAAAACCAGATTAAAGATTTTTGCCTAAAACAATATCGATACGAGTGTCACACAGTTTTGCTACTGATAAGACGCCGCGTACATGTATAACGGCGTCTGGCCAGGATCAAAACTGTTGGCAAAACGCCTGCGAATTCCTGTGGATGTGAAAGAATTGACCCTTCCACTGTCGAGCACAACTACAGTGGAGAATCTGTTATTCTTTCCCGTTGAAACGCAAACGTACGCAAACGCAAAACACTAAAACGTAGAAAAGAACAACTTTTGGACTATTCTGATATTTCATGTTTATCTTGGTTGCAAACAGTTTGGAACCTGATCAGACGCCGGGTTACCCGGCGTCTGATCTGGCTCCAAACTGTTTGCACTGCAAATAATAGTTTTAGCGTAAACGCGTTTATTGGGAAAGAAAACAGATTATCCACTGTACCACGGCCATCAAAACAACTACTCGCTTCTTACAACGACCCTTGTCGCTGGTCCCCAAACAAGACACTTATTTCTAACCATTTCACTGCTGCAGTAACGTCTGCTTAAATTGTCGTCTGTTGCTTTTCTCAAAGTTTTATATTGGACATTTGACAATAAAAAACTTAATGACGATTGACAAATAGCTTGACTCCAGATCATACGCCGCCTTACGCGGCGTCTGATCTGGATTTAAGCTGTTTGCAAATGTTAACCAATTAACCTCCCTTCAACGACTCCATCCAAACAACGGTCTCCAATTGGGTGTCGTTGTAGAGAGGGAGTGCTGTATTATCAAGCCATTTTGATCCAGATTAGACATTTTGACACTCATGTGTAATATTATATCTCTTCCCCGAATAACGTTAACTTTAACTATGAAAACAGATATTGCAGCCAACAAATTTAAAGAGGAAGATATCAAGGCCGTGAAAACATTTAATTATATTCCATTTGACCTATTTTGTATCATAGACAAATACGTAGGAGATACGGTTTCTTTTAGAATTAGTCTAGACAGACATAGTATTAATGTTCGTTGTTCCATAGGCTTCTTTTGTTAACTGGTTTACCCCCTGAAAATTCCAGTCCATTTTTTACTATTTGAGATGTTTATTATAATATATTGCAAAGTAAAAATAGTGCATACCCTGCTCAGAGGGCTCCTTAGGGAACCATCTGATGAGGGTCTATACTGTTTGCATTAACAATCGTACGTTTTGCAGGTATACTTTTGTAAATGACGAGCATACTCGTCGCTAGGGTTTATTGTGTAAAAAAGCGAGTTTCGTGCCCCAAAACATAGTTTGAGGTGCATATAGTGTTCGAACAATGTCAGTGTCTATCCTACCGACACTGTGTACACTTAACGCATCTTCTAAGTTCACTAAATATTTTTTATTTATAGGAATCTCTACACATTTTTTTGCATACATGTACATGTATTTGCTATTGACTGACATTGAAAGGTCATGTCGTTATCAAAACCTAACCCTACCCTGCTGTAAAATCGCCTGCCTTAAAACTACCAAAATTTACACATTTTTAATTAAGTAAACCTGGAGATGAGTGTTAAACAGTTTGGATTCAGATCAGATCAGACGCCGCGTTATGCGGCGTCTGATCTGGATCCAAGCTGTTTGCAAGTTAGAGTCAAGTCGCGATCAACAGGCAAGTGGTTAAACAGATACAATTTCGGTCTCTTTACCAATTGGTTACAGGTACCGTGGCAGCTAAGTAAAGAAGTATTGTAATTTGGAAGTCTTTGGATATTCTTTTAGTTTCTTAATTAATTGGTAAAACAGTTGGCGCTAAATTAAGTAATTTTGGAGCGTTTTGAGCTTTCTTCCGTTCTTTTATCTTGCATGAACTACTCACCCTGGCTTGTGTTGTCTGCTTTTTTTAAAAGAGTTCTCGGTTTAGAGAGGTTCTACTGTAGTTCAATGCAGTGTCAATCTGTTTGATCCTATTAGATTGTTTTTAAATGGTTATAAGATAAAAATCAGTATTTCAATTAGTTAAATGACACGATACAAACCATTTATTAGGTATGATTTTATAGTTAATTGCCTGGAAAATTGCTTTCACTAACTTCTGGATCATGAATAATTCTCTCATTTTCTGTTTTGAAATGAATCTAAATGATAACCTTTAATGTACGTGTCAGAAATTCAGTTATTCTATTTTTGTAATGGAGGATGCTTTTAATATGCTGCTTTTAAACATAGCTGCAAGCGGGTGGGTCAATTTATATGAGGTGACTATAGAAAAAACTTAAATGATATCATTTCCCCAAATAAAATTACTTGTTAACTACCACTGTTTTCAATAGCGAGCAGCGTTCATTTTGATGACGTCACTATATAACATCACTATTTATAAAGGCGTGATTACGTCACTGTGATTCCAATATCTCTAAACAGTTTGTTATGTGAGAAAAAGAAACTGCCGCTGTTGAGATTTGAGACAAGCTGATCTTAACCCAGTCTTGAATAGAAGTCAATGATCGCTTAATAACATTTCAATTCTACACTCGGTTGAGATCGTCTCAAATCACGATCAATTGGTGACCCTTTATTGGATTTCGTAAGAGGCCAGGTGTGGTGTTCAGTACGCTGATTTTTGTTGGACGAGACACCGTGGTCTTTGAGACGAGTCTAAAATCTTTCTCAAACCTTTATTGATCAGATTTGATCAGATGCTCAAATCAGACCATTCAAAATATAAAATGGAGACTCATCCGAAGAGTAACCTCTTCACTGCCTTTTCACGAGTATATTCTACAGTTTTTATTTAACAGTTAAACGCGGCGTCTGATCAGGATCCACACTGTTTGACACTCATTTTGATAATTTTAACTCCAAATACCTAAGATTTTAAATGAGAGAAATAAAAGCAGACGACAATCGTTTAAAATTGACAAAAGGTCATATGACTTCAACCGTTTACAATTATTATATTATATAATCGACATTAGACAATCGTTGAACCTATCCGTATTTCTACGATTTAATTCCATTGTTTCGAAATCGCTTTAGATGCTAAAACGTGGCTTAATCACATTTTAACTTTGAAATGCGTATATGTTCGATTTAACCCATTACCCCATAGCATGTGTCTCATTTTGGGAACAGGTATCCACTTAAAGCAGGTTGAAAGTAAAGCAGAATGCGCCCTAAGGCGCATTCTGCTTTGCTTGTAACCTGCTTTAAGCTACAATCTGTTAGAATACAGAAACTATTTCTTTTAGAACATATTCATAATTGTATAAAGTGGAACTATTTTCTTCAATGGGGGATACATTAGAGGTGTCAAAAGGCGTATTTATGGGGTAATGGGTTAAGCAAGTTTGAGATATAAAAGTCCGACAGTAGTTCACAATCCAAAACAAGTTGTGTACATGTACAGTTAAACCTCTCTATTACGACCACTAAATTGTGTTAATTATTAGGTGTATAAGGCAGGTGACTGATTTAACCAAGGTGAACGTAAAACAGAAAGCTCCTTCATGAGCTTTCTGTTTTACGTTCACCTTGCTTTAAGCTGTCACCTGTCTTTTATTCGGTCATTTAGCCTTCTTTTTAGTGGTCGTAATAGAGAGGTTTAACTGTAATTCCCATCACCATAGTTGTATCTACCAAACTTCAGACAAAAAATTGAAAACAGTGCAAATGATGTTGGTATCTTTTTAATGCGTAGCAAAGTAACTTAAACAGGTTGCTAAAACTTTGGTTAATAGCTTTTCTATGTGAATCCGCTTAGAATCCTATAAAAAGATACACTCTGTGTATCAACAATCGGAGAATATTTGACAAGAATCCAGGTTACAGCGAGAAAAGGAACAGTTATCTTTTGGATAGTGTTTTTTTCATGATTCAAAAATAAAAGTCATCATCATTAAAATTGCAGAAATCAAACAAAAATAAACAGAAAACAAAAATAAAAGCACGAAAATGGAAACAATAGAAACATATAGCTGACTTTAATTTCCTGTGGGATTCTTCTGTTACCATTTTGGAACCCAAGCGCACAGAGATACTAGTGAGATCTAATGCCTTGATTGGTTTGGCACGTCACAACACACACTCTGCGTGGGATGTCATTCGAAGTTGTAGATATATATTTATCTTCCGAATACAGTAGAACCTGTCTATAACGACCACTAAACTGTGTCAAATATTAGTCGTTTAAGACAGGTGACTGCTTAAAGCAATGTGAAAGAGAAACAGAAAGCTCCTACAGGAACTTTCTGTTTCATTTTTTTTATATTGCTTTAAGCTGTCACCTGTCCTTTATGTGGACAATTAGCCTTCTATTTAATGGTCGTAATAGAGGGGTTCTACTGTATTGAAAAAATATTATTATAGTCAAACAACTAGGTCTGACGTGTCACAGGGCCGCTGAATCCATTTATAAGGAAGATCAGCGTTTCGGATATCCTAAAAACATTTTTATAAGAAAAGGTTTAGTTATAGGTATAAACAATGATTGGAAACATAGCGTAATGGATAAGGACCATAAGCAAGCATATGGTCGGGGAAATTTTATATTTGGCATGGGTTAGGATCTCGCATCAACCTAAAACATTTTTTTTGTTTTGCTAACAATATTAAGGGATTCTATAATTACTTTATTTCCAATTTCCTTTCAACTTGTTTATACTTTCATTGTTATGTAGATCTATCTAGATCTACAGTGAAACAGCTCTAAACACAAGTCATTCTTGGCCTTAAAGGGTTGTGGCAGCATAATGTAATGCATAAAGCAGTCTCTATTACTTTTGTTCTGTATTCAGCAACATCCTGTCTAAAAAGCTAATACAGTACAGTTTATGGAAGCCATGCTTATGTTCGGTGTTTAATCTATTGAACACTTGTGACGAGTAAACGCACCATTTACTAACAGTGTAACTAATAGTCGCATGAGGTCTAGACTTCGTTTGATGCTGGACTTGTCCATTTCAACGGTCAGATGCCAATACGGCAATGTCGACGAACGATTGACGGTTAGAGCATGTTTATTTCATACTACGGAATATAGTCCACGAGGCGCGGGACGCGCCGAGTGGACTATATTCTGTAGTATGAAATTAACATGCTCTGACCTATTTAGCACATGGCTTGGGCTCGAGAAAAATAAGAATACACTTCGTTTCTGCTTTTTTGTTTTAGACGAAAAGTCATTTTATTTGTAATATTTTACAAAAATTGAAAGGTTATTTCAATGTGAAGTTTATTGAAGAACTATATGACTATAATTATGTAGGCATATTTCATTAACAATTATCTTTAAAGTCTAGGTCTTACTGTTCATTTTAAAAATAAAATATGAAGTCATCAAGCGCTAGCCGTTCCCCTCGGATCTCAAATTTTTTTTAAAAGACAATCTAGGCATTTAGATCCCGTTTTTTACAGTGGAGAAAACGTTATTCTTTTCCGTTTAAACGCAAACGAAAGGCAAACGCAAAACACTAAAAAATAGAAAAGTACACCTTTTTGACAATTCTTACTTTTTATTTTTATCCTAGAAGCAAATACTTTGGAGCCTGATAAGACGCCTGGTTACCCGGTTTCTGATCATGCTCCAAACTGTTTGCCCTCGAAATAATAGTTATAGCGTGAACGTGGCTATTGGGAAATAATTACGTTTTCTCTACTGTACATCTACAGCTACAACAATGCATATATCTAGATCTAGCGGGACGGTGTAGACCTATATATATTATTGTTACTGTGAATTTTCTGTATTTCTTCAGCTTTATCCTTGATATTGTGTTTATTTCACTTAACTTTCGATTATTTATCGTTATGCCTACAGAGCAGGCTAAAGGTTTTTGCAGTCGCTCGCTCGGAGGATTTCTAGGACGTTGATGTCAATTACCTTCAGATGACAGAAACGTGGACTATATTAAATAGTCCATGGTTTTTAAAATTTACGTGATATAGTCAACAGTTTTTGAGGCCCGTGATTGGTCGAGAGCTCCAAACCATGTGCTAAATACGTGGTATTGTTTTTATTATCAATCGTATCATCGTATTGTTTTGTATTTGACACAAAGTTCTGTTTCCGTATATGTATATATCGATGCCGATTGTTGTTTACCTTGCAGGGAGGACCTTTGATTTTCAACTTTGGAGGCGGCAGCACATTCGTTTATTATCGGATTTTACCGTTGCCGTCTGCCGTATATGTAAGTGGACATTTTGACAGGAAAAATATATAATGAAAAGTGACAAACAGCTTAAATCCAGACCAGACGCCGCGATAACTTTTCTTCCCGGTAACCACTCCCTCCGAACAACACGCGCGATCTGTGCCTCCCGCTTGGTGTTGTAGTGAGTGAGCACTGTCTATACTTTTTCACGTGGGTATGTCTGCAGGCATATTGTATTTCTGGAAGTTGAATGTATCGGAAAATAGAGATTTAATACGGAACTATAACTATCACCCCTAAAATCAAATGCAAATTAGTTAATCTTTATCAAAGGTAAGCTCCGCTCTGACGGATTAAAAAATGGTCATTACTTATACAAACATTTCATTGCGTAATGCGATGCCGTAAGACTGGACCTACAGCGTAAAAGTGTCCTTTCTGTCAGTCCATAAACATTTAGAGGCTAATGTTTTATTGATAAAAAAAACAAGCGGAAGTTTAGGCAAGAAAAGAAACATTTTTCTTTTTGTTGTGCAAATGACATTAAAATTATTTTTTGACAAGCCAAAATGATAATTTGAAAGAATGTGTTTTTGTGTTTTGATCGCTACAATCATATTCTTTTCTCACGTTCTCTTTCAAGCAACATAATTAAGTATAAGGCTAGACACGATCCGTGAATGGCAAACAGTTAAGAGCCTGATCAGACGCCGGGTTACCCGGCGTCTGATCTGGCTCCAAACTGTTTGCTATCGAAATAATAGTTTTAGCGTAATGGCGTTTATTGGAAAAGAAAACGTATTTTCTACTGTATTTCAATTGCAAACAGATATGAGTCAATTCAGACATCAGGTATAACCGGCCTCTGACTTAGTTTCAAATTATTTGCCACTCAGATTGAATGTAGATCGTCAAAGTGTTAAAAAACTTACGACTTTTATATTTTACTGAACGTAAAATTACATTTGCTTAGTTTCGAATTGATTCGAATAAATGATGTTGTCTGCTTAATAAGCGATGATTATTTATAAATACTTCCGTTGCATCGCTGATTAAATCGCGTACGCTTCTCTCTCAAAGCAAACCTGTTTTCTCCTTTGAATTGGATTTGAAAAATACTTTTATCACAAACCATCATTGAGTATCATGCATCCATCAAAACATTACAAATCTAAGGCAAGTCTGTTTGTCAAATTTAAATCCTTTATAACACTCATGATATAAACAACCATTCCTGTTTTATTACAAGCTTTCTAGAACTAAAACGCAGCAAATGACAGTTGAAATTTTCTAAACATAGCCAATTGTCTATTGTAGTCTTCAAGAGTTGAAGTCTGCTAGTGCAAAGTCTGATAAGAAGCTCAAGGGGACCCCAGCTTTTTATCATAAAATGCGTTTATTCGGAAATATTAGCGTTTAATTGTACTCTTTATGCCAACAGCGTCTTAAGTTATTGTTTGATAAACACTTACCATATTAGTTATACAGATTCTTCACATGGGTACGTGGGGATTACTTCCCGGCTGAGGAAAATCATTGTTGCCCGAGCCGTTAGGCGATGATTACATGATATTACCAGACGGGAAGAAATCCTCATGTACCCTGTGAAGAAACTGTATACGAATTTATTATACTGCAAAGTTTTCATTGTTCAAAAGAAATATTTTGGAATTTGTCGTGCACAGCGCTCAACGTAAACAGTAACAAAATATGACGAGCGTAGGTGACGTCATGTGTTTATGACGTTGTTATTCAAAAGAAAACATGGGCACACTTGTATATAGACGTTGGAATTAAACTTTCTAAGAAAAAAATGTGACTGTTAAAAGATCCCACCCCGATTAGTTCTTATCCGAAATGGACTTAAAACGGAGGATGCACGATTGAATGCACTCAGTCCTGTCGAGCAGTCGGTTTTCTTATTTTCTGCAAAGATTGAAGAGCCTGTCAGCCAATGAAACAGCTGCATTTCTATGTACCCTGTCAGCTCACAGGGTACTTCGTGTCAGGTCTACGGCTCGTTAGCCTATCAGAAGTAAGGAATTTGCTTTGCAGTATAATAATATATAAAGACTGGTTTAGTTGCACTTACTATATCAATTTTCCAGATACTATTTCTAATCGTTTTTTATTCTGATAGGACGTCACAAAGTAGTTCGGCGTTCGATCAACTTATACATTGTTTGTAAATTTAAAAAATCCAAAGCTAGGGACAGTATGAAATAGGTATCTGCACATGTACATGTTTATTAAAACAGTGCATAACACTTTAAAGTTGGATACTCCAACCTCCACCACCTGTCTGCAAATGTTATTTTGTATTTCGTTCAATCATGTACCCCTGAAACGAGTCCACTGGTCTGGATCTTATCCGTTTGCATAGATAAAGGACAGTATGTTTGGGTAAACTGTATGTAATGCTCGTTTCGGAGATGGAGTTTAAGCCTCCGGATTCAATAATACTAATCATGTCAATCTTGTTTTTACCCTTTCATGGTCAAATTTATTGTGAGGTTTTTATCCCATTCACCGCCATATTGTCGGCCGAGTAGCTATTGTTGTCTCCAATATCGTTTCAAAGTAAGACACAGGGCAGCCTGACGGACAAAATTTCGACGGATGTATCCTGTTCGTATCCTGATCAGACACCGCGTTATGCGTGGTAAGATCAGGGCCCAAGCTGTTTAGCAAACGCCCCTTTTTGCGTCATTGACAATGCATGGGTTAAACAGCAATTCAAAAGAACCCCTGGTACAGTGGAGAATCTGTTATTCTTTCCCGTTTAAACGCAAACGTACGCAAACGCAAAGCGCTAAAACGTAGAAAAGAACAACTTTTGGACAATTCTGATATTTCATGTTTATCTTGGTGGCAAACAGTTTGGAGCCTGATCAGACGCCGGGTTACCCGGCGTCTGATCTGGCTTCAAACTGTTTGCACTGCAGATAATAGTTTTAGCGTAAACGCGTTTATCGGGAAAGAATAACACATTCTCCACTGTAGCTCGTTTACGCACTCTAATTGGTGTGGTGGCAAAATTTAAAAAAATATATTTTCCTCCACAATCTTCAATAGAAATTCTACTTACTTCCAAATGCTTCAAATAATTTTCCATTAAATTAGGAATTTATTACGCATTTTATTCTATCATACCGTGCGCCCACAAACACCCCCTTGAAAATTGATATACATGTATGAAACTCAACAAATCTCAATAGAATATTTCATGTCTATAGTTGGTATACAGGTTTGTGTCTGTAAATGTTCTATAAACATCCAGGCTAGTTTAATAAGTTTCTTCAACGGTTTATCTATAAGCGACCTACATTTCCTTGTAATCAGCATTGCCGTGTTATCTCTCAATTTGCGGTAATTAGATTTAACTAAACAAGGAATAATTACCCAATTACTTCTTAATTAGCTCATTTGAGCCTCAATAACATACGTTTACTTAACGCCCTGATAACATGTGGTCAAATTTGCAATGTATTATTAACCCCTTCTCTGCCTTACCCCGAGTGCAAGAGTAATTTGCAAACAGTTTGAATCCTGATTAGACGCCGCGTAACGCAACGTCTGATCAGGATCCAAACTGTTTGCCACTCATTTCAATATTTCTGATATCAAAATACCCAAAATTTAAATTTTAGAAACAAAAGCAGACGACAACTATTGTTTTTAATTGATGACGTCACGGCAGTGAAGGGGTTAACCATTTCCATGTAGCTCGTTTTTTAGTGTTTAGGATTGGTATTTGCTTAAAAAGACCGAAAGTAAAGCACAAATCTCTATTACTTTCAGTCTACTTTAAGCATCTATCTGTCAGGAGGCAGTGATCATTTCCTACATACCTTTATTAGGAACTGGTATATACATGAAAATGAAAGGTGAGGGAAAAGTAAATACGACAAAAAGCTCTTCCCTTCCAGAGGGGTAGGGAGAAGGGATATGTAACAACAACAACATTACCTTTATTTCATCTCAGGCACCGAAGTGCAACATGAGGGAGTATATACAACAGTTTTGCAAAATACATGTAACAAAGTTACATTGCAGATAATAGGATACAGTGGAGAAAACGTTATTCTTTCCCGATAAACGCGTTTACTCTAAAACTATTATTTCAATTACAAACAGTTTATAGCCAGATCAGACGCCGGGTAACCCGGCGTCTGATTAGGCTCCAAACTGTTTTCCACCAAGATAAAAATGAATTATCAGAAGTGTCCAAAAGTTGTACTTTTCTACGTTTTAGTGGGTTTTTTTCACCAATACGTTTATGCTCCATAAGCTGATGTCCATTGTAAAAGCAATTTCGATGTTTTTTCACTCTTTGACCCATGACTCCATAGATTCAAATGTTTACACATTTAATCTATTGATCTATTTCAGTAAGTGCTATGTAATTTATACGCTCATTAGTGTGTATCATAAGACCGATTTTCTATATTCTAGCAGATAGTATCTTATAGCAGGCTGAAAGTAGCGCAATCGGCTTCACGTCCTACATACTCGAAGTGACCATCTGAGTTCCAAATAAGTTACATGCTAGAATGCAATTTCAAAGAGTTTAAACGCATCATCTACACTCAATTGTAAAAGTTAGGTTGTCCTTATCAGGTCATTTAACCCTTTACCTCATAGCCTGTTTCTAGTTTTGAAGACAGGTGACCACTTAAAGCAGGTTGAAAGTAAAGCAGAATGTGCTTTAAGGCACATTCTGCTTTACTTTCAACCTGCTTTAAGCTAAAATCTGCTAGGATATATAAGATATTTGTAATGGTTATTGTTCATAAGGGTATAAACTGGAACTATTTTCTTCAGTGGAGGAACAAATCAAATATGCTAAAAGTCGCTTCTATAAGGGAAATGGTTAAAGAAACATTAATAAAAGTATTATAAAAGTAAAGGTAAAACAGGTTATTCATGATTAGACGCCAAATTGCCAAATTGGATACAAAATGTTAGCTTTCTTCTATAAATAAATTGAAAAACTGCATAATACCGCTAAACATTTGGAATTATAATTTAACCCTAGGTGCAATACTATGCGTCATTAAGAAACAATGTACATTCGGATCTGATACCCTCATTTATGTAGAGATCAGCTCTGGATACCTCTAAATACCTAGAAATTATGACATTTGTAACAAAACTGTTAAGCATAAAGGTGGGCACTGACACGCCATGTCCAAAATGCGGTACGGCTACTGGCGACGAATTATTTCATGTAGTCTTCGAATGTGATCCCGGTAGAGCCGCAACTGCACTGCAATAGTATCTACAAACCGTATATAACAGCATATCTACCAAGTTTGCGAATTTATTATGTGCAATGGACAAAAAGACACTATTATTGTATACTCTCGGGCGTATAGATAAAACAGTCACTACTCTGGTACATGTACCACCAGACATGTATAGTTACTTTCTGTGCATATCAGCAAACTTTCTAAAATACTGTTACGGATAAGTACGATTCTACGAACAAACGATCGTGAAAATGACGATTCACAGATTTTCAGAAGCTATTGACAATCTTGATTTCAATTTCATTTTCGTTTCGTTGAAATCGATAATTTAGGATTTCACTAGCAGACAACACCGTTATTCGATGAATCTTGTGTGGGAATCTAACCAATACATGTTGTTAGACTACCATCTGGAGATTCATCCATAACTTACATAATTTACATGATGTTTTTTTGATGTTTTTTTGTTGTTGTTTTTTCTTCTTCATTCTTTGTCCTACCTTGACTACTTGGTTTTGTGTATCTGTATAAATATGTTTATATTATGTTAATAGTGTATCACTCATCAGAAATGGTGGAATAAAAGATGATATATATAGAAGAATTCCGTACTAAGAGTATGTTTTGTCTATATTATACAATTCCAAATAGACAAAAAGGGACCCAACCTTAATAAGAAATTGGAACTGGACATTTGCGATGTCAAGGATGTACGATTTTAACTGTACAAATAACTGTTGAATGTTACAAGTAGGGCCATCATGAAGCAACTGCAGGTTAAGTTAAAAGCAACTGATCTTTATTTTTTGGTCAACGTTCATCAGTATTTGAGAACGCCTCCCTCTAATAACGAAATAGGTCATCTTTAGCGCAACCCTATTTAGGGGATTTAACCCCTTCACTGCCATGACGTCATCAATTTTGAACAATTGTCGTCTGCTTTCATTTCTTAAATCAAATATTTAGTTATTTTGACTGATATACTATTGAAATGAGTGTAAAGCAGTTTGGATCCTGATCAGACGCTGCGTTACGCGACGTCTGATCAGGATCCAAACTGTTTTCAAATAACTAGTGTCGGAGTAAGGCAGTGAAGGGGTTAATGTATTAAATAGCAAAATTTCCGGAAACCACACAATGATCAATTAAATGAATGCAGAACAAAGGGGCCCGTTTCATAAAACTTCGTACGTTAAATGTTGTTTTAAGTCAGATTATAAAAGTCTCAATTATTATGTATTTCTCCATCTAATCCTGTCTTGTGACATCTTTTTGGAATCGTCTTTTCAAGACGATTCCAAAGAGATGTCACAATATAGGATTAGTTAGAGAAATCAGAAATTAAAAGCATTTTAAAGTTATGACTTACGACAACATTTGTCGTGCGAAGTTTTATGAAACGGACCCTGGCTCGGTTTCGTGATATAATGTTCCTTTGATTGCTATGCTAATCTCCCGATAATTTGTTTGTTGCCCTGGATGAATTCTGTTTTACAGAGGGAAACAGCTGGTTGAATGTCGCAGAGCCAATGTTACGAAATGAACACCCCATTGACGTCATCCGTTACATGACAGTTTTCAGATTAATGTGCCCTTCTCACGGAAATAACATAGTTATTATCCCCTTTTTCACCATCGTGTCAAAAATGCGTTGAAAATTACAAACGCCGAGCTAATAGAGCTAATCGACTTCAGATCAAGATCTGAAATGTTTGACAGTCAGGTCAAAGCGTTTAAAATCTGCAATTCTGGAAATAGAGACAAACAGCCTTTTTTAAGGAGATTGTTTGTCAGTATTTACATGAAGTTCCGGGGGCAAAAAGCATACAACCTCTCCTCATTGCTCTAAAATAGCCCGTTTCCATAGAAGAGATCTCTGGTGCCTATACAGTGGAGAAAACGGTATTCCTTCCCGCTTAAATGCAAACTTAACGCAAACGTATCGCCATAAAACGTGGAAATGGACAACGTTCGACCTTTTTAACAGTTCATATTAATTTAAGAGTTAGGAGTCCAGTCTGATCTGGCTCCAAGTTGTCAGCAATGGACATTACTGTTTTAGGACAAACGCGTTTATTGTAAATACATTGAAACCCCTCTCAACCTTTCATGTTGTTGGACAACATAAATTTCCGGTTTAGGGGGATTTCCAGCTTAGAGTGGTTTTAATCAACTACCCCATGGCTTGTTATAAGTATGGTAGATAGATGACCACTTAAAGCAGCTTGAAAGTAAAGCAGAATGCACCTTAATGCGGATTCTGCTTTACCTTAACCTGCTTTACCTTAATCTACTAGAGTATAGAACATATTTTTCATGATACATATTCATGAATGAAAAAGATTCGTATTTATATAATGGTATAATTTAAAATAAAGAAGGGTTGAAAACGAGACCAATTGCTTTGTCCGGTTTAGTTAGAATTCATGTATCTAGAGGTTCAGATTTGGAGGGGTTCCACTGTAAATCACGTCTTCTCAACTGTACTTTGATAATCGCCAGATACAGGGCTGCAAAAAATTGACATGAAAAATCCTAAGATTTCCAAATTTGCATTTTTCAAGTGCGATTTTACTAATCGTACCTTTACACTATCGTCTGTTTCTAGTTATGTTGACACGTGGCTGCTTAAAGTAGGCTCGAAGTAAAGCAGAATGCGCCTTAAGGCGCATTCTGCTTTACTTTCAGTCTGATTTAAGCTACAAAGTACAAGAAAAAAATCCGAAGATTTAGGAAAAATCCGGAGAAATGGCAGCCTTGCAGATAATTTGATGAATAACTTCTAGTTCTGTTCAGTGGTTGTACATGTAGTACATGCGCTTGTTGTAAGGTACAAGGGGAAACAGATGGCTAAATTTCGCAGATCCAATGTTACGACAGAAACAACCCACTGACGTCATCCGTTACATGACAGCTTTTCTGATTAATGTGCACTACTCACGGAAGTAACACAGTCATTATCCCTTTTTAAAAAAATTGTCTTAACCCTTTGCCTGCTGATCGCGACTTTATTAGTTTTTGCAAACAGTTTGAATCCAGATCAGACGCCGCATAACGCGGCGTCTGATCTGAATTCAAACTGTTTGACACTCAAGTAGGTTTCTTTACTTAAAAAATGTATCAATCTAAATTTTACAAATTTTGCAGACGACAATTTCGAAGCAGACGATATCACCGCAGGATAAGGGTTAAGTTCTTTTAAAATTGCAAACAGTTTGGGACCTGATCATAACTTGATGTATCCACTGTTTGACGCCTATGTTGATGATTATTCAATATTGACTAAAACCTAAATTTGAGAAATAAAAAGCAAGGGGCGATTTATAGCAAATATATACCCTGGTAGTAAGTGAGTTACGACTACTTTTAATGTCTCCTAACAAACAAACATGATTTTTCATCCTTGAGAATATTTCAAGATTAACTACCTCACTGCCTTACTTTAAACAGAATAAAACAGTATGGATCCTGAGCAGGCGCCACGTTACGGACTCAAACAATTTGAAACTCATTTTGATATTTAAATTATGATACCTACAATTTAAATTTGAGAAAAAGAAGAAGACGACCAGTGTTTAAAAGATGACGTCATTGTGGTAAAGGGGTCATCAGATCATCTGAATATATAACTCCTCTTTAATTTGTTACATCAAACTATTGTGTTAATTGTGATATTTTTACAAATTATTTGAGATGATATCAATCTACAGTCGAACTTCGATATCTCGACTCCGTTAAGTCTAGCATACCCGTATTTCAAAGTTAAAACGCGGCTAAGCCGCGTTTTAACTTTGAAACACGGGTATGTTCACCTAAACCAAGCTTGAAATAAGGCAAATTCATGTTTCGAAATATCGGATAATTTGAGTTAAGCGAGTTCGAGATATCGAAGTTCGACTGTAGGTTGATACATTTAAAGACACCGTCCGTGCTTTCAGTGTCTCGTGCGTTTTGACGAATTGCGATCGATGTAATCTTTATGACAAGCATAATGACTCATTACTTTATTGAGGTCTGATAACAATTTACTTTACATTTGACAAATTTCTTCACCAATGACGCCATCTGTTATAAAGAATCGTCGACCTCTTCTATTTCAAATACTTAGAAATGTTTTGATTAAAGTTATGTCGAAATGAGTGTCTAATAGTTTGGACCCTGATCAAACGCCACGCTACGAGGCAAAACGAGTTCACCCCCTAACGCGTTCTATTTCAGTTTTCAAACATTTCTAGATACCTTCTTATAGGAAGAAACAATGTGTTTGTTATGTGGTGCACACAATTTATGTGACTAAAGGTCCCAGTTGATAAGTTTGGCAATAAGCCGTTCGAAAACAAGGTCTCCCTTTTAAAAAATGTTTTTGAAGCTGATGGTTTCGAAGATTTATCAAAGGTGAGTGATTGGGGTTTTACGATAATACGACACCGAGTAGGTCCTAGATCGCCAATAAATGATGAGATGATATGAGACGATAATTAGGGCTGATTTCAGGAACAGGATTTTAGGTTATCCCATTCCCTGTTAAACAACACATGGAATCAAACCACCAACACTGCTTCCTTTTTGTTAGGACAGAGGGGAATAATAAACAAAAAAGGAAGGAAGGTCTCTGGAGCCATCAGCAAGAATTTTGCATTACTTGCCCAACTGTTTAGCATGAGCATTCACACACATGCATACTTCAATTTTGCAATCTACCGTAGAGAAGACTTTTTTTCTGTCCAAATAACCGCGTTTATGCTTAAATCCTCATGTTTATTGCACACAAGACTCTGATCAGGCTCCACATATTTTACCGCTTATATTTAAAATTTTCTAAACGCTATCATTTTCTCAATTTTAATGTAATGTTTCTGCGTTAAACTTCGTTTAGAAGGCAAAGAAAAGTGTTTCTCTACTGTAATAAATTCCTACAACGATATGAAATATGAGGAGGCAATTATTATTTCTTGTGATATTATCAATTGTTAAGATATTTTTATATTAACCAACGCAAATGTTAACAATTAATCCCTTTACTGCCTTATCCAGGGTAAAATGGATATTTGCAAACAGCTTTGATCCTGACTAGATGCTGCGTAAGGTGTCGTCTGATTAGAATTCAAATTGTCTGACACTCATTGTGATATTGCTGCAGTCAAAAAACTTAAAGTCTAAATTTGAAAATAATATCGGGTGACAATTGTAACCAGCAGATGACGTCATGGCAGTAAATGGGTTAAACACATATAAATAAAAACTAAATTTATTTTAACATTTCGATAATTGCTGTCATGTCGATAGTATCTAATGAAATAGAATCATGTTTCTCTCGTGGCGTCACAACTGCTATCTCGATAAACAAAACAATTAAAGATGTTCTGCAATCTGGTCTTGATGAGATCTTTACGAAATAAAGAATTATTTTCTTTGGTCTAGTTCAAGGTATATGCTCACCGCGAGGGGAAGTGAAATCCGCAGTATGCACTGCAACAAGATAGTTGATGTATCTATTACATAAAACTTTTTTCATTTCATAATTACACACTTGACATTCAAACTTGTATAAGGAAACCAATTAAACTCTTTTAAACTGTCTTTGCATATGTATATCTTTAAGGTAGCAATTACCAATATATAGAGAAAATATAGAACTTTTATGAGGACAAATGTAAGATCGCGGACACTTGGATTCCGTGCACTAGTTCAAACGGAACCTTGTTAACGCTGTTAAGCGAAAAGGCCATGGGGCTTACCTCTGTAAGGCCTTGATTATATTAATAAAGACGTACAGTATGGCATATTGCACACATGTAACGCATTTTTCAGCGGAGCTGCCTATTATCTATTTAGACCTACATTTTTATTTAGACAAACATTTCAACCAATCATATTTGATCAGAAATTTAGAATTAAGAGCACCTGTTGAAACTGAATTGTCTGATTGGATAGTAGCCAGGGCTCCAGATAAGAGAATTATTTCAAAACTTAAAAACTTTATTTGTGCATTAAACCCTATGGTGTCCTACTCATTTGAATTGTCTCTTCGAGACGATAAAAATGAGTGGTAATACCATAGGGTTTGGTGATGAAATGAGTGAGAAAATGTTAGATTTATTCAGTTTACTCCCTCTTATCTGGAGCCCTGATAAACTGTAGCCAGTGCTACTGGTCTAATTGTGAGACACAGTGCAGTGTTTACTAATACTGAGCTGATGACATCATGCTTCTATTTTAAGATTATGACAATTTGGACAGTTTGATATATAGAACAGTAGTTTAATCTGAGGATCTCCTACCAGTAGCTAGGATATGGGTTATATTATTGTTTTGCATTTCTGTACATTTATAGGTTTTTAGTCAGAGTTATAGTAATCATTGAATGAGTATTTTTTGCTTTTCAATCCAAGATATTACAATTCTTTGAAAAAAAAACCAATTTCATACAATTTTGCACACCCATCTACAGCATGAATTCCACCACCCATTCCGCTGAATATCTTTTTTAAAGATATTTCTTGTTACTACTCCATAACCTAACATAGAGCAATGTTTACACAACATAAAACAAGATAATAGAAAGTGATAGTGTTCATGAACTCATGAGTGTTTGACATTGTATATGGCTAATACTGGCAATAAGAATTAAGAAAAAAGAGTCAACATTTTTCCAAATTTATAATGAAATAGAACGACTATAAACACATGTATTAACAAGGCCAATTTATACGATACAAGCGAATAGAATTCATGTTCAAATAGCACGCAGGTTATAACTTCGTATTGGCGCTACAGACGGGCAAAATGCCTGAATTAATACAGTGCTCTACCCTATAATGACCCTCCAAAGAACGATTCCCTCCTTTCAACAATTATTGCCACTGTTCCCCAAACAGGGCAATTATGTCTAATGCTTTCAGTACTGCAATAACCTCTGCTTAAAATTGTTGTTTGATTTTTCTCAAAGTTACGTATTGGACATTTTGATAGAAGAAACATAAAGACGAGAGACACACAGTTTGAACCAAGTTTAGACGCCGCGTTATGCAAAATAACTCTAATATTTCCTCCCTATTACAACTCAATCCGAACAACACACACAATATGTGTCCCCCATCGGGCGTGTTTGTAGAGAGGAAGCACTGTACTATTATTTTAGGAAACGGAAACTGCCAATTTTCCACAAATATGATCTGTGATCTTAAAAGAGAAATCAAAGCACACTGCTTACTTGAAAGCAGACTGGATCCCGGCCAGACACCATGTACCGCGGCGTCTGATCAAAATCCAAAATAAATTCTTAGATCAAAATAGATCTACCAAACTATTTAGAATTGAGAAATAAAATCACTTGTCACTTGTTTAACCCTTTCCCCCATAGAAGCGACTTTTAGCGTATTTAATATATTCCTCCGCTGAAGAAAATAGTTTCAGTTTATACCCTCATGAACAATAACCATTATAAATATTTTATATAGCATTGCAGATTTTAGCTTAAAGCAGACTGAAAGTAAAGCAGAATGTGCCTTAAGGCACATTCTGCTTTACTTTCAACCTGCTTTAAGTGGTTACCTGTTTTTCAAAACTAGAAACAGGCTATGAGGTAAAGGGTTAAAGCATGTCATCATGACAATTAGGGGTCAACCAGAGTACACAAATCTTCAGTTGGTGGACCATTAGGTGAGTCAAATAAACAAATGAGAACAACGACCTCTAACTCCTAACACGCTAGGGCATGATTAACCCTTAGCCTGCCACTCACGACTATAGCTCCATATGCAAACAGCTTGGATCCGGATGAGACGCCGAGTAACTCGGCGTCTCATCCGGATCCAAGCTGTTTGACACTCGGACAACATTTTCAGAAGTTTTGAGCAACTTTGAAGCACTTTGAAACTTGAAGCAGACGAGAAATATAGCAGACGACAATTTATTTGGCGGGCTAAGGATTAATCCTTTTCCTGCCACAATACAATAGAGATGACGACATTCATCTCCGTTTAAACGCAAATGAAACGAAACAGCATTGCAATAAAATGTAGAAAAATACAACTTGTTGACAATTCTGACAATTTCTTTTAATTTTAGTGACAAACAGTTTGGAGCCTGTTCAGACGCCGGGTTACCCGGCGTCTGATCTGGCTCCAAACTGTTTGTTTGCACAGGAACAAAATGTTTAAATTTAAATGCGTTTATAGGGAAAGACTGGCGTGTTTTCGATTGTAACTCGCCTTACACAGTAGCTGCCAGATTAACGCCTGCTCATAACATTTTTCGTCTGCTTTTACTATGAAATTTAGAAATGTATGCGTTTCTTACTTAACCCATATGCGCCCAGTGGATTCTTCCATGTTTTATATGGATTAGTCCATTTTTTATCAAAGGGATGCCTGGTCAAAGTTTTCATTTTCATTTTGTTATACACATATATATTAAAATTCCTATCAGAAAACAGTGTAGACTCTGATCAGAGTCTACACTGTTTGCCTATGTCCTATATATGGGATCGCGGGCACAAATGGAATGGGTTAAGAGTCATTGATATGGGTGTCGACCAGATTGAATTATTATCGGACGCCGCGTTACACGGCGTCTGATCAGGGTCAAAACTGTTTGTAAACGTAATGCTGTGATGATTAACATGCATGTATATTTTCTGACAGTTTGTAACCGGATCAGACACTGAAATGCTCGATCTCTGATCTCAATTAAAAAAAATAGTCATTCGTATAAATATTTCTTAACTCAATTACTTTTATTTGAATTTGATCTTTTTGCAGAAGATACGTCTGAGGCGGACTGTGTTCAGGGCTGCCATTTCTCCTCATTTTTCCTAAATCTGCGGATTTTTTTTCTCCAGAACATGGTAGCTTAAAGCAGGCTGAAAGTAAAGCAGAATGCGCCTAAAGGCGCATTCTGCTTTGCTTACAGTCTTCTTTAAGTAGTCGCATGTCAACTAAACCAGAAACAAGCTATGGGGTGAAGGTACGATTCGTAAAATCGCACTTGAAAAATGCAAATTTGAAAATCTTAGGATTTTTCATGTCAACTTGTGGCAGCCCTGCTATGATTAATCGTGAAAAGGGTTTGAACATTAAACAGATGCGCGCCTACTCGTAACCGAAATGCATCATATTGAGTCCGTATTATTGATTTATCCATTTCTTCAAAAATATTTGTTAAAAACAGGAGATAGTAATAATGCAGATTAAAATAATGAATGTGTTTTTCTAAATGCGCTTTTGTGGAAATTTTAAACACAATAAAATAATTTACGGAAAACTTTAATGAAAATAAAAGAGGACTGAACTCAATTCTATTGTCTTTTTCTGATTTAAAACTGCTCTAATGTAATATGATAGCTTTCAGTTTCCGTTATTATTGAGTTAGAAACGCTCGTTGAAATGTTAGAACAACAATATCAGTTTCATTTTATTACACCAGAATAAAAAATGGGTTTATTGTTTTCTGGACAACCCCTAACCTGCTATAATATCGGTTTCTTGAATATAATCGTAAAATATTTTACTGTTTATATTTTGTTTGTTTTTGTTATTTAATATTTCGTATGAATTTACGTATGTTTAATTGTTGAAACGTTGTACAGAAGTTTCAATTTGCTTTGGGACCTGAAATATCTTCGTATTACTTAGTGAAATATTTGGATTCAACTCAAACGTTTTGCAAATTCCAGCCCAGACGTGAACTGAAGAAGGATAATAAGTAGCTTTGTCAAATAGACACAAATGTGCAAAACAATAGTAAAAAAAATAGATTACGTACTACAGTGCTCCCTCTCAACAACGTCACCCTATTGGAGACACAAATTGTGTGTGTTGTTCGGAGGGAGTCGTTATAGGGAAGGATAGTTTAGACGTGGCTTACATTTGCAAACAGCTTGAATCCAGATCAGACGCCGCGAAACGCGTCGTCTAATCTGGATTCTAATTGTTTGTCAATCGTCATTATACCGGTATTTATTCTATCAAAATGTTCACTATATGAAATAAACAATGTCTAACAACGCCGTTAACGACGATATGAACTCATTAGCGTCGCAGGGGGTAAGTTTCGTAAGCGTCCGAAGGGAGTTTACGATAAACTTACATCGCGAAGCTTATTGGTTCATACCGTCGTAAATGGCAAAAAAATATGTCGTTTATTCCTGAAATTTATATTTCTTATTCTGTCTTGTCAATTTCATGTGTATTTTACCAGATTTGTTTCCATATATATGAATATATATTTACATTCACCCTGTAAAGTCTTTATGTAACAGTATTAATATTATGCAGTCTATTTCTCTATGAAACCACACATCGAAACTGGTTCTAGCCAGTAGAAAGAGGGCGTAGTCTCCGCCGGAGAGATACCGACATAGCGACAAGCCATTAGTTGCTATGGCTGTCTTAACTGGATCTTCATTGTTCGCATTACAGACGTGTACTCTTTACAAATACACTGTTTGCAAAAGACTTGTTTATCCCTGAGTACAAAAGGTTAACATGATGCAATGATTAATGTCACATTCAGTGTTTTATGTATAGTTGATAAGATTCTATTGATTTCCGTTTAAACGAAACTAAACATACTAAAATGTAGCAATCAACAGGTTTTTTTTTTAAAACATTGACTATTTTCATTACCTCAGTGGTAAACAGCTTGGCACCTGATCAGCTGACCGGTAACTAAATGTAATAACTATTTCTGCACAAACGAATTTATTGGATAGGAAATAGCGTCTTCTCCAACAGTTCTTCCTGTACATTGTAGAACCTCTCTATTACGGCCAATAAATTGTATTAATTATTAGGCATTGATGACAGGTGGCAGCGTCCTGTTTTATTGTATTCTTGTTTAAAACTGTCACCTGTATTTTATACAATCAATTACATGTAGCCTTTTTTTTTATTGGACGTAATAGAGAGGTTTTACTGCATGTATATGCTTGTTAAAATATCTAATTTTAGAGTTCAGTGTCTATGGTAACCAGTGTTTCCTTCTCCGGATATCGTGATCATGACTAAACATCAAAACCTGTCTTCCTCGGGAATAATAATTTCTGCCATTTCCGCTTCCTGATTTGTTGGGTGTTTGTTTTGGTCAGTCATATTATACCCCGGAAGTTAATGTCGGAAATCAGACTTCTTAGCAAAACCAAACCGTATACTTTATGTCGTAACTGATACCCTTCTGCTTGCGTTTGAACTGTATGACCTTCACCCTTTTAGTGAAAAACTTATCCTTCTGTTTTGAACTCTTTCGCAGACATTATATCGTCTGCTAAGATTTGTCGTCTGTAGTTTTATGCAAAATTCAATTTATTGAAGTTTTCTCAAAACAAATGTTAATACGAATGACATACAGTTTAACCCCTTTACTGCCTTTACCCCGAGTACAACGGCTATTTGAAAACAGTTAAAACCCGGCGTCTAACCAGGATTCAAACTGTTTGACCTATATTATATATAGAATTTGAGAAATCAAAGCAGACGACAATTGTTTTAAATTGATGACGCCACGGAAGTGAAGGGGTTAAATCCTGGTCAAAACTATTTGCAATGTCGACTATAGTCGCCTAATGAAGTGAAAGGGTATATACATATTTAAATACATGAACTACAAGCAATAACATGCAGTGTTCTGTGAAATGGTTGCCAAGTCAAATTCTTTTATCTGCACCATGCTTCATAATTGTCGGCTTCATTAATGTGGTCTGCAAATAATTTGATTTAAAATAACATGCACTTTTAACCCATTTTCCAATAAATGTGCCTTTCTATGCCTTTAGAATTGTCCTCCACTAACGATAATAGTTCCACTTATTACAGGCATGAAAATGCTTCATTGAACAATTTCTATATCCTAGCAGATGGAGGCTTATTTAAAGCAGTCTGAAAGTAAAGCAGACTTTAGGCTTATTTTCGTTTAACATTTTGCCCGTCATAAAAGAATAAACGGTCAATGTTGCAACGGTTAAGATCCAGATTAGATGCCGATTAAATCGATGTCTCATCTGAATCCAACTGTAGGAACTTACGGCTTAACTTTCAGCCTGCTTTTAGGAAAAAGTTAGGATTTGGTCTAAAATAATCTCAATACCACAGGGTATGAAACGTTTTAATCTTTATTCTGTCGTAAATATCATCGTCTGCATTTGTTTTCAAACTCAGATTGGCGCGAATTCTAATTATAGAAACCCGTTGACGAGTGAAAGCTCAAGTCTGAAAACAAGAGAACGATCCTAGACGCATTTCCAACGATGTATAACATTGGCCCTAAATGTATATCTGTGTCGGTATAAATCCGCACGTAAGGCTTTTTTCGCAATCTAGAAATACAGCATTTTACATTTAGAGTTGCTTTAAGTCTAAAAGGTGTTCATTGTATTGAAAGTCGTAAAGTTTTATTCAGTTATTTAAAAAGAATCTTATAAATTTGCGAATTTTATTATCATGTAACCAAACTCACTGTCCTGTTCATTCCCTCCACGTTTCCCGCAGAAATTGACCTCATTCCGGAATCAATATTATTTGTGCAAGAAACAGAAATATTTACATATTATTTTGTTTAGAGTTATACAATCGAGGTGTGATTCATAAAAACAATGCCCCTTGCATTATAGAGAGCTTTTAAACTGTTTACTTTTGTCACTCGAGCAAACAGATGTCACGTCAAGTTAATGTTTATATGAACGATAAATATGCGAATGGAGCTACATGATATGTTGGAGTGGGAATAGCAGTATATATCATGTTGTGTTCCATGACACTAAAACAACAGTTGTTGTATCTTATTACAGTAGAACCTTTCTATTACGACCACTTAATTATGTGAATTATTAGGTTTTAACGACAGTTGACGGTCTAAAGGAAGGTGCCAGTAAAACAGAAAGCCCCTGTAGGGCAATGTGACAGTTAAACAGAAAGCTCCTGTAGGAGCTTTCTGTTTAACTGTCATCCTGCTTTAAGCTGTCACCTGTCTTTTATACAAATAATAAGCCTTCGTTTTAGTGGTTAAAGAGGGTTTTTACTGTATATCCATCTTCAAACACTCAGAAGTTATGTTTTAGGCAGGTGGTCCTTTATGGCAAGATAAAAAATATTCAAAAAGTTTCTATATGAGCTTTTTTGGTTTACTTTCATCCCGGTTATTGCAACTAAATGCTTCAAAACAACATCAACATGCTGTTGACAATGACAAAGTTTATTTGATATATGGCCACCGGCCCAAATCAACAACATATAAACATATATAAAGGAACATGGTTTTTATGTGGTGAGATAATCGGTTATCAAACTCAGTACATTATTCTTCCTATTGTAACAGCAAAATAATCATTCGTATTGCAGGAATATAAATACATTTACATTTCAGCAATAAAATATATATTCAGTTTTATATCAAGTTTATATCACCACATTTATTTATAATGACAATCAAAATTATTGACCGTTGTTTGACACTGACTCTTCGTAGCAGCAAGATATACATTCGACTTGTAGCGATATAAATAGCAGCGTAGCAGCAAAATATACATTTGACTTGTAGCAATATAAATAGTAGCGTAGCAGCAAAATATACATTCGACTTGTAGCAATATGAATAGCAGCGTAGCAGCAAAATATACATTCGACTTGTAGCAATATGAATAGCGGCGTAGCAGCGAAATATACATTCGAATTGTAGCAATATGAATAGCGGCGTAGCAGCGAAATATACATTCGAGTGGTAGCAATATAAATAAACTTACACTGCAGCAATAAGATATACATTCAGTTTTGTATAAAATTTATATCTTGGACTTTATTTACTAAGTTAATCAAAATTACTGACTAATGTTTGACACTGACAGCAAGCGGCTACGTTCCTGGAAACCGTAATATATAAACATAGCTATGGCTTTTATTATGTATGCATTGCTACTACTCATTAAGATATAGAAAGTATGTAAATTTATTCTTGAAATATATTTTCTAGGAATGTAAGATTCACGAAGATGTTGTCGCTTCTGGCACACCATTACAAAGTGAAATTCTTCACCTAATTTTTGGTCTACTTTCATCCCGCTTTATGCAACCAAATGCTTCAAAACAACATCAACATGCTGTTATTGTGTGGTTGCACAGTGGAGAAAACGTTATTCTTTCCCAATAAACGCGTTTACGCTAAAATTATTATTTTCAGTGCAAACAGTTTGGAGCCAGATCAGACGCCGGGTAACCCGGCGTCTGATCTGGTTCCAAACTGTTTGTTACTCAGATAGAAATAAATGGTCAGGATTGTCAACAAGTTTTTATTTTCTACGCTTTATTGCAATGCGTTTGCGTACGTTCACGTTTAAATGGAAAATAATAACGTTTTTCGGCGGAGCTGACTGGTTTCTATTTAGTCACACTTTCTATTTGGCCACACATTTCAACCAATTATATTTGATCAGAAATTTAGAATTAAGAGCACCTGTTGAAACTGAATAGTCTGTTTAGTAGTAGCCAGGGCTCCAGCTAAGGGAATTATTTCAAAACTTAAAATCTTTATTTGTGCATTAAACCCTGTGGTGTCACTATACATTTGAATTGTCTCTTCGAGACAAAAAAAATGAGTGGTAACACCATAGGGTTTGGTGCTGAAAGGAGTGAAAAAATGTGATTTGTTTAGTTTACTCCCTCTTATCTGGAGCCCTGTAGGCTGGTCTATGTCCAATTACAGTTTTACCAGATGTGGACTGTGAGTGTAAAATTTAGAGATACAGACTGCACTGTTTACACTGGGATGATGCAATTATACTTCTATTTTAAGATATGACATCTGAAATCTTTTTATAGATATACAGAGGAAGCTACGTGTTTTGTAATTGTTTACTACCAATTTGTTTGCATTGTTAACTATTTGTACACATTTACCATACATTTAAAGCAATATTATATATAAAAGTAATGGCCCCAAGTGAGTTAAACACAATCGTGTTGTTTCATCATTATTTACAAGAGTGGCAGTCGAAGTTCAGCAGACTGTTGTATCTGTACATTTGTGTATGCTATAGTTTGTTTCAAGAAACTCTATGAATGAAGTTTGATATATAGAACAATAGATTAATGTGAGGATCTCCTACCAGTAGCTAGGATATGAGTTAAATTATTGTTCTGTTTTGCATTTCTGTACATGATAGTTTTGCATTTTAAATAAAAGTTACTGTTTCAATTTTTTTTGCTTTTCAATCCAAGATATTACAATTCTTTGAAAACCTCAATTTCATTTAATTTTGCACACCCAATTTCATCTATATAGCCTTAGTTCAACCACTCATTCCGCCGAATATCTTTTTTAAAGATATTTCTTGTCTCCTCTGTAATAGCGGGGTTTCAGTGGGTATATTTGCCTTCCATTATCGCCTGATACAATGTGGTAATGAGGTGTTCTATGACAGCAGGTCACTGTTGTTATTAACCCCTTCACTGCGATGACGTCATCAAATTTAAACAATTGTCGTCTGCTTCTGTTTCTAAAAATCAATTTTTAGGTATTTTGACAAAAGAAATATTGAAACGAGTGTCAAACAGATTGGATCCTGTGACATGAAGTCTTACCCTTGATCAAATTAAAAAAAAAACAGAATACCGAAGAAAGACTTTAGACTCGTGCATGGTAGACGGCTCTTTAGAGGCTGTCTGATCTTGATTAATAGTGTTTTCACAATTATTTGTATGCTATTAAGGAGAGAAATTGTAATACCAACTTGATTGTTTTTGATATTATACTTGCTGAAAGTGAATCTATGAAAACTGTTACAACTAATTTGTATTCAAATGAGACGCCGAGTTACTCTGCGTTTCATCCTTGATCTAAATGTTTTACCCTCTGTTGATATGTTTCGAAAATATAAAAAAAAAATCAATTTAAGAATTGCTGCAGGCGACAAGGCTCGCAGCCGACAACTAGCTATAGCATGCAGAAGGTTAACACCTCCTTTGCCATGACGTCATCAGCTTTAAACACTTTCTGTCCGCTTTGATTTCTCAGTTTTAAATTTGCGGTGTTTTGACTTAAGAACTATTGAAATGAGTATCAAAATGGTTTGATCTTGATCAGACACCACGTCAGTGCGGCGTTTGATCAAGATCCAAATTGTTTTCAAATAACCATTGCAGTCGTGACAAGGTAGTGAATGGTTAATGGTTCATACCATACTGTATTACAGTTGTAAACAGATTCTCATATTTTTGTAGTAAAGTGGTGACATTTTTATTCTGTAATTTAGTAAAACTAATGGATCTATTAAAACCGATTCAATTCAATTGTTTTATGTCGCGTTCAATTAAACTTTGACAATATAAAATACAAAACCATGTCCGAATTAGCGAACGTGGAGTAATAATGGAAATATAATGCCTAAGCATATAAAAAACCTAGCCTAGGGTATGCTAAACTATGCAGTACATTAACACATTCAACCCTAGCGACGAGTATACTCGTCATTTACAAGCAGCGTACCTGTGAGGATTACATTTGTCCCATGCAAACAGTGTATACCCTGATCAGAAGGCTCCTTAAGGAGCCCTCTGATCAGGTTCAACACTGTTTGTCAATTTGCAATACATTGCTGAAAACATCCCTAAATGGTCAGAAATTGACTAAACTTAATTGGAAAATGGAACTTTCGATTAAAAGTATCAGGGGTGTGAATGAGTTAAATGTCGGATTCATTGGCATCTCACGGTGTATGATACTATTTTAGTAGTTATTGCATGATACCACCGTATTATCTGCAATACGATTTGTCATGGGTTACATGTATTGTGCCGTCCATGATAGGAGAACTAAAGCAGTACACTGTAAGAATTGGTTTGAATAAACCATATATAACAGTCAGTGAGGAACATGAACTGATATCTAGTTATTTTGTAGTTATTTTGTCTTTTCTAGATTTGTAGGTACATATATGTTATTTCATGTAAAGCGCTTTTGAACGCACAATCCCTGTGTGAAAAGAGCGCTATATAAATCTGGTATAATAATAATAATAATAATATCTGCTTCGTGAATCCTCTGATCTGGGTGTTCACCGTTCGTAAAATGGGGTACATATACTCGTTTCCTGAATACTCAGAGCTACAGTGGAGAAAGCGTTATTCTTTCCCGTTAAAACGCAAACGAAACGCAAACGCAAAGCACTAAAACGTAGAAAAATACAACTTTTGAACAATTCTGATATTTCATGTATATCTTGGTGGCAAACAGTTCGGAGCCTGGTCAGACGCCAGGTTACCCGGCGTCTAATCTGGCTCCAAACTGTTTGTATGGGAATTAATAGTTTTAGCGTAAAAACGCGTTCATTGGGAAAGAATAACGTTTTCTCCACTGTACCCTTATCCTGCTGATAGCGACTTGACTGTTATTTGCAAACAGTCTGGACCCAGATTAGACGCCCCGTGACGCGATGTCTGATCTGGATCCAAGCTGGTTGACTCTCGTCTTTATAATTCTTTAATTAAAAATGTATAAATCTCAGTTGAATAATTTTTCAGGCGACAATTCTAAATCTGACGATATTACAGCAGGATAAAGTATAAAACACATTTTCAATACTGATCAATGTAGATACAGTGGAGAATCTGTTATTCTTTCCCAATAAACGCGTTTACGCTAAAACTATTATTTGCAGTGCAAACAGTTTGGAGCCAGATCAGACGCCGGGTAACCCGGCGTCTGATCAGGCTCCAAATTGTTTGCCACCAAGATAAACAAGAATTATCAGAGCTGTCCAAAAGTTGTTCTGTTCTACGTTTTAGTGCTTAAACGTTTGCGTACGTTTGCGTTTAAACGGGAAAGAATAACAGATTCTCCACTGTAATAAGTGCATGTTTTGGCCATGACCGAACGACCCAGTTACTGTATAAAATGTCTCATTAAAACTACTTGAACCATTGAATGATCGGATTATTGAGTCAATTGTTAACTTGGAGCACTGAAATAATTCAAGTTTGGTCGGCCTTCATAGATGATGGCAGACATGCGTGTAAAATGAAAATTAAAAATATTGAAATATTAAATACCATGGGATTCTCTTTTTATCAGAAATAGGATTTAACTGGAAAGTTTCATCTCGCTGAGCGATAAACAAAACAAAAGCTATCTGAAAAGGCTTTTAGCTTTATGTCAATGCTATCTGATGGTTTCAGTTTTGGGGGATATAAAATTAACCTCTAGGCGACCATTGACTTTGCAAAAAGTATAGACCAATATCAGATGCCCAGTTACCCGATGTCTGATCTGATTTAAATTTGTTTGATACTCACTTTTTGTTTTTAAATAAAACAATGCCATACAACGTTACATTTAAAGTAACTACAGTATTTTAGACAACTATTCTTGAGCAAACGATGCTATATTAAAGGTGTGTAATAGACAACTGAAGCCATAAAATAAACTGGGGATACATGTACCAATGTCGGATATAGAGCTTGTCGATGTTTTCAAATTGAGTATAACTTTCTATCTTTGAATTGATCTATTAACCTAGATAACTGCTGGCCCTATACGCCATTTATGTTGCCATCCTTTTTAGGAGGTAACAACATTTTCAGAACATAGTCTGGTTTTAAGATTCTACAGAATAAGTATCCTTTATACATTGATCAAGATATTACTGTTATTTGTAAACAGTTTGGATCCAGATCAGACGCCGCGTAATGCGGCGTCTGATCTGGATCCAAACTGTTTGACACTCGTTTTAAAGTTTTTTTTAACTAACAAAATTTAATGTACACAACTTAATCAAATAAGTGTTGCAGATAATAACTTCAAAGCAGACGATACTGCGACAGGAAAAAGGATAAAAAGCATGAGGCTTATACCAGAAGGTTTTTACTGAGTTATTATTGTCCGATACAGCGATGATCAGGATTCAAACTAATTTCTCACTAGGATTATTTTTCTGGAAATTAATTATACAATTGAAAAGAACAAATTCTTAAACATTAAGCAATTGCTCATTTAACACATTGCATTTATGCCTGGGTTTTGCTATGAACTTCCCTATGTCCTTGCATCTCGATGTCATTATATATTAAAGGGCTGCCATAAGTTGATCATGTTCTATTTTCTAGCGCGGTTTTACAAATTGTATCTTGTACCTTTTACCCCATGGTCTGTTTTTAAGAAGAAGAAGAAGAATCGTGACAACTTAAAGCAGATTGAAAGTTAAGCAGAATGCGCCTTTCGGCGCATTCTGCTTTACTTTCAGCCTGCTTTGAGCTACCATCTACTAGGATAAAATCCGACGATTTCGGAAATATCCGGAGAAATGGCAGCCCTGAGATTAATATATACACACTACCAGTTAACAGTGCGATACAGGGTGAAGTATTCAGCTCGATATGTTTAGGCGGAAATAACATTGATTCCATCCTTACAGCAAGGCTTGCCGCTGTTCCCCGAACACGACAATTATGTCTAACCCTGTAACTTTATCTGCTGCTTAAAACTGCAGTCTGCATTTTTTTCTCAAAGTTATTTATTGGAATATTTTACAGAAACAAAACATGATGACGATTGGTAAACAGTTTGAATCCAAATCAGACACCGCGTAACGCGTATTCGTCATGAACAAAGTATTTACTCTCAAAAGTACACTTGTCCTATGGAACAGTGTAGATCCTGATCAGGACTCCTTAAGGAAGCATCTGATCAGGGTCTACATTTGTCAATTTGTAAAATATTTAACTTATTATTCAAAAATGGACTAAATTTAATTTATTTAATTAATCTAAATTGCAATTGTCCATTTAGAATTTCAGGGGTTGAACGAGTTAAAAGAATATTCCGGCGGTAATTTGAATACGCGTTTATTTGCAAAAGAATAAATAATTTACCTCTTTAGTACCGTGAAGAGTGTAAAATAGTTTGAATCCCGGTTAGATGCCGATTAATTCGTAAACTGATCGGGATCAAAACTGTTGACAAATAAACATTGTACTCGGGATAAGGCAGTGAATTGGTAAATGCGGACCCAAGTATAGTTGAGATGGAGAAGACATTATTCTTCTCCAATAAACGCTTTTACTCTAAAACCATAGTTTCCATTTCAAACCGTATGAAGCTTGTTCAGTCGCCGGTAAACGAGGCTCCAGTCTGTGTGCAACTCAGATTAAAAGTAATAGTCAGAATTGTCAACAAGTTGCTCTTTTCTACATTTTATTGCAATGTATTTGCTTACAGTTTGCGTTTAAACAGGAAATAATAGCGTATTAGCCACTGTACCAATCGATTTGCATGGTTTTACAAAGATTTCAAATCTGTAATGAACAGGGACCCGTCTTACGAAACGTCGTATGCCAAATATTGTCGTAAACTCAGATTCAAAAATTCTAAATTATATCTTTAAAAGACAATTTCAAAGAAATGTTTTAAGTCAAGATTAGATGGAGAAATCAGAAATAAGATATATTTCAAAGTTTTGACGGACGACCGTTTTTGTCGTACGACGTTTCGTACGAAGGGTCCCTGAAACATATCATACACTCACCCAATGGCAGGACGTATCGTATACCAATAAATTGACGATAACCAAGTACTTATTAAATTATGTAATTAAACCTTGGTCGGTCATTGCAAGTATGCTTAAGAATAAAGTATGTTCTGCAAAGACTTAAATTATATATGTATATGGCTGAATCTAATAAAGACCGATAAGAGTATGAAATTGTTCTGCTCCTGGTCAGACGCCTCGCCGTTCGGTGTTAGATCCGGATAAAATGGTTTTCGAATACCAATGTAACCGCAAATGGCAATCTCAGGGTTCACTAATTGCTGTCAATTATGATATCAAAGAAAGAACGATTAAAAGACGGTTTTCGCTGACTATTCAATAATGAGATATGGCAATGCATACATGCGTCTATTGTAGGCAAAACAAAAGTTTCTAGTAGATAAGTAATTGTGAAAGTTTCTTCATTTCACTGCGAATTAACCCTTTGCCTGCATCTCATGACTTGACTGGTAATTGCAAATAGTTTGGATTCAAATCAGACGCAGAGTAACGCGGAGTCTGATTTGGATCCAAACTGTTTTAATCTCGTCTTTAGGTTTTTTAATTAAGAAATAAATTAATCATAATATAACAAAATTTGAAGACGACAATTTCACATCAGTAGATATCAATGTTTTAGTAGAAGGTGTCCTAAATGATAAATGTTGGCATTTTTTGTTAATAATGATTAATAGTTTGAAAACAAACACCAGCTTTAAGCACTGTAAAAGTAGTATAAATATCCCTAAAGGGCTTACTGCTTTACTTTCATTTATAGTTTGAAAACGAACACAACCTTGAAAACCCAATGAAAGTACATGTATAATAGAAATATCCTTAAAGAGCTTACTGCTTTACAATGTCTTGCTTCAAGTAGTATCCTGAAAGTCGAATATAGGTGATTTGATATCTTGTCTGTGGTGGAAATGGTTAGATATGTCTAACAAATTTCAGTTAGTATTTATTTTCACCACACTTAACACCAAACTAAAATACAAAAACATTATTTATCAAAATCTGCAATACATGTATTACCTGAAGGCCTCTGATCACGATCTATACTGTTTGCATAGGACAATTGGACTTTTCACATGTACACTGTTTCTAAAAGATTAAAGATCAACCTGAATGATCTTCAATCGTTTTTTCACACTTTTTCTTAAGTATATAGGCCTACAAACGAGCGCTGTGTTCAATGTGTTTCCTTTTTCTGTTTGAAATCAATTAACGCCTGTTTTTCATTTTCAGTAGCATTTATTTAAGTTAATGTTGACTACTTTGTATCGTCTGAAATTTGAATGTTTCATATGCTAAGAAGGGAGACAAAAATAACATCTCCATAAATTTCTTTTCTACATTGTTATCTTCCATTCTGTAAAGTGTAACCACCGATTTAAGTGGGATAGGGAACATAATTCTTTCTCATTATACATATGTTACAACACTAAATGTAAACGTGATACAATGAAATGTATAAAAATAAATATTTTTCATAACTATGTTGAACACGGGGGTTGTTAAAAAAGTAATAATACTTTGCCAATAACTTTTATATACTAAGAGTAAAATGCATGTGTGATATACAATGTATTATTTAAAAGAGCAATTCTACAATAGTAGAGGTTATCAATAGCATATTTGATTTTGGAAGCTGCCAAAGAGCTTCAGAATAGATATTAAAACCAACTCAGTTTAATATTCCGCTAAACCTTGAACTATATTGATTTGCATGTCAGTTTATTGATTTTATGCTGAAGGTAGCCGTCATTACAGCATAAGTCAAACTAACATTAAGCGACCAAATGATTACAGAAACATTACGATCTTTAAAGAAATATGACTGCTAAAAATGGAACGAAAGTAATGCAAAAAGCTCATTGAAACGTTCTCCATTACTTTAGCATGTATTACGACAGTATCTGTCATCAAAGCTATACATTTTAATATGTATAAACCATTTAAAGTCGTCACTTTATTACAATTTCAATACGTGTTCGTCTTTCTGAAAGCTATTTTTTCTGTACAGTTTTCATAACCAAATCTACGCTGTCAGTGTCACAAAGGGGGACAAAAATAACATCTCCATAAATTTCTTTTCTACATTGTTATCTTCCATTCGGTAAAGTGTAACCACCGATTTAAGTGGGATAGGGAAAATAATTCTTTCTCATTATACATATGTTACAACACTAAATGTAAATGTGATACAATGAAATGTATAAAAAATATTTTTCATAACTATGTTGAATAAGTGGGTTGTTAAAAAAGTAATAATACTTGGCCAATAACTTCTATATACTAAGTGTAAAATGCATGTGTGATATACAATGTATTATTTAAAAGAGCAATTATTCGCCATCATAATGGTATAAGGCACGATAAGGTTACATGTCTCAGTGGGTCATAACATACATCTAAATGACACCTCTTCGAGGACACTGGATCTTTTTGTGTATTGTTGAGTTAATTTTCTGAACACAAGTTGCTACCTTAATTATTATGGCGGCTTTATTATTTTGAAAAAGTTTATGGAACTTTCTGTCAACGTCAGACAATTATGCAAATACCACTCAGTTTTAAATGTTATTAATCTATAAAATGTAAAAATAAAAGAACTATACACGTACTGAAAATATCATAAAAATAACATACTGTTATGTTTAAAAGTAGTAAGTGGACATAATTTTTTTTATAGTAAATCTGTTCAAGCTGTTTGCAAATGTAAGTCAAGTCTGAATGATTCCTTCCTATAACGACTCCCTCCGAACAACATACTACAATCTGTGTCTCCAATCGGGTGTCGCTGTAGAGAGAACATTGTACTTGGATATCAGGAATTGCTTTAGCAAAACTATAGGGAAACAAATAACGTCTTCCTCATTGTTCACGTGCTTTGTTAGCAGAATGTTTTGTGAAATACCCCGTTAATCACACCATGCATATGGACCACACAAAACAATGCACTTCATAGGTTAAAAATCAATCAAAGACGCGTATGTTGTACATGAAATCCCCATTAAACGAACAATCTATCACAACTCACGCTAGTTGTTTAAGCAGGAAATGGATTAAAATAGAATGAATGTAAAGCAAACAATAAATCTATTTTGTGCTTGCTTTTAAAGACTGGCCGTTGCTGAGCGATGTACAGTAAGGAAGACAATGGTCTTTTTCAAACAAACGCGATTGTTCTTAACCCTTTCGGCGCCAAATTATCTGGGAGATCTTTACCTCTTCACCGCTTCATTGTCGTCTGCCTCAGTATTGTTGTCTGTAAGAACGTTTCAAAGTTAGACTTAAGGTTGTATGATTTAAGAAATATTGATAACAGTGTCAAACAGTTTGGATCCTGATCAGACGCCGCGTTACGCGACGTCTGATCTGGATCCAAACTGTTTGCAAAGTCGACTTTATTCGACTACGGCGCCGAAAGGGTTAAACGAGTAGATCCATTTCAATTGCAAATAGTTTGAGGCAAAATTAAACGCCTGCTTACCCAGACTCCTCAATCAGACTCCTGGTTGTTTGCAACTCAGATTCGAATGAGTAGTCAAGTATTTTGGGTTTATTTTTAGGAAAAGTGTGTCTGTTTTGCACTTTATTGCATTTCGTTTGCATTTAGCTTCGTTTAAACGGGTAGAACTTACGCTTCCTTAACAGTTATATTAGAGAACCAATCAAAATAAGAGTCCACGTTACCCCTTTCATCGCCATAATAACGTAAACAAAACCCGTCTAACACAGTTGCCGACAAAATATTGTTTGCTTATATTTTTGTCAGCTATACTTATAGCATTTGGAATTTCATGCGTTTGCCGTTAAGAATCTTTGACTATCTAGTTACACTATAATTTTTTCAATATTCCAGATAGGGAATTAAATTAATATTAATATACATACTGCTCTTTTCTAATATTTCGACCTCTAAGGGCCTTATTCAAAGAAAATCACGTCAAAACACACGTCACATTTTTGTTACATGCATTCAGCCATAAAATGACGTGTGTTTTGACGTGATTTTGAAAAAGGCCCTTAGAGGTCGAAATATTAGAAAATAGCATTATATATATTAATATCTAGTTACAGTCAAACTGTTTGAATAATGATCAGACGACGCGTTATGTTTAACTTATGAAATACGGGTTTAACCCTTTCACCGCCAAATTATTTTTGAGTGTTTTACCCCTACACCGTTATACTGTCGTCTGCTTCAATATTATTGTCTGCAATATCATTTCAAAGTTAGAATTAAGAGAGTATGACATAAGAAATATCGAAACGGGTGTCAAACAGTTTTGATCCTGATCAGACGCCGCGTTACGCGGCGTCTGATCAGGATCAAAACTGTTTGCAAATTCGACTTTAGGCGAATCTGGCGGTGAAAGGGTTCGGTTTTCAGTTATCAAGCGTCCAGGTTCGACCTTGTATATATATATATATTCATAAAGTGTGTCATCTTTAATAGGGTGAAATATTGATATATATTTCCAGATCAAGGTCAATTCTAATATTTAGAACAGTTTTCGTGCTTCGTTGATAATGCAATGAAACTATGGGTTCATATGACAGAGAGAATGTGATTTTAGTGACATGACTGGTGTGCTACCTCATAGCAGAAGCGCATCGGTATCATGTGAACTTTTTTCTTTGTTGAAGAATGGCAAAAATGACACTTGGTCGATTCGAAACACAGGGTAAAAATATCGTACAGCGGCTTACAGTGGAGAATCTGTTATTCTTTCCCGTTTAAACGCAAACGTACGCAAACGCAAAACACTGAAACGTAGAAAAGTACAACTTTTTGACAATTCTGATAATTATTTTTTTATCTTGGTGGCAAACAGTTTGGAGCCTGATCAGACGCCGGGTTAACCGGCGTCTGATCTGGCTCCAAACTGTTTGCACTGCAAATAATAGTTTTAGCGTAAACGCGTTTATTGGGAAAGAATAACAGATTCTCCACTGTAACAATGACATGGCACTTCCATTCACATTTGTTTTTCTTAAGCTATGGTCTTAAAATCTGCTTCGAATATTTAGCTTTATTTGTATCCTTTATCAATATAATAGCAAAACAGATGAAATTTCCCTCATAAAACAGTTTTATAGCGCAAAAATACTACGGGAATATTGTTTTATGGGAACTGGTTTCAACCACACCGCGGAAGCATTTCCAGCTATATGGTATCCCTATGCATTGATCAAGAAACTAACGGCACTTTAGCTTCATGGTCGTTATTTGTGAGAAAATCAAAGTTACAACATAATAATAAATAAGCAGGCCGTCGTTGTTTTTGCATTGTCGTAACGACTGGATCTTTACTTAGACTTAAAGACCCTGAAAATCAGTGACGACACAGTTTGGAGTGACTCGGTGTCTTATCGAAACAAACATGTTTGGCACCCTTGTAGTGTTTCTGCAATCATCATACTTTGCAATTCTATGTTGAACAAAAGGCAGACGATCATTTTAAACAGACCATGTTATGACAGTGAAAAATCGTTTGTTACAGGGCTTCCATAAGTTGATAAAAAAATCCTAAGATGTCAAATTTTTTAATTTTTCAAGCCCGATTTTCCTGATTATATTTTTAACCCATAGACTATTTCTAGTTTTTAAGACACGTATTGCTTAGGGCAGGTTGAAAGTAAAGCAGAATGCGCCTGTATGCGCATTCTGCTTTACTTTCAGCCTGTTTTAAGCTTCCATCTGTTGGAATAAAAACCCGAATATTTCGGAAAATCCGGAGAAATGGCAGCCCTGTTTGTTATGTCATTCACCATTCACAGTGAAAGAGTTAACCTGTCGATATAGATATAAGATATAACTTGACACTACAATACAGCATGTACGAGAGGATGTTATCCGTTCCTAAATGAACGCATTTATATCTAAACAATTAAATCCGTCGCAAACAGTTTGACAGACGATAGGACACCGGCGTCTGATCAATCTGCAAAAAAATAATATTTTTATAGATCTTTTTTGTAAAATACTTCTCTTGCCTTGGGGTGGGGTTTTTTGTTGCTGTTTGTTGTTGTTGTTTGTTGTTGGTTTTTTGGGTGGTGCTACGGTTTGTTTGTTTTGCCCCTTGATTTGAAGATAGATATAATTTTTAAAGATTCCGTTGTCAATATTCAATAAACACCACGGTCCGTTCTTAAAAGATTTACTAAAATTTAGATTAAGATTAAATAATGTTCTAAGCAACCACTCAGTGAAGTAGCCATGGATAACTATAAAGAAAAGTTACTCCTAATTGCAGAATAGATATAATACCGATGGCTTGTAGAATATATTTCATAATCAATTTTTAATTACGTTAAGCAAAACCCCCTTTCTAAATATTACATGATTCTTTTACTCCACGGTAGCTTTATATAGAATACAATGTATTAGAATATCTAGAACTTCCCATTGTTTAATTCTATGAGAAACCGGATATCCGGTTTCTGCACTGCGCATAGATATCCGTTATCTGCTTTTTCGATCTTTACCTATTGAACAAGTGTTTTAAGAGAACACATACAATACAGTTTTCAGCGGAAACATGTTTCCGTTTTACGAAGAGCATTGTTAAAAAAATCTATTGACTAATTGGTTTAACCCTTTCACAGCCACAATATATTCAGCTTACGAATTCAATATGCAAACCGTTGTTGAAATTGATGTACAGTGGAGAATCTGTTATTCTTTCCCGTTTAAACGCAAACGTACGCAAACGCAAAGCACTAAAACGTAGAAAAGAACAACTTTTGGACAATTCTGATAATTCTTGTTTATCTTGGTGGCAAACAGTTTGGAGCCTGATCAGACGCCGGGTTACCCGGTGTCTGATCTGGCTCCAAACTGTTTGCACTGCAAATAATAGTTTTAGCGTAAGCGCGTTTATTGGGAAAGAATAACAGATTATCCACTGTATTAAATTGAGAGCGTTTCTTGAGACACATTAATACTAGCTACAAACAATTAAGATGAAGACATTTTGATCTAAATCGAAACTGTTTGCAACTGCCAGTCATACAGGACTTCACTATGAAGGAACCAAAGTGATTCATGCGAACACATGAACTAATTTACCTTTCGAGAATTGAATGGAAGGTAAAAGTCTGAATGATTTAAATGCTTGTTAACATGGTTTTTGTTTTACACCGTTACCTGCTATAGGCGACTAAAGTCGACTATGTAAACTCTTTTATTCCTGATCAGACGCCGTGCTCCGCGGCGTCTAAACAGCCTCTAAACAGTTTGACACTCTTGTCGATATGCCTTCGGTCGAAGTACTCTAAATATCACTTTGACAAGATAGTTAAGGAAACATATTATACGTAGACGGCATAATGGCAGTGAAGGGGATGAAGCTTGCTGTGGAAATTGGTAGTGAAAGGGTTATGTATTTCGTCACCTGTGAGAATAGCTATCTTTTTACAGTTGCAGTCTAAATGCTTATACTTTATGCAGAGTCATTGGAAACAGGACATTTGGACAGTGCGGAGTGTCCAGTCTATGTTCAGGGCCCGACTCATAAAACTTCGTACGACAATAACGGTCGTACATGTAAGTCAAAACCTTAAAATACATTTAATTTCTGATTTCTCTGGAATCGTCCAAAGAGATGTCACAAGACAAGATTTTACGGAGAACTAAATGATAATTAAGATTTTTATAATCAGACTTACGACTACATTTATCATACGAAGTTTTATGAAACGGGTCCCAGATTACGATTTAACCCTGATTACGCCACATGTACCGGATATGTACTTGCAGCAAATAGTTTTGATCCAGATCAGAAGCCGCGGAACTTTGCATCTGATCTAGACAAAAACTGTTGACAGTTGTCTATAGTTTTTTTTATTATATTTTAAGTACACAATCTTGTATTTATTAAATATCGCAGATAAAACTCAATCTGGCTATATATGGACAAGGGTTGTGAAACATTTTCTGGAACAAGACTTGTGAATGTGTAATGTTTGTATTTATTATTTACAGGTTGGATCTACAATGCACACACTATAACTTGTAAACATTCCGGATAATAGAGGTAAACAAAGGCATTTTTATCATTTTACAGTACTAACTAAGATTCTGTTACATTAACGTAACAAAATTATTGCTAATTTTTTTCACTGCAAGCGCCAACAACACTGACATTTGCAAACAGTTTAGACCCTGAACAGAAACCAAACTGTTCTACAAACAAAACAATATTTCATACGTTCAAAAACTTAATAAATGCCCATTTTACAAAGAGAAGCAGACTAAAACACGACATTGACTATACTAGACGGGTTATTATGACATAATGGCAGGAAAAAGGTTAACCATTTCATGATCAAATTATTCGGGAGAGTTTTACCCCTTCACCGCTTTATTGTCGTCTGCTTCAGTAGTGTTTTCTGCAAGACACGTTTCAAAGTTAGATTTAAGGTTGTATGACTTAATATTTTATGGAATGTCACTAAGTATTGTGGCCTTGTGTATGAAAATAAATGCTCAAGTTTGATACATTAGATACGTACATCTTTTAGATATAGCTTAGTTCAGGAAAGGATGAATATTTGTTTCAAAGAATGTATGATTTTATAGGGAAAAACTATAAAAACTAAACTTAAGATTGATTTGAAGTAATTTATTGTGGCTATAAATGTTCCAAATCAATAGGTTATATTTGAGGGTAGAAACCTTAGAGAATAAATTAAAAATTTTAGTTTAAGAAAGTTTGTTACTGTGGCATTGAATATGAATCATAAAGTCCTAAAACTTTATGTAAAAGATACATGTACCCATTTAACATATATGAATGTTAAGTCACGAGTTATTTACTGAAGTTTTAGACATAAAGACATAAGTCAAAAATCCACATTTCATCCGAAATGCAACATTTTAGTTATAAGAATAAATAAGTTACAAACTATTTTCAAAGTATACATTTGGTTGTGGTCAAACGATGTCGGAAGTTATTGATAGGTCTCGAATGGTTGTAGGCCCAAACTGTACAATCATCACTATCCAAGCATTCTAGAAAGTGACGTTGATGCCATGATCATGATTTATCCCCGTCATCAAAGTTGAAAGTGGTGAGGTTATACTGGTATCATTTGTCGATCGGTCGGTTGTCAGTATAAACAAAACTTTTTTCTGGCTATCTCCTCCTTCAGTGTTAGTCTCGAGCACTCGCAACTTGGCATACAGGCTACTCAGTAGTTGTGAATGTGCAAATAATTTCAGGTCTCTGTGACATTGACCTTGACCTCTCACCTTGATAATGGGTTAAGTTATGGTTAGCAGGTTGTGTCTGGTCATGTGGGCACCTCCTTCAGTTTAATATAAGGCCTAAATTACCGACTTTAGGCGTTCAAATCGGCATTTTCGGTCCCTTTGACCTTAACCATGACATTTTCCTTGAAACAGGAACGATCATGTCCTGTAAATTCTTCCTTTATTGTCAATCAGAATCTTCCAATACAATCTGGCATTCAACATGTACAAGACGCAAACTGCAGGTCACTATGACCTTGACATTGACCTTGACATTTAACCTTAAAAATGAGTAAGGGATAGGGTTAGTAGTGTTTTTCTCTTATCAAAATACTATATACATGTAGTTGTGGGGTTTCCACATTTAGTTGCAGTTCTAGTTAAGCTCATACGGAAGCATGGACGTACACAATGATATACCAACCACAACATGGATATGCTACTACCTCAGTAGATGTTACAGGCACGAACACACTTTTGAATTTCTTTAAAATAAGGTCGGATAGGAATATAAAACTAATAATCCATAGGTTTAATAGCCTAAATTATCCTTGTAATTCTATGTTATAATCTCAAATATAGATTCTATTTTGTAACAACCACAAAATGTAAAAAGGTTCTGTGTAATTTCGGAATGTCTGCACTATAACTGTGAATTCTTAAATTTCTTTATGCAATAGACATATCATTTTGAAATTTATCCGTGTAATTCTTAGTTCTAATTATCATAATATATACAAATGTGTTTAATATTAAGATAACTCAAACTGTAAAGCTTTGATTGTTACCCATTAAGTTTTTTCATGATCTTCTTCATAATTCTCAATTAATTGAAAACTCGTATCACGATTGATAAAACAGAATACAATGCCCTTTTAGTTAGTTCCGTTTTGATAAAACCAATGATTTAGTTAATACTGGCTATAAATCAAAAACGTTCAAGTTTAAGATTGTATCACCATCTTAAGTAACTATGTAAGTTATTTCCTACAAAAAGTTGTACATATTTTAGATCCTTTACAAATACTTCAATACGGGGCCAACTACGTATTATCATAAAAATGTTTTGCTACGGCAACTTATATGACTATTATAATATTTTTGTATTCCTACAGAGTCAATTTATATAGATCTACTGGAAAATGTTTTGCTACGAAAAGAAAACGTGCCCTCGTAGGAAGACAATTATAATACCCATATAAGTTGTCGTAGCAAAATAGTTTATGATAATACCTAGTTGGTCCCCCTTGATTTCAGAACAACACTAGCATCCAAATGTCCAGCTATACTATACACTGGTGAAATTATGTAACAATAAGCTGTTTAACATTGATGGTATCCATTTATTACTCTACTGAACAAGTAAACAATACAATGCTTCAGCTGTCTTCACTAATCTACCAAACTCATTCATCTCATTTTCAAATATCCACTGACTACAAAGAACTTTGAAACCTTCAATTAAGTAAGCTGGAAAGGCAGACTGAAGTGTATTGTTGGCAACTAAATCATATGCATGTTATCCAAGATGAGTTGCATAAACCCCATTTTCCCAACCGTTACAGATGCATGCCTTACACAAAGTGTGGCAAATACAGCATAACTTTTCCATAATATCTGCTTGCTACATATTCCCATCCTCACACAAAGTGGTATGATAAATCATCGATGCCCTTTCGTGTACAATCATGTAGTAACGCCCATCAGTTATCGAAATTTGCATCATTTGCTGTTCGTTAATTTTCTTTATGATTGATAAATATTCATGCTTATTCGACATTCTGGGTGGGGTAAGACGGAAGCACATTAGTGAATCTGTATACTTGATCATCTTTGCAAAGATGTAGTAAAGATTTCGCCTGATGTCAGCTGCAGATATTTTCGAAAGAAAATCTTAAGATATATTTAACATGCATTGAAAACGGATTCAATTTTCTCAAGTAAGTATAGCTAAAAACCCATTTCAAATACACTATATAAAGAACATTGATCAAGTTTAAACCTTTAAAAAAGGAAACCCTTTCTCTTGACACTAATAAGTATTAACATGTATGTCTAAGAATTTAACATGCAGTATGAAGGGTATGTCATACTTATAGATTCGGGGTTTTAACTTAAAATAAATATTCATACCCAAGGCCACTAAATAAAATTCAAATATTCTCGTTTTCAGTAATTCTTTACTCAAAATAAATTTGTTTTGTGGAAAATGGTATAACTAGAAGTTTTACATCTTACGGGGTTTATATCTCACAACTTATTCGTTTTGCTAGGGCCTGTACCTCGGTTGAGTACTTCCACATTCGTAATAAAACTATTACTGAAAAGCTTCTTAACAGGGGTACAGATTTCATAAACTTCGTAAAACATTTTCTAAATTCTTTTATAGAAATCGTCCTCTCATTAACAAGTATAAATGTAACTTAAAGTCTTTTCTGCGACAAGGTATTTCACATCCGGAGTTTTATGGTGATGTTATTTACAAACTTCGTAAGATTCTTGGACATATTCATTTTCAAAACCTGTTTGTGAAACGTATTAGATTTTTCCTCAAAAAAGATTATGATCCAACTATATTGCTGCGCACTTCACGTTTGGTTATCGATCAATCTACAATTGATAACCATGCTTTCCTCTTTGGTTGTGCGACGACAGACAGGGCTTAGCACTACATGATGATGTATCTCAAAAGCCGTCCTTAACCGGGAGAGTTATGTCGGATTTTCGTGCTTTGTTTGTTTTTTCCCTCCCTCTCTGTCGTACCCTGAACCCATCCATGTCTTACAGTTACTCGTGACTACAGACTAGTCGCTTGAGTACAATTTGACCGTTGCCACAGTGGGTTATTTTTAGCACGGGCTTGAATGTTAAATTCTTTCCCGTGTTACTAATAATCTTGTCATAGATTTTTTGTTAGATGTTTTACATGTATTTACTTACTGTGTTGGCGGTCTTTTTGATTGTAAGGTTTTGGAACAGGGTTTATATTTTATGTACACTGTTTGTCTTTATAGGTGAATATAGGAGATAAGAGTGAGGTTGGGCGCCCCTAAACCCAGGTTTAACCCCCCAGTGGTGGTTAATAATTAATTTATAATTAATTATTGATTGCTACTGACCGTACCAAGGCGGGCTCCTATATTCACTTTGCTTTATGTTTGTCTTGCGTGTTGTTTTCTATTTAGTGTGTAGATGAAGGAATGGTATTGCGTGTGTGTGTTTGTTGTGGTATGACTGTGTGTGTGTGTTCTGCTTGAGGGGTGGGTGTATTTTTTGTGTTACGTTTCCTGCTTCAGTCTTTCATATTTATTAGGCATGTAATTTCACGTAAAAGGTTCAAGAAGAGAAATTTCAATAAATGGTGTTTTTTACACAAAATTCCAACAATCTTTTATTAACCACTCTTTTACTAGCGTGCCTAACTAGTATTTCAGGAGCTTTTACGTTCATTTCGATGTTCACGGTAGTAAAATTTCAGAAATTTGCATTTTCAATCCTTTTTTCTGATCAAAATCATCAACACTGAAATCATAATGTTTTCTATGAACATTGAACGATTAATATGATTTGACTTTTGTCTCACCTATTGATTTGGAGAATTCACAGTCATGCATTGTATTAAAAGCCCGAGTATATAAATTAAAAAACAGTTGCCATTTCGTTTTTATTTTCTATATGTTTTACCCAAATATTATGATTGTTTACAAACCTTTAATTATCCATACCAAAACTAGTTAATATTTGGAGTATGTGTCTAATATATAAAGTTGAGCATTTATTTTCACATTAAGAGCAACAGAATGGAAATTCTAAACAATGTATATTCAAAAATCTAACCAGGCGATCGTATGGCAGCGTCTGTGCTGGACGGGTTATTATGTCATAATGGCAGTGATCGGGTTAACCAATCCCATATATGGGACATAGGCAAACAGTGTAGACTCTGATCAGACGCCGCATGGTGCGGCGTCTGATCAGAGTCTACACTGTTTGCTGATAGGAATTTCAAAATAAAACAAAAAGAAAAAGAAAATTTTGACAAGACATCCCTTTGATGAAAAATGGACTAACCCAATATATACCGGTAACCATGGAAGAATCCACTGGGCGTAAATGGGTTAAAGAAGAAGGAATAACGTATTGCCCACTGTACGACATATTATTATTATTGTTCTTCAGGACATATACAACAATGTTAAACATGAGAACAACTATAGTATGTATCCTTATGGCTAATCTTACACGTGCAACCAGCTTGCCTAGTACGCCATTAGAACTGACTGCATTTCAAAGAGCTACCAACTCACGGCATTCTCCGGCACTGTCGGAGCATATGGTTCGGTCCATAACTGATTGCGCAAGCTCGTGTACCAGCTCCAGCAGCTGCCATCTTGCTAACTATCACGAGGACACTAGGGTATGTGAACTGTGTGGCAATGTCGACACTGGAACTGTAACCAACATCTCTGACTGGGACATCTTTGTTAAAGGTACAGTAAAAACCACTCTATAACGACCACTAAATTGTATTGATAATTTAGCATTCAGCAAAAGAACTTTATCCTTTCCAAATAAATGCGTTTACGCTAAAACTGTTATATCCACTGCAAACACTTTGGAGTCAGAGTAAAAGCCGGCTTCGTTTGCCACTAAGATTAAAGAAATTCAGATATTTCAAAAATATGTCATACCGGTATTCTTCATTTAATTGTAGTGCGTTTGCGTTTCGTTTCGTTTAAACTTTAAACGAGTAGATATCACATTCCATATTTTACGACTTACATGTAAGTAAAACACCACCGTAAGTCGAGTTTATTGTTATTCAGTCTAGTTTTTATTGTGAAATGGCCATAGGGTGAACCATGCCAGTTTATATCAGAGTGAGTAACAGAGATACATGGACAGAGAGACAGAGGAAGAAAGCAAAAGAGAGAGAGAGAACGGGCTACATACTGACAAACAGGAAGGGAGAAAGCGTGGGTTGGTTGGGTAGAGGGAAAGAGAGATAGACAATTATAGAGGAAGCTGAATAATGTTAAAACGATATATGGTGAGAGTGATGGGGAGGGAAATAAGAGAGAGGAAGGAAAGAGTTAGATATAGAGAATGAGGACGAGAGGAGGGGATAGGAGAGGCACGCGGATAGAGACACAGAGACAGCCAGAAAAGTTTGATTAAAAATCAAACGGGAAAATTGACACTGCCTGAAAGCATTTCTAAATATTGACATAAGTTAGTTGACATGTGTGTTTTATGTTAATTGTTCCTGTATTTTTATCACTTCCTGTGCTGCCATCGAATGTGCCTGACACTTTCAACGGTACAACAAACACAAAGGCAAAATAAATCATAGAGATAAAATGGAGAATACGTTATTCTTTCCAGTTTAGATGAAATTAATCGCAAACGCAATGAAATGAACTTTAGAAAAATATTCTGACTATTTATTGAAATCATAGAGGCGAACAGTTTGGAGCCTGATCATTGGCCGGGTACCCTAGCGTCTATTCAGGCTTCAAACTAATACCTTTTATTTTTGATAAATCGTCACCCATTGTAAAAGCCTGTCTTTTTCTACATTACTTTTCATTGCCTTTGTGCACTGTTTCGGTTAAACGGGGAAACAGAACGTCTTCTCCGCTGTAAATGAACAATAAGAAACGTTTACTAAATGCTTACAGGTGGCTGCTTAAAGAAAAAAGTGCAGCAGAAAGCTCCTACAAAAAATTGGTTTTGTTACTTTCAGCTTGATTTGTGCATTCAATTGTTTTAAACGCTATCATCAAGCTGTTGGGGAAGAACTTTCTTCAAAGTTTAGTCAATTACCACATAGTCTGGGTTTTTTTTTAAAATGGGTAACTTTTTAAACTACGCTGTACACTACCATCTTCTTTGATATAGAAACTATTTCGTATGGTGCATTATAATGACTGTGTCAAATGGAACAATTTCTTCAGTGGAAGAATACATCGCAAAGAGCGCATTTATGGGATATCCGGTTTCTTCTGTATTCTAGAAGAAGAATGCAACAAGAACTTGGTCACAGGACCAGATGGTGTCGCCGACAGTCAACTCAGCGAATCAAGCTACTGGTGCCAGAACATCGACTGCCATGCAGTGCATGGTACCGCAGTAGGCATGTCGGCAATATATGGTCGGATAGGTTCCACGGGTGCTGTTACTGGATCATGGACTGCAAGAAGTCAAAACCCTAACGAGTGGATCCAGGTAATAGTATGCCTTTCGGTGCCACAATGAGAAGGTTAAACATTTTGTTGGTTTTCATTATATTTTATTTCAAAACCAGACCTTATAGTCACTTTGGCTTAACATGCATATGTATACCGTCAATACATTTTTCTTCTACATTGAAGCAAAACCGATCTTTGAAATGTTGAAGACATACCTAAATCATCCAAAAGGGTGATTTAAAACCATAATAAACCGAAAATAGAACTTTTGATATCAACAATACAACACGGCTTAGTGTCACTTGATACGGCCGGGATCAACTACACCGTGTGCACACGTATATCCAGTAAATTGCTAAAAATTAGCCAAATTTCGACACAACGGTGGTAAAAAGAAAGCAACAAGGATAAGTATTTATGCACACTTTCCTCGTTTATTTCTTTTTCGGCGCTTGACAGATGGTGCTTTAGATTTATAAAACGCATTCTATACACGCTATATGTACATGGTTCGGAATCAAACACTTTAAGAGATGGGGAAAATAACAAAAAACTCATATTGTCCTCTTTACAATAGACATAACTGGTTTTGTACCTGTAAACCCGTTGTCAGGGAAGAAGTAATGCCTTTTTCACTGTACAATGGAGAGGACTTTATTTTGTTCCGTTTGAACGCAAACGAAGTGAACAGACAACGCAATAATATATAGAAAATAGCATTTTAAAATGTCTAATGATTTATTGTTACAGTGGAGAATCTGTTATTCTTTCCCGTTTAAACGCAAACGTACGCAAACGCAAAACACTAAAACGTAGAAAAGAACAACTTTTTGACAATTCTGATAATTCTTGTTTATCTTGGTGGCAAACAGTTTGGAGCCTGATCAGACGCCGGGTTACCCGGCGTCTGATCTGGCTCCAAACTGTTTCCAGTGCAAATAATAGTTTTAGCGTAAACGCGTTTATTGGGAAAGAATAACAGATTCTCCACTGTATTAGGTGGCAACAGTTTGGATCCTGGTCAGACTCAAAATTGTTTGCAATGAACATAACGTGTTCAGTTTAAACGTGTTGATTTGGAAATAATAACGTTTTTCCCTTTGTATGAAGTACTTTGCGAAATGATAAACGATGGTTTGCTCTCATTTTTGATAGGTGGATTTCGATGTTGTTAGAATTGTGGCTGGATTTGTATTGCAAGGCCGACATAGTAATGCGCAGTATGTGACAAAATTCAAAGTTCTTTATAGCTTCGACTGTGCCCATTTCGACCATATCACAGATGAAACTGGCGCCCACCAGGTAATTTACCTATTTTAATGCTAAGTAAATGTTCGCCTGCAGTAATTGTTGTCTGCTGCTTTGGTTATATTAACTTTTCTAATTACAGTAAAACCTCGCTATTACGACCACTTAAACGGAGGCTAATTGAGTGTATAATAGACAGGTGACAGCTTAAAGCAAGGTTACAGTGAAACAGAAAGCTCCGATAGGAGCTTTCTGTTTCACTGTCACCTTGCTTTAAGCGGTCACCTATCGTAAACACCCTAATACTTAACATAATTTAGTGGTCGTAATAGAGATGTTTACTGTATAAAACAATAAATAACATTAAGCAGTGCAAAGATATCAATGTTTTCCCAATTCGACGTGTGCACAATTAACCCGTTAACCCTTTCATTCTCAATGACGCTTAAAGAAGCGTTTGCAAACAGTTTAACGCCAGTATAAGTTACGTCATATAACGTTCCGTGTAACATAGTTACTGCTATATTATCGTCTGCTTAGAATTTGGAATTTTAATCGCTATTTTACTTACCAATTATTGATACGGGTGTAAAACAGTTTTGAGGCTATTGAGAAATGGATTAAAGCAGACTGAACGTATAGCATAATGCTCTTATAGAATGTTTCTTTTTTACTCTCAGTTTGTTTCCTTTAACACTTTCATGGTCAACTTTATCGTTAGATTTTTACCGTTTCACTGCCATCGTCTCAAAGTTGTATTAAAAGCAGTATTGTTGACGTAATTTCAAAACGAATGTCAATCACTTTGGATCCTGATCAGAATCCAAACCGTTTGCAAAGCATGTTTTGGCATAACTGATAGTGAAGCGGTTTAGTAGCTTCGTTTTAGGATATATGTGACGTGTCATGGCTCTTTTGTAGAAGAGTTTTGAAGAGAATTGATGACTTTTATTCCAGAGTTTTGAGGGAAATACCTCGCCAACTGATACTGTATTTCGACATCTGTCTCAGTGGTTCACGGCTAGATGTGTCCGGATTAATCCTACTGAATGGGTTGGATATGTGTCTCTACGGTTTGACGTGCTAGGATGCTGACCAACAGAAACAAAACAGTTTTCTTTTTAAATGGGGTATGTTTTTCTTTTCGATCAAACGCACTTGAATTTTTCAGAACTGGCGTAGCCTAAGTTTTTAATAGCTTGGATTTAGATTAGTTGTCGACTAACTCGGCATCTGATCAGGCTTCAAACTTTGTCACTTTTATACATTTATGTATAAAAAATTGTAAAACATTTTCAAAAAACTGTAATGTTCAAGTTTCTTCCATATTCGTGCGTTTCTTTCAAAACGGAAAAGAATAATATATTCCCCATTATTATTATTTGTTGAAACTCGGTGAACTGTTTATTGTGATTACCATGCATACACCTCTACTTAGCCCATCTGCTGTCTTATCCCGAGACCAAATTTATTTGCAAACAGTTTGATTCCCGATCAGTCACAGCATAACGCGACCTCTAAATAAGGATCCAAACTGTTAAAGACTACTGGCTGTTTTATATACATTTTCTGCATTGTTTTTATCATGAGTATTTAATTTTTCATTCTGGATCTAGATATATTCGCTTTTGCTGTTTTCAGTGGTTTCTAGCCTGCCCTGGATTATCTGTTTAAGTGTTGGATATCTTGATGACTCTTCTGCTGTGGAAATCTCTCACTGCGTCATGTAGGGTTCATAATATTTTAGTATTTTAAAAGCATATGTTTCTTTAATCTGCTACTGAGGTGCTTTCGTCTGTACATATTTAACCCTTTACCTGCTAATCCCGATTTTATTACAATCTGCAAACGGTTCAGATCCAGATAAGACGCTTAGTCAGGCAGCGTTTCATCTTGATACAAACTGTTTGACACTCTTTTTTGGTTTTCTATAATTAAAAATTGCATAGAAATCTGAATGTTACGAAATTTGTAAACGACAATTTCAAAGGAGTCGATATTATAGCAGGATAAGGGTTAAAACTATAGAAAATCTATGTATTTAATACTTTAATGGAGGGCCTCATGGAGGATGTGTCATTAGACTAAATGGGCTACCCTCTTTAAATAAAGTTTTCATTCATTAAGTTTCACATTCTTAGACCAGGCTCCGGGGTTATAAAGCTTTTGACTTGAGTCTAAACTCGTTCCCAAGCATTTGATTGGTCAGATTTGAGCCTAGGCTCAAATATGACAACTAAAATGCTTGGGAACACACTCAGACTCAACTAAAACGCTTTAAAACCTCGGAGCCAGTATACTCTACATGTATCTGCCATTGATCAATTTGTTGATAAAATTTATTATTATTCACACTTTTATTTGCGTTAATATTGTATTGGATCTTTTTTGTATAACCTTTTTCAACTTTATAGGCAACTAAAGTCGACCTTGCAAGTAGTTTATTTCCATGTCTGATCAGCGTTTGATCGGCATCTGAACAGGGTGCTGTTTCACTGTAATCAAATGTAATACAGATAGATTCCATCAGTGGTGATAGTAAAACCCATTTTACCAAGTGGATTCTTCCATACTAATATATTGGATGAGTTCATTTTTGATGTATGGGGTGCCTGGTCTAAATTATCGTTTTTTTATTTGTTTTGCTTTAAAATTCCTATCAGCAAACAGTGTAGAACTTTATCAGACGCCGCTTTATGCAGTGTCTGGTCAGAGTCTTCGCTGTTTACTTATACCCTTTTTTGGGACGCTAAAGCCACAAATGAGGTTATATGTAAGCATTAGTCTAAGAAGGACTTGCAATAAAACCACGAACAACTCCGATTTTATTTATAACATAGGCACAACTTTAACTACGTTGCATAAAAATATAAAAAGTAACGATAACATATTCACACAATTTATGTATTCATTAATATACATGTAAGAACTATAATGCATGTGCAGTCTCTGGCATGTCTGCTTCCACTGTGAATGCCAAATTCTAATTCTGTTTCGTGACATCTCTTTGAAATCGGTTTTTTTTTTCAAGACGATTCCAAAGAGATGTCACAAAACAAAATAAGATGGAGAAATAAATAATAATTGAGACTTTTATAAACTGACTTACAACAACATTTGTCGCACGAAGTTTTATGAAACGGGTCCCAGAATTTGGATGTAAAAGTGTTAAAGGAACGTGTACTTTTGTAAAGGAAAGTACCCTTGCGTTCCAATTCGTCTAAACAGACTGTTAATGAGTAAGTGGCAAACAATGATTGGTATGAGCATGGAAGATGATGGAAATATATTGACTACTCTATATATCTCCCCCCCCCCTTAGTAGATACAGTCAGTAATGTGTGAAGCGACCACTAATGGAGAAACGATTTAAATTATAGGTTAGACTGCAGTAGGACAAGTCTTCGTGAAGTAGACGGGCGGAGCGTTAACGGAGCCCGTCTATTTCACGAAGACTTGTCTTTTGAAGTCTAATCGATCAAGACCGCCCATAAATCCAAATAAGGAATACTGTTTACAAAACTGCGTCACTATGTGACGTGAAAATTGGTGGTTGTTATTCTACACTCGCGCCTGACTCAGCTGTTTTAAGCTGCCAGCAACGATATTCTGCCAATCAAATTGTCCTCACAAGAGTTTCATTTTGGCGGGGATAATTCAGTCTTCTAGAAAAAGGAATAACCGAATAATCGACTCTGATTGGCCAACGACACAGAATTTTACCAAAAAACGGTCTAAAGAAGACATTAGAATAAGAATAATTGTAGAAATATTTTACCCTGCATCAAACAATCACTCATACAATACTCATGTAGTGAATATTTCCCCAGACTTTTCTATTTAGTGGTTACTTAACACAAGAATGACAGAACTACGTACAGTCTTATATAAAGCGACACATTCAATACAACATAAGGACACTTAATATTAGGCCACATTTTAACGCAGTATTACAAAATGTTTCCAGTCAAAGTGTTTACATTGCTTCCGTTGTAAATTCAATAACTATCGGTAGTTCCTGTCAATTAAGACTCAATTTGCATTTTAACCCCTTAAAGGGGTAAACCAAGTCACTATATAGCAGTCCCCCCCCAAACACAGCTTGATACTTGGAGATAAGATCAGGGTATGCCAATTATCACAGCGGGGTACTAATTGATAGCTGTTGACCAATCTAGGGGCTTATGATAGCTCTGAAATAAACCCTTATGCTGTTGACCGTGAGTTGACTGTTATTTGCCAACAGTTTGGATCCATATATAAGAAGATGCTGCATAATGTCACATCTGATCTGTATCTAAAAATGTAATGAAGTACTGTCAGTACTTCCTGATTTCTTATGCAACAACCACTGTGTTGAAATGGATCAGCTATAGATCCCTTATCTGCCTGTAATAATACCTAGTACCTAAGACCATGATGCATCTGGGTGCCTCTGGGTAATATGATGTAACAATTGTGTATCACACCCTACCACAATATACACTCCAATTGACATCCTGCTGAGCCAGATATAGGCCTTTAACCCTTTACCTGATAGCCTATTTCTAGAATTGAAAATAGGTTACTACTTAAAGCAGGTTGAAAGTAAAGCAGAATGCGCTTAAGGCGCATTCTGCTTTACTTTCAGCCTGCTTTAAGCTATCCTGTGCTAGAATATATTGAAAATTTTCCCTATAATATATATTCATGACTGATTAAATTGGAACTATTTTCTTCAGCGGAGGAATAAATCAGATTCGCTAAAAGTCGCTTCTATAAGGGAAAGGGTTAACTGTTACGGCGTCATCAATTCTATTTTTTCTCAAATCTGAATTTTAGGTATTTGCCACAGGAACTATTGCGGTGAGTGTCAAACAGTTAATGTCATGGTCAGACGTCACGTGACGCGACGTCTAATCAGGATCGAAGATCCAAACTGTTTGCAAATAATTAGTGTACAGTATTCTCTCGAAGTCTGTTCAAGAGCAAAACTGTGCCATCGTATCAAAAGTTGTTTTCGGTCAAAATGCAAACAAAATTTGTATTTCAAAGTTTAAATAAAATTACAAATTTACTTCAGGAACATGCGGAAACAGGCACGTGTGTTTTAACCATCTGAATGTTACATATACGCGCGAATTTTGCGATGGCTATGCAAAAAGTTCGGATCTAGATGAGACGTCAAGTAAGCCGTATGTTCAATGGACCCAAAGTATTTAACAGTCGTGTGCTATTTTCCGGCAAATTATTTGATGAGAATCACTGCCGACAAATAATGCAGTGGATACTTACATGGCAATTATACAAACGATATTTACACAACATACTATGGGATAACAGTGCTCTAATTTCAATACGGCAAAATAGTCAGCAAGATAGAGGCAGTCATTAATTTGTAAAAGTAGAGCTCCAGATAAAAAGGAGTAAACTTAACATTTCAAACATGTATTTCACTAATGTCAGCACCAAGTGTTCAATGCAGACATAAAGATTTTTGGTTTTTGTTGACTCCCCTTATCTGGAGTCCGGAGACATGTTGTGAACGTCACCATTTGAATGGTACTCTCTATATTTCTCGCACACATCACACACCAAAGATTTGTACTCAGTTCTCAGTGAAAGCTATACATGTACCTGTGCATCCTGAGGAATTACTCATGACATTGTCACGGACACATATGTTGAAAACGTTGCGAATCCCATCTGGCCTTTATTAAAACCATACACCATAGTTATGTTTTCACGCCTATTTTTTCTCTTACGTAAGAGAATATGTCTAGCTTTATTGTCACAAATATGCAACACACTAATAAGGTAAAAGGCTGAAAGTAAAGTAGAATGCCCCTTAAGGACGTTATGCCTAACTTTCAATCTGCTTTAGGCAAGGACTCAAAATTTGTCTCAAAGACTCATTGTTTATCAGAGTGTACATCCCGATGACTCGTCCTTCTTATTTCTACATTTATCACCGAATTGTTGTTCTGGTACAGTGTAGCCTCCGATAACTGAACGTCTCAGACACACAAACAGACACCCCAGTCATACACAGTTCTACTGGCTCATCGACGAATTAAGTAAGGGACAAAGCGAGCTCTAAAGTTTTCTGTGAGAAAACTAGTCTTTCTAAGCTGTTCATAAACGTCTATAGTCACGGTTTTCTCAATACACGTGCCTGAACCGTCTGTCTGGACTCCACCGGACTGGACCTGGACTATTGCGTGGACTGTTTCTGGGGCTATTATTTGGTGACGGGAACGGTGGTCCATTGTAACCAGAATAAGGCAAGCGTCTTCCTGTTTCATCGTCAAGTCGATGCCGTGACTCACCCTCTGAACTGCCTTTCTCTCTCGAAGAACGATTCTTTCGTTTACGTTTTTCCCTTCTTTCCCTGATTGTTTTGTGGTAGGCATAGCCACAAAGTTCCACTAGAAGCTGGAATACCTCTGCCATACTTAGAATAGACAGTCCTATCCACAGACCAACGGCGCCACCTACATCTGAAACGTACTGGGCAGTCTGAAATAATATGCGCATCTGTTAACACATTTAACCCTAGCGACGAGTATACTCGTCATTAAAAAACATTGTATCTATAATGATTACACCTGTCCAATACAGTGTTGACCCTGATCAGAGGGCTCCTTAAGAAGTCAGGGTCTACACTGTTGTTTGTTAGTTTGAAATATATTATATAAAATCAACCCTTAATAGTCAATAGTGGACTAGACTTATTTTGAAACTGGAATTGTCCGTTAAATGTTTCAAAGTTTAATGGTTTTACATGTTGCCTGCACATCGCGAATTGACTGATTTCGCAACCAGTTTGGATTCAGATCAGACGCCGCGTAACGCGATGTCTGACCTGGATCAATCTGTTTGACGTACATTTTTAGATTTCATCAATTTAAAATCTTCGCTGTTTCAGTTCTTAAAGCGACTTGCAACCAGATTGTGTATTTGTAGTATAAAAGAAAATACTCAAATAAAACCAAATGTGTAGCATTATCGTGCATCTAGCATTAAAAAAACATAATCAGTCTAAAAACATCCTTAAGAAAGGTCTTCAAATCTTATTTTTTTAAATATTTTCCATCGCTTTATCTATTGCGTCGAAAGACGCTCAGAAATAAACCCGAGCCGAATTAAGTACTCTCCATCGCTACACACTGAAGTACGTTAAATCGATCCCCAAATATGAATAGACTTGTAGTCGAGTGGTCTTAGGGGTTTCCTTATTTTTGCAATTATGTCCCCGCATTCCGGGTCTCGGGTTCGAATCCCACCAGAGCTCAATTTTTTTTATTGAAATGCATTTGTTAAACTGAATTTCTCATCCTAAACTTATTGTTACCCGCTCGTTTGACATATATTTACAAATTACTATTTTTAATGCTTAATCTGGTTGCGAGCCTCTTTAAGACAGTTACCTACATTGGTAGTCTACTTGTACTTTACAGTTTTTCTACAGCGTCCTGTTATGTACATTTTTGTATAATTCTTTGACTAGATCAAATTAGAAATCTTAGTCGAAGAACAATATTGTTGTTGTAGTCGACGATTTATTGAAGAACTGATTAATCACCACATAACTACAGTAGAACTTATCTACTATTACGACCACTAAGTTGTGTCAACTATTAATCGTTAAGACAGGTTACTGTTTAAAGCAATCTGAAAGTGAAACAGAAAGCTCCTACAGGAGCTTTCTGTTTCACTTTCACATTGCTTTAAGCTGTCTCCTGTCCTTTATACGGACAATTAGCCTTCTTTTTAGTGGTCGTAATAGAGGGGTTCTACTGTATTTACCTCTATTTCTGGCTGCTCCACGATGTTCTCAAAGTTCAGGTCTTCATAGTAGATATTCAACTTCATAAAATTGTTGCTGAAAAAGAACATACAAATTAAACCGTCAACCCCTTCACTGCCGTGACGTCATCAATTTTAAATAATTGCCGTCTGCTTTTATTTCTGAAATTTAAATTTTAGGTATTTTCACTTAAGAAATACTGAAATGAGTGTCAAACAGTTTGGATCCTGATCAGACGCCGCGTAACGCGGCGTTTGATTAGGGTCCAAACAGTTTGCAAATAACTATTGTACTCGGGGTAAGGCAGTGAAGGGGTTAATCTACTAATCTCTCGATTGTTTTAATTTCTGTAATCCAGATGTTTATGCATTTTGAGTGAAAAAAAATCGAATTCGATTTCATGCATTTTTTATCTTGATCAGACATTGAATTATCATGCATTAGGGGTCTGATCTGAATCAGAGCTGATTGAAGTTGCAAGTGTACTCGGGTGTGTGAGTGAAAGGTTGTACCCTTTCGTGCCTGAAGTAAATAAAGTCCACTCTGCAAAAACATAAGACCCTGATCAGACGTCTTATTGTGTGACATCTGATCATTATCAAAATTAATCTATTTAATCTTCCCATAAATATTTTCTTCATTAAAACATATTCAAATCTTACTTTCAAGTGAAAGTGTGTGCAGCAATTTGAAACATACGATATAACGGCACTGTAAGGATTAATCCATTACCCCATAGTCTGTTTCTAGTTTTGAAAATAGATGACCACTTAAAGCAGGTTAAAAGTAAAGCAGAATGTGCATTAAGGCACATTCTGCTTTACTTTCAGTCTGCTTGAAGCTAACGTCTACTAGGATATAGAAAATATTTCTTATGGTAGATATTTATGAAGGTATAATTTGGAACTATTTTCTTCAGTGGAGGAATAAATAAAATACGTAAAAATGGGTATTCATGGGATAATGGGTTAAAGCAAACCATAAACTTGGTGATAATAGGGTTTAACAGTAGCACTTTGTTAACCACTTCAGTGTCTTACCCCAAAAGGCGCTTCAATTGGGGAAGGGTTAAAATACGGGTTTGTTGGACGTAAGAGAGTTAAAGATATCGAAGCTCGATTGTACATAAGTATTCATTAGCTCATTCCTCCCCAAAACTTCATATGGACAATTCCAATTCCATTTGACCATTACTTTTTAAACCGTTATTGGTTGATTTTAACCATACATAAAAACAGTGCAAACCCTAATCATTGAGCCATCTAATTTGGGTCTACATTGTTCACCTTTGACAAGTGTGCTATTCACAGGTGTACTGTTTGTAAAATACGCACATATACGTCATAAGAATTTAAAAGATTCAACTAAGGGTCATACTTGATCACTCTCTTGTCGTTAATGTTGTTTCTTATTGATCTGCACACTGATGGTTGCGTCTGGCATATACTCTCAAGAAGCACAAGCTGAAACAATATAAAAAGTATGAAATGAAATGACTCTTCCTCTCAATCAAGAAGCATAAAAACAGATGAATACCTATTGCAATATAAAGTAAGGCAATGCTTTCAATGTGTCCGTTTTATGCCTCACATATACTTGATTCTCAGCAGACAGACTGTCGATGACAAATAGTATGAAGCCGGGGTCAAACGTAAAGTTACAGGGTCCAGTTTCATAAAACTTCGTACGACAAATGTTGTCGTAAGTCATAACTTTAAAATACATTTAATTTTAGTTTTCGCCATCTAATCTTGTCATGTGAAAAGACGATTCCAAAAGATGTCACAAGACAAGATTAGGTGGAGAGATAAATAATAATAAAGACTTTCAGAATCTTACTTACAACAACATTTGTCGTACAAAGTTTTATGAAACGGACCCAGAACCGGCTCTAGATACAATACACAGAATAGTTAAGCAAAAACACTCGTGTTGAATAAATCGCCAACGTTGTAAAACAAATTATCATTTCTACTTTCCATTGTGTTGCAAACGTTTTCTCCAGTTGTAGTTGGGAGAAATCTTCAGAACATGAAGTATAATCTGAGCCTCAGTCTTATTGCATTGCAAAATTGTACAAGACCTTTGTCATCACAGACTCTGTATCTGAGTTTGGTCTACACTGCCAAATACCGTGTGCAATACGGCTACGTAAAATGTTTTAGATGAACGTGGGTGTCAAACTTTGTATATCAAGACATTGACCTACAACTTTTTTCAATGCAATAAGGCAGGGTTTGTCTCAAAGCACGGCTCATTATTCTTACAGCATAATTGTCCGATGGCCACTGTCTGCTACTAAACGACTTCTCATAGCCCATCTCACTGAAATACAAATACGAAATACTTTACCCAATGAAATGTGAACTCTAAACCGCATCTTTATAAGACGTAATTTTTGGTCTATAAAACCAGTTGGTAATAGATTGCAGCTTAATTCTTTGAACCCTAGTCACGCACGTATGCGTCATTTGCAAACAGCGTACCTGTGAAGAGTACATTTGTCCTATGCAAACAGTGTAGACCCTGATCAGAAGGCTCCTTATGGAGCCCTCTGATCAGGGTCTACACTGTTTGCTATTTTGACATATATTGTGAAAATCAACCCTAAACAGTCAAAAATGGACTATACTAAATTGAAAACTAGAATTGTCCATTTGAGGTTTCAGGGAAGAAAGAGTAAATGAATGATAGAAGTAAGTAATACTACGTTGTCTTGTGTGGTCACTGGTCAATCGTCTTTTCCTAAGAGGGTCCGGGTTACAGATGTTTGAGTGTATACAGATTAATGTACAGTGCAGTAAAACTTAAAAATAATGTTTTGAAAATGTTAACGGCACTTCTCAATGTGAGTGACATTTACAGTTTGAAACCTGGGCCCGTTTCATAAAACGTTGTACGACAAAAACGATCGTAAGTCAAAACTTTAAAATGCATTTAATTTCTGATTTCTCTCTCCAATCCTGTCTTACAAGACAATTCCAAAAAGATGTCACAATGCAGGATTAGATGGAGAACCAAATAGTTATTGAGACTTTTATAATCTAACTTACGACAACATTTGTCGTACGAAGTTTTATGAAACAGGCCCCAGATGCTCGGGTACCCATGGCCTATTTCGACTTCAAACTGTTTGCAATGGACATAAGGATTTAAGTATACGCGTTTATAGCGAAAGAATGTCTTGACCACTGTACAGTGGAGAATCTGTTATTCTTTCCCGTTTAAACGCAAACGTACGCAAACGCAAAACACTAAAACGTAGAAAAGAACAACTTTTGGACAATTCTGATAATTCTTGTTTATCTTGGTGGCAAACAGTTTGGAGCCTGATCAGACGCCGGGTTACCCGGCGTCTGATCTGGCTCCAAACTGTTTGCACTGCAAATAATAGTTTTAGCGTAAACGCGTTTATTGGGAAAGAATAACAGATTCTCCACTGTACAAGTAGGATAGATCCTGACCAGACAAGGTTTTTATATCTAATCTGGGTGTACCATATAATGGTGGCAAATTTCTAGAGTTTGTTTTATCTCATTGCGTCCCTCATATATACTTTAAACATATTTTATTACTCATATATACATGTAATACAGTTGACATATTTACAAAACGTGTAACACCACAAAGTATGAATATAAGTAAATGGGTTGGGCCACAAGTTCTATCAACATTAGTAAAGGCCCTCCCCTCATATATACCTGGGGCCCGTTCATAAAAGTTCGTGCGACAATTGTCGTAAGTCAGATTACAAAAGTCTCAATTATTATTTATTTCTCCATCTAATTCTGTCTTGTGACATCTCTTTGAAAAGACGATTCCAAACAGATGCCACAAGACAGGATTAGATAGAGATATAAGAAATTAAAGGTGTTTTGACCTACGACCGTTTTTGTCGTACGAAGTTTTATGAAACGGGCCCCTGGTGTTTAAAAAGAGTATTGGAATTCGTTGGAAGGAGCGCCTGGTACTTTTCAAGAATAAATGAACAATCTTACCCTTTAACCCATAGCCTGTTTCTAGTATTTAAGATATGTGCCCTATTAAAGCAGGCTAAAAGTAAAGTAGAATGCGCCCTAGGGCGCATTCTGCTTTACTTTCAGCCTGCTTTAAGTTACTATCTGCTAGGATATCGAAAAACATTATTACGGTACATATTCATGACAGTATAAAATGGAACTATTTTCTTTGGCGGATGAATAAAATGAATGCGCTAAAAGTCGCTTCTATAAGGGAAAGGGTTTATGTACTCTTGTGATCACCGGTTAAGCGGGTCTATTTACTCTTGAGATCACCTTCTAGGCAGGTCCATTTTCGTTTGAAACCACCGGACGCTTCTTTGGGCGAAGGAAGAAAATGGTAACACAATTCAGATAGTGACGCTCCCAGTAAAGCTAATAGTTTAAACAGGTATATTCCCTTCACTGCCATGGCGTCATCAAATTTAAACAATTGTCGTCTGCTTCTCTTTCTAAAAATCCATTTTTAGGTATTTTGATTTAATAAATATTGAAATGAGTGTCAAACAGTTTGGATCCTGATCAGACGCCGCGTTACGCGGCGTCTGATCAGGATCCAAACTGTTTGCAAAAGACTACTCTACTCGGGGTAAGGTAGTGAAGGGGTTAATATGTACATACAGTGGAGAATCTGTTATTCTTTCCCGTTTAAACGCAAACGTACGCAAACGCAAAACACTAAAACGTAGAAAAATACAACTTTTGGACAATTCTGATAATTCATGTTTATCTTGGTGGCAAACAGTTTGGAGCCTGATCAGACGCCGGGTTACCCGGTGTCTGATCTGGCTCCAAACTGTTTGCACTGCAAATAATAGTTTTAGCGTAAACGCGTTTATTGGGAAAGAATAACACATTCTCTACTGTACCTAATAATAAACAATGCGCTTACAATATCTTGGAGATGGATTGGATGGAAAGCAAAACTTACTTATTTAGATATTCTCAGTATATCTACAACTACAGTGGAGAAGACATTATTCTTTCCCAAAAATTTTTTATTTTCCTCTGCAAACAGTTTGGAGCCAGGTCAGACACCGAATTAGCCGGCGTCTGATCAAGCTCTTAACTGTTTGGCATCCACTTTAAAATGAGTATTTGGAAATGTTAAAATGTTGCAGTTTTCTACATTTTGGTGCAATGTGTTTGCGTTTCGTATGCGTTTAAACGGGAAAGAATAACGTCGAGACGTATGCTCTGTAATAATCTTACTTGCAGGGCACTGGGCAATAGCAGTCAATATTGTTCCTTGCTATCATCAACCGCATGTCTCTTCTACACACCCTCTCTGTGAAGAAAGAAATGATGAACTGAAATTTATGATACAGTGTCGAAGAAATTATTCTTTCCTAGCAACCCCATTGATACTAAATTAATGTCATCCATTGCTAGCCAGAACTGACTTAACACTGTTTGCAATTCAGACGGTAAATTAACGTTTAGTTTAAACATAACTTATTGCCCAATATTTGTACAGAAGATCATATAACAATTCAAATGATCAAATGGTATTATAATACGTACAAATATATGTGCAAAAGAGTCGGGCTACAAGTTCTTCCAGCGTTTGTAACAGCCCTCCCCTTAACCCTTTACCTGATAGCATTGTTTCTAGTATTGAAGATATGTGACTACTTAAAGCAGGTTGAAAGTAAAGCAGAATGCGCCCTAAGGCGCATTCTGCTTTACTTTCAGCCTGCTTTAAGCTATTAACTGCTAGAATAAGGAAAGTATTAAATATGACACATATTCATTACGGTATAATTTGGAACTATTTTCCTCAGCGGATGAATAAAATGAATGTGCTAAAAGTCGCTTCTATAAGGGAAAGGGTTAAACAAACGTTGATATTTTCAAACGCAAATAATTGTCTTTATTGCATTGCATTGCGGTTTCGTTTATTTTCGTTCACCAGGGAAATAGTAAGTACACTGTAATATGTGACAGTATTAACAAATGTACTATACCCAACCATAATCGTTTATTCTTAAGAGCTGTCAGTACATATCAAAAACATACTATGTATAAACCTTTTCAGAATATACCTAGATTGACAGATCTTCCTCAGACCTTGACCTTGGATAGAACTGACGTCACAGGACAGGGTCCAATGTTATAAAAAGTTTTAGTTTAGTCTGAGATCGTTCCCAAGCACTTGATAGGTCAGATTTGAGGCTAGACTCAAATCTGACCAATCAAATGCTTGAGAACGATTTCAGACTTAACTCAGAAGCTGTATAACATTTGGAGCCTGGTTAATTGCTGAAGACCTTCATATTGAGGATCGAAGTTGTCACGATAAAGAAAAACTTTTGTATATGTACCTAGAACTTTTAAAAATAAGTACTTAAACTATCTTAATGTACATGTGTACTTCTTTTGAGACACACCATAACCGTTTGTTTTGGTCTGCATTGCTGTAAGTATTTTACCTTCCTGTGTGCGACACGGTTTGATGGTGTTATTTTTCCTTCTAGCAAGTTCTTCTGTACTATCGTCAAAGCACTCGCATGCCTTGAGCATGGCATCAATATGACATACCGTTAGACAAGCCTGAAAAATAAATATACCTGGAGTTTACAATGAACCCTCTCTCTGTGATTCCTCGAATATTTCATTACAAATAAAAAACAGAAATTATAATTTTAAAACTTTTGTGTTTAGCTTCATTCGACCCATTGCTTCAGAAAAACACCCTTTTACACCTCTGATCAAGGCCCCTACTGAAGAAAGTAGCTCCAATTTATACAGTCATAAATAAGTATCATAAGAAACATTTTCTATATTCTGGCAGAGGGTAGACTATTTCAGACTGAAATTAAAGCGGAAGCGCCTTAAGGCGTATTCTGCTTTAATTTAGATCTGCTTTAAGTGGTCGTCTGTCTTCCAAACTAGAAACAAACTTTAGGGTAATGGGTTAATCGGGAAAACTAATACCTCACTGGAACCTGACACCTACATGTACGAGTGTTTTCAATAAGTATAACTAGCACGGTAACGAAATGATTAGACCATGAGCATATCATTACATGTTTCTGGTCCTTCAGGTTTGTGTGAGCATTGATTTCAGCGAATTTTAGTTTAATATTGAATTCTACTTGCCGGTGCTAGGGGGCATAAGCAATGTTGCACTTTTCAGTAATGCACGTGACTCAAACCGAGTCTTCATTTTTCTTTTTTCTGTGTTTTCTATGTTTTCAAAGGATCTCCCCTTATTACTTACTCGTCTTGTATACGACCATTCATAATTGGCTTCAAAGTCCTTAGCAATGTGAGGATCACAGTCGCCATAAGGATGGTCCTCTCTTTCAATAGACACCTGAAATTACACGTGCTCATATTGGTTTGATTAATTTGCAAGTTTTACAATAAGTGTATGCGGTTCAATGATCTATGGTGTAAATTAAATATTGCATTCGTGCTCGAGACTATTTTATTTATTTGAAATTGGTTTTTTAATCAATGATTTTCCTGATGGATAAAACTTCAAATGGACAAATCCAGTTTTGTTTAAGTCTAGTTCGTTGTCACATACATATGTTGGGCTTCATCTAACAATACACTGAAAATGCCAAACAGTGCAAACATTGATCAGAGGGTTCCTGTAGAACCTCTCTAACCAGGTTCTACACTGTTTGCATGGTTGATACGTTCCCTCACTAAATCTCTGCTTGTAAATGACGTATATAATTATGTGTCACTATGCGATAATGGGTCAAAAATAAATTGAAAATTATTATTATATACATATCGATGATTTATAGAGATTTCTCAGTTAGATTAATTTCATATGTGTCACAGTTGATATCATCACTAGTGATGATATCACTTTTGCAGTGACGATATCAGTTTTGAGACATTACGTCACAATAACTTATGTGACGTCGCGCGTAAACAATTGATTTAGTGTGTTTTCTCTGTAAAAACGTCATTAAAATGTACATGTACATAATAAACAGAAAAATCAATTCCTTTGAATGGATATGAAAAATATATCTCTCGAATGGGTTGTTATCTTGTTAAAAAAGTATCCTCTATAAAATTCCCCATTGACGTACTGCGATTGGGTAACGTTTTACCTTACTGAAAGTGTGGCAGGTGAGAAATATCTATCAAACTGTTCAGCCAGACGAGTAGAAAGGGGCATAAATAAAGAGGATTCACCAGCCAGAGAGGGGTCTGGGGACCGCCTAGTTCCCCAACCGGTCCAAGGCTTCTTTGGGTGGATAAACCCTTCACAGAAAAACATAATATTTTAGGCTCTTATAAGCCATGTAAATTGAATAAACCTTTTCAGGATTTATGGTTATTGAAGGTACATTAACCATTAGTATGCTGAATAGCCATCTGCTTCAAATATATCGTCTGCGAAAAAATATCAAAATAAGTTTTCATTTCTGTGTGTTTTATGTAAACTGAAGAAATATGAGTTGAATATGATTGACAAACAGTTTAGATCCAGATCAGACACCGCATTACGCATCGTCTGAACTGGGTCCAAATTGTTTGCGAATGTTAGCCAAATATTGTATATTCCCGGGGCGTACCGACGTATAGATAAAGTGGAGAAAACGTTATTATTTCCTATTTAAACGCAAACGAAACGCAAACGCAAATTACTTAAACGCGGAAATGTACAACTATTGGGCAATTCTGATAATGCATATTTATCTTGGAAGCAAACATTTTGGAGCCTGATCAGACGCCGGGTTACCCGGCGTCTGATCTGGCTTCAAACTGTTTGCAATAGAAATAACAGTTTTATCGAAAAACGCGTTTATTGGGAAAGAATAACGTATTCTCCACTGTAGCTTTGCGCCTGTCAGCAGTATACTTACCATTTTCAAACCAACATTGGTCTCATAGGATGCTGAGATGTAATGTCCCTCTTCTGCAGGGAAGGGGAATGTGTTGGGCTGATGAATCAGTAGCCGCAGTCCGTATCCATTGGTAATGCCTTCTAAATACTCTGTGGACTCCAGGTACAAGGTTAGCGACAACCCTTAGGAATGAAACAATGAACATTATTACGTTATTCTTTCCCAAAACGAGTATTATGCTAAAACAACTTGTTCCATTGCAAACATTTTTTTTCGATTTGTTAGTTCGGCAAATTAATGTACATTTGTATAATAGTTTGCAGTTTTAAAAAATGGTCATTCAAATGAAAAACATTCTACACTTATTTTGCATTGAATCTTCGTTTCAGCTATTGAAATGCAGTAAAATGAGATCAAATGGTCGGTGTTGAAGGTAAATTGCTGTTTGAAGCAAGATGAAAGAAAGCAGAAAATTACTTTCATCTTGAAAAAAGTTTCGCTTTTAATACCATAATTTCAATGGAGAAAACGTTATTCTTTCCCAATAAACGCGTTTACGCTAAAACTATTATTTCCATTACAAACAGTTTGGAGCCAGATCAGACGCCGGGTAACCCGGCGTCTGATCAGGCTCCAAACTGTTTGCCACTCAGATTAAAAAAGAATTATTAGAAATGTCAATAAATGGTAATTTTCTACATTTTAGCGATTTGCGTTTGCGTTTGCGTTTCGTTTGCGTTTAAACGGGAAAGAATAAAGTTTTTCTCCACTGTATGTTATTTTAGTTGCCGTAATACATCTTGGCTTTACAGTAGTGCAACTTTACAACGAAAATAGAGTGTGTTCCTACCTCCAGAGGGTCCTGATTGGTGAACGCGGAAACTGTTACGGTCGATCGACCAACAACTACCATACTCAACTGTTTGGGATCGTCTAAACATGCTGAAACAAAAATACAGTGTAATTTATTTCTGTCATGATTACTGACTCCGAGGTTATAAAGCTTTTAACTTGAGTCTAAACTCGTTCTCTAGCATTTGATTGGTCAGATTTGAGCCTATGCTCAAATCTGACCAATCAAATGCTTTGGAACACACTGTGACTCAACTTAAACGTTTTATAACCTCGGAGCCAGGTATTAAAATAAAATTCATTTCCTCCAAAAGCATATTCAAATATGTATAAAACATAAATAAGTTTTTGAATAACAAATCTGCATACTGCATACGTAAATACATTCAAATTTACTGAACGGTATGTGCTCGATTTTTGTACAGATGCTGTTATCATTACTTGCCATAATATACTTTTCCCGGCCAATACAGAAGAAAATACGCCTGGGACCCGTTTTACTAAACAACTTACGCAAATTATATGCGTAAGTCAAAATTTTAAATTTTAATTTATATTTTTTATTATAACTTGCTACAAACAGCAAATAGCCAGATCAGAGGACGCGCTTTTAGCGCGTCCTCTGATCTGGCTATTTGCTGTTTGCAAACGTTTATGACCGAAAAATAAGAGTTAAACGAGTTTGACTTACGCAAAAATTTTGCGTAAGTTGCTTAGTAAAACGGGCCCCTGGTCTTTCACTGTTTTCTCCTTATGGTGTAAAAATTGTTATCCCCTTCCCTGATCATGATTCAAACTATTTGACACTTATTTCAATATTTCTTAGGTAAAAATACCTAATATTTGAATTTGAGAAATAAAAGTAGACGACAATTGTTTAAAATTGATGATGACATGGCAGTGAAGGCGTTAACCATTTCACACTCAAAAAACGCGTTTACAAACAGTTTGGATCCTAATCAAACTTTAAGGATCCAAACTGTTTCGACATTATTTTTAAATTACTTCAGTCATACTGCCTTAAATTTAACTTTGAAACCATATTGCAGACAACAATATTAAAGCAGGCGACAAAGAAACGGCGAAGGAGTAAAATTCTCACGATAAATTAGACCATAAAAGAGTTAAACTACTTACCCTGAGTCACACGTCCTACCATCAAATATACAGCTCAACAACATATCCGAGATATTATGGCTAACATGCTCCCTGTTTTTCCTGAAGTATAATAAGACATTGTGTCAGTACTTTACTACAACTCCATCGAACTACAGTAGAATCTCTCTATTACGACCACTAAATTGTGCTAAATATAACATATTTAAGGCAGGTGACTGCTTTAAGCAAGGTGACAGTGAAATAGAAAGTTCCTTTAGGAGCTTTCTGTTTTACTGTCAACTTGCTTTAAGCTGTCACCTGTCTTTATGCCATCAGTTAGCCATCGATTTAGCGGTCGTAATAGAGAGGTTCTACTGTAATGTAATTGTCTCGCAGATGAAAGCAATACTACAGTAAAACCTCTCTACAACGACCACTAAATTTGGTTAGTTTGCATGCGTTTAAGGCAGATGACTGCTTAAAGCAAGGTGAACGTTAAACAGAAAGCTCCTTAACCCTTTCCCCCATAGAAGCGATTTTATCGAATATGATTTATTCCTCCGCTGAAGAAAATAGTTCCAATTTAATCAGTCATGAATATATAGTATAGGGAATATTTTCTATACTCTAGCACATGATAGCTTAAAGCAGGCTGAAAGTAAAGCAGAATGCGCCTTAAGGCGCATTTTGCTTTACTTTCAACCTGCTTTAAGAAGTCACCTATCTTCAATTCTAGAAATAGGCTATGAGGTAAAGGTTTAAGGAGCTTTCTGTTTTGCATTCACCTTGCTTTAAGCTTTCACCTGTTCATTAATAATAGTGTATATGTTATTTTACCCGCTTAAGGTGGTTTGCAGGTCAGAGGTATTTTGCAAGCGAGCAGAAATGCGTTTCGACGACATTTACTTTTTTCGGCATGTGCATTTACTAGAAAATTTACATAAAGATAAGTTTATTCCAGTGTAATCCTCGATAACTCTGTCGGTAGAGTGATTGACTAACAATCAAAAAGTCCTAAGTTCGAGTCCTATTCGATTCAAAACTTTTTCAGCAGAGCTGAATGGTTTCTATTTAGACCTATTATTTGCAACTTCACAGCCAATGATAACTGGACAGAAATCTAGGTTGAAAGTCACATGCTTAAAACTGAAGGGGCTGATTGGATATGAGGACATACTGGAGATGAATTGTTAGTGCAAAAATTATAGACACAGTCTGCAAGTGCTATGACAGCATGTTCCTATTTGACGACTTATTTCGAAGAAACTCCATTCATGAATGAAGAGTAATAGAACAGTAGATTAATGCAAGTGAAGAATCTGTGAGGAGCAGGAAACGGTTTAAATAATTGTTTGGTAGTTCTGTAGAGGATAGATGTTTAGTAGCTATATATTACATGAAAGTTACTGTAATTGAATGTTTTGCTTTTCAATCCAAGGTATTACAATTCTTTGACACCCTCAATGTTATACATTTTTCACACCCAGCTACAGCATAACTTACATACCGCTCTGCGCTGAATATCTTTTTTAAAGATATTTCCTGTAAAAATTGTATTGTTTGGTTTTATTGACTTGGCAGTCTGTTACGCAGTGATCAAGGGACATATTACATTTATTCTTCGTTGAATATATATATCTGATCATACTATCAAGCCACACGATGAACCTTATCAATCCTTTTGTGTCTGTTTGCAAACGATTTCAAGATTGATATTGCCCATTATAATATTTAAACAATAATATATGGTAGTTTTAACAAAAAGAAATTGCAAAGTAGCATGGTCACATGGATTATCACTTGCACTCGACCTAGATATAAACAAAACAGGGGCATAGCGTAATAAAGTAAAAAATGCAATAGTTATTTTGCTGAAGGTCTGGTTGAAGAAGCATAAAGCTTACACTATTCAGTTATATGTCGAATGTTATATTATATAAATATAAGATGGCAGTTTGCGTGTAATTTAAATTGACAACCCGAGAAACAGTATTTATATATTCTAGCAGACAGATGCTAAACGCATCTGAAAGTAATGCAGAATGAGTCTTAGGGCGCTGATTACTTTCAGCCTGCTTTAAGTGGCCATCTGTCCTACATACAGTGGAGAATCTGTTATTCTTTCCCGTTTAAACGCAAACGTACGCAAACGCAAAGCACTAAAACGTAGAAAAGAACAACTTTTGGACAATTCTGATAAATCAAGTTTATCTTGGTGGCAAACAGTTTGGAGCCTGATCAGACGCCGGGTTACCCGGCGTCTGATCGGGCTCCAAACTGTTTGCACTGCAAATAATAGTTTTAGCGTAAACGCGTTTATTGGGAAAGAATAACAGATTCTCCACTGTACTACTAATAGGCAATGGAGCAAACAATTAATCCAGGACAAAGTTGTGCAAGGTTCCTACATTCCTTTATCCGTATTACGCGGTCATCCGTCCAACAAATACCAGGCAAGAGTGCAGACTCATGTTAAACATATCGTTTAATATATTTATAACCAGTGGATTCTTCCATGTTTATATATTGGATAAGTCCATTTTTTTATCAAAGGGATGCCTGGTCAAAATTTTCATTTCCATTTTGTTTTATATTGAAATTCCTATCAGCAAACAGTGTAGACTCTGATCAGACGCCGCATAATGCGGCGTCTGATCAGAGTCTACATTGTTTGCCTATTTCATGGGCACAAATGGGTTTTAGAAAAACAATGTAAACTTTGAGTAAACAGATCCTTTAGGAGCTAACTGTCCTGTGTCTATACTGTTATAAAAAAAACAAGATCGGATGGACAGAAAAAATAATGTTGTCTTCTATAATGTAAAGGAAAGTAAGGGAAATTTGAAAGACGATAAAATAAAGCATGATGTGAAAGAAATAAAAGAAATTGCTAGTGAAGTCAGTGTTGAATTGCAGGATGATGACATATTGTCTGTACGAAGACTTGGAATGAGGGGAGCTAGCAAAAAAGTCCATGGTGAAAGCGTAACAGTGCCAAGAGTGTTACTTGTAAGTTTCACAGAGTCAGTCAAAGCAACAATTATGAAAAGTGCTTACAAACTTCAGTTTTCGGAGTCTAGCTATTTCAAAAAAGTAGGCGTTAAACACGACATGAACAGAGAAGAAAGGCAAAAGGACGCAGAACTAAGGAAGGAAGCTAAGAGACAACAGCAGGAAAATGGAGATGAGAATTTTCGATTCGTGGTCAGGGGTCCAACGTGGGACAGAAAAATATTGAAAGTGAGAGTAAACGGAAGGAATGCAGTAGGCAGGGTGAATCCTGCTTAGTGCCTGACAACGATGACCAAAGTGGAGACAGAAATGTAAACAGTAATGTTAATTCGTTAAAGTTTATTTGTTCAAATGTTGACAATGATAACCAACGAGGAAGCAGAAGTGGAAATAGTAGTGGAAATACGTTTAAGTTATTTTGTTCTAATGTTGACACCTTGACAGCAGATAAAATGCATGAAATAAAAATTAGGATACAGGAGAGTGACATTGCACCAGATAAAATAAGCTTGCAAGAGGTAAAACCAAAGAACTTCAGATTTGAAAGAATAGTAGCAGAATATAATATTAATGGATATGAATTAGTGCATGCAAATATTAAGAAAGATGAAACAGGAAGAGGTTTACTTATATATGTGAAAAAGAATATAAAGTACACACAAATAATGTTTGACAGTACACTGTGTAAATATATATAAGTTTAGAAATCCCCTTGAACGATAGAGATAAATTGCTATTCACATCTATATACAGAAGCCCAAATTCAAGCAGTGAAAATAATGCCGAACTGAATAGACTAATGAAAATCATTGCCTCTAAAGGCTATTCACATTACCTAACAGTGGGGGACTTTAATTATAGTGGAATAAACTGGGATAGTTATATGTCTGCAGGTGGAACAGGTGATGCAAGGTTTGAGTTCATAGAAACCGTGAAAGACTGTTTTTGGTTTCAAAAAGTAAAAGAGCCTACTAGAGGAAGAGGAACAGATACCCCATCACTAATAGATTTGGTATTGACAAATAAGGATAATATGATTTCAGAAATTGAGGTGCAATCTCCACTAGGAGAAAGTGACCATTCAGTCTTGGTGCTTGATTTTTGTGCATACACGGAAGAAGAGCAAGAAAAAATAAGATATAAATATGATAAAGGAGACTATGATAAGATGAGGGCCATATTAAATATAGACTGGCAAACATTGTTTAATACGACTGACATAGAATCACAGTGGCTGACAAAGATACAAGAAGCTTTGGACGTGTGTGTTCCTTTAGCGGTGTTGAAAAAAAGTAGTAAATGTAAAAGAAATAAGACATTCTACATAGACAGTAAACTACATACAGCAATGAAAAGTAAAGAACGACCTTGGCATAAATATAAAAGAACGGGAAGTTATAAAGATAAAGAAGTATACAACAGATCACGCAATAAGGTAAGATATTTGACAAGAAAGGCAGTAAAGACACATGAGAAGAATATAATGGAATCAATCAAAGAAAACCCTAAGAAATTCTGGTCCTATGTGAAGTCGAAGACTAAAACTACATCATCAATTCCTGACTTGTATGCAAACGAAGAGAAAGACAGGCTAGCTAATACAGACACTTATAAAGCTGAAGTGCTTGGTGAATTTTTCACATCAGTATTTACAAAGGATAATTTGGATGAATTGCCGGATATTGATAAACTTAAAATTGAAGATGATAGTTATACTGTGAGCATGGACATAACTAGTGCTAATGTAAAGAAGAAATTGGATAATCTACAGATAGATAAATCACCAGGACCAGATGGCATTAGCCCTAGAGTACTGAAGGATCTCAGCTCTGTATTATGTACACCGCTGGCAATAATATTTAGAAAATCTTTAAGTGATGCACAGATTCCAGAGGAATGGAAGTTTGCAAATATAACTGCATTATTCTAAAAAGGAGATAAAAAAGAGCCGAGTAATTACAGACCAGTAAGTTTAACTTGTATAGTGTGCAAAGTGCTTGAAAGTCTTATCAGAGAGAACATGATTAATCATATGAGAGTGAACAATTTATTCAGTGAGAAACAATTTGGTTTCATCCCCCAAAAGATCAACCGTATTGCAACTCCTGACAGTATTAGACAAATGGACTGAGACTATAGACTCTGGTGGACATGTGGACGTAGCATATTGTGATTTCATGAAGGCTTTTGATAAAATCAGTCATAGACTACTGATCCACAAACTCAATATATATAATTTTGGAGAACAGTATATTAAATGGATAGAAACCTTCCTTGAAAACAGAAAACAAACTGTAAGAGTTAATGATAAATCATCAAGCCCTAAAGACGTTACAAGTGGAATTCCTCAAGGATCTGTATTAGGACCTCTACTATTTGTTATATTCATTAATGACCCCCCGGACAGCCTTCAGAATAACAGTGATATCTATCTTTATGCAGATGATACAAAAATATTCAGGGAAATAAGAAAAATGGAGGACTGTGAAAAGCTTCAAGAAGATATTAATTGTATGCATGACTGGTCTGTGAAATGGCAATTAAAGTTCCATCCTGACAAGTGTAAAACAATGAGCATTAACAATAAAACAGAGGAAAATTCTTACCAATACAGTTTAAAAAGCAACATGCCACCCATGGAAAGATCAAAAGCGGAAAAAGATATAGGAGTAATAATCGATTGTAAATTGGACTTTGAAGAGCATATTTCGGAGAAAATAAACAAGGCAAACTCAATACTAGGACTGATTCGTCGATCATTTGAATATCTGAACAAGGACACTATGGTTATGCTATATAAAACTCTAGTAAGACCGCATATTGAATACGCTAATCAAGTGTGGGCACCATATAAGAAAAAACACCTTGACATGATTGAAAATGTACAAAGGAGGGCCACAAGATTAATTCCTGGATTTTCTGAAAAACCATATGAAGAGAGATTAAAACTGTTAAAATTACCCAGTCTAGCCTATCGTCGACTCCGTGGTGACATGATAATGTGCTACAAGGTACTGACAAATAAATGTGACTGCGATCAAAACAACCTATTCACTAGGAGAAATGAGGTAACAGGAGGTAACACCAGAGGTCATGACTATATGCTCTATAAAAAAGAGCACGCCTAAATATTAGAAAACATTCATTCAGCTATAGATGTGTGGATATCTGGAACAGTTTACCTTCAACAGTAGTGCAAGCGCAAACAGTAAGATCGTTTGAAAGTAGGCTTGACAAATTTTGGAGTGATCAAGACATTAAATATGACTATAGGGCAACAGTGATTAAGGGTCTCAGTATAAACCAAGAAGATCATAATGAAGAACTAGAGCTGGTGTTACAGGACTGACCTTCTACAAGAATCAACTATGTATGTAAATATGTAAAAAGCGTACATGGTTGTACGCAAAATGCACTATAAACATACGGCACTATCTACATGCCTGTTCCGGTCGCCAATATTCTGCATAAAGCCTTAAATGAATTATATTCAAATGACATGTAAACTGTCCTGACAAACTGATACATGTATATACTTAAACGAGTCAAGTGATTCAGTACACTCTTAAACATGCAATACAGTTTCAATATTAACATTTTTTAATAGCGATGTCTTTAATGGTGTTTACCTGTCCATGTCCATATATAATGACCTAAAAGTATCCATCAATTTTGTAGTATGGTCTACCGGTCCATCAAACTCATTTTCCCCAAACTCACGATCTTCATCAGGCTCCGTATAGTTAGGGTCGTAATCGTTGACGTTAAGGTTTTCATTTGGCCTCGGGGGAGGATGAGAACGCTTTACACGCTGAAAACAAAAATGTGACATAGGAGTTACATCACGAGAAGAAAACGTCAAAGACATGGCTGACAGAACAGAAACATGATATTATCTGATATGGCATTGGAACGCGGAGTGTGGATAATGTTTTCTCAGTTTGCAAACACTTTTATTTTAAGACATGGCCCTGTGCTTATAAAGCGTTGATTGGTCAGGGTCCGAGGTTTTAAAGCGTTTGAGCTGAGTCTGAGTGTGTTTTCAAGCATTTGATTGGTCAGATTTGAGCCTAGCCTCAAATCTGACCAACCAAATGCTTGAAAACGACTTCAAACGACTAAACAGAAAAGCTTTATAACCTTGACCCCAAGTTGACAGATCCCAGACTCATCACAAGCTCTTTGTAAGCATGGACAATTGTTATCAAAGAGGTGCAGTGATAGGGTCGTGGTCTAGCGATAACGCGCTTGACCAATACAGTGCTCCCTCTCTACAACAACACCTAATGTACTTGAGGATGTTGTTATAGGTAGGGAAAATTAATACCATTATAGTACATTTGCAAACAGTTTGAACTCAGATCAGAATCCGCGTAACGCGGCGTTTGATCTTGATTCAAACTGTTTGTCAATCTTTGTCAATCTTCTTTATATTTCTCCTGTCAATACAATATGTGACATATGGGACATAGGCAAACAGTGTAGACTCTGATCTACACTGTTTGCTGATAGGAATTTCAGTTCTAAAAAAAATGAAAATGAAAATTTTGACCAGGCATCCCTTTGATAAAAAATGGACTAGTCCAATATAAAAAATGGAAGAATCAACTGGGCGCAAATGGGTTAAAGTGTATAAGTGCATTTACTTACCGACGGAGGTGGGGGTCGTGTAGGCCTTGTATCATTTCGAATTGGTGCAGTGTTTCTAGGTGTCGTACCAGATTGACTTTTACTGGATCTTACTACAGAATCAGTAGTAACCGATGTACCAGAAGACCCGTCTTGGTTGGTTGTGGTTGTTTGGGGTTTCGGGCTTGGAGTCGCGTTTTGTTCGGTTGTGGTTGTTTGGGGTTTCGGGCTTGAAGTCGTGTTTTGTTCGGTTGTGGTTGTTTTGGGTTTCGGACTTGGTGTCGCGTTTTGTTCGGTTGTGGTTGTTTGGGGTTTCGGACTTGGAGTCGCGTTTTGTTCGGTTGTGGTTGTTTTGGGTTTCGGGCTTGGAGTCGCGTTTTGTTCGGTTGTTGTTGTTTTGGGTTTCGGACTTGGTGTCGCGTTTTGTTCGGTTGTGGTTGTTTTGGGTTTCGGACTTGGTGTCGCGTTTTGTTCGGTTGTGGTTGTTTGGGGTTTCGGACTTGGAGTCGCGTTTTGTTCGGTTGTGGTTGTTTTGGGTTTCGGGCTTGGAGTCGCGTTTTGTTCGGTTGTTGTTGTTTTGGGTTTCGGACTTGGTGTCGCGTTTTGTTCGGTTGTGGTTGTTTGGGGTTTCGGACTTGGAGTCGCGTTTTGTTCGGTTGTGGTTGTTTTTGGTTTCGGACTTGGAGTCGCGTTTTGTTCGGTTGTGGTTGTTTTGGGTTTCGGGCTTGGAGTCGCGTTTTGTTTGGTTGTGGTTGTTTGTGGCTCCGGATCATAGTCATCCCTGAACTGGTCTGGCACAAGATTTTGTGGTCTCAAGTCATGAACTAAATCTTTCAATTTCTGAGCTCCTTTGAGCTTGTCAAATCGGTTATGGTGTATCGGGTTAGTGTTACAGATGGTTACTGTTGGAAATCTTAGATTGTCAAAACTGAGGGTTACTTTAGTAGTCTTCGGATAGCTGAAGAACTGATCACTCAGGTACCACAAGTGTAAACCCGTCATAGCCAGAGCGACTAATAACAATATGGACCATATCACTTTTGCCCACATGAGTTTTGCGTTGTTTATATACGGTACACCTTGCATTGAAGTCTTTTCCGCAAATCTTGTAATGACACGTCTGAAGGATTTTCGTTTCCCGGTAGAGTCGAGGGAAACGATGCTGTTGGAGTCATCTGACCGCTGTTTTCTGTCTTTGCTACTTCCCGGCATCTTTGGAGAGAAATAAAACAATTTATTAACCATTACGCTGCCAAAATAATCGTGAGAGTTTAACCCCTACACGGGTTCAACTTCGTATGCTTCAATAGTGTTGTCTGCAATATTGTTTAAAAGTTAAGCATAACTGAAGCAATTTAAAAAAGAGTGTCAAACAGTTGGGATCCTGATCAGACGCCGCGTTACGCGGTGTCTGATCAGGTTCCAAACTGTTTTCAAACGCTCTTATTAGCGTCATTGAGAGTGAATAATCGAGCCCATCGATATTTCGAAGTTGCTATGCAGTAGGTACAGTATACTTATATCTCAACGACTTTTTATGTTCCACAAGAAGTGATTTGCATTGCAAAACATTATAGGGAGCTAGACCAAACGCATACATGTATGTCGCGCTTGATCTGGTTGCCATTGATAAACAATGAGATTGAACACAAACCGGCAGTGCATTAAAAAGAATTTTCGTTCCTATGCTCCAATAGATCGCCTTTGTGTTTTTAGATTTGCATTGAAGAAGACGCTATTCTTTTCCAATAAACGCTATAATACTATAATACCTTATCGCCTATGAAAACAGTTTTGAGTCAGATAAGGCTCATATTGATTGCTATTCAGATTAAAATTAATATTTAATATTTTTAGAAGGTTGTCATTTTCTACATCTTATTGTTATGCGTTTAGTTTGAATGTGAAGTTCCGGCACATAATCACGTCTTCTTCAATGAACTCAGTCTGTTATTCAAAGTAACCCCCTTACATTGGGGTATACATTATTTTCCCCCGCAAAACCAAACGCACATACAATGCTACGAAACAAATTATAAGTTCTGAAGATTTATTTTTAAATGAGTGGCAAATAGTTTGAAGCCTAGTCCGACGCCGGGTTACCAGGCGTCTGATCAAGCTGGGTTCCAAACTATTTGCATAGAAATAAATTGATTTGTTTTAGCACAAGCGCATGGGGTGGTACAAATAACGTCTTCAAAACGAAAATCTGCAAATATGTTGTCGTTTGCTTTTGTTTCTAAAACAATCTTGTATGTTTCAAACTGTTTTGATCCTGATAAGATTCCGAGTCAAATGAAGTCCAATTACGATCTAAACTGTTGCAAATACAAGGGGTGTTAAAAGCGAAGCTGTTGGAATACTTAGGCCTCTATTTCTTGTCTTTGTTTTTTTTCGTGGCGCAGATCTATTTGAAAAGAAAGAACAATAGTAGAGCATCGGTATTCAACCCTATACCTCTTTGCCCAGTTTCTAGTTTGAAGGCATGGGACCACCTGAAGCAGGTTGAAAGTAAACCAGAATGCGCCTTAAGGCACAGTCTGCTTTATGTTCAACCTGCTTTAAGCTACCGTCTACTAGGATACATGTATACAAAATAATTCTTATATTTCATAGTCATGACCATTTTCATATTCATGACCTTTTCAATGGGACTATTTTCTTCAGTGGCGGAATAACTTATAGGTATAAAAAGGGCGTATCGCTATAGAGTAATGCGTTTAATTGGTGCATATCTTCACTTTTTACATTTTGTTGAGGTTTTCTAATACATTGAAAAAAATGACAAACAGTACATTTTGGTAAGAGAAGTCCTGTAAGAGACGTTTGATCAGTGTCTACACAGTTTGCATATGACACGTGCACTCTTCACATGTATACTATTTGTAAATGACTCTTAAACGCGCTTCTGTGATGAAATTCCAATAAGGAAGCACCTGTGTTGATTGGTTTAACCCTTTCGGCGTCAAATTACTTGTGATATTTTATCCCTTCACCATTTTAATATCGTCTGCTTCAATAATATTGTCTGTAAGATCGTTTCAAAGTAAGATTCAATATTGTATTACTTTTTAAAAAAAATCAAACAGTTTGGCTCCTGATCAGACGCCGCGTCACGCGGCGTCTGATCAGGTTCCAAACAGTTTGCAAAGTCGATTTTATGCGACTTCAGCACCGAAAGAGTTAACCCCACCTATGCGTCTTTATTTGAGTGTTGAATATCGAATTATTTTGCCGTAATGTCTGGATTGTTGTTAACTGATCAAAAAAATAAATAAAAAACTACGCAACATAGTTAAATTGATCAGCGTTCAAAGTTCGTCACAATCATAAAAATTGGAAAAACAAATTAATTCGTCCAAAAACTAAAACGATTTATAAACCGGAAAAAACATAGCTATTATGCTGATATCGTGACTTATCTAGATACTGTTAGATTGTGGAGGCAGGTTTGAAAATGATTCTCAGTCTCTATTGTCGATGACTTGCGTTTAAAATGACGTTGATTTACATGTACCTGGCGTTTTAACTTGTGATATTTGCTTAATATTACATTCTTCAAAAAAAAATGGTCTATGAAAATTGAAGCAAATAAGTCTTAAAGAAGATTACATACGGAAACAGCCTCGTGCGATAATGGGTGATAAAAACTTAAAAATGTGTTGGGTTTGATTTTGTTGTTGTTAGGTTTTATTTGTATGTTGTAGTTATTGTTGTTGTTGTTTTGTTGTTGTTGTTTTGTTGTTGATTTTGTGTTTTTGTTTGTGTTTTTGTTGCTTTTTTGTCGGGTGTGTTTCGGGGGCAAACAGACAACAACTTTAACCATCTCATCTCCATAGGCGACAAAATTGACTTTGCAAGTAGTTTGGACACTAAACAGACATAGAGAAATGTGGCGTCTGATCAGAATCCGAACTTTGTGGCATTGTTTGGCATTATTTCTTCAGTCAGAAATTGGCAGAAACGAAATTGACATAAACACACAGATGACACTTGTAGCGGACAATATTTTGTCGGCGAAAGGGTCAAAGCAGGTGACAAAATTTGGCGATGAATGAGTTATAGGAGTGCATGATATTTCAACGATTAATCCATTTATTTCTAATTTTGAAGAGAGGTGAGCACTTAAAGAAGGTTGAAAGTAAAACTTAAGCGCATTCTCTTTTACGTTCAGCTTTATTTTTAAGTCATCATCTGCTACGATATGGAAATTATTTCTTACAGTACATATTCATGACTATATTAAGTGAAGGGCATATTTATCGAGAAATGGGTTAACGCACTCGGGTTATCATCATCATCAGGTGTAGTTAAGTACGTATTAAGTGATGCATATCAACCGATACAGGATATGTAAAGATAGGTTGGAACAGACGATCCCCATCCATTAGCGACATCTAGAGCGAGTCTTAATTAACCATTTTGGCGCCTAATTAATCGTGAGATTTTTACCCCTTCACCGTTATTTTGTCGTCTGCTTCAATATTGTTGAAGACCATTTCAAAGGTAGAATTATGAGAGTATAATATAAGAAATATCGAAACGAGTGTCAAATAGTTTTGATCCTGATCAGACGCCGCGTCAAAACTGCTTGCAAAGTTGAATTATGCGACTCAAGCGGTGAGTGGGTTAGATGACCCTAATGCACCGCCATTTGCAAGCATATTTGAACCTGATTGGACTCCGAGTAACTTCGCACCCAAATCAGATTTCATATGTTTGATATTCGTACCTATTTTTTTCTTTTGTCAAGTATGCCTTAACAGATTGACAAAAGCAGTCGACATGTTTCCGACAAACGATGCTTTGGAAGTGAAGCGTTTAAGTCAATAAAGCGTTATCAGTCAACTGACAGTGAACCCGTGACTGCCACTTCCGTCACCACATCGTCATGCTTCACTACACGAACTTAACTCTACGTCTACCCTTTTTCATTTTATGTTAAAAATATATGTAAACAATTCCTCATGTTGTACCTAGTGTATCTGAGATGAAAAGTCTGTCTGTCTGTCTGTCTGTCTGCTACTATATCGTCTGCTTCATAACAGGGCTGCCATTTCTCCTGATTTTTCCTATATATTCGGAATTTTTCCCAGTTTATAGTAGCTTAAAACAGGCTGAAAGTAAAGCAGAATGCGCCTTAAGGCGCATTCTGCTTAACTTACAGCCTGCTTTAAGTAGTCGCATGTCAACAAAACTAGAAACAGGCTATGGGGTAAAGGTACGATTCGTAAAACACACTTGGAAAATGCAAATTTGGAAATCTTAGGATTTTTTCATGTCAACTTATGGCAGCCCTGTCATAATTATCGTCTATTTCACAACTGTTGTCTGTAGTTGTTTTTAAAATTGGAATTTTGTAGCCAATTCATTTTAAGAAAACATATCGCAGCAGTCAAACAATTTGTATTCTGATCAGACGCCGCGTTACGCGGCGTCTGATCTGGATCCAAACTGTTTGCAAATTCTAATTGCATGAAAGTCGTGACTAGTTCGAAGGGTTTTCTCTTCATTTTCATTCACGCCTAATTTATATTGTAATCTACAAATATGATCAAATTTCGGTTTTTATAGCTTCATTAACTCACACAATCAATCAATACTTATATCAACCAATTCGTATCCTGATAATAAGCTGAGTTGCTCAGGGCAAACACTGTTTACATATGCAACTCGTTGTGCCTTAAAAAGGATTTGGGATTGACCTGATATCAAAACATGTTTTAAATTAAGCCTTAATTACCAGACTGGGTAGTGTACTTCTTACCCAAAAATATAAATATTTGGTTGTTTTTCTTTTCTTATAGCTTTTTAGTTGTTATTTTGTCGCTTGTTGGTATTGTTTTCTCTCTATCCCCTCTCTCTCTCTCTATCTCTCTCTCTATCTCTCTTTCTTTTCTCTCTCGCTCTCTGTCTCTATATGTGCCTCTCCTCTATCTCTCTCTATCTCTCTCCATCCCTCTCTCCTTCTTTCTCTCTCTCTCTCTCTCTCTTTATTGAAAATTGGGTTTGAATGTAATCTACCTTTCGTTTTTTGCAAAGGAATAAGTATATAAATCAAACATATAAATTAGTTTCGTAGACAAAAGTGACGTCAACCTTTTCAAATTCCTAAGCGTTCTTACACAACTCTTGTTTATAGCTTAATCCGAACAATTTCAACCTTTCCACAGACAAGTCTTAGTGTTTAGGCAGAATCTGAATCAAGTTTCGGCAATCTTTTCAAGGGTTCTTCAGTTTACCCTTTCACTCTCAATGACGCTTAAAGGCGCGTTTGCAAACAGTTTGTGTCCTGATCAGACGCTGCGTTACGCGGTGTCTGATCAGGATCCAAGCTGTTTGACACTCGTATCATATCGATATTTCTGAAGTCGTACTTCATTGAATCTTACTTTGAAACGATCTTACAAACATCAAAATTGAAGGAGACGACAATGAAACGGTGAAAGGGTAAAAAGCTCATGAAAAAGTTGGCAGTGTACCTTCAAGAGTATTTCATTATAGATACACAATGGTGATCTAAAGACACTACAGTATTTTGTCCATACAGCAGAACATTTCATATGATATAGCAAACAGTACAAATCCTGATGAGACGCCACATAACGTGTCAGAGTGTACACTATTTGCGGTCAATGTCCACGTTCGTAGACCGTAGGCCTGAATAGGTTAAAATTGAAATAGTAGGGTTGCACACTAAGAGGTTACGTAGACGATAATCCGACGGTAAAATGGGTTTCCAAGTCATTGTCAAATACATTTAAAGCCATTTGGTTGTCAGTCTCATTTACCATTTGCCCAATAGCATGTTTTCTAGTTTTTAAGATAAGTGTCCACTTAAGAAAGTTGAAAGTGGAGCCGAATCCGCCTTAGGGCGGTTTCTTCTTTATTTCAGCTTGCTTTAAGTTACCACTTGCTACAATTTAGAAATACATGTAGTTAGTACTATGCAAATTAATGACTGTACAAAGTGCAAATATTTTCTTCGGTGGGTGAATATTATGATAAAGGCAAAAACAATGCGTAACAGTTGCGTAATGGGTTAAAGTCGTCTGGTTGTCAGTCCTTAACTCATATGCCCCTGAAACTTTCAATAGAAAATTCCAGTTTACAATAAAGGCTGTTCCATTTTAGACTCTTTGGGGTTGTTTTTTATAATATATTTCAAAATTACAAAGAGTGAAGTCCCTGATTAGAGGGCTCCTGCAGGAGCCCTCTAACCAGGAACTTCACTGTTTGCATTAGACAAGTGTACATTTTACAGGTATACTTTTGGTTAAGGACGCATATATGCGTCACTAGGGTACAATGAGTTAATATTAAGAACATGGAGTCACCTGTGAATCTCTATATCCCAGGCCTTCCCTGTCATGATACCCATTACTCCTGAACGGGTCGTGTATTGCCTTGTAATAGTCACTCCTATCCATGGGCACGTTTTGAATGATGCACTGTCTCGGTGAACGATAATAGGGTTACTTTTATGTACAATATATTCCTGGTTGATCTCTGAAAGAGATAAAATATAAAGTAAATTTTAATACAATAAACCCTTCACTGCAAAGGCAGCAAAAATTAAAATGCAAAAACAGTTTGGATCCTGATCAGACGCCGCACAACCAATGGTCCAAGCTTTTTGGCAATCATATAAAAAATATTCAAGTCAACTAGCACATAAAATTCCAAATTTTAAAATTAAAAACAGATGGAAAATATAAGCAGAGGATAATTTGGCGGCGACTTTGTAAGGTGAGTATTGCCATCATAATGACAAAGAAAGAGTTAATATCATTCAAACCTATGATAAACGAAAGTTTAAACAAAATAATAGAAGAATTGAAACTTGTAATAATATAATAAAGTACTACTGGTTTTCTCATTGTGTGGGTATATGTAATTCGCTCTGACTTATTAATGAAGAAAATTTGACAACATCAAATAACCATCAGAGTAATCGGGGTGAGGCAGAGAAGGGGATAACCCATTTGTGCCCACGATCCCATATATGGGACATAGGCAAACAGTGAGGACTCTGATCAGACGCCGCATTATGCGTCTGATCAGAGTCTGCACTGTTTGCTGATAGGAATTTCAATATAAAATAAAATGAAAATGAAAATTTTGACCAAACATCCCTTTGATAAAAAATGGACAAATCCAATATATAAACATGGAAGAATCCACTGGGTATAAATGGGTAAACTTTAAGCAACATGGAAGAAAATTAGAAAAGCTTAAATTTAAACCCATCAATGAGATTTCTATCGAATGGTCGTGTTATGGGAAATATTGTAATGATATTTATAAACCGCCCCCTGCTAACTTTTAACCTAACTCTTGTCTTTCTTTTAGATACAGTGGGGTAGAAGCAATTCTTCCAAAATAGACACGTTTGTGCTAAAACATTATATTTTCTATGGCGAACAGCTCGGTGCCAGATCAAACGATCAGGCTCCAAACTTTTTGCCATTCAGATCAAAATAATTTGTACATTTTTTATCTTGTTCGTTCTATGTTCGTATTATGTTCTTTAAGGCGCATTCTGCTTCTCTTCAACCCTGCTTTTAGTTGTCACCTATTTTCCAAATTAGAATCAGGCTATAAAGTAAAGCATTAAATGTTTTATACTTGATCTACGTAATTGCAACTTAAGGCATACACTTACTTAAGTGAATAGTATTTCCCTTAAGTCACGTCCGTTGTTTTTATATTTTATCCTGATGAAGGCGTAAGCCGAAACGTTGATTTTTTATAAAGGTTAAATGAGTTGAAAATTACGTGTTTTACATATCCATCAAGTTTCCACTCAGCTACTTCGTGTTGCGACTATGTCGACGGATGATCTAACATTGACTAACAAGTAGTGTTATTATAATAGGTATATATATTATTTTGCTCCAGTGCGCACTGGTGCATATTTAGTGAGTCAAAATAAAACTACGTATCTCACCGTTATGATACCATCTTAATTACAAAGATGTTGTGCATGACCGATATTACGTGTGCCAGCTGTAACAAACAATGTTGAATTGAGTCATATCCCGTCCTAAATGTCGATGTCTACACGCTTTTCTAGAGCGGATCAAGGCTTTCCAAAAGAGAAATGGAACAAGTTTGTTATCAATAAACGCATTCCAAGCAAGGTCTGCTTAAAAAATTGTATATCTATAAGTAAAGCTTTTTTTATTGAGAACAGCGATATGGCTGTCAAACTATTTGGATCTTCTAAGTGTTATTGCATAGCATGTTTCGCTTAGTTTCGTTTAACTCTTTCACTGCCAAGTTTTATCATCTGCTGTAACCCTCTTACCGCCAAAATATCGCCTGCATTAGTAGTGTCGTCTGCGATATATTTTAAAGTCAGATTTAGGGCTGTTTTGACTGAAGAAATGTCGATACGGGTGTCAAACAGTTTAGACCCGATCAGATACCTCGTTACGCGGCGTCTGATCAGGATCCAAACTGTTTGCAAAGCCGCCTTTATGAGTCGAATAATAATTTCTTGACTGTATATAGCACAAATGTATATAAAACAAAAGAAGTGTATTTAGGCACAGATAAACATTCCGGAAACTCCGCCTACATGTAGCTTCTGCTTGAACAAAATAGCATGCAGTATCAGCGTGTGATTATGGACCATTTATAAAAAATATATATATATCTCGCTAAAGCCAAGTTGCTACTTATGCAGGAAAAAAGTAATGTGGAAATGTTATTCAGTATCTTCATTATAACTGTCAGCCCTTGTTTACCTTCCAACCGTGGCCTAGTGGTTAGGGCGTCCGCCTCGGAAGCGGGGGGTCGAAGGTTCGAATCCCGGAGCCGGATACGGGGTTGGAACTGATGTGGCCGGTTGGTGAGCCGCCAGCTAGTTAAACGAATGGTTACCGTAGGCCCGTCTCTGCCAGACGCCCGGTAATAAGAGAAGGGATTCGGGAGGTACTGTGCGCGCAAAAAGGATAGGTGTCTCATAAGCCAAACTGGCTGGCCCTTTCAATAGGGGTGACACTATAATAAACAAAGCCTTTACCTTATTAGACCCATTCGTCCGTGAATCTACAATGAACAATCCAAGCTTCATAGTTAAGTCAAATTCACTTTTGACTATTCAGTTTTTACAATATATTTTCAAAATGAATGACAAAAAGTGTTGACCCAGATCAGAGGGACCATTTGATCCTTCTGAGCTTGGTCAACAATATTTGCATACGACATATGTACTCTACACATGTGAACTGTAAGTATAGGACGCGTATACTCGTCACCAGGGTTTGTTGAATTCACTTGATATCTTTCATCGTATTATTTTTAACAACACAGATTGCATTTTACGGCCAGTGATACTTTCTGTCGACTGGATAAATTAGCCACACGAGTGACACATTTCATCAACTGAATATATAACCTCCAAGCTTCATAGCCAAGGGCTAAACACAGTTTTTTTTGTATATTTGAACGGTGTGAACTCTGTGTTTATATGCTCTTCAGCTTTTTCAAACGAATATAAATGTGTTATGTAGTCCGAAACGGATTACTATGTTTTACTTTTGTTAAAATATTCCTCTTAAAGTTGTCATAATCCTATATTCGAAAATAAGGTACGCTTTACTTACTAATGGCTTTTGACGGAGAGTAATTGAAACAGTATTAATTCATTAAAATGTACTTGAATTTAACCCTTTCAATGTAATACCCAAACTACAATGTAATTTTGCAAAAATGTGATCCTGTTCAAACGCCGCGTAACTTGTACAGGATCCTATGTCTATGTCCCATATATGGGATCGTGGGCACAAATGGGTTAAGTCTTCTGGATTGGGCTCATGTATATGTAGGTGACGTATGTTGTGGTGGTTTACACCATGCTCAACACTTGTGTAATAATTAGAAGTGCAAGTATTTTTATTTTTTCATTGCAAGATTAACAGATAACCACCGCTAGTCTGTAACTTTACCCATTCACTGTCATGACGTCATCTACAGTAAGCAGTTGTCGTCTGCTTTTATTTCTCAACTTAAATTCTAGGTAGTTTGGCTAAAGAACTATTGAAATGAGTGCCACATATTTTGGATTCTGATCAACCGTCGCGTTTCAGGATCAAAACTGTTTGAAAATAGTCATTGTATTCGGGGTAAGGCAGTGAATGGGTTAAACTGTTTCACGGCAATATCATCACCTGCTTTTCAAACCGTCATCTGCATTTTCATTCGTTTTCTATCTTTTCTTTAACATTTGAAAGAAAGTAACATTTAAATGATATTAGAAGAAATTTATAAATGAGTGCCGAACCGTTTGATTGTTGTTCGGGCGCCGAGTAACTCGGTGTCTGATCTGGATGAAAACTGTTAAAAAATTCAACTGCTGCCGCAGTCGATGTGAAAGTGTTAAAATCAGCTAGTTTTTTTGGCAGTAAAATAGCGATATTTATGTTAAATTTTAATACTGGTTAAATCCCCGCTGTGGTCGAATTTGTGATGTCTGTGGGCAATATTCTGAACCCAGATGAGATATCGAGTTACTGGATGTCTCATATTGATCCAAGCTGTTTGACACTCTCGTGGTCTTTTTGTGTAATATTTAATTTACGGAATCAACGTTGGAAACTGTTGCAGAATACAAATTTTGCACACAACCATTATAATTGCGTACTAAAGGTTGTGCTTTTTATTTACCCGTGAGACCTTTCAACCCATTACGCCATAAATGTGCCCTTTTCCGTCTTTATTTATTACTCCACGAAAAAGATAGCTTACTTTATACTGTCGTGAATATGCACTATCAGAAATATTTTGTAGACAGTATCTTAAAAGATGATAACTTAAAGCAGGCCACGTGGACGTTATGTAACGTACTAGCTTTCAAATAACATTCTCATTGTTCGAACTTAAAACTCAGTCAGTTTTAACATCATTGGCCTAATTCAGAAACAATATAACAAGACTACGTCTTTGTCTAATAACCTTATAGTTCTCTCACATATAAACATAAAGTGCACCTCATCTTCAATATCTCTATTGCCGCTTACAGCGAACTATTTCTATTGCCTTTCTATACGAGGCATAGTGATTAGTTGCTACAGCGTTCCCTCTCTACAACGACACCCAATGAGAGACAAACGTTGGGTGCGTTATTCGGGGAGAGTCGTTATAGGGAGGGAAATTGTCTTCATTTGCAAACAGCTTCAATCCAGATCAGACGCCACGTAACGCGGCGTCTGATCTGGGTTCAAGCTGTTTGTCACTCGTCGTTAACTTCTTTTTCTGTCAAAATGTCCATTATGCATGTTTGAGGAAAAACAGCAAACACTTTTAAGCAAACGACATTTTGGCCGTGAATCGGACATAATTGTCTTGTTTTGGGAAACAGTGGCAATGGGTTGTTACAAGGAGGGAATCATTGTTGGGAGGGCCGTTGTAGGGAGGGAGCATTGTATTTTCATTTTACTTTGGTAAACCCCAAACTTTGGTGACATAATTAAAAACAGACGCCACAACATCTGAAATGACACTTCAATTTTTGTTCCGAGACTGAACGTCTATTTTCTGCACGTCAATACCATGCCACGACGCATTGATTTATGACATTAAATTCAAAATAAATGCGATCCATTGATATTTATTGTGTTATTTCATTTGACAAAAATCAACTTTTAGAATTCAAAAAGGTTCTTTTTTTACAAACACAGCTCTAGGGTGTAAGTCTCTTTCAGCTCAGTTGCAAAGGCAGAATGAATTATCTAGGATTTTATTTTTTCATTAAAGAATAAGTGGTAAACATATCAATAGTAAAATATATATTTCCCCTGAATATCAGTAGCACAAACTCACTTGAACGGAACTTACCTGTATTGCAAACTTAAAACGTGACCTAGCCACGTTTTAACTTTGCAATACGGGTATGTTCGATTTAAGCGAGTTTTGGTTTTCGAAATTCAACGGTATAAATACGTGTAAGTTCAACTTGAGCGGGTTCGACTCATCGAGACTCCACTGTACGTGTATCTCGCCAATAAAAATGTTCGTTTTTTACCCGTGTGTCCTACTTTCTAACAGATACGTATCACTAAATTGAGTTTCGTACCACTTTGAACATTAAAATCCTATCCACTTCCAAATTTGATTCATTCGACAAAATATGTATTTCGTAATTGTTATATGATTGTGTAATAAAACCGTCGATTGTCAGAAAGACTTAAACAATAATTTGCCGATAGGTTATCTGCAAGTTGACCTGAAGCGGTATAGTTTTCTTGACACAGATTGTGATCAGGATATACAATATAGTCCATTCGTTGCACGGGAAAGCCTGGCTTAGACATTGAACTGCAAAACATTCATGACCTTATAAAACTGTTATATTAGTCTCGATATCTGTTCAAGGTTTACAATTCCAAACACGTTGGTAACAATACACTGGATGCGCTTATGAGTATTAAATAGTGTCGACCAAGACCAACCTTCGTGTCAATGGCGCGGCGGCTGATCTTGGTCGACATTGTTTGCAACCCAATGTTTTCTCATCGCACGGAGCACATCCTAATGATTTTGTTAATAACAGCAAGCCCGCGCTAAACGTGATAAGGGGTTAACCCATTGTTCACGTCATTATCCATTCCTCATTGCAATGTATTTTGACAATACTACCCAGTCCTTATACATTTGTAGAAAATTTGTTACATCCTGACATGATAACTCTAAGAGACTAAAACCCATTTGGCCTAAGAACTTTGGGGTTTTGTTTGTAAATGGGATGGGTGGCAGACATCTATAAAACATATGTATATATAAGTGAAGATAAGGATTTATATCAAACAAAACACGTTTCCAAAACAAAAATTATATAGATCGGGATTTGAATCCATTCGGTAGCTGCAAAAGAGAGATATGCTCTAAAATGTGTACGCGCATTAGATCACGCGAACTCGACGACGTTCTTGTCTGACGGTCTAATCTGTCTTATTTGTATTGTACAGTAGAGAAAACGTTATTCTTTCCCGTTTAAACGCAAACGTACGCAAACGCAAAGCACTAAAACGTAGAAAAGTACAACTTTTGGACAATTCTGATAATTCATGTTTATCTTGGTGGCAAACAGTTTGGAGCCTGATCAGACGCCGGGTTACCCGGCGTCTGATCTGGCTCCAAACTGTTTGCATTGCAAATAATAGTTTTAGCGTAAACGCGTTTATTGGGAAAGAATAACAGATTCTCCACTGTATGTAGCGAAGTTTAAAACAAAGATATACTACACCCATGGACGGAATAGAAAAGGCGTAAGAAAGTATATAAAAATCTAAGATTCGGGTACTTTCTTTGTGAATGTTTAAAAATAAAAGACTGCTCATATATTTAAATGTAATATGCACGATAATACCACATATTTGCGTTTATTGATGGTCTTTCTGATTTTTTGCAAATGTACTATTCAGTCTCTTTAAAACAAGGTGAAAGTAAAGTCGGTTTATTTCCTTCGGTAGATTGCTGCTTTACTTTAAGCATAGAAATACTATGTAGATAGGAGTTAACCTTTACTCCATATTATCCCCACACACACACTGCAAACAGATTATACAGCCATGAATAAACAACTTTCAATAAGAAATACATCCTCTTTACTAGCAGTTGGTAACTTAAAGCAGACTCAAAGGAAAGCATAATGCTTCTTAACCTGCTTTACGTATAGTCACCAATTTTCAAAACCAAAATTAGGTTATAGGGTAAGAGTTTAAAAATCGTTACACATGAAATGTTATTAAGATTTTAAACAAGAATTATGTACCATTTCAATGCCCCCCAATGTGTATGCTTGAAGGATCAAACGTCTTTCTATAATTTGAATCAATTTCTTGTACATTGTAAAAGTATTTACTTAAAGTAGCGTTTTCAGACGACATAACGTCTTGGTTATCTGACTTCTCTAATCAATAAGACTATCGTTAATCTGCCTTTTGTCATCGACTTGCTATTTCTGCACTCATACAGTGGAGAATCTGTTATTCTTTCCCGTTTAAACGCAAACGTACGCAAACGCAAAGCGCTAAAACGTAGAAAATAACAACTTTTGGACAATTCTGATATTTCATGTTTATCTTGGTGGCAAACAGTTTGGAATCTGATCAGACGCCGGGTTACCCGGCGTCTGATCTGGCTCCAAACTGTTTGCACTGCAAATAATAGTTTTAGCGTAAACGCGTTTATTGGGATAAAATAACACATTCTCCACTGTAACTGTTGCCTTAGAAATACAAATATGACAATTTTGAAAGAGTTAAATCGATAACTATCAGCGTCAATAAGTTTGGAACCTGGTATTGTCCTATGCAAACAGTGTCGACCCTGATCAGAGGCCTCCTTAAGGGACTACACTGTTTGTGGTATTGTAATACATTGAAAAAAAACATAAATAGTAAAAACTTAACTCTACTTAATTGGGAACTGGAATTGTCTATCTGAAGTTTCATGGAGGAAAGGGGTTTATCGCTGAACATGCACTCCAGTTAACAGGTACATACATGTATTGAATAGGTACAATTGAACCTTTTTGTAAGCTTTTGCAATTAGACCCTACTTATTACATCTCTAAATTCAATTTTGACTCAGCAGTTTTTAACGAAAACGTCTGAGCATTTGAGTCTTTTATGAAACGGCTTCAAGAGAGTGAGCTATTGAATAGGCAATCATCTGTGAGCCTTATTAAGACATTAATATACATGTACATGTAAATCACTCAACAGAATATTCATTTCTTGGTATACAAACCCTCTCGTTTCAAATGACATTCTGTTTTAACCTTTTCACTATAAATGTCGTGAAATGCGCGTTTGCAAACAGTTTTGGAGTCTGTAAGGATTCGAACTGTTTGACACTCGTTTTGAAATTTCTTCAGTCACACTGCCTTAATTTTAACCTTGAAACGATATTGCAGACGACAATATCGACACAGACGACATTATGACAGTAAGGCACATTCTGCTTTACTTTCAGCCTGCTTTAAGCTATCTTCTGCTCAGATATGGAAAATATTCCCTATGGTACATATTCATGACTGTATAGAAAGGAACTATTTTCTTCAGAGAATGGATAAATTAAAGTTGTTAAAAGGCGTATAATATATGGGGTAATGGTTTAAGTCGCATTACATGCTTTTTGAACAATTGAATTTCAGTAAATCGAGCGGACTGGTGCCGACTAAACCAGCATTTCATAGTTAAAATGTTGCTAAATTCGAGTTATTAAGTTCCACCGCACAATCATACATGTATGAGTGTTTAAATTTCACTGTGTTAAGCGTAAGCGATCTCTTAGAATAATATGAATTGTCAGTTTCTCTTGTGTCATAAATTATGACAGCTATTTGATAAAAGATATAGGGTAAAGAGAATACGAAAGCACATGTCTATCTGCAGGTTGATATCGCTTCTTGTTTGGATATCTACAAATTCAAATTCAAATACTCTTTATTTTCTCAGTTTGTACAATTCTACAAATACATGAGAACTATCCTAACACACAATCAACACATTAGGTCAGGTACATATTTTACATTACAAACATCAGTTATAGTTTCTTAACCGTTAGCTAACTTCGAACGGAAGAGAACAGCATTCATGCTACTTCTGGTGGTCCAGAGTATATCCCGCAATTTAGCCGAGATTTAGCCATGTCCACTTTTGCCACGTCGTTTAGTTGAATGAGTTCACCTGGTGTTACGAGAATGTTATTCATATAATTAAAAGGAATTATTGTGTTCTTTTCTATTGGAAATTGGATAAAATACCGTTAAAGGTCAGTATGGTATTCAGTTTTACCGTCAAAATGTTTCACGCATGCATTATTTCATACTAGAGCTATCTCGCCCTTGGTCATTTACCGTTAGCTTCAATTCAGTGCACGTGTAAGTTGGTTATTTCAGGTGGCTAACAGGTATTGTTCAACTTGATATCGTATATATGTACATGTTTCATCACAGAATGTAAAGACATTTCTCCCCCTCTCTCTCTTTCACCGACCACCATAGAGGCTTTGCAATACATGTAAGGATTGCAGTCGCTCATAAAAATGTAACATTGTACTAGGGCCATTTACGAATATGTTTTCTGTTACTGGTATTTCAGAAACAAAAGATTTAATCAGCCTGGTTTACACTTTGGCCATCTTACAGTAAAACCCGACTACAATAACATTTGTAAACAGTTTTGATCCTGATTAGACGCCTAGTTACGTGGCGTCTGAAAGGCAACAAAACTGTTTGTCGCTCATGTCAATATCTCTTAACCCATTTCCCCCATAAATACGCCTTTTTTACGCCTTTAATTCATTTCTCTATAGAAGAAAATAGTACCATTCTATAAAAGCATGAATATGTATAATAAGAAATATTTTCCATATTCTAACAGATTGTAGCTTAAAGCAGGCTGAAAGTAAAACAGAATGCGCCTTAAGGCGCATTCTGCTTTACTTTTAACCTGCTTTAAATTGATACCTGTCTTCAAACTAGAGACAGGCTATGGGGTAACGGGTTAAGTCAAACTGGAGCCTGGAAGACAGCATTATGGCAGTTTAATGTGTAAGGCGGATTGTGACGTCATTATTGCATTGAAAATGTTAATGAAGTATCCCTGAGTCTTAAAGAAACAGTGGATAATATGTTGTTTCCCCCCAATAAACGCGTTTGTGCTAAACAATTATTTTGTATATTGAAACTAGAATTATTAACATCTTCTCTATTGTAACTTCATATCTTAATGTAATCTTTCCCCACTTAAGGAAATAAATACATAAAAGTAACCGGTATTGTTAACGTGGATATATAATTTTAAAAGTTAATGTAATACCGAACTGAAATGTCTAAAGGGCAAATATTTATCAATATATAGACATACAATGGAGAAGGCGTTATTCTTTCCAAAAACACGCGTTTTTGCTAAAGGACTTGGGTCCATTGCGAACAGTTTAGAGTCAGATCAAACTCCAAACAGTTCGCTGTTCAGATTAAAACCAATCGTTTTAACAATTTCAAACACTTGTCATTTTCACCATTGCATTGCATTGCGTTTACTTTTAGCATCGTTTAAACGGGAAATATAATATTCTCTACAGTACCAACAGTATCAATAATTTAAAAGTGATAGTACAATGTATTTAAAACTCTTGTGGATTAAATGCTGATTTTCTCTGTGTCTGATCATGCTGGAAACTGTATATAATAATGCTTGTGGCACATACACGTTTATTGGGTAATAATGCTAATGACCCCGACCAACCACCCCAACCCATAACTGTAAAATATACCAGCTTTGTGTCCTTCATTTTCTTTAACCATTTGAACCCTAGTCCCTCATATAGGCGTCCTTTTCAAATAGTATACATGTAAAAAGTACACTTGTCCTATGCAAACAGTGAATACCAAGTTCAGAGGGCTCCTTACGGAGCCCTCTGATCTTGGTCTTCACTGTTTGTCATAATGCAAAACATTGACAAAGTCAGAAATGGACTTGACTTAATGGAAACTTGAATTGTTCATTTAAAGTTTCAGGGAGGAAAGGATGAAGCCAAGCTTAGCAGCGAGCTTACTCTATTAAATCAAAGTCCTGCTTGCTCTAAACGTTGACGACTTTTTCGCTCGCCTGGTTCAATCTGCCAATATGACTTTTTATTATCGCACGTCGGCACACGTCCGTCCGTCGTCGTTCGCCGGTCGTCGTATGTCGTTTTGTTTTGTTTGTCATATTCGATATATAGCTCACGACTTTCAAACGGTTACCTAAAATATGTATTGAACAATTTTGTCTTACAGGAAAATCAACTCAGGAAAATCAACCTAAAAAAAGAAAACGACGCAGGCTACAGGAAGGCGACATTAGCTCGACTTTTCGAACATTATTGACATTTCTTACTATTGTTTTTTTTAAATCTGAGTGGCAAACAGTATGGAGCCTGATCAGACGTCGGGTTACCCGGCGTCTGATCTGGCTCAAAACTGTTGGTAATGGAATTAATAATTTTAGCGTAAACGCGTTTATTGGGAATGAATAAAGTTTTCTCCACTGTATACCTCATAAGTATGAACATAGTATTCTATATTATACGAATGCAACGATACAGTTTAACCCCAATAAAGTGAGACCCCATTCACTGATATGACGTCACTCGCTTTAAACAATTGGCTTTTTTATAAAAAAAAAAAAAAAATCATTGAATGAGTTCATCATGTAGGTGATCAACATTATTTAAGAATTTCTTCACATCACTACAAAAATAAATAAAAAACTAACTTGCTAACAAGTAAGTATTTGTTTATGTAGTGATATGAAGAAACTCTTAAATAATACTCAAAAGGGTATTTTGAATTAAGAAATATGGAAATGAACGTCAAGCAGTTTGGATCCAGATCAGGCGATACCTTACGCAGCATCTGATCAGGATCCAAACTATTTGCAAACAACCACTGTAGATCTACTAAGGCAGCAAAAGAAGGATTTAATTTTTTCAATAGAACTGAGTATTTACACATCCGTATTAAAACATTTATATAAATGGCATGATACGTTTTTACCTGAATAAAAGTTATATTGATAATAAACGTGATATTTTATATAAAATCTAAACTCTAATGCTTTTTATTCGTACTACAATTTGCTTCGTAAACAATATACGAGGGTCGGTAATTTAACATTTTTCTATAAATATATTTTTAACAAATAAAACTAATGCAGTTGGGCTAATGTTATTCTTTCCAAAACATTGGCATTCTGCTTAACCCTTTCACCGCCAAATTATTTTTTGAGCTTTTTACCCCTACACCGTTTTGTGTCGTCTGCTTCAATATTATTGTTTGCAATATCATTTCAAATTCAGAATTAAGAGAGTATGACATAAGAAATATCGAAACGGGTGTCAAACAGTTTTGATCCTGATCAGACGCCGCGTAACGCGGCGTCTGATCAGGATCAAAACTGTTTGCAAATTCGACTTTAGGCGATTCTGGCGGTGAAAGGGTTAAACAGTTATTTCCATTGCAAACAGTTTGAAGTCAGCTCAGACGCCAGGTTATCCGGCATTGGGTCGGGCTCCAAACTGTTTGCCACAAAAATAGGAACAAATCATCAACATTTTCAAGAAGCTTATATTTTCCATATTTCGTTCGGTTTAATTTAAATTGGAAAGAATAACATATTTAAAACTGTAGCATATTTGGCTAATAAAGTAAGACAAATATTATATACTTACATAAACGGTTATTTTAGGCGTCGCGTCTGTTGTCCTTTTAAATGTAAGTGTTCTTGTTAATATCTTTGTGTAGAAATTTCTATCCAACACTATATATCTATGACCTCTGCCTCATTGCACATCAACGAATTCAACATTTAACATAACTAGATGTAACATTTACAAGCAGATTTGATTCGAATCAGACGCCTTGGTACATGGCTTCCAATAAGTATCCAAACGTGCTTTACACTCTTAAAGCCGTCGATGATTTCTAACGATGTTCAACATTATTTTGAAGGAAGGTTGCATTCGAATGTTTTGAAGCAGACGACACGAGTCCGTTAAAGGGCAATCTCGGCCATTTCTATGATTGAATCTTTTCAAATTTGTTTTGCCGAATGCATTGACATATACTAACTGTTCGGAAACTGATCAGACGCCGAGCAACTCTATGTGTAAAAAGACCAACGCTGTTTGATACTTACATCGATGGTTCTATCATAAAAGGTCCTATAATCTAAATTTTATGAACAAGGCAGACGACAATTTCAAAGATTTTAACCAGACTATACCCCTGGCGTTGAAGGATTTAAATGGCGAAACACATTTGGAAACTGTCGCGCTACATTTATAAGTTTCTATACATCTGAATAATAACTGCTACGCATGACTTCATTTTGCTTTCATAAACGACCTAATTTTAACTACAAAAGTTGATTACTTTTGGGAACAGGTCAGATGCAAAGCAGGCCCTAAAAGTGCATGCATGTTTGGTATTTAAACATTTCGCATTTCAACAATAAATGATGATTCCTTTTATAGAAGTCTAGCAGACATTTAAGGGAACAATTTTTTTATGTTAGAATATCTATCCTTTCCACGACATATATCTCGTCGGTTTTACATTTGTGCGATTTCTTTCCAGATTAAGTTTTTTTTAAAACATAGATTGAATCGATGAATTTCTAAGTGTCATACAATTTTTATCGTAATCTGATGCTGAGAAAGTTTGCGTCTGATCTGGATCAAAGCGGTGTGCAAGTTCAAAAGTTTTGCAGTTAAGTGGTTAATGAAATTTAACCATTCCCGCTGATAATCATATGAACAATTTTGCCCTATATAAAAACCTATCATCTGATCTCGTATATAACATATCTTTTAAACTAAGGAAACTTTTCCTCAGGAAAAATAGTATCAGTCAGAAGCTTTAAGAAAACAGTGCAAACCCTGGTCAGACAGTTCCTTCAGGAGCTGTCTGATCTTGGTATACACTTGTTTCAAAAATCGTCATTACATGCAAGAAGCTGGCTAAGGGTTAAATGATCCCTTAATAAAAGGATTTATTCGTTACAGATGATCGCTTTAACCTGGTACTGATGATAACTGATGTTAATGATAAATAAACCTGTGATGAATGGGTGAAAGGTATCCCGTGACCAATCGACATAAGTAAGGTCATGTAGACACACAAGACTACTACAGGGAGAAGACAATATTCTTTCTCAATAAACACGTTTATGCTTAAAACTGTATATCTAATGTATAATGAATTGTATCCTGACCAGACTCCTCGTGACGCAGCGTCTGATCATGTTCCAAACAGGTTGCTACTCGGATCAAACTAGATGGTCAATATTTCCAATAGCATATCATTATCTGCATTCTAACATTTTACGTTTGCGTTCAGTTTCATTAAAAGGGGAAACATGACATTTTCACCGTTGTATTACTGTAAAATTATCAAAAGGGAATTACGTGTAACCCTTTCTCCCATAAATACGCCTTTTACGCCTTTGATTTATTACTCCACTGAAGAAAATAGTCCCACTTTAAACAGTCAGGAATATGTTACATAAGAAATATGTTCTATATTATAGCAGATTTGAGCTTAAAGCAGGTTGAAAGTAAAGCAGAATGCGCCTTAATGCGCATTCTGCTTTAATTTCAACCTGCTTTAAGTGGTCACCTATTTCAAAACCAGAATCAGGCTATGGGGTGGTTAACTCTTCTCTCTCCTGTCTTCTCCCGCTCAATATCCATATATTAAACTCCGTACACTATATTATATGCATGATGTATGTGACCTAAATTAATACACTCGTTAATAAAATATGGACAATTTGCACCATTAAACAGTGTCTTCTCATATAGGACAATTCATATAGAAAATCATTTCAAACCTAAATCAGACAGCTCCTACAGAAGCTATCTGATCCAAGTATCCACTGTTTAAAAGATTAAGCGTAAATGTTCGTTGATAGTGAGCACATGGATACCCATTACAATCATAATTGCGCTATTCATGCAATGAGCTATTCCTCAAACTATATTTTCGTGTTTCTAAAATGTTCGGATAAATAGCCAAAGGAAAAAGACTACACATTGAAAGTTGGCTGCTTCTAGCAAGCTGAATGTACTGCAGCCATCTCCTCGGTGAATGTTCAACTTCGTTGTCTACCTGCTTCAAAAGCAACCATTAGGCTATAAGACAGGACCAACCCTTTGAACCCTAGTCACGCATACATGTTGCCTTTGAAATCAGTGTATCGGAATTTACTTGTCCTATGCAAACAGTGAAAACAAAGATCAGAGGGCTTCTGAAGGGGATATCTGGTTTTGGTCTGCTCTGTTTGTGATATTACAATACATTGACAATAAGCATCCGTAGATAGTAAAAAAGGGACTAGACTAAATTGGAAAGTGGAATTATTTATTTGCAGTTTCGGGGAGGAAAGGGTTAAGCAATTTCAAACGTTGAACATGAATAAAAATGAACGTGTGGTCGAGTGTCTGGACTATTTGTTAATACAGTGTACTTGTCAAGTTGCAACAAAAACTGACTAGCGTGAATACGTCATACACTTAACCCATTTGTGCCCACGATCCAATATATGGGACATATGCAAACAATGTAGACTCTGATGGGACGCCGCATTATGCGGCGCCTGATCAGTCTACACTGTTTGCTGATAGGAATTTCAATATAAATATATAAAACAAAATGAAAATGATAATTTTGACCGGGCATCCCTTTGATTAAAAATGGACTAATCCAATATATAAACATGGAGGAATCCACTGTGCACAAATAGGTTAAGTACCATTAACCATGTCACTGCTTAACGCAACCCGTTGACTAATTGAAGCCTTGTGTCCATTAAAGTGAAAATTGGCAAACAGTGAAGACCCTGATGAGACGCCGCGTATCGCGGCGTCTCATCAGGGTATACACTGTTTGCTATATCATATGGAATATTTTGCCAAATGGACACAAACTACAATGTCTTTAGATCACCCTTGTATATCTATACAATGACATTTTTAAGCAAGTATACAGGGAGGGTTTATTACAATAGCAAGGCATAAATGGATTAACATTAAATTGTTGCAAAAAAAAGTTTAGATCCAGATCAGACACCGAATAACTCTCAATAGGGTCTAAACGGTTAGACACTCTTGTTGTTTGTGTTCACTATTTACAAAGTTACAGACGACTCATTTATAGGATAAAAGGGTGTAGCTGCTCAGGGTAAAGATAACTGATTATTTTGGTTCGAAAAATAATGAAAAATACGATCTTTTCGTTTATAAGAGTCAGTGTCTTAACTATGTTCATGGTGATTGCGATGTGGCTAGTATTTGCACTTTGTTAAGACCAATCCGTTCAGAAGCCGGATGACACGGCCTTTGAAAAGGATATGTCTTCTAGTAGAAGAACCAAATAAGCTTTTGCCTTCGTTCTTATCCTAATGTATATCCATGTTTTGTTCATAAAAGTTGTATACAGTATATTATGAAATAAAATATGTTTAAAATAAAAGGATATGTCCTGTCTGGCTCTCGTCGCAGGGCTGCCATTTCTCCGGATTTTTCCTAAATCTTCGGATTTTTTTCTACTACATGGTAGCTTAAAGCAGGCTGAAAGTAAAGCAGAATGCGCCTTAAAGCGCATTCTGCTTTACTTCCAACCCGCTGAAAGTAGTCACATGCCAACAAAACTAGAAATAGGCTATGGGGTAAAGGTACGATTCGTAAAATTGCACTTGAAAAATGCAAATTTGGAAATCTTAGGATTTTTCATGTCAACTTATGGAGGCCCTGTCGTCGGTGGGTTTCCTGAAGTCAATAACTAGCGTACATTTAATTAGACAAAAATTGAACAAGAAGATTTGAAAGCAGGCGGTATCAAGGAAGTTGAAAGATTGAAGGAACAACAACTTGAATCAACAACTTAAGAGCTTTCTGTCATTTATTCTAACAAATAATATACAAAAAAAAATCAATATTTATTCATAAAACATCTGTTAAATGGCCTTAAAGTTGTACTGCATTAAGCAACCACCTTTGTTTAACAGTAAAAGCTTATCATATATCTGTGTCGTTGCTTAACACAAATTTTGCTGTATTTGTAACACTCAGCCAGGGATGCCATAGTTTGAAAACGAAAATCCTAAGATTTCCATGTTTTTCCTTTTTCAAGCGCGATACTTAAAGCAGGTTGAAAGAAAAGCAAGGCGCATTCTGCTTTACTTTCACCGTGCTTTAAGCTACCATCTGCTAAATAAAAGTACGAAAATTTCGGAAAAATCCAGAAAAATGGCAGCCCTGCTTAGCTAAGACTATATCAACCCCATCAGTTTAGCATAACAATACAAAGCGAATTGGTGCAGTCGAGTCTAGCATAATAATGATTGCAAAACATTTGCAATAAATAAAAAAATGCATTTCAAAATACAGTTGAGCTACAATATCTCGAACTCGCTTAAGTCGAACATATTCGTATTTGAAAGCTCAAACGTTGCTAGATGAAATACGGATATATTCGACTTAAATGTATGCAACGCTATATACAAGTAATTTCGACCTTAATGGTTTCTAGATATCGAGGTTTGACTGTAATATTTCATCTTCATAAAAGTGTACTATTTAAACCCTTCCAATGTTGTATGAATACGACACGATTTGATTCCCAAACCTAACACCTTACATACATTGAATTTGTTTTCAAATTATAATTATAAGAAATTGAAAGGAATATGCATCACAAATAGAACGTAAGTGTTGATGATTAATGCACTGGAAAACTGACATACGGCCTATACAATAAAACCTCTCTATAACGGGCACTAAATTTTGTTGATTATTGGGTGTTTAGGACAGAAGACTGCTTAGAGCAGGTGACAGTGAAACAGAAATCTCCTTTAGGAGCTTTCTGTTTCACTGTTATCTTGATTTAAGCTGTCACCTGTCTTATATACAATCAATTATCCTTCATTTTAGTGGTCGTAATAGAGAGGTTTTAATGTAGATTAAGCCAGCTGGGAAAATATTATTCCTTCTCGTTTAACCAATTATCCAAGAGCCTGTTGTTAGTTTAAACGAGAGGTGACAACTAAAAGCAATTTGAAAGAAAGCAGAATGCACCTTAAGGTGCATTCTGCTTTACATTCAGTCTGCTTTTAAGCTTACGTCTGCTAGGATATTGTATATAGATGTATGATACATATTCATGACTACATAAATTCGAACTATTTTCTTCAGTAAATGAATAATGTTAAGGCGTTAAAAGGAGTATTGTGGAGAAATTGCTTAAATAAAACGAATCTTAACGAAAGCAACCTGTTTTAGCTTTCCCAAATTTAAAATACATACAGGATCTGTCATGAGTCGATGTTGAAGATAAGCTGATCTCAAACAAGTCTAGAATTGAAATGTTATTAAGCGAGCCTTGGCGTGCTTAATAACTTTTCTATCCTAGACGAGTTTGAGATCAATTTGTCTTAAACATCGACGAGTGACAGATTTTTTCCCCACATAACCAACGGTTTTAATGTGGGTTTTTTTAAGCAATAGGCTTTTTTGGAATCCCAGTGACGATATAACGTCTTTATAAATTGTGACGTTATAGTGACGTCATCACATTTATCTCACACATGCTGGAGACAAGGATACTCGTGGTCGTTGTTTGCTATAGAAAGCAGGGATAGTTATGTGAGAAAATGTAATTTGTAGCCGTTTCAGACTCTGAATTACTCGGCGTCCAATTATGCTCGAAATTGTTTGCGATTGACACCAGTGTTGAGAACACAAAGACTTTTGTTGGGGAGGAATAGCTATATACTCTTTGTTAACCTGCATGTAAACCAACAATGATATAATCGTTATGTACATGTATTTCTATATATCATTTCTACATGTAAAAAACTATCGATATTTCTATTTATCACATAAACGTGCGAATTGTACAGTGCAATGACACTCGTATGGCACACTGTGCATATAATATACTAATTTACGAATCACTTGAATATTGTATTACTACACGACTGTAAAAACCTTTAAGTTTAACAAACTTGGAACACCTAGAGTCAAACAAACATACCAATGTTCCAAGCTTGTCTATGTGAGTTTGTAGTCAATAAGAAACGATTTTTAGATTTAATATTAATTAGAAAATTTAATATGATAGAGAAGTCTTTTCACAACATTCTTTAATCATTTTGATACAGATTTTATCTATGGATGAATAAAACATAATAACAGTCATGACGAATTGTTTTCCTTACAGCTGGGGAAATCAAGAACATTCATAGGTTTGTATCATTTGTTGTTTTTGTGATAAATAGAACAAAATTATTAACATCGTGTGTGTTCAGCATTAAATTTATTGATCTCGCAATATGATAGTATTTTACCCAACAAGTTCAATAAATTCAATACTGAACATTTTTAAATACACTCATTCATTATCTTCTTTTATATCATTTCTACATGTAAACAAATAATGATATTTCTATTTTTCATTTCTACCTGTGAACATATAGTTAGAGTACGGTAATTTCTATTTATTCTACATGTAAACAAATAATGAGATATGTATATATCATTTCTACATGTAAACACATAATGAGATATCTGTTTATCATTTCTACATGTAAACAAATAACTTATGAGTTATATATGTCTACATGTAAGCAAACAATTAAACACATATTTGTCATTTCTACATAATTATAGAAAAAGAATGAGATGTCCATTTATCATTTATCCACGTAAACAATGAATTAAACACATCTTAAAGTATCTATTTGCATTTGAGTTTCCTAATTTTAATACACAATGACATAATATCAAATTTTGCTTACATTCATACAATGCAAGGTTTGTAAGACAATTTCAAAATGTTTGGATAACAATTTTGGATTTAATGCTACAACCATCAGTTCAACTTTCTACCACATTCACACCCCATAATACACTTTATGTGTACATCGATCATAAAGGCATGTACTTACTTAACTCATTCACCCCTGAGACTTCAAATGGACTATTCCAATATTCAAAGTATAGTCCAATTTTACATATTCAGTGATGGTTTTAACACTTTCTTACCAAACGAAAAACAGTAAAGAACGTGATGAGATGGCTGCTTTAGAAGTCCTTTGATCACGGTCTACACTGCTTGTACAATACAAGTATTCTCTTCACAAGTTCACATATACACTGTTTGTAAATGGCGAATATATATTCATCGATAGGTTCTATAAGTTAACGAACAAAATAAATTACCGAAAGTTCATAAGGGAACTATGTGTATGGTATTTGTCAAACATGTCATATTTCTACAATATAGTTATCACATTGTATCGATTAGTAGATACGCTTTTATAAAGACTGAACAGACAATTCATTAATAGTGTTATAGATAGGGGACATCTCAAATCGTGGTGAAAATATTGAAAAAGTCCAGTTATATCCAAACACCTATATTTATGGTTAAAAAGTGTTTGCGATGAGTCTGGGTCGTTGTCAAGCTTCTCGATTTGTCAAATGTAAATATAATGCTCAAATATGACATATAAACCTATAAAAAGCTTGCGAACAATCCTGAATTATCACCAAAAAGCTCCCAACTGTATGGCACTAAGAACAGAATAGAACAATTATGGATTAAAAGGAAAAGAATAACATATCCCCATTGTAGGTGACAGCGTAAGGAGAAACCTATTTTTTAAGAGTTAAATAATCAACATAATTATTATTTGAATGTTTCTGTACAAATGTAAACCGGGTGTTATTATAAAGAAACATATCTGCTCAGACCCGTGATCGAATCCGGGTCACCACGTTCGTACATTCACCCTACTACTTGGCTATAAAAGCGCACTTTTATATTAATAGCAAAGCCGTACAAACGATGATAAACCAACACACTATTCTATACTACCCAAGCAAATCCTTTCCCAATTTCTTTGGGTATGAGATCGAATGGGAATCGAACTCGAAAAATTCGGCCTGACAAAATGTTTTCATTTTAACTTAAGGATGGAAGATTTATTCCCCTTGTTAAATTAACTTTGCAACACACTATCCACTCATCAATGCAAATATTCAATAACAAGTAGAAAAGTATCATATGATGTATAAAAAATATACACTTTTGTCATAGATAATTGCAACAGGAATGTAAACTCACAAATATGTAACAGCTACTCTAACAGTTACTCTCTTACAAAAGTTAGGTTATTGGCCATGGCCTATTTGACGATATTTACAACTACTAAGTAGTTACTACAGGCAACGACTTGCTTATGTGAACAGGTAGTTGCATTATATAAATGTTAGAATATTTAAACAAGAACCAGCGACAACATGTATTTAAGTTACATTATTTTCTTTGTGTACCTCTGAGTAGTAAAAGGTGGAGTTTGTAAGAAACAGACAGTAATTTTCTCTGCGGTATATTCATCATTTGAAGTTCGTTTGCGTTGAAGCATGAAATATTAATTTCCGCTGATTGCTTATTGGCCAGTGTGTTCCTAAAATGATAATTTATTTCATACAATATTAAAATCCCTTGTCACCCCTGGGATCAAATCGTTGCTGAAAATATCCGGAATTTCCTATTGCAGGCAAAGTTTTATCTCGTCCATTAAAGTCCGTATGAGGCCATTGGCTGTTAGAATCTGAATGACTGTAGTTTTCGTCACCATGACGATGTCTTGCGTTCCTCTCCTCATGTCGTCGTTCTCTCCGTTGTTGTCGACGGCGCTCTGCTCGCCCGTTTTTTGTTATTTTGAAACCGGCATAATCACAGAGCTCTGCGATAAGCTGAAATATCTCACAGAGACTTAAAAGTGACAGACCTATCCACAGGCCCACCGCTCCGCCCACGTCAGAAATAAACTGTGCATTCTGAAAAAACAGGAATTCAACATTCAATTTTCTATTACACAACTAAGGTCCAT